>JAVMKO010000009.1:43312303-44739803 GCA_032164245.1 Sternotherus odoratus | reverse complement strand
TCCTTTCAGATTGTCAGAACTTGCTCCAAATGCTTTTGCATTTAATTGACAGGATGAAAATTACACACATGTATTTTAGTACTGTCTAAAAGCTGCAAGCCAGATAGAGTCGTATTGTGCTGTACATCGCACTTGTCTGAATTTTTTTAGTTCAAAGTAACTACAAGGTAAAAATGTTAGAGATCAGAGACATTTTTGCTTCCAGTTTTATATTGTGTATCTGACAGCACGTATACAGTCAGTCAGTTGTGTGTCTTTCATACATCAAGTGGGAAAAGAAAAAAACCATAGTTAATTTAATCTCAGAAGTTGCCAGGAGTGCTTAGGGACAGGTGCATTAAGATTTACACACTGAGCACCTAAGAGTTTGCTAAGCACTACACAGATGCCTAAGACAACATGAGGTGACACTTGGAAAGCTGCTTTCCGGATTTGGACACCTGGGAAATCTATCACTGTTCCCTGTTCCAAGAGCTTGCTGTCTAATTTCAGTTACGATACATGGGAGAGGTCATAAACAATAGTGGGGAAAGGTAACCAGTGAAAGATAATAGAGTTACTCAGGTAAATTAAGTGCCCTTTTTAAGGGTATATAGAGGGATCTGTCAGATGTATAGGGCTGTGGAATTTTTACTTTGTGTACACACTGAATATTTGCAGGCTATCTTCCTAATGCAGTGGTAGGTGTTAGTGGAAGAGATTGAATGGAGGGAGGAGAGAAGATTCTAGCAGAGGGGCAACAAACATGTGGACAAGGGGGATCCAGTGGACATAGGGTACTTAGAGTTCCAGAAAGCCTTTGACGGGGTTCCTCACCAAATGCTCTTACATAAATTAAGTTCTTATGGGATATGAGAGAAGATCCTTTCGTGGATTGAGGACTGGTTAAAAGACAGGGAACTATGGGTATGTCTTCACTACAGCAGTAGGTAGATTTCCTTTAAGTCGATTTTTTTAAAGCATACTGTATAGAGTCAATTTTGTGCGTCCCCAAAAAGCACAGCAAGTCGACAGTGTCTGTCCGCACAACTGTTGCAAGCGTCGACATAGCGAGCATTGCACTGTGGGTACCTATCCCACAGTTCCCGGAGACATCAGCAGGCACCATTTCGAGTGCTGCACTATGGGTAGGCATTTCATAATTCCGCGCCCATTTTTCGCACCGCCGACCCCATTTCGAGCGGTGCACTGTGGGTAGGCATCCCATTATTCGCGCCCTTTCTCCGCGCCTCGCTAACGCCATAGCGCGGCAAGCATGGAGCCAGCTGATGCCACCGCTGCAGTAGTGGCCGTTGTGAGGACCTCGCGCACTGTTGTGGATTTTATGCTGTACCGTCTGCAGAGGAATGTGATCCGGAGACAACTGCTCTTTCCGGAACCTGACTGCAGTGATGAGGAGATGGACGTGGACGTGCACAGCAGGGACAGGGACACTGACGTTTTTCGAAGTAGGGTGACCGACAATCTGGCAAATTTGGTGGCAACGGGGCAGGCTCATGCTATGGAACGCCGATTCTGGGCCAGGGAAACAAGCACTGACTGGTGGGATCGCATAGTGCTGCGGGTCTGGGATGACTCCCAGTGGCTCAGAAACTTTCGCATGGATAAGGGCACGTTCATGGAACTCTGTGACTTGCTTTCCCCGGCCCTCCGGCGCAAGAATACCAGAGTGAGAGTGGCCCTCACAGTTGAGAAGCGAATGGCGATAGCCCTCTGGAAGCTTGCAATGCCAGACAGCTTTGGGGTGGGTAAATCTACAGTGGGGTCTGCTGTGATGCAAGTAAGCAGAGCAGTCGTCGAGCTGCTGCTACCCAGGGTTATAAACCTTGGAAACCTGCAATCTACAATAGATGGCTTTGCTGCCATGGGATTCCCTAACTGTGGTGGGGCTGTAGATGGGACTCATATCCCTATCCTGGCACCGGACAACGAGGCCACAGAGTACAGAAACCGGAAGGGATATTATTCTATGGTCATGCAAGCACTGGTTGACCACAAGGTTTCACCGACCTGTACGTGGGGTGGCCGGGAAAGCTTCATGACGCTCGTGTTTTCAGGAACTCTAGGATTTTTAGACAGCTGCAGCAAGGGATTTTCTTCCCTGACCAGAAAATTTCCATTGGGGGGGGGTGGGGGTGGAAATGCTGATCGTTATCATTGGGGATCCAGCCTCCCCCCTAATGCCCTGGCTTATGAAGCCCTACGCAGGAGCCCTGGACAGGGGTCAGGAGCTGTTCAACTACAGGCTGAGCAAGTGCAGGATGGCAGTAGAGTGTGCATTTGGACGACTGAAGGGGCGATGGCGTTCATTACTGATTCGCTCAGACATCAGCGAGAGAAATATCCCCATTGTTATTGCTGCTTGCTCAGTGCTCCACAATCTCTGTGAGAGCAAGGGGGAAACGTTTATGGCGGGCTGGGAGGCAGAGGCAAATTTCCTATCCGCTGCTTACCAGCAGCCAAACAGCAGGGAAAAGTAGAAGAGCGCACCATGACGCGCTGCGCCTCAGGGACGCCTTGAAAACCAGTTTTATGAGTGCCCAAGATGGCGTTTGACAACCCGCTCCCTTGCTCTGCTCGGCCCTAAGCCTGCCATCCTTGTACCCTCTTTCCCTCCCCCCCCACCCCGATGCTTGCGGAGGAAATAAATTCACTGTTTTAAAAATCATGCTTTCTTTATTGCCTCATCACAAACACAAATACAGGAGATCACTGGCGAGGTAGCCCAGAACGGGGTGGGGGAGGAGAGAAACCAGCAGTCGCAGTGGTGGAGGAGCGGAGAGAGGAGGGGGGGACGGGGGGAGAGGAGGGAAGCCAAGACACAGCAGCTTTTAAACGTCTTTTGATAAATTCATCCTGCTGCTGCTTGTGCTGGCTTGTGGGGTAGAGTGGGTCGGTCCCCGGAGCTTACCCCCCCCTTCCCCCGCCCCCCCGGTTCTCACCCCACGTTTGGGTGGGGAAGCTATGGGACTTGGGGAGGGGGGGGGGTTAGACAGAGACTGCAGAGGCGATCTTTGGTCCTGCTTCAGCTCCACCAGACACCTCAGCATGTCTCTTTGGTTCTCCATTATCCGGAGCAAAGCATCCAGTCGTCTTTCTTCACGCTCCAGTCGTCTTTCTTTGCGCTCCAGCCACATTTCTTCCCTCTTTTCTGCTGTGGATCTTGATTCCTGCCTTGACTGGAGCAATCTTTCCCTCCATTCCATCTGGCGGGTTGCCTCAGCGCGTGAGTTTTCCAGTGTTCATTGAACATATCATCGCGCGTTTTCTTTTTATGCTTTCGTATCTGCGATGCACGGCGTGAGGAGCAGGACGGGGGATTCTGAGAGAATTGTGCAGCTGTGGGCAAAGAAAGGTTCAAAGTTATGAGACAGATACATTCAAGGTTATGAGACAGATACATTCAAGGGTGGGCAAAGAAAGCTACAAGGTTATGAGACAGATGCATTCTCGGACGGATCACAATGGGAGTACTATGCAACTGGCAACCTCAGTATTCAGAGGCCTGATATGATTTCTGTACAAGGTCATATTCCACACCTAAAAGTGACTGAATGGCTCACAGAAAAGTCACAGCATCTCACACACACATGCGAGCCTCAGCACAACACGGCTTCTGAAATCATCCATGCAGCCCGCCATGGTAAGCTGAAATCCATATTTAAAAGAAGCACTTGGATATTCTAGAGTAACCCCACCCCCTTCCCCCGACCACGTGGATCCCTCCTCCCCCCATCGCGTGGCTCCCAGTGAACCGCAAACTGCAAAACAAAGCCCAAAAAGTCTCTCGCTAAGGGCTGGCTGGGGGTCTTAAGCGGAAGCAACCGCTTGCAGACTCTTCAAAATCCCTGCTAGCTACCGCTACGGGCTGGCGGGGGGTGGGGGTGGGGTGCGCGTTCGGGAGGGGTGGGCCCGTGTGCGGTCGGTCTTCAGCGGAGAAGATTACTTTGCAGCTGGGAACCTTTATCTCCCTACTAATTGCAGTCCGTATTTCAAACAGGCAACCATGAATGACATCACTTTGCTTAGAATTTCTCAGAGAGATAGAGAATGCATGCTGCTTGAGTCACTGCAAAGTCCTGGTCCATTTGCCGCAATGCTAGCCTGCTCAATGATACCAGACTGTTTACTACTTTCGTGGTGTGGGATGGTCTCCTATCACAGGGGGCCACATAAGGCGGCTCTCCCCAGAAATCTGGTGCGGAAGATTCATCGCTACCTCCTGGATAGCTTCATTGAAATGTCCGTAGAGGACTTCCGGTCAATACCGGAGTATATTGGCAAACTCTTTGAGTAGAAACTGACCAGCAATGAAAGCACGCTAAGTCCTTAGGGCAAGTTAATCATTAATAAATGCTTCCTTTAAAAATCATGAGTCATGTAATCCCTTAAAAAAAACAAAAAACAACTTACCCCCTTGGGAGGCTTGGGAGGGTGCTGGCTCCAGGGTGATAAACAGCTCCTGGCTGTCTGCCAAAAGTGTCTCTCCGCTGGCCTCCTGCTGCTCAGTGATATTTCCCTCCTCATCATCGTCGTTCTCATCCGAATCCTCCTCAGGCCTGATGATTATCCCATCGTTGGAGTCCACACAGACCAGTGCGATGGTGGTGGGGGTGCCCCCCATTATCTGATTTAGTTCATTGTAGAACCGGCATGTCCGTGGCGCACCCCCTGAGCGTCCATTTGCCTCCTTAGCTTTCTGGAATGCTTGCCTCAGCTCCTTAATTTTCATGCGGCACTGTTGGGCGTCCCTGTTGTGGCCACTTTCCAGCATGGCCTTGGAGACCCTGGCAAACGTGTTGGCATTCCGTTTGTTGTTGCGGAGTTCCAACATCACAGATTCCTCTCCCCAGATAGCGATCAGATCCAACACCTCATTATTGGACCATGCTGGAGCTCTTTTCCTCTGGCTGGTCTCCTCTGCTGCTGAGCTCTGCATGGAGTCTTTTGATGCTGAGGTCTGCATGGCGGCTTGTGCTGCTGATTTCTCTGAATGGCGACTGAGCTGTGCAGGTGAGCTGGCCACGCTGACCAAACAGGAAATGCTATTCAAATGTTCCCGGGTCTTTTCCTGTCTACCTGGCCAGAGCAACGAGTTGAGAGTGCTGTCCAGAGCGGTCACAGTGGAGCATTGTGGGACAGCCTCTGGAGGCCAATAACGTCCCATGTGTCCTCACTAGTCCACAATCGACCTAGAGAGGTCGATTTCAGCGCTACTCCTCTCGTTAGGGAGGAGTACAGAAGTCGATTTTGAGGGCCCTTTAAATCGACACAAATGGCGTCCGTGTGTGGATGGGTACAGGTTTATGTCGAATTAACGTTGCTAAAGTCGACGTTAAGTCGTAGTGGGGACCAGCCCTAAGGGTAGGAATAAATGGTACATTTTCAGAATGGAGAGGGGTAACTAGTGGTGTTCCTCAAGGGTCAGTCCCAGGACCAATCCTATTCAATTTATTCATAAATGATATGAAGAAAGGGGTAAACCATGAGGTGGCAAAGTTTGCAGATGATACTAAACTGCTCAAGATAGTTAAGACCAAAGCAGACAGTGAAGAACTTTAAAAAGATCTCACATAACTAAATGACTGAGCAACAAAATGGTAAAATGTAAAGTAATGCACATTGGAAAAAATAACCCCAACTATAAATACAATATGATGGAGGCTAATTTAACTACAACTAATCAGAAGAAAAAAGATCTTGGAGTCATTGTGGGTAGTTCTCTGAAGACATCCACGCAGTGTGCAGTGGTAGCCAAAAAAGCAAACAGGATATTAGGAATCATTAACAAAGGGATAGAGCAGGGGTCTCAAACTCAAATGACCACGAGGGCCGCATGAGGACTAGTGCACTGGCTCGAGGGCCGCACCACTGACACACACACACACCCTCGCTGCCCCGGCTGTGCCCCCACTCCACCCCTTCCATGAGGACTAGTGCACTGGCCCGAGGGCCGCACCACTGACACACACCCCGCCCTTGCTGCCCCGGCTCCGCCCCCACTCCACCCCTTCCAAGAGGTCCCACCCCTGCCCCACCTCCTCCTCTGAGCACGCAGCTCCCCATTCCCTCCTGGAAAGCGCTAGGCACCACCAACAGCTGCTTGGCAAACAAAGCAAGAGCAATCTAGGAAGTCCAGAGCTAGAAACACGCGCGGCCCAGCCAGGCAGCAGAGAAGCCTCCACTTCTGGCCCCTCTGTCCTGCAAACTGCTATGGGAGGACCGGGGGGGGGGGGGGGGGGCGCCAGGAAGCTTGGCGGGCCACAGGGAAGGGCTTTGCGGGCCGCATGTGGCCCCCGGGCCGCATGTTTGAGACCCCTGGGATAGAGAATAAAACCAAGAATATCTTATTGCCTTTATATAAATCCATGGTATGCCCACATCTGGAATACAGCGTACAGATGTGGTCTTCTCATCTCAAAAAAGATATGCTGGCATTAGAAAAGCTTCAGAGAAGAGCAACTAAAATGATTAAGGGTTTGGAGCAGGGCCCATATGAGGAGAGATTGAAGAGGCTAGGACTTTGCAGGTTGGGAAAGAGGAGACTAAGGGGGGGATATGTTAGAGGTATATAAAATCATGAGTGATGTGGAGAAAGTGAATAAGGAAAAGTTATTTACTTGTTCCCATAATTTTCCAAAGAACGTAATTTTCCATAGCACATTGGGTGTTGAGCTCTTTTGAAAATGTGGCCCCATGTAAATCTGGGTAAGCTTAAAATGTTTCATTTTAAAAATCCTCCCCCCCCCCCCAAGTGTGTGTTAATTTTGAATCATAACTATTGACCTATTTGGGATTTTTGCTTTTTAAAGACACAGGCTTAAAAAAAAACCCCACCTGTTCCCCATTGAAGAGTCTTTATTTTGCTGTGTCTAAGATCTGAGCTAATAAGAAAATGCACTTTTCCAGCTAGTAGATGGAGACCTTGAATGAACCTATATAGAATGAGTCTAGCTTGCTCTTCAGTTGTTTCCTTGTCTAGGTGATGGCTTAGTTCCTCTAAGCTTTTTTCTGTTGAATATACTTTATAGTAGCTTCATATATCTAAAGCCTCACTTCCAGACCTGTGTTAACCATAGTGCAATGATTCAGTAGCTAAACCTATGGTAAAACACTGAAGTTGGTAAGTACAAAAATAAACACTGAAATCATTTTTGTATTGGGTCACAAGCCCAAGGCGCAGCAACGGCTGTCAGTCAGTGCCTGCCTGTTGGACCCCTTCACATGGGAGGAGAGATGAGACCTGGGTGGGTGTGATCTGGAAGCTGTGACTTGTAGGAGAATGGATCAATCAGCTGAGGATGCAGGGGTGGGTCCAATTGGGAAGTGGACCAATGGGGGCTCTTTCTGAGCTGCAGCTTATCTGCTCTGCAAAAACCTGGACATGGCTGTTACTCGAAAACCATGCCTGGACAGAAAAAGGAGGCTCAAAAAGAGGCTCTGTCCAGGAAAACCTGGACGTATGGTAACATTATTTTTGTACTGGGATTGGAGCACCAGGATGGTGTCATCCTTTGGGGTTCAGGACTACTACATTACACAACATAGTATAAAGTCTAAACAAGTGCACAAAAATGTTTTTCCACATGTTGTTTGTCCCTTTTTGTTAGATTTCTTGGTGGGTTGAAGACAAAGGGTCACTCTTTTATAGGAGACCACAAATTAGAACTTAATTCTCTAAATAGGATTTTATTTTTAGTAGGATATATTCTTCAGTGTTTGTATGAATTTGCTGGTTAGACTTTCTGCTGTGACATGAAAAGTATAGGACAACTTTGAGATTGCAAATGTACAGATGCAAAAGATGTTTCTATAGAAAAAATTGTTGTTAAATAATTGGGGCTTTAAGATGGGATTCAGAGAAGACTAAGATGCACTGAATTAATGGTCACTAACTCATTCCTTTATTATCATGCAGCCGACTTTGGTTTCTGTGCTCAGATCACCCCAGAGCAGAGCAAGCGCAGCACCATGGTTGGAACTCCCTATTGGATGGCTCCTGAGGTGGTCACACGGAAAGCTTATGGCCCTAAAGTGGATATCTGGTCTCTGGGTATCATGGCTATTGAAATGGTGGAAGGAGAACCCCCATACCTCAATGAAAACCCGCTTAGGGTGAGATATTTCATCCTTTAGGAGTGCTGCATCAATCATGCATATAAAACAGTGGCTCAGAAATGTGGGGTAGAGATTTGTGGTCTTTAACTTGTACGGGCTGATGGCTATTTATTACATTCAAGGTGATCCCTAATGGACAGGAATCTACATGAAAAAATCAAGGGTAATTAGTGCAGGTAGATCCCAGTATAAAAGATGATGATCTAATAGACGTGGATGATATTACCCTTTCACCCTGAGAGATGGTCTCTCCAGAACATGGTTGAGGCATCTTGATAGTACCTGTTTTTAGTTAAATAGTAGAACTCATCTCTGAGTACTGACAGTCTTTTGCCAGCAATAAACTTCCGTAGGCTCAGAAAAGTAAATCCAATTAAATTACAAAACAAAAAGTACAAAGCATGCTCCAGCAAATAGACTTGTACTCTTTCTCCATATACAAGGATATGTTTATTACAGTGTCCATCACCCTAAATTCTTAAGCATCTATAGTCTTCTTGTTACTAACAAAAGCTAGCGACAGTTGCTAAAGCTGTGCAATGCTTACAAGCATCTACCAATGTGAGGAGAATCAGGTTGCATTCCTCTACCTCTCAAGACTCAGGCCATGTCTACACTATGGGTGCTACAGGAGCACAGATAGGCTGCTATGGCACTGTGCAGTGGATGCGGTTTTCCCATCGCTGTAGGAACTCCACTTCCCTGAGCAGCTAGGTTGACAGAAGCATTCATCTGTCGACCTAGCTGTGTCTACACTGGGGGGTTAGGTCAGCATAGCTAAAGCACCCACAAAATGAGCTATGCTGACCTAACTTAAGTGTAGACCAGGCCTACTGCATTGCCTCTAACATTCCCAGTCCTTAGTGGAGAGATGAGTTCAGAAGTTATAACCAAATCAGGTGTGTGTAGTGTTAGTCTGTCCACAGTTTGTCACATAGCGCATCTCCCTTTATCTCAGCATCCTTGTGATGGGAGTCTGACTTTGGGCTGCTCTTACTCCATAGTTGCTCATTGACATTGTTTTGTAGCATGAAGCCTGCCCATGTATTCATTTGTAGGAGCTAGATTAGTGATGAATAGTGGTTGCAAATTATAGAAAGCCATACTATACATACTGTAATGAGGTATCCTGCGTAGGTTCATCATGCGTATTCATGTTTTATCTTAAGGGAGAGAATTTTGAGAATATATGCGATAAAAGTCTACATTTGCTTCCTGGTTGTTTTACATGGTTAGTATAATGATCACAACAGGAAAAAAGTAAAATATTTCAGTACCTGCATCAGGCATCCATTATGGCAGACATCTGTTGCGAATTACACTCACAGGTCACGCACAACCCGAGGACTGTTACGAATTACACCTATAGGTCACACACACTGTTCAAGAGAACCGCTATGAATTATACCTTTGGGTCACGTACAGCTCGAAAACTGCTGCGAATTATGCCTATAGACCATGCAGCTCGAAAACTGTTACAAATTATACCCACCAGTCATGCAGAGTTTGAGTCTAGGTTGAGGCACAGGAACCAATTCAAAAAAATGCAGAGATACCAAGTTTATTACACAGCGCTGTGTGGTACTCCCTGCTAGCCAGGAAGGACACTGAATACAGACAAAGCATGGATCATATACTTCTCAGCAGTGCATGCACACCACGTGCAGCGGGACTTACAGCCTATGGAAGGGCATCTTTCTTATCTCCCACCTATCCCCTGTATGCATTCGGCTCATGATCACATGCTGATTCTTCAGTGGAGCCCTTATCTAATCCTAATGGTTTCAAGGCTTCTCCTTCCTTTGTTTGGTCACCAGCAGTTTCAAGGTCCCCTAGTGGCCCCCCTTTCTCTGGTATGTGCTGTGTTGGCCTTTTAGATAAGGGCCGAGAGGAACTTCAAAATGGAGTTACACGAGCTAACTTTCTTTAATACATCCAAACTGAAGATTCTTCTTCGAGTGCTTGCTCATGTCCATTCCCAGATGTGTGTGCGCACCGCGCATGCACGGTCTTCGGAACTTTTTCCCTAGCAATACCCGTAGGGTCGGCAGGGCGACCCCTGGAGTGGCGCCGATATGGCGATGTATATATGCCTCTGCCGACCCACCCCCCGCTCAGTTCCTTCTTTCCGTCCGTGGCGGTTGCTGGAACAGAGCCATTGTGCTCCATTCTCTTGTGATACCCGTTCTTCTAAAGTTACTTGTCGTTCTTAGTTAGAGTAGTTTAGTGTTAGTAAGTCGTTGTTGTAGTGTAGATTTAGTTGCCTGACACCGGGTTATGCCTGGGGCGTCAGGATTTAAGAACTGCGGAAAGTGCGGTAAGCCCATGCCGGTTGGTGACCCCCACTCCTGTTGTCTGAAGTGTTTAGGAGAAGGGCACCAAACCGAGCGTTGCTCCATCTGCAAGGGCTTTAAACCCCGCACAAAAAAGGAAAGAGACTCTCGTCTCAAACTTATCTTGATGGAATCAGCCCTGCAGCCAGCGGAGCCTTCCACCTCCAGTAGTGCACCGGCGTCCGTTCACGGCACCACGGCACCGAAGCCCAAGAAGGCTCCAAGGCACCGTTCACCACGGCACCATGCTGCCTCTTCAAGACGGCACCGCTCGCAATCACCGGTGCCGTCCAAGAAGCCAAGGGGCCGCTCTCCGGCACGCAAGACGGCGGATGGCCCTCCTGCGGCGCGGTCGTATGAGGCGCGCAAGTCCCGTACCGAGCCGACGCCGCCGGCCCCCCAGGTGGAAGACGTGCCGTCCTCTCTGCAGGTAGCCACTTCCCCAGAGAGAGACCAGCCCGGGTTGAATATGCCTTCAACCCCTGAGGCTCTGTACGCGGTGACCGATCTCATGGAGTTGGCCGGAGATCCAATCCCGCAGTTCCTCGTCCCGGCACCACCTCCCCGGCCCATGGCACCGGTTATACCGCCCATGGCACCGGCTTCGGTACCGCTTGACGCGGTGCCGTCAACCTCTCAAGAGGCACTCGGTGCGGGTGCACTCTCTACGGCGCCACCACCTCCGGGCACGCTCCAACCGATGCATCGGCACCGCGAGCCCCGGGCACCGACGCATCCCTCCGTCGCTCCGGACGGCACCGCCCCCCCTTGGTCCCAGTCGGACTACTCGTCGGGGTCAGACTCCAGGTCGTCCAGGTCCTACTCGAGGCGCAGTAGGCACTCCTCCAGATCCCACCATTCCCGGCACCGGCGTTCTTCTCATCACAGGCGTCACCCGGAATGGGCGGAGGAGCCTCAGGGCCCAGTTCAATGGCCCTTCTGGACTCCGTTTGCGTACCACCAGGCTCAGGGGCCTCCCTCGACCACCATGTCGCTCCCTGCGGTGCCGCGCGGCCCGATTTCCGCTACCATCACTAGACCCCAGGCGGGGACAACTGTTGAGCACCCGGCACCGCAATTCCCGGCACCGGGGTCCTCGGCACCGGAATCTACCCACGGCACCCAACCTGTAGAGGACCATCAGGACATCCAGGTTATGCAGCCGGAAGGGGACCAGCAATTCACCTCCTCCTCTTCCTCCCCGGACGAAGCCGTCGCAGGCTCCTCCACGTCCCTGCCCCCTATGGACGTTAGGGGACATCAGGATCTCCTTCGGAGGGTAGCCCAAAACCTCAACCTCCAGGTTGAAGAGATCCAGGAGGACGATGACCCCACAGTGGACATTCTAACATCAGATTCCCCTGCCAGGGTGGCTCTCCCGTTCATACGACGAATCCAGTCCACAATGGAGAACCTGTGGCAAACACCTTCATCCCTCCCGCCCACTGCTAAAGGAGTGGAGAGGCGTTACTTTGCCCCACGAACTGGGTGCGAGTACCTGTTCACCCACCCGCCTCCAGGCTCACTGGTAGTGGATGCAGTGAATCATAGGGAGCGTCAGGGCCAGACGGGTCCCACTCCCAGATCCCAGGACGCTAAGAAGCTCGATTTAATGGGCAGAAAAATATATTCTTCGGCCGCACTCCAACTCAGGGTTGCCAATCAACAGGCGGCCCTGAGTAGATACTCTTATAATTCCTGGTCGGCCATCAAGAAATTTGAGCCACAAGTGCGCAAGGACTCAGTTAACGAGTTCAAGGCAATAATCGAAGAGGGCAGACTGGTATCTAGGGCGGCACTCCAGGCTGCCTTAGATGCCGCCGATTCGGCCTCCAGGCAAATGGCCACTGGAGTGGTCATGCGTAGAGGGGCATGGCTGCAGGTTTCCGGGATCCCTCCCCCGGTGCAAGCTACTATACAGGACCTCCCATTTGATAGACAGGGCCTGTTCCACCTCGACACAGACAAAAAACTGCAGTCCATGAAGGACTCTAGGGCAATGTTACGGTCTCTGGGCCTGCATACCCCTCAAACACAGAGGAGACCTTTCAGACCTCCCCCTCCCCCTCCGCCTAGACCTTATCAACCCCCCCAGGCAAGGAGGGACCAACCTAGGAGGGGTGGCAGGGGCACTGGCCGTGGCCGCCCGGGATCTGGCTCACGGCAGTCCCAACCATCCGGCGCACACCAACCAAGAACCGGTTTTTGAAGGTGCGCTCGAGGACCACGGACCAGTCCCTACATCTCTGACCTCTCGGCCCTTTGTGAACCGCTTGTCCCACTTCCACCAGGCCTGGGCTTCTATCACCTCAGACAGGTGGGTGCTCAGTCTCGTGGAAGGGGGATATTCTATCCAATTCCGCACCCTACCACCCACTCATTCCCCTTCCCCGTCCCTCTTCAGGGACCCATCTCACGAGCAACTCTTGGATCAAGAGGTAAATACCCTCTTATCTTTGGGTGCCATAGAGGAGGTTCCTCAAGAATTTCGGGGCAAAGGTTATTACTCCCGATATTTCCTTATCCCGAAGGGCAAAGGGGGGCTTCGACCCATCCTAGACTTGCGAGGCCTCAACTCCTACATAAAGAAGTTGAAGTTTCGAATGTTGTCCTTGGCCTCCATAATTCCAGCTATGGATCACAGAGACTGGTTCGCGGCCCTCGATTTGAAAGATGCGTACTTCCATATCTCCATTATCCCAAGCCACAGAAGATTCCTGCGATTTACACGCGGGCATCGACATTATCAGTTCACGGTTCTCCCCTTCGGGCTCTCGACCGCCCCAAGAGTGTTCACAAAATGCATGGCAGTGGTGGCAGCCTTCCTCAGACGGAGAGGCATACACGTCTACCCCTACCTGGACGATTGGCTTGTGAGAGCAAGTTCCAGGAACCTGCTGAAAATGCAGTTACTTTTTATCAGGGCAACCTTCCTCAGGTTAGGGCTCATCCTAAACGTCCCAAAATCGACCCTTACTCCTACCCAGAGGATCGAGTTTATAGGGGTCGTACTAGACTCCGTGCAAGCAAGAGCGTTTCTACCTCCCTCCCGGACCAGAGCCATCGGAGACATCATTCGTTCCCTCCTACAATTTCCCACCACCACAGCCAGAAACTGCATGGTCCTCATGGGACATATGGCAGCCTGCACGTACGTGGTGCCATATGCAAGACTCCGCCTCAGGCCTATACAATTATGGTTCGCGGGGGTCTACAGACAGCGCAGGGACCCGCTAGACCTCATTGTGACTATTCCACTGGAGGTCAGACGCTCCCTTCAATGGTGGCTCCAGCCTCAGTCCCTGAACGTCGGGGTTCCCTTTCGCAAGCCCCAGCCATCTTTAACCCTGGTGACCGACGCGTCAGCCCTCGGTTGGGGGGCTCACCTCGGGGACATCCGAACTCAAGGCCTATGGTCCCAGGAGGAGCTACGCCTTCACATCAATGTCAGGGAGCTCAGAGCGGTCCGTCTAGCATGCCAGACGTTCCAGTCACTCCTACAAGACAGGTATGTGTCGGTCCTAACGGACAATACAGCCACGATGTTCTATATAAACAGACAGGGTGGTGCTCGCTCCTCTCGCCTGTGCAGGGAAGCCCTCGCCCTGTGGGATTTCTGTATTCCACGGGGGATCTCCCTCACGGCCGCATATCTCCCAGGGACTCAGAACGTGCTAGCAGACACGCTCAGCCGTTCATTCAGGGGTCACGAGTGGTCCCTCAGGGCCGATGTAGCCCACTCACTTTTCCTACGGTGGGGGTTTCCCCTCGTAGACCTATTCGCCACGAAGGCCAACCGGAAGTGTCACAGGTTTTGCTCCCTTCTGAACCTCAGTCCAGGGTCGGAGGGAGACGCCTTTCAGATACATTGGGAGGGGGGCCTGCTCTATGCATTTCCCCCATTTCCCCTTGTACACAAAGTACTGCTCAAGGTCCGCCACGACGGGGCATCCCTGATACTAATAGCTCCGGCCTGGCCTCGCCAACACTGGTACACAGTGCTAACCTCACTGTGCGTGACGAGCCCAGTAACACTTCCCCTCTATCCAACACTGATTTCCCAGGACCACGGGAGGATGCTGCACCCCGACCTGCAGTCCCTCCATCTCACGGCGTGGAATATCCATGGCTGAATCCGGAAGAGCTGCGATGCTCGGACTCAGTCAGGGATATCCTGCTCGGTAGTAGAAAACCGTCTACCAGAGTTACGTACACGGCCAAGTGGAAGCGTTTCTCCTTGTGGTCTCGGGGGAAAGGCAGAAACCCTCTGACTTCTACAGTCGCCAACGTTTTAGACTACCTCCTTGAACTGAAACAGCAAGGTTTAGCAATCTCTACTGTTCGGGTGCACCTTGCGGCTATATCAGCTTTTCACCCGGGCTTCGGGGGTACTTCGGTGTTTAGTAACCCCTTGGTTCTCAGGTTCTTAAAGGGATTGGAGAGGGTATACCCCCAGGTCCGTCAGCCTATTTCCCCTTGGGACCTCAACCTGGTTTTGAAGGCACTAATGAGGCCTCCTTTTGAGCCCATGTCATCATGCCCATTATCCTATCTCTCGTGGAAGACTGCCTTCTTGGTGGCAATCACTTCTGCCCGTAGAGTTTCAGAGATTAGGGCACTCACCTCTGAACCGCCCTACACGATCTTCCACAGCGATAAGGTTCAGTTACGTCCTCACCCGGCTTTCCTCCCTAAAGTAGTCTCACCCTTTCATTTGAACCAGGATGTGTTTTTACCGGTATTCTTCCCCAAACCCCACGCTAACAGCAGGGAAAGAATGCTCCATTCCCTAGATGTAAAGAGGGCACTGGCGTATTACATAGACAGGACTAAGAGCTTCCGTAAATCTCCACAACTCTTTATTTCGGTAGCCGAACGGATGAAAGGGTTACCTATTTCCACCCAGCGCCTTTCGGCCTGGATCACATCATGTATTAAACTGTGCTATAATCTCTTGAATGCTACCCCTCCAGCACTGACAGCGCATTCGACGAGAGCGCAGGCCGCATCTACGGCCTTCCTGGCACATATTCCGATCGCGGAAATCTGTAGAGCAGCGACGTGGTCCTCTGTTCACACTTTCGCGACACACTACGCCATCGTGCAGCAGTCGACGGAGGATGCCGCTGTGGGTCAAGCGATCCTGTCAGCAGGGACCCAGAGTACTCCTCACCCTCCTCCGAGATGACTGCTCGTAAGTCACATCTGGGAATGGACATGAGCAAGCACTCGAAGAAGAAAGAACAGTTACTCACCTTTCGTAACGTTTGTTCTTCGAGATGTGTTGCTCATGTCCATTCCGAATCCCACCCGCCTCCCCTCTGTCGGAGTACCGGCAAGAAGGAACTGAGCGGGGGGTGGGTCGGCAGAGGCATATATACATCGCCATATCGGCGCCACTCCAGGGGTCGCCCTGCCGACCCTACGGGTATTGCTAGGGAAAAAGTTCCGAAGACCGTGCATGCGCGGTGCGCACACACATCTGGGAATGGACATGAGCAACACATCTCGAAGAACAAACGTTACGAAAGGTGAGTAACTGTTCTTTCAGCAAGGAAACTTAATTGTCATATGCTAGTCAGTTTCTGCTCTGTCAATCTCCTTTCATTTTTAGATGTACTTCAATAAATGCTTCTTCTAACTTGAAATACTAATACATTGCAAATCACATTTTTTAGAATTGAGTGTGATAACCTTTCTCTTTCTCTCTCGGTTTATAGGCTTTGTATTTAATAGCAACTAATGGCACACCAGAGCTGCAGAATCCAGAGAAACTCTCCCCAATATTCCGGGATTTTCTAAATCGTTGTTTGGAGATGGATGTAGAGAAAAGGGGATCAGCCAAAGAACTGTTACAAGTAAGTGTATGTATTTGAGTCTCCCCAAAAGCTTGAAATTCAGAGGTCACTAAAACAGTAGTCAGCTAGTGCTGACATCAGCTTGTCTTTGTCTTCCTTTTCCTATTGAAGGATCATTTAATGGAGAATAGTGGGAGAGAAACACAGGAATCAAAATTTGCAACACAAATGTAGATGATTCTTACTGCAGTCACTACCAGCTGCTTTCTGCCAGTGGTGATTCTTCAGTGACACCACAGCTTAGGTAAACAGGCTGCTGTAGCCAGGACAGTGAACACAGAACAGGATAGAGGGAAAATGTTTAAAAAACCCACACCTCTGCTTGAGGAAGGTTGTTGGAAAGAGCAGGGCAGGGGCTAGTTAGGGATATTGCTATGTGGAGGAATAGCTGTCAACAAATCTATGCTTCTGTGGATCATTCATTGGGCATATCTCCTTGAGATGCTGCATATTGGCACCTTTGTGAAGTGCTTTCTTAACTTGGATAGAAAGTGTTATGTAAATATAATAGTTTGTTTCTGAAATTTGACTCTTAATAACTTACTGTGCTTCTCTCTTCCTGGCAGCATCCTTTCCTGAAACTGGCCAAACCTCTGTCTAGCTTGACGCCATTGATCCTGGCAGCCAAAGAAGCAATGAAGAGTAACCGCTAACATTGTTGTCATGGCCTTCATTTTTTTTTTTAAATCTTTCTTAATATATGAAAATTGTTACTCTTTTTAGGGGGGGTTGAAAAAAGTCTGCAAAAGGGAAAAACGCTCACTCAGAAGACACCTGGAATTAAATATGGTGACTTTTAAGTAAACCCTTTTTTAAGTTCCAAAAGGAATTGTGGACTGAATCACTGGTCTTTCACCTCTTTTGCAGACAGCACAGGAATTGTGCTTCCCATGCCTGGGGTTCTAAGTTTTTTGATAACTTCACTGTAACATTTCCCATTCATTGTGCCCTCTTGGGTACTTTCAATACTTGAATGACAGGTTCAAGCTTTTGGAGAGAGGCATTCATTTTATCTGCTGATCTCTTTACTTTTCCTCTCCTTTTTCTGTCGTCTTTCAAGTTGCTTTGGCCATCTCCCAAATGACTAGATTAAAGCAGGTGTGACAGAAATGTGAAGGTACATTTTACCCCTACCCCCTTACCATACAATTTAGCTGTGACTGTACTGTAGAATTAACGACTCTGATTCTTAAGAAACTAACTTTAAATGAAATCTGCTTGTAAGTAGAGTATAGGAAGCTCTACTGTTTTTAAGTTCAGCTGTTTTTATGATCTGTGATTGCTCCAGGGACTTCCAATCTAAGAGAGAAACATCTCAGTGTAGCAAATTGTGGTGGGTCAGGTTTTGGGAGGTCACCCTACACATATGAGAAGGGAGTAGATGTTTGAGGAAAGAAACATTCCCCCAACTCCCCATTATCTTCCTTTGTTTCCATTCTCTCTTCTCCCCCTCCCCTCCCCCCGCTTTTCTAGACTTGTTGGCCAAGGCAGAAGCGATGTCTTGTATGGTGTAGTGGGAGGTCTTAAAACCAAGTGTTGTATCTGTGCTCTTACTTGGGCTTTGGGATTTATGCTGGTGCCTTTGACTTTTTTTTACATTTCCCTCCTTTGTATCAAATGAATTTTTGTATATGTTGTAATTTTATTCCCAAAAGCAAATAATACAACAGCCTTGGAGTTGTCAAGATTTAAATTTTAGAGCTATTTTTTCCATTTTTATATGTGCTCCGTTTCTACTAATGAAATCAAAAGAACAAATAATTCATCAGAACTGAGGAAAATGAAGATCCAAGACTTTCTTTTATAATTCAAACAGGAGCTTATGAACACCTGGGAACATCCAAGTGCTGTTCTATGGAGACAGGCTGAGGCAGGAAAGTAGTTTCATCAGACATGAAAGAGGCTTACTTGAGTGGCTGATGCATGACTGGAAAATGTCGTCATGTCATGATGGCCTCTTCTTACTGAAGACATTTTATGAGCTAGGATGGCAGAAGACAACATTTAGTGCAAGAAAAAAGTGCCTTCCTATAAGACCTAGTGAGTAACTTGCATTCTTGAGATGGTGCCAGCGGAAGTGGTAACAGTAGAAACCATAGCAGTATCCCTGGTCCCTGATTTCAGCCACTGAAATTGCTGCATTTATATCTATAGATTATTTTCATAAGGAGCTGTTTGTAACTGTAATGTGCCAAATGATCACGTGAAAGAATAGCCACTAATCTGGTGCTAAGCAGTTATGTTGCATTCCCAACTGGCAATGCTGGTCAAGCAGAGAGAGTCTGGGTTCTGGGGTGAGATGATTCCATTTGGTGTCTGACAAATTGCATAAACCAGAGTTTTACACATGTTCTTTTTACCCTTCTGTGTAAGAATAATTTCAATATTTATATGTGGATAGAAATGGCTGCTCTGGGTTTTGGTAACCAAGATACAGCTTCGCCTAGAGTACCTGAACAAATTAGCTTTCACTTTGAGCCTATATATCATGGGGTTTCATTCTCTCAGAACTTATCCTTCAATAATTGCACTAGCAAATTGCTTTGCACCAACAAGATAACCTTATTAATGTAGGAAGTAGAACCACCACACTTCAGTCTGAGTTCTTGTAACCACTAGTGCAGGGGTGGGCAAACCTTTTGGACCAAGGGCCACATCTGGGAATAGAAATTGTGTGGCGGGCCATGAATGCTCACAAAATTGGGGTTGGGGTGTGAAAGGGGGTGAGGCTTCAGGGTGCGGGAGGGGGCTCTGGGCTGGGGTGGGGGAGTGGGATGCAGGGGGGAAGGGAGGGCTCCAGCTGGGGGGTGTGGGCTTTGGAGTGGCACTGGGGATGAGGCATTTGGGGTGCAGGAGGGTGCTGGGATCTAAGGGTTTGGAGGGAAGGAGAAGGATCAGGGCTGGGGCAGGGGATTTGGATGTGGGGAAGGGCTATAGGGTGCAGAATCCAAGCGGCACTTACCTCAAGCAGTGCCTGGAAGCAGCGGCATGTCCCTTCTCTGGCTCCTATGCAGAGGCACAGCCTGGTGGCTCTGCACGCTGTCCCATATGCCAGCACCACCCTTGCTGGGGCCGTTGGAGCATGTAGGAGCTGGAGGGGGGGCCATGCTGCGGCTTCCGGGAGTCACGTGGTACGGCCCCCGACTGCGCCCTGGCTGGAGTGATGGAGCAGGGCCATTCGGCTGCTTCCTGGAGTCGTGTGGAGCAGCCCCATATTCTGCACCCTGGCTGGCACACCGGAGCAAGGTAAGTCCCAGTCCCCAGCTGGAGCTCAAGGGCTGGCTTAAAACAGCTTGCAGGCCATAGTTTGCCCACCCCTGCACTAGTGTAACAGGTACCAAACTGAATACACAGCCCACTAGTCAGAAAGCACTAGAATGCTTCATTTCAAGGAAGTGTCATGTCTGAATACTCTAGATGTGCTTCCCCTCTTACAAACGTTTTATGTACTGAAAGCCGTTGATACCATAAACAGTAGAATGGTAGTGGCCTGGTGTCGGTACATGTGACTCAAAGTAAAAGATCTTCCTGTCCATAGGGAGAAGTAAGGAGTATTGGGTTATATTTTATTTTTTCTCATCGGTGTGTGTCTGTTTGTCCATTGCTGGCAATGGACTTTGTGAAAACTAGACCCCTGGTGCAGCAATATAACTTGGCTTTTTCCCCCCTGGGAGCAAAACCTAGTCTACCATATACATATTTTGCTGAAATTAGCAGGAAAACGTAAAATCAGTAAGTAATTTTAACTTATTAGTTCAGTCTTATTGATAAAGAAAACTTCCTTCTGATCTTGCAGTAGCAAATCTGTCCAGATCAATATCTGTATCTCTTTAAGGGCTGATTTCTAAATTTTAATTATTATTTTTAAAAAATAAACCTCATCCAGGAGTTACCAAAATGCACCCTAGTGCTTCTCATGTGGCCTAGAGTACTGAACTACAGTTAAAAAGCACCCAAGAGCACCCCATGTATGTATATGATTCTACAACAAGGTTTCTTTTGCTCCTGTTGCCAGAAGGTGATCAGGACAAAGGGGGGGAGAGGTCAAGGAAAGAGCAGAAATATTGGGAACATTTAATTTCTGCAGCAAAGTGAGGGAAAATAGTTAAGTAGAGTCAGTAATCTGGCAAAACAAGTCAGGGAAGTTGCTGCTCTGTGTGTCGTTGTGTAACCATTGTGCAGTTTGCATGTCAATAGGTTGGCCATCAATCTTCTAACTGAACATGCGTTGCATATGTCTTCCAAGTGTCCATTTTCCCCATGAGGGACCACGTTAGAACTGAGACTAGCTCATTTGTTCTGCCCAGCCCAGATGAATAACTAGTGCAGGTGAAGAGAGAATAGCCAGAGTTTGAGTGGAAGTTGAAAGCAAAATATTGCTTTGGAACATGCCAGAATTCCCTGACCTCAGATGACAGACACAATCACAATTATACATATGAATAAATGCAAAAGTGGCACAACACAGTAGTTAGTCGGGAGTAGTGATGGGCAGCATACTGTTTTGAAAGCAAGTGAACAGGTAATGTTTGTCTTCTAGGATTTTTCTTTTTTTTTTTTTTTTAGCACAGAACCTGGAATAAACCTGACTTCTCACCAAGTAGACATGCTTGGTCACACATTCTCATCTGAATATTATACTCTTTGCTGAGTAGCTGCAAGAGATGTGCTTCAGAGCAGTGCAGAGTAATTGAACTCTGCTGTCAGAAAAGGATGGGAAAATCAGGATACTGTTAAAGGTCTTTATAGTTGGAACTGAAAAACCTCTCTGGTCTGCTCTCTCTCTCCTTCACTTTGCCAGATGGAAATGGATGTAGGTTCAAGCTTTATGTTTTATTACTGTACCCAGATTTTAATGTTTTCTTTTGTTTAATTTAATCTCATTCTGTTATTTAATTGTTTCTGCAATATTAACTACTGTACTTGATAACTTTATTAACTTTGTTCTTTTGGGGCTAGAAATAAACTTTTTAAAATGTTTTTCCCCCTTCCTGAGTTCATATCTTTTTAAGATCAGAGCAGTGAAAAAGTAGTGTAAAAATGGTTAGAAATCTCAAGTTTAGGGGAATGTTCTCGGTGTTCGTGTAACTTTGATTTTAAGCAAGTAATGTAAATGTTTTATGCACACTCTTTTCAGTGTGATTGATTTTTATTTTGATCTGTATCTCAGTTTAGTTATCCTGTGTCGTCAAAATCAATGATAACAGCAACACCAGATGATAACTGCAGGCTTTTCTTGCTGCTGAGCTCCATTTGCTAATCAGTCCTGCCTCCAATAACCATTCCTGACTCTTTGAAACCAGGAGAGTAGATCTGGATTGTCTTCTCTTAATGGAGCAGACAACTAACGGTCTTTCCGGGAGGCTGTTGCTCCTTTAGTAAAGAACTGACCGGGCTGTTTGAACTGCAGCATCTTCTAAGACAGCACTGTAAAGTAGTATTTTGTTAGTGATGGGATTTGGAATTGACAAGCCAGTAGTCATTGATCAAGCTGCTCCCAGGATGAAGTTCCAGTAAAATTATTCCTAACAAGACTGCAGTATTGTTTTATTAAAAATTTCCTCAGAAGTGCCACATTTACGTGTTACATAATAATGTACAAAAAGCATGAAGCATAAGTGCTTCCCTTTTGTCTAAACAGACTATGATCTCCTAAGGTCAGTTTTTTGCTAGCAGTGAGAAGTCTTCAGGAGTGGATGACTTACCTGGGCTTGGGTTTTGGATCGGAAGTGCCTGTTGATACACTATCAGGACTGTCTCTTTAGTAACTGTTTATCAGTACTGAAGTCTGTCACTAAGAAAGGGACAAATAAAGTGAACCTTTCTAGGGGCCAAGTTTAGTTTGGTTGAAATCTGGATGAAGTTTCCGTTAACAATTTTTCTGCTGTGAACATCAAGGATGCATCATGCATATATCCATTACTGCCTCCGTTCTATATATTTCAGGAAATAGCTTCTCCCCCTTCTCAAATGTCCAGTCAGCAAGAGAAGTGTGGAAACAAGTGGTCTTCCAGAAATGTTTACAACCTCAAAACATTGGGGCATTGGATTGTGCAGTATTCTGCCTATTCAGATGATTTATTTTTTCTTATCATGGTAGCTTTGGTTTTACATATGCAAGACCCCTTGTGCATTTGAATTCATGTTCTTAACATTGCATTATATAGTTCTTGAATTTAATTTTACATTTTTTAAAAATTGTGTAGAAAAACTGCTTAGTATTTATATAATCCATGTGGATGTTAGAGTTCATGCCTCATTAAGGAGAGCTAGACTCTGTATGCATAGAAACTTGCACTCTTGTTTCAGTTTAAGTCCTTTTTAAATCTATTGCTTATTTAACAGGCAAGCCAAAATAAGCTTGGTCTAAACCCAAAACAGTCATATCCACAGAGCCTTTTGCATCTATTTAACAAAATCAACTTAAAATTTCATATTAAGTTAAACTGGTGCAACCCTGCATGCAGAGAAGCCCTAAGATTCAGGGGAAATAGAGTTCCTACTTTCATTGTGGCAGTTTAGCTGGAAAGTTTCTTACAGGGCTGATCTGGATCAGCTTTAATTTTTGCCCAAGTGTTGGTTAAGATGATAGAGAGGGGTGTGTGGATTTTCCTTTTACTTTTCAGTTTATTCAAAGAACCTTTATTTTGCTTTTCATGGACGCATCAGTGCCATTTTCCATTTAATGCCCCCACTTCACATCTGCCTAAAATTGGCCATATGCCTAAAATAAGTATTTTAAAAGGTTGCAAATTTTGACAGCCCTAAAGATAAATTAAGTGTAGGAGAGAAGCTAGGGTTGCTAATTTACCTCTGTCTTTGGATACTGGGAAAGGCAACTGAAAGTTCAAAGCCTTATTTCATTGGGAAAGACTGAAAAAACTCATCTGTAACTGTATATTTAGGATATATATAGATTTGGTCCCAGAATATGCAAGTGAAAGTGGGAATCTGGCTGACAAAGGTTCCCACTGGAAATAGGTTTCCAGTGTAACTGCACAGGTGACTGGCTCATTGTTCTCATTCAGATCAATACCAAAGCTACTATTGATTTCAGTGAAAATGAGAGTAGAGCCATATTTGTCATGCCTTGAACAATAATACTTTAACAAATGGAGCTATCTTGGAGGACTGCTCAGATGGCTGTGCCTTTATAGTTCAGTGCACTCAAGGTGTGCTGCGTACTTGGTCCTGTAGTGTTTCCTGTGCAGTAACGTGAGAGAGGAAACTAATTGATACCATAGCTGTCTTTACATAATTTGGTAATTATATTCATTGTTTCATAGTAGCTTAATATATTTCCAAGTCTTCTCTTGAGCCTGAGTTAAGTGCCATACAGTTGCAGGATATGCCATACGCATTATTACAAGTTAGGTACAGGACATAGCTTTGAAAGCCTCAATGTGATTTCCTAAGCCTAGCGTTTAAAGCATGCTCCAAGGTAGTTTTACTTTTAAAATGCATGACATGGGCAAGAATCAGAAGGGTTTGTTTTAAAAGGAACAGATGTTTGGACTTTTACCCTTTCCGTTTTGGAAAAGTTTTGGCATAAATCATCCTCCCTCATTTTGCTGGAAAATATATTCTTCTTGCTGTAAACAGGGAAGAAATGAGGGAGTTTGGCAGCTTGTTCATGTGGCTGCTTTTTGTAACAGTGGTTAAAAATGTTTGTTTCTTAAGGATCATTTATTAACATCAGTCTGTTGACCTGCACAAATGCTCCCTATGGCCATATCTACACTGGAAAATTGAACCAGCGCAATAGACCTGTTTGCTTTGAAAGGGTTCGGGATTTGTGCTTTATTGAGCTGAGAGACTAGCATGAGCCAAAAGACACTAGACTCCATGTACTTAAGGAGAGAACTAGCATGACCTCCAGGTTCCTACTAGGAGTTCATCACTTTGTTGTTCGTACAACATGTCTTGATCCGCTCATGTAACTGGAGAATCAAGAACTCAGGTCAGGTCAGCTCCACAATGCCAGTGTCCTCTATAATGGTATAGGCTGAGCCAGTATTCATGCTTGCTGAATAGTATTTGGTACATGCGTTCTTTAGGAGGAGCACTTCTGTGTGGGGAAGTGGGGTGTTTATATCAGTATGTCAGCAGGATCAAGCAGTTCTTAGAATGGTAAACTTCTCTAGCCTAGACAAACACTTGTGTGTCTGGAATATTAAACCCACCCTGTTGTCTTGGAACCAAAATTCAGAAAGATTGTCCTTCAGGACATATGTGACAGATTCAGATGTGGAAAAAAAAATCTTGTGGGCACTGTCTCACCACTCTGCCTCCTGCTCCTAAAGAAGAGGTCATTCTGTAGCAAAGCATTCAAGTTAATTGGGGTCACTAGCTGCTGAGTTCTTATGAAGAGTGTGGTTTTGTCCTGAAGGTGATTGCGGGGAACTTCTGTTTAGGGGAAGGGAATTATTCTGATCTCAGGAATTCTCTCTCCTCTGGATTGGCCTAACCAGTAGTGCACTACCATCAGAATCCAGAATCCCTTTCTCTGAGCCAAGGAATAAGTTACTACTTCTCCATTCAGACATGGTGACCTACCCTTTATGGTGTTAAGCCCAGATCTCCTGCAGTCCTTACTCATGGGGAGCTCCTGTTGACTCCCAAAGGGAGTTTTCCCTGAATAAGAACTACAGGATTTGATGTGTGGTGTGTTCCAGCTGGAAACCCCCCCCCCCCCCCCAATACTTCCTTGTGCTTTTGCGCCTCTTGACAGGTCAGCTGTGCTTAAATGGACATCAGCCTGCCTGCAGCATTGTGAGCTTGAAAAGCTTATGCAGCAAACCGGGAATAAGACTACTTTCTTGTGGGGAGGCCTTCCTTAGAAACCCCCACCCCCCCAGGCTGTCTTTCTGCCCTCTCAGAGACCCAGCCCATGATACGGAGAGCGCACTGTCCCATACTTTGGATATAAGAATTTCTAAAACGAGAACTCTGCTGCTGCCGTGATGGGTGCCTGGGTATTAACAGACATGAGGGGGAATGGCTGGCACAACACATGCTTATTTCAGCAGCAGTGAAAGGTGAAACTAGAGGGACATGAGCGTTCTTTCTGCAAACCCCAGTGTGGGGAAGAAACCCAGGGTGGTTGTTTATATCTTCACAATTAACTGCTGTGCCTTCGTTGAAAAGAACCCTTGTTTCCTTTCCACCACCATAACAATTAAGTGGGAGATGGGGTCAAGGAGTTCTGTGGTTTGGTTTAATATGTACATACTCTTATCTTCATGTCCTGGTATGTTCTGCAAGTTGACACAGTAACAAAGGAGCCATTTTGAACTGTAAAGTGCCTAAAGCTCAGCTCAAGGTTTATTCAATACCTGTCTTCTGGGGATTTTTTTTTTTTGGTATAAATTGTACTAAGGGGAAAATAAAACTGAATTAATACAGCTGTGTTGGGACTTTTTTTTCCTTTGTGGATATTAACATGTTGATTACACAATGTGAGAGATTTACCTTGTGAAGAAAGTGATAGTGTCTGGTAAAGGGGATTCTCTTTTCTGTGTCTGTACAGTGCCCAGCACAATGGACCATGATCCTAATTGGGGCATTTAGGTGTTACCATTACTTTCTTTGGTACTTGTATGTCCCCCAGGAGCATAATCTCTGAGCACCCAGTATCTGTATCCTCTCAACATTATTTGAGGTTGGGAAGTACTTTTATCCCCATTGTACAGATGGGGTATTGAGAAACACCGAAGTGACTTGCCCCAGGTTATGCAAAAGTCTGTAGCAGAGCAAGGAATTGAACCTGCGGCTCCAGAGTTCCAAACTTAATACCCAAAGCTCTGGCCCATTCTTCCTATTAACCATCATCTAAATATTTAGTACTAATTGCAAACTTGATTTTCATAGGCCAGTGCTTCAGTTTGTTCATTTGATTGATTGTCTACATCATAAGAGTTCAAATAACATATCTCCTTTTGTTCAACTCTGCCACTTTTTAGTTTTTAACATGTCTTTCTGTGGCCCACTCGGAACAACCCTGCTTACAGAGATGACCCGCTGCTATAGGCCTCTGGAATTGTACATGCAACAAGCAAGGTTCATCATATCATTGATAGTTGCTATTGTTTTCCTCAGGTGTTCTGGGATTTAAAACAGTTCTGGATTAACGACCAGTTTGGTTTCAGGGGGTTCAGACATGGTCGTGGAATGCATGGCTAAGCATGTCCATTCCACTGTTCCTCTAGAGCACCCACTCCCCGCCTGAAGACTGCCCCCCCCCGAGCCCCTGGCCCATCCAACCACCCCTTCCTTGTCCCCTGATCGCCCTCTCCGGAGACCTGCCCCCCAAGGATCCCATCCCCTATCTAGCCCCCCTGCTCTCTATTCCCTGACTGCCCCCTCCCGAGAGCCCCAGCCACCCTAACCACCACCCCTCCGGGACCCCACACCTAAGCCTCCCCTCTGCCCCAACTTGCTTACCTGCTGAGCCGGGCACTGTGGCTTACAGCATTGCCCCTGGGCTGGGAGTGTGGGCCCCACAGCTTGCCACACTTGGCCCCGCTCCGGGCTTCGGGGTGTGGGGCCCCGCAGCTTGCTGCGGGCCCGCTGTCCCGGGCTCTGGGCACATTCTCTGGGCGCTCTGAGTGGTTCTGCTCACCCAGCAGGAGCTCGCGGGCCAAATAAAAATTTGCCCACTCCTGTTCTAGAGACAGGGTTCAGATAAATCTACCACATTTGGGAGAGTGAGTTGGGAACTTGTCTTTGAGCTTGTCTCCTACCCATGGATCACTGGGGGGGAATGCTACAGCCACTGTAGCGCTTCAATGTAGACACTACCTATGCGTCGGTGTAGGTAATCCACCTCCCCGAGGTGGATTTAACACAAGAATTCTTCCATCAGCCAAGTGCATCAGGGTTAGATCAACGTAGTTAATCTCTCTGATGTGGATTTTTCACACTCCTGAGAGAGGTAGCTATACCAATATAAAAGCCTACTGTAGACGGGGCCTAAATCATATTTGCTCTGGTTTTTCCTTTTCCTTGCTGGTGTCTCAGTTCCCTCCATCCTCTTTCTGTTATATCTAGCATGCTGCTTCCTAGGGGATGCTTTGTTTTCCTGGGGCAAAAGGGCAATGAAAGACGAACCTGAACTCTGTATGATGTCAAGAATCAGAGAGGTAGCCGTGTTAGTCTGGAATAGCAGAGGTAACAAAGTCCTGTGGCACGTTAAAGACTAACTATAAAGTTTTGAAGCATAAACTTTCGTGGGCTAATACCCACTTCATCGGTCCACTGCTTGCATCCGACGAAGTGGGTATTAGCCCACGAAAGCTTATGCTTCAAAACTTTATAGTTAGTCTTTAAGGTGCCACAGGACTTTGTTACCTGAACTCTGTAGTGTGTCCTGCCACCTGATCAATAGGGAACATTGCTTCTCACTTCTCAAGCCTGCAGGAATCAGCTGTATTTTAGAGCCTGAGGAGGGAGGAGACTTAAAAGGAATGCAGTGATGAGACTCTTCAGGATCCCATGTAGTTAGCCTTCCCTGGCCTGGGTATGCAGCAAGATTGCTGTCTGTTCTCCTTCCCTACACATACCCCAGCTCTGTGCTGCCTTTCCATTTCCTCACCACCTCGTTAACTGCACAGGGCTTTCACTGAGCTCCCTGCTCCTAACTACCTAAAAATGGTTAAGGTGCTGTACAATAACCAATCCCGAACACTGAAACAGAGAGAAGCCGCCCAAATATTCTGCCCACTTGAAGCAAAGAGGACGCAAGTGCTGCTTTCTGCTCCAGCTAGCAGATCTATGCAGTGAATGATCTATGCCGCTGGGCCAAAACAAAGTGGCCAAAGGCTCATAACACAGCCTCACAAATAACCCTGGGGCAGGAGCTGGGCTTTCCCAGATTTGCTGCTGTGGGGTGAGAGCTGCTGGACCCACTTCCTAGGTCCAGCTGTCAAAAAACCCAGCAGCGAGTTGGAGTTGGAGATGAGTTCTGAACAAACCCCAGGCTGCAGGTCATTGGTGCTCTAATTGCAGCAAGTGATCATAGACACTGACTCCATGGGTGCTCTGGGGCTGGAGCACCCATGGGGAAAAATTGGTGGGTCCAGAGCACCCACCGGCAGTTCCCCGCCCAGCTTGCCTCCGCCTCCTCCCCTGACTGCTGCATGCCCAATTTCCCGCCCCCTTCCCAGTGCTTGTGCCATGAAACAGCTGCTTCATGTGGTTGGGAGGGAGGGGAGAAGAGGGGGAATGCAGCATGGGAGGGGGAGGAGGCGGGGCTGGGACATGGATTTGAGGAAGGGCTCCAATAAGGGCAGGGAGGTGGGGGGAGTTGGGGTGGGGACTTTGGGGAAGGGCTTGGAGTGGGGGGGGGGGGGGCGCAGGGCGCGAACACCCAGTATCGCCAGGGGAAGTTGGCGCCTATGCAAGTGCTGATGGTTAAAGCTGAAGGAGGGGAGAGGTTGTCTTCCCTTTGATTGGGGCGAAGGGGCAGGGCAGGCTGCTGGGGGTATTAGAGAACAGCATACGTTAACACAGGCTGCAGCTGATACTGTATGTAGGAGAATCTCACGGTCAGCTCCTTACTGGCTTTACATAGCTGCATGTGTGGATTTTCCCGCAGACTCCCTTGACCCTGCTGACTGGGGGCCTGTCAGGCTGTGCCACGTTGGCTTAAAAGTGCCTTTATAAAGAGCAGGACGAAAAGGTTGGTCTGTTCTTTGGACGGTGACACTCGTGCTTTGCCGTCTCTGCTGGGCTCGTTATGGCGGGTTTGAATGTTTCCATTGCCGCCTTTCTCTCAGTTGTGACTATTTGTGAGGTGGTCAGGCAGGTTTCCAAGAGATTTCTGCCTCTTGCAGTGTACCGGGGTCTTGTCAGAGAACTGGTCAGCTCATTACAGTTGTGTGCTTGCTGCCTTGAGCTGAGGATGCTGATGGAGATTGGTCCCTGGGGTGGTGGCTTTGGCCCAGATGTGACCCTGACCCTCCTCTTCATTCTCTATTTGATTCATGGTGTGTCTTTTGATGGAGCTTCTGCTAACCCCACCGTCTCTCTCCAAGAATTCCTGGTCATGGATTCCTCCTTTGTGGCTACTACTGTCAAACTTCTGGCCCAGTTTGTGGGAATGGAGGCAGCTGGGATTCTCGCCACACGCTACTGGTCCTGGGAGCTGACTGACTTCCACCTCATCCAGAATCTAATGGCCCTGGATTGCAGTTCCTCTATCCATACTTCTTTGTACTATGGCATCTTTGTGGAAGGTGTCTGCTCTTTCTTCTTCCATTTGGCAGCTCTCAAGATCCAGCACAGCGACCGTCTGTACAGAGTTCCTGTCCTGGCAGTGACTGTGACGACCCTGGCTTACATAGGTGAGGAGCTTTCTACATATTTTCCCCCCTTAACATCTGAGTGTAAATTAAAGAAAGGAGCGTAGATGAAACTCGGTGGGGGGGGGGGGGGTAATGCATAGACTCTTCAGCTTCAGGGACCTACAGCTACATAGTGGTTAGCTCAGAGCCAATACTAGTTTGGGTTCAACTCTACTCATATTGCTAAAATCAGGATCCAGGCAGGTACAGCTGACAGTCTCTACTGGAGAGGGAGCTCCCCATGAACTTGGTAGGCACTGCATAGTAGGAGCCCCCTGCATGCTAGGGGAATAGAGTGCAGCACTGAATAGGGGACAAACGTTCCTACCTGTGGCTCTTGTATGGCTCCCCTTATGGTAGTATCTGAGCGCGCCAGCCTCCCCCCCCTCCCCCCGCTCTTATCCCCATTGTACCGACGGGAGCAGGGAGACTGAGTGACTAGCCTGAGTTAAACAGGGGGTCTGAAGCAGGGACTTGAACCTGCATCCCAGGCGAGGGCCAAAAGCACAATATTGTTTTGCACACTGAGCTTTGCTGCCTTCTACAGAGCCCGGAGACCCCCAGCCCAGGACAGAAGGATGTGTTTGTCATTGGGGGGGGGGGGGGGGGCACGAGGCTTAGCAGGGGGGAGCCAAGCTAGGGTGCAGTTCACTTATCAAAAGGAGACAGCTGGAGGACTGGCCCACATGGGACTGTCAAACCCCTGACCAGCACCGAGTGTTCAAATCAGTGCTGTACATCAGGGGGTTGTTGACCTAATGCTCAGGGGATGGGAGAATATCTGAGAACCAAAGGCAGTTCTCAGACCCAGCTGATAATATGGAGATAGGGTTGTAATTCTAGCTCAGGGGTAGGCAACCTATGGCATGCGTGCAAAAGGCGGCATGTGGCCTGATTTTCAGTGGCACTCACATTGCCTGGGTTCTGCACCCCACTCCGGGGGACTCTGCATTTTGATTTTAAAAACCTTATTTACTTTACATACAATAGTTTAGTTCTATATTCTAGATTTATAGAAAGAGACCTTCTAAAAACATTTACTGGCACGCAGAATCTTAAATTAAAGTGAATAAATGGAGACTCGGCACACCGCTGCTGAAAGGTTGCCGACCCCTGATCCATAAACCAAGGGAGAAGAGTTACCAACACACATGCCTCGAAGCCAGAAAAATTCAAAGGGAAGCTTAGACTACAAAAATAAACATTGGGAAGCAGAGCAATGCACAGTTAAGGTCGCCTCTCTTCACCTCCCTCCATAAAACAGTCTTCGTGTGGCCACCCACTCTCCTCCCAAAATCTTGGTAATTAGACACCTAGACACGGCGCTTAATGGGTAATGAAAGAGGTGCTGGGGCTCAAGGAATTTTTTTTACTTTCATAACATGGGCCACGCCCAGTGGTGGTGCCAGGGTTCAGAGGTGCCAGGACTCAGTCCAAGCAAGTCCCAGCACAAATTAAGCCCTGCCTTTGCACCATACATCTCCATAGCCGGGTCTTGATTTTAAACATTCAAAGTCATGGGGAATCCACCACGCCTCTAGGCAAGTCAGTTCCAGTTGTTAATTACCTTCAGTGGGTGTCTTTTTTTTTTTTTTTAACCCCTGTACTTCTAGTCTGAATTTCTCTAGTTTCAGCTTCCCAGCACAGGTCTGTTTCTGAAAAGCTGTCTGTCTCCTGTCAGAAATCTCTTCCCCACACAGGTTCTTGTAGACTGTGATGAAGTCACTTCTTAACAATTTCACTCAGTCATCCCTGCTACACTGCATGTACTCAACCTGTGAACCTGCATGTTACCCACCCGCTCATCTGTGGCAGTGGGGTCTCCTCCAGAGATCATCTTTAGTTCTAGCTCCTTGACAAGACCGTAGCACTTGCGCACCAGGAACAGCATTCAGCATTCACCTTCTGCTGCTAAGTGGGGATGTTTTACAGCCAGTTTAACCCTTTGCTTCTCGCTCCTCACCTTTCCTTGCAAACCTCTTATGTGCAGTTTACCCATGCAGTTAGGTTTGTGGTTTGAACTGTGTTGGTATCAGAGGTTGGACATTGTGCAGCTCGGGGTCTTGGGGGGGGGGGGGCGGGTGTTGTGGTGCGTATCTATTTAAAATGAGGCAGGTGTATTGGACTGAGTTAAGCTTGTTCAAGGTGACTTGACTCTGCTTATTCAGAAAGTTCAAACACAAGTTCTGGCAGTAGAACGTCTCTAATCCTGCCTGTTGCCCAACACCCATTTGTTCAAATCTCTGTCAAACAAGTGAGACCTGTTACACTATTTGCTTTCTTCTTTCACAGCTGGGCCTTTCACAGGGGCCTTTTTCAACCCCACCCTGGCCACTGTGGTTACTTTTCACTGTTCTGGGAACATCCTGCAGGAGTACGTCCAGGTCTACTGGCTGGGACCCCTCACAGGTGAGCTGTGTTCAGGGTACCAGTAGGTGCAGAAGCTATTGCTGACTGGCCACAACCTAGAAAGAGAGGTAGAGGATGAGGCTGGGGTGAAGCCTCTCTAGTGTGTCTGCCAGGTTAGTGAGCCTGCATGAAAGGGACAAGTATTGAGCATAAACATTGGAAACTCCAGCTGGTATGTGGCAACTCCTTGTGCTCTTATTTATTATGGGGGGAGGCTAGTCTTGCCATTGGAGCCAGCTGCTCCTTGCCCTTCCCAACACCCCTCTTCCCCATCAGCCAGGCTTGAACCCTGCCACACCAAAACTGAGCCACATTAAATGTCACTTGCCAAACACTGGCCTTGGAGTGGGGGACTCTTTGCAAAGCATGAGGCAGATGGGACTGAGAGAGATGACTGAGTTAAAGACACTGTGATGATCACCTCGTGGAGCTATGTTGTTGCAGGCTGTCTGCAGACTCATGCTGTATTCGTGACAGAGTCTTTTGGCACCTTATAGACTAACAGATTTTAGGGATCATGAGCTTTCATGGGCTAAGACCCACTTCATCAGTGTCTTAGGGTCTTAGCCCACGAAAGCTCATGATCCCTAAAATTTGTTAGTCTATAAGGTGCCAAAAGACTCTTTGTCGCTTTTGAAAATCCAGACTAACATGGCTGCCCCTCTGATACTAGACACCATGCTGTAGCAGTTTCACTCTGTCTGTAATTTGAAGGTTGATCACAGCCATAAGCCCCAGATATGTAATTTGTGAAATGAAGCTTGTATTCTGCAGCACCTAACAGCTGCTTCCAAATAAAATGGATTAATTTTGGTCTTTCTTTTGTGATCCAATCCCAGCCCCGCTTTTGCAGGTGGAACTTTTCTCTATTAAAGGCACTTGCTGTTTTGGCGCTTGACAGTGCCATGTGCTAGTAGCAGGGACTCCAGTGGCTTTTGGTCCAGTTGGGACAGGTCCTATCTGACCTGAGGAGAGGTTGGATGGTGTATGTCACAGGATAGGAGGGGGAGATGGTAAATGACATGGCCTAATCCCCTGTTTCTGCTTTCAGGGATGCTCACAGCCCTTCTCGTGTACCAGGGGACCATCCCAAGGCTCTTCCAGAAAAACCTGCTTTACAGCCCAAAGAAGAAATACCGGACCCCCAAGGGGAAGGCTGTGCCTGGGCTCAAACAGACAGGAGACAACGGGGAAGGGCAGCCGCAGCTGTGAAAACTAAGCCCCAGAGCTCAGTGAATGGGGGAGAGAGGGTTCCCCAGCTGCTGCCCATCTCTCCCTCCCATCGAGCCCCTCCCATGGCCAGACTGACAGGAGCTGGGACTGAAGACTCCTGGGCAGCTCTGTGATATGTGAGCGAGCGCTCACTGGGGGCACCATGGGCTTTTCATGCCATGGTGTAAGTGTACCAGCTGCTTTGGCCACATACGAGCAATCCCTTGGCGCTGGTCTGTGGAGACCTAGCTGTGAAAGGCCCCAGGGAACATCACCAGCTGGCATGCACACCTGCACCACTCTGCTGCTGGTCAGAGCACAGGCTCCCACACTGTGCCACAGGCATGACCTAAAGGGCACATGCCTTCCACCTCACCACACACCCCTCCTTCCTGACGGGGGGGGGGGGTGAGTGTGGCGGGAGGCAGGAAATCACCACCACCATTCTGCCCCTTCAATGCCGCCAGGCATCTACCCATCTCACTCCCCATTGGAAGGGCTGGCGCTGTTGCAGGGTCTGTCCACTCTCTGGCTCAAACCCTGTCATGTCACCACCATTTAATACAAATGTTACCTTCAGATAGTGGAGCAAGTCCCCACTAATCATGTCTCTAGTGGCACATTCGTTTCTTCCCCTGGAACATCCATGCACTGTCCTTTTAAAAATAGAAAGGCAAAGTAGTGACTGCTCAGTGAAACTGCCTGTTCCAAAGTGCCATGGAAGTTATACAGACTGATCTGAGGCCCCACTAGGTCTTGTTCCCAAATGAGGCCCTCCTCTCCGGTTCACCCGGAACACTGACTTGGAGCTCTTGTGCCGAGCCTTGCCTGTTACACGCAGAACTCAGAAGGGGAAACAATGAGGTTCTGTGATCTCAGGGCCTTGTGATCAGACACCCCTACAACAATGTGACATAGACTGAATTGTTATGCAATACCTGCCCCTTCCCAGGAGAGTCCCTAATATTGTGCAGAGCCAGGGCTGGCGACAGAAATTTGGGGGCCCCCTACTCCGATAGTTTGGGGGCCCGCCCAGCCGGCCCCCCCCCCCAGCCCAGCTGACAGCGGATGAGGGCCCCCCCAGCCCAGCCGGCGCTCCCCCTCCCCCTGACAGCTGGCGGCAGCGGGAGCGAGAGCGGCGTGAACCACCCTTTCTCTCCCCCCCTCCCCTCCCCCGGACAGCGCTGCTGCCGCCGGCCGGGCTCTGTGCTCCTGCCGGGGCCAGGCGCGCTTGTCCAGGGGAGAGCCGCGCCGCCTCGCCTCCCCGCCCCTTCCCCGCTCTCCAGGTCGGTGACAAGGGGGGACACAACGGGTACAGCGGTGTACCGGGGCCCCCCTAAAGCCAAGAACTCTCAGATGCACAAAGTGCAGAGAAAACTGTTGTCACGTATGAATTCCAACCAGCTTTATCAACTCCTGCAGTGTGTGGGTGATTGTCTTTTCTGGGGGCCATGAGGGAAGGAGGCGGAGGGGAGGTGAACTGGGGCGCGGAGCTGCCGCAGGGCTCCCTGAGCTGTGGGAGGGCAGGGAGGAGCTGCCGCAGGGTTTCCCGGGGGGGGGGGGGGCGGCGCAAGGTGGAAGTTTCACCTAGGGCAGGAAATATCCTTGTGCCTGCCCTGGCTGTGCAGCTTCCAGCGTATTGCAGGCAGCTCCACTTATCCACTGACCTAAGTAAATCTCTTGTGATGCTGGAAAAAGACTCTTTAAACACTGAACACTGTAGATTAGTAGGAAGCAAGACCCCTCCCCCCAATTGCTAAACATGTGTTAGTGAAACTTAGTCTGCCATTGTGCATCCCTGATGCTGCCTGGGTTATACATGACATCACTTATTGGCAAGTGGGGCTATCGGCAGAAGCTCAAACACTGTAAGTAAAAGCAAAACCTTTCCATTTCAAATACAGGTGGTAGTTTGACATCAATTTTCACCCTTTGAACTTCCACAATGCTCAGTGCATCTTCTTGCATGGATTGTGAACAAGATATTTTGCTCCAGAAATTCTAGGAGAAAGGAAAACTGGATTTACACATTATGCTACATCTTTTCTGGAATTTTTCTGCTCCCAGGAATCTTTGGGGCAAAATGTGAAGTTGTAAAGTCAGACAAAAACCGCTTTTAGAGATATGAGGTGGGTGAGATAATGTATTCAATTGGGTCAAGTTCTGTTATAACCTCACTCACCTTGTCTATGTACATGATCGGAACCCAATCACATAATCATTACAGAATAATTGCAAATGTGGCAAAAAATGGAGTGCTTCTTTGCTAATCAAGGACAAGAGACTTCACTGTATAAGACTGTGAATGTCCTGCCCCTGCTGGCTAAGCCCTGCTTTCTGACAGGAGGGCTGGGGCAGAGGCTTGAAGCAGCCACCAGGAAGCCCAGCTGGGAGCCCTAATGAGAGCTGGCTCACAGCAACAGACTGGGCTAAGGGGTCACAGCTGAGGCTACACACTGAGAGGGCTACAAAAGCCCTGAGTTTAACTCAGTCAGGAGGCAGGCCAGGAAGGGGACAGGAGACTGATAAGCTGTCTCCTCACTTCAGGCAAGGCACCTTCGGCGGTGGCGGCGGGTCTAAAGACCCTGAACCCAGGCACAAAGAGGGTAACTTGGGGGATGAAGGGGAGCACTAAAGCCACTGATGTACACTGTAAATAAAGGACACTAGGGTGAAGCACCAGAAGAGGGTGTGAAGACTTATTTCTAGTAGCCAGAACACAGGGGAAAGAGATCGAGACCTGTGTGGACCCTGTGATAAAGACACAACCATAGCTATAAAGCCAGGAAGGGATTACTTTATCATCTAGTCCAGGGGTGGGTTAACTAGGGGTATGTCTTCACTACAGCATTAGTTCGATTTCCTTTATGTCGATGTTGTGAACGCGACGGTATAAAGTCGATTTTGTGTGTCTTCACTAGGCACAGCTACGCACAGTACGTCGACAGTGTCTGTCCGCAAAACTTTTGCAAGCGTCGACATGACGAGCGTTGCACTCTGGGTACCTATCCCACAGTTCCCTGATCCCCCAGCAGGCACCATTTCGAGTGCTGCACTATGGGTAGGCATTTCCAAATTTCGCGCCCTTTTTCCGCGCCGCCCACCCCCATTCCGAGCGGTGCACTGTAGGTAGGCATCCCATAATTCGCGCCCTTTCTCCGCCGTGCTAACGCCATAGCATTGCAAGCATGGAGCCCGCTGACACCACGGCTGCAGTAATGGCTGTTGTGAGGACCTCGATCACGGTTGCTGAGTTCCTGCTGCACCGTCTGCAGAGGAGGAATGCGATCCGGGGAGAACTGCGCTTTCCGGAACCCGACGACAGTGAGGAGGAGATGGACAAGCACATCGGGGACAACAGGGACACTGCCGTGCACAGCGGGGACGACAGGGACACTGACGTGCACAGCGGGGACGACATGGACACTGCCGTTTTTGCAAGTAGGGCGACTGACAATCTGTCAAGAATGGTGGCAATGGGGCAGGCTCATGCCATCGAACGCCGATTCTGGGCCAGGGAAACAAGCACGGACTGGTGGGACCGCATAGTGCTGCGGGTCTGGGATGACTCCCAGTGGCTCAGAAACTTCCGCATGCGAAAGGGCACCTTCATGGAACTTTGTGACTTGCTGTCCCCGGCCCTCCAACGCAGGAATACCAAAATGAGAGCGGCCCTTACAGTGGAGAAGCGAGTGGCGATAGCCCTCTGGAAGCTTGCAACGCCAGACAGCTACCGGTCAGTGGCGAATCAGTTTGGGGTGGGTAGGTCTACAGTGGGCTTTGCTGTGATGCAAGTAAGCAGGGCAATCGTCGAGCGGCCGGGTTATAAACCTCGGAAACCTGCAAACCACAATAGATGGCTTTGCCGCCATGGGATTCCCTAACTGTGGTGGGGCTATAGATGGGACTCATATCCCTATCCTGGCACCGGACCACGAGGCCGCCGAGTACAGAAACCGGAAGGGATATTACTCAATGGTCATGCAAGCAGTGGTTGACCACAAGGGACGTTTCACCGACCTGTACGTGGGGTGGCCGGGAAAGCTTCATGACGCTCGAGTGTTCAGGAACTCTAGGGTTTTTAGACAGCTGCAGCAAGGCACTTTCTTCCCCGACCAGAAAATTTCTGTGGGGGGGGTCGAAATGCCGATCGTGATCATTGGGGACCCAGCCTACCCCCTAATGCCCTGGCTTATGAAGCCCTACACAGGAGCCCTGGACAGGGGTCAGGAGCTGTTCAACTACAGGCTGAGCAAGTGCAGAATGGCCGTGGAGTGTGCATTTGGCCGCTTGAAGGGGAGATGGCGTTCCTTACTGATTCGCTCAGACATCCGTGAGAGAAATATCCCCATTGTTATAGCTGCTTGCTCTGTGCTCCACAATATCTGTGAGAGCAAGGGGGAAACGTTTATGGCGGGCTGGGAGGCAGAGGCAAATTTACTTTCTGCTACTTATGAGCAGCCACACAGCAGGGAAAGTAAAAGAGCCCACCGTGAGGCCCTGCGCCTCAGGGACGCCTTGAAAGACAGTTTTATCAGTGCCCGAGATGGCGTTTGAGAATCTGCTCCCTTGCTGTGCTCTAAGCCTGCTGCCCTTGTACCCTCTTTCCCTCCCCCCTCCCCATGCTTTCCCTCCTCCCTCCCCATGCTTGCAGAGGAAATAAAATCACTGTTGGAAAAATCATGGTTCCTTTATTGGTTCATCGGAAATACAAATACAGGGGATCACTGTCCTGGTATCCTGGAGGGAAACCGGCAGTCGCAGTGGGGGAGGAGCGGGCAAAGGAGGGGGGGGGAAGTGGGGAGAGGAGGGGTGGGCAAGACACAGCAGCTTTTAAAAGTTTTCTGAGAAAGTCAGCCTGCTGCTGCTGCTGCTTCTGCTGGCTTGTGGAGTGGAGCGGCCCACGGGCCTTGCCCCCCCGTGTTCTCACCCCGCGTCTGGGTGGGGAATCTATGGGAGTTGGGGAGGGGGGGAGGTGGTTACACAGGGGCTGCAGAGGTGGTCTTTGGGCATGCTGCAGCTCCACCAGAGATCGCAGCATGTCGCTCTGGTCCTCCATTATGCGGAGGAAAGCATCCATGCGTCTTTCCTCACGTTCTACTCTCTTTTCTGCAGCGGCTTCCCTCTTTTCTGCAGCGGCTCTCCTTTCCTCTCTCTCTCGATTCCTTTCCTCTCTGTCTCGTTCCCTTGCCTGTATCATTTTTTCCCTCCAGTCCGTCTGGCGGGCTGCCTCAGCGCGCGAGTTCTCCAGGAGTTCAGTGAACATCTCATCGCGCGTTCGCGTTTTCTTTTTACGCTTTCTTTTCTGCAGGGCAGGGCGGGAGTTCAACTGTTGTTGTTCATCTGTGGGCAAGTGTGTGGGAAAAGAAAGGTTGAAAGTTATGAGACAGATACATTCAAGGTTAGGAGGCAGATGCAGTCTCGGACGGTACACAATGGGAGTAGTATGCTGTTTGCAACCTCAGTATTCAGAGGCCTGATATGATTTCTGTACAAGGTCATGTTTTACACCTAAAAGGAGAGGAGAGCTCACAGAAAAGTCAGAGCATCAAAGACACATATGCGTGCCTCAGCCCAAGACGGCTTCTGAAATCACCGTGCAGCCGGCTATGGTAAGTTAAAAGTGGCGCCTGCATACTGTAGAGCAACCCCGCCCCCTTCCCCCCACCGCGTGGCTGGCTCCCACTGAAACCGCAAACTGCAAAGCAAATGCCTAAGGGCTAAGGTCTTTTTGGGGCTCTTCAGACCGCGTGCAGACGGCTCGGATTCCCTGCCAGCTAACGCTACGGGCTGGGGGGGGGGGCGGCGGTCAGCGTTCGTGGGGGGGGGGGCGGGTTCGGTTCGTCGGTCCTCAGCAGAAAAGAGTACTTTGCAGCTGGGACTCTTTATCTCCCGACTAATTGCAGTCCGTATCTCAAACAGGCAACCCTGAATGACATCACTTTTCTGAGAATTTCTCGGAGAGATAGGGAGCGCATGCTCCTTGAGTCCATGCAAAGTCCTGGTCCATACGCCGCAATGCTAGCCTGCTCAATGATACCAGACAACCTACTACTTTCGTGGCGTGGGTTGGTGTCCTATCACGGGGGACCAGATAAGGCAGCTCTCCCCAGAAATCTGCTGCGCTGGATTCATCGCTACCTCCTGGATAGCTTCCTTGAAATGTCCGCGGAGGACTTCTGGTCAATCCCGGAGTATATTGACAAACTCTTTGAGTAGAAATTGACCAGCAATGAAAGCACGCTAAGTCCTTAGGGCAAGTTACTTAGGGCAAGCATTAATGCCTTAGGGCAAGCATTAATAAATGCTTCCTTTACAAAATCACGCGTCATGTAATCACTTAAAAAAGAAACACTTACCCCCCTGGGAGGCTTGGGAGGGTACTGGCTCCAGGGTGACAAACAGCTCCTGGCTCTCTGGGTACAAGGGTTCTCCGCTGGGCTCCTGCTGCTCCGTGAGATTTTCTTCTTCATGCTCGTCCTCCTCGGAATCAGTCTCCTCCCTGACGATGATCCCATCGGTGGAGTCCACGCACACCGGCGCGATGGTGGTGGGGGCGCCCCCCATTATGGCATTTAGTTCATTGTAGAACCTGCATGTCCGTGGCGCGCCCCCCGATCGTCCGTTTGCCTCCTTGGCTTTCTGGAAAGATTGCCGCAGCTCCTTAATTTTCACGCGGCACTGTGTGGTGTCCCTGTTGTGGCCCCTTTCCAGCATGGCCTTGGAGACTCTTCCGTAGGTGTTGGCATTCCGTTTGTTGTTTCGTAGTTCCAACATCACGGATTCCTCTCCCCAGATAGCGATGAGATCCAGCACCTCACGAGTGGACCATGCTGGAGCTCTTCTCCTCTGGCTGGTCTCCAGGGTAGATGAGCTCATCATGGATTCCTGTGATGCTGAGCTCTGCATGGCGGCTAGTGCTGATTGCTCTGAATGGCGACTGATCAGTTCAGGTGAGCTGGCCACGCTGACCAAACAGGAAATGGCATTCAAATGTTCCCGGGTCTTATCTACCTGGCCAGAGCAGCGAGTTCAGAGTGCAGTGCAGAGCGGTCACAGTGGAGCAGTAGTGAGGCAGTCCAGAGCGGTCAGAATGGAGCATTGTGGGACAGCCTCTGGAGGCTATTAATGTCGGGTTCCGTCTTCACTAGCCCACGGTCGAGCTTGGAACGTCGAGATTAGCCTTATGCCACTGGTTAGGCTGGAGTGCCAAGATCGATCTTTAAGGCCCTTTACATCGACGTTAAGGGCATGTATGTGAAGACAGGTACACGTTTACTTCGACCTAACGTCGTTAACATCGATTTAAAGTGGTAGTGAAGACATGCCCTAGGACTGGTCAGGGCTTTGGATCCAGCCCATGGCTCCCTAGCCCCACACTGCTGTGTGCTGCTGCCACCCCAGAGTCGCTCAAAGTAAGCAGCACTGAGCTGGAGCCTGAACTCCAAACCCCTCCTGCACCCCAACCCCTTGCCTGAGCTCTGCATGCAATTTCCCCGCCCAGGTGTGGCCCTCAGGCCGAAAAGCGTGGCCCATCCCTGATCTAGTCTGATTCCCTGCATAATACATGCTATAGAATTCCATCCACAGATCCTTGCACTGATTCCAGTAATTTGTGGTTGAACTAGAGCATGGATCTTAGAAAGACGTCCATGCTGGACTGAAAGACTCCACATGAGGATGGATTTCCCACTTCCCTTGTTAAACTTGTCCAATGATTTATCCTTGCTGTGAAATAGCTGCACTAAGGAATTACTACCCCTGACTGTGTAATAGTTATTTATTTTCCAAAGTGAAAAAAAATCCTTATTCTAAATTACCATTTGTAGAGATTAAGGCCAAAACCACATTTCTAGAAGCAAAATATCAAATTTTATGATCAGCCATAAACCTGTCTTCTTGCTGCTAGTTTATACTATAGAATACATGGTTTATTCGTGCGTCTGGGGGTGCACAACTTTTCGAAGGCAGGTAAAAGGAGAAATCCAGTCTATGCACAGGTAAACTTTATTGTTTATAAAAAGTCAGTCACTTGGGAAGAACAGATGATTTAATTCCTTCATGTAACCAGATTTCCATGTTTTTTCATTAATGAATCATGGTTTGCAAATGTACAATACTCAAACCACTAAGGCTCCGTTGTGGTGGATTTGATAGTTGTGAATAAGATTATTTGGGCTCTGCTGATTTCCTGTTTTACATGAGATGCTGAAAAAAACAACTCAATTCACATAGCCCCAAATGTACCTTTGCTGTTGAGGGGTATAACCTAGTTAGAAAATGTGGTAGTTGACCATCATTGGTGTAGCTGGTTCAGCCATTTTGGCCACTAATTATTATCTAAACATCCCTATAAGGATGGGCAAACATTTTAGCCCATGGGTCACATCTGGGTGGGGAAATTGCATGCAGGGCCATGAATGTGGGGGTGGGAGGGGCTGTGGTGTGAAGGAAGGGGCTCAGGGCAAGGGGTTGGGGTGCAGGAGGGAGTGCAGAGTGTGGGAGGGAGCTCAGGGCAAGGGGTTGGGGTGCAGGATGGAGTGCAGAGTGTGGGAGGGGGCTCAGGGCAGGGGGTTGGGATACAGGAGGGGTGCAGAGCAGGGGTTGGGGTGCAGGCTCCGACCCAGCGCTGCTTACATTGAGGGATGACGAGTTAGGGCAAAGTGCACAACCAGAGACCAGTTACCCATAAGTTAGCACCAACTATTCAGGCAGAAGGGGGATCTACAGGAGGAATAGGTTTCCTTGCAGTGAGATCCTGTAGTACGTGGATGGAATTTAACAAAGGGGAAACAAAACGACGCCTGTCTACCAACTGCCTATGGCAGAAGCGCTGGGTTTCAGCACATTTCCATGTGTAGTATGTTAAGGGAAGAAGAGGGGCATTGTGCTCTCTATTACGTACTGCCAGGCATGAGTTGTAGCTTGTATTCTGTACTTGGCTCGTGCAAGATGGATGTTACCATTGGTTGCTGGCTTCTCGGAACCAACCCCCTTCCCTCACTACCAGACCTGACGCCTAACCAGAGCTGATCCTGCTCTGCAGTCAAGGGCTCTTTCCTGCAAGTTCCTCAGAGTGGGCAAGGCCTTGCTGCTAGTTAGTGGTGACACTGAGTGGGGCAAAATGGCACCTGATCAAGAGGAGTCCTGTGAAACTTAGGCCTCTCTTGTGAGTGCCTGGAGTGCTTTTAAAAGTGAGGGAATTCATGGCACTCAGGGGCAGTGTAGCCTGGATCCAGGCACATTTCCCCCTCACCCCATACCATAGTCCTGCCTTTTATCACCCCTTTTGGTCTAGCCCTGGGTTTCTCTTGAACAAACAGTAACTGTGACAAACTGAGTGATGTGCACTGATGTCAGTTCCTGTCAGTAATGATCCCCCACTAGGGTCTATGTTAGCAGCAAGGGTACAGCACTATCTGTTAGGCAGCATGATCAGGGTACAGGAGCTCCTCACTTAACGTAGTTATTCTTATGAAAAATGTGACTTTAAGTGAAACAATGTTAAGCGAAACCAATTTCCCCATAAGATTGAATGTAAAGGGGGGGGGGGAGGTTATGTTCCAGGGATTTTTTTTTGCCATACAGTAAAGTACTGTACTATAGTTGGGAGGTTCCCCCGCTTACCTCACACAGGCCCCACTCACTGGCAAGGAGGCAGAAGGCGCTGTAGGCTAGGAGGAACACATTATGCAGCAGCAATGGCAGCTTCCCCTACCCTGCAAGAACCAGGGGTGGGGGGGCTCAACCCTCAGGCTTCCCACTACACCCCTTCCCCCCAAGTCCCCACACTTAACCCGCCCCTCCTCCCCCCTTTCCCCTTTACTCCACATACCGTGTCCTTGCTCCTACCTCTCCTGCTGGCGGCAATCAGCTGTTTTCAGTGTTCAGGAGGGAGGTGGGAGGAGCGAAGACTCTGTGCATAGCCTCCCCCCTCCTTCCCCTGCCTCCTGCCCATGGCAATCAGCTGGTTTGTGGCATGCAGGAGGGAGGACTCAGCAATCAGGGCTGCCAGCAGTAGGTAACTGTGGGTGGGGATGCGCAGGGGAACAGCTCCCCGCCCCAGCTCATCTCCGTCTCCTCCCACGAGTGCACCGCTGCTGCTCTGTTTCTCACCCCCTCGCTCCCTCCCAGGCTTTCCCGCCAATCAGATGATTCACTGCAAGCCTGGGAGGAGGGAGAAGCGGAGCGGTGGCTGCGCATTCGGGGGAGGGGGTGGCGAAGAAGCGGAGGTGAGCTAGAGCATCCACCAATTTTTCTCTGTGGGTGCTCCAGCCCCAGAGCACCCACGGAGTTGGTGCCTATGATGCCAAGTCCCACTTGAAGGGGGAACTGGTATGTCTTAGTGGTGGTGGATTTTGCCACTAAATACCTTGAGGCGGATGCTCTATTCAGTATAGAAGCTGGGACAGTGGCAAGAGCCCTGCTCACTATATTCAGCAGAGTGGGCTTCCCTAAGGAGTTTTTCTCTGATCCCGGGGGGGGGGGGGGGGGGGGGGGGGGACACGGACGACTTTGTCGCAGTTCAATGAGCTATAGAAGGTGTGTGGCATGAAACAAATTAAGACTGCCCCCTGTCACCCCAGGCCAGTGGGTTGGTGGAAAGGTTTACTTGGACCCTGAAATTCATGCTGGGAATGTATGCCAAGAAACAGGGCCAAATTTGGGATGAGTTTTTGCCGTTCCTGCTGTATGCTTACAGGGAGATACCCCAAGAGTCCACTGAATTTTCTCCATTTGGCCTTCTATATGGGAGAAAAGTAAGGGGACCCCCTCAATCTCATTATAGACACCAGGGAAATGTGCAATGGGGTGAGGAAAGAACCAGTAACTGAGTATGTTCAAAGGTTCAGGAGGGAATTAAAGGATATGATGGAAGTGGGCCAAAACAACCTCCAAGACAGGCCAAACAAAAGGTGTGTCATGATAAAAATAATTGTAAATGCATTTTTGACATAGGAGACTGGGTGATGGTACTCAACCCTGTGAAAAGATTCAAAATGCAAAACTCCTAGGAGGTGGTAGAAGTGGCAAATGAGACCAGTATCAAGTTAAAAAGCCTCTCAATGACACTGTACCCCAACTAGTACATGAGAAACAGCTCAAAGCCTAGCCCAGTAGAGAGGCTGGAATAAACATGATCTGTTGTGTCGACGTGGAACCTGAGGCACTCCTACTCTCTGATTTGATGGATGACATGTCAAAATGGGTAAAATCTGGAAACTATGGAAATCTGTAATGAATTAACTCCAGTTGGAAAGGGGGAAGCGTTGTCAGTGCTGCAAGAGTACAGCAAGGTATTTTCCAACAAACCAGCGAGAATGTACTTTCTGTCCCATGAAATCCTCACAAAAGGGACACAACTCTTGGGCGAAAGAGCAAATTTGTTCAGAGATACCGAACATGTTGGACCTGGGAGCAATTAAGGAATCTGACAGCTCATGGGCATCCCCTGTGGTCGTGGTCCCCCCAAATGGATGGCGCTGTAAGATCTTGTGTAGACTATAGTCATAGAGTCCCTTATATAGGACATCGGGTTGGAGGGGGCGAATATCCCCCACCCTCTCAAGGTGGAAGCCACTGTCAAGTGGCCTGTTCCCCCAAACTAAAAGGCAGATCCAATCCTTCATAGGCTTGGCAAACTCTTACAGGAGGTTGAGTGGGGAGGCGTGTTCAGTGACATTGTATCCCCAATCACAGACTTGTGTAAAAAGCACCAACCTACTAAAATAATTTGGTCAGACGCATGCCAGAAGGGGGTTGATAAGGTAGAGGCAATGTTGTCTGCAGAGCCTGTCCTCACAGCCCTGCCTTTGATCAGAATTTTGAATTGTGTCCTGATGCATCTGACACTGGGTTGTGTGCTGTGCTTCCCATTGTGTGGCTCTCAGTGGTTTCAGTGTCAGAGAGGATGTTCCCAGATGTTGCTTCAAAATTTGCCAATTGATGCAGAGAAAAATACTTTGAAATACATTAAAAAAATTCAGCAGCTTCACTAGAAGCTGATGCTGCATCACTGACCACCAAGTTCAATGAATGAGAACTGCATGGGGGAAAAAATGCTTGAGGGTTTAACTCTTGGATCTGTATCTGCGCGCCTCTGTTCTTTCCTCTCATGTTGGCACCATTAAGCATAGCCTTCACCTCTCATGTCAGCTATTGTAATTCATGTATCTTCTGCCTGCTTTCTGTTGTTCCTTCTCACCTTTTCTCCTGCCTGCCTGTTATGTCTCTTGTGCCCTCCTTCCTCCATCACAGCACTCCACCATTTCTGTGCATCTAGAGCAGAGAGAATACATATGGACCAGCAGCAGACTCAAATTTCTACACTCCGAGTCCTAGTGGCGGCCCCTGAGGTGGCCGCCTCAGTTTGCCTCATGATAAGGCCAGCCCTGTGTGCGTGTGCGCGTGTGTGCGCTGCAGAAGGCCGGAGAGCCTAATTCAGCAAAGCTGGGAGAGGGAAGCCTGGTTGGTTGAGCAAGAGCGGCTCAGTGAAATCTCAGTAAATCAGATGGCACCCCAGAAGGGGGGTCCAACCAGTCACAGTGTCCACCGGTTGTCTCGCCTGATGCTTTTTTGTTCAGTTTTGGTACAGCACCCAACACAGTGGTGGCCCTGGTTCCTGGCTGGGGTTCGTAGGCGCTACGACAAAAGAAATAATTAACACACAGAGTGTGCTCCAGAACCAAAGATCTGTTACCTTGCTCTCTCCTGAGGCCTTGCTGTCCTATGTGACCCCAAACTTCACAGAATATGTCTGCTTCAGACTGACACTTTTTTTTTATGTACTAGAATTGAAACAGTTTAACTGAAATGGCTCTGAGGCAGCAAAGCAGCTGCAGCCAGGCTGGAAACCTGTCAGCTTCAACTCAGCCTGGTGTAGATGGTTTTACCTTCCCCATGCCTCACCAGCAATAGGGATATGGAGGGAGATAGAGACCCCTCTCTGGTGTGGCTGAGTTGCATTACGTTCTGCACACCAACGGGGGATTCAGAGGGAGACTGGGAGCAAGGGCGAGTGTGTGGGGGAGTCCGTTGTGCTTTTATGTTCTCGTCCCGTTGTGTATCCTAGGGGGATGAGCTGGCTTGTAGATCTGCTGGGCCTTCTCAGGGAACTGTCTCCTGTACAGGGATTTGCTGTACTGCAGCTCAGGTGTCACCATGCGCCGGCACAGCAGCCCTGTCACCTCATCCAGCCCTGGCTTCAGGTTATAGCCTAGAATTCGGGCCTGGCCGTACTGCAGCGGTGCCAGTGACTTGTCCCTGAGCTCGCGGGGGCCTACGCTGCCTCCCCCTTGAAGGCAGGTCTTGGCCAGCTGTTCCCGCCTTTCCTGCAGCACCCTCACTTCCTGCTGCCTGCGCTCCCGGCCCATGCTCCTGTCGATCCTCTGCCAGAAGGTCCTGTTGAAGTGGCTGTAGATTGCCCAGTCAAGCCTGTTCCAGCTCTTTATCTTCTCTGCCGTGCTCTTTGAAAGGGGAGACCTGGTGCTTTCTTCCCTGCTATTGAGGGGGAAGGACACAATGCTGTCCAGGTCCCAACACAGCGCCTCCTTCAGCAGCACCATGGACTCATCGAAGTACTCAGAGAGGAGGAGAAGGTCGAAGGCCTTCTCGATGGACCACAGCATCAGCTGCGTGTGCTTGACAGAGAAATTGCTATTGTGATTGAAGCCGAAGTCGAAAGCCATGAGGTTCTTGGCGTAGTGGCTGTCGGGTGCTGAGGAGTTATAAAATCTGGCTGGCTGGCTGACAAACTCCTCCAGGCTCTGGGCACGGGAGAAGGGGGAGGTGCCTTTGTAGTAGGTGAACGAGGACTCCATGAGGCGGATGGGATTCCGCAGGACGGCGAAGTAGAAGGTGGAGCTTGGCATCACCCTCTGCACCTGGAGGGGGTGAGGGGAAGGAGGGAAGGAGGTGAAGAGCGTGCGGGAAGCCTACTCTGCCAGTCTAATATACTCATGTGTCCTTTCCACGGGAGTCGGGTTAACACCTCAGTTGAATTCACTGGTGAGTTAGAGAATGTGGGCAGAGGAGCAAGCCCTACCCACCACCTGCTTTGGAAGGGGCTTTACGGGCTGTGGGATGGGATATGCCCAGATCAGTGCAGTCCTTGTGAAAGGGGCCCCAGGCCCAGTCCTGGAGCCTGGAGTTCTGCATTAGTCACACAGCAGGTACAAAATGGGCAGCAGCAAAGGGAGCTCCCGCCACTACTCTACCAGCGTGCCTTGACCTGCCGTGGTAAGGTCACCTCTAGGGGCCAAAGAGTGGTTTGCTTTCCATGCCCACTTCACTCCAGTTCCAGCTGTGCTGGTGGATTGGACACACTTTTCCAAATGGCATCCACAAATCCCAACCACCACCCGACTCGGCCACTGGGCCCCGGGACACACCAGGAGCCAAGTCTGACCATCACTTGAGCCCATCATCGCCCACTAGCAACACCATGGTGTTGTCAGGCCTGCTGACTCTGGCTCAACACCTAGGATGCAGTGTCTCCAGCTTTGGGATTAGGCCTGGTGCAAGATGTTGCTGATGCTGGCTAGCAGTGGGCAATGGAATATCACTGTAGCTTCCTCCCAACAAGCCCTGCTTACTAGTCAGAGGGGTGTCTTGGCCATCTCACTGCTATCCTGCTACTCTTCCCCCCACCCATTTCCCTTCTGATGCCTTGAAGCTCTGTCCGTTACCTATGCCGGCAGGAACCTCATGTGGTGGCACATGATGTTAAATGCTGAAGCGTTGTTAAGGGTGAATCCCTCCACAGACTCTGCCAGGAAGTAGTGCGGGTAGCCCAGCTGGCTGGCACCATTGGCGGGAAGGGCGAAGGTAAGATTGTGCATCTCGCCAAAGCGGAACAGGATGTTCATGATGGTGCTGCTAGCACTTTTGTGCACCTTCAGGAACACCACGTAGGTCTTAGGCTTGCAGGCTACTGTGTGAGAAGAGTTGGAGACAGTCGGAAGGCCATGGGCAAGTGCATCTCCTCCCGCTCCTCCAGCCCTGGGAACGGTGGTTTTGCTCTGAAGCAACTCTCTGTCCATGCTCCATGATGCCGCTTCATTTTGCTTCTCTGCCTTTGTGACCCAATCTGGTGCTGGGGCAGCTGTTGTGGCAGATGTGGAAGAGCTGCCCCTCCTGTGGCTGGGGGAGCCCGTGGCTTCTGCCTGGCTCTGGAATGACCCTGTAACCTTCCCAAATGGTGACCTTGAAGTTTGCTTCTCAGCAATGATCTCTTCTACAGATTCTGGCTTCTTGCTGAAGGCATCTGCTGTCTTAGTCCTGGGCTCCCTGATTGGAAGTGGGGTGGTGTGAAGGATCCACACGTCCTCGCTGTCTTCTCCATGACTCTTCTTCCAGACCCCATCTTGGCTGTCCAAGCTGCTGGCCAGGGTCTGGCTGAACATCTGGTCCAGTTCTGTGACGTGCAGAATGCTTTCAGCAGAACTGGGCTTAGGCCTGACTTTTTTCTGCCCGTTTTCTGGGATGCCACTTTCCAAAGGTCCAGGAAATCGTTGGCCAGAGCTTTCCCCCTCCTCCTGCTGGAACAAGTTCTCATGGCCAGTGGTTTGCTGGAGGGCAAGTCGCTTGAGTTTCTGGTCACAGCTGCAGTTGCTGTAAGAGGGAGAATGTCAGAACACCTTAGAACATTGCAGTTGATCTTAAGAACATAAGAACAGCCATACTGAGTCAGATCAAAGATCCATCTAGACCAATGTCTTATCTTCCGACAGTGGCCAATGCCAGGTGCCACAGAGGGATTGAACAGAACAGGCAATCAAGTGATCCACTCCCAGTCTCCCATTCCCAGCCTCTGCCCATCTTGGCAAATAGCCATTGATGGATCTTATCCTCCATGAATTTAACTAGTATTTTTTTAACTCTATTACAGTCTTGGCCTTCACAATATCTTCTGGCAAGGAGTTCCACAGGTTGACTTCCCATCAGTGGATCTTCCCATTAGTCCTCACCAGACCCCTATCTCTCTTAGTATGGCTGAAGGCCCTCTTTGATGGGAAACCCACATGCACTTCACCATCCCCCTTTTGCAGCTGTTGTGTCCTATGCACGCTGACAAGCTCCCACCTACCTAACTGTCCCTCAACACCCATCTTGCCAGTCTGACTCCAGCTGCCAAACCCTCCAACAGGCCACCTAATCCAGTCCAGCCTCCCCAAATTATTTAACTCTAGGTGACCTCAACCTGGATATTAGGTAGGGTGCTAAGGATTGTGAAGCGCTTGAGTGGCTCTTTGTTCTCTCCTGTTCTCTGCCTGTGGCACGCAAGTTTGTCTCCTGAGGACGCAAATTATTTAGTTCAACCCAAGTGATTGCACTCAGCACAGTAATAACTGGATGAAATGTAACAGCCTGTGTTATAAAGATCACACTATGATCAAAGGGTCCCTTTTGGCCTTGAAATCTATGACCAGTATGAAATAAGTGTGCAGATCTATTACTATCATGCCAGATCTAGCTTTTTAGGCTCAGTCTGAAGATCCAGGTGGCAGCATTTGGCCAACTCCAGTTCTCAATCTGGCTCTTGGGAGTTGTAAGGTGAAATATTCTCCAGCCTATGTGGAACTTACCAGTTAGGTTTCAGATTCCCCACAATCTGAAGAATAACACATAGGATGGTGATGAGGGTGAGGGAAATCCAGAGTCGTCCTACCTGACTGTTGTGTGTCAGTTTCAATTTCCTGAAGGGAAACACATGCATCAGGTTTAACATAGTCATTCTAATTTGGCAGTGTTTTACAATACATGCCTAGCTGTAAAAATGACAGCACAAGGTGCAAACCAGTGGAGAATAAGGACCAAAGAGAGACCTTTGTGTTCCTCTTCTTTAAACTGAAGGTCACATTTTTTTTTACGAGGGTCCCTGTGCTATAATTGAAGGGGCATGGAGTCGGCCGTGGCCAATAAACCTTGTAGCAGCCCAGTGGGAACTTGCAACTGTGAGACATTTTTAGCTAATTGAAAAGTAAACACTGATAGACACTAGAAATCCTATTTGCCGGGCTCTTCCATTTACCGCTTACCATGAGATTTTGCTCTGGAAAATGACTTCAGGAAATCACCTTCTCACTCAGACATGTTCCCTGTGTGTATTCAAAGTAGAGCCACTGATTTTAGCAACAGAAATGGGCTTTCCCTACTTTTCTTTCTTGCTAGCTGCCCAGAGCAAACACAGCTAACGGTCGGGTGTGTCTACACTGGCAAGTTTCTACTCCCCAAGTCATATCACTTTTATTAAAATGCTGGAATTAAACCGCTGTTGCATGTTCACACTGTGCTCCTTGGGACGCTCGAGCACATCCACATTAGTAGCTCTTGCAATGGCAAAGACAGCAGTGAATTGTGGTAGCTATCCCACTGTACAGCTAACTACAGGGTGCTTTGGGAAGGGTTTGCAATGCTTCCTGGGGCAGGTACAGTGTCGCATGATGCAGGTTTCCCAATCCCATTGTTCATTGGACATCCTACTACATTGCCATCTGCTTTTCAACTGAAGTGGGGGAGGGGGGAAGCGTGTGTGACTGGGTGTGTGTATGTGTATGAAGTGGGGGGGGAGAGAGTGTGTGTTTTGGGGAACAGGGTGTGTCAGGAGTCAGGATGAGCTCTACCCTGACATTTGGGGGTGAGTTGTGGAAAAGAACTTCAGGGGCTGCTCTTGTTTGCATAGACACACCCACCGTGCCTAGCATGAGTCCACAGCAGTCCAAATGGTCACTTTGGCTGCTGTGGGATCCCCAGTTTCTCTGTTATTGGGGCAGGAAGAATAAAGTGGTGTTATCCTGATCATGTGAATCAAGGGCAATGGCAATGTATTTGGCCTTTTATGATGGAGGGACTCACCATCAACTAAGTAGCACTCACTAGGCAAGGGTCATAGGTTCCAACCCCCAGGGAGTTGAGAGAGGTTGGGGACAAGTATTTGTATCTGGTAGTGTGGGGAATTTTCTGAGGGTCCTAAACACTAATTGCATCTTCTCCACGGTGTAGTAGCAGAGCTAATTTTGATTCCATTAGTAGTCTGGTTACAGATTGCAGAGCTGAAGTCACTAGGGACCAATGGTATACTAGTTCTGAGGCTCCCCTACTATGATCTGAAATCACTGAGTACTGTGTTAAGTAGTAGGGGACCCTGAAAATATATTGGTGAATGGCTAGCAGAGAGGAGTGGTGCTTAGGGTGGCTACCAGAGAGGAGTGACTTGTGGTGAAAGGCTGCAGTAGAACCCAATGGAGAGGCAGGGCAGTTGGCTGTTGGAGCAAGTAAGATGCCCCTTTACCTCGGTCCCCTGATTTCCACTCAGGCTGGGGAGTAAAACTCTGCAGATGAACTTTTGAACTCTGGGGCTGCATTGACCAGGGGCAGAGACTTTTGGGTTGCTGGACTTTGGGGTTGTTGGACTTTTGGGACTTTGGGTGACTCTTGCATTGCTGGACTCAAGAACCAAAGGGAAAGGATATTGCCCAATTTGCTTGGGGTGGGTTTTTTTTTTTTTTTCTCATGGTTTGTGTTATGAATCCTGTTTGTGCCACATTGTTTCTCTCTGTTATTAAAAGGCTTCTGCTACACTCAGACTCTGTGCTTGCGATAGGGGAAGTATTGCCTCTTAGAGGTGCCTGGGAGATGATATACATTTGTCCCAGGTCACTGCGTGGGGGCTCCAGCCGGTTTTGCATTGTGTTATTGGAATGGAACTCCTAGATACTGAACCCGGCCTTTGTTGCTGCCAACTCTGATGGGCATAAGGGTTACATTAGCATTCTGTCTTGTAAGTTCAGACAGTGACAGGAAGCAACCAGTCCTGAGGCAGGGGGAGAGGGAAACCCTGACACACACCACACACCCCTGTGTTCAACAGTTCAGGTGTTCCACCTTAATGGTTTGCTTTGTGCCCCAGAGCACAGCACACAAGGGCTAACAGAAACACTGCTTTGAAAGCAGGGGGGGGGGGGGGAGGGGAACATGTTTCCAGGGCTGCTGAGTTCAAAACAATGAGCAGAGCCATCACTTGAGGCATTCTGGGACAGCTCTGGAGGCCAATTACAGTGCAGAAAGCAATCAAATGTCTACACTGGCAATAGAGTACTGGAGCCTTTGCTCAAATAGCCTTATGAGACTCTCATCAAGGGTTTGGGGTTTTTTGTGTTTTTTTGTGTGTGTGTGTTTTTTTTACAGTGCTGCAGCTGAGGAGTTTCTGCACACAATGGGGCTTGGCAGTGTGTACATGTCTGCAGTTTGAGTGCAAAAACCTGCTTTACTGCATAGAAACTTGCCAGTGTAGACAAGCCCTAATTGAGTTGGATTGTAGTCCTTGGGAATGAGCAATGGACCTGTTTGCTCTGCTCAATCATTTATACTTGTGCAAACCCAGCGGTGACAAGTGATAGCTGCATACGTGTCAGGAAGGGCCCAATTTGCCTTGCAGAATCTTATAGGCGGTGATGCATGAGACGCAAATAGCCCAGATTGAGGAGAGCTCAGGCTCTTTTGCTTCAGCCTGGTCTGAACTGTTCTCAGACCCAGGCATGAGAGACACAGATCCAGCCCCTGTGGAGGGGGGCTATGTACATTGGTAGAAGTAGCATTCTTCAAATAAGACGTTAACTTGAGAAGTCCCTATACCTGATTTCATCTCATTGCTAATTAATAATAATAATAATAATAATAATTAATAATAGTTAATGACCTGGAGGTGTTGTCAACTCCTTTCTTGAGAGTTTGCTTTACGTTTCCTACAATGCTTGTTAAACTTCGTCCCATCCAAACGTTCTCCTTCAGAGTGGAGATGGCTGCTGCCCTGCTAAAAAAGCTGCTTTGTTCCCCAGCTGTATCCCATTAATCAAACAATGCAGAAGTGTTAATACACCAATACAAATTCACCGTGTGATGAGCAAATATTTATTGATACGCTACTGCTTGTCTGTTCCGCAAATGCTACCTCTGCTTTTCAGCCCACAATGACTGATCTATTGAGAAACTTGCCAAAGTTGCATTGGTGGCACAGGCTTCTTTCAGTAATGACAGGGGACAAATATTCTGTACTCCAGGGAATGAGATGCAGTTTCTCATGGAATTAATTGGATTAATTTCCTGATCCAAGGTGATCTGAACAGAGTTTAAACTGCTTTCTCACTCATTTGTCAACAAATCACAAACACATGGCTGCTTCCTCTGAAGGTTAGGAAGAACATAACACCTTCAGTGATATCATGACCCCATTGAAGACAATAGCAAAACTCCCACTGACTTCAGTGGGGCCATGCAATCTTCTCTTGCATATGTTGGTTTGCTAGAGGTTCCCCTGGGTTCGCTTGAAATAGGCTGGGTAGATAAAGTCTGAATTAATTGGGTGGGTCTGAATCTACACTCCGAGGGGGTAATAAAACCCAGAGTTTTATCTTCTTCTGTGTACTGCAGTAGCATCTCTGGGTCCCGACCAGAGACCAGAGCCTGTCATGCCAGAAGCTATACAGAGAGCAAAATTGTCCCTGCCTCACAGAGCGAACATTCTAAATGAGAAGAGATAAACAGAGGGGAGGGCCAGGTACCTGTGCATAGTGGTATCTGGTATCATAAGCAGCAGTCTCCCTTTCCATTCCTCCTATCCTCTTTAGAAACCAAACCAAATCCTCTATTTTGTAAGAAGGGCCAAACTGGGTCCGACCAATGGTCCATTAAGTCCAGGAGCCTGTCTTCTGACAGTGCCTGGCACCAGATGCTTCAGAGAGAATGAACAGAACTGGGTAATAACAGCAATCTATCCTCTGCCGTACAGTCCTAGCCTCTGGCAGTCAGAGGCTTAGGGACACCCAGAACATGGTGTTGCAGCTCTGATCATCTTTGCTAATAGCCATTGATGGACCTATTTTCCTAACTCTTTTTTGAATCCAGTTATACTTCTGACCTTCACAAAATCCCCTGGCAACCAGTTGTACAGGTTGATTGTGCCTTCTGTGAAGTACTTCCTTTATATATAAATATATTAATAAGCAGCAGGTTTAAAAATATTTATATTTATATTTATATATTTAAACCTGCTGCTTATTAATTTCATCGGGTGACCCCTGCTTCTTGTATTACGTGAAGGGGTAAAAAGTACTTCCTTATTCATTTTCTCCACACCAGGCATGATTTTATGGACTCTCCCCCTCCCCCCATCATCAATTTTCCATATCTTCAATCTATGTTCGTATAAAGCTGTTCCCAACCCCTAATTCTTTTTGTTGCATCTCTCTCCACTTTTTCCATTTCTAAGATATCTTTTTTGGGATGGGGTGACCAGAGTTGCATGCAGTATTCAAAGTGTGAGAGTGTCATGGATTTATATAATGGCATTATGATATTTGCTCTTTCCTAATGGACACTAACATTCTGTTCACTTTTTTGACTGCCACTGCCTATTGAGCTGAAATTTTCTGAGAACTATCCATGATGACTCCAAGATCGTTCTTGAGTAGTAACAGCAAATGTAAACCCCATCATTTTGTATGTATAGTTGGGATTGTTTTCCAGTGTGTATTCCTTTGCATTTATCAGCACTGATTTTCATCGGTCACTTTTTTCCCCCTTTTCCTGTGATCCCTTTATAACTCTTTGCAGTCAGCTTTGGACTTTATGGTCTTGAGTAGTGTGAGGGACAAAAGTATGGGGTACTTAAATGACCTGTGGCAATTAAATTGTTAAATGTTTCACCAAAAACTTTGGACAGCCCTGAACCTCAAAACAGACTGAGCAGACTGTTTTGAAGACCTTGAGAAGGAATAATGTAAACATTTTCTCTACAGTCATTTGGCGCCAGTATGTTCTTAATTCTCTTTATTTTTCTGCTAACAGTACATTCATTTCTTTTTCTCTGTGATACTTTTGACCTAGATGATAAGATGTTAGTTATAAATTAGGTATTAGGTATTGTTTAAAGTTATAATATGTGTTGGTTAAGCATAATCAAGAGGGAAAAGAGCAGAGATGGCTTTTTCCCTCCTCCCATCTTAGCTCAGACTAACCTGTGACGCGACGGAACTGTTTATAAAAAACCTATCCAGTGTAAGAGAGCTGGCTGGTTCGGGGCTAGTGGAAACGAGCCACTCTCTATTGATGCGTGCACCTGTCAATAAAGAGTTTGTTTGGACTTTGCTGGTTGTTGCCTGTCTCTCTGCAGTCAGACAACGAACCTTTGCCGATCGGGGTTTGAGTCCCTGACAGTAAGTAGTTTTGTGTCATCTGCAAACTTTGCCAGCTGGCTGTTCACTTCTTTTCCCCGCTCATTTATGAATGTGTTGAATAGCCCTGGTCCCAGTAGAATGGGAACCGAATTAGTTGTTACCCCATTGGAGAACATGAGTATGGCCAGAGAAATGAGTATGGCAAGCGGGCATATTTGCTCAGTACCACTTCAGCAGGATGTGCTTCCCCTTCCAATCCCAACATGAAGGAGGCAACATGCACTTGCAATTAAGGAGCTCTGTGCTTTAAAAGTAGCTTTAATCCAGGCAGAAGCAATAAAGGCTACTGCCTGACTTGCCCCAGTGAGCTCACTGCTGCCATTCCCCCTTTGCAGCCCTGGGGCTTCCTTAGAGCGATTTGGTCCTGCCTGAAGAGATGAGAAATGCTACTTTATGGCCTAGTGAAGCTTCAAGGCTCTCATCCATTTGAATTGCCCTAATATTCCTGCAATGCATGTTTGCTGCTTCCTAATGAGTTCCACTGATAGTCAATACTCAATTTCTTACATAGCACCATAGGTACACCAGTGGATCAGACAAGAGACAGGTGGACATGACAGCAATAAAATGGAACAGGATTTATTTCAAAGGTATAAAATCAAATACACTTACATGATCAGGTGTCTTTTGAATTTCAGCATGGAGTACTGGGACGCTGGCAAGAGCACTGACTCCTATGTGAGAGCTGCGTGGAGTGCTTTGAGATGGGAACCGTGTAAAGCAAATATGTTTTGCCTCCAAAGAGCTCCTCCCAGCTATTCTCTCAGGCAGTGAGCATGGAGCCTACATTCCAGAGCATGAACTGTACCTGAACGGCTCTCTCTGCCAGGGATCCAGAGACTGCTCTGGGTTAGAACCTTTTCAACCGAAAGGTAAGTGGCAAACAATGGTTTGTTTGCACAGTTGGGTTGTTTCACCTCAAGTGTCCTTCCAAGCTGTTTATTTTCTGTGCATCTAATTCATAGAGTATCCTGGTGAAATGGCAGGAAGGTAGCTGTGCCATGCGGATTCACGGTGCTCTCTGCAGGAGGGTCTGCTCACTGCCATGAGCCCCTGAGGTAAATAGTCACAATTGCTAGTAAAAGAAAAGCTATTGTAACAAGAACGAAAGAATTGCTGGTGGATTTGCACACATTAAGTAACAGGACATCTTTTCTTCCTTAGATGGATAAAGAGCCATGATACAGCGTAAGGTTCAGAGATTCCTGTTGCTTCTCTTGGTTCAGAAAGAAGTCCAGGTTTATGTTTATATGTATTACAATTTTGTTTGTAATATACATTACAGGCTGGCTGTACGTTGTAAATGTGTAACGGGAATGCATGGGGATCAAGAGTTATTTCATAAGAGAGCCTAAATCAAAGATTGAACCCTGAAAGAACTCCTTCTCCTCCAGCCTCGAGTTTATCAAATGCCAGTCCATTTTCTCTTCCATTTCAGTGTTAGGCCAATGCATTAAACAATGATAAAAGTCATGTCTTGTAGTCAGTGCAGTGTCAGTTAAACATGCCATCTGCCCTTTCCACTTTTCCATTTCAAATTGTTCAGTGTTCACCAGTTATGACATTGGCAGCTCTATTGTCCTTAATATTTGCACACCCAACTATTCCTAAAAGGGCTCTGATCATCCACTCTCTGAAATTCTGGCACATTTAAGGTGACTTTTGGTGCCCAACCCAAGACATAATAGCTGGCTGAAATTTTTTGAAGAGTTTTCTATTGAAAAAAATGGACTTTTTTTTCCCAAAAAGATTTTTTTCTGAAAAAATGTAAACATTGCTCATTTTTATGTGTAAAACTTTCACACGACTTCATGGAAAAATTATTGGGTTTTTTTCCCCAAAAAAATCTGGTTTCTGGAAAATGAAGAATTCTGATAACTTAATTCAGTTGCAAAACTGAAAGAATGTTGAAAGCAGAGTGTGTGAGAGAGTATGTGTGGGGTGTAGCAGGGTGGTTACCCCGCTCTTGCTAAAAGGGGCTTAAAACAGCCCAGGAAAAGGTTTGGGCTGGGAGCAAGCAAGCTCCCAAGGTGATTGGGAGAGCAGGCTCAGCTGGGGCCAGACCCAATTAGGAGGCAGCTGGCCCTTATAAATGGGCTGCTGGTTTAGAGTTCACCAGGGACAGTCTTCTCCAGCTGTGGAGGAAGACAGGCCTGGCTGCTGGGGAGCTTGACAGGGTACCTAGAGTGAAGCAGGGCTGGGGGAAGGCTAGAAGAGCTGGGGGAGCTCTGACCTGGAAACCCCCCAGGCTGCAGGGTCTAGGAGATGGCCCAAGAAGGGGTACTGGGGTTGCAGGGGGCAGCCCATGGGTAGGCAGAGGCAGCAAGCCTCCTTGCCTATGATGACTGGCTTATACAGACTGCAGTCAGCCCCAGTGAACGGGGGCTTGATGGTGACTGGCAGTAGCCCATAGGCTGAGGCAAGGTGGGGATAGGGGGTGGGGGTTTCTGGGGAGGGGAGACCCTGAGATCTGTGGGGGGACTGCAGGGGTTCAGCACTCCAGGGAAGAGGGCACCTGCGTCTGGGAGGGACACAGGCCAGCAGCAAGTGGGACATTGGCCTTTTCTATTCACTTTTGAAAATTTAGGCTAATTGTAGTTAACATTACTCTGAGAAGTCAGCCTATGCTAATCTCAAGAATGTATACAGGGCAGAGCCATATCATGCTAAGGTCTGAGACACAAACAAACCTTGCTCTATTTCATACATCTGTATCTCAGTGAGCCAAGATCAACAAAGGTGCCTCTTACTGTGATGACAGCAAACCTGAGGGCAGCAGCAACTGTATATTTGCAGGGCCACAGCCAGGTCCCCCTTCCAGTCCCCACCTTGTAACAGTATTTCTGTCTAATGCTCAGTCTGACCATGTTGTTAAACACGGTGCTGGTCCCAGAGCCAAGATGCAGAATTATGGTGAAAGGCGATAGAGCAGGGTAAGGAAGGCAAAATGAGCATGATTTTGTGCTGCACCTCACAGGGGACAGAGTCTAGGCAGGGGGAGAGTGAAGGTCAACTGGACCTCACATTATGGGCTGATTTGACCCTGGCACAAGTTAGAGCAGCCCAGGGGTTGCTCTGATTTTCAGCAGCTGCCACCTTTCGGCTGTACTTAGCCCTGAGTAACCCTGTTCAGAACAGTATTCTCTAGTGGTATTTCTGCCCCTTATACCTTTCCAGAGTGCTATGAATGGAATAGAATTGCCTCTTCGGCCTCTGAAAGTTTAGCCATGCTGGTATGCTCTGTTACACTGCTTGCTTGGGCCCCTACCCCTGGCCAACAGGACTCTTCCCTGGACCTTCCAGATAGTTGTTAGAACTCCCTTGAAATGAGGTGCCCAAAGCTGAACACAGGACAGGAGAACTGGTGTGGACCATTGTTCTTGAGTTTTCTACCTGTTCCAGTTCACACAAGCAGAATTGGTTTAAAACAAAAATTCCCTGACTGTTTTTTATTGGAAAACATGGTTTCATCAAATGAAATTCTGAGGGTAGAAAATAATTTTTGATTGAATGCATTTTCTGAAGTGAATTTTTTGGAGGAAAAAAACTGATTTTTTTCAGAATATTTGCTTAGAACTCGTAGCGGTTCCCCCCTTCCTGTTTTGTCAAATTTTCATAGTTATGGGGCAAGGGGAGACCATCTCACTTAAACACAAGTTAGAAACTTCCTGCAGATAAAATGGACTTTCCCACTGGGAAAACTTCAGGGTAGGATTTTTTCCCCACAAAGCTCTCCAGCCAAGTAAGCTATTTGCTTTGTAATGCAGCTGCCTGGACAGACCTAGTCATTGAATTACCACAATGATTTCTAGGTGACTTTTTGCAGAGACTCCAGCATTCCTAGATAGTTTAGATTAGAGTTGAGCATGTATTCTGCCTCATGTTTACCCAGGTTTAATGTAGCCTTCAAGGTGAGGGAGGTCTAGTCCAACTTGCTCTCCAGCTGAAATGCCCCATCGTCCTGTTCAGCTCTTTCTGTGTTACCAGCAAGTCACCAGCTTGCTTGCCTAGTCATACCAGGGACATGATCTTCCCCTTCTATTTGGCATTGGTGAGGCCTCATCTGGAGTACTGTGTTCAGTTTTGGGCCCCACACTACAAGACTGGAAAGAGTCCAGAGGAAGGCAACAAAAATAATTAGGGGGCTGGAGCACATGACTTATGAGGAGAGGCTGAAGGAACTGGGATTGTTTAGTCTGCAGAAGAGAAGAATGAGGGGGGATTTGATAGCTGCTTTCAACTACCTGAAAGGGGGTTCCAAAGAGGATGGATCTAGACTGGTCTCAGTGATACCAGATGATAGAACAAAGAGCAATGGTCTCAAGTTGCAGTGGAGGAGGTTTAGGCTGGATATTAGGAAAAACTTTTTCACTTGGAGAGTGGTGAAGCACTGGAATGGGTTACCTATGGAGGTGGAATCTCCCTCCTTAGAGGTTTTTAAGGTCAGGCCTGATAAAGCCCTGGCTGGGATGATTTAGTTGGCGTTGGTCCTGCTTTGAGCAGGGGATTGGATTAGGTGACCACGACAGGTCCCTTCCAACCCTGATATTCTATGATTTTATGAGTGCTGTCTCTGGCCATTTACTGCTGATCAGTGGCTCAGCCCCATGTGTTACTGAGTGCTGGTAGCTGGCAGCACTTGGCAGAACAAAGACCCTCTTGACTTTATTCATAAGTTCTAACACCAGATGGGCCCTGTGATTAGCTAGTAACTGGGGGGAGGAATAGCTCAGTGGTTTGAGCATTGACCTCCTAAGCCCATTGTTGTGAGTTCAACTCTTGAGGGGGGCCATTTAGGGATATGGGGCAAAAATGGGATTGATCCTGCTTTAAGCAGGGGGTTGGACTAGATGATCTCCTGAGGTCCCTTCCAACTCTGAGATTCTATTTAATACAGGAGCTGGATGCCCAGTAACAAGCCTTTTGAAAATGCAGGCGAGGAAGCTGCAGGCTCCATATGGAACTACTGACCTTGGCAATGTCTGCAAGTTTGGCCCATGGGGCCATACAGTGCTGGTGTCAATGTGCTGCTGTTGTCTGTGTGTGTGTGTGAGGCTGGAGGGATGGAAAGTGGGGGGAGAGGCTGGGGCTTTTAATAAAGCTGGCTCCCTCTCCTCCTGTAACCTGATGACCAATCGCAGACCCCACTCTGGACATGCAGAGACCGATGAGCCACCTGGCTCCAGACAGGACGAGGCCAGAGCCTCCTTTCTCCTGTCAGACAGCCGGGGAGCCACCCACTGCCAGGGACATGCCTCTGCCTCTTGGGGCTCAGGTCGGTTAGTTCAGCCACCCAGAACAGGACTCTGCACAGAGACCTGCACTGCATGTGCTACAGGCATCCCTGAACAGACACATGGCCCCTCTGGCTGGACTAGGCTTGAGCCTGTGCAGGGACTCTAGCCTTTCCCACAGGCGTCCTTCTTTGATCCCTAAGGCACCTTATCGATAGGCTTTTGAACAGCTAAATAAATCCTGTGCACAAGGTGAGCTGAGCTGTTCTGTTTACTTTTCCGGAGCCATCGCTCAGGGTGGAGAGGTGCCTTACAAAGCCATGTCCTAGGCCTGCCTTTTCTAACTCCCAGCTGTTCCCATCCTTGGCTGGTTAAAAATGCATTGTCGAAGTACCACAGCATGTCTCCCATTGGTGCCCATTTACAGGAGGCTTTAGTGGGCTGGTTTTACTCTCCTGGCACAGCAAGCTTGGCATGCGACTGTGGAGAGCTGCTTGGGGCAGTCTGGGCAGCTTCAGCTCCAATTCACCATTGGTCCAAGGCCTCAGGGTCCCCATTCACCTCTAGTCTCCTCTGTGGCAGAATGCTCTGGAGTGTCTTCCCCACATGTCCTCTCCTGCCCAGGACTCTCAACTCCTTCCTCTTGGGTGAGGGACTTCAGAGCCCTCTGTCCTGCTCCGGACTGGGCTGTGATTCAAACAGGCTTTCCCAGGCACTGCTCGCTGGGTTCTGGCTCTGGCCCCCAGAGCTGCTCTTGGTTCAGGGCCTCCCCGTTAGGACTAGGCTCATTCAGCCAGGCTTCCCCAGCCCCCCTTCTGGCTCCCATACCAGGGAGCCCTTCTCCCGTCTCCAAGCTCTCCCCTAATTCCCCTGGGGCTGTGTCTACCATCTCTCTGGGGAATCAGCTAGCAGCTGTGTGTTAAAATGTTCAGGGTGTAGCTCCCTGATTAACACCTGGCCCCATTCCCCAGTTGGTCTCCTGCTTCCTTGAATCCTGTTTCCTTAAAGGGGCCATGTCCCAGGACAGGGTTGGCTGGCCCCTCACAAGGGACAGACCTACCTGTTACAGAGCACCACCTCCAAGAAGCTCATGTGCCAGCTGTAGCACATGTATCAGCCTGGGAACCCCTGTTTTACCCGATGCCCAGTGAGCGGGGTGTCTATGATTTTCATGCGTGTTTTACTTTTGCCTTTGGACACTAGCTCTGCAATTCCTTGTACAGAGAGCAATTAGCTTGGACACAGGAGAAATGTGCTGCCTTGTGAGAGCTTCCCTCAGTCCCTAACAAGCCTGGGAAGTCTTCACAGTGTGCAGCAAACAGCCTTTGGCAGGAGGGGCTCCATGGCACCAGGACCAATCTTATGCATGGGCGACCGGGGCAAAAGCCCAGAGCGCTGTTACCCATGGGGTGCCTCCGTAACAGGGGTGCCCCTCCCCCTGATGGCATCTGCAGCCCCAGGGCTCCTGCCCCCTGTCTGGGAGCCACCCCTAGCCATCTGTTCCTGGGAGCTTCCTGACTGCTGTAAGTGGGGGGAGGGGCTCTGATGTCAGGTTATCCCCTGCACTTCCTCACCCCACCCATGTACCCCATCTCTGCAGAGTGGGGTGGGGTAGGGTGACCAGATGTCCTGATTTTGTAGGGTCTTTTACAGTCCCAATTTTGGGGTCTTTTTCTCATATAGGCTCCTCTTACCCCCATCCCCTGTCCCGATTTTTCACACTTGCTGTCTGGTCACCCTAGGTCAGCGGTTCTCAAACTTATTGAGACCGCGACCCCTTTTCCCGCTCCCGGAGAGTGGCGCGACCCCTCCAGTCCCCGCCGAGTGCGGGCTGCTTGCTGCGCCCCGACCCCCCATCCCACCGTGGGTGGGCTGCCGGCTGCGCGCCGGCCCCCAGCCCCCGCAGCGGGTGGGCTGCCGGCTGTGCGCCGGCCCCCCCCGGCCCCGCCGCTGCAAGTTGCGGCGGCAGGAGCTCGCAACCCCCCAGGGGGTCGCGACCCCCAGTTTGAGAAACCTGGCTCTAGGTAGAGGGAACAGGGCTCACCAACAGAGGGATGGAGCAACTGGTGTCTGCTGCTGTGTCTGAAGGAGCTTTCCTTCAGGCTGGTGATGGTGAGTGTGGCTCTCTTAAAGGGGCAGAACATGGTCTCTCATACACTCCCCCAGCTCACACAGTCCCCCAGCTCTCACACACTGTCTCTTTCACCCTCATCACCCGCCAACACATACTTAGGGCTGGTCTTCACTGGGGGGGGGGGGGGGGATCAACTGAAGACGCGCAACTTCAGCTACATGAATAACATAGCTGAAGTCGGCGTATCTTCAGCCGACTTACCTGCCATCCTCACGGCGGCGGCAGTGCGCTCCCCCGTTGACTCCAGATTGCGTCTTTTGGCGAGCTGGAGTTCCGAAGTCAACGGGGGCGCCGCTGGCAATCGATTTATCGCGTCTTGACTAGACGCGATAAATCGATGGCCAAAAGATCAATGGCTACCCACGGTAGTGAAGACAAGCCCTTATATTGCTGCTGTTATTAACTTGTTGGTACTTCCTGAAATACACATGTATTCTCTGTAATTTTATTCTTTCAAAGTGCTGGTATTTTAGTTCTTTAACTGGTCTGTTCACTTCATAATTTTATTTCTCTTTTATGCTTACATTTAATTCTTTGAGTAGTGAGTTCTAAAATGCCTACCCTGTCCTGACTGGAATAATTATCATTATTACTAGTATCAGAGGGGTAGCCGTGTTAGTCTGGAACTGCAAAAGCGACAAAGAGTCTTGTAGCACCTTATAGACTAACAGATTTTAGGGATCATGAGCTTTCGTGGGCTAAGACCCACTTCATTATTACTGTTATTATCATATTGCACTTTAAATAATGAATGACAAAGTGGTACAATCAAATAACAGTATCCTCCTAGAATGTAACGTTAGCTTATACTCATTTTAGTTATGTCCGTTTAAAAAACATTTAGCTAAACACATAACTATAGACACTGTGCAAATGAACCTCACTTATTTTCAAATTGGATTTCTAGTTATATCTGTAAAAGAACTTAAAATTTGCATGAAAATAAATGCAGTTGATACCATGATACTAAGATACCAATAGCAATGATGGAGTCAAATGTTAGTTACATATATGGTTGGGATCGGTAAACATAAATGACAAAATAATTAGAAAAAATAATTCCCTTTTTTAATATAAGAGAAAAAAAACCTTAATGACATATGTTAAAGTTATGTTTTAAATTAAAAACAATTGACTAAAATAGAGGCGAGAATGGCAGTAACACAGTGTGTCTGTTAGAGAAAGTAAGCAGATTTTATTTATTTTTATTTATCTCTACTAAAGATAGTGTACAAAGTCAAAGTCAAACGGTGTGTTTCTGATATCTTCATTAAAGCTCCAGAACGGATACTTCAAGGCTTGGGATGGGCAATATTTTGCTGTATTATCTCCTGATTGTTCTTGTAAGAGTCTCTGTCCCCTCTCTCTGGACTCTGGGGTACAGAGGAAGGACTCTTCTATGCCAGACCAAATAACTACAAGCTGCCTCCCAGCCCAAGTTAAGTCTCCACACCCCCAAACCCCACACTCTACCAGCTGGGAAATTGGGGAATTGCTGCCACCATTCGGGTGGATCTCCAAAGCCCTGGAGGGGGGCACCCGGACTCCCCCAAGCCTCTGCTCTCTCTCCTGAGAGCCGGACACTCAGAGGCTGCTTCCCTTCCCCCTCACCCTTCTAGCCTGAAGATAGAGAGAGACAGACTCCGCACTCCAGCTCGTACACTGAGCTTGTCCTTTAGACCTACTCCCTGTGGAAAACAAAGCTCTTTTTTGCTTGCAGGTTGGAGTAAACTACATGCACCTGGTGTCCTTGTATCTTTGCCCAAATACCAAATACTATAACAACACAATAATGTCCCAGTAAGTTCTGTATCAATTAAGCTAGTTAGTATCAAGGTCCATGGAAACAAGGTAGATAAGCAGGCGGCTAGGAATCTAAAAGGGAGTAAGAGAATATAGAATACCAGATGGCCTAATTAATGCAAGAATGCTTGAGAACTGTAACTCCTTTTCTGCTCAAGGTTTGTTTTTCCTTTGACTAATTACAAAAGAGTTGATATATAAAACATAGAGAAGAATTAACAATGTATAACATATAAAGTATAATTAATGTCTGCAATATGCGCTTACACCCATAAGATGGTGCTAGAACTCCATGTTTAAGTATAAAATCGGAAATGCCCAAAACAAGAACATGCTTGTTGTAATGTAATTGGTAGATGTTAGCGTGATGTATATGGAAATGTTAACTCTATAAATATCATTGTAACATGCTCCACGGGGCTGGCTCTTTGTTTTGAATAGTCAGCCTTTCAGCGCGCTGAAATAACACTTGAGGTTTTTTTTTAACCATTACCCTGCTGTTCAGTGTGTGTGTATGATTGGAATACGCAGCTGGACAGAATCCACTTCTTTTGGGGGGGCCCGTTGAGTCCCCTTACCACATCCCCTTCCCCCTCCCTTTCCAACCTGAAAGCAGAGAGAACCTTAAGGGAAATAAACCAAACACTCTTTAACTAAAAAGATTTAATAAAGAAAAGAGAATAAAGCATACACTTACAGTACAACTTCACAATCTAGAGTTCTCTAACTTCCCCTCTGAAAAGGTTAGCGACACTCTAAATAGGTACAGAACGTTATGGAATTCAACATATTATACTCACAGCACAGCTAATTATGAATATAGGAGAGAAAGTAGAAGGGTTTTCCTCCATAGCTAGAGGCGAAAACTGGGACTCTTGCCCAAGCTGGAACGGCAGGAAACTGAAACTAAAAACTCCCTCCCTCCCTCGTGGAATGGAAGCTCTTACGTCACTCCCTCTCAGGTAACATTAACCCCATACAGGCAGAATGACACTCTCCAGCACTTTACACTTATGACCGTTTTAAATTTACATATAAACTTTAAACGTGGCTTTAATTGGCATTTGTTTGTGTGTGTGTATAAATATATATATACAGTCGGACCCGCAATACTGCGACAATCAGGATCCAAAAATACTCGATTGCGGTAAATGCGGGGTCACGCTATTGCGGAGTCGTGCCACATCAAAGTGCCGCGCGCTGCCGCCATCGGGAGCCCCGTGCTATAAGCGGATTCGCGCTATATCAGGGCATGGTATTGCGGGGTTCCACTGTATTCATATTCTTATATTCTTTCTTTATATAACAATTAGATACAGTGCTCCTGTCAGCTAATTCCTAAGTTGTTATCTGCAAAAATACTAGAATTTTCAGGTGCCTGAGTAGTCCCTGGAATCATGGCTAAAGTTTCCTCCTACCCCAAATCTGAAATGGAACCCTGGGTGAGCCAGGAGTGACCAGAGGGCTGCAGGAGGCCATGGGGTCTGGCAAGATGCAGCCCGGGTGTGACACCATGAAGCCCACCTTGAGCCACATGCCAAGCATCAGGCACCACAAGTCACAGCAGCAGCGCAGAAGGGTGGCAATACACCATGTGCCATGCCCCCCTTACGTCTGCGGTGCTGCTGGCATGGCATTGCCTTCAGAACTCGGTGCCCCACCAGCACCTGAAAATATCAATCCGCCCTGCCAGTGCTTAATTTGTGCCAGGGCTGAGCTCTGGCATCTCTTTCAATACAAATTAAACGCTGTGGGAGGCAACAGGGCCCTGGGAGTGAAATGCTGTTATTTGGATGAATGAGCAGCAAGATGATCTTGTTTGGCTCCTGTACATACTCCACTCCCATAGCCACACTGCTAACGAGCAGTTCCCACCAGCACCATGTCACAAATCTCAGCAGCCCTTTGTGCCCAGCTGTTCAAGTAGATTGCAACAGGATGGAGAGCTCTCCGTATGCCAGCCACGGAGGTTCAGAGTTGTGGGGATCGCTGGTACGCCAAGCCTGGGGGAGCACTTTCCTCACCCCAATCTCACTATAAAACTCACTAAACTCCCTGCAGCAGACATACTCAGTAGGCATGTGGTCTCTTCTTCCTTCTGCAGGCAGCTCCCTGCCAGCCAGATGTGCTGCTATACCATCCTGCTGTGTGCTAGGTTATCAGCACTGCTAGATCCCACCACATGCAGGACAAGCCTGTGTGCAGATTTAAAATCTAGCAGGAGAGCACTTTAGGAATCCAGACCTGTTGCTCACTCTCCTGGGAGTTGTTGCATTGCCCCCACTGCTTCCACTCCTGTCAGGAAGGTCTCTAGGAGAAAAGTCATGGGGGGGGGTGGGAGGGGAATATTTTTTCTTATCAGATTCATAGAGTTGTTTAAGGGGGGTGCCTCACTTCTAACAAGACCAGACCTTCCAAGTGTAGGATTGGCGGGTAGCGATTGATCTTTTAGCGATCGATTTCTCGTGTCTCGTTACGATGCAAGAAATCGATCGCATGCGGCGCCCCCGATCGCAAGCTGGAGTTGACAGGGGAGTGCGCCGCTGACTGCCGCTGCCATGAGGATGGCAGGTAAGTCGGCTGAAGATATGATGACTTCAGCTACGTTATTAACATACCTGAAGTTGCGTATCTTCAGTTGATCCCCCCCACCCCACCCCAGTGAAGACCAGCCCTTAGTTTAAGGGACATCATTCAGTTTAGTCCCATTTTACTTGTGTACTTATGCTACTTTTACTTGTGTTTACTTATATTCTTATGTTTACCTATGTTCCTTTCAAGTTGGCATCTCCTCACTTCTGTTGTTGAATGTTAGTTACATCAGCAAAGCAGTCATGGCCCTGCTGATCTAGCAAAAGAGTGATTTGCATTAGAGAAGGAATCCCACAGTATTTGAACTTTCCTCCTGGAGGAATAGTTTTGTGTCCCTCACCTTGGGTCTTTGTAATCCACTGCACCCCACATGTAGGCATCGGCCATATCAGAGGCAGGTTCCCACTTTTCTGTTTCACCTCTGCTCATTTTGAATCAATAGAAGTTAGTGTGTTTGCTGATTGGAAGCTTTCCTCTTTTAACTATAGAGCTAGGTGAGAAACCACCACAGGTTTGAGGGGTGCTTTCCTTGCATCTGTGGAGCAACACTAATAGAGTTCTTTGCATCACAGAAGTAGAAAGAGGGTTGGTCACGTGCCTAGTGAAAAGCTCTGAACCCGTGAAAGGCTGGTACAGAATGGAAAAGAAAATTCAGGTCAGAGAATGAATACAACTAGTTAGGGAGACACAGATATGAGGACAATAAAGAAAGAGGGGAAGGGAAAATATTGTAGAGATATTTTTCCTACTCTACAACTTGCATTTTCCTTTTTAAATTTTAGGCCATTGCTATGGTCTAACATCTGTCCCTGTTATTTCTGGGATTAATCATTCCTTCTCTTGATGCCTCCTCTTAATTGTCCGGCATACCCCCTCATCGTCGTGATAGCAAATCCCAAATTGTAGCATTCTTGTGCTCTGGGATCAGTCCCATCCTGTTGTGAGGGTGTTTCTATGCTATCGCATCTCCTGTGACAATCTGGTAAATGATTTTGACTGCTTTGCTGAAGCCACGACTTTGGTTTTCACTTAAACACATTTCAAATTTTGCAAAGCAGTGAGTTATCCCTTAAGGCTTAAATGCCAAATTTTAAAGCCAAACAACACTAATTTTACAGAAAGGTTTGTTAGTTTTGCAATTTTGAGTTTAAGAGTTAAATGGATTTTTAGTGGCATTAATCTATCTATATATATAAAAGTCAAGTGGTGTATGTATGTATGTATGTATGTATGTATGTACGTATGACTGCGAAGTCCTCCCGCACCGTTTGAGCCAAAGACTTGAAATTTGGTACAGTGAGGGGTCTTGGGGTCTAGATGCTGGTAAGGGTCGAAAAATTTTTGGATCTCACCTCTGACGCCCCCCAGGGGTGAAAGTCTTTCAGGGCCAATCACATCGGCTGGGTGGTTAGGTGGTGATGATGTCATAATACCCCCCTCCAACAGACACCTCACTCGCTCAGCTCACCCCTCCCTCCTCCAATGGAACCCCGGAGATCACTCAGCTCACTGCCCCTCCCCCCTCCCAACGGAACCCCGGAGATCACTCAGCTCACTGCCCCTCCCTCCTCCAACGGAACCCCGGAGATCACTCAGCTCACTGCCCCTCCCCCCTCCCAACGGAACCCCGGAGATCACTCAGCTCACTGCCCCTCCCCCCTCCCAACGGAACCCCGGAGATCACTCAGCTCACTGCCCCTCCCTCCTCCAACGGAACCCCGGAGATCACTCAGCTCACTGCCCCTCCCTCCTCCAACGGAACCCCAGAGATCACTCAGCTCACTGCCCCTCCCCCCTCCCAACGGAACCCCGGAGATCACTCAGCTCACTGCCCCTCCCCCCTCCCAACGGAACCCCGGAGATCCCTCAGTTCTCTGCCCCTCTCCCCTACAAACGGAACCCCAGAATCCATCAGCTCTGTGCCGCCCCCCACCTGCGAAGGTCCCCGGAATCCCTCGGCTCTGGGCCCCCTCCCCGCCTGCGACAGATCCGAGTTGGGTTTGGTGGGACGGTAAGTGAGGTGGGGGTGTCGGGTTTGGTCGGGGGGTGAGGTGGGGGTGTTGGGTTTGCTTGGGGGGGGTGGGAAGGTGTCGGGGTGGGTGAGGGGTGGGTGTTGGGGTTGGTCAGGGGGTGTCAGCTGTCTGCCACCTCCCCACCTCCGACTGACCCGAGCAGCGCCGGGCACTTATGCTAGTATATATATATATAAAAGTCAAATGGTGTATTCATGTATGTATGCATGTATGTACATGCACTTACTCCTTCCACACCGTTTGAGCTAGAGACTTGAAATTTGGTACAGTTATAGGTCTTAGGGTCCTAATCAGGGTAAGTGTCAAAAATTTTTCAAATCTCAGCTCTGACGCCCCACAGGGGTGAAATTATTTAAAGGCCAATCACATCAGCTGGGCAGCTGCTGTTCTCTGTGACATAGTTATGATGTCATAATACCCCCTCCAACAGATCCCGCACTCGCTCAGCTCTCTGCCCCCTCCCCCCTCCAACGGACCCCGCACCCGCTCAGCTCTCTGCCCCCTCCCCACCTCCGACGGACCCGAGTTGGGTTTGGTCAGAGGGTAAGTGAGGTAGGGGTGTCGGGTTTGGTCGGGGGGTGAGGTGGGGGTGTCGGGTTTGGTCGGGGGGTAAGTGAGCCGGGGGTGTTGGGTTTGGTCTGGGGGGGTAGGAAGGTGTCGGGGTGGGTGAGGTGTGGGTGTTGGGGTTGGTCAGGGGGTGTTGGGTTTGGTGGGGGGGTAAGGTGGGGAAGTTGGGTTTGGTGGGGGGGTGAGGAGGGGGGTCGGGGTTGGTCGAGGGGTAAGTGAGGTGTGGGTGTCGGGTTTGTTTGTGGTGGTAGGTAGGGGTGTCGGGTTTGGTTGGGGGGGAAAGTGAGGTGGGTGTGTCAGGTTTGGTCTACGGGGGGGGTGAGGTGTGGGTGTTGGTCAGGGGGTGTTGGTAGGGGGTGACGTGGGGGTGTTGGGTTTGGGTGGGGGGGTGAAAATGTGAGTCGGGGTTGGTCGAGGGATAAGTGAAGTGGGGGTGTCGGGTTTGGTCGGGGGGTGAGGTGGGGGTGTCAGGTTTGCTCTCTGCCCCCTCCCCCTCCAGTGGACCCCGCACTCGCTCAGCTCTCTGCCCCCTCCCCACCTCCGACGCTGGGTATTTTCGCTAGTAGAAACTAAAACAAACAAAAAGTAAAAAAAAAAAAGGGGGGGGGGAGTTTTAACTCGATAAATCAACCAAGCCCAAAAATTTAAAAAATGCGTGTGTTGCCCTTGAGCTGCAAACATACATCCAACCCCCAGCTGACTGTAAAAAAAAAAAAACAAAAAAAACACCTTACACAAACAGAACTAAATAAGTTCCCAAACTAACAAAATTACACAATTGCAAAGGTCGGCCCAGTAAAACTCAGCGGTCTGCCTTGCAACCTTAAAGCTGGTGTATTATAAAGAAGTTAGAAAAGCTGTGAAGAGCCAGTTCAGACTGGTGCAAAAAGCATGAGAAACGGGGGCTCCCCTGGCCAAAACACCCCCAAAAAACACCCAGGGCTTAAAAACCCTCCCAAAAGCAAGTTAAAAATCTACAGCACACCTCGAACAACCTGTTCACAGGGCAAAACTCTTGTCCACCCTTCCCCCTCTTTTTCTTATGTTACACCCAGGCTTGGCCAGCCTTGGGTTGTGCATGTGTAAGTATAAAAGTTCATTAGGGCTCGGGCACTAACGCTTTCTTCCTTCCTCTAAGTAACTTGGGGCATACCCAGGCACTGAGCACTGTTTGGTTAATAAAGCTTTAAACGTAGTCACTTGGTGTGCTCCTTCATCTCTGCCTCTAACAATCCTGCAGTCTCACATTAATCACCTGAAGGCCCCAGGAAAATTAGTAACAAAAATCTGTCACACTTGTAGCTAAAGCAGCCAAAAAGTTTCTCTGCTGCAAAGGCAAAAATGCCCAACAAAACCTTGCAAAGGAGCCATTCTGGTAACCGGCATATATGTGGCAAATGTCAAATTGGTGCCTGGAATGTTCAAACATTGTCCAAAACAACCCAAGATGTCCTGCTCATTAAGCAGCAAAAAGCCCAAATATTGATATCGATACCTTATGTAAAGTGCTTCGGCCAGGAAGCAGTGAACAGAAAGTTGAAGCCCAGATATGTTTTGTTCTCAGACTAAGCTGACAGGTTCCTTCAGCAAGGGGTAACCGTTGTATTTCACCCAATGCATGCTGGGCAATGCAGGGCTGGCAGGTGGTTAATAAGTGGTTGCGTGTCTGCTTCCGTACTGGCTGTGTCCATCTTATCATCATCTTATCATTGCAGTATATGGTCAGTATATGCAACTGCAGACAATTTTTATCAGCAACTTCAATCAGTCCTTAATGAAGAGATGTCACCATGATCCCCAGACAACTTTAATATGCAGATAGGAAAGGTTAATGACATCTGGGAAAATATGCTTATGAAGTCTGGGGGTTGGGTAGAAGAACAGGAATGAGGAGAAACTGCTGGAATTGTGGCTGCCAAATATGGTGACTGCTGATTTGTTCTTCGGTCACCTGCAAGAAGGCCTGGTTCAGATCAGATGTTTCACTAGGACTGTTATTGATCACTAGGACCACACTAAGCTGGGGGGAGAGGTAGATATGCTGGAGGGTAGGGATAGGGTCCAGAGTGACCTACACAAATAGGAGGATTGGGCCAAAAGAAATCTGATGAGGTTCAACAAAGAGAAGTGCAGAGTCCTGCACTTAGGATGGAAGAATCCCATGCACCACTACAGGCTGGGACCAACTGGATAAGCAGCAGTTCTGCAAGAAAGAAACTGGGGATTACAGTGGACGAGAAGCTGGATATGAGTCAACAGTGTGCCCTTCTTGCCAGGAAGGCTAATGGCATATTGGGCTACGTTAGTAGGAGCATTGCCAGCAGATCAAGGGAAGGGATTATTCCCCTGTATTCGGCACTGGTGTATTGTGTCCAGTTTTGGGCTCCCCACTATAGAAAGGATGTGGACAAGTTGGAGGGTCCAGCAGGGGAGGACTGAGACACATGATTTATGAGGAGAGCCTGGGGGAAATGAGCTTGTTTAAGCGGCAGAAAAGAAGAGTTAGGGGGGATTTGATGCAGCCTTCAATTACCTGAAGGGGAGTTCCTAAGAGAATGGAACTTGGCTGTTTTCGGTGGTGGCAATTGAGAGAACAAGGAGAAATGGTCTCAAGATGCAGCAGGGGAGGTCTAGATTGGATATTAGGAAACACTATTTCACTAGGAGGGTGGTGAAGCACTGGAATGGGTTACCTAGGGAAGTGGTGGAATCTCCATTCTTAGGTGCTTTTAAGGCCTGGCTTGACAAAGCCCTGGCTGGGATGATTTAGTTGCTGTTGGTCCCGAGGTCTCTTCCAATGTGGATATTCTATGATTCTGTCTTGCTTACCGTTATTGACAGCCAGCAGTCATCACTAGCAAGCTTGCTGCACTACCAAAACTTTTGACACCAATGTGATTACCAGCCATACAGCAGCATTCCTTGATACACATGCGTCTGAGTTTGTTGGTCTTCCATTCTAATATGTCTACACCTAGAAAGTCACTGAAAGTCACAGTGCTGATGAAGGTAATTTCTGGGCTCAGCTTCACATATTCTCATTTCTGGTTTTGTCCATTTGCTTAATATGGAGCAGCTGATGAAGACTATGAGAATCAAAAATGTCAATCCAGTGCTCCTCAGCTTTCCTCAGTGCCATGTTTCACTAACAGCAGAGTTAGTATAATTGTGGTTCTATATATCCACAGCTTCATAACAGGCTTGATGTCATGATGTTTCCACAGAGGCTGCTGAAGGGCCTGAAACATGGCAACAGCTACTGCTATTCAAACTTCCTCCAGCACTGTCTATGATGTTACCCAAATATTTGACGTACCACCTGGACAGATTAATGGTGAGCTGGTTGTAATCTGAGCTGGAGGCTGCTTGATGGTGATGTTCAGGGCTTCATGTTATTGAGATTAAGAACCAGACTGATGCTCTCAGCTTTTTGCCTGACCAGATCAGCCATCAGTTGCAGCAATTCACCAAACTGAGCCAACAAGACAGAGTTATCGGTGTATCTGAGATCACAAAGCAGAATGGTGTTCAGCTCAATGCTACTGATAGCTGCATCCTCACGCTTACCCATCAGCCAAACTGTTGGTATTGAACAGCGATGGTGACAAAACACAGCTTTGCCAAACTCCCATGGAGATAGGAACCATGCCATGTATCTGCCACTCACTTGACCACAGCTTTCTAAGTAGCTAAGTAGCACTCGCTAGGCAAGGGACATACCTCAAAACAGTCAGTTTGTCTGGCCTTTGATTCAGCGCATTGAGCTAGCTTGTAGGAGCTGATGAGGTGACTCAATGTCCCTGGGTTGCTAGTGTCATTGATCAAAGAGCTCGATAATGGAACAGAAAGCTGTGTTCGAATCTATGGCAGAGAAACAGTAGTTTCCCATAGGCGCTGAGTTTCTGATCTGTTGGGGGGAGTGCTTCCTCACTCCAGCCGTTCCCCCAATGCCTTACCCCCATCCTGCTTCTTGTCACTTCCGCCCTGCCTCTTCCTGCCCCTACTCCTCCTCTTCCCCACCAAGTTCCATCCCCTCCCTGAGCACACTGTGCCCTTGCTCTTCCCTCCCCAATGCCTCCTGACGCTGCCAAACAGCTGATCCGCGGCAGGCAGTAGGCCCTGGAAGGGAGGGGGAGGTGCTGAGCCATAGGGCCTGCCGGCAGGCAAGTGGTCTTGGGGGGCTGCCATTGGGTGCTTAGCACCCACCATTTTTTCCCATGGAGTCGGCACCTATGTTGTTTCCTGTTCCCAGGAGGGTTTGGCAAGGCTATGTGAGTCACCATCGTCAGCGCATCATGTAGGACTTGGTGTTTTTGTAGCCTCCAGTCAGTATGTGTTATGTGTCATCTACCTGTGGACAGAACACAGAGAGTGGAACGCCTCCATACGGAGCTAGGCGCTGTAGCTCAGGTTGTAGAGATTCATTCTTTCGGCTCTCAAGGGCCTCTGTTCACTGTCTGGTGTGCCTGCCAGGATAGCAGCCTCCACACTTGGACAAAAACTCTACTACAGTGGTTCTCAGCCTGGGGTATGCACACTCGAGGGGTACACAGAGGTCTCCCGGGGGTACATCAACTCATCCAGATGTTTGCCTAGTTTTACGACAGGCTACATAAAACGCATGAGCAAAGTCAGTACACACTAAAATTTCCTACAATGACTTGTTTACACTGCTCTGTATACTATACATTGTACTTATGTCAGGGGAAAATTAATGGCGCGTCTCTCCCCCTTACCGTACACTCCGGATTGTAGTATCAGCGTTGAGGCAAGGAGCTCACAAGCTGTCAGAGACCATTGAAGAAACACACAACTCAACTTTGATTAAAGGGGAAACTGAGGCACCCTCCTCTCGGTCAAGAAAGGGGGTTAGCAGCAGCTCCGTTTATTATCAGTACTAAGCAGACTTTTATAGAGTATATTCAAAGGGGAGGGGGAATGGGTGGAGGGAGGGAAAGACCTACTTGAAGCATGCGCATCAGCAAACTCTGACATCAGTCCTAGGTCAGTGCCCTCTTGAGGCACCTGGTGTGGGGACCTTGAGAAAGCTTACATGATGCCAACTAGCTTATGAAGAAGAGTCTATTCGTTCTCTAGCAAAGTTGTTACATACATATAATGCAATCTGGAGATACAACCACCTCATCTAGCATGGGTTTACAGACTGCTTATTGTCTGAGACAAGGTTACATTCCAGGGACTGAAAAGGTTACCACAACAACCGGGTGTCAAAGCAATATTTCACTGAGCCTCTAAGACTCAAGCAAATGCTTTTACAAGCCTTGGGAGTTTAACTATGTGATTGCTGGTGAGGAAGAATACAGATGGGAAGGAGCGAGGGAAACTGAGTTAGCCCTAACACTTATATTTCAGTACAGTATTTATATTCTGTTGCAGGGGGCTTATCTCGTTGCCGGGAGAAACGAGGCCTCACACAGGTGGCTAGTTGGAAATTGGTGAGTTTATTGAGGGGAGCGGCATTTCGTGCTGGGGGGCTTATCTGCCAGCACGGCCGCAATACAAGATGACTGACATGCTCAGGCGATGTTCAGAGTGCCCAAAGAGGAAGCCCAACCCAAAGAGGTGTGTCAACACAGATATACTCATGCTCATTTGCATCTCATACATACTCATCTCATTAATAGCAAGCAACAAACTGATTGGTTAACACTTGTTGGTTACGCAGTCCTGCCTTAGTTTCCACATTTGGTTTCCCACGCATTCATTCTCACACAGACAGGGTAAACACTCATGCAGCTGGGAACTGGTTCCCAAACACACAGATAACAGCAAGGTCATTCTCAGATAATACCACCATTATGCACTCTCCTGGAGTTGACTTAGAAGCGTAACTTCACTTCCTAGTGATTGCCCGTCACAATGTCTTCCGGTCCTAACATATTCCAAGCCATTTATTTTATAATTATATGGTAAAAATGAGGCAGTAGCAATTGTTCAGTAACAGTGTTCTGTGACACTTTTGTATTTTTATGTCTGATTTTGTAAGCAGGTAGTTTTTAAGTGAGGAGAAACTTGGGGTATGCAAGACAAATCAGACTCTGAAAGGGGTACAGCAGTCTGGGAAGGTTGAGAACCACTGATCTACTAACGTCATAGCAACACACATGGGCAGCCCAGCAGCCCCCAAAGCAATGGCTCTCTAAACAGCAGCATGCACATGTGGCTACCTGTTGGTGGTAATTTTAGGGTACAGCGCCCCCTACTGTGTGAAGTTATAGCTGCATGTATCATTACACTAGGACAGAGCTTTCCAAACTGTGTGCCGTGACACATTAGTGTGTCGGCAGCAGTGTGTAGGTGTGTCGCGGGAACTAAAAGCACTTCCCTGGTCAAAACTGCTGGAAAGCAAGCTGCTGCTGCTGGAAAGCAAGCTGCTGCTGCAGGCTTGGCCATTGCCGGCCAGCAGAAGGGGGGCGGGAGGGGGCAGAAAGCCCACTCCCCTCCCTCCCCCCGCAGAGACAGTCGGGGGAAGGAGGATTGCACCGCAGCCCCGGCAGGAGACTCTGTGGGCCTTGCATGCAGGTGCTGGGAGGGGGAAGGATGGGAAGAGCCCAAAGAGCCTCCCCCCGCCCTGCAACCTGGCTCTGCCCCCCCCAAGGGTCCCCCTGCCTCCCCTTCCTGCCCCCTTACACTTGCTCCCCAGGAGCAGAGCGTCCCTTCTCTTCAGTTCCGTGCAGCAACATGCTGCCTCCGTTGCTGCAGGGTCCTAGCACCCTCCTGCTTCTGCTGCCTGTGATGGGGGGTGAGTGAGTATGCTGCTGCTGAGGGGTGGGGGCAGGAAAGGAGGAAGCTGACCCAGAGCTTGCTGCTGCTGGCAGGGAAAGGGCTGGGGGGAGTCCTCCTCTCTTGCTTCAGTCCCAGAGCAACCTGCCTACACCCATCCCAAACTCATCCCCAGCCTGCCCTACCCCAGAGCCCACACCCCAGCAAGAGCTTATCCCCCCGCACCCCAATCCTCTTATTCCACCAAATATCATCCCATCAACCTTATACATCCCATTAAAATGGTAAGTAGTTATTGGTGTTATTCAACTTTTTTTAATTCTTGCACATATTTACATACTGTTACTCATAAATGACAACAATGTATGTTATCTTACAAATCATATATTTTTAAAAATATAAATGAAAGGTTTTCATGACATATGTTGTGTCCCCATACATTTCGTTATTACAATTTATGTATGTGTCCGTATCTCTTATAACGGGTTAGTTTAACCTCCGGTTTGCTAGTAAAACTGAATTACTGTGTCGCGAAATGATGGATGTCTAAAAAGTGTGTCACCAACATGAAAAGTTTGGAAAGCTCTGCACTAGGAGCACTGCAAGGGAGCAGACATGTTGTAACAAGGTTCCTGCAGGGCCCTCCTGGCTCCTGCCCAGGTTTGTCCCAGAAAGTCACTCAGGAGACCCAGTTTGCAGTGCTCACCTATGGTTTATTGTACAAGACGAGCTCCCACCACCTTCAAAGTACAATATATACTAGTTCCTTCTTTCTTCCTCTCAGCAGGGGAGAAGGGCAGGCTAGTCCTTCCTGCTGCCCCTCAGAGCAGCTTCCTTTCTCCCTAGCTCCTTCACCTCCTTTGCAGGTCCTTTTCCTGTCCAGCGGGGTGGGGTGGGGCGGGGGAGTGAGGGGCTTCCTTCCTCTGAGGCTTTTAACCAGACCCAGCCTGCAGAGACAGCAGCTGCTCCTGCTCTGGCAATCAGGGCCAGGTGGCCTCCCCAGCTTCTATTGACCTTCCCTCAGTGTAGCTGGGGTGACAAGAGGGTTTGCTAGCAGTTCTCCTGCTAGCACCCTGTCGCACACGTGAATAGCGTTTCGGGATGGAACCAGGCATCAGAGTGCTGGAGACCTGAATCTCTATCCGTGGGACCATCAAAAGGCAGGAAGACAGCAGGGTGCATATGAGCTTCTGGTTTGGGGAAAAAATAGCGAATTTCAGCAGCAATAACTGAGTCTACTTATGTGGCCTTTACCACCATAGCATGTGAGTACTTCAGAAATACCTTCATGCCGCCCCTGGGAGGCCAGGAGGTATCATTCTCCCTGTAGTGGGATGGCTGCCTGTTCCAGCCTGGAAGGCGTTTAAAAAGTCCTGCTGTGGCCGGAGGGGAAAAAGCAAGCCTGGACTGACTGGGAAAGCAGCCCCAGGTGGGCCACGCCTCAGTCAGGCCACAGCAGATCCTTATAAAAGGGCTGCTAGTTTGGAGGTAGGACAGCCTCCCTCTAGCTGAGGAGGGAGCAGGACCTAGCTGCCTGAGAGCTAAGGGTGGAGCAGTGTTGGGAAAGGGGCAGGCTGAGCTGGGGAGCTCAGGCCTGGCAAACCCCAGGGTGCAGCCAGCTAGGAAAGCCTAAAAGGGTACTGGGCTACAGGGAAAGGAAGCAGAGTGTGGGGATATTGCCAGTGGGTAGGGTGACCAGATTGGAAGAGCGAAATATCAGGACACATTTGGCGAGCGGGGGGGGGGGGGGGGGGGGAGGAGGGGGGGCGGCACTGGTGCGGAGGGGCAAGCCGGGGGGGGGGGATATTTTGTGCCCTAGGCAAAATTTTTACCTTGCACCCCCCTCCCCTTCTCCCAGAGCATTGCTTATTATAACATTTTAAAATGAATATTGCAAAGTGTAATGTAGCATGGGGCACAGGATTGGGGTGCAGGGGAGCCCTGACTGGGACTGGGGATAAGGTGTTTTGGATGCTGGAGGGGCTCAGAGCTTGGGTAGAGGATTGGGGTGCGGGAGGGGGGGATAAGCTCTGGCTGGGGGAGTGGGCTCTGGGGTAGGTCAGGGCTGGGGATGAGTTTGAGATGGGTGTAGGCAGGCTGCTCTGGGACTGGGGCCAGAGAGGACGACTCCCCCCAGCCCTTTCCGTGCTAGCAGCAGCAAGCTCTGGGTCAGCTTCCTCCTTTCCTGCCCCCACCCCCCGGCAGCAAACTCACTCACCCTCGTCACTGGCAGCAGAAGCTGGAGGGCGCTAGGACCCTGAAGCAATGGAGGCAGCATGTTGCTGCACAGAAGGGAAGAGAAGGGACGCTCTGCTCTGGGGGAGAAGGTGTAAGGGGGCAGCAAGGGGAGGTCGGGGGACCCTTGCGGGGGTAGAACCAGGTTGGGGGAGGCTCTCTGGGCTTTTCCTCCCTCCCACCCCCCACCCGCGGTGTAGTCCTCCTTCCCCTGACTGTGGGGGAGGGGAGTGGGCTTTCTGCCCCCTCCCGCCCCCATTCTGCTGGCCGGCACTAGCCAAGCCGGCAGCAGCAGCTTTCCTCCCGTCCGCCCCTACATACGCTGAAAGCCGGCGACGGTGTGGCACAGACCCGATCGCCCAGTCTGCTCCTGCCGGTGCGTGCCCAGGCTCTCCTCTGCAGGTCCCGAAATTGGGACAAAAGGGCATCCTGACCACACTCACCCTGGTCGGGACGTGGGACAAATGCCTAAAAATCGGGACTGTCCTGATAAAATCGGGACAGCTGGTCACCCTACCAGTGGGCAACACCTCTGGTAAAAGGGCACTGGGGTCCAGGAGGGATGTGGGGACCAGCAACGACACGATGGCAGCCTGCAGAGGGCGCTCCAAGCTGCAAAAGAGCTAATTCCCAGACGGCCAGCAGAAGATGCCGCAGGGGTGAGTCATCGCGCCGCCAAAAGGTGGTGGAGAATGCAGGCGTGTGCGGTCCGCCCCAATACAAGGGGACTGAGAGGACTAGGCAAGGTGTGCCGAAGTAAAAGAAGGGATGATAGCCTCCGTATATCCGGATACCTTCTTTGAAGAGGCCCCAGGTGCTACCCATGGTTGGGGACAGGCTTCAGCACCCTGGCAAATGGGGGCTGCTGACCCTCAGGGCCAAAAAGGATCCCTGCTGCTTCCAAGAATCCAGGAGGCCCAAGCAGGCCGTGGGTCCTCCAAAAACATTTGGGGCAGCTGAAGAGGGAGCAGAGGCCCTGGTAAAGCTCCTCCGGAAGGATTTTTGGAGGAGCCTCCAAGAGCATGGACAGAGGCCCGGGGCCAGAAGGCCCGGGGTAGAACGAATGACTTGTCTTTGCCTTAAACAGGCATAACATGTAAAAAGGGATTGTCCCTACTAGGCCGGGGGCAGGGCGCCTCATCCAGAGGAGGAACGGGGCAAGGCCCTAGGATAGTCCGCTGAGTGAGGGACACCAGATGGCTGCCAACATGTTGGGCTTGTGGGTGACAAGGCAACATGCAGTGGACATGCCCAGGCCTAATGCAGAGGGTCCAGCTCAGTCCCAGCAAGATGACGGGACCCTGGAGGAACCATGAGAGGCCCAGGGCAGCAAAGAGGTGGGGAGCTTGCCGAAGCTGCCAAACAGCGGCCACACAAGGAAGCGCTCCCCTTTCAGGGGAACTGAGGAGTGGCCGAAGGAGGTGGAAGAAGGGCCAAAACTAGAGGAGGTGGTGGAGGCAGCAACTGGGACGGAGGGAACCCTGCGAGGGGTCAGGACCCAGACCGTCACCAGGCAGGTCTCACACCAGGAAACCCAGACCAAGTGGGCCCAGCAAGAGGCCAGTACCCAGGTGGTCGTGGGACAGGGCACAAAGTGGACCCAGACCCTGAGGATGGAGGATCCGGGAGAGACAGACCTGGGGGCATGCCTGAAGACCGCGGAGCAGGCCCACCAGAAGGTGGAGGAAAATGCCCAGGAGACGGTCCGGAGCTGGGAGGCATCCAAAAGAAAGCAGGTGACCCTGGAGGGGCGGCCCTAGAGGGCCAACTTTGGGGAACCAAAGCCATGAGTCCTCCGTACCCCCAGGGGTGGGGATTTTGAGGAGGGGGGTATGTAGCCGGGTGCTCATCTGCTCCAGCCCAGAAGGGGTTAAAACAGCCCTGCAGAGGGCTGTGGTTAGGGAAAACAGCAAACCTGGGCTGATTGGGGAAGCAGCCCCAATCAGGCAGCAGCAGGCCCTTATAAAAGGGCTGCTAGTTTGGAGCTAGGACAGTTTCCCTCTAGCTAAGGAGGGAGCAGGACCTAGCAGCCTGAAGGAGCTAAGGGTACTGAGGGTGGAGCAGTGCTGGGGAAGGGGCAGGCTGAGCTGGGGAGCTCAGGCCTGGCAACCTCCCAGGCAGCGGCCTGCTAGGAAGGTCTACAAGGGTACTGGGCTGCAGGGAAAGGCAGGGGGTCCAACCCCCCTCCCCTGCCTATGATGACTGGCTCTTACACTGCAGTCTGCAGTAGATGGAGGCGAGGTGGGGATAGTGGGTTGGGGGTTCCCTGGGGAGGAGAGACCCATAGAGAGTGTGGGGGTATTGCCAGGGGACAACACCCTTGGTAAAAGGGCATGGGGGAGGGGGGGAGGAGGCAGCAACAGCAAGACACCGGCCTGCAGAGGGCACTCTGAGCTGGAAAAGAGCTAATTCCCAGACAGCCAGCAGGAAGCGCAACAGGGGTGAGTCATCGCACTGCTACATTCCCTTTTACAGGCAGGGAGATAAGGCACACAGAGAGAGTGACTTGCCCAAGGTCACCCACTGTCTGTGGCAGAGCTAAAAATTGAATCTAGGCCTCCTTAGTCCTAACTGAGCACCTTAGCCACAAGGCCATCCTGCCTCCCCACTTGCCATGATACCACCCCACAGCCCCTCCTCCTCTCACTAGGGTTACCATATTTCAACATTAAAAAGAAGAGGACACTCCATGGGGAAGGGGTGCTGGGGGGCAGGTAGGGGCTTGCTTCCCCAAACAACCTGGCCCCGCCCCCAGCTGCTCCTTAGAACCTCCAACCCATCCAACCACCCCTGCTCCTTGTCCCCTGAGTGCCCCCTCCTGAGACCCCCCCATCCTTACTGCCCCGCTAGGAATCAGGACCCCACCCCCAACCCAACCCCCTGCTCCCTGAAACAAAGACATTATTTTAAATTAATCAGTTACAGAGGTTTTGTGTGTTCATAACAATGTTCATTGCTTTTAGAAAAAGGGATCACTAATTTACTTTGTGTGATCGCCATGACAATAGACATGTTTATGAAATATCACTGACTTTAAAAATGTTTCCAAAGATTTTAGGCATTGTTGTATTTGAACTTTGCCCTGGCTCTGTGGCTCTGTCTGAACTTTTAGCCTGGGCTCTGACCTGCTGGTAGCCCCTGACCTTTTCCCCACCTCGGCAGCCATGTTTCCTTTGTCTCTCTTATTAGCATTTCTTGTGCAACTGTAACACTGGTTTTAACTGGGTTCACCCAGTAGAATCTTGGTTGATCACGCGTGTACATCATGCGTGTACATCATGACCAGTTAAGTACTTTGTTGACAAGAGTGTATATATACCGATGTTTACCACTAGTAAAGCTGCCACACTTACTCTGAAGCTTTTGAGCTAAGGACAGTGTGTGCCCATTGATCAATGTATTGGTGTCTGTGTTACTTGGTCTCTGACAGCTTGTGATCCCTATACCAACTCCACACTACTCGGGTGCTGGATGGTGAGTAGGACCTGCTATTTTACCTAACAATTTGGGGGCTTGTCCGGGGATTCCTTCTGGTGCGGTACCTCTGTCCAGTAGTCGGATCACTCATATACGAATCGTCAGGCGCCACGGGAGATTTCTCCCAGCCAATTCGATATTGAGGGGTCGCATGCTAGACAGTAGGGTAAACGCCAGTTGGAGGGCTCCTGTCAGACGCCATGGGTCAAGGGACTAGTGTACCTTTTCAGAGCCTTTTAGGCATTATGAATGAGTTGTGGAATGAAGGAAAATTACCAGTTCAGACGGGTATGACTAAGAGGAAGTTGTACACGCTGTGTGTAAGGAATTGGACTGGGAATACTGCAGTATTGGCCGACCTGGAATAGAGGTAGCCTTCGTATGGTTCTTTCGAGCAGGCTGCCTTAAGAGGAGTAAGGGGCCAGATTGAAAATAACCATCCGGGACAGTTATGTTACTGGTTTTGTTGGGACTCTGCAGCAGGGCTGTGGAAATCTTTAAAGATAATGGCAGTCAGGCATTCTCCCGAGAGTGACCCCCCTCCTTATTATTTTGATGAAGAGTGTAAACCACGGCGTGTTTTGAGCTGCCATTTGGTCCCCACTGCTCCTGCCCCACCACTTCCTCCGCAGGGGGACTCTCTCCAGGGCGCAGTGGGGAGTCTTCTGGACTTGAGATTAAGGTCTAAGCAGGGGGATAAGGAGGAACTGGGGGGGGGGGTGTGAGACAGTCACTTTAGTGTTGAACGTAGCTGATTTTTCATGGGAGTGAAGGATACGATCCCTAAGGATTTTATGATTGGAAATGATATCAAAACTATGTTCAGTCAAGCTGACAAAGACTGGGCACAGGAGAGGATTAGTCCTGAAATTGTACCTATGGGAGGTTGTTCTAAAAGTTTGTCTGTTCAGGGAAACAGTTTGCCTGTGAACGAAGTTTCTAAATGTCTGTCTAATGTCTCAGAAGTGAATCTGGAATTAAAAACTGTGCAGAAAGAACTCATTGGTCAGGAAAGGGTTTCTCTGGAGCGGGTTAAAGTGAATGGGCAGGTTAAAGTCCTAACTGAGGAAGAAAAGGGTGAAATAGTTTTGGCTGGTACAGCTTGTAAAAGTGAACCTGAAAAAAGCAGCAGTGTATCTATTCGAAGTGGCGATGTAACTGGTGAGGAAAGGGTGAATAAGCCTAGGCAGCCTGTTGAGCTGATGGCTTTATCTAGTCAGCAGTTTGGGAAGTCAAGGATAGTGGGGGGAAAAAGTGTCCCTATGCCTTACCTGTGTCCTGTGTGGAGAAGTGTGACAGTGAAGGGAGTGTGTCTGTGTCTGTGTCTGTCAGGAGTATTAACTTGCCTATGGAGGAAGCTACCTCAGTCTCCAAGCAGTTTTCTGTGTGCTGGGACAAGGGAAGTGAAATGCTCGGAGGAAAGGGTCCTGGCAACTCCAGCAGCCAGGAAATTGTTTTCAGTGCGGACAGCCTGGTCACTTTAAGTGTGAATGCCTCTGGGGATGCCCAGGAGGTCCGGCCGCATCCGCCAATGGTTACACCGAGGGCAAGTACACCCTTGCACCCCTGGCTCAGCCCGTTCCCCAGGCCTGGGTCAACTATGGAGAACAGCAGCCGCATCCCAAGTGATGGTGCCCCGGGGACGAAGGCAAACAATGTAATGGTCTTATTTCCTTAATGTCTCTGGCAGGCTCCTTTCTCACTCCCCCCCCCCCCCCACCACAGAGCCTCATTTAACCCTTTTAGTCCAAGGTCTCTCTGTATCTTTTCTCATTAATACCGGAGCCACTTTCTCTCTCTTAAATCATGCTCCCTCTCCCTGGCTATCCTCCGAGGTTAAAACTGCGACCGGGGTGGAGGGTAACCCACAGTCTCTTGGACTCACTTTGCCTCTGAATGTTGTTTATGCTAATAAGTGTTTTTCTCACCGTTTTCTTTTCTCCCCAGCTTGTCCAATCCCTTTGATGGGCCGGGATTTACTCTGTAAGCTTGAGGCTACTTTAACCTGCACACCTGAGGGGGTGGGATTATTAATGACGATGTTAGGAGATTCGACCCCAACCCCGGGTAGCCAGGGAACCCCATCCTGCACCTGGACTCTAGCAGCAGCTGCCCTGCTGATCACGAAGGCCAAGAGCCTTACCCTGGGTCATTTTACCATGGTTTGGACCTCCCATGCCTTGTCAGCCCTTCTGCGTAGGGGCGCAACCCAAGTGTTTTCAGCCCATCATCAGCAACAGCTCGAGGCCAAACTCTTAAAGGACACTAACCTAGTTTTTAAAAGGTGCGGGCCCCTTAATCCCGCTACCTTGCTTCCTGACCTGCCAGTCCTCCAGGATCAGCACGACTGTGTGGAAGTGGTTTATAGCGTCTTACAGATAAAGGACAACCTGTTTGACGTACCACTGGACAACCCCGATTGCATCCTCTTCTTGGACGGAAGCTCCTTCTATGTTGATGGCAAGTGTTTCACCGGTTACACGGTCACCTCTGAATGGGACGTTTGAGAGGCCGCCTCACTGCCAGACAACTGGGGAGCCCAAGCTGCTGAGCTCTATGCCCTGGCCCGAGCATGCCAGTTGGACGCCGGTAAGACTGTTACCATTTTTACTGATAGCAAGTATGCTTTTAAAGTTGTGCATTGTCACATCCACCTCTGAAAGCTTCGAGGTTTCGCTTTTGGTATGCTCCAGGCATTCAACCCTACTGCCTGTCAATAGTGAAAGCATGCAGCACGTGCCAGCGGAATGGACCTGCTCCGCCTCTTAAGAAAACTAAGGGTGGAAGACCTCCGGCTGCCGCTCCATTTCAACATCTTCAAATTGACTTTGCAAATATGCCAAAGGCTTTCGGGAAGAAGCACCTCCTTGTTTTGGTTTTCCCCCTGACTTCCTGGGTCGAAGCCTTTCCTACTGCTAATTGTACTGCTGCCACAGTGGCAAAGATCCTCCTTAAAGACATTGTACCCCGTTTTGGAATCCTTCTCGTGCTTAACTCAGATCGTGGATCCCACTTTACTGGACACGTCCTTGGCTGCTTAGAACAGGGACTGGGCATCTCACACTCCTTTCATACACCCTAGCACCCCCAGTCTAGTGGGACGGTTGAGCGCATGAATAGGGAGCTTAAGTCTACATTGGCTAAGTACTGTCAGGAAACAGGGTTAAAGTGGCCTCAGGTACTTCCCTTGGTCCTGTTTCACCTTCGTATTCACCCAAACCGTGTATTGGAATTATCCCCCTTTGAACTACTCTATGGACACCCCCCTTTCAAAGGTGGGGTGCTACCACGTGCTGATGTTTCACTATTGGGGGGGGGATCACGTGACCGCTTGCCAGTTTCTCTCCCTACAGGCTCGCCTCCGTACCCTTTGGAAAGCTTTGCAGTTTTCCCAGACCGTGCCGCTGGAAGAACAGATTCACCCGTTCCAACCAGGGGATCTTGTCTGGGCCAAAAAGTTTGTTCATGGCAACGCCCTCCAGCCAAGGTTTACTGGACCCCACCAGGTTCTTTTAACAACCCAGACTGCAGTGTTCTTGGAAGGACGTAAATCCTGGATCCACCACTCCCATGTCAAGCCAGCTGTAGTAGACCACAGTGACGGACCGGCAGTTCTTGCCACCTCCGAGGACACTGTCTCCGACCAGTGGACCAGCTTACCTCTTCTAGACACCAGACTTAATTTGACTCGGCGAATATAAAAGGACCTTTTATTCTCGCAACTGTATGCTTTTTTACTATGCCTCTTTAGTTTATTTTCTGCTTATGAAGATAATGCTTTTATCAAATATTCCCATGAGGTTAAAACCCACACCTCACTTACCCCTCGACCAACCTGAACCCCCCTCCTCACCCCCCCAACCAAACCCAACACCTCACCCCTCACCCACTCCGACACCTTCCCACCCCCCCCAGACCAAACCCAACACCCCCAGCTCACTTACCCCCTCGACCAAACCCGACACCCCCACCTCACCCCCCGACCAAACCTGACACCCCTACCTCACTTACCCTCCGACCAAATCCAACTCGGGTCCATCGGAGGTGGGGAGGGGGCAGAGAGCTGAGCGAGTGCGGGGTCCGTTGGAGGGGGCAGAGAGCTGAGCGAGTGCAGGGTCCATTGGAGGGGGGTATTATGACATCATAACTATGTCACAGAGAACAGCAGCTGCCCAGCTGATGTGATTGGCCTTTAAATAATTTCACCCCTGGGGGGGCGTCAGAGGTGAGATTTGAAAATTTTTCTACTCTTACCCTGATTAGGACCCTAAGACCTATAACTGTACCAAATTTCAAGTCTCTAGCTCAAACGGTGTGGAAGGAGTAAGTGCATGTACATACACGCATACATACACGCATGCATACACGCATATACCATTTGACTTTTATATATATAGATGTAGGTCATCTTGTTCCTTTGCTATTACAACCAAGTTTCGAGTTGGCCCAGGCTGAAGTCGCCAAGCAGCCCTTGGCTCCTTAAACTGGGGTGCAGCTTTTGGTAAATAGTTTTACCAAGGCTGCAAATGGAGGAATTGTTGTATTTGAACTTTGCCCTGGCTCTGCGGCTCTGTCTGAACTTTTAGCCTGGGCTCTGACCTGCTGGCAGCCCCTGACCTTTTCCCCACCTCGGCAGCCATGTTTCCTTTGTCTCTTATGTCTTCACTACCCGAATCGGCGGGTAGCTGTGACGGTGCTGTTCCTGGTGGGATCCAACTGTGAGTGTCAGATCAGGACAGATTGCTTCCAAAAGGGCAACTACAGCCCAAAGCTGGGGTTTTTCCACACTAAGGCAAACCCAACCAGCTAAACAGAAAAAACTTTGGTCTCACCCCACTGGCTAACCACAAGTCACACAAGCAATCCCCTTAAGACACTCCAGATTCCCAGTATCACCACCAGCAGCCACCTGTCCTGGGGATCAATGGTTATGAAAACCAATACCCCAAATAAAGAAAACGGTTCTCCCCAATTCCAAAGAATCAGGCCCCAGACCCAGTTCAATATACAAATCAGATCTTACCACAAATCACGCTGTAGCCAATCCTTTAGAATCTAAAATCTAAAGGTTTATTATACAAGGAAAAAGGTATAGGTGAGGGTTAAGACTGGTTAAAAGAAATCAATTACATGCAGTAATGGCACATCTCTTAGCTCAGGCTTGCAGCAAAGGTAGAATAAACTGCTGGTTAGCAGTTTTTGGATGCATCCCATTTGGATGCATCCCATTTGGGGGATGGGTCAGTACCATTGTCCAGAGTTCCCTGAGTAGCAAAGTTCCATCCAAAGCTGGAAACAAGGCAGGCTGAAGACTGGAGGTGAAAGACAAAATGGAGAATGCTTCTTCCAGCTTTTATAGACTCTCTCTTCTGGGCCAAGACCCTCCTCCTTCTTTTGCAGAGTCCGGTTGCAAGATGGAGGCTCACAGTCACAAGGTCCAATCACCAGACTTCTCCAGGATTCAGTTTCTGACCAGGCAGTTGACATTCCTAGAGCAGCTCGGGTGTGGACAGGCATATACAAAGTCCATTGTGTGGTGGATGTCCCTTAATGGGCCATCAGGCAGCCCCAGCGTGTCTGAGCCTTCACAGGAGCCAAGCCTAAGCTTGAATTACAGGCACCTTTAACTTTAGTTACAGAATAGATACACACATATGGAATAGATACACACATATGGAATAGATACATACATAAGACACCTGTTATGACCCCCTTCACATAATATTTCGTGCACCCATTGATTTACACGGTACCAAACTATTTCAGTACTGTGACAGTAGCCATCGATCTTCTGGCGATCGATTTCTCGCGTCTGATGAGGACGCGAGAAATTGATCGCTCCCGGCTCCCCCGTCGACTGCGTAACTCCAGCTTGCCGGGAGGCACAAGCTGGAGTCGATGGGGGAGTGCGCCGCCAACCACCGCCGCCATGAGGACGGACGATAAGTCGGCTGCAGATACGCAAACTTCAGCTACGTGATTCACGTAGCTGAAGTTGCGTATCTGCAGTCGATCCCCCCGTAGTGGAGACCAGCCCTTATTAGCATTTCTTGTGCAACTGTAACACTGGTTTTAACTGGGTTCACCCAGTAGAATCTTGGTTGATCACGCGTGTACATCATGACCAGTTAAGTACTTTGTTGACAAGAGTGTATATATACCGATGTTTACCACTAGTAAAGCTACCACACTTACTCTGAAGCTTTTGAGCTAAGGACAGTGTGTGCCCATTGATCAATGTATTGGTGTCTGTGTTACTTGGTCTCTGACAGCTTGTGAGCCCGATACCAACTCCGCACTACTTGGGTGCTGGACGGTGAGTAGGACCTGCTATTTTACCTAACAGCATTATAAAGGATATTATATCTTACTAAGGTACTGATTTTGCTGGAAGTTCTCTTAGGGCTGGTCTCCACTAGGGGGGGAAATCGACTGTAGATACGCAATTTCAGCTACGTTAATAACGTAGCTGAAATCGACGTCTCTACAGCCGACTTACCTCCCATCCTCACGGTGGTGGCGGTCGGCCGCGCGGTCCCCCGTCGACTCCAGCTTGCGCCTCTTGAGGAGCTGGACTTCCAGAGTCGACGGGGGAGCCGCTGGTGGTCGATTTATCGGGTCTTAATGAGACGCGATAAATCGATCACCAAAAGATCGATCCCTGCCGGCTCAAGTGAAGACAAGCCCTTAGAATTAGTTCATCAGTCAGAAATAAAGAAAGGGAAACTCTTTGTCCAGCTATCTGGAAGAAGAAAGGGATGGACAGAAAGGACAGGAAGACTTTGGAAGCAAGTTTTTTTTAAACTATAGTAATTAAAATATGTATTTTAGATAAGGGTGGTCTTTTGAAAGATTTATTTAAAAAACTATATGTTTGAAGAGTCAAGCATTTAAGGGTAAAGATTTTTTTTAGAGATGTGATTATATAATCTTCACCAACCCACTAATTAAATAATTTTTAAGCAAATTTTAAACTAAGGTCCTGTAGACTGACATGTTCTGAGTAAATATTACAGTAATGTCCAACTGTTTTTGTTAGTAAATTCAGAAACTGACAGTATATACCTTGGGGAAGCCTGTTAAATGGCTTCATTACCCCTTGAATGGCTCTTTTATCAGTTTCAATGTTGAGTTAATAGGTTTGGCAAGCTGGAGGCTTTTTCACGTTTAACTACTAGATCCCCAGACTCACCAAACTGCAGCAGCTGGCTGTGAGAGCCTGCAGGAAGGGTCGGAACAGGGATAGCTAAGACCCAGTGGTGCCCTGGGTCTGGCTGCTGAAGGCTCTGGGGATGAGAGCGACTCTAGGGCTCTGTCAGCCCTGCCTCCTTGATTGTGGGTGGGAGGGAGGAAAAAATCCTGGACATTTGCAGCTATTAAAAAAGTCCTCCTGGAAAGCAATTTAAACCCCCAAATGGCGGACATGTCCAGGAAAAAAACGGACACATGGTAACCCTACCTCTCACTCCTGTAAGCAGTGTCGGGATGGGTGACATCCGGTGGTGAGTTGCAGGAATTGCAGTGACTTTTGGAAAATAACACCTTATTTGCTTAGACACACCCACTGCACCTAGCCTGCACTCTAACAGCCCAGATGGTCACTTTGGCTACTGTGGGATCCCCAGTTTCTGTAGTATTGGGGCAAGAATGATAAGGTGTTGATTAACCTGTTTATGTGAATGAGGGGTTGGGACATGTATTTGGCCTTTGGCATGCTGGAGGGACTCACCATCAGCTGGGTAGCGCTCACTAGACAAGGGACAGGGGTTCCAAAACCCACTGAATTGAGAGAGGCTATGGACAGGTGTCTATACCTTGTCGTGAGGGCCTTGTCTGAGGGCCTCACAGGCCTATTGCACCTGGCATCTCTCCCCTGTGGAATGTTAGAGCTGACTTTTGCTTCCATTAGGAGTCTAACTTCAGCTCACTGAGCTGAAGTTGTTTTGGGTCTGGTGATGCCTCTGTACTAAGGCCCCCCCACTATGAGCTGAAATCACTTAAGAGCTGAAAAATCACTGAGCTTTATCTTAAGGGGGGGGGGGTGGCTAAGCAGAGCAGTTCCTGAGACAGCTGGCAGAGCAGTCCCTTTGCTGGCTAGTGGACCAGTTCCTGAGACAGCTGGCAGAGCAGTTCCTGTGTGGGCTAGCGGAGCAGTTCCTGAGACAGCTGGCAGAGCAGAGTCGAGCCACTGACAGAGCAGTTCCTGTGTCGGCTAGCAGGGTGGCTAGCGGAGCGACCAGCATGACTGGAGAGGCGGGGCAGTTGGCCTCTGACCACGTAAGGTGCCCCATAACCTGCCCCCCCCACCCCGGTGGGGAGGTACAACTCTGCTATGAACTTGTGAACTCTGTTGGACTTTGGGGCTTGTGGGACTCAAGAACCCAAGGGAAAGGACACTGCCCATTGGTGTGTGTGTGTGTGTGTGTGTGGGGGGGGGATTCTGGTTCATGGTTTGGTTTGTGACTTTTGTTTGTGGTATTTACCCAATAATATGCCACAGTGTTTCTCTCTGTCATTAAAAGGGTTTTGGTACACTCAGACTCTGTGCTTGCAAGAGGGGAAGTATTGCCTCTTAGAGGCGCCCAGAAGGGTGGTATATTGTTGTCCCAGGTCACTGGGTGGGGGCTCGAGCCAGTTTTGTATTGTGTCCTTAGAATGGAACCCCTGGATACTGAACCCGGCCCTTGTTGCTGCCAACTCTGATGGGCAGAAGGGTTACACTTCATCCTTCAAGGTGTGGAGACCCTACCAGCTGCTGAGAATCAACCTGACCCCTCCGGAGCAAGTGCCCTAGGGCCCTGCCCCAGGCACTCCAGAGGCCATCAGCCCCTCTCCCTTTCTCAAGTGGACAGATATCTGCATTGTCGCTTTCCTGCACATCTCATTTTAGCTCGGAGCCCTGTAAACTCAAGGGCTGGCCCTGTTCCTCCTAAATTATCTACCCATTAAAAATGATAGTAAATCTCTGACCTTTGTGTCATTAATCCTAGTCACTTCACTGCACTGGCTATTGGTGATAGAGTTTCCCATTCTCCCAGGTTGGGTGCTTTTAAACCTTCTGCTCAGATAGATGGACACAAATTACAGAAATGCAAACCAGCCCATCTCTGAACAAGAGCATGCACTGACTATTTTTATTGCGTCATCACAGAGCCTAGGCCTGGCCCAGGACCCCACTCTGCTGGATGCTGTACATACTCAGAGCAAAAGGACAGTCCCTGCCCCAAGGAGCTTACAATCTAAGACAAGACACAACAGTTGGATACAGACAGGGGAGTACAAGGACACAATGAAACTATTCATCAGCAGGACAAGCAGGCATGGCAGGCTGATCAGAGATGAGCACAGGCAGTGAAAGATGAGAGGCAGGGTGGGAACTGACGTGAAAATGAAGACATGCAGAATATGTTTGATGCGCTAGAGAAGGGGGATCCCGTGGGGGGAATGCAGAGAGGGTGATGTGGACAAAGTGACAGGCTAGGCTGCTGCATTCTGAACGACATGTCCAGACGCTGCACAGAGGACCCTGCCTTGGCTCTTGTGCAATAGTGCCACCTGGTGGGGGGTCATCACTGTGCTTTTTCAAATTTAAAAAACCTTAAAAATTCAACTTCTCCCTTTGTAAAGTGTAGCGAGTTTTGTATGTTGCTGGCTGTTTATTCACTGTCACAAAAGTCACATTGAAAACACTAACGTGGCCAAAGAATGTCAGTGTAACAAACACACAGCGTCAAGATGCGATTTCTGGATAAATGGGCGAGACCTCTCCCCTCAGTTCTAGATACTGGGACTCTCAGTGGGGACTGGAAGAGCCCAGAGTCCCTTGCTGGTACAGTCCTCACACACTGTATAGCTTCTCTTTCTTGCCAGGCGAGCTCATTACTCTGAGTGCCAGCTAGAACTGAAGCGAGCCCAGGTAGCCATTAGCACCAAAGCTCATTGTACTCAGTGGGAAGATTTCTCCCTGTCTTCCATGGTCAGATCTTTTGGATCGCCATAAAGTGTGATGCAGTCAGTGATGTACTGAAAACAGGGCTATGTTTAATTCCAAACACTTGGCAGATTCCTTTTGTGATTTCCCCAACAAAGTGGGGCCCTTGATCTGAAACAATTTCCTTCAGGGTGCCCCATCTGGTTATTACTTGTTCAGTGAGCATAGGATGACCAGATGTCCCGATTTTCTAGGGACAGACCCGAATTTTGGGGTCTTTTTCTTATATAGGCTCCTATTACCCCTCCCCCTTCCACACCCCATGTCCCGATTTTTCACATTTGCTGTCTGGTCACCCTAAGTGAGCACCTGAGCTGTGGTTTGAGCTGTGTTATTTTGAGTATGGATGGCCTCAATCCTCAATCCAGGGATCAACAATCACCAGACAATACTGATTACCCCTTGTTGTCCTGGGTAGGGGCCCAGTAAAATCAATGTACAGTCGGGCCCATAGGCCCTCTATTCTTTGATGTCTCAGATGTCTTTGATTATTTTGGGATCAGCATTATTGACTGTACATGGTAGACAGTTATTTAAAATCTGCTCCATGTCACTGCTCCTGTGTGGCCACCAGCTGGCAGCCTGCAATTGGGTTAAGGTTTTCTCCACTCCTAAGGGTATGTCTTCACTACAACAGTAGTTCACTTTCCTTGCAGTCGGTTTTTGTAAGCAGACTGTATAGAGTCGATTTTGTGCATCCCCACAAAGCACAGCAAGTCGGCATTGTCTGTCCACACAACTGTGGCAAGGGTCGACATAGCGAGTGGTGCACTGTGGGTAGCTATCCCACAGTTCCCGGAGTCCCCAGCAGGCACCATTTTGAGTGCTGCACTATGGGTAAGCATTTCATTATTTCACGCCCTTTTTTCATGCCGCCAACACCATTTTGAGCAATGCACTGTGGGTAGGCATCCCATTATTCGCGCCCTTTCTCCGCGCTGCGCTAACACCATAGCACTGCAAACATGGAGCCCGCTGAGGCCACCGCTGCAGTACTGGCAGTTGTGAAGACCTCGCGCATTGTTGTGGACTTTATGCTGCATCGTCTGCAGAGGAAGGCGATCTGGAGACAACTGCGCTTTCCGGACACTGATGACAGTGATGAGGAGATGGACCTGGACGTGCACAGCAGGGACAGGGACACTGATGTTTTTGGAAGTAGGGGCGGCAATCTGGCAAATTTGGTGGCAACGGGGCAGGCTCATGCTATGGAACGCCGATTCTGGGCCAGGGAAACAAGCACTGACTGGTGGGATCGCATAGTGCTGCGGGTCTGGGATGACTCCCAGTGGCTCAGAAACTTTCGCATGCATAGGGGCACGTTCATGGAACTTTGTGACTTGCTTTCCCCGGCCCTCCGGCGCAAGAATACCAAAATGAGAGCAGCCCTCACAGTTCAGAAGCAAGTGTCGATAGCCCTCTGGAAGTTTGCAACGCCAGACAGCTACTGGTCAGTCGTGAATCAGTTTGGGGTGGATAAATCTACAGTGGGGTCTGCTGTGATGCAAGTAAGCAGGGCAATCGTCGAGCTGCTGCTACCCAGGGTTATAAACCTTGGAAACCTGCAATCTACAATAGATGGTTTTGCCACCATGGGATTCCCTAACAGTGGTGGGGCTATAGATGGGACTCATATCCCTATCTTGGCACTGGACAATGACAGCGCAGAGTACAGAAACTGGAAGGACTATTAGTCTACGGTCATGCAAGCACTGGTTGACCAAAAGGGACATTTCACCGACCTGTACGTGGGATGGCCGGGAAAGATTCATGACGCTCATGTTTTCAGGAACTCTAGGATATTTAGACAGCTGCAGCAAGGGATTTTCTTCCCAGACCAGAAAATAAATGTGGAGGGGGTGGAAATGCCAATCGTTATCGTTGGGGACCCAGCCTACCCCTTAATGCCCTGGCCTATGAAGCCCTACACAGGAGCCCTGGACAGGGGTCAGGAGCTGTTCAACTATAGGCTGAGAAAGTGCAGAATGGCAGTTGAGTGTGCATTTGGCCACCTCAAAGGGCAATGGCGTTCATTACTCATTCGCTCAGATATCAGCGACAGAAATGTGCCCATTGTTATTGCTGCTTGCTCTGTGCTCCACAATCTCTGTGACAGCAAGGGGGAGACGTTTATGGCAGGGTGGGAGGCAGAGGCAAATTTCCTGTCCACTGCTTACCAGTAGCCAGACAGCAGGGAAAGTAGAAGAGCGCACCAGGAGGTGCTGCGCCTCAGAGACGCCTTGAAAACCAGTTTTATGAGTGCCCAAGATGGCGTTTGAAAACCCGCTCCCTTGATCTGCTCAGCCCTAAGCCTGCCGTCCTTGCACCCTCTTTCCCTTCCCCCTCCTGACGCTTGCAGAGGAAATAAATTCACTGTTTTGAAAATCATGCATTCTTTATTGCTTCTTCACAAACACAGGGGATCACTGGTGTAAGAGTAGGGTACCCTGATCCCTGTGCTCTTGAGCACCGAGAAAAGGACTCTTCACTAGCTAAACCACTCAACGTAGCTGTTTCCTAGCCAAATTAAGTCCTACACCCCTAGACTTCCCCCCTTTGTACTAGTGGGGTTCTTGGGGTTCCATGGCTGCTACCATCTGGGTGTACTTCCAAAGCCTTGGAGGGGCCCCTGGACTTCCCCCCTCCCTGAGAGCCAGAGTCAGACACCTGGAGGCTACCCCCCTCCCCTTCACCCTTCCTGGCTGAAGGCAGAGACAGGCTCCGTTCCTCAGCTGATAACCTGGGCTGATTCCTTTACCTACCCCCCCTACCTCCTCTCTTCCCAGTGAAGAGAGAGAGACCTTAAGGGAATTAAATCAGACAGTTTTTATAACTAACAAAATTTAACACAGAAAGAGAATAAAACAGAGATACAGTACACTTCACAATCTGGGGTTCCCTAACTCCCTTCTGAAAAGGAGAGAAACACCCCAAAAAGCCACAGGCTTAATATATCAAAGATCACTTACATCAGCTAAGTAGAAGTATAAGAGAAAAGCAGAGTCATCTTAATAGCCAAAGATGCTCCAAGACCCATTCCAGCTACATGGCCAGCAAAAACTAAACTGACTTAAAACTCCTCCCTCCCTCATGGCAGGGAAACTCTACGTTACGTGTTCTCAGATGACATTAACCCTCTCCAGGCAGAGTCTTACTCCCCAGCACTTTACACTCATGACAACTGGAAAGGTAGCTCAGAAGGGGTGGGTGAGGAGGGAAATGAGCAGTCGGAGTGGTGGAAGAGGGGGGACAGAAGGGAGGGGGAGGAGGGCCAAGACTTTTTAGATAAACTCAGCCTGCTGTGATTTATCTGATAACGATCAGATCCAACACCTCACACGTGGACCATGCTGGAGCTCTTTTCCTCTGGTTGGTCTCCTGTGCTGCTGAGCTCTGCATGGCTTCTTGTGATGCTCAGCTCTGAATGGCGACTGACCTGTGCAGGTGAGCTCGCCACGCTCCAAAGAGGAAATGCAATTCAAATGTTCCCAGGTCTTTTCCTGTCTACCTGGCCAGAGCAGCGAGTTGAGAGTGCTGTCCAGAGTGGTCACAGTGGAGCAGTGAGGCTGTCCAGAGCGGTCAGAATGGAGCATTGTGGGACAGCCTCTGGAGGCCAATAACGTCCCATGCGTCCTCACTACTCCACAATCGACCCAGAGAGGTCAATTTCAGCGCTACTCCTCTTGTTAGGGAGAAGTTCAGAAATCGATTTTGAGGACCCTTAAAATCGACGCAAATGGCGTCCGTGTAAGGACGGGTGCAGTTTTATTCTGACTTAACGACGCTAAAGTCGACGTTAAGCTGTAGTGGGGACCAGCCCTAAGTGTCCCTGATCGTGAGCTAGAGAAATAATTTCTGTTCTTTATGCTGCAGGAACCACCCAGACTGCTTCTGGTTTCCCTTTCTTAGTTGCTAAAATTAATTTTGATTCATTCTGCCATACTTTTCACTCCTGGTGCTTTCCCTTTTTCAATATTTCTGGCTGGCTGGGATCCTGGCTTTGGAGGGTTATTAAATCTATTTGAACTGTGTTTCTTTTTTCTGACTGCTGCTGTAGGAGCTATACCCTTCCCATTTCTTGGCTGCCACAATTTTCACTCTCTGGCCCCCCTCCATGCTTCCTCATCTGCCTGATTATTCTATTTTGACTCTTCAGTCCCCTTCTTGTGTGCTCTAATTTTTCCCAAGTGTACCACAGTGTCCCGAGCCTCCACCTATGTATATCAGTTTCTTGGCATGGGCTATGGGTTTCCCGTCTGCAGACCTCATCTCTCTCTTTTTCCATTCTGGGACCCAATTTACTAGGGACCGAAGGACCCAGTCTGAGTCTGTGAAAATGGCTACCTCCTGGGTGGTCGGGGTATTTTCGAGGGCTGCTGCTATACTGGAGGAAGGGATAGCTCAGTGATTTGAGCAGTGGCCTGCTAAACCCAGGGTTGTGAGCTCAATCCTTGAGGGGGCCATTTAGGGATATGGGGAAAAAATAGGGATTAGTCCTGCTTTGAGCAGGGGGTGGGACTAGATGATTTCCTGAGGTCCCTTCCAACTCTATGATTCTATAGCCACAATTTCTGCTGCTTGGGCAGAATATGGTATACACTGTCACCTTGCCCATAGGACTTTTACAGCAGCGAAGCCTGCATGCAGATGTCCATTTTCGTAGAAACAAGAGCTATCCACAAACAAAACAATATCTGCTACTCCCAGCATCGCACTCATCACAGCCCCCTCCCTTGAAGAGCGACGATGACTCAGGCGGTGGCTCAGGTAACAGGAATTAATGTTCATCCCCTTCTATCAGGAGGCTGTAAGATATTGGGGATAATGCTACATTTTTGTAGCATATCTACATTTTCCATATCTACATTTTTGTTTAACAAAGCAAGGGTCCATTTTTGCAAGTTGAGGGTGTAGAGGGGTGGCGTGGCTCCCTGCGGGCCGCGAGCGAAACGACCCCTGGCCGGGGCCGGAGGGGGCCGAGCCAGCGCCGGTTAAGCCCCGCCCCCGGAAGTCCGGGGCCCGACCCGGAAGTTCAAGAGCTCGGCCGCCGAGCTCATTCAGGCGGCAGACACCGGCGAAGCCAGCCGCTCCAGGGCTGGCTCCGCACAGAGACCCGCCGAACCGGCAGCCTCCCCACTACTGGGAGAGGCCGCCGACACTGCCGCTTGGCCGCTACCCCGAGGAGCCGCGGAACCTGCCGCCTGACCACCGCCTGGAGGACCGGCTGGGGACGCCGCCAGACCGCTACCCGGAGGAGCCGCGGAGCCTGCCGCCTGACCGCTACTGGGACCAGCTGCCGACGCTGCCGCTCAGCCACTACCCAGAGGAGGCACTGGACCCGCCGCTTGACCGCCCTCCGGAGGACCCGCTGCCGCCACCGACCCAGCCGACAGCCTATTACCCAGAGGAACCACCGGCAGGGCCAGCCTGCTACCCCGAGGACTTGCCAGATCTGCCGCCGGACAGTGACCCGGAGGAGCCCATGACCCTGGACCCCAGGGAGGACCCCGACAGCCCAGGTACCAGGGGAGGGGGAGTCCGGAAGTAGCCCGGGGGAAGGCCCCGAGCCAATGTCAGTGTGTTTCGGCCAGGATCCCCACTGACTGCAGCAAGCCTTTCGCTGCAAGGGCCCCCGGGCTGGGGCGCAGTGGAAGTGGGTGGGCCTGCGCCCCCCCTGCCACCCCATTGGTGGGTGGCAGTCTCCCCCTCCCACCGACACCTGGCCTACCAGCTCCTGAATTATTGTTCAGCCCCTGCTTAAGGGCCTGAACCCCCTGAGCCTTCACAGTTATTGTTGTAGCCCTGACGCAGGGCCCAGACTCTTTGAACTGTGCTCAGCCCACCTGAGGGCCTGAGCCCCGAGTCCGGGAACTCTTGCTCGGCCCATCTGAGGGCCTGAGCCCCGAGCCCGGGAACTCTTGCTTGGCCCACCTAAGGGCCAGAGCCCCGACACTGGGGCCTCCTGCTCGGCTCACCTGAGGGCCTGAGCCCCGACCCGGGAACTCTCGCTCGGCCCGCCTGAGGGCCTGAGCCCCGGGCCACTGCGACTCCTGCCCAACGGGAGGCGGGAGTTAGGACCCGCGGCCCCGCTAATTCCCCACAGGGCCGCACGACAGCGCATGGAAGCGAGGATTTCCCGCCAGACCGGCGGAAGGGGGTGGAGCCCCGGGTACATGACCCTTACAAGGGCTAGATACGTGGCCGTTGTTGATTTTACCAGTGAGTATAAGGGGCAAACCCACAAGGTATTCCCAAAGCTGTAGTGCTCAAACGAGCGCCAAGACCTTCTTCTCACATGGGGTGAATCCCTTTTTTAATCTCACTCAGGGCTTTGGACGCATAAACTACACGTCAGAGACTATTCTACAGTTGTGGCTTAGCACAGATCCCATTCCCTTGTCTGTAGTTGCTGGTTGTAATACAAATGGTTCTCCTGTCCGAGGATATGATAGGGCTGGGGTTTGGGCCAAGGCTTGTTTTAACTGGGCCATGGCTTCCTGCTGCTGTGGGTCCCAGTTTCATTCTGCCCCTTTCTTTAACAATTCATGCAATTTGTTGGGCTTACTTTAAACCCTGTTTCCTGAATCTTCTCCATCCATCTCCTTTAAATTTTCCTCCTGGGTCTGTGTGCAGACCAGGATCTCATCCACATAAGAAATTACACTATCCCTTTCAGGCATTCCTTCCCACATTTTTGCTACATGGACATGGCAGATAACACGTACATTATTCCATCGCAGGGGGACCCAAGCAAAACACAGTTGTTTTTCCTGAAAGGTGAAGGCAAATTTATAGTAGCTGTCCCGGTGAAAGAAAGCATTAGTCAAATCTAAAACTGAAATCACTGGGCCCCTCCTACAATGGAGCCATTACCTCCTGATATTTAGCCACTACATAGGGACCATAGGTGGAGTCACCTGGTTGAGGGGGCAAAAATCCACCACAAGTCTTCAGTTTTTGCCATCACTCTTAAGCTCTGATTCTTTCCAATTCCTGCACCTGGTATTTTAGCCGATCTATCTCCTGATCCAGTGTTGTTGCGACCATCCACAGCCCCTGCAAAGCAGCCTTTTTCTTTGCCCTAACATTCAGACCTCCCCATCTTTCTGCACTAACCCAGATATCCCATTGCTTTTGGAGATGCGGGAAGGCTCCAGGGCCAGTCAAGGCACTTGGCTTTCAGGGTCCGTTACCTCCATTCTCTTGTACAAAATCTGTTAAGCTGTTTTCCAACATCATTTTCAACTGTTCTTTCTTTCCAGTTGTTCCCTGTCTCTGGACATATTTTTTTCACTCAAGCAGGCAATCAGCCTGAGTTCCGAGGCCCAGTAATGGAATGTATCCATGAATTAATTGCGAACTGCGACACAGGAACTTGTAGAGAGCTGTTTTGTCACCTCCTATTACAATGGACAAACTAAAAACTGTTTGTACCATCTGTCTCCCTCCTCTTTACCATCCTCACTGGGACCTCCAAATTCTGTTACTCAGGATTCTTTCAACCCAAAGTTCTCAGTAACTTTTACTCTGTGTGAGGTGATATTAGGAAATAAATCGGGGAGACATGGCCGTCCAACCGATAGATGGCTGGCACAAACAGGACAACACAAGAATGCGTTCACTTAAAGTTACACTTTATTAGTCTCAAGCACTTACACATGTCTGCAACACGTGTCCCTCGATAATTACCAAAGTTGAGCAGGGCTTTTGAGTGGCACCGTAACAGGTTTTAGCTGGCCAGGCTTCCCTCTGCCAGTGGGGACCCCAAGATGCGTCCAGAGGGAGCGTCCCTGAAGAGCCCTCTCTGAGAAGTCCGAATACCTCAAACTTTTCCCCCTTATTTATACAAAAAGTAGATCACACCAGACCAACCTGGTATTCTTCTTCTTTGAGAAGATAACTGATTTTTAGACAAAGGAAATGCAGTAGATCTAATCTGCCTGGATTTCAGTAAGGCACTTGATACAATTCCACATGGGAAACTATTAGTTAAATTGAAGAAGATGGGGATTAATAGGAGAGTTGAAATATGGATAAGGAACTGGTTAAAGGAAAGACTACAATGGGACATACTGAAAGGTGAACTGCCAGGGTGGAGGGAGGTTATTAGTGGAGTTCCTCAAGGATTGATCAGTCTTATTTACCATTTTTATTACGGATCTTGGCACAAAAGGTGCGAGTGTAGCAATAAAATTTGTGGATGACACAAAGTTGGGAGGTATTGTCAATACAGAGGAGGACCGGAATATCATGCAAGAAGATCTGAATTACTTTCTAAATTGGAGTAATAGAAATGGAATTAAATTTAACAGTTCAAAGTGCAAGGACATGCATTTAGTGACTAACAAGAAGAATTTCTGCTGTAAACTGGGGATTTATCAATTGGGAGGAATCAGAGAGGTAGCCGTGTTAGTCTGGAATAGCAGAGGTAACAAAGAGTCCTGTGGCACCTTAAAGACTAACTAAAGTATTGAAGCATAAGCTTTTGTGGGCTAATACCCACTTCGTCAGATGCAAGCAGTGGAAGTGTCCAGGGGCAGGTATAGAGAAGTAGGCAAGAACCAGGTAGGAGGTAACTAAGTTAGTCCAATCAGCCTGAACCAGCTTGTTATCTCAAATCAGGGAGGGTGAGGTATTCCTCTAGCAGCTGAATTGGAGGTGTGAACTCAGAGAGAGGAGAAGCTGTTTTTGTAATTAGCAAGCCATTCAAGATCTTTGTTCAATCCCAGAATGATTGTGTCAAATTTGCAAATGAATTGCAGCTCTGCAGTTTCTCTTTGCAGTCTGGTCTTGAAGTTTTTTTGCTGCAATATGGTGACTTTTAAATCTGTAGTTGTGTGTCCAGGCAGGTTGAAGTGTTCTCCTACAGGTTTTTGTATATTGACATTCCTGATGTCTGATTTGTGTCCATTTATCCTTTTTCGTAGGGACTGTCTAGTTTGGCTGATGTACATAGCAGAGGGACATTGGTGGCATATAATGGCATATATTACATTGGTAGATGTGCAGGTGAATGAACCAGTGATGGTGTGGCTGATCTGGTTAGGTCCTGTGATGATGTTGCTGGTGTAGATATGTGGGCAGAGTTGGCATCGAGGTTTGTTGCATGGATTGGTTCCTGAGTTGGAGTTATTATGGTGCGGTGTGCTGTTGCTGGTGAGAATCTGTTTAAGGTTGGTGGGTTGTCTGAGTGCCAAGACTGGCCTTCCTCCCAAGGCCTGTGAAAGTGAGGGATTATTGTCCAGGATGGGTTGTAGATCACTGATGATGCGTTGGAGAGGTTTTAACTGAGGATTGTAGGTGATAGCCAGTGGTGTTCTGTTGTTTTCTTTCTTGGGCTTGTCTTGCAGCAGCAGGCTTCTGGGGACACGTCTGGCTCTGTTGATCTGTGTCCTTATTTCCTTGTGCGGGTATTGTAGTTTTGAGAAAGCTTGGTGAAGATCTTGTAGGTGTTGGTCTCTGTCTGAGGGGTTGGAGCAAATACGATTGTACCTCAGTGCTTGGCTGTAGACAATGGATCGTGTGGTGTGTCCGGGATGGAAGCTGGTGGCATGAAGGTAGGCATAGCTGTCAGTAGGTTTTCGGTATAGGGTAGTGTTGATGTGGCCGTCATTAATTTGCACTGTGGTGTTTAGGAAGTGGACTTCCTGTGTGGACTGGTCCAGACTGAGGTGGATGGTGGGGTGGAAGCTGTTGAAATCATGGTGGAATTCTTCCAGAGTTTCTTTCCCATGGGTCCAGATGATGAAGATGTCATCAATGTAGCATAGATAGAGAAGGGGTGTGAGTGGACGAGAGTTGAGGAAGCATTGTTCCAGGTCAGCCATAAAGATGTTGGCATACTGTGGGGCCATGCGGGTGCCCATAGCAGTGCCTCTGGTCTGGAGGTATATATTGTCATTATTCAGCTGCTAGAGGAATACCTCATCCTCCCTGATTTGAGATAACAAGCTGGTTCAGGCTGATTGGAGTAATCTTTTTACCTCCTACCTGGTTCTTGCCTACTTATCTATATCTGCCCCTGGACACTTCCACTGCTTGCATCCAACGAAGTGGGTATTAGCCCACGAAAGCTTATGTATCAATTGGGAGGAACAGATGAGGAGAAAGACCTGGGTGCATTGGTTGATCAAAGAATGACTGTGAGCAGCCAGTGTGATGTGGCAGTGAAAAAGCCTAATGCAGTCCTGGGATGTATCTGGCAAGATATTTTTCAGTAGAGACAGGGAAGTGTAAGTACCATTATACAAGGCAGTGGTGAGACCTCATCTAGAATACTGTGCAATTCTGGCCACCCAAGGTCAATTTTGGTCAATTCAAACTGGAACAGGTGCAGAGAAGGGCTACTAGGATGATCCAAGGAATGGAAAACCTACCTTATGTGAAGAAACTCAAAGAGCTTGGTTGTTTAATCTAGCCAAAAGAAGACTGATGTGAGATACGATTGTTCTCTCTAAATCCATCAGAGGAATAAATACCAGGGAGAGAGAGGAATTAAGTGCCAATGTTGACACAAGAACAAATGGATATAAACTGGCCATCCACAAGTTTAGACTTGGAATGAGATGAAGTTTTCTAAGCATGACAGGAGTGAAGTTCTGGAACTGTCTTCCAAGGGAAGCAGGTGTAAATGGTGGAATCTCTGTAGCGTGAAGTCTTTAAATGAAGATTTGAGGATGTCCATAACTCAGCCAGAGGTTAGGAGTCTATTACAGGAATGAGTGGGTGAGGTTCTGTGGCCTGCGATGTGCAGAATGTCAGACTAGATGATCATGATCGCCCCTTTGGGTCTTAGAGTCTATGAGACCTGAAATAATTAAAAAAAAATTGGTTCACCAAAAAGTTCAAAACAATTCAGTTTTAGGTCAACCTGAAATGAAAAATCCATTATTCCCACAGCTCTAGCAATGATCTTAGTGGAGGCTAGCCCCAAAGGATCACTCATCTGCTCAGCTGACGTACAAGAGAAATCTGCTGTGTTAAACCAAACACAGAGTGGTGCAAACACTCCCAGAATCCAGGAATATCACAAAGAGTCCAACACACAGCTTTACAATCACCTGCCCAATCCCTGAAGTAGCGCCTCCTACTGGAGTGCCAGTGAATACCCTCTTCCTAAATCATTGGGAATAGGCTGAGCGACTCTCTGCCCTGATACCTTGGGTTCTGCTACTGTCTATTCTGTGGATGAACCAAGGTCACATTTCACCAACATTCAGTGAAGTTTTGCAGTGCTGGTTAGAAGTGATCAGGGGCCAAAGCACCAGTTGAGTCACTCATAGTCTCCCAAAGGCCTCAAGACACAGATCCACAAAGGTATTTAGGCTCCTAATTTCCATGGATTTTAATACAGACAAGATGGGTGAGGTAATATCTTTTATTGGACACCCTTCTGTTGGTGGAAGGACCAAACTTTCAAGAATCATGGAGCTCTTCTTCAAGTCTGAGAAAGGTGTCTGAGCTAAATATAAATTGGGACATTAGGGGTTAATACATTAGGAAAAGGGTGGTGAAGCACTGGAATGGGTGACCTAGAGATGTGATGGAATTTCCATCCTTAGAGATTTTTAAGGTCAGGCTTGACAAAACCCTGGCTTGGATGGTTTAGTTGGGGATTGGACTAGATGTCCTCCTGAGGTCTCTTCCAACTCTAATCTTCTATGATTCCATGCTGCAGGAGGCAGCAGGATGTGTTACAAACTGTTGTAATGGGCTGTAAGACCCATCTCTCTGTTTAATCCTTGGGTTTTAGTCTCTAGCAGAATTATGAATTTAAGATCCCTGGCTCATCTTTTGAAGGTGACATGCAGGTTTCCTTTGACGACGAGGCCTGATAGGTCAGATATGGAGTGATTGCATTGTGAGAAGTGTTCACCCACAAGTGACAAGACAGTGTTTTTGTCTTTTGTTCTGTGAGAGTGCATTTGAGAGCGAAGTGATTGTCTGCTTTCACCCAAATAATTGTTGTTGGGACATGTGTAGGACCCATGGATCTTGAAAGGTGTGTTGTGAGGGTACCAATCATCGAATATCAGGTTTGGAAGGGACCTGAGGAGATCATCTAATCCAAACCCCTGCTCAAAGGAGGACCAATCCCATTTTTGCCCCAGATCCCTAAATGGCTCCCTCAAGGATTGAGCTCACAATCCTGGGTTTGGCAGGCCAATGCTCAAACCACTGAGCTATCCCTCTCCCTCCCCTATCATTATAGCAATGGAGATATGTCTGCAGGTTTTTCTGTAAGGGTATGGTTAGACTACAGGGGGAAGCGCTATTGTTTATAGCGCTTCCCGATTTAGCGCTACAGGTGTTGCGCTAGAGGGTGTCCAGATTGAAGCCCTCTAGCGGCAGAGAGCGAACACATTTGTCCCGCTTTTGGCGGCAGAAGCAGTTGCGGGATAGGGCAGGTATCCCAGCATTCAGCTGGGTGCAAACCTCTTTGCAAAGGAGTGGGGTGAGGGAGGACTGGGAAGGGAGGGAACTTCTGGCTGTCAGTTTCATTTCCGAAACTGACAGGCTCTGCACCTCCCTTCCCTAACCATTTATTTGGGGGGGTTTCAGCGGCGGGGACCGGGGCAGGGGCTGTGAGCGCCTCCGGGCTGCCGCCCATAGTGACAGGGGACCCGGCAGCCCTTCCCGCAGCGGTGGGGACCGGGGTAGGGGCTGTGAACGCCTCCGGGCCCCCGCCCGCCGTGGCGGGGACCCGGCAGCCCTGCCCGCAGCGGCGGGGACCCGGGACAGCGGCGGGGACCCGGCAGCCTTGCCGCCCACAGCGGCAGGGGAACCAGCAGCCCTGCCGCAGCAGCGGCCCGGTTTCCAAATTTGATATGACTATGGGGGAGGGTTCTGACATGGGGGTCACCTGAGGACGGGACAGAAGAGTTTTAAATGATGGCCAGAGAGGATGCAATGGGGATTCTGGGCCAGGATGCCGGAGGCTGGAGGCTCACTATAACGCAAGGGGAGTACACATTGCATCCCTTGCGTTAAAACAGCAGCGCTGAAAGCTTTATTCCTCTTGTTTTGAGGTATACCAGTACCGCTTTAAAAGGTCAGTAAAAGCGGTAAAAGTGCCTTGGGAGTGTGTACTGGCAGTGCTATTGTAGCGCTAAAGAGGGGTTTTAGCGCTAAAACAGCCCCAGTCTAACCTCACTCTAAGGGTCTGGTGCTGCTTTGAATTGGTGTTTCCTGGTCTGTGGGAACTTGCTTCTGATGATGAGTTTAGTGAGGTTGGGGAGTTGTTTGAATGTCAAAAGAGGAGGTTCAGGATGTGGTCCCCATGAAGTAAGGGTTTGATGTTACCCTGTAGGGGTGCCAGTGGGGGGGATAGATGACACCTTGTGTGTGCGGTCATGGGAGGTTTTTCTGTACTGAAGCAGGTTCGGATTTCAATGGATGACAGGAGCCCAAATACCCTTGTGGATCTGGGCAAGGATACTAGTGCCAATAATGATTGTTGGCCCTATCCAGCCCCATTTGATTGCATTAATTTTCTAGAGTTTCATGTTGACCCCTCACTTATCACTTCCCTGTGTTGATGGTTCACTGGGGGAGAAAAGCTAACAACTGGTCTTGTTCTGGAGGGCCCAGGAGAGGCAGAGAGAATTGGTTGCAGAATGAATGACTATAGGCCTCTGCCATGACACAATGAACAATGATGTATGTGCGAGGTCCTGGGCAATATCCCACGGACTGCAGGCACACAAAGAAACAGAGCATTTTGCAGATGAGATCTTTTGCTTTCTTTGCAGAGTTCTGCACACCCGACAGAACAAGCTCTGACTGTGGTGTTTGATTAAGGACTGTGCAAACAGCACTAAACCCTGGGCCAAGGCTGGGATTTCAGCCTAGGGAGTGCAACAGGTCAGCAGTTCAGAAAGAAACAGGACTGAAGCCAAAGTACTTGCAATATGAGAGCAGTAACTAACCGGTTATCTCTGGGGTGTATACCAGTGCTGATGACAGGCTAGGAACACAAAGGCTCCGGGGGTCAGTGCTAAGCAGGGAGAGCATGAGGCTGGGCCAGAGGGATGGGACAAGCAGAGGGTGTAAAGTAGGCTCTCAGGTGCCTCACTGAGGAAGGAGAGAGTGAACTAACCAAAACCCTGCATGTCAAACCCTGACTCCAATGGCGCTGTGGTGACTTATAATAGCTGGGGATCTGGTCCATTGACTCCAGTCTTTTCCAGGATGTGCTGAGAAAAATCTGCCCAAGCAACACTCAGAAATCTGGCCCAAAATAGCAGCTGCTGACTGGACGTTTCACCTAGAGGAACGATCACAACCAATGAGAGTGCTTGGAGCAAATTAATGAGCCTTCCCCGCCCAGGTAGGTCGACCTGCGCTAGCTTAGCTTGCTAAAAATAGCAGTGTGGACGCTGAGGCATGGCCAAGCCCACCCAACCCCCTGGGTCTGAGCACGAGTGGCTAGCCTGAGCTGCCACTGGGGCTACAATAGCCACACTGTTACTTTTAGCATGCTCGCTCAGGAGAAGTTAGCATGTGTGTCTACCCCGGCTGGCAGGCAGCTTGCAGCTGCAGTGTGGACTCTGCTGTTTGGTCTCCAGTGTAGTGACCTTACATTCAGAGCCCAAAGCTCTGAATTAGATATTTCTGTGGTTCTATAGCTGCAGGTAACAGTAACCCCAAACCCCTCAACTCACCTAAACTTGCCCAAATAGCAGCTCTGCACAGCTGAGTCAGCAGCCCACCTCTAGGGTGACCAAAGTATGCCCAGGGCTGTGCGAAGCCCAGGGCCATGGCAGCTCTGTTTGCTTAGCAAGCAGCCAGCTGTTTGCAGAGCAGGGGGATTGATTAGGTTGCATTTTAGTTGACCTTTGCTCTCGGGAATTTGCAGTGTGATTCACCCTCCTGCTGCATCTGTCTCAAAACCCTTTCTGTGCAGGGGTTGATGTGTTAAATCAACCAGTCCCTCTCCTTACCATTTACTGGCTTTGCCTCTTGCACTGGATTGCAAATTTCTTCTTGCCTTTTCTATATCTGTCCAGCCCCGGGGCTGTTGGCAGGACACAGGGCTCTGGGCGAACTGTGTCTTAGAGGGTAGTGTGAGAAGTCAGGTCTCTGATGTTCTTAGCTTGCCACCCCTTCTGTTGAGGTCAGGGCACAAGGTTCGGATGTCCCTGGCTCACTCCAGCCCTACATGGGTGCAGGGCTGATGTCAGCACACAGCCCTCTACCGTCTGACAGGGGCGTAAGGACCCAGGAATTCAATGCACTGTAGGACTGTCAGGGCTCAGGCTTTTCTGAGGGTAACATGGGGGCTCAAGCCAGTGTTGATGCTGAGGTACAGGCCTCTGTGAGCTCTATGTTCCATGCACCTCTAAGGTACTGCCAGGCCCACGTCATGCTATAAGTTTCTGACAGTTGTCTGCTTCTGGGCTAGTGTCTATTTCCTGCCTTAGCTGATCCTATTTTGCAACTCTGGATAGTCTATTATCCATGATGTGCATGATTCTCTCAAGTTTCCTTGTCTGATATCAGAACGCTAGTGTGACGGAGTAAGAATACTGGGTGTGTGCCTCAGTTTCCCCTATGCATTTCTTGTTGCAAAGCAGAGAGACAACATAAGATGTCTTGGGGCCTGCCATTCCCCCTTCTCTGAAAGGCGTTGGCTGGAAGTGTTGAATAACAAAGAGGCCAGCTGAACCTGTTGGAGGGAGGTCAGGTGACCTGACCTGGCTGAGCCAGGGGGGAGGAGTGGCTGGAGAGAGTGTCTTTCAGTTTGGAGTCTGAAGCTGGGTGGGCAGAAGGGAGGCAGGCCTAGACAGGGTCTGGCCACCCTGGGCCCCCAAAATGGATTTAGCTGAGGGGTTCGGGTACCTACAAGTTCGGTGTTAGACCATGTACCTTTTGACTAATAAACCTCTGTTTTACTGTCTGGATGAGAGTCACATCTGACTGTGGATTTGGGGTGCAGAATCCATGGGCTCCCCCAGGACCCCGCACAGGCGGGCTCACTGGGGGAAGCGCATGGAGGGGCAGAAGGTACTGAATGCTCTGAGGTCAGACTGAGGAAGGTTGAAGCGGGTACCCCTGAAGCTCCTAGCCTTGGAAACAGGCTGTGTATGGAGAGGGGACACTTTCCCCGGAATGCTAACTGGCTTCATAGGGAGCAAGTTCCAGACCCTCGCCCTGGGCACTCCATTACAGCTAGCTCCTGACATTTCTTCCTCACTTGCCTCTGCCTTTCTGGAGCACTCGTGAGGGCAGAACTCTGTGAGAGCCCAGTCTCATGCCCCTGTCTGTAGCCATATACAAAAGGAAGCAGGAAGAAGGTGGTGATGGGAGTATAGTTACATAGCAAAGCTCAAGAAGCTAAGTATGTATACTCCAGAAATGAAATTCCAATGCTAGTGAAGTCAATAGAAAAAGCACATAGAATAGGGTGTGGAAAATGAAAGCTGGAAGTTATGAAGGGTAAGAAGAGGACCAGAGAGTAGCAAATATTGTACCTGGCTGTCAGAAGTGCTTAGACCAGCTGCTGAAGCAGTAATTAGCACTGAAATTACCAAACTCCTAAAGCATATAATGCATTTGTACCTTCAGAGAGCTTTGGATAAAGTTCCTCTTAAGATGCTGTGGAAACCAAATAGCTCTTGTCTTGTGTTACACAAATTGCTGCCATGGATTGGGACCTGAGCAATAACATGGAAATTCCTCTGTTGCTGTAGATTTCCCATTCAAATGGAATGTACTAAAGGAGCAGACATTCTGTTTGCATTAAGATGCACTGGATCTAAAATACATCCTTCCCATGATCTCCTGGGTACTTATCTAGATACAACATGTTTATTGGCTGTGGTAATGGGGCCCACGCTGTGCTGCGGGGCAACATGGTGGAGTTCTTTTAAGAGTGAGCTCTCATAAGGCACCTCAAATAGATACATGTTGTACCAATTACACCAGAGGTGCTTATTGCTCCATGTACTATACAGATGAGTAAACTGAGTTGTGACCAGATTCAGGCGTTTTACCCAGGGCCCACAAATGAGTCAGTGGCAGTCTCCTGGTCCCTGGTCTGATCACTAGATAACACTCAGCATTGCTACTTGCCTCTCAGCATTTCCAAATGTGTAATTTACAGCATTGGAAAATGAGCTTAACAGCAAGGGCTGGTCTTGGGTGCTGGTAAGTTTGGTTTAAAATGGCGGGTGCTGCTGGTAATGAGGTACACTTGATAGGGGTGATTAACTGAAATTTTAAAGCCCTCAGATCAAAGGACATTTCTGAGCAAATTAAGCGAGCAGGACCTGGATCAGGGATGTGAAATCCTGCAGACTGTATGTTCAGAGATCATCCAACTTTTCAGGGGCTTTTATTCACTGATCAGGGACCTGAGCTAGCTAGTTTAAAGCTATCTTAGAAGCAGCAATTACACCCCAGGACTGTAGTGTTAAATCCCGTGTCTAGGAAGCTCAGCCCTTAAAGGCACAGGCCCCGATACCATATGGACCTTCTGTTGCAAAAACTATACTCAAATGTGATAAATGTACAAAATGAAAGGTGGAGGAGACTGGATCCCTAATGAGCCATTGGAACAATGCCTGCCAATTATAAATGTAATGCCAACGAACAAGGCTCCTCAGTATCCACTAGAACACAAATGAGGCCGGTGCCGTTAGAAGCTCAGTGGCACAGAGCCATTTTCTCTCCACAAAGAATACAATGTTCCCTCTGTAATACGCTCCAATCACTCTGCACACAGGACGAAAACAAGCTCCCTCTCCTTGCATCATTTTTTGTGAGGTATCTGAGGCAAGAAACTCTTTTGTTCCTTCCTTATTTGTATGACACAACTTGTTTTCAGAAGCAGGTTCAGGCATGTCAGATATTACTGGAGCTTTCTTTAAGTTCCTCTCTCATGCTGAGAAGCAAAGCACATGGCTTCCCATGTTGCAAGGTGTGCTACAGACCTATGTGGTTGAAAATGGCAGCTGTTTTCTGCAAAAGAAAACCGAAGGAAAAGAAACAATTTTTGTACATTTTAAAATTTTTGCTAAATTTTTCTTCAAAGCAAAAATGGCTTTTTGGATTCAAATCAAAATGATTTTTTTGTTGGTTTGTCCCCCTTCTGCTCCCCCCCCCCCCGTAAAGGAAAAGGGAGGAACAAACAAAAATGCATTTTGATTCAAATCAAATTGTTTCCATTATGTTTTTTAATTCAAATGGAAATGAATTGATTTTTGTTGTTTTGAATTGAATCTAAGCACCATTTTTCATTGTCACATTGCTGCTGCCCCTATGAGTTTAGTTCTCTGGTTGCTTGGGCTAGCTAAATCACAGCTAGCTTAGGTGTGTGTGCCTGGGTTGCAGTCACACCTCCAGCTTGCCCTGTTGACAGACCCCGAGCCAGGAAGGGCCCAGTGCAAAGCAGTGGGCAGCATCCAGTTATCCCAGCACAGGTGGGAAGATTAAAAATAAAAGACAGAGAAGGGAGAGCCAGGAAAATGCTCTCAGAGGTGTCCAGGGGTTCAGACCACAGGATATCCCACTCCCAGAGCCTCACCCTTCCCTGAAATTCAAAACCTTCAGCAAATGCTGCCCTTCCCCTAGAACAGGTCTGTGCAAACTTTTTGGCCCGAGGGCTACATCAGGGTTGCAAAAGTGTATGGAGGGCCGGGTAGAGAAGGTTGTGCCTCCCCAAACAGCCTAGTCCCACCCTCATCTGACCATCCCTCCCACTTACTGCCCCCTGACTGGCCCCCTTGGAACTCCCAACCCATCCAACACCCCCCCACTCGCTCCATGTACCCTGACCCCCCCCCCGAGACATCCTATCCCTAACCACCTCCTGGGACCCCCCACATATATGCCCCCCCCATGCCTTGTTCCCCTGATCGCCCCCTCCCTGTGCCCAGGAGCAGTGGGTCAGAGTGCTGGTGGTGATCTGAGGCTGCGGGGAAGGAGGGACAGTAGGGGAGTGTGGAGGGGCGAGCCTCTCCAGCCAGGAGCTCAGGGGCCGGGCAGGATGTTCCTGTGGGCCGGATGTGGCCCACGGGCCATAGTTTGCCCACCCCTGCCCTAGAATCCCCTTTGTTTCCCTTGCTCCCATGCAGAGCCAGTCCCTACTTAGAGCTCCCTCCTGGGGCTATGTATCTTGGGCCCCAACTGGTTTCAAGCACCTCCCAGTCAGTCTTCCTCCATGAACCAATCCATTGCTGTATGGGGATTGCCGGTGTCACTACAGCTGTGCTGGGCAGGGCTGCCTGGGGGGAGGGGAAACATGGCATTGGCCCAGCTCAGCACTCTTTGTTAGAGCAACAGCTCCCATCTACTGAACAGGGGGTTTGGCCCAACTAAGGGCTGGTCTCCACTAGGGGGGAAATCGACTGTAGATACGCAATTTCAGCTATGTTAATGTAACCCTTCTGCCCATCAGAGTTGGCAGCAACAAGGGCCGGGTTCAGTATCCAGGGGTTCCATTCTAATGACACAATACAAAACCGGCTCGAGCCCCCACCCAGTGACCTGGGACAACCATATACCACCCTTCTGGGCGCCTCTAAGAGGCAATACTTCCCCTCTCGCAAGCACAGAGTCTGAGTGTACCAAAACCCTTTTTATGACAGAGAGAAACACTGTGGCATATTATTAGGTAAATACCACAAACAAAAGTCACAAACCAAACCATGAACCAGAATCCCCCCCCCCCCCCCCACACACACACACGCCACTGGGCAGTGTCCTTTCCCTTGGGTCCTTGAGTCCCACAAGCCCCAAAGTCCCCCAAAGTCCCAAAGGTCCAACAGCCCCAGCAGAGTTCAAAAGTTCATAGCAGAGTTGTACCTCCCCACCGAGGTGGAGGGGGGGACAGGTTATGGGGCACCTTACGTGGTCAGAGGCCGACTGCCCCGCCTCTCCAGTCGTGCTGCAGTCCTCACCATGGGCCGTTGGTCAGAGGCCAGCTTCCCCGCCTCTCCAGTTGTGCTGGTCGCTCCGCTAGCCGCCCTGCTAGCCGACACAGGAACTGCTCTGCCAGCTGTCTCAGGAACTGGTCCACTAGCCAGCACAGGAACTGCACTGCTTAGGGCCCCCCACTTAAGACAAAGCTCAGTGATTTTTCAGCTCTTAAGTGATTTCAGCTCATAGTGGGGGGGGGCCTTAGTGCAGCAGCACCACCAGACCCAAAGCAACTTCAGCTCAGTGAGCTGAAGTTAGACTCCTAATGGAAGCAAAAGTCAGCTCTAACATTCCACAGAGGAGAAAGGCCAGGTGCAATAGGCCTGTGAGGCCCTCAGACAAGGCCCTCACCACACAGTATAGAAGCCTGTCCATAGCCTCTCTCAATTCAGTGGGTTTTGGAACCCCTGTCCCATGTCTAGTGAGCGCTACCCAGCTGATGGCGAGTCCCTCCAGCATGCCAAAGGCCAAATACATGTCCCAACCCCTCATTCACATAAACAGGTCAATCGACACCTTATCATTCTTGCCCCAATACTACAGAAACTGGGGGTCCCACAGTAGCCAAAGTGACCATCTGGGCTGTTAGAGTGCAGGCTAGGTGCGGTGGGCGTGTCTAAGCAAATAAGGTGTTATTTTACAAAAGTCACTGCATTTCCTGCAACTCACCACTGGATGTCACCCATCCCGACACTACTTACATCAATAACGTAGCTGAAATCGACATCTCTACAGCCGACTTACCTCCCATCCTCACGGCGGCAGCGGTCGGCGGCGCGGTCCCCCGTTGACTCCAGCTTGTGCCTCTTCAGGAGCTGGACTTACGGAGTCGACGGGGGAGCCGCTGGTGATCGATTTATCGCGTCTTAACGAGATGCAAAAAATCGATCACCAAAAGATCGATCCCTGCCGGCTCAAGTGAAGACAAGCCCTAAGGAGAGAGCAGACTGGGAAGAAGGGCCCCAGCCAATTCCCACTGCCTCCAGTAGGAGCCAGGTCAACCCTCACAGATGTTTTTAAAGGGACCATTAAATCATCTATACAGGAATTCCTCACTTAGTCATCCCGGTTAACATTGTTACATTATGTTGCTGATCAATTAGGGAACATGTTCATTTAAAGTTGTACAATTTAAAGTTGTCTAATGTCATTTGGCAGCCACCTGCTTTGTCCACTGCTTGCAGGAAGAGCAGCCAGTGCAGCTAGCTGGTGGGTGGGTGGAACCAGGGTGTATCAGCAGCCTCGCTATTAGCTCCCCCTATCAGCTCTCCGCTCCCCTAAGTTCCCTGTGCAGCAGCTGCTCAGCAGGTTATCAATTGTCAGCAGTTCAGATGGCCCTCCCCCCACTGCCATGTGCTGCTCCTGCCCTTTGTTTTGGAGCTGCTCCCCTAGATTCCTGCTTGCTGTGGGGGAGGGGAGGAAGAGGGGGCTAATGTCAAGGTGTCCCCCTTCCCGCTGCTCCTGCACCCCACTTAGCCCTACCATAAAGCAGGGAGGGTACATGATGGGCAGCAGCTGTGGCTCAGCTTGCTGATCTAATTAACAAGGCAGTGTACTTAAAGGGGAAATGTGCATCTCTCGCTCTCACACATACACACTGTATGTGTCTCTGCCTGCCCTCCCTTCTTTCCTGTTGCCTTGTACAGCGTGAGAGTTGATCCTTGAGGGCTCAGCCAATTGCTAGTTCATCATTTAGCAGTAAGGCATTCGCTGGGAAATATCCCATTCTCTGACTCCTACACCTCAACCAAGCTTCACAGTCATCATCACTGTGTACCAGTATCAAATTGTTTGTTTAAAACTTATACTGTGTATATATAAATGATGTCTTTTGTCTGGCAAAAAAAATGTGCCTGGAACCTAAGCCCCCCTATTTACATTAATTCTTATGGGGAAATTGGATTCACTTAACATTATTTCGCTTAAAGTCTAATTTTTCAGGAACATAACTACAATGTTAAATGAGGGGTTCCTGTACTGACCTCCTTGCATATCACAGGCCATTAAACTTCAGCCCTGTGTGGAGCCCAACGACTCTACAGAGATTAAAGAATTTCAGCCCTCAGGGAACTAAGCAAAGAACTTGTCACTCGCAGAGAACAGGAGGGACTAAAGTGCTACCCATGCCCGAGGCCTTTGCAAGGGCAGGGAATTGGCAGGGGGACATGCCCAGCTTATCCTACCTGGTGATCCATGCTGCAGAGCAAGGTGAGCTTCTCCCTCCTTCTCCCCCAGTCCCTGCCAATCAGACATGGAGGGAAATTCCTCCTTAACCCCAAATCTGGCAATGAATTTTACCCTCAAAATATGAGCAAGAGACACCAACCCAACAGCTAAGAGGATTCTCTGGACCACCTCAGAGCATTGGTCTGATATTCTGTCTGGTGTCCTGACTCTAGTTGTGGCCAATCTCTGATGCATCAGAGAAAGGCAAAAAAGACCTTAGACTATATCTGGCCAATTGTACATCAGGAGAAAACAGCTGAAGCCCTGAAGCATGAGATTTTGTCATAGTTATTGTTTGAATGCAGAGGTGCAAGTGTTAAGAGCATGTTGAGGGCAATGAAGAGCTTTCTGTTTTCCCCATGGCTCAGGAAAGAAGGGGCTGAATGGTGGAATTCATAGGTTCACTGATTCCAAGGCCAGAAGGGACCCCCAGGACCATCCAGCCCAACTCCATGCGCACACACATAGAATTTCTCCCGCAAGCTGAAGTAGAGTGTATTTTCCACGACACCATCAAATCCCAGTTCTAAGGGAATCTTGGCGTGGTGTGCTGACCCCTAGATGGCTGCTTGGCCTGCATAATACACACCCTTTTTGTTTATTATTTCTGCTTAGTCATCCTTACAAAGGGAGTCATCAAGAAGATTAAAAGATAAGGAAAAATGAAAGCCTTCAGGCAGGGGTCTTCTCTCCTTTGCTAGCAACCCCTGGGCCACGAGTGTTATCTGATGGCCGAGACTTATTTCCTCCATTGCAAAACAGCAATTACTGGAAGGCATGAGAACATTTTATGGGCAGTGCCAGAGCAGTTGCAGAGCCGTGCCAAACGGGTGTGCAGAAGAGGGCAAGAGCGAGCCAAACGTGAGGATTTGTTTTTTTTCCTTCCTTGCATCCTGCAAGCATTTGGGTTTGTCAGCGCTGTGTGGGTGACATCTGATTGAGAGCCCTGGAAAGAAAATTCCTAATGATTTATTGGACTCTTGGCCTGCTGCTGTCAGTACTGTGTCTGTTCTGTGCAGAGGGGGCTCCAGAGCCTTCTGCAAACAAAGCTGTACCACGAACCGTCATATTAAATGACAAATGAAAGAATCCCACGTTCTCTGCTCTGCCTAATGAAAAGTTCCAGGCCCACATATGTAGTGAGTGATGCACCAGATACATAGGACTAGCCTGCTAACTACTAACTCTTTAAAATAACAGTCACATGTAAGGCTGTGTTTTGTTTAGTAGATATACAATTTACCAGTGACCAAACATTTTCATGGCAGAGCCCCTTGAGAGCTGCCATATGGGCTGACATACAGGAGTTGTACTGGAAGTTCCTGAGTGAAATGCGTGAGCTGGTACAGATTTGGCCAGGTTTGGTAGCTAGAACTGTAACAGTCTCATCCGCTGCAGGCTGCACACAGAGGGGACCTGTAACATACTCACCAGGACAACTTTGTTAACTGGAGTAACAGGAATGGGATGAAAGCGAATAGTGAAAAGTACAAGGTCATGCATTCAGGGACTAACAAGAAGAATTTTTGCTATAAACTGGGGGATTATCAGTTAGAAGTCACAGAGGAGGAGAAAGACCTGGGTGTATTGGTTGGTCAAAGGAAGACTATAAGCCCTCAATGTGATGCAGTTGTGAAAAAGGCTAATGCAGTCTTAGGATGCATCAGGTGAGGTATTTCCAGCAGAGACAGGGAAGTGCTAGTACCATTATACAAGGCACTGGTGAGACCTCATCTGGAATACTGTTTGCAGTTCTGCTCTCCCATGTTTAAGAAAGATGAAGTCAAACTGGAACAAGTACAGAGAAAAGCTACTAGGATAGTCTGAGGAATGGAAAACATACCTCAAAGAGCTTGGCTTGTTTAGACTAACCAAACAAAGGCTGAGGGGAGATATGATTGCACTCTAGACTCACACCAGAGAGAGAAATACCAGGGAGGGAGATGAGTTATTTAAGTTACGACCCAATGTGGACACAAGAACAAAAGTCTATAAACTGGTCCGCAACAAGTTTAGGCTCAAAATTAGGTGACGGTTTCTAACCATCAGAGGAGTGAAGTTCTAGAAGTCCAAGGGGAGCAGTGGGGCCAAAAACCCAAACTGGCTTCAAGACCGAGCCTGATAAGTTTATGGAGGGGATGGGAAGATGGAACTGTCTACCATGGCATGTCGCTGATCTGTGACTGCTAGCAGCAAATAGCTCCAATGGCTGGTGATGGGACACTAGATGGGGAGGTCTCTGTCTTACAACCGAGAATTCTTTCCCTGGTGCCTGGCTGGTGGGTCTCATCCACATGCTCAGGGTTTAAGTGATCAACATATTTGGGGTTGGGAAGGAGAATTTTTCCACAGGTCAGATTGGCAGAGACCCTGGGAATTTTTCGCCTTTCTCTGCAGCATGGGGCATGGGTGACTTGAAGGTTTAAACTAGTGTAAATGGTGGATTCTCTTCAACTTGAAGTCTTTAAATCAAGATTTGAGACTCCAGCCAAAGGTTAGGGGGTCTATCACAGGAGTGGGTGTGTGAGGTTCTGTGGCCTGGGATGCTCAGGAGGTCAAACTAGATGATCATGATGATACCATCTGGCCTTAAAGTCTGCCACCGGACAGGAAATCCTGCAAACTAAACATGTTTCCTGTTCCATAGGTTCCACTGCATATAACGCCGAGCTCCTGTGAAAAGTCTCTGAATGAAATCTTGCCCCATTGAATTCAGCAGGAGTTTTGCCATTGACTTCAGTGGGGTCAGGATTTCACCCATTCACCCCTTTCCTGTAGGGCAGCTGAACTATCTAGGCACTCCCCTCTTCAATCCCTTCACACCAATCTCATCTGCAAGCAGCCACTGCAACAAAAGAACATTAATTAATGCTAACTCATAGGACAATTGTTCTGATCCATGGGAGATGGGTGGGACCACTCATAGAGTAAGGCACTGCTCAGCATGAGGGAGGGAGGCAGAAGCTGGTCCATAAGGTACAGCACATGCTGTTTCTCTGTTGCCCAGGGCTCAATTTTGTCACCTTTGCTCCCATTGTATGAGTACTCTACTAAGCAATTTCATTCCAATGGATCCAACTCAATGGGAATAAGAGTGGTGGAATCCGGCCCTTGGCACATGGACAAAACAGTGAGACACCAATCTCTTTCCTTCAGCTGAGATATTAAATCATAGTTTCTCCTGCTGAACGCTCAGAGACTGCTGGCTGAGTGGATGGCAAAACTCCCCTGGCACTCTTTCTAATAGAATACAGGGGAACATGGTGACCGGCCAACATTCCCTGTCGCAATATAATTAATGCCCAAGGCTGTGTTTCAGCTGTGACTGAACATAGCTGCCATGTTTACCTGCAAAGTCACTGCCCCAGGATATTCTAGCTCATTGATTTGGAAATGTGTATGCCATGGTGCCAGGGAAAATTAAATTCTCTCCTCTGTTCTTTCTCTTCACAAAGCAGGAGGGGGTTGCAGTTTGGATTGATTAGTGGGAATGGTGAGTAACATGCTGATTTGTTGGAAAAGTGTACATCCAAATAGCAAATGGCTGCTGGCTTTCCACCATTGGTTTCACATGCTGTAATTGGGATCAGGCCACTGTGAAAGAGAGAGACCTCCATGGAGGTGCACACAAAAGATATTTTTGGCTGATGAATACATGCATTTGCAAATGATGTAAGAGATGAATGCCATACTACAATCTGTGTCTGTCCATGCCAATTTCTGTAGCCAGTTATATTGGTAACTATTATAACAACAACAATAATAATTAGACATTTGCCGCATACCTCGATTTGCAGGATGTCTTGAGTGGTAGACAGTTTTAATTATACAATAAGTTCTCTCAAGGGCTGCTGTTGTATGTCAAAGTCCTAGCAACACTCTAAACTCCCTTGTCATAATGTCCTACAGTGTGTGTTCAGTGCATTGAGGCATTTTATATAAACTAAATAATGCCACACATGACCCAACAATTCATCTGTGGTATAAAAAAATAAAACTGATTTTGTAGATCCTGTAGATGTCTGTATTCAGCATGGTTAAACATACAGCATGACTTCAGTTAATCAGTCCTCCAACAACTTCTGAAATAATATAAAACATCACTTTGGGGTCTTGATCGTAGGAAAATTGCTTAGGCATTCAAAGCATGGTTTCTTCAGGCACATTTTCACTTCATTTTAAGCAAATTAATGATTTGTGTACGTTGATGTTCATCATTTTGAGACTGAGCCAAACAGTCATATACACTAATTTCCAGAAGTGATAGAATATTAAGACTTACGAAAAATCATGCATGCTTTGTCTCTTGCATCAGTGCATCAAAAGGGAAATATACTGACTAGGTTTCCATAATTATATATTAATTGATGTTATATTTTAATTAGCCAATTGATTAAAAAGATTATAAAAGGTGAGATTTTATAGGTAATTTATGGCCGTCATGTGGTAGACTTGCCAAATCTACTTGCACATATCAAACCTAGAGAGAGAGAGAATTATATTAGCTGGAACCCAGAGTTTCCAGTTTTAAGCTTATTAAGTCCTACTTGTATTTTGAAGGTTATTTTCTACTAATATGCTAGAATGACTCTATTTTTTCAATATTTTGAGCATGGCAAAAATCCTGGCTAAAGGAGGCTCAATTGAGATAATTGATTTGAACTTTCATAAAGACTTTCTCCATCACAAAGGAAATTAAGTAGTTATGGGGTGAGGGGTGAAGTGCTGTCATGGATCAGAAAGTAGCTAAAAGATGGAAAACAAAGAGTAACAATATCTAGTCAATTTTTTGTCATAGCAATACAGTAGAACCTCAGAATTACTGACATTTTGGAAATGGAGATTGTTCATAACTGAAATGCTTGTAACTCTGAACAAAACATTATGGTGGTTCTTTCAAAAGTTTACAACTGAACGTTGACTTTGAAACTTTACTATGCAGAAGAAAAATGCTGCTTTCCCTTTATTGTTTTAGTCATTTATGTTTAAAACAGTACTGTTCTGTATTTTGTGTGTGTGTGTCTGCTTCCGGTTCCAAATGAAGTGTGTGTGGTTGACTGGTAAATTCATAACTCTGGTGTTCATAACTTTGAGGTTCTACTGCAGCTTAACAGACACGTGCCACAAAGTTCTGACTTTAAGGTCAGAAGGGACCATTATGATCATCTGGTCAGACCTCCTGCACAATACAGACCACAAAATCTCACCCACCCACTCCTGCATAAACCTCTCACCTATGTCGGAGCTATTGAAGTCCTCGAATCATGGTTTAAAGACTTTAAGGTGCAGAGCAATAGACTCGTGCCCCATGCTGCAGAAGAAGGCGAAAGCTCCCCAGTGCCTCTGCCAATCTGCCCTGGAGGAAAATTCCTTCCCAACCCTAAATATGGCGATCAGCTGAACCCTGAGCATGTGGGCAAGACTCACGAGCCAGACACCCAGGAAAGAATTCTCAGATCCCATCCCATCCCAAGGCCACTGGGCTCATCTACCACAAATAGTTAAAGGTCCTACACTAGGACCAGGGATATTCTATATTAATTGGACATCTTGGAGACTATCCATTTGTTGACTACCATATTCAGGGGAAAAGAATTCAGAGATTGCTTTCAAAAGAGGGCTCCCTGGCACAAAACGACCACTGGCTGGGTTTGGGAAGAGAAGAGTCAATCAGCCCAGCAATTATACTGGAAATAGTAAGAGCTCTAGGATTGAGTGTCCAAGGAGGAACTCAAAGCTCCTTCATTTATCAGTGTCTTTGCCATTTGGTACTTCTCTATGCAGCATCTTTGAGAGTCACTCTCTGCTGCAGGATCAGCTGGTCTAAGACAGCTAGGAGTTATTAGGTGACTGGTGCTTTGGTTGTCTGAAAAGCAGATCTTTCTATTAAAGCTGGCCGTGAGTTCTAGGGAATGTGCCCAATTAACTTATCGGCAAGTGACAGTCATTTGGACCATTCTGCTAAGTATGGAGAATGGTTTCTCTTCTTTCTGTCCCCAGTATGGCAGGGTTATATTGCTACTCATGGCATATACACATTATGTCTCTGTAAACATCCTTTTTGGTTCTCTTATTTCTTTTTCTATGAATGACTGACTATTCAAATACTGATTCATTTCACTGGGGACCAGGACTCCCTCTCTTTGAGTACTCAAGAGATATGATTGCCTGGGACAGAAAGGTGGAAGGGGCTTTCACAGGAGCAAGTGAGCCATGGGCTAGTTTGGTACCAACTACCTTGGTCACTATAGGTATAAAACAGTCACTAATCACAGGTACTGTTTTTAACTTTTCCAAGGTAGAACCCCAGGCTTCTGGATTTGTCAGTGCTAGTATGTCATAAGTCAATGACGTATCTTTGAACGCTGAGTTCTCTATCTGCCCACCAAACAGCAAGGAGAGAAAGTACTTCTAGTGGCATCTTTTCTTTGAATGCAACTGTAAAACTGTTTTTGAGAGTTAAAATGCCTGTTAAAAAACTCCCTTCTCTGAATACTATGGCACTTTGGGTCTGTCTTCACTGCAGAGTTAACTCGAATTGTCTTCATCTGGGTTACTCCTCTTAAGTTAGACTAGCTCAGGTGAGAGTGGCTGCTTTGTGAAATAACCTTAACACTTGCATTCCTGGGTCCATGTGGGTGCTGCATTCCACTCGTGTGTGGTGGTAAGACTTGTTGGAGCAGATCCCATGTTCTTATTAATGCAGAGTTGAACCACATGAATTCTTTCCCAGTGATTTGTGGGAGAACTTGTCTGTTTTTTCTGGGCACAAGCAGGGAGCTGTGGGAAGGCACTGGAGGACTGATTGAGTTTGAGTGGAGCTAACCTGCATCTGCTCTTCAGAGTGATCATACTAGTAGCTGATAAGTAGTGCTCACTTGAATTTTCGTGCCAGTCACCTTGAGTTAAAAGCACTGTTGCACTCCCATTTAGGGTTTTTGTGTTCCAATGGGACTTAATTAGGGACAACGCTCCAATTATAACGGGAGTTAATTTTGCAGAGAAGACAAGCCCTTGGGTACCAAGGTGATAGGTGCCTTATGAATGGCATAGCTAGTGGAAAATAGCTAGAGATGTGACTCAGAAGTCCTGCCTGGGGCCTCACTCAAATTGACGGCAAATGTGGATGCCTGTGCTGAAATAAGGCAGTTTGATGTTCAGTGTATAAACAGAGAGATTGGAACAACCTTCCTCATCCTTATTAGTAAATAAGATGAGGAAGACTTGTAGCACCTTAGAGACTATCCAGTTTATTTCAGCATAAGCTTTCGTGGGCTATAGCCTATAGTCCACAAAAGCTTATGCTAAAATAAACTGGTTAGTCTCTAAGGGCCTGTCTTCACTACCACTTTAATTCGATTTTAACGACGTTAGGTCGAATTAAACGTGTACCTGTCTTCACATACATGCCCTTAACGTCGATTTAAAGGGCCCTCAAGATCGAATTTGTAACTCCTGCCTGACGAGAGAAGTAAGGGTAAATTCGACATTCCAAGCTCGACTGTGGGCTAGTGAAGACGGAACCGACATTAATAGCCTCCAGAGGCTGTCCCACAATGCTCCATTCTGACCGCTCTGGACTGCCTGACTGCTCCACTGTGACCGCTCTGCACTGCACTCTGAACTCGCTGCTCTGGCCATTTGAATACCATTTCCTGTTTGGTCAGCGTGGCCAGCTCACCTGAACAGCTCAGTTGCCATTCAGAGCAATCAGCAGCACTAGCCGCCATGCAGAGCTCAGCATCACAAGACTCCATGCAGAGCTCATCTGCCCTGGAGACCAGCCAGAGGAAAAGAGCTCCAGCATGGTCCACTCGTGAGGTGCTGGATCTCATCGCTATCTGGGGAGAGGAATCTGTGATGTTGGAACTACGCAACAACAAACGGAATGCCAACACGTATGGAAGAGTCTCCAAGGCCATGCTAGAAAGGGGCCACAATAGGGACACCACACAGTGCTGCGTGAAAATTAAGGAGCTGAGGCAAGCGTTCCAGAAAGCCAAAGAGGCAAACGGACGATCAGGGGGCGCGCCACGGACATGCAGGTTCTACAATGAACTAAATCAGATAATGGGGGGCGCCCCCACCACCATCGCGCCGGTCTGCGTGGACTCCACCGATGGGATAATTGTCAGGGAGGAGACTGATTCTGATGAGGACGACCATGAGGAAGAGGAAAATCTCACGGAGCAGCAGGAGGCCAGCGGAGAACCCGTGTTCCCAGACAGCCAGGAGCTGTTTATCACCCTGCAGCCAGCACCCTCCCAAGCCTCCCAGGGGGGTAAGTTTATTTTTTAAGGGATTACATGATGCGTGATTTTGTAAAGGAAGCATTTATTAATGAGTAACTTGCCCTAAGGACTTAGCGTGCTTTCATTGCTGGTCAATTTCTACTCAAAGAGTTTGTCAATATACTCCGGGATTGACCGGAAGTCCTCCGCGGACATTTCAATGAAGCTATCCAGGAGGTAGCGATGAATCCTCCGCAGCAGATTTCTGGGGAGAGCCGCCTTATGTGGTTCCCCGTGATAGGAGACCATCCCACGCCACGAAAGTAGTAAGTAGTCTGGTATCATTGAGCAGGCTAGCATTGCAGCGAAAGGACCAGGGCTTTGCATGGAGGCAAGGAGCATGCGCTCTCTATCTCTCTGAGAAATTCTCAGCAAAGTGATGTCATTCATGGTTGCCTGTTTGAAATACGGACTGCAATTAGTAGGGAGATAAAGATTCCCAGCTGCAAAGTACTCTTTTCTGCTGAGGACCGACCAACACGCTCCCCCCCCCCCCGAACGCTGATGGTCCCCCCCCTCCAGCCCGTAGTGGTAGCTAGCAGGGAATCTGAACAGTCTGCAAGCGGTTGCTTCCGCTTCAGATCCAACGCGCACCCAGCCCCCCCCCCCCTCCAGCCCGTAGCGGTAGCTAGCAGGGAATCTGAACAGTCTGCAAGCGGTTGCTTCCGCTTCAGATCCAACGCGCACCCAGCCCCCACCCCCCCTCCAGCCCGTAGTGGTAGCTAGCAGGGAATCTGAACAGTCTGCAAGCGGTTGCTTCCGCTTCAGATCCAACGCGCACCCAACCCCCCCCCCCCCCTCCAGCCCGTAGCGGTAGCTAGCAGGGAATCTGAGCAGTCTGCAAGCGGTCTGAAGAGCCCCAAAAAGACCTTAACCCTTAGCGAGAGATTTTTTGGCCTTTGTTTTGCAGTTTGCGGTTCAGTGGGAGCCACGCGGTGGGGGGGGGGAGGAGGGGGGGGTTTACTCTACAATATGCAAGTGCCACTTTTAACTTACCATGACCGGCTGCACGGTGATTTCAGAAGCCGTGTTGGGCTGAGGCACGCATATGTGTCTGAGATGCTCTGACTTTTCTGTGAGCTATTCAGTCACTTTTAGTTGTAGAACATGACCTTGTACAGAAATCATATCAGGCCTCTGAATACTGAGGTTGCAAACGGCATAGTACTCCCATTGTGTACCGTCCGAGACTGCATCTGCCTCCTAACCTTGAATGTATCTGTCTCATAACTTTCAAACTTTCTTTGCCCACATTCGCCCACAGATGAACAATTATCTCAGAATCCCCCGTCCTGCTCCTCCCGCCGTGCACCGCAGATAAGAAAGCGTAAAAAGAAAACGCGAACGCGCGATGATATGTTCAGTGAGCTCCTGGAGAACTCGCGCGCTGAGGCAGCCCGCCAGACGGAATGGAGGGAAAGAATGATGGAGGCAAGGAATCGAGAGATACAGGCAAGGAATCGAGACAGGCAGGAATCGAGAGCTGCGGCAGAAAAGAGGGAAGACTGCGAAGAAAGACGCATGGATGCTTTGCTCCGTATAATGGAGGACCAGAGCAACATGCTGCAATCTCTGGTGGAGCTGCAGCAGGCCCAAAGATCACCTCTGCAGCCCCTGTCTAACCACCTCCCCCCCTCCCCAAGTCCCATAGCTTCCCCACCCAGACGCGGGGTGAGAACACAGGGGGGCAAGCTCCGTGGACCGACCCACTCCACCCCACAAGCCAGCAGAAGCAGCAGCAGCAGCAGGCTGACGTTCTCAGAAAACTTTTAAAAGCTGCTGTGTCTTGGCCACCCCTCCTCTCCCCCCTTCCCCCCCTCCTCTGTCCACTCCTCCCCCACTGCGACTGCTGGTTTCCCTCCAGGATACCATGACAGTGATCCCCTGTATTTGTATTTCTGATGAACCAATAAAGGAACCATGATTTTTCAAACAGTGAATTTATTTCCTCTGCAAGCATGGGGAGGGGGGAGGGAATGAGGGTTCAACGACAGCAGGCTTAGAGCACAGCAAGGGAGCAGATTCTCAAACGCCATCTCGGGCACTCATAAAACTGGTTTTCAAGGCGTCCCTGAGGCGCAGGGCCTCATGGTGCGCTCTTCTACTTTCCCTGTTGTCTGGCTGCTCATAAGTAGCAGACAGTAAATTTGCCTCTGCCTCCCAGCCCGCCATAAACGTTTCCCCCTTGCTCTCACAGATATTGTGGAGCACTGAGCAAGCAGCAATAACAATGGGGATATTTCTCTCGCTGATGTCTGAGCGAATCAGCAACGAACGCCATCTCCCCTTCAGACGGCCAAATGCACACTATACGGCCATTCTGCACTTGCTCAGCCTGTAGTTGAACAGCTCCTGACCCCTGTCCAGGGCTCCTGTGTAGGGCTTCATAAGCCAGGGCATTAGGGGGTAGCCTGGGTCCCCAATGATAACGATCGGCATTTCCACACACCCCCCACGGAAATTTTCTGGTCGGGGAAGGAAGTGCCTTGCTGCAGCTGTCTAAACATCCTAGAGTTCCTGAACACTCGAGCGTCATGAAGCTTTCCCGGCCACCCCACGTACAGGTCGGTGAAACGTCCCTTGTGGTCAACCACTGCTTGCAATACTATTGAATGATATCCCTTCCGGTTTCTGTACTCAGTGGCCTTGTGGGCCGGTGCCAGGATAGGGATATGAGTCCCATCTACAGCCCCACCACAGTTAGGGAATCCCATGGCGGCAAAGCCATCTATTGTAGCTTGCAGGTTTCCAAGGTTTATAACCCGGTGTAGCAGCCGCTCGACGATTGCCCTGCTTACTTGCATCACAGCAAAGCCCACTGTAGACCTACCCACCCCAAACTGATTCGCGACTGACTGGTAGCTGTCTGGTGTTGCAAGCTTCCAAAGGGCTATCGCCACTCGCTTCTCCACTGTAAGGGCCGCTCTTATTTTGGTATTCCTGCGCCGGAGGGCCGGGGACAGCAAGTCACAAAGTTCCATGAACGTGCCCTTTCGCATGCGGAAGTTTCTGAGCCACTGGGAGTCATCCCAGACCCGCAGCACTATGTGATCCCACCAGTCAGTGCTTGTTTCCCTGGCCCAGAATCGGCGTTCGATGGCATGAGCCTGCCCCATTGCCACCAAATTTGACAGATTGTCAGTCGCCCTACTTCCAAAAATGGCAGTGTCCCTGCCCCTGCTGTGCACGTCCTGGTCCATCTCCTCCTCACTGTCGTCGGGTTCCAGAAACGCAGTTGTCCCCGGATCGCATTCCTCTGCAGACGGTGCAGCATGAACTCCGCAACCGTGATCGAGGTCCTCACAACGGCCATTACTGTTTCCGTGGTGTCAGCGGGCTCCATGCTTGCAGTGCTATGGCGTTAGCATGGCGTGGAGAAAGGGCGCGAATTATGGGATGCCTACCCACAGTGCACCGCTCGTAATGGGGGTCGGCGGCGCGGAAAAAGGGCGCGAAATTTGGAAATGCCTACCCATAGTGCAGCACTCGAAATGGTGCCTGCTGGGGGATCCGGGAACTGTGGGATAGGTACCCACAGTGCAACGCTCGTTATGTCGACGCTTGCAAAAGTTGTGCGGATAGACACTGTTGACTTGCTGTGCTTTGCTGTGCCTAGTGAAGACACAGAAAATCGACTGCATACAGTCTGCTTTACAAAATCGAAATAAAGGAAATCGAACTACTGCTGTAGTGAAGACATACCCTAAGGTGCTACAAGTCTTCTTCGTCTTGTTTATGGATACAGACTAACACGGCTGCTAATCTTAAACCCCTCCTTATTAGGTTTCAGATCAAGTCCTTGGAGGCAGGGTGGTTACTATGTGTTGTCCTATAACTGACTGACCATAGCTGTTATCTCTCACAGCCTTGTGCTTCAATGCCAACCAGGGCTGGCGACAGAAATTTGGGGGCCCCCTACTCAGATAGTTTGCCCCCCCCAGCCCGGCCGGCCCCCCCCCCAGCCCAGCCGACAGCGGATGGGGGCCCCCCCCAGCCCAGCCCAGCCCAGCCCAGCCGGCACTCCCCCCCCCCTCCCCCGGGCAGCGAGAGCTGCATGAGCCGTCCTTTCTCCCCCCCCTCCCCCGGACAGCGCTGCTGCCGCCGGCCGGGCTCACAGCTCCTGCTGGGGCCAGGCGCGCTTGTCCGGGGGAGAGCCGCGCCGGCTCCCAGCCCCTTCCCCGCTCTCCAGGTCCGGCGACAAGGGGGGACGACAACGGGTACAGCTGTGTACCGGGGCCCCCCTAAAGTCGGGGGGCCCGGTACAGCTGTACCCGTAGTACCCCCCTGTCGCCGGCCCTGATGCCAATGGGTGGGCTTTGGGAACTGCCTGTTCTTTTTTTTTTTTTCTCCAGATTCTAAGAGGCTCAGCCTTACTCTGTTGGATTCTTCTTACTAAATACTGATAATTGCTCCAGCAAGGATAAGGTACATTCCTTAGCCTGCCAGTCCCTGCTGCTGTAATGCCCTCTCCTGCTCCCTCAGAAGGGCACAGGACATTTCACTTTGAAATTATTTAAATTCAACTGATATTTTCAGATAATTCTGCTGATTAGGCAAATAGTTGAGACCTTTCCCACTGTCTGTGCCAAATTGTGGGATATATCTGCAACCAACAGTATACAGGCTGCTCGTGGTGAACTGTGCACCTTTATTTCCTATGGACAATTAATGAAACACACAGAATTTGGGTTGATTTTTTCCAATACAGTATGTTGTCACTTGTCATAATGGTATGATGTTGTCACTATTATAATGGTGTCACTGGCAATGTGTGTGTGTGTGTGTGTGTGTGTGTGTGTCTGTGTGTATTAAACAGATTTTAACACACACACACACACACATCCATGTCATAAACAGGAGGCAGTTCTTTATACTCACTCTGTCCTATAAATATTGTGAGCAATGACCTTTATCTGCAATAAAATAAGATTCCTGACAATGCTTTTTTATTTCAATCAACCAAATTTTAACATAACTGTAGACAGCCCTTGACCGCTCATCTCAGGAATGAGCCAAGACCACACAGTTTTTCACAGCAGTGCCCCTTTTATTCCCTCATGTGCAGTCCACCACCACCTATATACAGTTCTATGTACAAATCTATATACAAGTATGCTTCCTCAGCTACTTGGGGGACAGCTAGCTCCTGCAGCTAGCCAGGAACACCAGCCAGTTGCTTCTCCCCTTCCTGTTCCCCCCTATGCACTCCCTGCCTGCCAGCTTTATCCCTCTGGCTCCAGAGGTGCACAGGTGCTTTTCCTTAAGTCCTCCCGGCTAAGGGCCACACCCTGCCAGCTCCAATTACTTCCCTGCCTGGGGCCTGAGCTAGCAGGAGCTCAGCTAACAGGGGCTGGCTCAGGGCTTCTCAGCCAGCACCCTGTTACAATAACAAATCAAATATCAATGTAGTGAATCATAGAATCACAGAACTGGAAGGGACCACGAGAGGTCATCTAGTCCAGTCTCCTGCACTCAAGGCAGGATTAAGTATTAGACCATCCCTAACAGATGTTTGTCCAACTTGCTCTTAAAAAACCCCAGGGATGGAGATTCCACTCCCTGACTATGCAATTTCTTCCAGTGCTTAATCACTCTGACAGTTAGGAAGTTTTTCCTAATGTCCAACCTAAACCACGCTTGCTGCAATTTAAGCCCATTGCTTCTTGTCCTATCTTCAGAGGTCAAGGAATCCCTTCTCCTTGTAACAACCTTTTATGTACTTGAAAACTGTTATCATGTCCCCTCTCAGTCTTCTCTTCTCTAGACTAAACAAACCCAATTTTGACTAAACTACCCAATCCAGTAGTTATTTTTTGCTTTCAGTCTTCTTCTCACTGACTTATTTATAAATCTAGTTTGATTTCCGCTCTCTGAACTCCTTTGCTTTGATTGCTGTCTGATGATGTTTTCACCAGTGGTAAGGCATTGTTGGCTTCAGAATGACATCACCACCTTGTTGTTTGGTTTCGGTCTCGGGTTCTTTTCCCTTTCTTTCTTTTTCTGTTTCTTCTGTTATGGTGCTGTGAGCTTAGTTACCACATGACAAGGTAGGTCTGTGACCTTTACTCACATTAAGTTCTTACTTAACAAGTAAACCCCTTGACTTCACTATTTGGAAGCCAATATTCCCAGTCTGTGATTGGGCACTTAGGTCGTGGTTTAGTTTCTGTTCCCTGGCTGAATGATACAGCGCTTATAAACAGGAGCAGCTAGCTGCAAAATGTGGAGCTGACTTGGGGGGTGATTCCTCGCTTGCACAGACACACGTACAATAGCTCTCAGCAAAGTAGTACTGTTGTGGTCGCACTTGCAGTGGGTGGCCTGGGCTAGCTGCCCTAGGTACAGCCCTTGGCCTTGTACTCAGGATGGCTAGCCTGTGCTGCTGCTTGCTGCTGTCTGTGCTAGTGTGGCTACACTACAATTTTTAGCTTGCTCACTGACAGAGCTGGTGTGACTCTGTCCGTGCCAAGAGTAGACGTAGCCTTAGCGGGAGGGTGGGGGGAAGTAAAACGTAGTAGGAAATTGTGAGGCAGCACCTCTGAGCTGCTCTTGTCCACCTTGCTGCTGCTTCTGCATTTCCCTTTTCACCTTGCCTGGTGCTACTGCTTACCAACTCCCATGTCTTTGGGGACAGGGCTGGCCCCTATAAGCCACTTTTCAGCACCATGACCATCTCATGTGTCTCTCTGTCATGTGTAGAAGTGGTTCCATAGAGAGGTTGTCCCTGTGCCCTGTTCCCCTTTCCTCAGCTTTCAGCCACACTACAGACACCTTGTTAGCAACCAGGACATAGGCAGTCTGGCCTAATGGTCATACCAGTGGTGATCAGAGGTCAGGAATAGTGTCAAAGGCCAGAGCCAGAAACCAGGAATCAAGCCAAAGGCTGGACCTGGAGCCGGAGCCAAGCCAAGGGTGAAAGTTGGAGTCACAAGTCAAGGCAGGGGTCAGAGATGGAGCCAAGGTAACAGCTAGAGCCAGAGTCAGGAGCCAAGCCAAGGGTCAAAGCTGGAGTCAGAGTTGGGAGTCAAAGCAGGGGTTGGAGCTGGAATTAGTAGCTGATGGACAGGAGTGAGGCACAGCACAGGAATCTGAGATGAGGCCAGGCTCAGGCCTAGAGCAGAACCACAGCAGGAGCTGTGAACGAGGGCAGGGCTGAGACAGGAACTGGGCTGAATGTGATTGCAGGAGACAGGCAAAGAGCAGGGTCTGGTGCACTAACAGGGAGTCTGCACAGTTGCTCAGGGAGCCCACCCACATCACTTCCTAGCATCAGTAGTGGGTGTGCGCTAATCAGGAGATCCCAACCCAATAGGCTGGCCTGCGGGACTTGGCCTTCCAGAATTAGTGAGCTGCTGCTTTCCTTGTGAAATAGTGTTTCCTAATATGCAATCTAGACCTCCCCCACTGCAACTTGAGATCATTGGTTCTTGTTCTGTCATCTGCCACCAATGACAACAGCCGAGCTCCATCCTCTTTGGAATCCCCTTCAGGTAGTTGAAGGCTGCTATCAACCCCTCCCATTCTTCTCTTCTACAGACTACACAAGCCCAGTTCCCTCAGCCTCTCCTCGTAAGTCATGTGTCCCAGACCCCCGATCATTTTCATTGCCCTCTGCTGGGACTCTCTCCAATTTGTCCACATCCATTCTGCGGTGGTGGTAGTGGGGAGGCCTGAACTGGATGCAATACTCCAGATGTGGCCTCACCAGTACCAAATAGAGGGAAATAATCACTTCCCTTGATCTGCTGGCAATGCTCCTACTAATGCAGCCCAATATGCCGTTAGCCTTCTTGGCAACAAGAGCACACTGCTGATTCATATCCAGCTTCTCATCCACTGTAATCCCCAGGTCCTTTTCTGCAGAACTGCTGCTTAGCCAGTTGGTCCCCAGCCTGTAGCGGTGCATCGGATTCTTCCATCCTAAGTGCAGGACTCTGCACTTCTCTTTGTTGAACCTCATCAGATTTCTTATGGCCTAATCCTTTCTCTAGGTTCCTCTGTATCTCTACCCACCAGCATATCTACCACTCCTCCCAGTTTAGTGTAATCTGCAAACTTGCTGAGGGTGCAATCCACCCCATCCTCCAGATCATTAATGAAGATATTGAACAAAACCGGTCTCAGGACCTACCCTGGGGGCACTCCGCTTGATATCAGCTGCCAACTAGATATCAAGCCTGATGATCTATCCACCTTATGGGCCATTCATCCAATCCATACTTCTTTAACTTGCTAGCAAAAATACTGTGGGAGACTGTATCAAAAGCTTTGCTAAAGTCAAGATATATTACATCCACCACTTTCCCCTTGTCCACAGAACCAGTTATCTCATCAAAGAAGGCAATCAGGTTAGTCAGGCATGACTTGCCCTTGGTGAATCCATGTTGACTGTTCCTGATCACCTTCCTCTTCTCCAAGTACTTCAAAATGGTTTCCTTGAGGGCTCCATGATTTTTCCAGGGACTGAGGTGAGGCTGACTGACCTGTACTTCCCCAGATCTTCCTTCTTCCCTTTAAAAAAAATGGGCACTATGTTTGCCTTTTTCCAACTAGCCGGGTTTTCAAAGATAATGGCCAAGGGTGCTGCAATCACATCAGCCAATTCCTTGAGCATACTCAGATGCATTAGATCTGGACCCATGGACTTGTGCTCATCCAGCTTTTCTAAATAGTCCTTAACCTGTTCTTTCACCACTGAGGGCTGCTCACCTCCTCCTCATTGTGTGGCCCAGGACAGCAGTGTGGGAGCTGACTTTGTCTGTGAAGACTTTGTCTTTCCACATCATCTGTCACTAGGTTGCCTCCCCCATTCAGTAAGGGTCCCACACTTTCTCTGACCCTTTTCTTGTTGCTAATATATCTGGAGAAACCCTTCTTGTTACCATTCACATCTCTTGCTAGCTGCAACTCCAGTTATGTTTTGGCCTTCCTGATTACACCCCTGCATGCTTGAACAATATTTTTATACTCCTCCCTAGTCATCTGATTAAGTTTCCATTTCTTGTGGTTTCCTTTTTGTGTTTAAGCTCACTGAAGATTTCACTTTTAAGCCATATTTGCTATTCTTTCTGAACATCAGGATGGTTTGTTCTTGCACCCTCAATAAAGCTTCTTTAAAATACAACTAGCTCTCCTGGACTCCTTTCCCTCTCATATTAGCCTCCCAGGGGATCCTGCCCATCACTTCCCTAAGGGAGTCATTCTGCTTTTCTGAAGTCCAGGGTCCATATTTTGCTACTCCCCTTTCTTCCTTGACTGGGGATCACTGATGCCCAGCTTGCCACCCACTTCTACTTCCCCTACAAATTCTTCTCTGTTTGTACAGTCAAGAGGATCCTCCATCCTTAGATCCTTACACACCTGGCTCCATGCACTGGGATGAACACAGTGTTAACAGGCAAGGGTCCTGTGGCTGTGTGGATACCTCCCCTCTGCAGAGCCCCTGCCTTGCTGCTGCCCGTTGAGAGTCAGTACTCAGTTATTCATTTGAAAGTCCTTACTCCCCTGGTCTCCTTTTCCCCTGACTGCCTTGCTCAGTTTACTCAGTTTAGCATGGCCAGGTGGGCGTGCATTTTGCTGGGAATATTCTTATTATTCAAGTACATTGATGCTCACAAAACAACCCCTGTTCACCGCTATGCTCACAAACAGCTCCCCAGACATCTGTGCATATGAAAAGAGGTGCTTGGGAAATGCAATGAAACAAAGTCTAGCTGTGGCTGCATGGAATCTGGAGTCAGGTTTAGTGGTCATGTTCATAAATACCTTTCCTCAGCTTTGAAAATATTTTTCAGTGCTCTCCTCCAGAAATATCCATTGCACCCTTTGAGAATATACAAATCCTGTGCTAGCCGGGGTTAAGTTTGCCCAATAATCCTGTTCATTTTTTTTAAATTATCCAACCTGTAATATATCATTAAAGGGCATTTCACAGATTAAATATCCAGAGGAGTTAGGGAATTTCACATTAACCTGACAGTGACCAAGCAGAAATGAGTTACTGACTTTAGCTGTGGGACTGGAAATTTAGCAGTGATGTTTAGAGCTACACACAGCAAGATGAATTGAAAGACAGGATCAAGAATAGAATGAAAGACAGCACTGTTTCTCATTAGCAACAATCTCGCTCACTCCACTTGCATGTTACCAGTAGGTAATAGTACAAGGTACAGGGGAGAGGCCATTTTATCACAGATGCAGAGGGCTATGCAGGAGAGTTGAATTATTGGTATCAGGCTAAATAGTGTGTCCTAGAAACTGGCCAAACCAAAGCTTCAGAAGTCAGTTCCAGCAAGATGCCAGATCCAACAGGTTAAGCAACTTCAGACAAGGCCACAACCTGTAGCAGAGGTTAGTGCTGATTGAAGGAAGGAGCTGATCCAGACACAGGCTCCTTTGTTTGCTGTATGTGATTTATCAATTGGGCAATATTTAGAAACAAATATTGATTCAGAGACCACTAGCTCCTCCCACTCAGCCAGCCAGTTTGACTCATTCTGTCAGGGAGCAAACAACATATTGCAACACTTGAATAATTTGTCACAGAGTGTTATTCGGAGTGAGTTGGGAATCGGCTGATGGCATTGCTTTCAAATCAAATAACCGCGAGCCACAAATCAGGAGCTTAAGTGAGGTCCCCCAAAATCAAAGTGTGGACCTCAAGCACCTTTCTGGAAATGTTTCCACAGACCACCAAAGCTCTGAGTAGCTGGGCAGAGCCGCGGAGTGAGCCCCATAGCTCTAATGTGCCCCTTGCACCATGCATGTAAAATGCCTGAGCGGCCGGGTAGCTATGGATCCACCAGCTGTGCACTTTCCCCCTCCTGACCACTGTGGTGGCACTGGGCTCCTCTCTGTACAGGGGTGCAGAGCCCGACCCTAGATCCTGACCTACCTGTGTGCAGAGAAAGCAAACCAGTTCCACGTCCAGGGGACCCCCTCACCGTGCTCACACTGTCCCTTCTGCACATGGGATCCAAGCAAAGGGCAGTCCTAATGAAGTCCACAGACCGCCCCATTCTGGGGCTACCAGTGCTCCCTCTTTCTCCACATCCCTTACCTGGACACTGTCCTACACACCTCTACTTACGGACATTTTCTCCTATGAGTGTAGGAAGGGAAGGCATGTTCCAAATCTGTTCCCTGAACTGGCCTCGAGAGCAAGTGAGCAAGTAAAATGGAAGGCAATCGGCCTTCTCACTGGGACTCCATTCTACTTTCAAGAGATCCATAGATGTGTGGGATAGTGCATGCTCACGGCATTAAGTCACCTTGTGGGCTGAGTCTTGTTTCCCCTGGTATAAAGATAACCACTCTCTGCTTTGTTCATCTTGCTTTGCTTTGTACCTGGCTGCATCTTGCATAAAATCCTCAGCCCTCGACAGATACCTGTTCTGCTCAGAACAAGCTGGGCTGTGCTGGGAATCCAGAGACAGACCACAGATCGCATGTGTAAATCACCAGCATGCCTTTGAACTCCACAGGCCAGTTCCCCAGTGGGCAGAATCCCCTGGGAGAATAACATGAAGGGAAAAGGAGTCCAGGAGAGCTGGCCCCTATTTTAAAGAATTCTTATGGAGGTTGCAGAAACAAACCATCCCAATGTGAAGAAAGAATAGTAAATATGGCAAGTGACCAGCCTGGCTTCACAGTGAAATCCTTGCTGATATTAAACACAGAAAAGAAGCTTACAAGAAGTGGAAGATTGCACAAATGATTAGGGAGGAGTATAAAAATATTGCTCAGGCATGCAGGAGTGAAATCAGGAAGGCCAAATCACACTTGGAGTTGCAGCTAGCAAGGGATGTTAAGAGTAACAAGAAGGGTTTCTTCAGGTATGTTAGCAGCAAGAAGAAAGTCAAGGAAAGTGTGGCCCCTTTACTGAATGGTGGAGGCAACCTATTGAGAGAGGCTGTGGAGAAAGCTACTGTACTCAATGCTTTTTTTGCCTCTGTCTTCACAGACAAGGTCAGTTCCCACTCCGAGACTACTGCATTGGGCAGCACAGCATGGGGAGGAGGTGACCAGCCCTTTGTGGAGAAAGAAGTGATTCAGGACTACACCAAGGGTGCTAAAGGAGTTAGCGGATGTGATTGCAGAGCCACATTATCTTTGAAAATTCATGGCAATTGGGGGAGGTCCCAGATGACTGGAAAAAGGCTAATGTAGTGCCCATCTTTAAAGGAGGAGGATCCAGGGAACTACAGGCCAGTCAGCCTCACCTCAGTCCCTGGATAAATCATGGAGCAGGTGCTTAGGGAATCAATTTTGGAGCACTTAAAGGAGAGGAAAGTGATCAGGAACAGTCAGCATGGATTCACCAAGTGCAAGTCATGCCTGACCTAGTTGCCTTCTATAATTGGCTCTGTGGATGAGGGAAAAGCAGTGGATGTGTTATTCCTTGATTTTAGCAAAGCTTTTGATACAGTCTCCCACAATATTCCTGCCAGCAAGTTAAAGTAGTATGGGCTGGATGAATGGACTACAAGGTGAACAGAAAGCTGGCTAGATCATCAGGCTCAGTGGGTAGTGATCAATGACTCCGTGTTTAGTTGGCAGCCGGTATCAAGTGGAGTGCCCCACGGGTCAGTCCTGGGGCCAGTTTTCTTCAATATCTTCATTAATGATCTGTAGGATGGTGTGGACTGCACCCTCAGCAAGTTTGCGGATGAGACTGAACTGGGAAGAGTGGTAGATGTGCTGGAGGGTAGGGATAGGATACAGAGGGACCTAGATAAATCAACGGATTAGGCCAAAAGAAATCAGATGAGGTTCAACAAGGACAAGTGCAGAGTCCTGCAATTAGGATGGAAGAAACCCATGCACTGCTACAGACTAGGGACTGAGAGACTAGGCAGCAGTTTTGCAGTAAAGTCGCCAGGGGTTACAATGGACGAGAAACTGGACGTGAGTCAACAGTGTGCCCTTGTTGCCAAGAAGGCTAACGGCATTTTGGGCTGTATACGTAGGATCATTGTCAGCAGATTGAGGGACGTGATCATTCCCCCCTATTTGACATTGGCGAGCCCTCATCTGGAGTACTGTGTCCAGTTTTGGGGCCCACACTATAAGAAGGAATGTGGAAAAACTGGAAAGAGTCCAGTGGAGGGCAACAAATGATTAAGGCACTTGAGCATATGATTTATGAGGAGAGGGTGATGGAACTGGGATTATTTAGTCTGCAGAAGAGAAGAATGAGGGGAGATTTGATAGGTGCTTTCAAGTACCTGAAAGGGGATTCCAAAAAGGATGGATCTAGACTGTTCTCAGTGGTACCAGATGACAGAAAAAGGAGTAATGGTCTCAAGTTGCAGTGGGGGAGGTTTAGGTTGGATATTAGGAAAAACATTTTCACTAGGAGGGTGCTGAAGCACTGGAATGGGTTACCTAGGGAGGTGGTGGAATCCCCTTACTTATAGTTTTTAAGGTCAGGCTTGACAGAGCCCTGGCTAGGGTGACTTAGTTGGGGGTTGATCCTGCTTTGAGCAGGTGGTTGGACTAGATGACCTTCTGAGGACCCTTCCAACCCTGATATTCTATGATTCTATGTAAATTAAGCACTGCAGTCAATAGAACTTTGCCAATTTGCACTGAGGATCTGGCCTGTTTTCTTCTTGCTTCTGTTTGGGGTGACGAGAGCGCGGTTGGCAATCGATTTATCGCGTCTTGATGAGACGTGATAAATCGATCACCAAAAGACAGTGGGTAGTGAAGACATACCCATAGTTAATAAACTATTCCCAGTCGCAAATGAAGAAACAGTTTGTTGACTGACTTCTTCATGTTTATGCTATGCTGATGGTCTGTGGTTGGTCAGGAAGATTTGTTAATTTGTATTTCTTCATGATTTCTGTAATTTTTCAGTCAGATCCTCTTTCTGAACACCTACCAGCAAGGTGGTGTAACACAACGAACTCATTATGTGTAATGATATTTCATCTTCTTTATGGCCGACTTACTGAGTCATGCTAAGTTGCAGTACAAGGAGGGGGCCCGAGTTTCAGCTGATCTAAATTTCTATTTACATCACCTGAAAATCTGGCCCAGTGTTTTAAAAAACAATCAGAAGAACTCTCATGTTTAGGTAATCAGCCCCTTCCTGTTTAAAGTGAAGCCACTCCAATGCATGTGTGAAGATAAAAGCACATTTGTAGCCTTCATTTTTGTGCATGCAAATAGTGAGTTGTGTCTAACTAGCCACTTGTGCACAGTTACTTGACTTGCACATGCAATCTCGATAACCACGTGTGCAAATTAGGTGCACAAACGCACAATCATTTTTGCAAGTAAAGTTTAAAAGCTCAGTCCTAACTAAACTAGCAGCTGAAAAACGGATTCCGCTTCTTGATTAATGAGCCATATTTACAGTCCTTTGGTTTCAGCATTTTTATTGAAAACCTCTGAAAAATTCCCAGGTTTAGAAAAATCCTGTATTCGGATTGTGTCTGATTTCTACCTGGGTTTTGTACTGGCTTGAACTCCCTGATCCGGCTCCCTGCTCACAGACACCCTGGTGATGACACAGTGTGCTTGGCAGGGAAGGGTGACTGCCAGTTGGTGGCTGCTCCCAAGTCCTCTCAGAGGTCCAGAGAAGCCCAGGCCACTTCCAGTTTTTGAGGCCCCTAACCATAATAAAAATAAAAAATGATGACCCATGAAAACAAAATAAGGCACCAAAAAAAGTGAGACATAATTTGAATGTTTTTGTATTTAACAAATGCTTTTCTAGCCTTTTTCTGTGCAAATGTACTAATTACTGAAGAAAAATCTAGGTTTTGCACAGTTGATATTAAGCATAGTGAGCCCACTCAGATGCTCTTGTCCCATAGTTGAATGGTGATAGTTCTTTACCTGCTTCAATACGTTAACAGTGCATTCACCTGAAGCCACCGATGCAGGAAAAATGAAAAAAAAATACCCAACATCATTGATATATTAGGAAACACCCCAAAGAGTCCAAGTTCAAGTATTTCTTGGACCAATCCTTTGGCTTGCAATCCAATTTAAAGTTAGTGGAATATATTCGTTTGAGGGAGATGACCTCGTCACTGAGATGTTTTGAGATTTTTTTGTTGTACTGTTGCTGAAATTGTTCAGCTACAAAAAGTAGATCTTCATTACTCAGTCTGCTGAACTGCCAAAGAAACCCCAAAAGGGTACAATTTACTTGCAGTGACTCAAATTGATGGGTAAGATCTGACTGAATAAAGTCAATGATGACAAGGAAGACATTGAACCTATAATGCTACTTGGCATCGGATTAGGTAGGTAAATTGTGATTGGTGAAGAACTCAGATGAAATGCCAACATTCTGTGCTATTAATTTGGATTCAGGATCGTAACATGGGGACATATATTCAATTTGTGTAATGACCCAATCACTCCCAGTCTTTAAGTTAATAGCATCCAGTTTCCAAATTAATTCCACTTCAGCAGTTTCTCATTGGAGTCTGTTTTTCAAGTTTTTTTGTTGAAGAATTACCACTTTTAAGTCTGTTATTGAGTGACCCAAGAGGCTGAAGTGTTCTTTGATCTACTCCACTTTGACATGGGAATTGATCAAAGTGCACTACTAGGGAATTAGCATGGTCTATATGGCCAGTTAGTGTGTAGCAGGATAGTGCAAAGTAGATTACAGCCCTGCTGACTGGCCAGCAGTCATCAAGACAAATCCTTCCTTTAGAGTTCCTTTTGGAGTAGTGTGAATGCTGTATGTAAAACAAAAACCACCCCCACAGAAAAGGCATAGCTCATATCAAGTTCTCACACACTCTAGTACATTGTATGGCATGAAGAAGAACCCCAGAAGCCTTAATCCACTTGAGAAGCATAGATGTCCAGTTGGATGATACTGTTTGAAGAGAATAGTCCCTTTATCAATTGTTTTTTAAAAACACACTGGCAACAGCTAGCTAGTCCTCACCCTTTCATTGCTCAGTCACTAGCTTCCTTCTGACAGGTTTCAGAGTAGCAGCCATGTTAGTCTGTATCCACAAAAAGAACAGGAGTACTTGTGGCTGGGTCATTACACAAATTGAATCTATTTCCCAATGTTAAGTATTCTCACACCTTCTTGTCAACAGTCTGATATAGGTCATCTTAATTATCACTACAAAAGTTTTTTTTCTCCTGCTGATATTAGCTCATCTTAATGAAATAGCCTCTTAGAATAGGTATGGCAACTTCCATCTTTTCATATTCGGTGTGTGTGTGTATATATATATATTGTGGCAAAGCTTTGGCCTTGTCCCTGTGAGTACTGCACTTCCAGGCGGTTTGTGCTAGCCTCAGAGGCTCACTGTGATTAGTTAGGGGAGGTAAAAAGGGGGGGGGGGAAAGCCCAGGCCCACCCTCTACTCCGGGCTCCAGCCCAGGGACCCTAATAGTATCAGCTAAGATGGCTGACCTTTTAGGCACCAAACACAACACAATTCCCTGGGCTACTTCCCCACAGCAGTCCCCTGCTTCTTCAAACTTCTCTTCACCTTTACCTCAAGTTTCCTTCCATGCGTATGATATGTTGTCTACCACTCAGTCTCACCAACAGCACAACCTCCTCTCACAGCTCCTGACATCCACACCCACCTGACTAACTAGGAAGGTTTTTAACAGGTTTCAGCCAGTCCCTGATTGGCTTCAGGTGTCCCAATCAGGCTAGCTATTTCTACTGCCTTCTAGAATCTTCTTAATTGGCCCCAGGTGTCTTGATTGGCCTGGAGTAGCCTTTGTTTGTCTATCCAGACAACAGACCCCTGCCCATCCTGAGGCTGCTCCTCGTGCAGGTCTCTCCTCTGCCTGGAGAAGCAGACAGGCCTGGCTGCTGGGGAAGCTTACCTCAGGTACCTGGAAGGAAGCAGGGCTGGGGCAAGGCAGGAGTTTCTGGAGAGGCTCCTGCCTGGAAACCCCCAGCCCACAGGGCCTAGGGGAAGGTCCACAAGGGGCTCTAAGGGGTGCAGGGGCTGCTGCTACCATCATCCCCCCCTGGAGCCCCTTCCTTCCCCCTCCACCTGGCCCCACCGCTGCTGCCAGGACTTCCCTACCCCCACACACCTACTCACCCCCACACACCCCACTGTTTCTCTGTGGCTGCAAACACCACCTTCTGGAGCTCCCCCTTCGGACTACTTTGTCTTTTACCAGCTGGGTTGAGCTCCACCCCCCCACCTCCCCCCAAAAAAGGACTGTTGCTGAGGGGGGGGGGAGGCCTGCTGCCCTGCCCCCCCCTGCTGCCTCTGGGGGGGGGGGGAGAGAGGCCCAGACACCACCACTACCATCACTGGGCCTCTCCACCGACCTGCTGCTCACCATCACCCCGAAGCCGCTGCTACCATCGAGGAGGTGAGGAAAGAAGACCTTTTGTGGAGGGGGCTTCCAACTGACTGAGTAACTCCTGGGGTGGTGGGATTGCTGCTACCAGGGGGAGCGTGGGGGAAAGGCACAGAGCCCTCCCCCTGTCCATCTGCTCCCCGGACCACCACCCCCACCGCTGCCCCCTCCACCAACCCACCACCATCTGGACCTTGCCCCTCGACGGGGCTGTCGGCTTCTCTCACCCTTTAACCATCTGGGACTGTGAGCAGCAAAGGACTGAGTGGTGCACAGGTGCCTGTGGGCACGTGCACCCTACCCTGGACTTTTTCCTAACCCCCCCCCCCCGGCTGTGTTTGGCTGGTGGGGGTCCCCCCTGCCCTCCCCCCAACCATTTTTCCCCCCTTTTTATTTTTAGTTGCTCCTTTCCTTTAGTTTGCCCCACCCACCCCTTAGTTTTACCGGAAGATAATTTTCGGTCAGCCCTTCCTCCCCTAGCCCTCAGTTTTATTCCTGGCCCCGCCCCAAACTTTGAGTTTTCAGTTTCCCGCCCTTTTCAGCCTCCATTTTGTGTCCCCATCCAGGCCCTTTTTTCCTCCCTAGTTCCCCACCTCCATTGTGTGTGCCCACTTTCCCCTTTAGGTGCCTGTGCGCCCCCCCCATCAGTCTCACTTTCACCCCCCACCTCATGATTTTGTAGCCCCCCCCCTCCTCCCAGTGCAGCCGGAGGAGCCGGAACCTTTGTTTTCTCCCCCGTGCCTGCCCTTGACCCCTGCCAACACCCTCCTCCCCTGCTTCCAGCCTAGCAGGGAGGAGTGGTTGCCCCCCCTTCCCCCCTCCCGTGCCTTTGGGGTGCCCTCCTCTCCCGCTTGCAGCCCCACGGGGAGGAGTGGTTTGCCCCTTCCCCGTTCCACCCCTTCGCCCATTGGACCCTCCTCTCCCGCTTGCAGCCCCGCGGGGAGGAATGGTTAGCCCCTTGCTCACCTGCCCCCTCCACTAAACCCTCCTTCCCGCATACAGTTCAGCGGAGAGGAGCGGTTCCCCTCCCACACTTCTACTTCCATAGGGCCTCCTCCTACCTCCTTATCATCATGGAGGAGACCCCTGCCCTTGTTTCCACCCCTGCCCCTCCCCCAGTCCCCACTCAACCAATCCCTGCCCCTCCCATGCCATTGCCCCTGCCCAATCCTGCGGCCACCCTCTCGACCGGCCCCTGCCCGGTCCCTGACGCTGCCGTGGCCACCCCATCCACCAGCAGGAAGGGCCAGGGGAAAAAGAAGGGAAAAGGCCCCGCCCGGAAACCTACACCTCCCGCGGGTGGGGCTGCCCCTACGGCCGCGGCTTCAACATCTGCCGCGGCCCCTCCTTCCCCAGCCATCCCCTCCACCAGCTCTGCGGACCCTCCGGCCCGCAGGGCGTATGCCCAGGTGGCCGCCGCCCCGCCGCCCGCCCCGACCACCGCCTCCGCTGCCATCTCTGGGGGACGGGGCCCTTTCCACACGCTTACCAGGAGGCACGGCATCCGTTGCCACCTGGTGCCAGCCTCGCCCAATGGAGAAACTTATGCGCGAGCGCTGGCGCGTGTGGTGGGGCCCAGGAATATCGTGGCGGCCTCCAAGATGTATGGGAAGATGGTCTTCTTCCTCGCATCGGAGGCCGCCGCCCAAGAGGCGGTGGAAAAGGGCATGTCGGTGGGGGGGCGTGTTCGTCCCCCTAGAACCCCTGGAGGACCTGGGCGTACGGGTGGTTTTAACCTTCGTCGAGCCCTGCCTCCCTAATGCCGCCCTGCTTCCCGCCCTCTCCACCCTGGGGAAGCCCATTTCCGTCATCACCCCTCTCTCCTCAGGCTATAAGGACCCCGTCCTGCGCCATGTTCTATCTTTCCGCCGGCAGGTACAGATCCAAGTATCGCCAGCGGTGGCGCATAGCGGAGTGCCCCTGGAGGGCTCCTTTATAGTGCCCTACCAAGGGGCTTATCACCGGGTCCACTATTCGATGGGGGAGGCCCGGTGCTTCCTCTGCCGGGCGACGGGGCACGTCCGGAGGGACTGCCCCCTGGCCCGGACCGAAGGGGAGCCCGGGACCCCCGAAACCCAAGAGGGCACCAGCCCTGTCAACGCCGGTGGCCCTGATGGCCCGGTTGTCACCGCTGCTACTGCCGCCCCTCCCTCCACAGGGGAGGTGGTGACGGGGTCCTCAAGAGCCGAGGGGGAGGGCCCGCCCCAGGGGGAGGTTTCCCCTTCCTCTGCCGACCCAGCCCAAAACCCGGACCCTTCCCCCCCTGGCCCTGCTCCACCAGGCCGGCCCTCCACCTCTACCTCCACCTTAGAGGGCTGGGTGCTCGTCCGGGGGAAGCGCGCTGCTCACAAACCGCGAGCCCGCTCCCATCCCTCTGATGAGGAGGGAGCTGTAGCCCCCCGAAAAGTGCTGCGGGGGGCTAGCCCCCACCAACATCTGCTGCACGCCCGGATGAAGCCCAGCAGGCAGCACCAACTGCTATGGCCACGGCAGCGGCCAGAGATGAAACCGTCTCCCCTGATCACCCTTCCTGCGAGGGGGCTGTTGCGGGAGCTCTTTCGGACCCCGCACCATCGGCCCCCCCGGCCCCAACCACCATCGACACAGGGGTGCTTGCCACCCCGGTGTCCGGGGGGGAGGTCGCTGAGGCCTCAGAGCCCGCCCTCCCCCCCATCTATCATGAAATCGAGGCCCTGGGTCTGACCCCATTTACCCAGGGGGAGGACGACCCCATACCAGCGGGCCTCGACATGGGCGGTGCTCTGCTCCCGCCGCCCCCTCCCTCTCCTTGCCTTTCTCTCCCGGAGGACACCCCTGCTCTGGTCCTTGGGGCGCCCCTGACCCTTCCCACCTGCCCGGCTGCTAACAGCAATGTGGCAGAGGCCGCCGAGTCCCTCGGGGCGACGGCCAATGCTGAGCAGCCGGGCCTTGGGTCAGTGGGTCCCGCAGGGACTGTGCAGTCGGCTACCCCCCCAGAGGGGGGCCCAGATACAATCACCATCACGCCCAATGCCGTGGCTGCGGGCGATGCACCTATAGAGTCGCCTGCACCCGGCAACGTGGAAGGCCCCCCTCCTGCTCCCAATCCCCTGACCCTATCTGAAAGTCGAGAGGAGCCACACTGATGTCACTGTTGCCCCCACAACCTCCCTTGAACCAGTCCCAAACTTGACCCCTGTCCCTACCCCAGTCCCTCACTCCGAACCAGCCCCATCCACCGACCCCGGTCCCGGTCCCCTCTCTATCCCTTCACTCGATCCGGACCCAGCCCCCACTACTGCCCCAATCCTTCCCCCCACGCCACTTACGGACCCCGACCCCACTCTTGTCCCAGCCCCGAGTCTGGTCCCCGCTCCTGCTCCGTCCCCTGCCCCCGCCCCTTCCGCTCCCACTGTTATTGCCGCTCCCGAGGTCGTCCCGCCATCAAGCCATCCGGACGACTCTCAGGGGGCGGTTCTTGAACCTCCAACCCCCATGGTCTTTGGGGCTGCATCACCTCCTCCGCCGCCCCCTTCCATGCCGGGAATGGGGAAGGGTCGCCCGGCGCGATCGCGCCGGAGTTCACAGCCTTCCCCACGCGTCACCAAGGGCCACAAAGTCCCTTCAAGAGCCCTACCGGAGGGCGGCAGCCGCTTGGCTGCCATGTCCCCCTCAGAGCTGAAGGAGGAGGTGCGCCACTTCCTAAGAGACACTTGTGGCTCTAGGGAGAAGGTGGCACTCGCCCTCCGGCGCTGGGGGGATTTCCATGATATCCTCCGGGCCGTGAAGGCCCTTTTGGGGGAGGGGATAGGGACCGGGAGGCAGAACATACTGGCCTACCGGCGGGCCCGAACATTCCGCAACTCCCTGCTCGCCTTTGGGGTCGCGCATGGGTTGTTGCAGGGCCCGCCGGGGGCCATCCATCCTTCTGCCCGTGAGGATTCACCCCAGCCCTCGCAATGAAGTCTACCATCTTTGCAACATTAAACACCCGAGGCTGTAGGGTGGGTCTCCGCAGGAGCCAGGTGCTCTCCTTCCTTCGGAACGGGGGGTACTCTGTGATCTTCCTGCAGGAGACCCACACGGCTCCAGCCGCCGAGGCTAGCTGGCGGCTGGAGTGGGGGGACGGGGTGTACTTTAGCCACCTCAGCATCCGTTCGGCTGGGGTGGCTACCCTGTTCTCCGCCGGGCTACGGCCTAAGGTGCTGGGGGTCGCCGAGGTCGTGCCAGGCCGCCTGCTGCACGTCCGGGCCCGCGTGGAGGGCGTCACTCTCAATCTAGTTAATGTGTACGCCCCGAACGCGCGCCCGGACCGGGTGTGCTTCTTTAGGCAGGCGGCGGCCTTCCTCGGCACCCTGGATCCTCACGAATGCCTGGTCTTGGGCGGGGACTTTAACACCACCCTCGAGGACCAGGACCGTTCAGGAAGAGAGACTTCCCACATGGCCGCAGACGTCCTCAGGGAGATCATAGATCGGCATTCCCTGGTGGACGTCTGGCGTGCCCACCACCCGGACGACCACGTCACCTTCACTTATGTCCGGGTGGGGGAAGGCCAGTCCATTTACTCCCGGATAGACCGCCTCTATTTTTCCAGACTTTATCTGGCGGAAGCCCGCGCCTCTGGCATCCGGCCGGCCCCGTTCTCGGATCACCATCTGGTGACCGTGACGGCCTCTCTGAGTTTGGAGAGGCCAGGGCCGGCCTATTGGCATTTTAACAACAGTCTGCTGGAGGATGCGGGCTTCGTGGCGGCCTTCCGGGAGTTCTGGCTGGCCTGGCGGGAACAGCGGCGTTCCTTCCCTTCCGCGAGGCGGTGGTGGGACGTGGGGAAGGTGCGCGCCAAGCTCTTCTGCCGTGACTACACCCGGGGCGCCAGCCGGCGGCGGGGTGCGGTGATAGAGCAGTTGGAGCGGGAGGTTTTACAGCTAGAGAGGCGCCTGGCCTCCGGCCCCGAGGATCCACCCCTCCGCGCAGTGTACAGGGAGAAGCGGGAGGAGCTCCGGGCTCTGGAGGACCACCGGGCCCGGGGCGCGTTCGTTCGATCCCGCATCCGTCTCCTTCGGGAGATGGATCGCGGCTCCCGTTTCTTCTACGCCCTGGAGAAAAGGAGGGGGGCCAAAAAGCATGTCACCTGCCTCTTGGCGGCGGATGGCACCCCCCTCACGGATCCGGAGGAGATGCGTGGAAGGGCTAGGGCCTTCTACGCAGACCTCTTCTCTCCGGATCCGACCGAAGCCGAAGCCCGCAGGGTGCTCTGGACCGAGCTCCCGACGGTCGGCACGGGCGACTGAGACCGGCTGGAGACGCCTTTCTCTCTGGCCGAGTTCTCGGCCGCCCTCCGTCTCATGCCCACCAATAAATCACCAGGCATGGACGGGCTGACCGTGGAGTTCTACCGCGTGTTCTGGGACGTCCTCGGCCCGGACCTCGTCATCGTCTGGGCCGAGTCCTTGCAGTGCGGGGTGCTCCCTCTTTCGTGCAGGCGAGCCGTACTGACCTTATTGCCAAAGAAGGGGGACCTCCGCGATCTTCGGAATTGGTGTCCCGTCTCGCTCCTCAGCACGGACTATAAGGTCGTAGCGAAAGCAATTTCGCTGCGGCTGGGGTCCGTGCTGGCGGACGTGGTCCATCCCGACCAGACCTACACGGTCCCGGGCCGTACCATCTTCGATAACCTCTATTTGGTCCGGGACCTCTTAGAGTTAGGGCGTAGGGATGGTCTGTCGTTCGCCCTCCTGTCCCTGGACCAGGAGAAGGCGTTCGACAGGATGGACCACGGGTATCTCCTGGGCACTCTGCGGGCGTTCGGCTTCGGTCCCCAGTTTGTGGGGTTTCTCCGGGTACTGTACGCTGAGGCGGAGTGCTTGGTCAGGCTCAACTGGACCCTGACCGAGCCGGTCAGCTTTGGGCGGGGAGTATGGCAGGGGTGCCCCCTCTCGGGTCAGCTGTACGCTCTGGCGATCGAGCCCTTCCTCTGTCTCCTCCGACGGCGGTTGACGGGGTTGGTGCTTCGGGAGCCGGGGCTGCGGCTGGTCCTGTCGGCGTACGCCGACGATGTACTCCTCGTGGTCCAGGACCCGGGCGACCTGGTGCGGGCGGAGGCCTGCCAAGCTGTGTACTCGGCGGCCTCCTCCGCCCGGGTCAACTGGGTCAAGAGCTCTGGCCTGGTGGTCGGGGACGGGTGGCAGGTCAGCTCCCTCCCACCCGCGCTTCAAGCCATTCGGTGGAGCGCGGGTCCGCTGCTCTATCTTGGCGTCTATCTCTCTGCCACGCACCCCTCTCCGCTGGAAAACTGGCAAGATTTGGAGGGCAGGGTGAGTGAGCGGGTGCGGAGGTGGACGGGACTGCTCCGGTGTCTCTCCCTACGTGGGAGGGCGCTGGTTTTAAACCAGCTGGTCCTGTCCATGCTCTGGCACCGGCTCAACACCCTGAGCCCGGCCCCGAGGATCCTGGCCAGACTCCAGAGGCTCGCCCTGGCCAGAAGAAGTCCAGGACTCCACTGGGTCTCTGCAGGGGTTCTGAGTCTTCCCCTGGAGGAAGGAGGACAGGGCCTGGTCTGCTTGCGCAGCCAGGTCCATGTCTTCCGCCTCCAGGCCCTGCAGAGACTCCTCTATGGTGATGGTAGTCCGGCATGGAGAACTTTGGCGCACGCCTTCCTCCGCCGCCTCCGGGGGCTTCGCTATGACCGGCAGCTCTTTTTTCTCCACCGGAGGGGTCTTCCGCGAGATCTCTCGGAGCTGCCGGCCTTCTACCAGGACCTCCTTCAGACCTGGCAGCTCTTCGGGGCGACCAGGTCCTTTGTGGCCACCGAGGGAGAGGATCTCCTCGCGGAGCCCCTGCTACACAATTCGGCCCTCCGTGTGCAGGTGGCGGAGTCTCTTTCAGTGCGTCGGAGGTTGGTCCTGGGAGAAATCACTAAAGTCGGAGACCTCCTGGACTACGACGGAGGGGACTGGGTGGACCCCCGTGCGCTCGCTCGGCGCATGGGGCTCTCCACCCTTGTGACCCCCCTGCGCGTACTCCAGGAGGTGAGGACCGCCCTGTCTCCCGTCTCTCTCGGTTTCCTGCAGCGGGCCTTGAGAGAGGGTTCTCCCCGCCCACCCCTCACCCCGAGCCCTCCGGAAATGGTATTCGGGCCTCGGCTTCGTGAGCCCTCCCGGCCTCTCCACTCCCACACCCCGAGCCGGCTGCACACCTTGCAGCCGGTCTCGTTTCGAACCGCGTCGAGGAAACAGCTTTACACGCTCATGCTTCACACGGTACATCTCCTCACCCTCGCGTCCCGCCCCGATACCAAGTGGCGGGACTACCTACCACCGAACGAGGGTGAGCGGCCCCGGTGGGACACCTTCTACTCCACACTGATTCCACGGCCCGCTGGGGATATTAGCTGGCGGCTCCTTCATGGTTCCTCCCCATGCCCGACACCTGCCCCTTTTGCGGAGTGAGGGAGGACCTGGCGCACGCCTACCTCGAGTGCGCCAGGCTGCAGCCCCTATTCCGGCTCCTCCAGAACCTCCTATTGAGGTTCTGGCTGCACTTTTCCCCACACCTTTTTCTTTTTGGACACCAAATCCGTGGCCCCACAAAGTCGCGAGACCTCCTCGTCAACCTCCTCCTGGCGCTTGCCAAAACCACCATCTATAACACCAGGAGGAGGATGCTAGACGAGGGGGTACAGTGCGACTGTGGGGCCTATTTCCGGTCACTCATTCAGTCACGTATCCGGGCAGAGTTCCACTGGGCAGCGTCCACTGGCTCCCTCGACAGCTTCGCGGAGCAGTGGGCGCTGTGCGGGGTTCTCTGCTCGGTGTCCCCATCCTGTACCCTTGTTTTAAACCTGTAACCCTCACACACTCCCTTGTCCTTTTTTTCATTAGTTGTCCCCCGTAATTAATTGGCCCCGGGTCCAGTGTCCCTCCCGCCAGGCTGGAGGAGGGACTTCAGTAATGGACGGGCTTAGGCCCGCCCACCTCCTAGGTAAACCAAAAGGTATGTCTGGGTGGGGGAAGGGCAGTCCATTTACTCCCGGATAGACCGCCTCTACTTTTCCAGACTCTATCTGGCGGAAGCCCGCACCTCCGGCGTCCAGCCGGCCCCGTTCTCGGATCACCATCTGGTGACCGTGACGGCCTCTCTGAGTTTGGAGAGGCCAGGGCCGGCCTATTGGCATTTTAACAACAGTCTGCTGGAGGATGCGGGCTTCGTGGCGGCCTTCCGGGAGTTCTGGCTGGCCTGGCGGGAACAGCGGCGTTCCTTCCCTTCCGCGAGGCGGTGGTGGGACGTGGGGAAGGTGCGCGCCAAGCTCTTCTGCCGTGACTACACCCGGGGCGCCAGCCGGCGGCGGGGTGCGGTGATAGAGCAGTTGGAACGGGAGGTTTTACAGCTAGAGAGGCGCCTGGCCTCCGGCCCCGAGGATCCACCCCTCCGCGCAGTGTACAGGGAGAAGCGGGAGGAGCTCCGGGCTCTGGAGGACCACCGGGCCCGGGGCGCGTTCGTTTGATCCCGCATCCGTCTCCTTCGGGAGATGGATCGCGGCTCCCGTTTCTTCTACACCCTAGAGAAAAGGAGGGGGGCCAAAAAGCATGTCACCTGCCTCTTAGCGGCGGATGGCACCCCCCTCACGGATCCGGAGGAGATGCGTGGAAGGGCTAGGGCCTTCTACGCCGACCTCTTCTCTCTGGATCCGACCGAAGCCAAAGCCCGCAGGGTGCTCTGGACAGAGCTCCCGACGGTCGGCGTGGGCGACCGAGACCGGCTGGAGACGCCTCTCTGGCCGAGTTCTCGGCCGCCCTCCGTCTCATGCCCACCAATAAATCTCCGGGCATGGACGGGCTGACCGTGGAGTTCTACCGCGCGTTCTGGGACGTCCTCGGCCCGGACCTCGTCATCGTCTGGGCCGAGTCCTTGCAGTGCGGGGTGCTCCCTCTTTCGTGCAGGCGAGCCGTACTGACCTTATTGCCGAAGAAGGGAGACCTCCACGATCTTCGGAACTGGCGTCCCGTCTCGCTCATCAGCACGGACTATAAGGTCGTAGCGAAAGCTATTTCGCTGCGGCTGGGGTCCGTGCTGGTGGACGTGGTCCATCCCGACCAGACCTACACGGTCCCGGGCCGTACCATCTTCGATAACCTCTATTTGGTCCGGGACCTCTTAGAGCTAGGGCATAGGGATGGTCTGTCGTTCGCCCTCCTGTCCCTGGACCAGAAGGCGTTCGACAGGATGGACCACGGGTATCTCCTGGGCACTCTGCGGGCGTTCGGCTTCGGCCCCCAGTTTGTGGGGTTTCTCCGGGTGCTGTACGCTGAGGCGGAGTGCTTGGTCAGGCTCAACTGGACCCTGACCGAGCTGGTCAGCTTCGGGCGGGGAGTACGGCAGGGGTGCCCCCTCTCGGGTCAGCTGTACGCTCTGGCGATCGAGCCCTTCCTCTGTCTCCTCCGACGGAGGTTGATGGGGTTGGTGCTTCGGGATCCGGAGCTGCGGCTGGTCCTGTCGGCGTACGCCGACGATGTACTCCTCGTGGTCCAGGACCCGGGCGACCTGGTGCGGGCGGAGACCTGCCAAGCTGTGTACTCGGCGGCCTGCTCCGCCCGGGTCAACTGGGTCAAGAGCTCTGGCCTGGTGGTCGGGGACGGGTGGCAGGTCAGCTCCCTCCCACCCGCGCTTCAAGCCATTTGGTGGAGCACGGGTCCACTGCTCTATCTCGGCGTCTATCTCTCCGCCACGCACCCCTCTCCGCCGGAAAACTGGCAAGATTTAGAGGGCAGGGTGAGTGAGCGGGTGCGGAGGTGGACGGGACTGCTCCGGTGTCTCTCCCTACGTGGGAGGGCGCTGGTTTTGAATCAGCTGGTCCTGTCCATGCTCTGGCACCGGCTCAACACCCTGAGCCCGGCCCCGAGGATCCTGGCCAGACTCCAGAGGCTCGCCCTGGACTTCTTCTGGCCAGGACTCCACTGGGTCTCTGCAGGGGTTCTGAGTCTTCCCCTGGAGGAAGGAGGACAGGGCCTGGTCTGCTTGCGCAGCCAGGTCCATGTCTTCCGCCTCCAGGCCCTGCAGAGACTCCTCTATGGTGATGGTAGTCCGGCATGGAGAACGTTGGCGCACGCCTTCCTCCGCCGCCTCCGGGGGCTTCGCTATGACCGGCAGCTCTTTTTTCTCCACCGGAGGGGTCTTCCGCGAGACCTCTCGGAGCTGCCGGCCTTCTACCAGGACCTCCTCCAGACCTGGCAGCTCTTTGGGGCAACCAGGTCCTTTGTGGCCACCGAGGGAGAGGATCTCCTCGCGGAGCCCCTGCTACACAATTCGGCCCTCCGTGTGCAGGTGGCGGAGTCTCCTTCAGTGCGTCGGAGGTTGGTCCTGGGAGAAATCACTAAAGTCGGAGACCTCCTGGACTACGACGGAGGGGACTGGGTGGACCCCCGTGCGCTCGCTCGGCGCATGGGGCTCTCCACCCTTACGACTCCCCTGCGCGTACTCCAGGAGGTGAGGACCGCCCTGTCTCCCGTCTCTCTCGGTTTCCTGCAGCGGGCCTTGAGAGAGGGTTCTCCCCGCCCGCCCCTCACCCCGAGCCCTCCGGAAATGGTACTCGGGCCTCGGCTTCGTGAGCCCTCCCGGCCTCTTCACTCCCACACCCCGAGCCGGCTGCACACCTTGCAGCCGGTCTCGTTTCGAACCGCGTCGAGGAAACAGCTTTACACGCTCGTACTTCACACGGTACATCTCCTCACCCTCGCGTCCCGCCCCGATACCAAGTGGCGGGAATACCTAACACCGAACGAGGGTGAGCGGCCCCGGTGGGCCACCTTCTATTCCCCGCTGATTCCACAGCCCGCCGGGGATATTAGTTGGCGGCTCCTTCACGGAGCCGTGAGCACGGGCGTGTACTTGGCGCGGTTCCTCCCCATGCCCGACACCTGCCCCTTCTGCGGAGTGAGGGAGGTCCTGGCGCACACCTACCTCGAGTGCGCCAGGCTGCAGCCCCTATTCCGGCTCCTCCAGAACCTCCTATTGAGGTTCTGGCTGCACTTTTCCCCACACCTTTTCCTTTTTGGACACCAAATCCGTGGCCCCACAAAGTCGCGAGACCTCCTCGTCAACCTCCTCCTGGCGCTTGCCAAAACCACCATCTATAACACCAGGAGGAGGATGCTAGACGAGGGGGTACAGTGCGACTGTGGGGCCTACTTCCGGTCACTCATTCAGTCACGTATCCGGGCAGAGTTCCACTGGGCAGCGTCCACTGGCTCCCTCGATAGCTTCGCGGAGCAGTGGGCGCTGTGTGGGGTTCTCTGCTCGGTGTCCCCGTCCTGTACCCTTGTTTTAAACCTGTAACCCTCACCTGTCCTTTTTTTTTTTTTTTCATTAGTTGTCCCCCGTAATTAATTGGCCCCGGGTCCAGTGTCCCTCCCGCCAGGCTGGAGGAGGGACTTCAGTAATGGACGGGCTTAGGCCCGCCCACCTCCTGAGTAAACCAAAAGGTGCACATCCTGAGACTGATATACCTGCCTTCTAGCACTCTCCTATACCCTTCTGGTCTCACTCCATCACAATATATATATATCGTCCTACTATATGTTCCATTCTATGCATCTGATGAACTGGGCTGTAGCCTACGAAAGCTTATGCTTAAATAAATGTGTTAGTCTCTAAGGTGCCACAAATACTCCTGTTCTTTTTTTAGCTTCTTTCTGTCATTCATCTAATCTAGCCATCTCGGTCCATTTAATATAGCCTACACCTTCTTCCCCTCCCCCAGTCCTAATGTGCTTGTTGTTGTAGTATTGCAGATTAAAATATATCCTGTCAGTAAGTATGGCCCATCTCTACTTCCTCAGGGTTGTATTTCTCAGGAGCATGTGAGGTGGGGGATGTCAAGGGGACTTGGGAGATGCTAAGCCTAGTGTGACCAGAGGGCAAGTGTGAAAAATCGGGATGGGAGTAGGGGGGTAATAGATGCCTATATAAGAAAAAGCCCCCCAAATCGGGACTGTTCCTATAAAATTGGGACATCTGGTCACCCTAGCTAAGCCTCTCTGTATGTATCTTTATTTGGGCAAGGCCTCTGCAGCATGGTGTGGCTTGCACTGATCTGCAAAATAGGCAAGAGACATGCTCATTCTGAGATCCAGGGGAAGACATTTCCCAGGTGAATGCTCCGCAACCAGCAATACCCTGCCCCAGGATCCAGATGTTTTTCTGTCACTCCATTGATTAGGGCATTCTTAACACTTCAAATGTGGCCCACTGTAAAATGTTTTTTTCATTTGGTGGGGAAGGTTCTCCACAATCTAAACATCAGGGTCTCTTTTTTAAATCAACTGTCCCATCACCGAGAATTCCAGGGGCATTATTTTTATAGGAGCAAATGTTTTGTGCCCCCCCTACCAGGGAACAACAAACACTGCTTTCCTGATCTGTGCTGACATTGTCTCCAAGTCTGGAGCACATAATGCCACAGTCATCTCAAGGTTCATCAGAACTACAGAGCAAGAAAACAATACTTGCTCAGTGGAAAGAAGAAATCAGCTGCAGCAGAAAGGATATTCGCAACCCCCCACAATCTAACGGCAATAAAACACTTGGCAAGTGTTGATGTGAAGCCAGAGGAAGTGACTGGATGAACGTCTCCTGTTACTTTAAAGCATTACGAAAAAGCGGGTCTTGAGGATCTGGAGCTCTTTAAATGAGGAATATCTAAGGTCCCATTAGAACACAGCATGATACGGTCACTGTGGAATGAGAGATGGCACAGTCACCAGTTTGGGTAAGTCATGTGATCTCAATCGCCCCTGATTATTTCCAAGCAGGAGCTTCTCACCAGCTCCCTCTGATTCAGCCTTAAGTGGTAAACAACTCAACTGCCGTGGTTATCCTCTCATGCAAAGCCTCTCACCTTCTGGAATGTAACAAGCCCACATACTTCCACTCTTTATTTGCTTAACCAGCCCCTTTAATCTATGTTCAGATGTCTGTTCCAAAATAAGTTGTTAAAAGCCATGCAATGTAACGATACCACACTCTTGGGGTGATGGGGGAACCCCTCTGGAATACACATCCTTGTACCATGCTATGCCTATGAGTGGGAGAATTTAAAGTCATTTCTGATGTAGCCAGATATTGGGGGTGTTAGAAACTCTAGGCTTGGAATGTCAGCATCTTGGACAGGAACCTCTGGAATGGCCTGGGGAGAATGCTGTGATGTCTTCTTGGTGGTTGCTGCAGATTGTGGCAGCTCCTGAACCCCCTCCCTCTTGGCAGTCCCTCAATGAATTATCACTGTACTTTACTAATTCCCTTAGGGTGAAATTCACCTCCATGCACAAGGCCAGCACAAAGCATCACTGAGAGGTTCAGTGGTGGGTAGGCCTGTCTTAGCACAGAGGTGCCGAGGCCTGGTTTAGCACAGGAGTGAATTTCACCCTTATTTCTTAATCCCAGACTGAGTGGTGGGTGCTGCTTGATGCACAAATAAAGAAATGTGTGAACATCCAAGGGCCAGTCGAAGACTGGACAGGAATGCACTGGGAGGCCTAAAGAACAGTGACACCTCCAGTCCTTGCTGTTGTTTTCTATGCATTAGAGTGGGACAGCAGTATATGGAAATGGGTTAGTGTCTGTGGGCCTTGTGGAAGAATGGAGTGAGCAGGAGGGATTTGGATGGAGAAAGTGGCTATCTGGTGCATTGGGCTGGGGAAGTCATGCTGTGTACAGCGGATGGTGGGTGTTTTCTTTTCAGAGGGTTGAGAGGCTGTAGATTAAAACACTTGCTCTAAACTGAATGTCCCCAACTTCTGGAACCTATGGTTATTGCTATATTGAACCACGTGGGCTAGGCCGAGGGCTCTTGGGCAATGGAATAGCTCCTCCAGGAGAAGAATGAGCTGACTTCTATGGGTGTCAAGCACATCCTTAAAATCAAGGATGTGCTTAAGTCCTGTGCTGAATCTAGGCCTTAATGTGGAAAGACCCAGGCAGCCAATGGAGGGATCTGAGGAGTGTGTGGGGGAGCTGGCACAATGGGAGGAGTGGTGGGGGAAGAACACTTTAGCTGCCACTTGTGTAATTTGGAGAGGTGAGAACCAGGTGGGCCAGAGAGGAGATTTAGTGACTGCAAGAGCTATTAGTGGTCACAACTACCTGAACTGGTGGTCTAGCAGAGGAGGTAGAGGAAGGAGCAGTTGTTAGAGGGAGCAGGGAGAGGATGTGGTGAGACCACTGTTAGCTCCAACACTGCACTCCAGAGGTTGTGGTCCTAGATACGCTCTGGTCAGTTCACCCCACACTATGTTAGCTTCTCCCAGAAGGCACCAGTGGCTTGCAGGGGAACATAGAGCCAGCATTGCCACCAGAGCAGGTGGTCGTGATGAGGGAGGAGCGTAACAAGGACAGCTCAGGGATGTCCCAAAGGAAGTGAGTCATTCAGCGGGACAGTAAAGCACCTGGGATTCATTCCTTCTGGATGGAAGGTGCTTTGGGATTGCAAGGTTCCTCTTACTGACTCCTCTTCCTGCATTATACTCATGGTATTAGGTGTTTAATGTCCAAATTGGCAAGGCCTGGCATCCAGGACGGGCAAAGACTCCTTGGTGAAAAGGAAAGGCAATAGTTAATGGGAATGAATACTAAATAGTCTAGATTCAATTTGATTCTCACAGCGGCTCCCTGAGCTCTGCCTTTGTAAGGCAGGGGGTGGCTGGAACAAAGAAAATAGCCTTTCCCACTGTACTTCAGCCAAGCAGGAATTGAAATGAAACAAAGTGGGACTTTCCCATTTTAAATCTCTTGGGTGAACGACATGCACCTGCTCTGCTCCCACTCATGCCTGCATGTGTGTCAGTGCCAAACTGAAATACTGCCTAAAAATGGGCTGACTGGAATGGGGAAGGGGGGCGGGGAGAGGAAATTGAGGAACTATTGGGAAACAAGGACAAACACTGCCAGTCATTACTTCTGCTAACACAGCGAGCCCTGTCCCTCTATAAAAAGGCAAAGAGTAGCCCAGGAGTCGTCACTCACTCAGAGGGGACAGTCTGTGAGCAAAGGTCCTGCAACACCTGGCTGCCAAGCTCAGGAGAGAAGGATGAAGTTTGCTCTCCATGCCACACTGTCCTTGGGGATACTGGGTAAGTGCCTGCAGAGCAGCAGTTTTGAGCTGGGGGTGTCACTGACATTCTCAGCAGCCCCCACACTAGCCATAGACTGTGAGGATGTTGCATAAGGGGGCCAGTTTAATTTCAGTGCAGAGTAAACACCAACTGTCACAGAACTGTGCAGGACAGAAACCAAAGGGGAAATAGCTGCTGGGTGCCGGACTGTGTCAGTCGTTTGCCAGGGATCTTGCTGTCCAGAGATGGCAATTTTTATGCTAATTACAGCAATTTTACTGCAGTTCCTATCTTTGCTAAGGGCCTGATCCAAAGACCAGTGACAACCACAGGAGTTTTTCCATTGACTTCAGTGAGCTTTGGATGAGGCCCTAAAACAGTCCAAAGGGAAAGGCTGTGTTTCAGGTTTGCTCCTTATAAGGAGCTCCGGCTGCAGGTGTTGGTGGAAGTATGTCCCCCTGGTGGAGCGCTGGTGTAGGAGAGTCACTGAAAGCTGACGAAGTGAGCTATAGCTCACGAAAGCGTATGCTGAAATAAACTAGTTAGTCTCTAAGGTGCTACAAGTATTCCTCACTTTCTTTACGGATACAGACTAACACGGCTGCTATTATTGAAACTGAAAGCCTTGTCTACAGAGGATGCACATGTGTTTAGAGAAGCTTCTTAAAATAATACTTAGCAAAGAATCTTTAATGCAGAAGTTACAAACAATTACTGCAGAACCTGTAGGGTCCTGTCTTTCTAACCTGTCCCATGTTCTTCTCGGGGGAGGGGAAGGGGGAGTCTCTGCAGCTCAACCTTGGACCCCCTTCTTGTAAAGAGACATGCCCTTTCAAATTGCCCCCCCCCCCTCCTCCAAGACCTTGCCTGAGAGTACGCTGCATTGCTTGGGGTTATCTCAAAAAAGCTTCCACAATGATCTGGTGCCACTAGTGACTGTAGCCCCTTCTTTTCTACCCCAGCCCTGCCCAGCAAGATGAGGCTGTGAGGAGTGCCCCTCTTTCTTCTCCTAGGCCCAGAAAGACCCACAAGTCTCCTTCCACTAGATGTGTCTTTACTCCCGCCTTTGGAGCCCCTGCTCTTTCAGGCTCCTGGTTTCCTCTGTGTAAAACGCTGGCTGTGCTCACGACAAATCGCTCTCCCTTTCTCTCTCTCTCACCCAGACCCCTCTATGTGCTGATAATGAAGCCACCTCCCTGGCAGCATCACTCTCTTAGCCTGATCCTGGGACCCTTGACTTAAATGGGAGGCAGTAGGGCAGGGGTGGGCAAACCACAGCTCACAGGCCACATCCGGCCCGCAGGACCATCCTGACCAGCGTGCCTGAGCTCCCAGTGGGGGAGGCTGCTCCTGGCCCCGCCTTCCCAGAGCCTCAACCTGCAGTGCAGGCAGCACTCTGGGGGGATGGGGCTGCATGCTCCTCCAGGAGAGCGGTGCAATGTGTCTGGCTCTGGTAGGGCCACCAGCAGCGTGGTAAGAGGGGGCGGGGAGGCTGGGGGTTGGATATGGGACAGGGAGTCCCGGGGGGCAATCAGGGGACAGGGGTATTTTGGATGGGGCAGAGGTTCTGGGGCGGGGGGGCAGTCAGGTGGGGATGGGGAATGGGGGGGAGGTTGGATAGGCATGGGAGTCCTGGGAGTCTGTCGGGGGGAGGGAGGGAATAGGGGTCAGGGCAGACAGGGAGCAGGGAGGGTTGGGAAAGGGGTGGGGTCCTGGGGGCAGAGTGGGGGGTCTCTGGAGGGGGCAGTCAGGGGGCAAGGAGCAGGGGGGGTTGGATGGGTCTGGGATTCTGAGGGGGCAGTCAGAGGGTGGGATGTGGGAGGGGGTTGGATGGGGGAAGGGCCAGGCTGTTTGGGGAGGCACAGCCTTCCCTGACCCAGCCCTCCGTACAAGTTTTCAACCCTGATGTGGCCCTCAGGCCAAAAAGTTTGCCCGCCCCTGTATTAGGGGGAAGGAATTTTATAAATAGAACTAATAAAAGAAAAACATTCAGAGATTTTTTAAACCAGTCAGTAAAAGCAGAGATTTGAAAATACAAGCTGGGAGCAGAACAACAATTAGAAACAAGCAGAAAAAGCACATGGACAATGGCAGAGTTTTACTGGTAAAACAAATAGAAGCAGGCACCGATTATTATACAAACCTTCTATTTTGCAGTGATTTGGAACAGGTAAATGTCCACACATTGCTGACCTGTGTGACTGCAGAATGTTATTACTGTTACCCTTGTCCTCTTCCCACTTGGTGTTTGTTACATTCCCTTAATGCTTCATTTCTTAAATGAAGTGTCTTCTTCTGCTATGAATCTGGCATAATTGGGGATCCCAATTCTAAATTGGGCCTCTGGACACTAACCTTAGCTAAATAATCAGCATCCACAACACTGCGGCTGATCCAAAATCTCCATCAGCAGAAGAAGAGCATCTGTTTATAATGTTCTGTCCTCCCTTCTTAAAGCCTTGATCCTGCAAATACTTAAGCACGTGTGTAACTTTATGTATGTGAATAGTCCCACTGAAGTCAATGGAACAGCTCACATGCATGCAGTGAAGCAAGCCAGGACATGTTTGGGGCTTAAATTATCTATCCTTATATCGGTTCTTATATTCCCAAACAAAAACCATGGTGAATAAGAGATAAGAATGCAAGGTATTTTTACCCCTCTGTAAAAAGCCACAGAAAGAAACATTGTGGAAACGAAACCACATGCATTTTTGAAAACAGAAAGCTTAGACTTTAGCAGTTCAATAATCTTCATGCGGGGGCTTAGTGCAGAGCTCTGTGAAGTCAGAGGGAGTCTTTACATTGGCTCTAGTGAGGTTTGGATGAGGTCCTTTTATATCCCAACCAGCTTCCACCCTCATTCAACCTCAGTTTTGCCCATGACAACGTAAACAAGAGGATAAACATTACTACACACCAATACCTGCATTCAGAGCCCTGCATTCCTACACGGTGATGATGGTACCTAATACACCACTATTCAGTAAGCAATAGCCACATGCTTTCAAACAATACCTTAGATTAGATCTACAATGCACAGACTCAGCATATTCAATTATCCAATGCAAGTCTGTCCACCAGGGAATTCCCCTGATGTGAGGAGATGCTTCAGGTGATGCCACCTCTCCCCATATCTGGGGCAAGGTACATGCCAAAGGACATGGGTGTAACCAGGGTGCTTCTGAGCTCCAGGAATCCCCTACCTGTTGGGCTTCTCTACCTTACACCAAGGACTGGACCCTGGTCAGCTCAAGGGTCAACTGGGGAAAAGAGTGTGCTTTGGCCAAGTCAGGGAATGTGTTCCTATATGTTGTCTTTTTGTGAGGGTATCCAGAGAACCGCTGGCAACAGTCTTCCAGCATTCACTTCCCTCTCACAAACTGTTTTGTTGGGAACTTGCTGGTTTGTGGTGAGTCTTTAACAGAGAACATGCTGTGTTTCCACTTCCATTGACACTGTCAGGAACTCAAGGTGGTCAGTCTTCCACTGCGGTTTGCCCTTGCAGTGTGAGAGGCCTACAGCTGCAAAGCTCTCATTGTGCGCACTTCTCTGGGGCTGCAGGGTAGGAGTCCTCCTCCTGGACACTTCCTAAGGTGCACAGGATAGGCAGACTGGAGAGCAGGAGAGAATCATAGAATATCAGGGTTGGAAAGGACCTCAAGAGGTCATCTAGTCCAACCCCCGGCTCAAAGCAGAACCAACCCCAACTAAATCATCCCAGCCAGAGCTTTGTCAAGCCTGACCTTAAAAACCTCTAATGAAGGAGATTCCACTGCCTCCTTAGGTAACCCATTCCAGTGCTTCACCACCCTCCTAGTGAAAAAGGTTTTCCTAATATCCAATCTAAACCTCCCCCACTGCAACTTGAGACCATTACTCCTTGTTCGATCATCTGGTACCACTGAGAACAGTCTAGATCCATCCTCTTTAGAACCCCCTTTCAGGTAGTTGAAAGCAGCTATCAAATCCCCCCTCATTCTTCTCTTCTGTAGACTAAACAATCCCAGTTCTCTCAGCCTCTCCTCATAAGTCAAGAGCCTGTGCAGGGAGAGTAGCTCCCACCCTGCAGGCCAGGAAGTCCATGACAGTGAAGCTGCCCTGCTATATACCTTACAGTCTGAAAGGTAGATGCTCCCCTTCTGCACATCTCTTCAGGAGCGACCTCAGGACTTTAGGGTAGAGCATGTCTCCTAAGGAATGAAGGAAAAGTGGGAGAGTAGTTCCCCGACAGAGAAACACATGCAAATTTGGAGAGTTCTCTGACACAGAGGAGGTACCTGGAATAAGGTGTTTATTCAAGCCCTGATGTTTACTCTGCTCATCCTGATTTCAGTTTGTGGGCCAAACCCTGCTCTCAGTTACACGACAAATCTGGAGTGACTCCACAGAGATCAGTTATGCTGGAACTACAACATGTAATGGAAGGTTGCATTTGCTCCTATTTTTTCCTCTTCCTCAAAAGAGGAATGCCTGACCCCTACGAGCACAAACCCTGGGAATGATCCTGCATTTGGGATGGGGCGAGGAACTTTAGTAGAACTCTCCTGGTGATTTGAATCTCAGGCAGCCAATTAGTAAGAGCAGGACTATAAAAATATCACACACCCTACACTTTTGGCCAAATTTGTCTGTGCAGTAGCTCCACTAAGGTCACTGTGGTTACACCAGGATGAATTTAGCCCTTTGAATCCACTTGAATCTAGATGTAAGAAACCAGTACGCAGCGCCCCTAAGCCCTGGAGTCCTGCTATTGGGAGCAGGCAGGGAAGGAGAGATCCGTGAGTCTCATGGGAGACCTATATCTGTAGGGAGGGATGCTAGTTCTTTCATCCACATCTGAGGTTCATGAAACAACTTCTTAGTCCTCTTTTGCTCTCTCCACAGTACTCTGTCTTGCTGACTCCCCAGTCCAAAGTCCCATCCGATGGTGCACAATATCTGATGCAGAGCAGAAGAAATGTGGGGAACTGAAGACGAAAATGTCCTTAACTGCTTCAGTAGACTGTGTGAAGAAAACAAATCATCTTGACTGCATAAAAGCCATTGCGGTAGGTTGCCAACAATGTATCAGGCCTGGGGCTGGGAGGAACAACTTGCCTTGTTGAGTTCCATTTGCCTAATCTGGGATGAAAGCTTCACTATCTTTAAGTCACTGATTTCCTTCCCTCATTGCCTGGCTCCATCGCTACAACAGCCCCCCAGCCAGGAAGGACCCCAAAGAGAGGCTCTGATTAATTTGTGCTCAGTGTTTTCTGGCCCTGCTGATGCATATGCCCACAATCGATTTAACCCTTTTGTGTTTCAGGATAATGAAGCAGATGCCATTAGTCTGGATGGTGGCCATATTTTCGAAGCACACCTTGCCCCATATACTCTGAAGCCTGTTGTGGCTGAGGTCTATGGCACAGGAAAAGGTATATTTGCATGGAGGACACCATTATTGACCATAAAGTTGTGGCACTTTAACCACCATGGTACTAGCTGTCAGCATGTTAGTAACACTGTACTACTCAGGCAAACCAGGAAGGCACAATCCCCTGGGCAAGTCAGTGTGCTAATTCAGAGAATATATAGTTATTTAGAGCTGGCCACAGACCAAGGGCCAAGGGTTTAGCTGGTACACATGAGGACTAATCCATAGCCAGTGACCTCAACACAGCTGTGCCCATTTACGCAAGATGAGAATTGGCTCCAAAGTGTCCGGGTGGAAAGCAGAAATGATCTGTATTCCTGCTCCCTGACTCATTTTCCGAGCTGTCCAGGTGATCACACTCTCCTTTGGAGCCATCAGCGTTAGTTCTATTACTCCACTCACCCTAATCTCCTCCCCTTCCCCCACAACCGGGCTTTTCCCAATTCTCTCAATTTCTGATTGGTTTGAGAGTTTTTCTCCATTTCTATGAACTTTCTGGTTCTTGTTTCATTCCTTCCCAGTGTCCCATGGGTACTAGAGTAATTTTACCTGCAGATTGGGGAGCGATGCTAGAGCAACCAGTTACATGTTATTACAGTTGACATTATTTTCACATGTCCTCCGCAACACCAGCAAGTGAGGGGACTATCGCTGATGAGCTGGCATGGCAGGTCCAGCCATGCTCACATGCCCCCCTCGCGGTACCTAAAAGCTCTGAGTAGCAGCATCTATGTGGCACTTGGCTATGTGCGGGAAATGTGCTGTGAACAGTAGCTTTTCTCTGATGTCTCTCTCCATGGCTATTCATGCAGACCTTAGCTCATTCTAAGGGGATAGAGAAGGCTACAGGAAGTGGTGGTGGGGTTTCTATCCCAGAGCAACCTTTCATCTCTACACAGCCCCTCTATATCATTTCCATTGGGCAGCTGAAATTTGGCTCCCCTGTGGATCACAAAGGAGGAGCAGACCAGTCTATAGAAACAGTTCTTACTCCCACGGCCCTTCCGCTGCATGTGGCAGTATCACAAAGGCAGTAACTTTTTCTCAACAGAACTTGAGTAAATCCAGCGTGCTGCTATTGCCGGCCGTTCCCTCTGTGGAAGTTTACTGCTCACTGCAGTGGTGTTGCAATGGCTGGCGAAAGCTAATGCAATAGCATTAGAATTTTGTAAGGTTAATTTGCCTCAGGAACTAACGGCCCCTGACAAAACACAGCAGGGGGACTAAGCTGAGCAAACCTCAAAGTCTTTCTGCTTTCAGGGACCTTGTATAAAATATTTTTTATTGGACCAACTTCTGTTGGGGGAAGGGAAAAGCTTTCAAGCTACACACACCTGAAGAATAGTTCTGCTTAGCTCGAAAGCTTGTCTCTCGCACCAATGGAAATTGGTCCAATAAAAGATATACCCTCATCCACTTTGGGTGTCTAATATCCTTGGACCACCATGGTTACCCCAACACTACAAACTTTGTGTTGTCATTCTTTAACCTCTGTTAGTGCAGCTGACTCATAACTTGGGTCTCATGTGTCTGGATTAGCCCAGTGAACTTCCAGTTACCTCACTCGCCTTGTATCTCTAGCAACATGAGGGTCAGTTGTTTCTTGGAGGACCAGGCTGAACTGAGCACACAGATGGGGCAGTGGAAGAACAAGCACAATGAAAAGGGAAAGAAACAGAAAAGAAAGCTACTGTTAAAGCTGCTGCTATCAGAGTTGCTGGGCCTCAATGGAAGTTGTGATACAAACCCATTCTGTTCAGAATGAATTCAATCGCTCTGTCTGCATCCCCACTCCGTAGTTCTCTTCCTGTCTACTTCATTACTGATGATCCTTGAAGGAAAATGACAGTATTTCTCCATTCCTGTCTATATTGGCTCCTGCTTTCCAGATGCCACCCAAACTCACAGCCTCCTCTTTGTATTATAATACAGGTCTCTGTTCGGAAAGTCAGGCTGTTTTGATACTGTGTAGAGAGTTTGGGCTGAAGGCAACATTACAGAGTAATTCTCAGTGTTATGGCTGAGAATTAAAAGGTATCAAAGTCAGGAAATTCAAAGTAGTGGGTTTCTGCTGCCTGCAGAACTCAGTCCCTTTGCATAGACATAATATTTGCCATACAGTCTATGGAGAGAATTTTAACAGACCCAGTTTAGAGTCCAGTTCTGCAAGCCTTACTCACACAAGTCATCTTTACTCATGTGAGAAGCTCTACTACCTCAAAAACTTATCATGAGGGTAAGAGCTATTAACAGCAGTACACATGTATCAACTACATGCAAAGACACATTTAGCAAATACTAGTAATATTAATTAGTAGAACATTTAACATTATGTCCATTACAACCATTATAATCAGATTGATATCAGCATGGCAACCCACTAATACTAAATAGGAGAAAGAGGTCAGGTGTCTTGCTATATTATTATGGGGTTGAAAATGCTGCACTTTGCTTCATGTGCCCAGGATTTGTGTGACATGGGAGAAAACAATTCAGTGAACTGGAAGGGATGGTAAGCGATTTCCATTTCTGTTTGTGTGTTCCTTTGTTCCAATGCTTGCTTGCTTTTCCTCCCCCCTCCCTTACAGATGCGGTCACCAGCTACTATGCTGTGGCTGTGGTGAAGAAAGGAACCGGCTTCACACTAAGGGAACTTAAAGGGAAGAAATCCTGCCACACAGGGTTGGACAGGTCTGCCGGCTGGGTCATTCCCATTGGGACCCTCTTGAACCATCAAATCCTATCCTGGGATAGAGCCACTCCCATAACCCACGGTAAGATGGGAAAGAGCTAGGTGAGTAGGGAGTGCTAACATTAAACTGGGGGTAAGGAGAACTGGGATTGATTAGGGGGAAGGTAGTAGGTTTTCTGAGGAACTTTTGGGGAAACCAGCAAACAAACAGAACCATTCACATTTCCTAAACTTCACTTCTTCCATCAATAAGGGCATTTCCATGACAGCAACAGCTTCCTTGCTTTGGAATCTATTATCTTCTACTCAGTCACACTCCAAAAACTCTCTTATGCAATGGTTAAAGTTGCCACCATTGTAATACACCATCCTGACACAAACCCAAAGAAGTGGAAAGTTAAGGCACCTCTACTTCTCCACACACAAACACTCTGCACCACTGCCATGCACAGCAGACCACACACCAGAACCTTCACTCTGTCATGCTGGAGATGCCATCCTTCCAGCATCCCCTTTACCAAACCATCCCTTCCAAAGGCATCAGCTTACAGACAATCTTCCCTTCTGCACATCCCTCTCCCCGCACTACCTCCTCCAAACACCCCACACTACTATACCAAGCATCCACAGCTGGTAGCTTGGTAAAGGGTGAGTTTGGTGTTAACTACTGCATGTCTTTTTCCATAGCTGTGGCCCAGTTTTTCTCAGGCAGCTGCGTCCCTGGTGCCCCCGCAAATGAACCAAATCTGTGCCGCTTATGCCCTGTTCCGAAATGTTCCCGTACTGGGCCTTATTCTGGCTATTCTGGAGCCTTTCAGTGAGTAAAAGTTATTTTTATCTGGTAAATATCTGTCCCACACGCGTTTTCAGCTGTACTCTAACTTGGTCTCCTGACATGGCTATACTTGTAGAGTAGTTGGAACCTAATTGTCTCATTGGTTTCTGTTGAGTAATGGGCCGCAGTGGATTTTAATAGGGCTCCAATGGTGATCCCAACAATTACAGGACTGTAAGCCTGACTTCAGTACCTGGCAAACTGGTTGAAACTATAATAAGGAACAAAATCTGACATATAGATGAACAAAATTTGTCGAGGAAGAGTCAACATGGTTTTAGTAAAGGGAAATCATGCCTCACCAATCTACTAGAATTATTTGAGGAGGTCAACAAGAACATAAGAACATAAGAACGGCCATACTGGGTCAGACCAAAGGTCCATCTAGCCCAGCATCCTGTCTACCGACAGTGGCCAATGCCAGGTGCCCCGGAGTGAGTGAACCTAACAGGTATGATCGAGCGATCTCTCTCCTGCCATCCATCACCCCCCTCTGACAGAAAGAGGCTAGGGACACCATTCATTACCCATCCCGGCTAATAGCCATTTATGGACTTAGCCTCCATGAATTTATCCAGCTCTCTTTTAAACCCTGTTATAGTCCTAGCCTCCTCAGGTAAGGAGTTCCACAGGTTGACTGTGCGCTGTGTGAAGAAGAACTTTCTTTTATTTGTTTTAAACCTGCTGCACGCCAATTTCATTGAGTGGCCCCTAGTTCTTCTATTTTGGGAACAAGCATGTGAACCAAGTGGATCCACTGGATATAGTGTACTTAGATTTTCAGAAAGCCTTTGACAAGGTCCCTCACCAAAGGCTCTTATGCAAAGTAAGCTGCCAGGGGATAAGAGGGAAGGTGCTCTCATGGACTGGTAACTGATTAAAAGATAGGAAACAAAGGGTAGGTATAAATGGTCAGTTTTCAGAATGGAGAGAGGTAAATAGTGGTGTCCCCCAGCGGGTCTGTTCTGGAACTGGCCCTATTCAACATATTCATAAATTATCTGGAAAAAGGGGTAAACACTGAGGTGGCAAAACTTGCAGATGGTATGAAATTACTAAAGATAGTTAAGACCCAGGCAACTGCAAAGAGCCACAAAAGGATCTTACAAAATGGTGTGACTGGGCAACAAAATGGCAGATAAAATTTAATGTTGATAAATGGAAAGAAATGCAATTGGAAAACATAATCCTAACTATACGTATACAATGATGGTGTCTAAATTAGCTGTTACCACTCAAGAAAGAGATCTTGGAGTCATTGTGGCTAGTTCTCTGAAAACATCTACTCAATGTGCAGCAGCAGTCAAAAGAGCGAACAGAATGCAGGGAATAATTAAGAAAGGGATAGATAATAGGACAGAAACTATCCTGTTGCCTCTATATAAATCCATGGTATGCCCACATCTTGAATACTGTGTGCAGATGTGGTCTTCCCATCTCAAAAAAGATATACTGGAATTGGAAAAGGTTCAGAAAAGGGAAACAAAAATTATTAGGGCTATGGACTGACTTACATATGAGGAGAGATTAATAAGACTGGGAATTTTCAGCTTGGAAAAGAGATGGCTAAGGGGAGGTATGATTGAGGTCTATAAAATCATGACTGGTGTAGAGAAAGAAGTGTTCTTTACTACTTCTCATAACCCAAGAACTCGGGGTCAACAAATGAAATTAATAGGAAGCAGATTTAAAACAAAAGGAAGTATTTCTTCACACAATGCACAGTCAACCTGTGGAACTCCTTGCTAGAGGATGTTGTGAAGGCCAAGATCATAACAGGGTTCAAAAAAGAACTAGATAAATGCATGGAGGATAGGTCCATCAAGGGCTATTAGCTAGCATGGGCACAAATGGTATCCCTAGCCTCTGTTTGCCAGAAGTTAGGAATGAGCGACAGGGGAAGGATCACTTGATGATTACCTGTTCTGTTCATTCCCTCTGGGGCACCTGGCACTGGCCACCATGAGAAGACAAGATACTGGGCTAGATGGACCAGTAGGGCCATTTTTATGTTCTTAGGGAAGAAGCACCCTTAACTGAGTATGTGGCCTAAGATAGTTCCTAGTCCCCACAAGCAGTTAGTCAGTGTGTGACCAGAAATTGAGCTATAAATTGCACATGGCAGTACAGCATCATCATTGGGCTACTCCTGATGATTTTCATTATAAATTTCTTCTCTGCCATTGCATTTCCTTCCCCAGACCATGTGGCTTTTTGTGAAGATAAATTGTCATGTATCTGAGGCTTGTTTCAAAGGTAGTTGTCTGAAATGTAGAGGGGTGATCTGAGATTAGCAACAAACACTATTTCAGTGTCCTCCTTGTCTTTCTGCTTTATTTCTCCCTCCAGGTGTCTGAAAGATGGAGCTGGAGACATAGCTTTCGTCAAACACACAACTGTTCTAGGTAGGCATGAGGAATAATTCTGTTTCACCACTTTCTGGTCAGGTCTTTCACTGGGACTCTATCCTTGAATTCTGTCTATATTGCACCTGCCTTCATTTCCCTCCCCATTTATCCTAAACCTCTTTTCTCTTTGTCTCTGGGAGGAAACATGCTTTGTATGCTGTGTTCCTGACTGTTAAATAATCATCAGAGAGTGATTAGATTTCACCTCTTAGTCTAATGGCTCTTTCTTGTGGCTGAACAAGGCTACCAGAGTGGGGACCAGTTTGTACGTTGCTTCTTTGATGTGCATAGCAAAATCATACCAGCACATTGTTCTTTAAAAGATTAAATTAGGGAAGATTAAATTAGGTTTTGTGTCGAATTGCAAGAATGGATTCAATGCCTAAGACCCCTGACTCCTGAAGCAGGGGGCCTGGTGGTGGATCGCAAGCAGAGACCTGCCCTAATTTCAGGAGAGATGCAGCGTTTAGGACACACCCATCTTGTCGGTATCTGCCATTGGCTAGTTTAGGACACACGTGTCTTGTCGACTTCTCCAATTGGCTAGCTTATCTGGCTTTGTGAATCCTATTCTTAGGTGCCTGTGTCTCTTCACGCACTGTACTAAGAGCCTAGGTATGGCTCTCAGGCTTTCTGGATTTTTATGGATTAGAAAGATGTCTAAGTCCCTTTGTGCATCTGGGCCTTCATCTCTCTCTGCCTCAAATCTCCAGCCATGAAATTGGGATGATGATAATACTTCCTGCAGGGAGGAAGGAATCTGTCTCATGGAAGTTGTCACTCTTCTGGTTCTCATTCTGAGATAAAAATCATTGGGGAGTTTCCTGAAGTGGGGTATTCAAAGCTACCCGGTACTTTAAATATTGGTGTTGCTGTAACCTGTGGACTTCTATTCTCCCCAGAAAATGACCCAAGTGGGAAAGACCAGTATGAGCTGCTGTGTCCAGATGGTTCCCGGAAGTCTGTAGATAAGTATCACGAGTGTCACTGGGCCAGAGTTGCTGCTCATGCTGTTGTGGCTCGAAGCGTTGATGGCCGGGCTGACGATATCTGGAGCTTCCTCTCTCAGGCGGAGGTATTGGTTTCCTTCCCCTTCTCTACCTCTCTCTCTATTCCAGCCTTTCTTTTGCTATTATCCCTCTTTTGTTTGTTCTCTCCTCTTTTTCAAAACTATCTCCTGCTCTTGGTATGTACCTGATCATCTCTCCTCTGTGACAGGCAAAGTATGGCAAGAACACACAAGAGAGCTTCAAACTCTTCAGCTCTCCTTATGGGAAAGATCTGCTTTTTAAGGATTCTGCTTCCAATTTTACCCGTGTCCCTCGAAAGATGGATGCCCAGTTCTACCTGGGCTACCAGTACTGGTCTGCTATTCAGAGTCTCAGGCCAGGTAAGCAGAGATTGGGCTCCATGGCAGGTGGTCATGACATTTTAAACTGGGGGAGGGTCCATTAGGGGGCCATGACCCAGATCCTGCTCATAAAGCAAAGCAACTCCATTGACTTCATTCACTTTGAAGTTAACAGAGTTACTGAGCTGTATCCGAGTGGAGATGAGAGCTGGATCAAGCTGCATGGGTTGTGCTCTGCAGTGCGAGTTTAATAAACAATTGGCACTGCCATAACTGGATCTGCTTGAATGCAAATTTTCTTGGCCCAGGGATTAGACTCCCATGTGCCATTGGGCTGCATTGTCACTAACGAGCAGTAGTTTGGTGTTTCTCTGCTCCCACAGCATTCTGGGTCCAGCACCAAACACCCCGTCAGTATATGCCACACAGCCCCAGAAGCACCCAGAGAAAGAATCAGGCAGCAGGGAGACAAGTTTCTGTCTCTGTCCTCTCCCACTCATTCCAGGGGCTATTCACTGTCTATGGGCTCTGACCAATCAGGCAGCTCCCATCCGCCTTCCCCTGGCAGTTCAACTGTGCAGCTCGGTGGGGTGGGGGCAGGAGAGAGCCTTAGCGTTGCCCATTTCTCATCCCTCTCCTGCCGGTGGCACATCAACGGGTCCAGGAGCACAGCCCTCTGTCTTCTGAAAGGGCGGGATGCTGCTGAGAAGAACACTGGTCTCTCACATAGCAATGCACAGCACCACCAATGCTCAGTGACCCAGAGGTCATGGAGTCTGGGAGCAGATTCTGAGCTGGCACAAATCAGCAGAGCTAAGGGAAGCTAAGGCAAGTGGTGGAGTGTCCATCTCTTGCCATCTTCAGACCAAGACTTGCTGCTTCTCTGGAAGGTGCTTTGGTCCAACACACACTATTGGTCTCAAGATAGGGGTAACTGGGTGAAATTCTCTGGCCAGGGTTATATAGGAGGTCAGATGAGATGACCTAATGGTCTCTTCTGGCCTTAAAATCTAAGCTACATTGTTTTTGAAACGTGTCCAGTGAGAACCAGACCCAGCCAACTGACTTCTCTTTCCCTCATATTCCGCACTCCACTAGTCCAACATTTGTCAAACAACAAGACTATTTTGAGTGGAGCTGCAGGGAGTGTGTGTGCACAATGATCTGCCGTCAGCAGCCCAGCTCTTCCTGCTAAGCTTTTGGCTTATTCTCTCTGCCTCAGTTGCCTCCCTGGAAACTCCTGAGGCCCCTTCGAGAAAGGTGAAGTGGTGCACAATAAGTAAGGACGAGAAGGCCAAGTGTGATGAATGGAGCGCAGTGAGCGGAGGCAGCCTGGAGTGTGCGGTGGCAGAAACCACAGAGGAGTGCATTGCCAAGATAATGGTACTGGCTTTCCCTTTTCCCACTGCTCTCTCCACGCCTCTGCCAGCTCGGGGAACAGTTTCCTCTCTCTGTCTGTCTTTGAGCAGTGCTAGTCAGGAATTTTCCATTGAAACAGTTTTTTATTGGAAAAGGCCAATTCATTGAAACTGACCCTTTTCCCAGGAAAGGGTCAGTTCTGATGAATTTCTTAACTTGATTTGTTTTTTGAAGTTTACAAATTGTCAAAACATTTCGATGTTTTCTAAATTTTCGTTTTTCGAGTCAGTCAATCTTTATTTTAAAATGTAAGCTACTTATAGTACCCATCTCTTTCGTGACAGCAATTTTTTAAAGGCCTCATCTCTGGCAGGGGGAGGCTGCATGACAAGTAGCTTCACTTCATATTTGATGAGTTCCTTTCATTGCAGAAAGGTGATGCAGATGCCATGAGCTTGGATGGAGGTGCTGTCTACACAGCTGGTGTATGTGGTTTGGTGCCAGTCATGGGAGAATACTATGGGGGTGAGTAGGATGCAATCTGCCTTTTAGCTTGTTCTTGATGAGGAATTAACTGATATCAGAAGACTTGATTTTATTTTGAGCTATGATAAGTCAGTGGTCCTGATTCTGGTCACAATTAGCCCGATGGAGGAAATGAATGGGGGTGGGGGAAAGGGGTTTTAAATCACTGCACGCCCTGGATGCTGAAGGCAGATTTGGACAGGAGTTGTCCTGGGCATAAGGTAGCGCATTCCCTTAATGGCTGGAGCAGGGTACTCTAGCCACACCTTTCCTGCTTCTAACACGCCCTTCCGTCCCTGGAAAACTCCAGCCTTGGGGGCTGTGCCGAGGGTATGGAATGGGGCTGCTCCACTGACTCTATCCCTCAGGGAACATCCACCCTGTATCAAGGTATTCCTAGGTGGCCAGCTCTAGATGATGTATGGTCCCTCCCTGCCAGCAACCCAGATGTGGAGAGGCTGTCTGGGATCCACAATAAAGGCCAATGACAGCTGGTTTTGCCTGTCTTGAACAACCCTTTTTTACAGAATTCCTCACAGTCATTAAGTCATTATCTTCTAGCCTACCAGTCTACTGAGCTGTTGCCCCAGAAGAGGAGTAGGGCAATGCTTTGTTCTGCTAATGTGCTAGATGTTAGATCAGTTACTCCTGTCCCCTTCTGTATTAAGGCTTCTTCAGAAAGTAACTTACCAGCTGCCCCACAGAGAAACCACTGCTGTGAACAGAATCAGAGCTAGATATATACACAGTGCCAGGGAAACCTATTTTTAGCATTAACTGCACACTTGCTTTTGAAGAGCTCTCTATCTGAAATCTCCTCCTCTTTCTTATTTCAGATGACATTACACGATGCCAGAATGAAGGAGCACCTGGAGGTAACTACTGGTAACAGAGGGACAGAAGATAAAATCATGACCTAGAATAAACTGATAAAATGGTCAAGAAACAGAAAGCTAAGGGTTAGGAATAAATGGCCAATGTTCATCACAAAGATGGCTATGGGGACCTTTATGTCCTGTGTATTTAGTAATGATCTGGTACACAGATCCAGTAGTAAAGGGGAAAGTTTGCTAATAGCCCTTAGTTATTTAGATTAAGGAGCACAGGGAGGAACGACATAAGGACCTATCCAAACTAGTCAATCTGATAACATGATCTCAGATAAAATACAACAGAAAAGCAAGGTCAAGGTAGTACATACCGAAGGGAACAAATTAAAGTACCCAAAAAATGTAAAGAAATGGAATCAGGAAGAGATTTACTCCTTGATATACCATTGCCCAGCTGGCCAGGTGGATTATGCAGGATTTTTGTTTTCTTCCTCTGAAAGATCTTGTGCTAGCCTGGGTCAGAGACTAGTACAGACTAGACAGCAATTCCTGTGTTCACATGAACATTTGTGGTATTCACTGTTCAGAGTGTATTATGCATTCCCCCCTCCCCCCCACACACACACATTGGCTGATCCATAGGGGGATTTGAGCCTGTATTTGCTGCATCTGGTTATAGTCTGTCAGCTCAAGTTGTAGAGGTTTAGACGTCTAATGCTGAAGGTCTTGGGTTCAAACCTTGCTGCCAGCCCAAGGAGGGGTGAATGAGGGGGAAATCTTTAGAGGAGCCTCATATACAGAAAGGAACCCAAGTTCTCTTATGATATGTAGAAAGTCTGATTTCATGTTCAACATAAACCCCTCAAGGGGAACGGAATAGCTCCAGGTATTGCTAATGGGATATAGTGCTTGCTAATGGGATAAAATACTTGCTGCCATAATCACCTCAAGTAGCACAGATGGTGTTATTGTCCGTTGCCTGTTCACTGACCTACATGACATGAGTTTGCCAGGTTTGGTCCAGTTCCTAGTAGCCTGAGAGAGAAGCATTCACTGCAGCAGCTTGTGCGGTGCCAGTTCTCAAGATAAGCAGGGACTTTAGATCCAGGGCTATCAGGAGCACTGAATAAACACGATGTTGACCTTTAAGGAACACCTTTCCTCTGTCTTATTGTGGAACATGGACCATTCATCCTTAAGGGAGGGGAGGAGGAAAAACTTTTCCCCAGGCTTTGAACCTGGAAAGGGAGGGGAGCCCCCATTCCTCACCACAGCAGGACCAGTTCCTGCACCCTTCCACGCATGGGAGCAGGTGGCTTGAAAGGGTTCAGAAATAGAAGGCTCTGTGGTGGAGAATTGGGGTGTTCAGCCCTCAGAGAGCTCAGGCTTCGGAGTCTGTCTGCTCCAGTATATTGCTGAGTTGTGCTCAGCTGGATCTTCATTGTTAGCAGAACGGTGGATGTGTGACCAGCTGGATCTCTGACTACATGGATCCCACTGCAAAGTGTGGAAGAGTGGCAGAGAGACAGTTTGTGGAGCTCCAACATACCAACACATTACACCGGGATGTACCACAGGGACAGAAGGCCTGGTATACAGTACTAGAAAATAGGCTTTAGTAGAAATATTCCCCCAAACAGAGAGGCGGGCTGGTCTTGTAGTCAAGGGGCAGGACTGGAGATCAGAAGGCATATGCTATTTCCCTGGGCCTGACATAGACTTCCTGTGTGACTGTGGGCAAAGCATTTAATGACCTAGGGCCTCCATTTCCCTGCCTGTGGGGAGATAAATAATAGGGAAACTATCAGACGGGTATTGTGTGGTTAAACGCATCACAGATGCAAAGCCCTCTGGGGTGAAAAGGCTGTAGGAGGGCACAGTATTCTTGTTATTCCCATGTGTAGATCCTCTCTATGGAGGGGAAGGATGAAATGAATCCTAGAACCTTGGATGTCAATTCTGGTTCACATTTGACTCGCCTGCTTCACTTCCTTTTCCTTCTGCTCTGTAACAGAAACATATTACGCCGTGGCTGTGGTGAAGAAATCCAACCCCAGTATCACCTGGAAGACCCTGGGTGGTAAGAAGTCCTGTCATACAGCTGTTGGGAGAACTGCTGGCTGGAATGTCCCCATGGGCTTGATTCACAGTGAAACTGGGAGCTGCAACTTTGGTGAGTCAGCTTGTGTATCAACCTCTCACAGCGACTGTGTGTGTCCATGTCCCCAGTACAGACATCAGGGAGGCCAGTGCTAGAGAGCAAGAGCCTCATCCCACAGCTCTTGTCTGGCCTTCGAGTCTCTGGTGACTCCCGGATGCTGGTTGGGCACTAGCACGTGGGAAATGCTGCTTTGTTAAAGGTTTCAAGAAGTCGTGTTTCCCTGAGATTGACTTGAGTATTTCTTACCCTGATAGAGCTACAGTTGAACATGGCATGTCAGTCTGTTTCTTTAGCAGATGTTATTGAACATGAAACAAGAAATGCTCACTTGTAGGAATAAGAAGACCATCTAGAGTTCTAATAGCCAGGATGAAAAAGACAAGGGCTTGGGCAGAAATTGGGTTTATTGCACTTTCTTCTAGAGCAGCTGGTACCTGCTATGGTTGGAGACAGGCTGCTGGACTAGCTAGAGCCCCTGTCTGGACCAAAGTAGGAAAATCTGTCTTTCTTCTATGAAGGTTGCTAGATCAAATCCTGACCCATCTTGAAAGTGGTCCCAGGTCACAATGTTTCCCTTATGCAGCCTCTGCCATTTCTTAGGCTGAAGATATTACCTAGACTGTAAACTCTTTGGGGGCGGGCACTGTCTTCTTGCTCAGTGTCTGTACAGCACCTAGATCAGTGGGGTCCTGGGCCAGATTGCAACACAAATAATACTTACCCGTCATTGGCTTTGAGTCTGATACTGAAAAACTGGTGCACATGATTTGCTGCCCAAAGCAAAGATGAGCGAGATGTGCCCGTTTCTCACTGTGAGTTTCTCTGTCTGTAACTTCCCTTTGTACACCTGCAACTGATGGTTTCTAAAAAGAATGACCCAGCCTTTCATCTAAGGAAATACCTCCTCAGTCTTTTAAAGAGGTTTTCGTTTTCTTTTCAACTAATTTAAATTACTTCAAGGCCTAATCATGAGGAATCATATGAAAATTCTCATTAAGGGACAGAGAAAAACAAGAGCCAGATCAGAAATATACAACAGGTGTTCTATATTCCTCCTGGCAGATAAGTTCTTCAGTGAAGGCTGTGCTCCTGGATCTCCAATTACCTCACCACTCTGCAGCTTGTGTGTGGGCTCAGGCAGCAGCCTCCCACAAAATTACAAGTGTGCCCCGAACAGCAATGAGAGATACTATGGATACAGCGGGGCCTTCCGGTAGGTGACTCTAATATAATATTAGGTGCTCCTTAGGCGGTGATGGAGTGAGAGCCCTGCCCCTGCTGACAGAGCCCTGAGAATCCTACCTCTTTCCCCTCACTCTAATCTCCTCTTTCCTCCAGGCCCCACTGTTCAGACTTCATCTTTCTTCTCATAATTCCCTACAAATCCCATCAGTGCTGCTCCTTCAGGAGGGGGAGGAGCGATAGCAGATGGGGACTGGAACTTTAGACTTCTCAAAGGGTGGGGCCACTAGATCTTACTCTTTAACTGAAAGGGAGAACAGGAATGCATTTTTTAAATCTTTTCCCCAAACTCTGTATGATCCCAAAGGAGAACCTAGGGTCCAGTTCCTGCCCCAGGTGCCAACTCCTTGGCACCCTCCAACAACTCAGGACAAAATAGCTTGTGCTGGTACAAGCCTTGCAGGCAATGAATTGTCTCACTCCCTACTGGTAAAGAAATGACCCAATGCAGCAGTGCTTCACGTCTCACAGTAGGTTTGGAGTAAGCTTCACCTTTCACGGGCTATCGCTATTGAAATATACAGCCAGGATTCTCACTGACAGAAATGACAAGAATTTTGAGGGTGGCAAATTGAGTCATGCAACAACAAAATAAATAAAATTAATAATAATAAATTAACAACAGCAAACAAGTTTCTTATTCATTGGACAAAGCTTATATTTTCTGTTAAATTAAAAAGTGTCAGTGGTGAAATGCATGCTGGATTCCGCACATTGCTGGTGGTAAAAGGTTACATTTTAACTGTCCTTGTCAATTCTGTGTCAATTCTAACAGCTAAAAATGCTCACCAGTTTGGGTCACAAAAGATGACAAATGTCAACAGCAGATCTGCAGGGAAGGCAATGATTCACAAACACCTGTAACACCTGATTGTCTTCTCTTTCTGTATTTGTTAGGTGCCTGGTTGAGAAGGGAGACGTGGCCTTTGTTAAGCACACAATTGTCAGTGAGAACACCGATGGTATGTGATTATTTCACTGTAATATTAGACTCCATGAATGACTAGACTGGATGCTCATGAATCTATGGGTACAGACAGGCTGGCTGTAAAGGTCTAGGCACTAGATCTGTCAGTAAGCACAGAGAATAGAAAGGACTGTGGAGAAGGGGAGCAATTCATCATGCTGGTGGGAATACCCCACGCTGACTTAGCTGCTGCTGAAGCACATGGTTCTAGTAGCATTGCTTCCCCTGATCTCCATCACCACTGTGCTCTATGAGCTTGAGCCAAAGCCAGCAGAAGTCAATGGGAGTCTTTCCATTGTCTTCAATGGGCTTTGTATCAGGTCATAGGAGGGCAAAGCCTCGTTATCTGCTCAGGGAGAGAGATATGCACATTTGGGTGGCCACACACACTGTGCTAGCTTCAGTTTCCAGTGGCTGGTCACTGCAGTTTATGGCCCAAGCCCTGCTCACCTTGCTCTGGTGTCAGGGAGCAGATAGCACGCCCACCCTGCTCCAGATAAAGCCTGCCCGTTCTGTCTGAGGTCAGTCTTCCCCCTTTCCTGGGATCTGACTTCACTGGTAACTCAAACGACAATCATAGAACAGAAACCGCAGTCCCGGCTTTCTCCTCAAGACTGGCTGGTCCCAGGGCTTCCTGCAGGGCCAAGCTATCTCTGTCCTGACCAAGCCACACCTGCCCCAGTCTGCCCAACTCCCACTCAAAAGCTTCATGCAGGGTTCGCTCCTGCCAGCCTGTCACAGAGTCTCCCAGTCACTGGCTATACACCTGAGAGTCTAATACCCATTTCCACAAGCTCTGGCTACAGTCTTCAAGCCAGCCTAGGGGATTTAGATGCATCCTTTAGTAGAATGAATATTAATAGATGTGTGAATAAATCTTCCAGATTTCCCTGACAGTCTCCCCCACGCCAGCCACTTCCCGCTGAGCACATCTCCTAGACACGGGCATGTATCCAAATACAAACACAAACAGACAGTCCCAATAATACCCCCCATGGGCAGCCACACTCTGAGTAAAGCCCAGTGCTGTCAAACAGCTCTAGAGCCTCCATCTAATTCTCTTTCAAGGACATAATACTGCTGACTGGGCAAAGGGGCTGAGAAGCGACCAATTCGAGTTGCTGTGCCGGGATGGAACTCGTGCCCGTCCTGATGAATATAAGAAATGCCACCTGGCTCTAGTTCCTGCCCATGCTGTGGTCACACGTCCAGACAGAACAACTGCTGTCCGTCAGATGCTGATAAACCAACAGGTCAGTACTGGGACAAAAATCTATTCAGCTTGTTTTTATATTCCCCTCTTAGCATTTAGAGTGAACCAATAACAGGTCATACATAAGTGACACAAGCCAGTGTTAGAAACTCTTATCAGCAAGTCCAACTCCCTGTTCAAATCCAGACACAATTGGCTCTGTCAGTACTTGGATTCATGAAAGTGGATGACCGTACCGCTACAAATGAAATAGAGGGGCAGTCTATCACACGGAATTTTTTCATCCAATCAGCCCAATTTTCTAACAGCCCACTGCATTCAATGAAAGGTCTCCCATTGATTTTGGTGGGCAGTGGTGCCAGTCCCATAGGTTTCCATATGTCAGATATTTTATGGCATCACAGACCATATAAACTTTTCACTTGGTTTCAGCTTGTTTCCATATTCTGTTTCATCTACTGGAAATCTGAATGCACGAATAGTGTTTCATACCATTGCAAGAAAAGTAGCGGGGATCAGGACCTTCCTCTTTTGCTGGCAGAGATTCCTGCTATGACGAGTTGGATCACAGAAACCCCCTTGGGACTGTCACCTAATGTGCTGAGACTACCTCTAAGCTCGTTTTCCCTGGTAGCTTGGGACTTCGGTACCCCGCCTGGTTGTGTCAGACATGCTAGCCTGCTACAAACACAGACTCAGGGTCTGAACCATGTTCCCCAAAATCTGCAGGCTTAACTGAAAACAGCTTAACAAGTGCTCCTGTCTCCAGCATCCAGATCCCCAACTCCCAATGGGGTCCAAACCCCAAACAAATCCATTTGACTTTGTATAAAGCGTATACAGGGTAAACTCATAAATTGTTCTTCCCCTATAACACTGATAGAGAGATATGCACAGCTGTTTGCTCCCCCAGGTATTAATACTTGCTCTGGAATAATAAATAAGTAAAATGTGATTTTATTAAATAGAAAAAGTAGGATTTAAGTGGTTCCAAGTAATAACAGACAGAACAAAGTGAATTACCAAACAAAATAAAACAAAAACACGCACGTCTAAGCCCAATACAATAGGAAACTAAATGCAATTAAATCTCACCCTCAGAGATGTTCCAATAAGCTTCTTTGACAAACTAGACTTCCTCCTAGTCTGGGTCCAGCAATCACTCACAGCCCCATAGTTACTGTCCTTTGTTCCAGTTTCTTTCAGGCATCAATTTGGGGTATCTCCTGATCTGGCTGAAGATAAAAATGGAGGGGTTTCCCAGGGCCCTAAATAGTCTCTCTCTTGTGGATGGAAACCCCTAGTGTTCTCCTGTGCAGAATCACAGCTACAAGATGGAGTCACATGGGCAAGTCACATGTCCATGCATGACTCAGTTCTTTACAGGCCGATGCCATTGTTTACATGTTAATTTGAACATTCCCAGGAAAGCTCAGATGTGGATTGATGTCTCTCCAGGTCCACTGTTAGCTAAGTACTCCCTAGAGTGACCAGATGTCCCGATTTTATAGGGACAGTCATGATTTGGGGGTCTTTTTCTCATATAGGCTCCTATTACCCTCCACCCCAACCCAATTTCTCACGGTTGCTGTCTGGTCATCCTAGTACTCCCAATTACTTGAACAACCAACCCCTTCATACTATGTTGACCAAATCTGCCTTATGTGCTTCCTACAGCAAACACTTTAAATACAAGAATCAGAGAGGTAGCCGTGTTAGTCTGGAATTGCAGAAGTGACAAAGAGTCCTGTGGGACCTTAAAGACTAACTAAAGTATTAAAGCATAATACTTTAAATCAGGGGTCTCAAACATGCGGCCCGGGGGCCGCATGTGGCCCGCAAAGCCCTTCCCTGCGGCCCGCCAGGCTTCCTGTTCCCCCCCCCCCCATAGCAGTTTGCGGGAGGGAGGGGCCAGAAGTGGAGGCTTCTCTGCTGCCTGGCTGTGCTGCGCGTGTTTCTAGCTCTGGACTTCCTATATTGCTCTTGCTTTGTTTGCCAAACAGCTGTTGGTGGTGCCTAGTGCTTTCCAGGAGGGAATGGGGAGCTGCGTGCTCAGAGGAGGAGGTGGGGCAGGGGTGGAACCTCTTGGAAGGGGTGGAGTGGGGGCGGAGCCGGGGCAGCAAGGGCGGGGGGTGTGTCAGTGGTGCGGCCCTCGGGCCAGTGCACTAGTCCTCATGCGGCCCTCGTGGTCATTTGAGTTTGAGACCCCTGCTTTAAATACAAGCATAGAGCCAATGTTCATAACTTCATACATCATTTTTATATCTGCATATGAATAGGATGAATACAGTCAGAAGAACGTAACCTTTGCAAAGATATGTTACACTGCATATGCAGCATAAAACATATTCCAGTTATGTCATATTTACACTCATAAGTGTATTTCTATAAAGCGTATTTCTGTCTGTAAAGCATTATGGGGTGCAACGTCATACCTGGTATACAAGAGGAATTCTCCTATGGGAATCTCTAGCCACATTAAATTGAGCCGCAAAGTGAACTTGTGAGATCAGGGAATCCAGCCCTCAGCATGAGGAAAAATATGTATTTCAAGATCTCTCACTATTTCTATATGACCAAAACCGATTAAGACCAGTCATATAGTGATGCACTGCTTCATATTGCAGTCCCTGCTCTCTGTATTAGGGTTTTCTACCTTGCCCATCACCGTGGTATCTGAGCTTTTTCCAGGTAAATCTGCATGGCGATGTCTCTACTGGATTTTGTGAATACTTCTGTTCTTTTCCCGTCCCTGTAGAAGGAAGCTCTTTTGGGAGTGTATGCAAATATTTTTTCTTACATTGTTCTGTTGATGATGAGAGAACTTTCTCCAGCTTTACACCCTACAGTTGATCTAACTTTGCATGAGGATGAGTCTTCTTTCATGTGTGTCAATTTACCCATTCACTCCTGTATTTCAGGAACTGTATGGAAGCACTGGATCTGAGACAGCTATCTTCCAGATGTTTCAGTCTGAAACCAAGGACCTATTATTCAAGGATTCCACCACGTGCCTGATTCAACTCTCCAGTGGAACAACCCATGAGCAATTCCTGGGAAAAGAATACTTTGATTCTGTCTCTAGTCTCAATAAGTGCTCACCATCAGGTAACTGTAACAAACCCAGATGAGAAACAGATGAACTGCACCGCTGTGCTACGTAGACAAAGATCATGGGGCGCAAGGGAGTTATGTCTGTCACTGACCAGACCAGTTTTCCAAGCAAAATGAAGGCAATGACTTATGAAGATACCAATACATCTTTTTTCTTGTAAAAATGTTATAAGTTGAACCATGCTGGGTTGGTATCACCAGACACTAAGGCCTGTTACCTATCTCTAGGATAGGTCCAGTATGAGACGTGGTGATGCAACCTTCCCTGCCCCACCAGTGTGCCCAGTCCTGTTCTGTAGAAACTACGTCTTAGGAGAAGAGATGACGCGTTCCTTTTTTACTTCCATTCAGTACTTGGCCGCTCCCCTGAGATTGCCAACAAGAAGGCAAATTAGAGGCGAAGCCAAGAACGGAAGGTGGCTTTTGTGATGTGGACTCATGTCCACTAACAATCTAGCCTGAGATTACGGGTTCGTTTCACACAGTCCACTGTCCACTCAGTGAATGGTAGCGACTCTTGGCCCCTGCTGACCTGGCACAGATTTGAACCGTGCCCTAGAAGTCTCTTAACAAGTCCCTTGAGTCCGTCCAGTCCGCTGGCCACTAATATTATGAAAAAGTTTGTTCCCCAACTGGAACTGTTTTCCAGAGAGAGCTGGAAACAGTATTTTGCTGTGAGCTCTCCAGCCAGCCAGTGCTCCTGCCCCATGTCCTGTGATGCTTCCTGCTTGGAGAACACATGGCCAGAGTAGTTCTGAGCAGCCTGCCCCGATCCATGCCAAACAGTGAAATCCTGTCAGGACTAGGTTGGGAGAGCTCTTTGTAGCACTTTGTGCATGTAAACCTAGGCTATGTTTTCCACATGGAGAGATTGTTACTGTAGTGCTATCTGTGCTGGTAGGATGTGAGATGTGTTTATTTTCTGTTTAAAGAAGCTGCCAGCAATGTCTGAATCTGTCTGTTCTCTCCCCCTTACAGAACTCCTCCAGGTCTGCAGCTTCAGTGACTTGGACTGATCAGATTAACGGGAGTGCCTCACAGTGGGAGGAAAAACCTGGATGCTTCATTCCTTGTAGCATTCTCAGCACTGAACTCTAGCTAGTTGGGGTCCCACTGCTGCTGGCTCCCCCCCCCCCTTAACTCACCACTGAAGAGGTGTCTAGCCTATTCTCATGACATTTATGACTCCCTGCTGTCACCAGAGCAAGAAATAAAATCTCAGAGTCTAACACTGGGCTTGCTGTGATTTAGTTTGAAGTTCTCCTTTGCAATCTCAGCTATTAATGAATGCTATCAAATACCCAGAATAGCGCAACCCGGCCTCACAGAAATGTACATATTTATTTTTCAGTGTGTATGGTGTGCCTATCATATTTCTTTGTAAGCACTAACAATGCATCTATACAGCTGCTATGGTAATACAAATAATAATACATACCCAGAATAACCCAAACCAGTAGAGCTTATTCAGCACCAAACCTCAGATACCAAGTTGAACCCGTCAGAAACATTGAGCTGCAATTTCCATTAATGCTACATGACCAGCATTTCTCTTTGGCACCTAAGCAGCAAATAAACATAGTTCACTGCATGGAAAATGTAGATTGTATGCTTTTCCAGAAGGACAACTGTAACCAACCAGCTAAAAATCTCTGAAGTATTGACACAGCAACTCTCTCAGAGAATTCATGATCCCACCAGTCTGTCATAGCCCCAGTCATGCCCCTCTTGGCTACTCCCAAACTGCTGTGTGGGAATCTAGCAACCGAATCCCTGAGTGCTTTCAGCCTCCAGATTTGGAACAGAGCCCAGGCACTGCCCCTATCTCCGTGTCCCTAGACAAACACATCCTCTATCTAGCACCCCCTCCCGAGGGCCGAGACTTCACAGTTCAACTGCCCGGTGCATACTGACCTCTCAGGCTCCTCAACAGCTTCAACCCACTCTCTCCCAGAACTTCATCCAATGGTATGAGCCTTCTGATTACAGTTTACTTCTTCAAGAGGCTACGTGAATAGTGCAATGCGTGAACCACAGACAGGACTCTTTGCTGCTTACTCAATCACACAAAAAAATACACAGGTCTGTACAAAGTCAAGTCTAACTACAGCCCATGGGCCACTTCCATCTGGCCTCCGAGCTCCTGCCAGGGAGCGGGATCAGGACAGGCTTGCGGAGGAACCAGCCCAACTCCCCAGCAGCATGGTGAACAGCATGGAGACCAGCCTCTGGCCCCTCCCCTTTTACTCCCTGCCTCCCTTGCAGTCACAGTTCCCCAGCACCTGGACAGTGTGGCTGCAGCTCCAGCTGGGCGGCATGGCTATAGCGCCACCAGACCTGGTGCTCCAGGGCAGCACGGTCAGGGGGCAGGGAGTGAGGAATAGGGAGGGTTCAGGGGGTCAGTCAAGGGGCCTGGGCCCTGCTGCCAGGGACAGGGGCCATGCAAGCCAGGGCCCCCTCCACCTCCAGCATGCTTGGCTCTTGTCCCCAGCAGCCAAGTTCAGACAGGGAGTTGGGAGCCCTGCCTAACTGCCAGGAAGAGCAGCCAAACGAGCGAGGGAAACGCACAGGGAAAGCACTAAGACCCCTTCCCCCACCCCACAGGTAAAATGGGGTGGAGAGAGCAGGGAGGGTTGGATGGAGGTGGGGGAGGCAGGGGTGGTGGTCAGGGGGTGGAAGCAGGGAAGATTGCATAGGAGCATGGATCCTGGGGGTAGTCAGAGGGTGGGGAGCAGGGGGGGACTGGAGTGGGGATGGGAGCCCTGGGGGGCAGTCGGATGGGGGTGGTGGTTCCAGGGGGCTGGATAGGGGGAAGGGGCCAGGCCGTGCCTCACTGTTTGAATATCTAATATTTATAAATAACAAATAAGATGATCTCAAAAACAAATGAAAATCAAATTGAAATGTACCTTTCCCCAGGAAGTCACTCCCGGCCCACAGCTGCTGCTTTCCAGCCTCCCAGTTCTGAAGGCAGCACTGCTGCCAGCAGAAGTAAGAGCTGCCTCCGGTAAACACGCATGCTGAGATTTGCGGTTCTACTAGAATCGATGCTGGAAAAGGAGAAGCAAGAAAAAAATCACGGACCGGTCTCTATTTATGAAATACACTAGGACAGAGATCGGGGAAGAGGCGCATGTGGGGAAACCCGGACATAGGGGGACCAGACAGCAAGTGTGAAAAATCGGGACGGGGTGGGGGGGTAATAGGAGCCTATATACAACAAAGACTAGGCTGACCATACGTCCCGTTCTGAATGGGACAGTCCCGTTTTTTACATATTTTCGGACCGTCCCGTCTTTTTAATACAAATATCAACTTTGTCCCGTTTTTTGTAAAAAACGGAACGCGGCTTTACTCAAATTTTATTCTTTCCAGAGACAAACCCGTAGGGACCCATCCTGCCCTCACTGCGATCAGTAGCAACACTTCAGTGGGAGCAGGGCCCTTGAACTAACCAGACTGGGGCCGCTCTGTGGACACTACCCTCCCTCCCTGTTCGGTAGCTCTTGAGCCAGCAGCCTGCAGAGTGAGAGCCGAGATCTGGCCCCACACGGCCGCCCCGTGCTACGGGGCTCAAAAATGCACCTGCAGAGGGTCTGTCTTTGCAGAGGACACAAGTGGTCGCACCTCCCCCCGGTATTGGAGCTCAGCAGAAGCTCCTGAAAAGGCAGGCAAGGTGAAGGCAGCAGAGAGAGGGAGAAAGGGAAAGAAATCAAAATCTCCAATGAGCAAACTGCATCTCACCAGTCCAGCACCAGTGTCCCACCGCTGGACGGGTGATGGAAAAGATGCCCGAGAACTATTTATTTCTAATAACCTCCGGCCGGCAGTTCCCCCACCGGCGCACCCGTCCCCCCCTCGGCCCCCGGCTGCAGCTCCGCTCCGCCGTCGGCTTCAGCCCACCGCCCGCTGCCTCCTCTTCTCTCTATCCCTCCTTCTTCCCTCCTTCTCTCCATCCCTCCCTTCCTCCCTTCTCTCCATCCCCCTTCTCCATCCCTCCCTTCCTCCCTTCTCTCTCTCCTTCCGTCCGCTGCCTCCTCTTATCTCCATCCCTCCCTGCCTTCTCTCTATCCCTCCATCCCTCTCTTCCTTCTCTCTATCTCCCTTCTCCATCCCTCCCTTCCTCCCTTCTCTCTCTCCCTCCGTCAGTTGCCTCCTCTTACATCTCCCTTCTCTCCATTCCTCCTTCTCTCTGTCCCTTGCCTCCTCCATCCCCCCTGCTCCCTACCCCATCTTTTCTCTCATCCATCCATCCTCTCCCTTCTCACCTTCGTGCCTTCTCTCCCTCCGTCCCCTCCATCCTCTTCATCCCTCATCCCCCCTTATCTCTCTCCCTCCATCGTCTTCATCCCCCATCCCCCCATCTCTCTCTCCCCCATCTCTGTTCTGTTTATTCCTCCATCTCCCCCCCCCCAGTGCCCCCTCTGTCTCCCCCCCGCCCGGCGCTGGGGGGCCAGGTGGGGCCATGGCGCTGGTCACCTTGCCCACCGAGCTGGAATGCCTGGCCAAGCCGCTGTTCTGCCGCAAGGGGGCTCTGTGCCAGAAGGTGATCCACGAGGTCAAGAGCCACAAATTCAAGGCGCACTTCTTCAAGCAGCCCACGTTCTGCAGCCACTGCACCGACTTCATCTGGTGAGACCTCCCTAGAGCCCCCTTAGAGCCCCCTGACCACCACCCCCCAGCACCCTTCAGCCCACGTTCTACAGCCACTGCACCGACTTCATCTGTTGAGACCCCCCTAGAGCCCCCCAGCCCCCCCCCGAACCCTCCGAGCCTCCCCAGCACCCCTCAGCCCACGTTCTGCAGCCACTGCACCAACTTCATCTGGTGAGACCCCCCCTAGAGCCCCCCAACCCCCCCAGCACCCCTCAGCCCACGTTCTGCATCCACTGCACCGACTTCATCTGGTGAGACCCCCCTAGAGCCCCCCAGCCCCCCCCCAGCGCCCCTCAGCCCACGTTCTGCAGCCACTGCACCAACTTCATCTGATGAGAACCCCTGGGCCCTAGAGCCCCCCCAGACCACCTAGAGCCCCCCAGATCACCCAGAGCCGCCCTAGAGCCCCCCCAGAGCTCCCCCAGCCCCCGACCACCCCCCTCAGCCCACATTCTGCAGCCACTGCACCGACTTCATCTGGTGAGACCCCCCAACCCCGTCCCGTTTTTGCCATCCCAATGTCCCATTTTTGTCTCAAGGAAATATGGTCAGCCTAACAAAGACCCAAAAATCTGGACCGTCCCTATAAAATGGAGACATCTGGTCACCCTACCCGGATGCCTGGTAACCCTGGCGCCATGGGCACAATGGAGGAGCGAGAAGCGGGCGCCTGACCCAGCCAGCGGGGCTCCAGACACAGGCCCTGGGCTGCTCAGAGGAGGGGAAGTGGCCTAGAAAGACGCTTTCTCTGCCTGTGACCCCCACTGGGGAATGTGGGGAGTTAAACTGGGTCAGGCCAGGCAACCCTGGAAGGGACCAACAACACCCTGTGGGGCGCCAGGCCAGGAAAGGGAAGAAACTACAACTCCCATTGTAAGAAAAGGAACTTTGTGTTTGTATGTCTTATTCTTTCTAGACAAATAAGTAAATAGATAGGAAACAACATCATGTTTTTCACCTGTTAATTTGCATGAGGCCCTTCTTGCCTCCTCCTCCATGTAAAGAACCATATAAAAAGTCTTGTAATGATGTATGAGGGGAAGCCATAATTTGAGAGCTATCTCTGTGGCTTCACTTCGCTAGCGAATAAACCTTTGCATTCGAGCTTTCTCCAGGGCCTGCCTGTTCTTTGAAGGTAAATTGGGACACCTCCAAAGGAAACGAGCCATTTGTGCAACAATTCTGGCGACCCCAGATGGGACAGACCTTTGGATGACTCCAGGATCACCGCAGACGGACAGGAGAAAGGAAGTGTACACCAGGCACTCATTCAGCCTGTCCTAACTCTCGGCCCGATCTGCGGCGATACCTGGAACGCTAAAGTGTGAGTCCCTGAAAAATCAGGCAGACCGGAGAATCTTGAAGTTTGAGAGGCGCCTGGGAGACAGATAAGCGGTGTCAGTATCTCCATTATTCTCACTGTTAATTTGTTTAGTGATTTTAGTACTGCTGTATTAACTCACTGTTTGTAGATTCCTTGTGAATCATTTGGTATAACAATGGGATTGGGTCGCTCCTGAATGGAAGATTCCGCCACTCCCCTGGGTTGTATGTTATGTAACTTTGGTAAATTTAAGAATGATTATGGTGTTAAAATGACTAAAGATGATTTGATTAAGTTTTGTCAATTAGAATGGACCACCTTCAGTCTTGGTTGGCCCGACTCTGGGTCCTTTGATGCAGATCTAGCAATCAGAGTACATAAGATTGTTGTTAAAAATGAACATTGGAATCAATTCCCCTATATTGATTGTTGGCTGGCAGCTTGTGAAAATAGACCACCTTGGCTTATGAAATGTGCTGTAAAAACATGTAAGATAATGAGACAGGGTTCTGCTGGGAGGAAACCCCCGGTATTCCCAGAATCTTGCCCAGAGAATGAGATGCCCCTGATTCATGCTACTGCCCCCCGAATTTCCCCCGCCCCCTCCTCCAGAAGGCCCTATGTCATGGAATAGCCCCCCCCCCTTTTAAAAATAGAGGAGATGGAAAAGACAATAGATGACATAGTTGCTGAGATAAAATCCCTTAAAAAGGTACCCCCTGGACATCCAACCTTATAATACTAGGAGTCAGAATCAAAGTTTTAAAGCTAATATGTGCCCAATGAGGGAAGTGGCAGCAGTACAGAGACAAGAGGAGGGAGGGGAGCAAACACGTACATTTGTATATGTCCCGTTCAGCACCTCTGACTTGTTTAATTGGAATCCTTCCTTTAGGGAAGATCCTTTAAAAATGCAAAGCCTATTCTCCTCAATAGGACAAACCCACAAGCCCACTTGGGCCGATATACAGATGATGCTCCAAACTCTGTTAACAACCGAGGAGCGTAGATTAGTATTGGGAACAGCAGGGCGGATAGCAGAAGAAAGAGCCCAGGCAAGAAATCTAAGAGCCCAGGAACTTTGCCCCCTGATAGAGCCAGGATGGGATGGGCACAGAGCAGAGGGCCAACGTAGAAATGCAGAATATTTGGGAATTATTGTAGAGGCCCTCGGGAAGGCTGTTCCTTGAGTTACAAATTTGTCTAAGATCTATGAAATCCAACAAGGAAAGGAAGAAGACCCCCCCACCTTTTTAGGCCGCCTATTTGAAGCCTTTAGACGATTTAGTGATTTGGATCCAGAAGTTCAGGAAAACCAGCGAATGGTAAACCTAATGTTCATTGGGCAGTCCGCCCCAGATATTAGGAAAAAGCTACAGAAAACAGAAGGTGGAGCAGGGAAACAGATTTCAGAACTGGTAGAAATTGCATATAAAGTATATGGAAACCGAGAACAAGTAGCAGAGAAGAAAAGAGAGAGAGAGACAAAGCAAGTTAGAAACTCTGGAAACAGTGATTAAGTGAGAATAGATAAACAGAAAAATTTCTTGGACTCAGAGAATGTGTAACCTTGAACGTCAAGCAAGTCGATAAGAAAGATGGGGGAAGTTTAACTCTGTAGTAACCGTCCCTCGCAGACGAGGATGCCATTGTGAGGTGCGGTAATGTGTTGTCAACAGACGCCGGGAAGGCAGGGGCGAAAGCCCGTTTCAGTTGCCCAGGTCAGGGTGATTATAGTAGCCCCCTCATGGGACCCTGAGACCTGATATTAGCAACATCCACAGGAGAGCGAAGAGACTTTCCCACCCACCCCCGCACAGGTGTGCTCGGTGTAAAAGCTGTGAGCACAGGGTGGTGTGTGTGTGAAACAGTACCCCCTGTTAAAAGCAGCCGTTTTTACAGTGTTCGATTTAAGGATGCTTTCTTCTCAATACCACTAGAAAAAGGAGAGTTGGAACTTGTTTGCTTTTGAATGGGAAGACCCAGATACCCACTATAAGACTTTGGAGCAGTATTGCAAAAAGACCTAGAAAACTGGAAAAATCAGCATTCAGAGATTGCTCTGCTACAGTATGTTGATGATTTGCTAATTGCAAGCCCTGATCTACAGCTAGGAAAAAGAGCAACCGAGTCCCTGTTAAATACTCTGGGAGAGAAAGGGTATAAAGTCTCTCGGGAAAAGGCCCAAATATGCCAACCAAGGGTTACTTTCCTCGGCTATGAGATAGAGAAAGGAATGCGAGCACTCAGTAAAGACCGGATCAGGGTAATTCGGGATATGCCTGCCTCAACCAACCCAAAAGAACTGCGAGCTTTCTTAGGCTTAACAGGGTTCTGCAGAATGTGAATCCTGGACTATGGGGGAAAGGCTAAACCTTTATATGAATCTCTCACTAAAGAAGGACTCTCAAATTGGAAATGGGCTAGCGAGCACCAGCATGCTTTTGAACTGCTAAAAACAGCATTAATGCAGCCCCCTTCTCTCATGATTCCAAATGAACGCAAGCCTTACAGACTCTATGTACATGAGAATAAAGGTCATTCAGGGGTCCTAACTCAGCCAGTGGGCCCAACCTGGAAACCTATGGGCTATTACTCAAAGGTGTTGGATCCAGTAGCCAAAGGATGGCCGGCCTGCCTGCGAGCAGTAGCGGCAACGGCAACAATTGTAGAGGAAGCCCAAAAGATAGTAATGGGAGTGGATATGGACATACACACCCCACATGGGGTCCCCCAGATCCTTGGAGGAGAAGGAGGAAAGTTTCTAAGCCCCTCCAGACAGTCCAGATATGAAATATTCCTGCTGTCTAACCCTGGGCTTACATTTAAACACACCACAGCCTTAAATCCAGCTACCCTTCTCCCTGAGCCGGAACCAAGAACTCCTAACCATGATTGTTTAGAGGTACTTACAGAGACTGTACTGATTTGGCCGGACCTGAAAGATGACCCTCTTGAAAATCCAGACGAGGAATTTTTCACAGATGGATCGAGCAGCATGATAAGAGGCACCAGAGATACGGGCTGTGCTGTAGTAACTCCAACTGAAATACTTTGGAAAGAAAGACTCCCCGCAAACTAGCCTTCGCAGGCAGCAGAATTAACTGCTCTCACCCAAGTCCTTGAACTAGGAACAGATAAGAAAGTAAACATCTTTACTGACTCCCGCTATTTTGCCACAGTACACGCTCATGGACTGTTATGGAAAGAGCGTGGATTTATTACAGCTTTGGAACAGAAAATAGCAAACGGATCACAGATCATAATGTTGCTGGAAGCCCTTAAACCTGCCAAAGAAGCAGCCCTAATGGGAAGCGATGCAAGCTTCCAGTGTGCAGCACAAGAGATTCCAGCCTGCCTTGAAGATTGTGTAGTACACTATACTCCAGAAGATGACGCAGCAGCACATGAAAACCTCGCCGTGAAAAACAGGAACGGCTGGTGGGTAGTGCCAGGAGGAAAAATCATGATACCCGGCCATTGCTGCTAGAAATACTCTTAAACCTTCATGCTTCTACTCACATGGGAGGAACTGCAATGGGAGACTTGCTGGTAAGACAAATAGTGTCACCAGGACTGTACTTAGAAGCACAGCGAGTGGCAACACAATGTCCAACGTGTCAAAAGGTAAACCCCAAGCCACCCCGGCCATCTGCTCCTACAGGAGGAAGATAGTGGGCATACTACCTTGGCCAGGCATGGCAAATTGACTTTGCTGAACTTCCAAAGTCTGGACGACATCAATACCTGCTAGTGCTAGTGGATCAGCTAACAGGATGGGTGGAAGCTTACCCCACCAGGACAGCCACAACATCAACAGTAGCACGGATCCTCTTGCAAGAAATAATACCACGGTTCTTGCTGCCAGAATCAATCGAGTCAGATCAGGGTAGCCACTTTGTAGGAAAAGTAGTACAGGAAGTAGCTAAGGCTCTGAATATTAAGTGGAAATTGCATACCCCATGGAGACCCCAGAGTTCAGGCCAGGTAGAGCGCATGAATAGAACCCTAAAAACAATGCTAACAAAAATCTGCATTGAAACACATTTGAAATGGCCTCAAGCCATTGCCCTTGCCTTAACTCGAATCCGCAGTATACCTCATAGAGGGTTACGGTTAGCCCCTTTTAAGTTAATGTTTGGAATGCCTCCTAGGGTCTTGCCAGCGGGGTGGAGGGAAAAAGTTACTGTTGATTTGGGAAAAACTGAACTTAAAGAGCATGTAATTGCCTTGCAGTCTGTATTGTCTTCCCTCCACAGATTTGCTGCACCATTCCAGAGCCTGCCCCTGGACGCTCCTATCCACAACTTCCAACCTGGGGATCAAGTGCACGTCGGCGGAAGCATTCTATGTACATACTGCACAGACTACAGTGAGAGATTATGCCAGACACTATCTAAGAAACTGAGGAACCATCTGTCCGGAACAGTATCCCTGATGATGCCACAGCACCGGTGGTTGCTGAGCTCTGTGACTTTATCCTCACACACAACTATTTCAAATTTGGTGACAATATATACCTCCAGACCAGCGGCACTGCTATGGGCACCCGCATGGCCCCACAGTATGCCCACATCTTTATGGCTGACCTGGAACAATGCTTCTTCAACTCTCGTCCACTCACACCCCTTCTCTATCTACGGTACATTGATGACATCTTCATCATCTGGACCCATGGGAAAGAAACTCTGGAAGAATTCCACCATGACTTCAACAGCTTCCACCCCAACATCCACCTCAGTCTGGACCAGTCCACACAGGAAATCCACTTCCTAGACACCACAGTGCAAATTCATGACGGCCACATCGACACCACCCTATACCGAAAACCTACCGACAGCTATGCCTACCTTCATGCCACCAGCTTCCATCCCGGACATACCACACGATCCATTGTCTACAGCCAAGCACTGAGGTACAATCGGATTTGCTCCAACCCCTCAGACAGAGACCAACACCTACGAGATCTTCACCAAGCTTTCTCAAAACTACAATACCCGCACAAGGAAATAAGGACACAGATCAACAGAGCCAGATGTGTACCCAGAAGCCTGCTGCTGCAAGACAGGCCCAAGAAAGAAAACAACAGAACACCACTGGCCATCACCTACAGTCCTCAGTTAAAACCTCTGCAACGCATCATCAGTGACCTACAACCCATCCTGGACAATAATCCCTCACTTTCACAGGCCTTGGGAGGAAGGCCAGTCCTGGCACACAGACAACCTGCCAACCTTAAACAGATTCTCACCAGCAACAGCACACTGCACCACAATAACTCCAACTCAGGAACCAATCCATGCAACAAACCTCGATGCCAACTCTGCCCACATATCTACACCAGCAACACCATCACAGGACCTAACCAGATCAACCATACCATCACTGGTTCATTCACCTGCACATCAACCAATGTCATATATGCCATTATATGCCACCAGTGTCCCTCTGCTATGTACATCGGCCAAACTGGACAGTCCCTAAGAAAAAGGATAAATGCACACAAATCAGATATTAGGAATGGCAATATACAAAAACCTGTAGGGGAACACTTCAACCTGCCTGGACACACAATTACAGATTTAAAAGTCACCATACTGCAGCAAAAAAAATTCAAGTCCAGACTGCAAAGGGAAACTGCAGAGCTACAATTCATTTGCAAATTCAACACAAACAATCTCGGATTGAACAAAGACCTACAATGGCTCGCTAATTACAGAAATAGTTTCTCCTCTCTCCATGTCCACACCCCCCATTCAAATGCTAGAAGAATAACCCACCCTCCCTGATCGGAGATAACAAGCTGGTTCAGCCTAATTGGACTAACCTTTTTACCTCCCACCTGGTTCTTGCCTACTTTTCTATACCTGCCTCTGGACACTTCCACTGCTTGCATCCGACGAAGTGGGTATTAGCCCACGAAAGCTCATGCTTCAAAACTTTATAGTTAGTCTTTAAGGTGCCACAGGACTTTGTTACCTCTGCTATTCCAGACGAACACGGCTACTTCTCTGTATCTTGTGTTATGCATTCCTGGAGGCACTACTGGGTCTCACAGGGTTCAAACTCCTATCTTGTCCTATATATTTTATACATTTGTCTTACCTCATATGTTTTAGCTCATATCTGCATGTATTCTTACCCCATATGTGCCATTTCATGATAGGAACTTTGTGTTTGTATGTCTTATTCTTTCTAGACAAATAAGTAAATAGATAGGAAACAACGTCATGTTTTTCACCTGTTAATTTGCATGAGGCCCTTCTTGCCTCCTCCTCCATGTGTAAAGAACCATATAAAAAGTCTTGTAATAATGTATGAGAGGAAGCCATAATCGGAGAGCTATCTCTGTGGCTTCACTTCGCTAGCGAATAAACCTTTGTATTCGAGCTTTCTCCAGGGCCTGCCTGTTCTTTGAAGGTAAATTGGGAAACCTCCAAAGGAAACGAGCCATTTGTGCAACACCATCAGGCTCTCCAGAGAAGACCCTGGAGGACCGCAACTCCCGAGAGCCCTTACAGCGAGACCGTCAGCGGTTGCGGGAGGAGAACTACGTTTCCCATGATGCATCTGCACGGCGCGGCGCTCTGACGAGACAGGCCACGACTAGGGACACGTGGCTGCTAGCGCGGGGCCGGGGATGGCGCTGGAGGGCGACCAGCGAAGTGGGCTGCAGCCCTACCTGGACTCGCTGCGGCGGGAGCTGCAGGTGGCGGACCCGACCCTGCTCTCGGTGCTGCTGGCGCTTCTGGTCGTGGCTCTGACCCTGCGTAAGTGACCGCGGCCCGACATCCCGGCCCGGCTCCTCTTCCTCCCGGCCCGGCTCCCTTGCCGCCCCCTTCCTGGCCCGCTTCCCCGATCCCCTGCGCGGCCCGCCTCCCCCCGGCCGCCCCGACAGGCTACCTGGCCTGCCCCGCCCCGCCCCGGTACCCTAACCCCATACTTTACTGGGAGGACCAGTGTCAGAAATTCAGTGCGCACAACAACCCCCTTTCGTGGTTGATATTTGAATATGCTTCTGATTTACAGTAGAACCCCATTTATCCGATGTGACTAGGACTGGGGCCAGATCAGATACTCAGACATTGGGATAATCAGAAGAACTGGCAAAGAGCTTCCTAGCCCTTATTTTAAGATGAGGCGGGATCTCAGGCAGCCAGCCGCTGGTGACGGGTGGTTCTCTTAATATGGAGGCTCGGATAAATGGTGTTTTATTGTATATCAATAAAACGTGTTCAAACTGATACCTGTAGATACCGGAGCACAGGAAACTAAAGTTCAGCGTTTCATTTTCATTATGGGAAAACGCATATTTTTGTTTTTAATCCAAGAATTTTGGGGTTTGTATCATGGAAAGCTAGGATCGCTGGTCAGCTTTGCCCTGTTGCAGCTGAATATCTTCAGATGTGGTCCATGAGTTTTCAAGGAAGTTTGGCTGTGAAAAATTTAGAAGAGTTAGTACAGTAACTCCCCACTTAACATCCACTTGCTTAATGTTGTTTTGATTTTATGCCCCTGTTCACTTACGGGACATGCTCGATTTAAAGTTGTGCAAGGCTTCCTGCTTTGTCCTCCGCTGGCAGCCTCCCGCCATTCTCCCTCCCCTGCCTCCCGACTAGGGTGCCCAAACAGCAAATGTGAAAAATCAGGTTGGGGGTGGGGGGTTAATATGAGCCAATATAAGAAAAAGACCCCAAAATCGGGACTGTCCCTATCAAATCGGGACAGCTGATCACCCTACTCCTCAAAGCCACAAACCAGCTTATTGCCACAGGGCAGGAGGCAGGGAAGGGAGGAACAAGGAAGGAGTAATGGGAGAAGGGGGTGGGGGGAGAGGCAAGGTGGGTTAAGGGTGGAGGCTTGGAGGAAGGGGTGGAGTGAGCAGGCCAAGGGTTGAGCCCCCTCCCGCCCCTGGTGCATGCAGCTTAGGGGAAGCTGCCACTGTGCAATATGTTTCTCCTAGCCTACAGCACCTTCAGCCTCCTTGCCTGCCATTGTTTGCAGTTCCAGTGGGCTGTGCCTGTGTGAGGTAAGGCGGGGGAACCTCCCAACTATACTACTGTATGGCAAAAAAAAAAAAAAAAATCCCTGGAACCTAACACCCGCCCCCCATTTACATTCATTCTTATCAGGAAATTGGATTCACTTAACACTGTTTCACATAAAGTTGCATTTTTCAAGAACATAAATACTACATTAAGTGAGGAGTTACTGTATAATCTATTTGTTAGCTAGAGAGATTTAGAGAAAAAATGGTGGGACTTGCAAAATTAAAGGGAGTATTATTTCATTTTAACTCTAGCTAATTAATTGTTCATCTTTAAAAGCTAATATTAAATCTCATTGGTATGAAACTTAAAACCATCTTACCTGCGAAGATGCTATGGCACCTATGGCATAATGCTTAGAGCAAGATTAGATGAAAAGGGATAAGACATCTAAGCAGTATCTAGAGTAGTACTTCCACTGATTCATAGACTCACAGACTTTAAGGTCAGAAGGGACCATTATGATAATCTTATCTGACCGCTTGCACAATGCGGGCCACAGAATTTTACCCACCCATTCCTGCAATATACCTCTCATCTATATATATCTAAGCTATTGATGTCCTCAAATCTTGGTTTAAGGACTTCAAGGTACAGAGAATCCTCCAGCAAGTGACCTATGCCCCCTGCTGCAGAGAATGGCAGAGGCCCTGGAGGTTTTTCGCCTATCTGCCCTGGAGAAAAATTCCTTCCCAACCCCAAATATGGCGATCAGCTGAACCCTGAATTACAGATCCAAAATTTGCTTGTAGAGATGCATGCTTGGCCACATGCTGGTATCCTGTAATTTTTCCTCTGTCCACAGTGGTTTGGAAACTTATCCGGGGCAGGCAGAGCAGCCGGAGGACAGTGCTTCTGGTAGGCCTTTGTGACTCAGGAAAAACACTGCTGTTTGTCCGAGTAAGTACCGTCTTGTGTGTTATAGTACTCCTGCCGCTGAGATTGGCAAGGCGAATTTAAGCTGAGTGGCTCGTGCTCTTCTTTTCAAACCTTTACTGGGATCTTTCTTTTGGTGCATTTGTGGAAGGAGGTAACTCTCTTTAAATTAAAAGTTCCAAGACTAGTAGATTTTACTTAATAGAAACCCAGATGTTAACAACTTCCCATTAATAGCATCATTTTGTTGGGAATCAGTTCTGTCCCATTGACTTTTTAAGGTTAATGAGATTCAGATATTGGCAATGGCATGCCATTTATTAAGGAATTTTTTTTAGGAGGAAGGCTCCAGCTGCAGGTAGGTTTGCAAGCTGCAGCCAGGGAAGGAAGTGCTGGAATGGGCCCCTAGTGCTTCCTTCTGGGGCTGCAGCCCAGCAAGCCTGCCTGTGCACAGGGATTGCACAGGAGCTCAGGGGCTGATGGCTCTGTGGGGAGGCTGGGGAAAGGAGCTGCAGCCTTCGGTGAAAGTAATTTACCGGACTTACCAGTATGCAGGGCGGCTGGGGTCCTGGGCAGGGTGAGGGGGACATGGGTGGAAGGGGCAGGGTTGGAGTTAGACTCCCCCCAGCTCTTCGGTGCTGCTGTGCCGGCGAGGGCTCCAATGGCAATTTAAAGGGCCTTGGGCTCCGAGGACAGCTGCCCCTTTTGTGCCCTCCTCCAATCAGTGGCCCTACTGGTATGGTCGGCTGTGTACCAGCAGCCATTTTCTTATCGGTATGCTGTACCATACCGGCTTACTTTCACCTAGGGTGACCAGATGTCCCGATAAAATCGTGACTGTCCCGATATTTCGTTGCTTGTCCCGCGTCCCGGCGGAGGTATGGCCGGGACTGTTAATTGTCCCGATATTTTGGCTCGGGGCTGCTGCCAGGAAAGGGTGGGCAGTAGGACCCTGCGGCTCCTAAGAACAGGAGCCAGAAGTCCCTGCCACAACAAGCACTGGCTCCATCCTGGCCAATGGGAGCTGCGGGCATAGACACCCCCCCCCCCCAGCTTTCATCCAATGGCAGCTGGAGCCAGTGCTTCTGGCCCGTGGCCAGCATAGCACGTGGAGTGCAGGGCCCCCCTCCCCCGCTGACCCTAGGAGCCAGATCGGAAAAGCCAGGTAAGGGCGGGAGAGGGGGAGCTGCGGGCTGACGGGAGCCAAGGCCCTGGGTCCCCAGCCCGTGGTTTCGGAGGGGGCGGTTCGCCCCCGGCCAGAGGCAGGGCTGCCTGGAGAATGGGGGGGTGGCGCGGCTGCCTGGAGAATGGGGGGGGGGGCTTCTGCCCCCGACCTGCTGTGTGGCTGTGCAGTGCCCGGAGCTGGGGGGGGAGGGCTGGTGCCCCCGACCCACGGCGGGGCTTTGCAGTGCTCAAATGGGGGGGGAAGGCTGGTGCCCCTGACCGACGGCGGGGCTGTACCCGGATCGGGGGAGGGGGGAGGGCTGTACCTGGATCGGGGAGGGGGGGGTAGGCTGGTGCCCTGACCCACGGCGGGGCTTTGCAGTGCTCGGAGCTGGGGGGGGGGGGGCGGCTGGTGTCCCCAACCCACGGCGGGGCTCTGCAGTGCCCGGAGCTGGGGGGGGGGGGGAGGATTGGTGCACCTGATCCAAAGCGGTCTGTACCCGGATTGGGGGTGGGTGGTGCCCCTGACCCACGGCGGGGCTGTGTGGTGCCCAGAGCTGGGGGGGACTGGTGCCCCCGACCCGTGCTCGGAGCTGGGGGGGGGGGCTGGTGCCCCTGACCCACAGCAGGGCTTGCCCGGATGGGGGGGGGGGTCTTGGTACCCCTGACCCACGGTGGGGCTGTGCCTGGATCTAGGAGGAGGGCTGGTGCTGTGTGTGTGTGGGGGGGGGGGTCCTGTGCCCCAGGAGAAGGGGGGCAGGACCTGGGGCAGGGTGGGGGTGGAGTCTGGGAGGAGCAGGGGTGGACTATGGGCGGGGCCCCAGTGTGTCCCGATATTCTGGTCCTGTGATCTGGTCACCCTGCTTTCACCTCTGGTTGCAGCCCAGGTGCCAGAGCTTCGTGGTACCTCTCCTTGGGCTTTCTGGGCTGCACCGGGGAAGAAAGTGCTGCGATGTGCTGAGCCCCAATCCCTGGAGAGTTGAGATGCTGTGCAGCTCTGAGGACTCTGGCTGCCCCTACTCACTGTAGAAGCCCCAACATCTGGAGTGCAGCCCCTCTGCTCACAGGCACATTTCCTTGGCTGCAGCCCTGCAAGCGTGCCTTCCACTTACTGGCAACTACTTGCTAATGGCAAATTTTTGCAAGCCAGTGAAGGGTTGCTAATAAGCAGAATCCGCTTCACGTTGTTTTATTCCCTCTTGTTTGCAAAATGCTCCTTGAAACATGAAGATTAGAAAATCTGTTTTTTTTTTCCTAATTGGTACATATTTATTCAGCTTTAAAAAGAACTGGAAATGAGGATGACGTTGTAAATTCCTTTTTAAAACATGTATTTAAATCTATCACACTCTCCCGATCAGTCTGATTATAAAGTGGGCCAAGTATCAGACCTATGTTGTTTTATTCTTTTTTTAAAAAAAAAAGTCTCAAAGCTGAGTTAATCTCTTTATATATTCCTGTATTTCCATTACCTTGTTCTAAATATTGTTTCATCCCTGATTTTAGAAATCAGGCTGGTTAATTTTTACTTATGTATGAACAAATTGTTTAATTATAGCTGAATGTGCTGCTTTATTCTTTCTTGGGTAGTCTTTAGTGTCCCTATTCTGTTTCTAGTAAGGCTGCTGGGATGAATAGTAAAGAAAGTTTAGTGTTTTCTTGAGAGGAAACTGCCTAAAGCATTGTAATTGCTTGCCACTCTGGACTGTGATTAAGCATTATTGGCAACTTTGAATTAGGCTTGGTGTTGGAGCCGTTCATTTGGGGGGAATGGACGGACGTGTTCTATGGAGATGGAGCCAGCCAGTGTTAATTGATTGGGCGGTTCCTGGAATGATAGGAAACAATCAGTTTAACATTTCCTAAAACAGACAATTCCATCATTTTGCTGAAATTTCATTGAGTGGAAAACACATTTTCTCTGAAGCCTGGAAATAGGATTGATTTTTCCTCTGTCCTGTTTTATTTTTAATAGCTGTTAACAGGCACTTACCGAAACACCCAGACCTCCATAACTGATAGCTCTGCTGTTTACAGAGTCAATAACGACAAGGTAAGCAGACACTGGTTTGGATTTTGCATAAAACTCTTGGGGTATGACAAGTTTGGTTGTGAGTTGGTGGCCTTAGAATTTATAGCCGATTACAGTCAGATCCTGCAGGGAGAGGCACTTGTCTCTGGGTAGTTAAGCAGAAGCTATAAATCTGATTTGGTGTCTCCTCCTAATTTTGCCAAAACTGGAACCAGTCTGCCTAAAATTTCACTCGATTGGTCTTAACCTAGGATAAACTCTTTCTGGAGAGGCTGGGATAAATCCATGATGGAAGGGCAGATAGGGAATGGAGGTGTGAGAAGCTCAAGTGAGTTTCACTCCATTGTCAGTTTATATTTTTGAGTTTTTTGGCTCATTGTATCTCCAAAGTGGCTTGACCTAGAAACTACAGATTTTCTCCAATCTTTTAAGGAGGTTGGTTGGGGGATTATTTAGCTATTAAGAGCTGTGTTCATAAGCTAAATAAAGTATATATGGCGATGAGGGGGCAGGAGTCATGAGGACTGAACCATGTGAGGAAAGGGGGCTGGTCCAGAAGAAGCCACAAAAATCTCCAGAAAAACTTTAACTTCAAGTTCAAGGGACGCTTTCAGCTTGAAGTCTAGTTATTTAAGTCCTACATCACCCTCACACTGCTATTTGTAAACTTATAATCCTATTTTTCTGTTTTTTAGACATATATTTCTCTCCCTGTTGTGTGAAAGGTGTATACAAATTTTAGGGCAGAGGTCCCCAATCTGTGGGGCATGCTCCCCTAGATGGAATCTGAGGAATATTTAGTGGTGCATGGCTGGGGCCAGGGCCAGCCCCCACCAGGGGAGGGGCAGTGAAGGAGTGGCACCCATTTCTGCTCCTGCTCCAGACTGCTGGTCCAGTACCCCTGGCTGCCAGCTCTGTGCCGAGGGCTCCATGCCCACCCCAGTAGCGACCTCAGCCTCGGCCCCCTTACCCCATCCGTGTTCCCCATAACTGGAGCTTGAGGGGGGTGGGGGGAGCGCCATCATGGGTGGTGGTGGCGGCATGGCTGGCAGGCTCCCTACCTGGTTCATTGCCTCCCTGGAAATGGCGACATCCCTCAACTCCTAGGCAGAGGGGCATGTGCAGCCAGGCAGCTCTGCAACACTGTCTCCTCCATGAACACTGGCTCCGCAACTTCCATTGGCCGGGAACCGCAGCCAGTGGGAGCTGCCAGGGTGGTGCCTGGAGGCAGAGGCCGCATGGCCCCTCCGCCTAGGAGCCAAGGGATATCACTGTTTCTGGGGAGCTTCCATGAGGTAAGCACTGCCAGAGCGCACTCCCGTGCCTCAGCCATGAGCCCCCTCCCACACCCAAACTCCTGCTGCTGAGGTGGGGGGTGGGTGCAGTGGTCTGGGACTGCCCAGTAGCAGCCGATGTGACTGGCCATGGGGCTGCCTGAGCTACTTAGATGGCTTCAGAGTCAGCCGGGGGAGCTGCTGCAGAAGTCATAGAGGTCCTGGAAAGTCACGGAATCCGTGAACTCCATGACAAACTCGCAGCCTTACTTATAACTTGTGATAGCAACACAAAACACGAGCATGCTTGTGAACGTGTGAAAAAAGGTTCAACTAGCAGTTTAAATCAGCCTGGAGCTTGCCCTAGGAGAGAGAGAGATGTGATGGTGAATGGTATGGGGGCCTTTTACACTCATGTATAGAAGCTGCCTAGCAACAGCAAATAAGGGGGAGATTTTGGGCACATATGCTGTAGGAGAAATTAGGATACCAAAAGGGGCTAGGGAACTGCAAAGCAGTCTTGTTTGCTGTGTAGCCCATTGCTGGCTGCAGAATATGAATTGTGTGTTGTCTTGTTGCATATTTTATTACCTAGGCCTGCATGATCGTGTATATTTGTGGATTAAATATTGATGGAACGGTTATTGCTTTTGGTCCATTTACAGGGCTCTAGTGTGACACTGATTGACCTCCCAGGCCATGAGAGCTTGCGACTTCAGTTCTTGGAGAAGTTCAAAGCTGCAGCTAGGTAAGTGGTTGAAGAATGGAGGAGATGGATGCTTTAGTCTGTAAATGGAGAGAGGCCGAATTACGATATGACGGCTGGGTTGGGGAGTGAGTTGAGAGAGATTCAAGCAAATCTGGAGCCCCTGTAAAGCTGTTCTTTTGTGACCTGTGTTATAAGGTCAAAAACCAATGTGCAACCTCCTTCATTTCCTCCACCCTTCCATCCCCTGGAACTGCTCTGCTATGCCAGCTTGGGTGGAGGGAGGGAACGCGGGAAGAGGATGGTAGAAGGAAATAGAACAGGGGTGGGCAAATTATGGCCTGCAGGTCACATCAGGCCCGTGGGCCCGTCCTGCCCGGCCCATAGCATCCGGCCGGGGAGCTACCCCAGCCCTTCTCCTGCTGTTCCCTCTCCCCCACAGCCTCAGCGCAGGCAGCACAACAGCGGCATGGCTGGTTCCAGTGGGGCTGCACCTGCAGAGCAGCGTGTCTAGCTCCGCGTGGTTGCCAGACATGCTGCTCTGAGCAGCATGGATAAGGGAGCCGGGGCTTGGGGCTTGGATAAGAGGCAAGGGGTCCCAGGAGGTGATCAGCAGGGAACAGGTTAGATGGGATGGAGGTTCTGGGAGGGTGGTCAGGGGACAAGGAGCAGGGGGTTTGGATGTGTTGGAGGTTCTGAAGGGGGTAGTTGGGGAGGGGGGAAGTGGGGCGGGGGGGGTTGGATAGGGGGCAGGAGGCCAGACTGTTTGGGGAGGTACAGCCTTCCCTCCCCCCCCCCCCCCCCCCCCCCCCCCCCCCAATTTTGCAACCCCAATGTGGCCCTCGGGCCAAAAAGTTTGCCCTCGTCTGAAATAGGAAATGAGCATGGAACTGGTGTGTGTATTTCTGGAGAGAGTAGAAGGAGATTTCCACTCGACTGTCTGCACGGGGCAGGTGTTGCTTCATCCCTAACATTACGCTGGAATCCCGGGTAAGGCAGCACCCCCACCTGTCCAGCACATTGACCCATGTTGATTGGGGCAGGGGTTCAGTGCTGCCTTTGAGCAGAAAGTTACCTATGGTACTGAATCAACGAGGTCGCTTGTTCAGCATCTAGACCTCCCCTGGAGGCCTCCCATGCCAGTGGTGTTCATGTCAAACCCCGCAAAATTTACAGTGTGGCAGCCAGGATAACCTAGCTGCCTGGCCCCATGGTACAAATGGAGCATACAGGTAGGATTTAGCAGAATTGCATTCCCCAACATATTCCAAACTTCTATGTAATGGAGCAACTCTTAGTTCAGGGGACTTGCCCTAAAGGGCAGCATAGAGAGAGCTGAAGGCAGTTTTTTACTGGATTTTTGATACCAGCTTTCTGAAATAGCACCAGGAAAGTGAGCCCACCAAGATTATTTGGGGAAGGGGAGGGCACAATTGAGCTTTAAGAGTGGCTCTTCAGCACTCCACGCCAGTACAATACCTGCTCCTGGGGACTTTTAAAAAATCTTTCCCGTGCTAGTTAAATCCTGTACTTCTCTGAGTCCTGCTCCACAGCCTCAGATAGTGGCCTGGGTTCAGGCTAAGGCTGCTTTGGGAAATGAATTACTTTTTTACATTTCAAAGTTAATGCTAGTCACTGGGAGGGTTGATATCAGCTGATAACTGGTGGGAGTGGCTGAGCCATCATGTACCATAGTGTTAGCAGGAGGTGGCAAGCTTTCTGCCCCTGTGCATAGTCAATGCTGCATTCATGTTGCTAATCTGCCCCGGGTGTTGCAGACCCAAGCCTCTGACAGTGCACCTCATTCGTGATCTGCAGCTTTCCAGTTCTGGTTCATTTCTGAGCAGATCACCCGATGTTGGGAATGGCTTGCTGTTGTAAACAAAGGGCCTCCAGAGGTCAGGCCAGAAAATGTCTTTGACTTGGGATGTGTTCTGAACACAAGAACCAATTGCTGATGCACTACACCCTCTGCCCTTGATGGTATTTGTTCGAGGGCTTTCCCTTCACCCTCCCACTTCCCTGGTTTTTGTCATGCAGATAGTGTGAGGAAGTGGGACTGTTCCTAATGTTTTCTCTTAATACTGTGTGGGCACCTCGGTTCCCTGCATTTCTTAAGGATCTTGGTGGTGGGATAAGGGTGTGTGATTGTTGCAGAGCCCTAGATGGCGGGGTCTCCAAACTTTTTTTTATCATGCACCCCAGCAGAAATTTTTTTTTTTTGAACACCCCCCTCCTCTCCACGGGGGAAGCCCTGCCTAGCCCCACTCTCTCCCACTTTCTGCCCCTGACTGCCTCCCTCAGAACCCCCCCCCCCTTGTTCCCTGACTGCCTCCCCCAGGACCCCACCCCCTATATAAGCCTCCCTGCTCCTTTTTCCCTGACTGCCCCCTCCTTGTCCCCTAACTACCGCCCTGGGGGCAGTCCCCACTGCATCACCCAGCTCCTGGGGCCATTCACGTCAGCCATTGAACTTGCTTGTTTGTAACTGGTTAAATTTTCATTAACGTGTCCAGACTTCCTACCTCCTCTTCTATGTGGGGCTCGTGCTTCCCATTGTGCAGAGTACAGAGACTGTCCTAGTAAAGGAGCATTTCTTTCAGTCACTCCTCTGGGAAACCTCTCAAAGACAACATACTGAGTTAACAGCTAATGGCTTCTTCCTGTGTGGGATGTGTTTTACCTGTCCTTGTCTGAGATTGTTGCCAAGAATGGGATAATGCTTGTTTAGAGAAATACAAGCTTTTGCTGGGACTGTGAGGCTGGGAAACCGATAGGCCACTTGTTGCAGTTTTTGAAACTGCCCGTGTAGATTCTGATGGAGAAAGATACTGAGAACTAATAACTCAGGATGATCACAAGTCCAAAAGGAAGTTGTTTCCTCCTTTCTCTTCTTATTCAATGGAGGGGATGTGGTGATGTCATCACTCAGGATAACCTTTAGCCACAGAGCCCCACAGTTCAGCAAGGCCAAGAGTTAACATGCATGTCTAGAAATGCAAATTAGATGGTTGCTCTCTGTAACTAGGTTGTCTGGGTGGTGCCCCCTTGTGGCCTCTCTGGCACAGCTTTCCACACTGCAGGTTCTTGCAGATTAGGGGTCATGGTGCCTTAGCCCTCAGGCTACGACATGTACAAATTCTACCCCCTTTCGAGGGGTGTCCGTGTTCCAAACTAAAAGGAAAATGTCAGACTTCAGAATGGGTGTTGGGAGCATCCCGCCCTTCTGCTCTGGGCTTGTCTTGGGTGGCTAGTCCCCTTGTCAGTCCCACTCACCTCATGGCTCATTCAGGCAGCAAGCTGCCTTATGCTTTTGGCTGGAGTCAGGCGTCTCTCATCCAGGAAGTAAACCTGGTATTTTTCCATTTAGAAGGAGGGGTGGGAACTCGGAGAGAGACAAAGGATTCCTGCCTTGTGCCAAAGCTATAAAAGAGGGTAGAACAGAACAAAGGGGGCTTGCCAGTCATGAGAAATCCCTGAGTTACCACCTGAACTGGAACTAACAAGGACTGTACCAGGGGAAAGGATTGGCCCAGACTAGGAAGGAGTCTAGTCTGTGAAAGAAGCTCTTCATCTCTTTGGGTGAGATTTTATCTGTAATCAGTTTCTTAATGTATTAGGGTTAGACTTGTGTATTTTGTTGTATTTTGCTTGGTAACTTACTTTGTTCTGTCTGTTATTACTTGAAACCACTTAAATCCTACTTTTTATACTTAATTAACAAAAGTGATTTTATTAACCCAGGGCAAGTGATTAATACCCGGGGGAGCAAACAGCTATGCAGATCTATCAGTGTTCTAGAGGGCCAACAATTTGAATTTACCCTGTCTACACTTTATACAGAGTAAAACGGTTTTACTTGGGACTTGGATCCCATTGGGAGTTGGATGCTGAAAATAGGTAACTTGCTGAGCAGTTTTTGGTTAAAGTCTGCAGCTTTGTGGGTGTGGACCAGATGTGGGTCTGTATTGTAACAAACTAGGGTGTCTGGCTCCACAAGGCAGGGTTCTGGAGCCCCAAGCTGACAGAGTAAATGAGCTCGGTGGTAGTTTCAGCACATCAGGTAACAGTCCCAAGAAGGTCTCTGTGACCAAATCCATCACAGTGATGGTGCTGCAGGTCGGGACGAGAGCTGGGTGCAACTTTTTGATGGAAATTTTTCTGGCAAAAATTGCAGATGCGGTGAACCCCTGGAGTGCGGTGACAGTCTGGGTCCAATGTGCCGAATTGTTTCAGTCAGGGGGTGGGGGGATATAAATGAAATGATGTAATTTGAACAAAACAAGCTACAGTGAAACCTCGATATAACGGACTAATTCGGGCGAGGAGGTGTCCGTTAAAGCCGAAAGTCCGTTATTTAATAATTTTTTTTAAATTATTAAATAACGGACTTTCGGCTGACAATGGACACCCCCCTCGCCCGAATTAGTCCGTTATATAGAGGTTTTACTTTTAGTGAGCAGCCCGCCCGGCGCCAGCCAGCAGCCCGCCCGCCCGGGACCCCGGCTGCTGGGACTCGGGCGGGAGCCGTCAACCCGCCCACCCGGGTCCCGGCTGCGGGGAGCCGGGCAGGGGGGGTTGACAGCTGGGGAGCAGGGCGGGCGGGCTGACAGCTCCCACCCGGCTCCCCACTGCGGGGAGCCGGGCGGGAGCTGTCAACCCGCCCGCCCGGGACCCCGGCTGCTGGGACCTGGGCGGGAGCTGTCAACTCGCCCGCCCCGCTCCCGGAAGCGGGGAGCCGGGCGGGAGCTCTCAACCCCCCCGCCCGGCTCCCCGCAGCGGGGAGCCTGGCGGGAGCTGTCAAGCCCCCCCCCAGCCAAGAGCCGGGCGGGCAGCCCGCAACTGTCACCCCCGCCCGGCTCCCCGCTGCGGGGAGCCGGGGGGGGGGGGGAGTTGACAGCTCGCAACTGTCAACACCCCCCGCCAGGCTCCCCGCTGCGGGGAGCCGGGGGGGGGGGGGGGGGGAGAAGGTTGACAGCTCCCGCCGGGCTCCCCGCTGCGGGGAGCCGGGCGGGAGCTGTCAACCCGGCCGCCCGGCTCCCCGCAGCGGGGAGCCGGGCGGGAGCTGTCAACCTCTGCGGGGAGTGACAGCTCCTGCCCGGCTCCCCGGGGCGGGAGCCGACAGCCCCCAAATAACGGATTTCGGATGCATCGGAAATTTTGTCCGTTGCATCCGAAGTCCGTTAAATCGGGGTCCGTTAAATCGAGGGTTTACTGTATTTTGGTTTTGTTCCAGTTTGCCACTTTCTTTCATCTTATGTTTAGTACTCACAAATGTGAACTGTTCCAGCTCAGAGGCTTCGTTCCAGCTGAAATGATTTTTTTCTGACTTTTCCGGCGTTGCCAGTGAACAGAAAAGTCTGTTGATCGCTCAGCTCTGGTCAGGGCTCGAGTGAATTGGAAGAACTGTGTGGGAAGGTTTGGCCTGTGCTGGCCCCTTCCTCTGTCAGGAGCGCTCTGAATGACTCCAAAATAAAAGTGTGCTGAGTGATCATGTTACAATCCATGGTGGGGGGGGGAGTCCCTCTGGGGATGAGGACTTGTGATATGACAGTCTGAGCCTGTCAGCCACATGGCATTGTTGTGTTCACTTTGTTTTGCACAGAGCAATCGTGTTTGTCGTGGACAGCGTAGCATTCCAGCGGGAGCTGAAGGACGTTGCAGAGTTCCTGTACCAGGTCCTGACTGACTGCACTGTGCTGAAAAATGCTCTGCCATTGCTAATAGCCTGCAACAAGCAAGGTACTGTTCGTTGATTGGGAAGCTACAGCCCCAGAGGTCTGGGGGCTGGATGCTCAATAGACCAAGTCTTTCTGGATTAGCGCACAGAGTTTGTGGTGCTCTGGTACCTCTTTTCTTGGACCTGTCAAAGGGCGACTGGCTCTTTAAGTGGGACTGGGTCCACTGCCCCTGCTGCCCAGTTGGGCTAAGAAGAAGGCACCTGGGCCTTATAAGGGGGGAGATAGCAGCAGCTGGGCTGGCAGGTGCCTGCAGACAGTGCAGGGAGTAAGAAGACTCCTGAGTTAGAACAGAAGGCTTGTGGAAAAGGCCAAACTACAGGCAAAAGGTGCTGGGAGAGCAGGAAGACAGACCCTTAGGGAGGAGAGACTGGACCCAGCTTTGGACTGGGGTAAAGGCTATGTAAGTTTGAGTTCTGTACTGAAAGACCTTTGTGCAGGACTTAATAAATTGGAACCCAGGACAGAAATGTTTTGAATATCTGGCTTGTGTGGACGTTTTAAGGAGCCTTGAGTGAAGGGGAAACTGAGGCAGGCCTTAGCAGGAGTGCTAAAGGGCAGGCATGCCCTTTGCCAGGACCATGTAGAAAAACCTGGTGTGTCCCGTTGAGTTTTTTTCAACTTTGGGCCCCACCGAAGTAGGGTGGGAAACTAATTCCAGAGTCAAAGAGCTCTAGGCAAGAATGTTACCACCAGCCCTGCTTCTCCAGGTTGTGCTAGGGGCTCTGGTACTTCGATGATCCCAACTGCACAGGAGTTACCCGGGGAGAGGCAGCTTATCAGCGAGCCATTGAGATAGGGAAGATAGTTTTCCGAAGGTGAACGGAGTACAAATCCCTGCATAGTTGTCTTCCTGAATCTGCAGTCAGCGTAAAACAGTAGCCCCGAGAGCACTGTCAACTGCCTCTGTGCATTCTGCAGTGTTGCCTCTGAAACCGAGAAGTAATTTGAATGTCTGCATTAGTTATGCTCCAAAGTTATGTCTCCAATAGACAGATGCCTGCAGGACACTGAAAGCTCAGGCAATGTGAAGTCAGTGTGATTTAATATCAAAATAACACACAGGAATCTGTCCTGGCTGTGGTGTTCACTTTCATATGTAATTTAAACAAACACTTCCGTTTTGTAATCTACCTGAGGCAGCTGCAGAATTCCCAGCTGGACTTCTGCGGAAAGTAGGGGGTCTTGCTGTTGACTGTAACTCCAGCCAGGCTTAATTCACATGGGGCTCTGGTTAAAATACCAGGTGACAGTATTATAGTGATGGGGTGTTGTCACTGAGTGTTCATCCCCACACGGAGCTTTTCCATGTCTTGGAAAGAAAATGATGATGTTTCAACTGTCATTGTTTTAAACCAATTTTTTTTCTAGACATCACGATGGCAAAATCGGCCAAGCTTATTCAGCAGCAGCTGGAGAAAGAACTGTAAGTATGGGGTGGATTTTTAGACATCAGTGCCCCACTCGCTATTTTACCCTTGCAGATCTCCTTTCATGTCAAGCAAACGTCCCCTTTTGTGCATGTGTGTGGCCATTTCACAGTGAAGAAAGGAGACAGTACATGAGCTAGTAAAATCGCAGCAGCCCTGGCAAATGGGGATTTTCTAATCTACAGGGGAGAGTGTGTTGGACCTTAATTGGGTGATCAGATGTCACAATTTTATAGGCACAGTCCCGATTTTTTGGTCTTTTTCTTATATAAGCTCCTATTATTCCCCACCCCCTGTGCTGATTTTTCACGTTTGCTGTCTGGTCACCCTAGACCTTAACTACACGGCAGGAGCAGTGACCGAGCTCCCCTGTGTTCCAGCAGGTTACGTCTTCACAACATGCTGCAGAGTTCACTTACGCGGAAGGTGATGCAGCTGCTATTGGTTGTATTATCCAGTTCTGCCCTTTAAGTGTTTAAAAAAATAGAAAGCGGGAGGGCACTTGTCTGCTGTGGCCACATTCAGATTAAAATGATGACTATTTAATCAAGCGTGGAATCATCAGCTCATTAGCCCTTCCTGGGACAGTCAGTGTGGCACCTGATTTCTAGGAGAACCAAAAATCAGAACCTGTTTGATACAGTCAGTCTTGCTCCCCGTGATTATAACCAGACTGAGTCTGCTCTGGTCGGCCCACTAAATCACTAGTAAAATTCATGCTGTGACCCAGGGGCACGAAGAAGCATGCAGGAACATGCTTAGGGGGTGGGGGGATAGCTCAGTGGTTTGAGCATTGGCCTGCTAAACCCAGGGTTGTGAGTTCAATCCTTGAGGGGGCCATTTAGGGATCTGGGGCAAAAAATCTGTCAGGGGACAGTACTCAATCCTGCTAGTGTAGGCAGGCGGATCCTGCTAGTGTAGGCAGGGGACTGGACTCGATGACCTTCAAGGTCTTTCCAGTTCTAGGAGATTGGTATATCTCCATTTAAAAAAAAAAAAAAAAACAAAAAAAAACAGCATTTTAAGATTGTTCACCAGTCTACTTCCCCCCTCCCCCCTCCACCCTCAAGAGTTTCTACTCATGGTGATTTCATAGTTTCTGAGGCCAGAAGGGACCATTGTGATCATCTAATCTGCCCCAGGGCAGAGAACTGCCTCAAAACAATTCCTAGAGCCAATCTTTTAGAAAAACACCCAGTCTTGGTTTGACAATGGTTGGGGATGGAGAATTCAGAGGCAGAGCTTGCAATCCTCATGTTGTCCCCGAGAATCCCTCATGAGGGCAAGGGCAGGGAGAGTAGCATTTCAAACTGTACATGTAAAGTGCTTAGAGATAACAAGCTGGTTCAGCCTGATTGGACTAACCTTATTATCTCTTGCCTACTTATTTATACCTGCCCCTGGATACTTCCACTGCATGCATCCGACAAAGTGGGTATTAGTCCACGAAAGCTTATGCTTCAATACTTTAGTTAGTCTTTAAGGTACCACAGGACTCCATCACTTCTGTGATTCCAGACTAACATGGCTACCTACCTCTCTGATTCTCAAGGTGGGACGTTGCCCTACTGAAGTTCTTGGTTTTTATATTCACTGCTGCACTTTCTCCAGTAGATGGCGGTGATGTTATTTAAATGGGGCTTGTTCCAGCCTGAATGCGTGCCCCTCCCTTTCTTGAACAGAATTAGATCCCCACTGTGGAGCTCAGAGGGGAAAGAGGCGGCAGGATCATTTTCTGCAGTTCCCAGGTTAGGTGTTTGCAAGTTGTTTATGTCCTGAAATTGGGTTTCTGCATAGAGTTTGTTGGCTAGCGTGCCAGCATTGCTATTCCCATGGTGTTTGCCTGCTGCTATATAGCCCCGTCAAAACACTTACACTGGCTCTTCTCGGCATGGCAGGCTCTTTCCCAGCCAAGCCTGACCAGCAACACATCTGCTGTGTTGTCCATAACGCAAGGTCTCTGCTACATTGGTGGTAGGCTTGGCTGGAAAAGAGCCTACCATGCCGAGAAGAGCCAGTGTAAGTGTTTTGACAGGGCTGTATAGCAGCAGACAAACACCATAGGCTTGGCTGAGAGAGAGAGAGGACTTAGGCGAGGAAGAAGAAAGGGGATAAACAAAATCAAAGACTGACAGGGAGGGTTCCCCCTCGGAGGATTCCCTCCCGCCCCCATTCCAGGGCAGTGCATGGACGGTGAACTGTGATTAAGGGGGAGAAACAGGGCGACAGAAATCTCTGTCACTTTGCTTTCGTTCATGTGTGTGTGTCCTAGAGCAGATAGCCGCACGATTAGCAGGATCTTTCACAGAGTCTGAAAGGAAGCGGGAGGGGAGCTCCCTCCTGTTACCCTTCCTCCCCTGTCAGGAGCTCTGATCTTGGTGCCTCCTCAGTGGAGGGGGGACTGTCTGTCTGCATTGAACCATGCCACCCTCAGAGTCAATTACTCAGAGACCAGTCACCTGTTAAATACACCATTCGATTTTTGTGGACTGACTGACTGACTCCCCAGATGATGAAGCTGCTCTTCCACTAGAGCCAGTCCTATGGCCAAAAGGTAGAAAAAGTTTTCTCCCCCGCATGCTGGTCTAGCTGCTTTTATAATGTGGAATTCTGTATGGTTTGGTGTATGCTAGGTCAGCTTTCCCTTCTACTTTGAGCTCTGTGTTAGGATATCCTATCCATAAACATTCAGTTTGTCCCTGTATAAGCCAGGACTCCTCGTGCCCGCACGTTCCTGCATCAGGCCTGACTCTTTCCAGATGGTGTTCTGCACCTTCATTGCTTTTCATTAATTTCCCCAGCAATGCAGAATGTCCTTGGAATTTCTCACTTTCACTTGCAAACTGTTAGCTGATTTCTGAAGTCTTGCCTCCCTTAGGAAGTGAGCAGGAGCATCTTCCCATGGAGAGAGTCATGGAGCTGATCTTCACTGGGGGGGAATCGACTGAAGATACGCAACTTCAGCTACATGAATCACTTCAGCTGACTTACCTGCCGTCCTCATGGTGGCGGCAGTCAGCGGTGCGCTCCCCCGTCGATTCCAGCTTGCTCATGTTGGCGAGCTGGACTTCTGGAGTTGACGGGGGTGCCGCGGGCGATCGATTTCTTGCGTCTTCACGAGACGTGAGAAATCGATCGCTAACAGATCATTCGCTACCCGCCGATCCGGCAGGTAGTGAAGACAAGCCCTAGGGCCAGGTGCTGGGCGACGGAGGGTTTTTTTCTTAGCTCTGTCACTGACCCGTGCCGTATGGTCTTGGGCAAGTCGCTTACCCTTTCTGTGTCCGTTTTCCTCTGCAGAATGTAGAACACCTTGTGCTCTGTAGGTGACACGTACAGTGTAGGCGCTAAGTAATGTTCTCCACTGACACATTTGGTTTCCATTGGTAAGAGTAATGTGGCAGCTGTCCAGTTTAGAATTAATCGACTCTGTTGTTGGTCTGAATTTTCTTCTGCTTCAGAAGCATCTGGAGGTGGGGATCCCAGTGCGTCACGGGCAGTAATACCTCAGGGACCAGACCAGACCACAGTGCCTCACAGACTCTTGTCTGGCTGCTCCAAGTTCCTTCTTTTTTTGCTTTAAATCACAACACCTAGCATCCCCAGTGAGGTTAAGGCCTGTTGTTCCAGGTGCTATACCCACACCCAGCAAGAGACAGTCCCTGCTCTAAAGAGGTTACAGTCTAATTAGGCAACGCAGGCACACCCGGTCATAGGACAGAAGGATTATCCTCTCCAGGTTACAAGTGGGGAACTGAGGCATGGGGCAGTTAAGTGACTAGCCCAAGATCACCCAGGCAGACTGTGGCAGAGCCAGGAACAACCCCCTCCGGCCCTTAGCTTGTCCATTTCTTTTACAGTGTTGCTGCAGTAATTTTTCAGTGTGTCCCGGTTGTAGAGCATGTCAAGGTGGGTGGTACTGGTGCTCTGCTCTGTTTCGGCCAGGTGCATTGCCCTTGATGCCCTACTCTGGTGTGATCTTTGCATTTCTCTCTGTGTCCATCCTCCCCCTTTCTCCAACTTTTCATGTGAGTTCGGATTTTATTTTCTTTAGCGCTGGAATTAAATCCAGCACCATCTGCAGAACTCATGAGGTTCCTTATTTGAATTAGATTAGCATATTTTTGCTGAGGAGTGATCAGACCTCTGCTAATCCACATCTGAATATGGGCAGGGGTAATTCCACTCCCCTAATTATCTCTTGGTAAACAGTCTGAACCTTGCTGATGCTGTCGGAGCCGAAGTCTGCCGGCACATAAATCCTTTCTATCCCCGACACTTTGCCCAGGGCTGTCTAAATGTGAAATCGCATTAGCCTTTTTCTTGTTCACTCCCCATCTCCTGTAGAATCCCAATTAATGGGGGGAAAGTTTAAATTCAGCTTCCTTTTGAATCTTACGCTTTCAAACCAAGGCTGCCCAATACAGTCTGTGGTAACTTTTGAATTTGATAATTATAACAAGGAGCCATGCTTTCTCCTCGCCTGCAAGAAAAGGATTCCCACATCAGAATAACACTCTATACACACAGACTGGGAGGGGGGCAACAAGGCATACTCTGCTGAAGGGGAGATTTTCACAGAAGAGAAGGAGGTAATTTCAGGAATTAGGGACTCTTCAAAATCAAACTGTACAATATCAGAGGGGCAGCCATGTTAGTTTGGATCTGCAAAAGTGACAGAGTCTTGTAGCACCATATAGACTAACACGTGGTTCTCAAACTTTTTCTGTTGGTGACCCCTTTCGGACACCAGGCCTCTAAGCGCGACCTCCCTCCCCCTTAGGGGTTGGGCTCGGGGCGCGGGGTGCCGCCAGCAGCCCCCCGGGGCAGGGGCTGAGCTCAGGGGAGGGTGCCAGCAACCCCCCAGGACAGGGGACAGGGCCCGGGGTGCTGCCTGCAGCACACTGCGGCAGGGCCTGGGGCTTGGGTCGCTGCTGGCAGCCCACCACGCCATGGGCCAGGTCTGGGGTTCGGGGTGCCACTGCCGGCCCACTGCAGCAGGGGCCAAGGCCCAGAGCACCGCCAGCAGCCCGCCGCGGCAGGGGCTAGGTCTGGGGCTCAGGGCGCCACCAGCAGAGGTCGGGGCCGGCTGCCGGCAGCAGGGGCTCACGACCCCCACATAATTGGATCGCAACCCCCAGTTTGAGAACCAGTGAACTAACAGATATTTTGGAGCATAAGCTTTCATGGGCGAAGACCCACTTCAACTGTATAAGTTTCACCCGGGATCCCTGATGGGGGCAGCAAGTGTGTGACTTGCCTCATGTTCACTAGTATGTGCTTGCTGAGAGATCACTTTCCCCGACTTTGTCAGTAGTTTTAAAAGGAACCGTTCATGCAGTGTGATAGTTGTCCAAAGGGAATCAGTTCACATGATGGGTGTGGCAAGCTCCCTGCCAATGAAATCTCCATGCTGCTTTGGAGGGATCCCCTCTGCCAATCAATGGGCAGGCCATTCATCAGGCCTCTTCAGGCCAGCTAGGAACTAGCTACAGCCCAACAGTTGGCATGAGCATCATAACAAGCGGGCAGAGTAGCGGGATGCTAGGCACATACTCTCCCTGCCTACCTGCTCCTTTCGACTTGTTAAACCCATGCACACGTGGGGATTTTCTTGTTCACGCAACTAGCTGGTAGCTCAGTACTAAATGCACCACTCCCCAAGCTGCAACGATGGGTGAGGAAGGTTTGTCAGAGCTGGTGTTTACTGTTCCACTGGTAGCTCCGGTGCATGCAAAAGGCTGGGTCTCCCCAGTTCATAATGTTGTCTACTTTCTCTCCTGCAAAACAGCAACACCTTACGAGTGACTCGCTCAGCTGCCCCCAGCATCTTGGAAGGCTCGACCTCCAGTGGGACGGCTCAGCTGGGGAAGAAGGGCAAGGAGTTTGACTTCTCCCAGCTGCCCATGAAGGTGGAGCTGGTGGAGTGCAGCGCCAGAGGAAGCAAGGCAGAGGAAGGCAGCACTGACATCGAGGACGTGGAGAAATGGCTGGCCAGGATTGCCTGAAAGCAGAGGGGAGGTTAGGGGTGGAAGCAGAAACTAGCAAAGGGGAAACTGATGATAAAGGCACTTGGCATCTGATAGGGAAGTACTGATGGGAAGGGGTGAGGCCCAAAATATAATTGTGCTGTGGAAAGAACTTCAGGCATGCGCCGGTAGTAAACGCACTGTTACCTGAACTGGGCTGCGTTTTAATCAACCTATGAATATATTTACCACCGTGATTTCAGCCAACTGCAGCCCTTCCTGTTCCTATCCCATGCTCCACCTCAGAGTGCTTGAGCTGCGAAGGGTTTAGAGTGGGGTTTCAGTGTGGTACGGTGCCTCCAAACAGATGGGAGGGTTATTGTTTGGATAGAAGAATTTGTTTCAAGATTGGACTGTACAGCCATTCCTGCTTTACTTTGGCATCTCGGCCAAGGTGCCCGTGGTTGTTACCAACCTCCCCGCTCATGGTGTCTGATTTCTCCTCTCATTCCTGTCCTCTATGAATCGGGCACAGTGAGTTTGTGATCTTCATGCTGCCACAGCTAAAATGTCCAATCGCACAAGCTACCAGGAAATCCCTGCCTGCTATGGAATGTACTAAAGTTGCTTTCAGGGGCATTGGCCAGCCTCCCACCATTCCTCGCCTTCCCACCTCTCTTTCGAAAGGAGAACAGGGCCAGATTGTCCGATGTGCTTAAGCACCTCTGTGGAAGTGACCAGATTGTCAGACATGCATAATAGGGGCCGAAGGTTGCTGAGCGCTTCTCAAAATCTGCCCACATCCGTGTGGGTGCTGAACTCTTGGAAGATCTGGCCCGGATAGTAAAGGTGATTGATGATCATTGTGTAAATGGGGGTTGCCATTCTGTTAGACTCCGGGCCAGTCTTTGGTGCTGATTCGCTTCTGCAGAGCACACAGTGCTAAGGAAACGCATGCGTTCCTGTACGTGACTTCTCAGCAGTGGTGTACCGTTTTATGAGGTGATCTTTATAAATCCACACAACAGTATTGGTAACAAAAATAGTCGGTCTAGGTTAAAACTACTAGGAGGCCGGTATGCCTGGATCTGAATTTAACCTTCCAGGGCTCCAGCCTGAATGTTGGATTCACCCTTCTCCACACAGACATGCCCCGCTTTCAGCTCCTTTTTTCTTGAGACAGGACAGCAGCTTGCTGAGGTTGTGCTCTGGAGCCACCTGTGCTGTTAGCAGCAGGAGTGCAGCACCCAGACTGAGGGAACAGAAACCAGAATAATCAGAAGTGAACCTGACTGACTAGATGGTGTGTCTCGTATAGAGCCTTGGCTACCTGTTCTGTGTGATGGGGCCATAATCTCCTGGTGAAATCCTGGCTCCTTTGAAGTCAGTGGGAGCTTTGCTATTGACTTAATTGACACCTGTGATCTCTGAGTGGGTGGGGTCTAGAATTACAGCTGAATTTAGTGGATTCGAACAAGGATTGTGTTTCGCCTGTTTTTTGGCTCCTGGTTGTTGGGTTAGGCCCTCCTGCAGCACATTAGTTCAGCACATTAGTAAGAGGTTTGAAGAGCAGAACTGTTCCCATGTGTGGTCTGCATGCACCTCTGACTCAGTGATGTTGGAAGCAGAGTTTGACATCAATTGTCCTAGATTGAATTGTGTTGTCACCTAGAATCGTAGAATATTAGGGCTGGAAGAGACCTCAGGAGGTCATCTAGTCCAACCCCCTGCTCAAAGCAGGACCAATCCCCAACTAAATCATCCCAGTCAGGATTTTGTCAAGCCTGACCTTAAAAAACCTCTAAGGATGGAGATTCCTCCACCTCCCTAGGTAACCCATTCCAGTGCTTCACCACCCTCCCAGTGAAATAGCATTTCCTAATATCCAACCTAGACCTCCCCCACTGCAACTTGAGACCATTGCTTCTTGTTCTGTCTTCTACTACCGGTATCACTGAGAACAGCCAAGCTCCATCCTCTTTGGAGCCCCCCTTCGTGTAGTTAAAGGCTGCTATCAAATCCCCCCTCACTCTTCTCTTCTGCAGACTAAATAACCCCAGTTCTGTCAACCTCTCCTCATAAGTCATGTGCCCCAGTCCCCTAATAATTTTCATTGACCTCCGTTGGACACTCTCCAATTTGCCCACATCCCTTCTGTGGTGAGGGGATCAAAACTGGATGCAATACTCCAGGTGTGGCCTCATCAGTGCCGACTGGAGCGGAATAGTCACTTCCCTTGGAGCTGGCAATGCTAACAAATACAGCCCAATATGCCATTGGCCTTCTTGCAGGTGTGAAAGTAAAAATAAGTTCTTACTGATACGGGGCTGGGTTGTTGCCAGCTTTGGCCCCCAGAAGGTGCGGGCCCTCAGGCGGAAAGGGTGGGGTCAGAGCCAGCACCAAGCAAGCCCCATACTGGTAAGTGCCCTCCCATCCCCTGCTGGGGTAGCAGCGTCAACCGGGGGCTCCAGAAGCGATTTAAAGGGCCCAGGGCTCAGCCGCCCTAACTGCCCCTGGCCCTTTAAAACCACTGCTGGACCTCTGGCGGTCACTGCTACCAGGGCTCTAGCAGCAGAGCTCTGGGGGATATTTAAAGGGCCCAGGGTGGCAGAGGCAGCTGAGCTCCGGCCCTTTAAATATCCCCTGGAGCCCCCCATTACTCCAGGGCTCTGGGGGCTATTTAAAGGGCTCACGGCTTCCCCGTTTTTAGCACCGGTCCTTTAAATAGCCACCGGGCCCCTGGGGAAGCGGCAGCTATTTAAAGGACCAGGGCAGCAGAGACTGTGAGCTGTGGGCCATTTAAATAGCTCCCAGAAGCTCTCCCTCCAGGGCTCTGGGGGGGTATTTAAAGGCCCAGGGCTCCCCTGCTTCTACTGCCCTGGTCCTTTAAATAGCCCCTGGAGTCCTGGAGTAGTAGTTAGTGGGGGGGGGGGGGGGTAGCAGCAGATGAACCCTTGGCCCTTTAAATAGCCTCTAGAGCCCGACAGCTGCTACCCCAGGGCTCCAGTAGTGGAGCTCAGGTGGCAAGTTAAAGGGCCTGGGGCTCTAGCCACTGCTTTAAATTGCCCCCTGGGGAAGCCAGGCCATCCCAGTTACGGCACAGCGGCTCTTGCTGGTATGCCGTACGGGGTGTACCGGCTTACTTTCACCTCTGCCTTCATGCCAACAAGGGCACACTGCCGACTCATATCCAGCCTCTTGTCCACTGTAATCCCCAGGTCCTTTTCTGCAGAACTGCTGCTTAGCCAGTTGATCTCCAGCATGTAGCAGTGCATGGGATTCTTCCGTCCGAAGTGCAGGACTCTGCACTTGTCCTTGTTGAACCTCATCAGATTTCTTTTGTCCCAATCCTCCAGTTTGTCTAGGTCACTCTGGACCCTCTCTCTACCCTCCAGCATATCTACCTCTTTCCCCATACTAGTGTCATCCATGAATTTGCTAAGGGTTCAGTTAGTCCCATCATCCAGATCAGGGGTGGGCAAACTGTGGCCCATGGGCCACATGTGGCCCACTGGCCATTTTTATCCGACCCGTGAGCTCAGCCAGGGGAGTGGTGCCAGTGGCCTTGCACTCCCAGCCTGGGAGTGCCGTGCCGAGTGCGTTGAACGGTGGGGCCCTGTGCACCCAGCTGAGCACGGTAAGCAAGTGGGTGGGGGCTTAGGTGGTGGAGTCCCAGGGTGGGGTGATGGGCGGGGGGGTTGTCTCAAGAGGGGACAGTCAGAGAAAAAAACCCGGTGGGGCTAGATAAGGGGTAGGGTCCTGGGGGGGGGCAGATAGAGTGGGGGTTTCCAGAGGGGTTGATCAGGGGACAAGAAATGGGGGGGGGGGAGTTGGATGGGTCGGGAGTTCTGAGGGGGGCAGGAAGTGGGTGGGGGTTAGGGGGCATGGCCAGGATGTTTAGGGAGGCACAGCCTTCCCTACCTAGCCCTCCGCACAATTTTGAACCCCAGTGTGGCCTTTGGGCTAAAAGGTTTGCCCACCCCAATCCAGATCATTAATAAAGATGTTGAACAAAACTGGCCCCAGGACCAACCCCTGGAGCACTCCGCTTGTACCAGCTGCCAACTAGACATTGAGCAGTTCACTAGCTGTGGAGTCTGACAAACTAGCTAGCTTTCTAGCCACTTTATAATCCACTTCAGTTGGATGAGGTCATAAAAAGAGGTATAGGTTGACTTTAAAAGGTGTTTTTTCTTGTTTACAGATAAAGTCAGTGGAGTCAGGAGTAGCTGCACAGAGGTCCTAAGAAGATAAGTTTACTGCCATGAATGGGAGCAGTCATTCCAGCTTAGGTGTTTCTGATGAAGGTTCTTGTGACAAAGGGGAAAGCATTGGAAGTTTCCCAGTTCTTGTTACACGTTTGTCCCCTGTAATGTTTAAAGCCAAGGGATCTGTTGTGTTTCCCAGAGGTGGTGCCCTGTTGTGTGTTAACACGTATTATGCTTAATTGTGCAAAGGAACGATTCTGTAGCAGTCTGCTTCTCCCTGCAGATGTAGTCAGCCCATGGGGGTCTGGTCCAGGACCTGTCGCAGTCTCACTTTAGCACACATTGGATCAGGTCTAAGAGCTCTTTCCAAAGGTGGAAAGAATGAACTGACTGACCTTGGGAGCGGTTCCACAAACCGGCCTGCAGGGAGTTAGCAGCAGAAACCAGGGTGGGGGAGGTGGTGGCGGTGGCAAACGGTCACTGGTTGCAATGCTGCTGAGTGTTAATGGGCTGGCTGAGGAGATAATACATCCTCTTGGTGACCTTTTCAAAGGGTTTTCTTCACTCCCTGTGGGGACTCTGGCAGTGAGCATTGCCTGTGCCTCCAGCTGAGCTCACTGCAGGCTCAGCTGGGGGAATCCTTTGTGCATCTGGACTGTTCATCCTGCCTCTGCTTCCTTAATAGGAACCTTCTCTGCAAGAAGTGCTCACTGACCAGAGGCCACCTGCTGCTAATAGGCTTGTGGTCTGCTGCCTATTGCCTCTGTACTGTATCTACTGAAGAGAGCAGCTGCTGGTACCCAAGAAATACCATTCCTGGGGGTTTTTGGGGTGGGATTTGGCATTATCTATAACCCAGCCACTCTTTTGATCTAGATTGGGGTGGGCAAACTTTTTGGCCCCAGGGACACGTTGGGGTTGCAAAACTGTATGGAGGGCTGGGTAGGGAAGGCTGTGCCTCCTCAAACAGCCTGGCCCCGGCCTCCTCCCAGTCCCTACCCCTGACTGCCCCCCTCAGAATCCCTGACCCATCCAACTCCGTCCCCGTCCCTTGACTGCCCTCTCCTGAAACCCCCCAGGCCTAACCACCCCCATCTCCCCTAACTGCCCCAACCCCTATCCACCCTGCTGCCCCATGATAGGCCTCTCTGGACTCCCACGCTTATCCAACCCACCCTGTTCCCCATTCCCTCAAACCGTCCCGTTCCCCATTTCCTCAAACCGTCCCCTGATTGCCTCTGGGATCCCCTGCCCCTTATCGGGATCCCCTGCCCCTTATCCAGCTCCCTGGCCACCTTCCCATACCGCTCAGAACAGCATGTTGGGCAGCCGCATGGCCGGCCAGAGTCAGCCACACTGCTGTGCTGCCCGGCAGGAGCTTGCAGCCCTGCCACCCAGAGCACTGCCCATGCTGCAGTATGGCTGTGGGGGAGTGGAGACAGCAGGGGATGGGATGGGGGTAGCCTCCCTGGCTGGGAGCTTAGGGGTCAGACTGGACAGTCCTGTGGGCCAAATGAGATCTATGGGCCATAGTTTGCTCGCCACTGGTCTGGAGGGTGGTGGTGGCTGGTCCTTTGCTTGGCTATGTTGGGAAGAATTCAGTATTTGAACATTGTTCCTGTCAAATCTTGTTCCCTCCCCTACTTTCAGCCTGATGTTCTCTGTGGGCCCCTCCTTGCCATGTCAGGCTGTGGTGTATTGCTTATCTTCTATCAAAGGTTACATTCTGTATCCACATATTCTTCTCTCTGTACACTAACGGGTGTATAAAGCTATGCAGCAAGAGCAGATGGACATGTGCTAATCCTGTCAATTGGAGCAAGGTGTTTGTTTGCAAACAGCATCTTTCAAGAGATGTGAATGTCGGAGCTGGGCTTTGCATCCAAAACTGCCAAACCTGTGGGACTAGAAGATGAATCCTCTCTTAAAACTGTGTGACTAGCCCTGTTCACTGCAGCAGCAGCTGAGAGGATTAAATATACTGCTAACATGTGTCAGTGAAGGAGTGGCGTGCTGAATTAGAATAATAGAATATTAGGGCTGGAAGGGATCTCAGGAGATCATCTAGTCCAACTCCCTGCTCAAAGCAGAACAATCCCATTTTTGCCCCATATACATAAATGGCCCCCCAAGGATTCAATTTACAACCCTGGGCTTAGCAGACCAATGCTCAAACCACTAAGCTATCCCTCCCCTACCCCTTCTTTGCTTCACCCACCCCAAACATCCCCTACTCCTTCATATGGCTCCAATGAGTTGGGGATGAGGAGCCAGTACACTTTCCAATGCCTCTTTGGGAGACCAGTCCTTCCCAGGCTGCTCTGACTTAAAAACCTGTCCCTGCATCAAGAGGGAAGCCAAGCTGGAGGTGCAGGTCACAAGCCCAAAGGCTCACTAGCTAAATTATTTTTGCATTAAGTATGTTGCACTTTTCAATTTCAAAGCATAAACTTTGCAGCAGCGGAATGTTGCTGGAACTATGGGTCACCAGTCACATTTTGAATTTAGTTAGCCAGGGCAGTGGTCTGATTTGGTCAGTTGTCTGTACCCGCAACGCTGAAGCAAGGAATGAAGAACTTATGCTTTTTTTTTTTTACCCCTTTGCTACCAGCAGCCTTCCTCTTGGGGAGCCTCAGCCTACAGTGGGCGAGGACCTAGGAGATTCTTTTGCTTATATATACTGGCACTAGAAAAGGTTCAGAGAAGGGCAACTAAAATGATTAGGGGTTTGGAACGGGTCCCATATGAAGAGAGATTAAGGAGGCTAGGACTTTTTAGCTTGGAAAAAAAGGAGACTAAGGGGGGATATGATAGAGGTATATAAAATTATGAGTGGAGTGGAGGAAGTGAATAAGGAAAAGTTATTTACTTGTTCCCAAAATAGAAGAACTAGGGGCCATTCAATGAAATTGGCGTGCAGCAGGTTTAAAACAAATAAAAGGAAGTTCTTCTTCACACAGCGCACAGTCAACCTGTGGAACTCCTTACCTGAGGAGGCTGTGAAGGCTAGGACTATAACAGGGTTTAAAAGAGAGCTGGATAAATTCATGGAGGCTAAGTCCATAAATGGCTATTAGCCGGGATGGGTAATGAATGGTGTCCCTAGCCTCTGTCTGTCAGAGGGGGGTGATGGATGGCAGGAGAGAGATCGCTTGATCATACCTGTTAGGTTCACTCACTCCGGGGCACCTGGCACTGGCCACTGTCGGTAGACAGGATGCTGGGCTAGATGGACCTTTGGTCTGACCCAGTATGGCCGTTCTTATGTTCTTATGCTTTTAAATTATTCTCTGTAAATGTGGTTAATTAAATTAAAAAGTTTGGCTACATGTTGTCAGTCCTCATTCAGTGCTGGAATCATAGAATCTCAGCATTGGAAGGGCCCTCAAGAGATCAGCTAGTCCAGCCCCCTGCTCAAAGCAGGACCAATCCCTCTTTTTGCTCCTTATCCCTAAATAGCCCCCTCAAGGATTGAACTCACACCCCTGGGTTTAAGGAGGCCAATGTTCAAGCCACTGAGCTATCCTCCCAAGCAGCCACTTGTTGCTGTCCTTTCTGGGCTTTTCTTTTCACCAGGCCTATCAACTGGGCTACGTCAGGCAGAATGGGGCTGCTCCATATTAACAGGGCACTAGCTAGCCCTTGAGCTTTTCTCTGAATGTCAGTTGGTGGAAGGGTTTTTGCCCTCACAATAATTTCACAAGGTTTGTTCTGGCTCTGCAGCATGAAACCAGGGCAAACTTGGCTTCTATGAGTGAGCTTAATTCAGTAAGAAATCATTAAGTGAGGCTTAAATCAAATTCAGTGTGTGTCCATGCAGGGGCTTGCATTGCTTAAATGGCATTATTAAACTGCTGTTGGTCACACCAGTTTAACTTCCCTATAGGTGTGGCCTCACCTGTGTCTCTGAGCCTTGGTGCATTAGTAGCAGCCTTACAGCTACATCTGTGCTGTGTCCCACGCCAGCCCTGTGACTTTGTTCCACTCAGCCAGCTGAGCCAGCACAGTGTTGGTGGGAACCTGCTGGTTTTGCTCAGATTCCTGACATGTCCTGCAGTGAGACACCGGCTGGCCTGGGAGTAGAGATATTCCTTAGTGGGGTGCCCTCCCTAGGTCCTTCCACAAGACTGGTGCGCTGCTCCATGGTTACAGGCAGGAAGGACTGGAGGGGGCTGCTTCAGTAAAGATAAGCAAGCTCCTGCCCTCTCCCCAATTGCAGCCACACTTTGTCTCCCTTCAAATCAGCTACACTTAGTGCATGTTTAAGGCAAACCTTCCCTGGGCATCCTAAGGTTAGGACTCTTGGGTTTCCATCAGTTCAGCTGTACCTCCATGAGTGGCCTGCTTAATTAGAGCAGGGGCTATGGCAGACTTCTCCTGGGGCTGCTAATTAGTCTCTTCCTCCTCTCCTTAGCACTTTGCTAAGGCTGTGGTGCAGGGAGTAGCTGGTTCTGGAAGAGGGAAGGCCCAGCAGCCAGGCAGCGATTTAACATCACCTCTTCCTCTGCATCAAGCTGGAGAAACCTCACCCCCCCGGGCAAAGAAGGGCTATGAGGCCTGCCCAGAGTAAAGGGACATAGAGTATATCAATAATGACCCTCACCACAGGCCAGCAGCAGGGCTACAACCTGCATCTCCCAAAAAGCAAGCATCTGCTGTCGGCGGTAGTAGGCTATTAGCCTCTATGTGAACTATCTGCTTGAGGGGAACGCTGCACACTCAGCTAGTGGGTTACCCCTCCTCCATGCTCGAAACCAGGAAGTGCTATAAGAGACAATGGAAAGCCCTGTCCCCTGACTAGGCAGCAGATGGGATTCAGGGGATGGAGACCATGGCTTGGCATTATCTTAATGCTTTTCCCAAACTGCACCCAGCTGTTGGGAGAAAAAGGCACTGCACTCGCTATGTCCCCATCGAGCTGGAAGAGGTGGTTTCAAATCACAACTGCTTTCAGGAGATGAACAAGAGAGGCTCAGGGTGTCTTGAGAATTTATACTGCTGGTCTTTGGGCAACCACCTACCTGAGCAGTAGACCGGTAGGGTGAAAATGAAAAGAAACACCAAAAATTTCAGTTCTGTTTTTAATAACCATGCTAATTGCTTGGATTAAAGGACTGCCCATGAAGCTTGTGACTTAGGGGGACCGCAGGGTGTGCAGAATTCTGCTGGACTGCCCTTTAACGCACACTGACACACCCCACCAGAGCACCCCCTGCTCTCCTACCCTAGCCCCTGCTCTCAGTCTAGCCTCATTAGAGTTGGGCAGGAAACCACTGTCCAGTCTCATGGAACTTTGTGTGACTTGGAACTTTTTCCTGTTCTGCAATAGGGTGAGCACGAGACTTTGGAGGTGTCTCTCTGGCTTGTCACAGCAAACTACAGTCCAGACCAGCCAATAACCTGCTGCATGGGGCACTCACCTGGAATGTGGGAGGCCTGATTCTGAATCAGGCAGACTAGGGACTCGACCAGGGACTTCCCTCCCTCCCCCCCATGTCTCCCCCTTTCTCGGGGTTTGACCAAAAATTCCACCCTGGTCCCTAGGAAAGTTTATTGAAACTGGTTTATTCCTGTGAAAAATTTTGGTTTTGACAAATGGGCATTTGCGGCTGGAACAACCATTTTGTTGCAAAATTCCCAACCAGCTTGTAGTAAGAGAGCTTAAGACATAAGCCCTTGCATCAGAGGCCTGGTATAAGGCCTGAGGCCTAGGCTAAAGTAGTAGTCAAAGCTTTACAAATATAAAGCAAAAACAAGGTGCGAGAAAAAGGCAGGACCTCATAGACTTTAAGGTCAGGAATGTGTATTTTTGCAATATTAGCTCTGTTTTTGCCAGATTTGGTGAGCCTGTCAGATGATCATAATGGTCCCTTCTAAGAAGTGCTAGGCACAGAGTACTCATGTAAACACATCCCAGTATCAGGGACAGCACATTGTATGGGCCCACAGTGCCCATGCTCCAGGAATATTCAGAGCACAGGGGCCCATGTCCACCAATGTTTGAGGCTGAGTCTTTCCCCTGGCCCTTACTGTTGCCCCCGGATGCGGCCCACATGTCCCTGTGGCCCCTGGGGAGGGTGTGTGTCTGCGGCTGCACGCTGCCCCAGATCGGAGCACCAGCTCTACCAATGGGAGCTTTTGGGAGTCGCCCGAGGTAAGCGCCTTGGATTCCCCCAGCCAATTTCTCCTCTCTTCGAATTCCCCCCACGCAGATCTCCATCAGCCCCAGTCAAAACTTCATTCACGCTGAGTCCGTAATTACTTAAATTAAACCTGTTAAAGCTTAAAATAAAATTATATGAAAAGCAGAAATTTGCATGTAGGGACAACACCTGAGTGAGAGCCTATTTTAACTCTGCAGGGAAGATAAGTGTAGACAAAAGCATGCAGGTCTAACACGCTACAGTGGTACTGCTGCAGTGCTTCAGTGGAGACTACAGCAACAGGAGGAGTTCTCCCATCACTGCAGTTAATCCCCCTTCCCAAGAAGCGGCAGCTAGGGTGATGGAAGAATTCTTCCAGCAGGGTTAGGTCAACTTACCTAGGGCTCTCAAAGTGTGAATCTTTCATACCCCTGAGAGATGCAGCCATGTGTAGACCAGCCCGTTGATCTTACAACTGAAACAGACAAAAATGGAAGGAAAAATAGAGGCCCAGGGAGGTCAAGTGGCCAACCCGGTCACCCAGCAGGCCAGTGGCAGAGCAAAGATAGAATCTGGATCTCTTGAGCCCTCAGTTAAAGAGATGCCTTAGTACAAGACTGTTTATTACTCATTTTGATCATTGAATTTTCTTCCAAATGCCTCCAGTGCTCCCTTTTCCCTGCCCTGCCCCAAACCTGTCAGCTTGTGTAGCTGCTGCGCCACAGGAAGTAAAACCTTTCCTGCTCCAAAGGAAGTAAAACCATTGGAAAAAACAACTGCAGCAGCACAAAAGAATAACTGCACATACCTAGACAGCATGGAAATCTACAAAAATGCACTAGCTCTATATCAATTGCAGCGCCCAGCTTGTCCTCTGCATTGCAGGTTATGGCAGGAGGAAGCGGAATGGAGGGAGATGCTAAATGGATGGCTAAACAATGTTACACAAACTGACAAAAGCCAAGAACTTCAGTGTTAATTCCTCAGTGCCAAGAGTTCCTGGTGGAACTGTCTGCTGTAAGATGAGAAACAGATGATGACAGAACTACAGTTAAAGGGACAGCACTTAATGATCATGCTACTGTCTGATTCCCACCCTCCTCCCCCTTACTATGGTTACAAGTCTCCTCTTAAAGTCCTAGACGTGAAAGAGAGAAGGGAAGGAATAGTTACTGTTGAATTTGAGAGCAGTTGGCACAGAGGATGCTGCTGCTTCCCAAGAATAGTCAATTGCCTTGGTTGTTTGTATGGGTCTTTTATAGGGTGACCAGGTAGCAAGTGTAAAAAATCAAGACGGGGGGGGGGGGGGGGGGAATAGGAGCCAATCTAAGAAAAAGACCCAAAAATCAGGACTGTCTCTATAAAATTGGGACATCTGGTCACCCTATTTATACACTAACAGGAGAAATCAATTAACATGTTTCATTCAAACTTTTTTTCCCCCCCTCAGGGAAAATGTTTCTTTAGATATTTTCCAGTTTTTTGAGGGGAAAAAACCCTTATGAAAGTAGGGAAAAAATCAGTTTGGCTTTTAAACTTTCATTGAAAACTGGAATATTTAAGTGGGAAAAAATGTTTAAAAGACAAAAAGGCCTAATTTCTTTTGAATTTTGTGTGTGGAGAAGAATGATCCTTTTCAGACCAGTTTTAAAACCCAGTTCCTTGATCTCCTGTAACTTAAATGCAAATTAATCTTGTGGAATAATTTGCCCATCAGGAAGGATTCTTCTGAACTTGGTAGCTCGCTAGAGGATGGTGTATACTAAAGCATCAGGCCATTCTTATTCAGGTGCCTAGGGTTAGAATCAGAAGTTTTTGGGCCAAAAGGGACAATTAGATTATTTAGTCAGATCTCCCATATAACAAAGGTCATAGAATCAGGGCCGGTGCAACCAGTAGGTGAACTAGGTGGCCACCTAAGGCACCAGGTTTTGGGGGTGCCAAAAAGCGATGGCGCAAGGTAGAAGTTTTGCCTAAGGAGCAAAATATCCTTGTGTTGGCCCTGGCTCCAGTGGAACCCCCAGGGGAGGGGGCCTGTGACCTCGCCCAGGTCAGGGAAAGGGAGGGTGTGTGTGTGTGTGTGGGGGGGCATTACCTGGGGCTGACTCCGGCCCCAGCCACTGTATGGTACACTGTGCTGCAGACCCGGGCTGTGGGCTGGGGGTTTCCTGGATGGGCTGAGTCCGGCTCTACCCCCAGGAGGCTGGACGGGAGTGCCGGCATGTTCCCACCTCCCGGCCCGCTTGGCGCCTGCCCCGGCCCAGCTACAAGGTAGAACAAGATTCCCCACCCCCCACCCCTGGCAGAGCTGGGACCCCGAGTGCCCCCCCACTGCTGGGACCCTGAGTCCTTCCCACCCTGGATCATCCCCCCACCCACCCCCAGCGCCAGGACCCTGAGTCAGAGAGATAGCCATGTTAGTCTGGAATAGCAGAAGTAAGAAAGAGTCCTGGTGGCACCTTAAAGACTAACTAAAGTATTGAAGCATAAGCTTTCGTGGGCTAATACCCACTTCGTTGGATGCAAGCAGTGGAAGTGTCCAGGGGCAGGTATAGATAAGTAGCCAAGAACCAGGTAGGAGGTAACAAGGTTAGTCCAATCAGCCTGAACCAGTTTATCATCTCAAATCAGGGAGGGTGAGGTATTCCTCTAGCAGCTGAATTGGAGGTGATTTCCACTGCTCATGTTCATAAAGTTACTCCTGTGTGTATGTGTGGGTGGGATCAGGCCTAGCGCTGAACTTGGCACAACTGTGATGTTCCAAAACTGTGTTAGCACAATTTTATGAATGGAGACAGGGACTGATTTTTTTTAATCTAGCCTTTAAAACATTTGGGGCCAGATTCTCTGCTGGTGTGAATGGGTTTGATTGTACATGGAGCTGAGCCAATTAAAAACAGCTGGATCTGGATTAAAGAGTCTTGGTTGTGTTTGTTACAACTTATCTAATTCAAATGCTCCAATAGAAAGAAGTCATTAGTAATAGTCAACACTCCACCCATTCAGCTCAGCTCATAGCCCACATCTGAGCTCTCCAATCTGTCTTCTGGCAAAGATCAGGCTGGTGACTAGTGGCTGTCCAAGAGCCATCTCCTCTTGGCTTGACCATTGGTTCCAGACAAACGTTTCATGCTCAAGTATTTAACTAGCTACTTAGTCTTCAGCCCAGTTGATGGGGTCAGTTCTGCAGCTTCATTACTGCCTGGGCTGGGTATGCATTTGTGCAGCTCATAGGGTGTCATGCAGAATTCCCTGGGGGCTTTCCCTCCCTCTCTGGAGCACAGCAGATTTTTAGATACTGAGAAACTAGGTAGGCTACAAGGTCCCCTGGTCTCAGAGATGTTTTGAGGGCTGGCTATTTCATTTTGTTGTTGTTGTTGTTGTTCTGGGAATTGAGTTCTTCGTGGAGAGCACCCCAGTATCTAGCAAGAGTTACTTCTCTGTCCTGCATGGAATCACACAGGTTGGGACCATCCTAGAGCATCTGAAAGAGCTGAGGCTGCCCTTAGCACAACCCTCTTGCACATCCCTGCAGGTACAGGTCAGCACTGGTGCAGCTGCACTGATTATAGACCCAGAGCTATTCCAGACAAAGGCCTCTGTGCATTTCTTACACCTTTTCATCTAAAAGGTCACTGTGGAGTCTAACCTGAAGCCAGTTCGGAGCAGAGAGAAAATGATAGAGCAGCTGCTTGTTACAGTAAGGAATTAGGGGTCACAGAGACAGAGCTGCCCCTCCGAAAGCTAGTGATGCCACTCCTGGAAACAGGACCACATTCTGGTTCTAGCAAGTGGTCAGGGCATCTGTGTACACAAACACACATTATACAGTTCATGTTGGGATGTGATGCATTGGAGGAACAAGAAATGCGGTAAGTAAAACAGACTTGTTTGATTCTCTTTCCAAACCAGGTTTAGTGGGTTTATGACTGTAGCAAAGTAGCGACTCACCCCACAGCACCTGCTGCTGGAACATCCATGGAATTAGCTCACTCCAGCATCTGGAACACCCTCTACAAGCCGTAGTCCCACTTGCACTTGGCCCTATGTCCCTCCAAGACCCCAGTGACCCCTTACCTGGGGGTGCTGCACCCCTGCAGTTATCCCCCCCAGTCTCAGGGTCTCCCCTCCACAGGGAACCCCCACCTCCTATCCCCACCTTGCCTCAGTCTAGGCAACTGCCATTCACCAATTACCCCATTCACTGGGGTAAGACTGCAGTATCATTGCCACTCATCACCAGCAAGGAGGGTTCAGCCTGCTGCTTCTACCTCTAGCCATGGGCTGCCCCCTGCAACCTCAGTACCCTTTCATTAGGCCATACCCTAGGCCCTGCAGCATGGGGGCTTCGAGGCCAGAGCTCCCTGAGCTCCTCTTGCCTTGCCCCAGCCCTGCTTCACTCTAGGTACCTTATAATGCTCCCAGCAGCTAGGCCTGGCTGCCTCTGCAGACAGAGCAGACTCTTTCCTCTCTGTGCTAACCTGTGAGCCCTTTTATGAGGGCCACCTGGGCCCTAATTGACCCAGCCACAGCTGTGGCTGCTCTGTCCCAGCTGCTTTCACTTGCAGCCCTCTGCTGGGCTGCCTTTCCCTAGTTACAGCCCGGCAAAGGGCTGCTTTAAGCACATTTCTGCTGCAGTGGGGCAGCCGCCCCACTACAATGACCCTTCCTCACCTTAAAAATCCTGTGCCTCTTTAGGGATTTCCATTCCCAAATCAGATTCTAATGGCTATGTCAGACCTAGTTGTGCTTGATGGTTTCTATAAACACTCCAGGGTACACTCAGGGTACACTCCAGGGTACACATTTTGGTTTCTATAACAAAATACGTCTTGCTGCTTTCCCTCTGCAGTGTTCTGGATTCAGCTGAGCTCCAGCTGTTTCTCAGAATTGAATTTTTCCCTGCCAAATTAATCAAGGCATCAGTTGCCTCTGATAGCCAATCAATTAATCCACAAACAACACCCAGCCCTCACTGTGTTCTTCCAGACCCCTGCCTGATAAAAATGAGACAGAAATGGACTTGCCTGTTAAGAAACTGAGTGATGTTTAAAAAAACCCAACCAAACCAACCCCAGTAAATTTCAGCCCATTTCTGAATTCTTGTCTTTCTCAGCCAGGGAGGCTGTGCTAAGTGTCTCCGGGGGAGCAACAAACCTTGTAAAGCATTTTATCTTGATGCAAAAATGGTAGGAGCAGAACAAATGATTTTTCCGAGTGGCCAAGGGAAAGGCTGGTCACTTGCGAGATATAGGTTAAGGACAGAGCAGCGTACCTGTGTGTAATGGGGGAGAATGAATGCACTGATTATGTAGCAGACAGCCACCATGGGGATGGAGGAGAGGCCTGTCATAGGGAAAAGCAGGCTGGGGAATGTGGCAGTCGTGTTCTTTCTAGGACAGTTTCTGTCCAGTTCCAGATTAGGTACAACTATAAATGGGGGACATTTCTGGGGAGTAAGGCTGAGGCTAGGAATATGCGGGTGTCACCCTGTACGTGATTCATGGCTGGTTGGGTGAGCATTCATGTATTCAGCTGGGTGTGATTTTGCCTGGTGAGGGCTGCGTGAGTAGGCCAGGAGTGGCTGTTCTGACAGCAAAACCGTGTAAAAGACACCGCAGGCTAGACAGTTAAGAGGATACTGGCTGTTCCACAGTCCAGAGTGTACCCTGGAGACTATTACAGGGAGTGAACGCTGGGGATCCAGGCATCCAGCTGCTGGCAGAGTTAGGAGAATCAAAATGATAAATGGCACCAGAGTGCAAAGATGAGCAATACAGCAACAGGGAGAATTCCACCAACAAAGGCCATTTATGAAGGTGTGTAATGTCTTTCACTTCTGCTCCTCTGGCCTCCAGCCCCTCCGCGTGTCCAGCGCCCATTTCCCAGCTAATGGCCTCGTTTCTCTTTTATTGTCTCTCAAGTTCAGTTCTCTGTGCTGTGATTGGACTCCACAATTGACCCCACCTCCTAGTAGGTAGGTCAGGAGCTCCCACAGTCCCATTGGCACTTGCAACCCCCCACAGTTCAGGCCACGGCTGGCACCACTGCACCTTTGCTGACTCCCTTTGGCCAAGCGGGACACAGTTCCATCTGCAGCATTGGTGTGCGGCAGACATCAGGAGCAGCAGTGGGCTGTCATGGCCATACAGAAGCTGAGGGGAGGTGGTTTCTGCTCTCGGGTGGGCTGAGGATGGCTGCTAGGGCATGGCAAGAAGCTGTGGTAAAGAGGCCTTCGCTTGACAATGAGCCGGGGTTGTGCTGTGTGGGTCTGGCGGTAGGTTCTGGTTTTATTACCACTGTGCCTCCTTGTCAAAGCCACCGTAGGCTGTAGCCCGTGTAACGTATACACACAGCAAAGACTGTGCACTCTGGCCTTCACCAAATCCATCCTGCTCAGAGCACAACTGTGGTCCCTGGAGCTTCTGACAAGGGAGCTGTCAGTTGGACAGGAACCTTTAAAGGATGTTGCGCTAATTAAACTCTGCCAGGTGCCTGCTACTCTCCAGCAGCATCTTCACCACACCCTACTGGAAAAGGAGCGACAGCCCATGACACAGGCAGGGCTCCCTCACCTGGACTTGACAGCTTGGCTGTGGATCTCCTCCAGCTCCTGGCCAATGTAGCCTGGAGACTGAATTCTGCACAATCTACAGTCAGGGCCTGCTGGGCAGGGCTCATTGGCAAAGCCTTCACGCTGGAGTCCAGGGAGGGAAAATGAGAGGGAAGGGGGAATTCTGGAAGCCATAGTAAGGGATTGAGATGGGAAGCAGAAGCCTAAGTGTGCCAGTCACATAATACTGGGGCATGTTCCAGCTCTAGCTCACAAGGTTCGGCAGGCCTGAGAATAAGGACCAAAGGCCCAGGAGTTAGGTGCCTAAATCTGTTTGACAATTTGGACCTAAGGCTGTTTAGCACCATGTTTTGCCATCTCACCTTTACTGTCTCCAGTTTACATAAGATTGACCATACTGGGTCAGACCAATGGTCCATCTAGCCCAGTATCCTGTCTTCGGACGGTGGCCAATGCCAGGTGCTTCACAGTGAGTGAACAGAACAGGGCACTTTCGAGTGTTCCGTCCTCTGTCATCCAGCTCCAGATTCCAGCAGTAAGAGTTTTAGGGACACCCAGAGTATGGGATCTCATTGACCATCTTGGCTAATAGCCACTGATGGACCTATCCTCCCTGAACTTATCTAATTATTTTTTGAAGCCAGTTATACTTTTAGCCTTCTGTTTCCTGGCAGTGAGTTGCACAGGTTGCCTGTGGGCTGTGTGAAGCAGTACTTCCTTCTGTTTGTTTTAACCCTGCTGCCCATTAATGTCATCAGGTGCTTTATGTCTACAGATGGTGGTGGTGGGCAGCAATCCCAGGGCATGGCAAACCTGCATTGCCACACAGCATAGGAATGACCTCATGGATGGAAGCTGATTCCTGTGACCATCTGCAAGGCCACCAGATTCTCCTCACTCATGTAATGCCTTAAAACTCACCTCTGTCAGGACAATGGCTAGGTCACTGATGGGCTGTGACTGCTGATTATTATTCTAACCACAATGGTCTCACTGGTGCATTGTGCTGCTCCTGCCTGCACTAGTGGATCCACCTGTTGTCTTGTCCTTAGTCAGGCAGTAATTTAGGGCAGGGACTGACTTTTTGTGATATGTGTATGTACGGTGCCTTGCATAATGGGGCCCTGATCCTTGATTGATCCCTTAATGGGATCGCTAATCACTACCACAGTCCAATGAATAGATGACTTTAATAATTCCATGTAGCAAAGCCATGAGGTAGGCAGCTCATCCTATGTAAGTGCTAATGGAGCATTTCTGCAACCACATATCATCATGTTGGCTTTATGACACAAAGAGAAGTGACTGTCAAAATGACATTACAGTTCATGTATTTATTGGTTGTATTTTTTAAGCACTGTTGGAAAAATAGTGGAGAAAAAAGTCACCAACATTTTTTTCAAATTTTTCATGAGCCATTTTCAGCAAAATATTTGAAACATTTCAAACAGTGGGTCAAGAGGAAAAAATCCCAAACCAAAAAACTCTGGTCATGATGAAAATATGTGCTGTTCTTAATTTATATCATGGCAACTCATAAAGACACCTAGTGAGAACAAGCTTCAAACTGTACAGCATAGGAGCTGATCTAAATAGCCAAAACCCACAGTGCCAACTCCAGCATTCAAAAATCATGTAAAAAATGTTAGAGCCTTTTAATTTATCGCCTGGTTTCTGAACCTTAGGTTACCTTTCAAGCTTTTCTCTGCAGCTCAGTAGACTGGAAATGTATCTTTTTCCCAAAGAGCCTCACTTAGCCATGTGACTCCAGGAGCTTGGAGGAGAGGAGGGTTTCAAGTATCACTAGACTCATGATAAAACAGCTAGAGTTGGCACCATTATAAAAGAGATGAAGAGTGGGAGGGGAAACTGAGGCACAGGGTTGGGGAGTGACTTGCATGTTTCATATCCAATTGTCGGGTTGTTTTAATAACAGGCCTCAGAGGGGCCAGAATATTAGCATCCATTTTCCAACCCGTTAATATTGGCATTTCAGAATGACAAGGCTAATAATAGTTGCAGCTGTTCCTGGGGATGTTGGTATGTTGGCTGTTTTGTGGTTTGCTTGGTTGTCATAGTTTCTGTTGCTGTTGTGGTTGAAATAATTGTTTCAAAAGAAGACACCTTGCAGGAAGGTCTCTGCCTAATGCCCTTTCTAAATGAATATGTTCTTCCTGCTATCTCATTCCTGGAAAGATTTGCGTGAGAGGAATTGTGGGTGATCACTGGCGGTGCAGTGTTAGCTTTAACAGGAGGAAGGAGTGGCCTTAAGCAGTAGAAAAAAAAATCAGTAATAATGTTGATGGGCCTGAAGAGGTTAATAGCAGGACTGGTGAGTTCATTGTGCATTGGATCAGGCCCTATAGCACTAGAGAGAGGAGAGCTAGCAAGCAGCTGGAGAGCTGTGCGAATATTTGCTGTAGTGGTTCTTTTGATTTTTAAAATGTTGAAGGGGCCGGCGGGCAGAACTGACACCAGCGATTTTCATCCCCACTCACCTACAAAACAGGCATTTCATATTTATTCTGTGGGGAGGAGTTTGCTAGGGCTGCTTTACTGGCGTGCTACTACCCAAAGCCCTGGGACTGCACCGCCACACTCCCCTAAGCTCCTTGTGTCAGTAATGCAGAGTTCTTCTTCGAGAGATGTCCCTGTGGGTTCTCCACTTCAGGTCAAGGTGTGTTCCAGTGCCTTTGATTGGAGATTTGTACAGCAGGACTCCCACCGGCTGCGCATGCGCTGTTCCTGTGTTTAAACAGTGCATGCACAGCCAGGGCTCCTCAGTTCTTTCTCTACCCACCCCGTCTACAGACGGAGTTCAGCAGTGCGCTCTCAGACTAGATACTGTAGTTAGTTTCTTAGTTGTTACATAGTTTTAGACATTAGAGTTACCAGTTAGACAAGTTACTTTAATTGTTACATGTATTTCTTTGAAGCGGAGAGAGAAGGGGGGTGGGGGGGAACCCTCCACGGTTGGATATGCTTGGCTCCCCAGGTTTCAAGAGATGTGCCTCCTGTAGGGATGCCATCCCCATTTTGGATGGGCATTCACAGTGTGTAGGCTGTTTGGGTGAGTCTCATGTACCCCAAAAATGCATCCACTGTAGTAAGTTGAAAGCGAGGACACACAAGGACAGAGAGCTCAGGCTTAAAATGCTACTCCTCGAAAACTCACTCAGACCAGGTTCTGACTCTGGCCAGCAAACCTCTGTGACACCCTCCAGAGGTAAAGGAAAGACAAAAAAATGGCCAGCTGCCTCTTCCCCCTCAGGGGCCACACTGGGGTCCATGGACCTACACCACACCACACCACACTCAGGTGGTCTGTGGGATGCCCGAAGGAAAGCTGTCAGACCCTCCTCACTACTGGCCTACACTGAACCCCAGATGAGACCTGAAGTGGCAGCCCTCCCTACAGGGGCACTGCACTGAACACTTCTTCTACAGCAATAACACCTCAAGATGCTATGGTACCCCCACCACCTTCCACTACTGATGACCTTGCTCACTTTCAAGAGCTGTTTCAGAGAGTAGAAGAAGAGCTCAAGATCACCCTAGAGGAAGTATCTGAAACACACCACGAGCTTGCTGACATCCTGCAAGCTACGACCTCCTCCAGAATAGTCCTACCAATTAATGGGGCCATTATGGAATCTGCTGAAACATCAGATGAATGTCACAGACCAGAAGGAGGAAGGGAATGGGGTTACAGCTCCTAACTTTCTAATTGTCCAGGTAAGGAATCTAAGGTTCCTCATATTTCCTTACCAATCTAATCAGTTTCATTGAAAATCCCCAAACTGATTTTTTTCATTGAATATTTGACATTTTTTTTATAAAATGACTTTTTTGGCAAAAATTTCTCTTTGGTACTAAAGCCATTTTCCATCTCTCAAATGTTTTGAGGGAAAATTTATGACCAGCCCTATTAATGGTGGTGTGACGGGCTGACTCCCTTATCTCATAGAACTTGAAGGACCTTGAATCCAGTCCCCTGCCTACACTAGCAGGACCAAATACTGTCCCCTGACAGATTTTTTGCCCCAGATCCCTAAATGGCCCTCTCAAGGATTGAACTGTCAATGCTGGACTTAGCAGGCCCATGCTCAAGCCACTGAACTATCCCTCCCCCCCCCCCCCTTGAGTTTAGTCCTAGTAGTACTGCCTGGCTAAGAAAGATAGTGAAAGCTTGTGGTCTATGCATGACTCCTGGAGGCAGGGTATTGGGGAGTAGCCTTCACTAGCCCTTTGTTAGTTCATACTTGCCATAGTGACACGTGAGCGGAACGAACCCAGAGGGGTCTGTACTGTACAGCAGAGGCAGTTGGATTTTACTAGAATGATAAGCACAGAAAGGTTAACTGAGACCTCTGTCCAACCAGCATTTGTAGGTATAGTGATGAGTGACCCCCTCACAGAACTCACCACCAGAAGCACAAACCTAAACCACTTGAGCTAAAGGGTTAACTCCATCATCTGGTAGCAGTAGCAGGCTCTTATTTTACGTGATCACCTTGGCCAGTGGGTTACATAGATGTTGGCTTTAATAAGGCAGCCTTTGCAAACAATCCATTTGGAGAGTACGTTCTGTCACCGAAAAAACCCACGCAAGAGACTGAGTTTGAGAAATCAGTTTATTGTTTGTTTGACCAACATGCTAAGTCTTTTTATACAGTTTTATGGACAGTTAACATGGCAGTCTGCACCCTCTGAGCCAACAAGAAACTGAAACACCATGATGAGAACTGCCTACAGCCAGTCAAGTGATGAGGGAGGAGTAGAAAGGGAAAATGAGAAGGGTAAGAAGAGAAGAAGGGCTACTCAACAGACAACCCACAATGTGATTTTGGCCCCACGAGCCAGGAAAGCCATCGCTTTGGTGAAGTAACTTAAAAGCTTGTTGAGCGATCCAAAGCAGCGTCTGTTTGGCTTCCTTTGTGATAACTTTGATGTACCCAGTAAAGAACCAGTTTTTAGCTCCCTCTAGTTAATTTGTAATTTTCCCCATGGGTTGGTTTTGATTAAGTTTTCAGTTTTAAGCTCATTTCATTTATCATTTGACCATCACGGTGAATGTTTGATTTGGTTCTTACACTTCTCGGAACTTACATTTGACGTGAGCCACTTTAAATCTTGATGCTGGTAGGTTCTTGGCTTGTTTTCTGATGCCCCCAAAGCAATGCCTTGGATTTTTTATGCATCTTTTTGCCAGCTGTAAGAGTTGAACTCAGAGGAATTCAGTTCATTTAGTTTCATCCCTCATGTTGAGTAGCTGCAAAGACTCCTGGTGCTGTTTGCTCAGTGGGCTGGTTTGGAGGCATGGATAATCTGACACTTATGCATGACTTTTCGTCCCTCAAAGTGAAACACAAACTATACACAGTACATACAGGAATCACATCATAGCTGAAATGCAGCCATTGCTGAAATTGACCATAGCAACTTTTTAATAACATACGCAGTAGTACGACACAACAGGACACCTCCAACAGCACAGAGTCCTTCAGCACAGAGCTGTGGTATTGGGTCTGTTCTGAGTGAGAGGGAAGAGTGTCACCTTCTGAACCTTCAAGGTCTTCTGGAGTGGGAGCAATCTAGACTCATAGAGGAAAGGGGAGAGCACGAAGGGAAGCTGTAGAGAAATGTCTGGGTATTGGGTGGGGCTCTCTCTTCTTGTAAGAGCAACTGAACTTCAGTGTCAAAGCAGAGGGGGCTGTGCCATGTTCTGAGGCCACTATAGCCATGCAGGTTGACCAGACAGCAAATGTAAAAAATTGAGATGCGGGTGGGGGGGGGGGGGGGTAATAGGCACCTATATAAGACAAAGCCCCAAATATCAGGACTGTTCCTATAAAATCAGGACATCTGGTCACCCTATAGCCATGTAACCTGGTTATGGCTTTCTCCCCTGTCACTCTCCTCTTAGAAGCTGGTTTTGCTATTCAAGGGTCTCATATTTATGGATGGCAACAGACTGGCCAGGATCCTAGCCTGGAAAATCATCCTGTAACATGTTCCTCACTCCCCCTTTGTATCCCCGACATCCATAGTGTGTTCTCCTTTGACTTCCCTGCGGAAGTAGAGACAATTTGATTCTGCTTCCTTTCTTGGTGCTCTGACTGCAATTTGCAAGGGTCTGGGACTTCCTACATCTCCCAAATGCCATCATGTGGGTTTCATGGTTCTCAGACGTTCTTTTTGGAGGTTTCGCCATGTCCCAAAAGTGTCCAGCTATCTGACTCTAAGCTCTGGAGTATCTTATTCAGACATGGTAATGGAGAAACTTGGCTTAGGCTCTGCTAAGAGTGCAGTGCCTCAGGTAAAAGCCGCAATGCTACAAAAGATTGCTTATCCTCCATACCAAGCTTCTGTTACAGTTATCAAAATCTGGCTGGACTCAATGGGCATCATCCTTTTCATGGAGACTTCACCAGTGCCTTACGCATTTGCCATGGTCCTCATCTGTCCAGCTGAGCTAGAGGATGCAGCACTATTGGGGTTTTTTAACTTTGTGCATCTGTCTCTTAACATGTCCACTTTTGTCTGCAGCCCTGTTCGCTTCTTATTTTGACTCTGACTCATCTAAGAACAATCCTGATGTCCATATAGGTTTTTAAGAACCCATGTTTGATGGTGTAGCTGCTTCTTCTGTGGATGACACTAAGAATTTACATCACTTTTGGTGTAACTCAGTATGTTAATGTTTATGTGTAAACTCTCATTTGATCATTTCTTTGGTGGCTTCTACTATAGACATCAAATATCTAGCCATCACTTTTTCTCACCACTTCCGTCTTTTTTTACTCTTCCTCACATGATTAACCACACCTTCTCTTACTTCTATCCAGCAATCCTCATGTTACTTCCTTGCTCTCTCTCAGTAACTCCAGACAGCCCCCTCTGACTTGCTAAATTCTAAGACTGTTCATTAGTAAAGAGTGCGCTGATCTCTATAATCCTACAACAAATAATTTGACTGCTGTTACTGGGAGGGATAGTTCAGTGGTTTGAGAATTGGCCTGCTAAATCAAGGGTTGTAAATTCAATCCGGGGGGGGGGGGGGGGGGGGAGGGCATTTAGGGATCTGTGGCAAAAAAATCTGTCAGAGACGGTAATTGGTACTGTTAGTGTAGGCAGGTGACTGGACTCCATGGTCCTTCTGGGCCTATGAGATAGGTATACCTCCATATTTTCTTCTTTCTTACCAAGGGGAGATGAATCCAGATTTCTGACAGCCATTGCCTTCTTTAATACATGAGTTTGCTGAGGAAGATGAGGGAGAGTGATTGCTGGCTGTAGAGTTTTCCTGGGCTTTCTCTCTATCTGGAGCAACTTCATACTTTACGTGGTTATAGAAAAGTTCTGAGGTGGGCAAGATATGCTATTTCATTCTTAAATGAGCCAAAAACTCATCTTGTCCTGGTTAGAGTTCCGGTGGGCTGTTCTACCCCGAGAAGAGATCTTGCATAGGTAATGGTCTGTCTTCCAAAAGTTGCAAACATTTTCTCTCCTCTTTTGCTTGGAATATCAACCACAGCTATCTTCCCTCAGTCCTCTTCTTTTTACATATCTAGTCACCCTCATATATGTCCATCTAGTGTAGTCCCAGGACACGGGGGAGAAGGTCTTGTCTTCTTTCAAAATGATATGAGTTTGTAAGAAAAACGAGGCTCTCCAGGGAATTTCTGTTAACTACCATATCTCCTTTAACAGATTTTTGAGGCGACAGCCACCTAATTCCATTGGCACCTCTAATAGAATAAGTTATTTAACAGATCTCAGTCTGCTGTTGGTTTTCCCCACTAAAAAGCCATGGGGGACTTCTCTAGGGCAGGTTCCCAAACTTGGTTCATGGCTTGTTCAGGGTAAGCCCCTGGTGGACTGCGAGATGCTTTGTTTACCTGAGCATCTGCAGGTACAGCTGCTTGCAGCTCCCAGTGGCTGCGGTTTGCTATTCCGGGCCAATGGGAGCTGTGGGAAGCGGTGGCCTGGGCCGTGTTGCTTCTCACAGCTCCTATTGGCTGGGAATGGTGAACCATAGCCACTGAGAGCTGCGAGCAGTCATACTTGTGGACACTCAGATAAACAAAGCATCTCATGGCCTGCCAGGGGCTTACCCTGAACAAGCCATGAACCAAGTTTGGGAACTGCTGCTCTAGGGTACAGCTGCAGTTCTGTGATTTTGTGTTCCCATTGCACTCTTATGTGGGACACAATGTTTGGAACATTACATTAATTAGTTTATCTGGTATGGACTCACCTAGCTACAGTCTTATCTGCCTGAACACCTGCAGTTTGTTACCATGGGCCCCTGCTCTTAGAATCATAGAATCTCAATGTTGGAAGGGTTCTCAGGAGGTCATCTAGTCCAATCCCCTGCTCAAAGCAAGACCAACCGCCAACTAAATTATCCAACATATTTTTGCCCCAGACCCCTAAATGCCCCCCTCAAGGACTGAGCTCACAACCCTAGGCTGAGGAGGCTAATGCTCAAACCACTGAGCTATCCTCCCTCCCACATCATTAATTAAAATTTGCTCTTCTATCATTATATGTAGGGTTTCAAAGATGCCCTGTGGGGAGAGTTTGGTTTCTGCTTAGTCTAGCATGCACCTTTGGACCAATAAGTTCATAGAATATCAGGGTTGGAAGAGACCTCCGGAGGTCATCTAGTCCAACCCCTGCTCAAAGCAGGGCCAATCTCCAATTAAATCATCCCAGCCAGGGCTTTGTCAAGCCTGACAAACCTCTAAGGAAGAAGATTCCACCACCTCCCTAGGTAACCCATCCCAGTGCTTCACCACCCTCCTAGCGAAAAAGTTTTTCCTAATGTCCATCTAAACCTCCCCCTCTGCAACTTGAGACCATTACTCCTTGGTCTAGAGAACAGTCTAGATCCATCCTCTTTGGAACCCCCTTTCAGGTAACTGAAAACAGCTATCAAATCCCCCCTCATTCTTCTCTTAGCTACCACTCCTTCTTATATACCACTCCTCACAGGTTAGTGTCATCTGCAAAGTTAACAAAGTCCTGTGGCACCTTAAAGACTAACTATAAAGTTTTGAAGCATAAGCTTTCGTGGGCTAATACCCACTTCGTCGGATGCAAAGTTATTAGTGATGGCCATCAATGGTCTCTGGTGTCAGATGTACACAAAATTATCTAGTTCTGGGGCAGATGCGGTTTGTAACAATGAAAACCATTTGGCCTCCAAACTTATTTGCATATTTCCCATCAAATACTTGAAAAAGTGGGTATGAATATTACCCAGTCCAATATCACCACTGGGAAAGCACTGCCCCTAAGATTAATCTCCTACCTACCCCATGCACATGAATGCTAGACCTCTACCCCATGCTCCCACATCCCATCTCCAAACATGGTTCCCAAGCCCCTAAACTACCATGTCCCCTAATACCTAAAAACTAACATATATGTGTATCTTATTGTGACATTTAACATTAAGCTTTTCAATTGAATTGAAATCTATCCTTCCTTCTTCCCCTCTGCACTGTCTCTTTTCTTCAGAATAGTTTGTCTGTGCATTTAAGAACATTTTAATTATTTTTTTCTCTGCCTATTTTCCTCTCCTCCATCTGACTAGCTGTCTCTGGAATTTCTAATGCACCCAGTGCATCTCTCCAGGTTTCTCTTCTATCTGATTCAGCCTGTCTTCACCTTCTTATTAGTCATCTCCCTATCTTCCCCATCTATATTTTCTCACATTCCTTCCTGGTACATTGATCTCAGTTTCTTTTTCTCTCTCCCTTCTTTCTGAACCCTTTCTCTCCTTCTCAGCTCTTCTTTACCCTTTCCCTCTTTCCCTGTGTTCTCACCTTCCTCCATCATTCTTTTCTCTCTCATATTGCTCCCTTTTGAGATGCCAGAGGCCTGTTTTCTCCTCTGGGAGAAGGGGGATCCAGTAGTTTTTTCCTGTCTTCTGAGTGGAGAGTCTGTTTTTTTCCCCTCTCCCCTCCAGGATCCATTTGGGGGGCCTGTTCTTCTCTGGTAGGGGCTGTTCTGTCTCCCTCACATTGGCCCCACATTCTTCTTCATCCCTGAGATGGGGATGGAGCATTTGTCTGACCACTGCAGGAAGGACAGGCCTCACAGTAGGTCTCCTGTTTCTTGTTAGAGTATCCCTAGTGCCACATAGACACCCAGCGGCTCTGCAGGAGACAGTAGCCCATTGTGCCTATTGCCAACACTCACTGCTGTGGAACTGGCAGCTGCCAGATGTTTTGTTCAGGGATTGGCTCCACCTCTGTTCCACATCCAACCTAGCTGTGTCTAAATGCCTAAAACACACCATGACTTTGATTGCTCTTGCTGCCAGTCAGGAATCCTTTGGAGCAGTCCATCGAAGGGGCAGAGTCAATGGCTTGGGGGTAGCAATGACAAAGGTAGTCTCAGGTTTTTATGATCACAGCATGGTTACATCCATCCCTGCTCATTGTCTTGACATAGTTTTCATTCCAATACTAGGGCTCCGAATGAAGACTGACAAAGAAGAACTGTTCTTGATGGGTCCCTCCAACTCAGTGCTCGTCTATCCAGTTTCTTCTTCTGACGGTGGTTCCATTTCTCCTGTTTCCACAGCTGATATTCTTGGAGCCATCACTGCCCTGGCCTTTCTTCAGAAGTCTACATTAGTTCTACTGAAAAGTTATCAAAGCATAATAACCTCTCCAGCACGCTTTCACCTCTTGACACTGAGATGACTAGCTACCAAGGGCAAGTCGCTAGTTAGACTTAGACAATCTTTTAAAATGTTTTGATTACCGTTGATTTTTCTCTAACTTTTTTCCATTTTATCTGGTTTTATCATTTGCAAAGTGCTCTCTGGTGTTCCCGTGACATATGCTAGAGAAGTAAAATTGGAGGGAGTCTTACTGGTAACTGTTTAAATCAATTATGCCCCAGGGATTTTCCATAGCAGAGAGGGTCCATGTCCTTCCGCCCTTGTAACGTTCCACATGACTGGTTCTTGTGCATATACCGTATGTTCCGGTGTATAGGACGACTTTTGAAGCCAGGAAAATCCTCTCAAAACTTAGGGGTCGTCTTATACGCCGGTGCAGCGTATAAGAAAAAAAAAAACACACACACACACAAAAAGCGCGTGCGCCCCGCTCTCCCGTCCCCGCCGCGGGCGGGCTGCTGGGAGCGCCCACCCGCGCGGCGGGGACGGGAGAGCGGGGCGCTCCCAGCAGCCCGCCCGCGGCGGGGACGGGAGAGCGGGGCGCTCCCAGCAGCCCGCCCGCGGCGGGGACGGGAGAGCGGGGCGCTCCCAGCAGCCCGCCCGCGGCGGGGACGGGAGAGCGGGGCGCACGCGCTTTTTGTGTGTGGTTTTTTTTTTTTTTTTTTTGTAATCCGGCTTTTTTACTGGAAAACTCGGGGGTCGTCTTATACGCCCCGTCGTCCTATACGCCGGAACATACGGTAAATGTCAGGTCAGCCTCAGACAGCATCATCCCCAACGAAGGGCTAAGTCAAGGTTCTGTTCTAATTTTCTGAATGAAATTTAACACCACTGCATTCCTGACAGCACAGGAGACAAACAGGAGCAGAAAGTACAGTGATGACAATGTAGCAAAAAAGAGATCTGGTTATTCACACAGTGAATGGAACAAGGTATGAGGCGGGAAAAAAATTAAGTCTACATGACATGAGAGCCTATGCAAGTGATGTGACCAATGGGATGGGGGGAGCAGAGAGAGTCGGAAAACTGCCTTATGACCAAGCAGAACTGATTACTAATGCAATGAGGGAAGAGGTAAAGGGAATTCTAAATACCTCATATTCAAGTCTGGCTGAAGACCACACTGAGACAAACGACTCTTATACTGAAGCCCGGCTATTATTTCTCTAAGGCTACTGATGCAGGGAAAAGAAAAAGGCTAACAGTTCTCCAGATTGCATGTGCAAATCTGTGTGTGTGTGTGGGGGGGGGGGGGGAAGGTTTATTTTTCTACAGGAATATTGCAGGAGGGAAGCTACTTCATAAAGCAAAAATCAGTACATTCATTAAATCCTCGCAGTATCCTGTCACTCAGGCCAAGTACTGTACTAAAGATAAGACAATATACTACAATCCAGGTGGCACTGAATTGGTTTAAATCACTGTTAGGTAACAGGCAATCTTTCAGCAACCACCATTGTTCTGTGTGTGTTTGTGTGTGTGTGTGTGTATGTATGTACACTGAGTGTGCATCTGCATAACTCCAATATACAGCTGTAGTGGATGTGGAGCTGTTTCCATGTGCATTTTTTCTCGCTTAACGCACAACTATGTGTTATTTTATTCATGAAATGCCAAATCACAAGTTCTGACAATAACAAGAACCTCTTATTCCCACACATTTCGTTTTCCACAACTGTTGTCTAAAGCAGTTGCATGTCATAACAACAGTGGGTGAAACAAACTGTATACAGCATGTGTGTACGTGTACGTACATGTATGCATGTGCCTGTGTGTGAGAGAATGGATGATTTATATATATATGTAAAATGTGTGTACACAATACAAAAATTACATCTATGTTACCAAAACAGTCTTCTCTTTTTAGAAGACAAGACCTCTCCCCACCCTCCCCGATTCATCAACCACCTGCCTTTCTTTACTCACACAGAAAATGTTCCGTAATAAAGAGCAACCATCATGTATGGGGCAGTCAGTTGAAAAGCGTGGTGGCCCCACTGGACAAACTTTATGATGTTACAGTAATCTACAGGAGTGGCCAAACTTTGGCCACCATTTTGGAGCTGGAAGGGTGGGTGGACACTTAGCGCTCAATGAAGTGAAACACATCTGAATATTGCTCAGGCTCAAACAGGAGCTTTCCAACAGGAACAGGATTTTTTAAAAAACGGTACCAACTGTTTGCATTCAAGGGCAAATGCAAAATGGTGGGCACTGTTAACCATGGTGAATGGAATTCCATGGGCCAATCATACTCTTTAAGTGGTAGTAATGTAGTTTTTCCATATAGTCACTATAGCATGTGTCCAGTATCAGAGGAGTAGTCGTGTTAGCCTGGATCTGTAAAAGCATGTGTGAGTCTCTTATACAATACCCATGAGGGAAAATAAACACCAGTACATTATACTTCAAGAACTATGTCATACAACATTAGCAACTAAAAATTCTTAAAAACATTGATTGCTATATCAGTAGTTCTGCACATACACCCTCTGGGATGGTATAATACCATGTAATGCATGATAGAGAGACTTACATGTATTGAACACTGTCTCACCATGTGGCAGTTGGGTAGTCACTCCTAAAACTTGAGATAAGAAATGTATTACACTGACCCCTTTCATACATTTCCCCCTCTGTTTATATCTCTTTAAATCAGGGTGGGCAAACATTTTGGCCTTCAGGCCACATCGGGGAATTGAAATTGTATGGCGGGCCATGAATGCTCACAAAATTGGGGTTGGGGTGCAGGAGGTGTGGGGTCTGGGATGGGGCTAGGGATGAGGAGTTTGGGGTATAGGAGGGTTCTCTGGGCTGGGACAGAGGGGTTTGGAGAGTGGGAGAGGGTCTGGGGTGAGGCATGGGAGTTGGTGCATGGGGAGAGGCTCAGGGGGTGCAGACTCTGAGCAGTGCTTACCTCAAGTGGCTCCTGAAAGCAGTGGCATGTTCCTTCTCTGGCTCCCACTCAGAGACGTGGTCAGGCGGCTCTGAAGGCTTCCCCATCCGCAGGCATCGCCCCCTTCAGTTCCCATTGGAGCACCATGGAGGGGGCCATTTGGAGTGTGCAGGAGCCTGAGTGCGGCCATGCCGCGGCTTTCGGGAGCCGTGTGGTGCAGCCCGCGACCCAGCGCCCTGACCGGAGTGGGGCCAAGCCACATGGTGTGGCCCCTGACCCAGCGCCGGAGGCCAGAGCCGAGCTGTATGATGCGGCCCCGACCCAGCACCCTAGCTGGAGTGCCGGAGCCGGGCCAAGCCACATGGTGCAAACCCAACCCAGCACTCTGACTGGAGCACTGGAGCAGGGCTGAGCCACGTGATACGGCTTGTGGTCCTGCTTAAAATGGCTCAAGAGCTGGATCTGGCCCATGGGCCATAGTTTATCCACCCCTGCTCTCAATCTAGATATGGAGATATAGTTAGAGCTATCACATCACACACGTATTTTGTATTTTTGCAGCATGATGTGTTTTACCATCAAATCTTTTCCTGTACAGTTTTGTAACATTTTGTTTAACCATTCAGGGACTAGTTTGCTAACCAGACTAGTATTCTGGGGAGCTTTTCCGTAAGTTTACAAATATACAAAAACAAAAGACCAACCTCCTTCCAAAAAAAACCAAATCACTACTTTTCATCTGGCAAAAAGTTGTATACACATGATTTAAACTTCCCTGTTTAAATATTGAACTGTTTTTGGCAATTTTAATAAAGTACAATATATTACAACCAAACCAAAAAAAAAAAAAGTACGTTTTAGTAACAGCTATTAAGAGTGATGTGATCTGAACATTCCCACCCACCCGTCCCCAGAGACAGAGAGAAAAAAAATCCTCCCCCATCTGATAACTCAATTTGTTTCTTTAGGAAGCTAACCAATAGGAAGCAACACAACAAGCGTGTGGTATCAAATGAAGCTGACCAATCCTGGGCTCTTTATTAGCAAGAACACCCGCCTTCACTAGCTGGAGGATCCTGTGGTTTGTCCAACTTGATGTCAATCACTGATGGAGGAAAGGAAAGTTAAGGAAGATGTTGTCGTTATTCAATGTTAACCTGTGTTTCTGGGTGCCAGGGAAGTTACCGTTGCTTAATTTGTGGCAGGTGATAATTAATTTTAGTGTGCATGGAAGTGATATACCGACTGGCAGCAAGCACAGTGCAGGTTGGTGCTGTGTATATCTGCCCACCTGTGTCCTAAGCCATCTCTATGGCACTTCTGCTCCACATGGAGGACCCCCAAAATTTCTGCCAAGGGACTTCCATCCAGACTTGTAGTGTCCCCTGCTTTGGCCGGGCAGAGACTGCCAAGTGTGCTGAGTTGGGCAGGAGAGTAAGCAGACAAATATCCTCTAAGACACAAATCACATGGGACTGAAATCTGCAACTGAACTGATGCCTCCAAAGGGGACAGCAGATAATTAGTTCACCCAGACATCCACTTGGAAGCAAACCAAGTGGTTCTTTCTTTCTCTCATGGTACACATAGACCGCCAGCAGCACTGATGGAACTTGTTCTCTCTCTCTCTCTCACACACACACAAAACTCTTTAGCTGTACATTAAGTTCTCATTACTATACTAAATTAGCTTATCACACACAACCTGCAAGGCCAGTAACTAGGTGGACACATTACAGAACTGCCTGGGTTGCCTTTGAATGGCAGGTCTTAGTGGTGTAGTTATCTCCAGCCTGTCCACAGATGATCTGTCCTCAGCCTGCTGGAGCACCGCTTTTCCTAAACAAAGCCAGCAGGGTGGACTTCGGTCTCAGCTCTACGCAGCGCAAATGGAGGAGGCACTTTTCAGTTAATGGAGACAGGCTGTGACAGGTGGAAAGTGTTCACTGACTGAGATCACTGCCAGTGATGAGGGAGAGGACACCTTTGGTGTACTCCCTGGGGATAATTAATTAGTAACTGTTTCCTATGTCATGGCTGTAGGTAACTCTTTGCCTGCACTAGCTTGAGTCTAATTATGCAGAGACCGAAAGAATTAAATCAATAGAACACCGTGAAATGCAATGACTCCCCAGCACCTACTCAATGGTTTGTAGCACTGGAGCCTCAGATTCAGTCACTGGGCAGCTCTCAGTGGACCTCACACTCAGCTACTGAGGTGAGCTGGGCACGGGCATCGCTGTTACCATGCAGCACACCCAAGTCTGAAGCCTGCTCACTCATGTCATGTGTATCCTGTGAAGAAAGTGCCATGGTGGAGACTCTCAATTCTATTGGATGGAAGTTCGTTGCATCACTGTTGCAGCAGCTCCTATTAGTTGATTTCAGTGGGAACTATTTCTCGGACAAGGCAGGGAGATGATTTTTGTTACTGGGAGATGCTGCTGTCCCACAACAGGCCCTGGCAGCGACAGAGCAACAGAGCTTCTGCATTTCTCAGGTGTTGAGGCAAAAGTTGGATGGGGAACACGTATCCATCCTTTGTCTCTTTGGGGTTGTCTAGGCTGGAGCTAGGGCAGACTTACCTGCGACAGCTTTGCTAGATTTAGTGTGCTAAAAATATCTTAGTAGCCCCAGTGCTGCAAGCAGTGAGCTGGGCTAGCTGTTCCGTGTACTAGCCCACCTGGAAGCCGAGGCATGGACCCAGGGGGCTATCTCCTTGCACCACCATGACCATGCTGCTATTTTAGACATGAGCTTGTTCAAAGCTAGTGTGCATAGATCTACCCACCTGGACCTACACCGCTGGCTGCAGTGAGGTGTACCTGTCCTCCAAAGACTCCAGGGGGCAGTTCACTACAGAAAGAAGCTGTGTGGGAAGTTTTGTAGCAGGGTACTGCCTCCCCCCACCTGCTCTTTTCGTCCTAGGGAAGGTGTCAAATAAGCTATAAACTTATACACCAGACATAAAACATGGGAGCAAAATTGCAAGTATCCCACACTGCTCTCATGTAGCAGGACAACAGGCCCTTGTTCTGCTGTGATGAATGTCGTGGAACCCAGGCCAAACCTCTCCTGGCCCTAATGCCACATGCTGCTGCTTTAAAATGACACAGCAATTCCATCTGGCTGTGCGCTAAATGCAGCTGATTTAATAATTCACAAGCTTCCCCGAACGAAGAGTTGAACTGAGGTGCACCTGAACAGCCAGAGCCAATTCCGAGAGCTGTGGCTGCCAATGCGCACACAGATAAATCCATTAAAAAATAATGAGCTGGTCTGATGTGCTGCAGACAGGCAGCTCCTTCAGTGTGACAAGCCACTTGCTAGCCTGGGCATGCAGGAATGTCTCAACAGAGAGGTATTTTAAGGCTCAAGGCCGATCCTGGCTTCTCTGAGCTGAGTATCCCACCCTAATGGTTTCAAGAGAGGACATCAGGTTCTCATCTTGCCTTAAACTAGCATCTTCCCTGAATCCTCCCAAGGGACTACCAGCTCATCTCATCTGACCTCTTGTATCTCAAAGGCCATCAGCTCTACCAAGCATCCGCACACTAAACCCAACACCTGAAATGCAACCAAAGTATTACAGCCCCCCAGGAGACCAGACTATTACATGCCAGGGAGAGACTGGAAGGGACTGAGGTGCACCAGTGTCCAAGGCCCCCACACTGAGTCATAGAATCACAGAAGATTAGGGTTGGAAAAAACCTCAGGAGGTCATCTAGTACAACCCACTACTCAAAGCAGCACCAACCCCAACTAAATCATCCCAGCCAGGGCTTTGTCAAGCTGGGTCTTAAAAACCTCTAAGAATAGAGATTCCACCACCTCCCTAGGTAACCCATTCCAGTGCTTCACCACCCTCCTAGTGAAATAGTTTTTTCCTAATATCCAAACTAAACCTCCCCCACTGCAATTTAAGACCATTACTCCTTGTTCTGTCATCTCCCACCACTGAGAACAGCCGAGCTCCATCCTCTTTGGAACCCTCCCCTTCAAGTAGTTGAAGGCTGCTATCTAATCCCACCTTACTCTTACCTTCTGCAGTTCTCTCCGCCTCTCCTCATAAGTCATGTGCCGTACTGTCACGGGGTGGCACAGGCTTCCTTCTCCTAGTCCCTGTGCCTCGTGCTTAGGCTGGACAAAGAAAGGGTCTCAGACACTCCTCTCTAGTGCTTCACCTGTGCTCTTTTATTTACAGTGCTGACAAAGTCCCAACTTCCCCAAAATCAGGCCCCTCGCAGACCTCTCACCAGATCCTCTGGCCCCTTGAAGGCTTGTATCAACCAGTAGAGACAGTGCTAAGTGCTCCCTGTCCTGCTGGCTGGCTAGCCTCCTTTCTCTGAACTCTTTCCTGGGTTTGTACTCTTCCCCAGTCATCAATCCCAGTGATTGCACCTGGCTCAGTATGTTGCACTGAGCCTGCCCTACTTAATAGCTTCAGCTGGGCTCCATGCTCAGGGTTTTAGCCCTCAAACCCAGCCATGCTGCAGGGAAGCAGGGGCTTTAGCAGGCAGCAGAGGATTTTAAAACCTCTGTCCTGTGACATGTTACCCCCCTCCCCCCAATCATTTTCGTTGCCCTCTGCTGGACTCTCTTCAATTAGTCCACATCCTTTCTATAGTGGGGGGCCGAAAACTGGACGCAATATGCCAGATGGGGCCTCACCAGTTTGAATAATCACTTTCCTTGATCTGATGGCAATGCTCCTACTAATGCAGCCGAATATGCCATTAGCCTTCTTGGCAACAAGGGCACTCTTCTGATTCATATCCAGCTTCTCATTCACTGTAATCCCCAGGTCCTTTTCTGCAGAACTGCCACTTAGCTAGTCAGTCCTCAGCCTGTAGCAGTGGATGGGATTTTTTTGTTCGAAGTGCAAGGACGCTGCACTTGTCCTTGTTGAATCTCATCCGATTTCTATTAGCCCAATCATCCAATTTGTCTAGGTCAGTCTGGACCTATTCCTACCCTCCAGCATATCTACCTCTCCCCACATCTTAGTGTCATCCGTGAACTTGCTGAGGGGTGCAATCCATCCCGTCATCCAGATCATTAATGAAGATGTTGAACAAAACTAGCCCCAGGACTGACACTGGGGCACTGGGCTTGATATCAGCTGCCTACTAGACATAGAGGAAATCACTGGATGATGAACTCAAGGAAATGCCAACTAGACATTACTGGCAGGATAATGTTTACGTGAGAGACCCAGATAATCCTGGCAAGTGACCTGCACCCACATGCTATAGAAGACGGTGGAAAAAGCCCGAGGTCCTTATCAATCTGACTTGGGGGAAAATTCCTTTTTCCCTGTGAGGCAATCAGTTAGACCCTGAGCATCTCAACCAAAACCAGCAGCCCAGCACCCGAGTGAGAGAATGCATATTGCTATCTCAGAGCTCTGGCACACTCCCAGCCAATGTCCCATCTCCAGTCATGGCCATCACTGATGCTTCAGAGGAAGGAGATTAAAAACACCCCTCCCAGAATACATGGGTGGGGAAAACTGCCCTCTTGACCCCTGCTGGTTGTTCCACATTGCCTTCCCCCATATTGTTTGCCGTGTGGTGGGGTTGGGATTCCTTTTCCTCACTGTCTCCCATGGTTTTTAATCCATTTGCCCAAATGTCTAGTTCATGGCTCTGTTTCCCCAAAGACTTTGGGACAAGTGGCTTAGGAGGGACAAGCGCCGGGGAGAAGGGGTTGGGAGACAGGTAAGTGTCCTTGCCACCCAAGTCAGGGGGAGTTACATGCCTATGAGGATCTGGGATCCAGCAGAAGACCCTGAAGGGAGAGGCCCAGGCAGAGTCCAGGAGTGAATGTGGCAGATACCACTGGCTCCAGTACCCAGCAGGGCATTTTTAACTGCCCACCTCCCACCCCATAGATCCGCCAATGGGCTGATAATCCATTGCACTCGTGGAATGTTCAGTACAGAAGGTGCTAAGTGTTATTTCCCAGCCTGCTCCATATTACAGCTGCAGCAAGAGATACCTGAGGCACAGAGCCATGAAAAGCCGGAAAACTCACTACTGGGCTCTCTGGGCCAGACTGTCAAAGGCTGTTAGGCATCAAAAGATGCAGATGGCTGCCTAGTGGGCTATCTTACACCTAAGCAGGTTAGGTGCCTAGCTCCCATCGACTTCACTTGGAGCTGCAAGTGTGGCACATCTAGGAAACAAGTGCAAGTTCAGTGCTAGCACTAATGTAGACAGGGCGCCCAGCAGTCATCATTGGCCTAAGCCCCATGTCCTCTAGCTCAATTTAGAGCAGATCTGCTCAGCCCAGTGGTGCTAATGCTGGCAGTCACAGTCTGCACTAGGGCCTGCAACAAGCACCAAAGGACTAGGAACCTGGCAGAGCATTTCACAGCTGCCTAAAGGATCTGGGTGCCCAATTCCCATGAATATTAATGGGGCCCCCTTAGTTGGTTGTGGAAATCTCAGTCTTAGGGCTCAAACTGGAGGAGAGGGGCCATGCTGCACAGGGCTGTGGGGGTGGCAGCCTCACAGAATCCTTCACACCCCCTCACAGCTCTGCAGAATCCTTCACACCTCTGGGATCAGGAGGGAACGCCCGGCCCGCTCTGAGGTTGCTGGGGCTCAGGTCAGCGTCGCAGCAGAAAGACACCCCCAGCGCACGGCTGTTAGTGGGAAGGGATCACAGCAGGCAGCATTGAGTGGGGTGCTGGGCACAGCTGATTGGAAGAGCCGCACTACAGCAGGAATGCTAATTAGCTGCACTCATCACAAGAGCTCACACCTTTTCCTGGGAGGCAGCTTTTGCTCCTGTGGTAGCACAGACAGTAATCTTTAGCTGGCCACTGCTCTGTGAGGAGGAATGGTCCCCCCCGGCCCAGGTCAAAGACATCTCCTCCTGTGCCAGGTGCTGACCGCGCTGTCAGTGGAATGATGGCACAAAACAGTGTTCCTGGGAGCAGACGGGTGGTTTTCAGTGACACTGTGACAGTGTTAGGATTTCCCCTGCTGTTGAGGCCTTTGTGGAACAGGAGTGTCCTTCAGCTCTGAAACTGCCTGGCTCTGTAAACTGAATTGGGGATTGAATTTAGGATTTTCAGAGCCTACACTGGAGTCTGCCTGGTCATTGCTAAAGAAGGCTGCAGCACTCACTGCACCGCCCAGACAACTGGCAGGCAAGGTCCCAGGCGTTGGCCCCTCTGTGTTGCCTTCTAGTGCTTTGTTGTGGGGGGCAGACTCCTGGCACTATGGAGTCATCAACTTCTGTGGGCTTCTCTAGGCCTCAGATGCTGGCTGCTGCTCCACACTTCCTCTCACCTGCCTAATGCAGAGCTTAGAGAAGAAGAAACCAGCCCCCAGCTCCTCCCTCAGGCGTGTTTACCCCTCACATGTATTTTCCATTGCTCCCCATCGCTGGCTGAAGGGGACTCACAGTCCCCTTCAGTGACCCATGGCAACTGGGTTGCCGAGCCTCATCTCCTCTCAGGGCTATCAGCAAATCTGAGGTACAAGAGAGGCCACAGGCTCCAGTTCCATCCCCTCTCATAATCTGCAGGGACATTGACTCGGCCGCCCTGCTGCCTGGCAGACACCAGGGAGAGGGACGGTGGAATCACAGAACTAGCCATCTGCACCAGGGGCCACACGCAGGCTCTGACCTGCCCTTGAGACAGCCTGAGTCCGACACACCTCGCAGATTAAGGGGCACATCCTCAAGCGCAGCTATCTCCTCCATTCCCTCTCACAGCACTGCGTTGCCATTCACCTCTGCTATCTGCCCCCCCCTGGCTCTGAACCCCCCTTCCCCTCCTCCTGTCAATCTGCCCATCACCGTCATACACTGTGAGCCTCACTGGCCAGCCTCATCCAGATCAGCCTGGAGTCCCCACCTGGAGTTGTCACACTGACTTCCAACCTGCACAGTGCCCCCAATGCTGGGAAAACGATCCCCACCCAAGAACTGTGTTTGTCCTGGATACAAGGGGGGCTGTACTCACCAGTGTCTCCATCTTGTGAGGGCTTCATAAAGAGACGGAATGCCCTTTTGGATGATGCTTTAGCCAAGTAGTGCAAACCCATACAGATTTAAGTAAACACACTGATATCAAAAAAAACCTCCCCCCACCCAGGGTAATCCACTCCCTTGAACTGGGAGCCATTGACATCCTTTGGGGGGGGGGGCACTTAGGACTTGGGGCTTAGCATTCACAGCGCACTGGGGCAGTTTAAACTCTCCCTCCTCTGCACAGAGATGGATCACAGAGCTCAAATGGCTTCTGTACTGAACACCCCCTGCTGCAGCGCACAATAAATACCATTGAATAGCTGCTGCCAGTGTTGTGCAAATATTAACTGGGATTGGCCCAAGGCTGTCACTCCGGCGCCTCGGGTCAGAGGAGCCTCGGTGATACTACGTGGAGACAATAGCTGTCCTCATTCAGAAAACTCTCCCTCCCTGCACTGTTCGCTAAGGAACTATTTGCCATCTCCACCCCCGGCCCTGGGGGAGTCATTATTGCTGTGTTTAATTTAAAAACAGAGAACTTCTCTGTAATAAATAAATCTTAATTGGAGCAGAACCATTAGTCACCCAGCTGGAGGAACTGCTACATTGATGCTTTTCTTTTTGTTCATTCAGTAATTGGAGAAAGGAGATTATGAGCTGGGTCTAATGAGACCACTGGTGTATGTCAGAGTCTAGTAGCAGTGGAAAGGAACGTTTTCTGTCTACCTCCGCACTGGGTACAGAGCAGTTTGCCCTGTAAGCTTCCTGATACCCCAAATCTGCCCTCGGATGCACCTCTGGTGGTTGTCTGAGCAGTAATCCAGAAGCACAAATGATAAAGTGGTTACGAGAGGGGAGCACAGGGATATATAAGGAAATCCACCAAATGGTTCACTTTATCCTCTTTGTTATTATCTCTTCATGGCTGAGAACTAACAAGGGGTGAATCTCAAAAGGGATGTTTCAAATAAGCATCGGAAAGCTCAGCAGCTTTCCCAATCTCATCTGAACCGTCCAGTCGGCAAAGGGTAGAAGATGAGCTGCACTGCAAGATTTCTGATCCTGACAAGTTTAGGCTTTGGTCCTGCAATGAGTTCTCTAGGCAGATCCCTACTAACTTAACTAAGGCCTGGGCTACACTGGGGGGGAGGGGTGGTTCGTAGCTGAAGTCGAAGTATTTTAATTCGACTTACCTGGCCGTCCTCACGGAGGCGAGTCGACCGTGGCAGCTCCACTGTCGACTCCGCTTACTCCACTTGCTGAGGTGGAGTACAGGAGTCAATTTGGGGATTGATTTATCGTGTCTAGACGAGTCGCGATAAATTGATCCCGATACATCGAACACTACCCGCCGATCCAGCGGGTAGTATAGATGTACCATAAGGCTCAGGTGTAAGGTAATCATAGAAATACAGGGTTGGAGAGGAGCTCAAGAGATCATCAAGTTCAGCCCCTCAGCAAAGGCAAGGCCAAGTAAACCAAAATGAACTCTGAGGGCACTTGTCCAACCTGTTCTAAACCCCTGCAGTGATAGGGATTCTGCAGCCCTCCATAGGGAACCTGTTCCAGAGCTTAATTCTCCTTAGAGTTAGAAAGTTTGTCCTAGTATCCAACCTAAATCTGTCTCTCTGCAGATTAAGCTGTTCACTTCCTTCTTTGCTCTTCTCTTGAACGCTCTCCATGCTGGGCAGGGTGGATAAAAATGGCTGGCGGGCCGCATATGGCCCGCGGGCCTTAGTTTGCTCACCCCTGGGCTACGGGGTCTTTGCTGATACATTGGTCTGACTTGTAATACCAAAGCTCCTACCTGTGCTAGCCAATGCAGAATAAAAGGGTGAGGAAACAAAAGCAAAATCTAAAGAGTACTAGGCATGAACCATAATAGAGAAGTGGACGGATGAGCATTGTATCGACAAATGTGGATCTCACTGTATACACAAAAACCGATGAAAAAATATTTCCATCGATAATAATCAAAATATGCAGTTAGGCAACGTGAGAAAAATGTGGTTTGCGAATGTTTTACAGGTTGATTTAAGGAGCTTTACTTTGTATATTTTGCCATGAGATGTTGTCAATTGTGTTTTAATGGTTATAAAGCTTTAACTTCTTGAATTTCAACATCTATTGTCATCAATTATTGTCTGGATCCCCCCATAATTTTCCACAACCATGAATATTTAAAAACTGAAAAAATGCTTAACACACATGCTTTTGTGCAACTGTAAAAATGTAAATAAAAAATGCTTAAAAATAAACATTGCTATACATCTGTCAAAATTATAAAAAATTATATGCACAATATAAAGGCCACTGGCCCAGGGCAAGCACAGATAGCAAGTGGGCTATAATGTCACACACAAGGGAAAACCCTCACCGCTGGAACCACTGATGGCAATTAAAACCTTACTACACAAACCACACGTGATGAAAGCCAGCCAGGGTTAGCTTCTCTAAGTATTTAGTTACTTACTCAGGTGCAGACAAGCATCCAATGGGATTTTCCAAAGCACCCAAGGAGGGCTGATGCCTAATTCCAATGGATTTCAATGGGAGTTTGGCACCAAACCCACTCAGGTGCTTTGGAAAATCCCCCTAGGTGCCTATTGGCATCATCAGGCCTCTAACTCCCCAACTCTGACCTTCAGTGTCTCTCAAAGGAGTGTCCTGGCCCCAAGCATGCCAGTAACAGCCACAAACCCATCCCCTCTGTGCTCAACTCCCCTGATGAGGTTCAACAAGAACAAGTGCAGAGTCCTGCACTTAGGACAGAAGAATCCCATACACTGCTACAGACTAGGGACCGAATGGCTAGGCAGCAGTTCTGCAGAAAAGGACCTGGGGATTACAGTGGACAAGAAACTGGATATAAGTCAACAGTGTGCCCTTGTTGCCAAGAAGGCTAATGGCATTTTTGGCTGTATAAATAGGAGCATTGCCAGCAGATCGAGGGACATGATCATTCTCCTCTATTTGGCATTGGTAAGGCCTCTTCTGGTGTTCTGTGTCCAGTTTTGGGCCTCACACTACAAGAAGGATGTGGAAAAAATGGAAAGAGGCCATAGGAGGGCAACACAAATGATTAGGGGGCAGGAGCACATGACTTATGAGTAGAGGCTGAGAGAACTGGGATTGTTTAGTTGATAGAAGAGAAGAAATTTGATAGCTGCTTTCAACTACCTGAAAAGGGGATGGATCTAAACTGTTCTCAGTGGTAGCAGATGACAGAACAAGGCATAATGGAATAAGGTGGTGGAATCTCCTTCCTTAGAGGTTTTTAAGGTCAGGCTTGACAAAGTCCTGGCCGGGACGATTTAGTTGGGGTTGGTCCTGTTTTGAGCAGGGGGTTGGACTAGATGACCTCCTGAGGTCCCTTCCAACCCTGATATTCTATGATTCTATGACCCATGGGATTTCTCTCACTCTTCAACTCCAGATATGTCTCCTTTGACCAACCTCGTCACCCTTGTACCTGGCTGCTCCATCAGGACTCCTTTCCCTTCTGTACAACGCCGTTTTCCTTTGTTCTCTCCTCATGGTGTCCACACACACACATTATTAAGTCCTCAGCCCCCTCTGTTCCCCACATCAGCCCCATTTTCTACAGGTCTGGTTACACGGAGCAGTGTGAGGCAGCCCAGCCCCGAATAAACCCAGATGGAATTCCCAGCCCACACTGTGCAAACAAGGAAGAGGGACGGTGCACTGGAGGATCTGGATTTTGCAGTTTTATGGATGTTTGTCTGCTCTCAAGTATCGTATATATGACTAGTGAAGGGCCAGACTGGGAACCGCTGGCACACAATAGTGTGTGCTTGGGCACAGAGTAGCCCCACTGAAGTCAATGTGGTTTCTCACATGAGAGAGGAGTTCACAGCCTGCCCTGCCAGTGGACAGGACAGAAATGACCCATCCGAACAAAAGATCCTGATGGTGTTTGCCGATTGCAAACGTGAGCCATCCAGGAAGTCTTGCGTTTTCATCCCCTGGCTCATGCCTGCTCTGGAAGACTGGGCTGGGCCAGGGAGTGGGAGGGAGGGGCTCAGGGGCCTGTGCTGTACCTTTGCACAGCTCTGGAGGAGACGCAGGTGTGGGACACAACTGTGTCGTCATGTACGTCTGACAACAGGGGATGTGGAGTGAGGAAACTCTGCCATGCCACCAGGATTCTCACAGGACTTGAGCAAACGCAGGCGTGGGACTGTATGTCACATGTGGGATAACGTATGGGGATGTGTGTTCAGAGTTCATCCAGCAGCTCACATAGAATCAATAGCACCTAGGCTCATGTCTGTGCATGTGTCACATGGCAGGGTCCGAGTCCTGCACTCATCAAGCAGTGCAAGGATGCCTGAGGTCCAGGTGCTGTGCTACATCAGCCCATGCTGAAGACAATGGGAAGCTTCTAGTGCTGGGGCCTCTTTCAGATGGCGGCAGAGTGCCCTGGCTTGAGATCCTGGGCTGGGCTCAGAGGACGATGCCATCACTAACTGTTTGTGGGGTCTGAGTGCACAGCCAAGCTGTGTGACTGTCACCTCCCTGAGCCTCAGTTTCCCTTGGGGGACAATGTACTGACCTTCGAGACCAATGGCTGAATAGTGCTATAGAAGAGCTAGGTAGTTTCATTAAAAAAAAGGATACTTCCTTCTTTGCTCTTCTCTTGAACACTCTCCATGCCAGGCAGGGCGGATGCGACACGTCGGAAAAGCTGGAGTAGGTTGGGGAGGGGGGAAGGGGAGTAAGAAAGGAGAGAGAGAAGGAATCTGTCACTGAGGTTCAGGGTTTGTATCCATAGCCATCATTTTTCATTCAGTATTTGACACAACTGAGAACAGCAAAACTCATCATGTGTGTGATGGGGTGGACCAGCCCCGCACGGGCCAGGGCAGCCCCTGGCTGGAAGCTCTAGCAGCGGAAGTCCCGCCCCCGCTGCACTGGGCATGCTCCAAGTGCTCTGGCTGTATAAAGGGAGTGAGCCCAGCTCAGTCTGGGCTGGCAGCCGTAGGAGGAGGACCTGCCTGGAGAGCTCCCGCGGAGGACCAGCCCCAGCTGCATCCGGAGCCATGGCCGGACCCTGCCTTAGGACCTTCCGCTGACCGCGTGTTGCAGTGGGGGCAGACCTTGACTCTGGCCACTGGGCCACACCGCCCCACAGCAAAGGGGGCTGTCACTGACTCTGGCCACTGGGCCACACTGCCCCACAGCAAAGGGGGCTGTCACTGACTCTGGCCACTGGGCCACACCGCCCCACAGCGGAGGGGGCTGTCACTGACTCCGGCCCTGGGCCACGCTGGGCCACACTGCCCCACAGTGAAAGGGGGCTGTTATGGACTCTGGCTGCTAGGCCACACTGCCCGGCAGTGAAGGGGGTGGTTATTGACTCTGGCCGTTAGGCCACACCGCCCCTACCCGGGGGCATGAACTCTGACAATGTGCAATGTTAGTGAAGCCAGGTTGGGGGCTGAGAGATGTGTTACTTCCACTCTGGTGTGACCAGGTCATTATGTAAAGTCTTGTTCATGGTAGAAAACTCACACTGGTGTAACTAAATGGATTTAAAAAATCACTTTATACTGATTTAACTTAATCCAGTTTATAAAAAAGGATTAAATTAACCCTGTAGAAACATGATTTGCACTGGTTTAAGTGCAGCTACATCATGGATTTTCATTGGTATTACTAAATCAGTTTAGCAATGCGAGCAGGGCCTGAATGAGTTCTTCCCGACACTAGCTAGGAGGGAAAGAGACTTCAGGAGCAAACTGTAATTATATGAACACCCCTATTCTTCCAAAATGTCTAGCAGATAGAGCTGTTCAAAGTGATCAATCAAGGCTGGTGTTGGGTTACAAGTCACTTTCATACTGAATGCAGAGATAGTGAAAGGTTGTTATCAATGCTGCTGTCTTTACCATATGAGTAAAGAGGATTAGAACTGTGCTTACCCTATCCCAAATAAGGGGGTCATCCTCATCTGAAAGGATCCCATTAAGCCAGGGGCTTGAATGTCAGAGACCTATAAAAGTAAGAGGAGTGGGGACAGATGTTCTAGCTAGGAAGTGTGGATTTTCCCTAAGGGTCCCTGGTCTGGTTTAACCTGTTCCTCCCCACTGTTCAAAGATAGAGCTAAGCAGGCTTTATTAGGACCCTGTCACGGTACCGAAATAATTTGGTACCATATAGATCATTGGGGTACCAAATATTATGACCCCCTTCACATAACAGGTGTCTATGACCAGGTTATGGAGGGCAGATTATGAATATGCCATTGATATGTGTGTATCTTTTTTGGAACTGAAGTTATGAATATTGGATATAGGGTGCCTGTACTTCAAACTTATGCTTGGCTTCTGGGTGAAATCTCAGACAAGCTGGTGTTAACTTGAATGGCCTGCCTGATGGCCCATTAAAGGGCCATCAACTGCACAATGAACTCTGTCCACACCCGAGGAGCTTCGCCAGGAATGGGACATGCCTGGGCAAAAACTGAATCGTGGAGAGTCTGGTGATTGGACCATGTGGCTATGGACCTCCAGTTTGCAACCGGACTCTGCATAAGGAGGAGGAGGGTCTTCGCCCACAGGAGGAAGTCTATAAAGCCTGGAAGAATGTCCTCCATTTTGTCCTCAAATCTTCAACCTTCAGCTAGCATCTACCTCTGGATAGGATTTTGCTACACGTGGAAGCTCTGACCAACGGATTGATGACCCACCCTAGAAGGGGGTGAATTCCAGAGACTTTTATCTGAGCCTGCAGTTTATCTACAGCTGCAAGACTGAACCAAGAGACTTGCCATCACTGCATGTAATTGATTTCTTTTAACCTTTCCTAACCCTCACCTATACCTTTTTCGTTGTACAATAAACCTTTAGATTTTAGATTCTAAAGGATTGGCAACAGCGTGATTTGTGGGAAGATCTGATTGGTATATTGACCTGGGTCTGGGGCCTGATTCTTTGGAATTGGGGAGAACCGTTATTTGGGGTATTGGTTTTCATAACCATTGGTCCCCAGGACAGGTGGCTGCTGGAGGTGATACTGGGAATCTGGAGTGTCTAAGGGAATTGCTTGTGTGACTCGTGGTTAGCCAGTGGGGCGAAACCAAAGTCTTTTCTGTTTGGCTGGTTTGGTTTACCTTAGTGTGGAAAAAACCCAGCTTTGGGCTGTAGTTGCCCCTTTGGAAGCAATCTGTCCTGATCTGACACTCACAGTTGGATCCCACCAAGAACAGCACCGTCACAGACCCTTTGTTATTTTAAGTGCTTAAATGAGGGCTGAAATCACTTGTGATGAGACAGCTTTTCTGCTCAGCCTGCTAAAAGCTGAAAATCACTAAAAGACTGACCAGCAGAGAAGAAGGTGGCAGTAGACAATTGGCTGGCAGAAGCAGAATGAGCAGCTGGCAAGCCAGAGCAAGTACTCAGATGGTGGAGCAAGCAAGGTGCCCTCTTCCTCGGGTGGGAAGTGAACTCACACAGATGTGCCTCTGACCCTGGGGCCTCACTGATCAAGGACAACCACTGTGAGTGGGGTATGGTGAGGGCACAGCAAAGGAACTTTTGGTTTCAGAACTCAGGAACATGAGGCAGAAGACTCTGCCCCATGCACTCCAGGGCGGGTGTTCTGTTCACAGTTTTATGATTCTGAATCCTGCTTGTGGAATTTTCCCTAACTAATGTTGGGTGAATTCCACTCTGGTTTTCCTGTGAAAGTGTTAAGATGTTTTCTTTGGCAAGAGAAAAGAGAGTTACTTGGAAATGGTGCAAGGAACATGTCTGATTTAAATTGAGAGAAGCAATTTACTCACATGACTGGATGATCTGCCCAAAGTAGTAAGGGGGTTAATTTAAGTTTGACATGGGCCGAGCAATCCTTCATTTCCTTCCACTAGAATCAAAGACCCACCTTTGGTTTTGTCACCCATTTCCTGGCTGCATGTTGAGAGGCGTGGCACCAGCAGAGGAAATAGCTAGACATCTAGGGCAGATTCCCATCTGGTATAAAAGCTACAGTGATTTCTACAGTAGTGGAAGTGACCCTTCAAAGTTATCATTGGCACCTTCAGTTTACTGCGCCAAATAAGACTTTCTGAAAACCGTTTTCCTGTATGACTATTGCCTCTGCATTCCAGTCTGCAATATTGCATATCAGTATATTGTGTTAGTAAAGTGCTCTCATAGCTCTCTGTCATAAACTTCTTCCATGGAAGTTATCATACATGGAACCTTCCTTTCCATAGTGTTGTGCAATGTGCGCTCATATTGCATTACTCTGCAAAGTAAACAACCTCCACCAGGGAACAGCAATCCCCATCTACAGTAAATATGCAATCGGCGCTACTGCATGCATTATGTGAAAAATCATGTTTTCTTCTTCTAAAGTAAGTTCTAAACAGTATCATTTGCATTAGATGATTAATTACAGGAGCACTGCTCATGTATCCCAGGTATGAGGCAATTTTATATCACATCTCCCATTCAGCAGAAGGAATGAGGTGATTTCTATCTGGGGACATGATTCATGACATTGAGGCCAAGACAGGTATCTGTTGGAATTCACTGTTATTATCATTGTAGTTGAGTGAATCTATGTCTGCTTTAATGCTGCAACTGTAGAGGAAAACACAATGGCTAGTACTTAAATTTATTCATTTGCTCTGGTGAGATATTCTCCTGGTCATTATTGTTGGTTATTTGCATGGTGGTAGCTTTTATGGGCCCCGATCAGGGCCCCAGTGCAGTCACCACAACAACAGGTAACAAACAATTATCAAAAGGTTTTAACAGAGTGAAAAGACAGCCCCCAACTGCAAAGATCCCACTGAGCAGTGATCTCACCTCCAGAGATGTTGCAGCAGCTAACGTGAAAGGGCCTCCTTGTTGTAAAGTGCTCAGTTTAATTAAATCGAGCAATCTGTTTCCGAGTCTAAGTTTTCCTTCATCTACAGCTGCCCACTCAATCCTTCCTATTAGAGCCACACCTGCCTAACCTTATTCAGAGTCCAGTATTGAGTTGTGTAGATCGTGTCAGACAAAGAGGCACGTGTGTCGTTGTGCTCAGATTGATATTGCAATGGGCAACATCCTGCTTGGGGCCTCATATGGGTGATTCCAGTTTTCACATGTGCAAAAAGCACACTGTGCCTTGCATATCCATCCCTCCAGAGAGCACCAGGAGGAACCTAAGAGCACTCTACATAAAAATGAACAAGTGATGGAGGGGAAGCTTTCTCCTTCTAAAGCCAGTAAAGATACAATACTGCATCCTGTTACAATTTTCAATGGCCTTATTTTAGCCTTTTGCTACTGTGGATACATATCAGTTGCCATAGTGAACGTGGTCGATCAGCTGGATGATCTTGCTAGGATTCTGGCTGGAGCAGGTCTTCACTTACCTGTTTTACATTGTAGCCTGTCTTTGCACTGGTCTCGACAAACATAACACTCAGTTCTTTGGCTCTCTGTTCTCCCTCTTCAATCGTTATCTGCCTGAGGACACACAGGAGAGAAGGGAAAACTGTAACTCTTCTAACCGGGCTGGGGAGGTACCTAGCTTAAAAGTCTGGAGGGAGAAAGGGGAAGAGAATTGCAGTTGTCTGTGGTCCTGGCTGCAGGCCTGTTTCCTTGCACCTTAGAGCACAGATGATCGAGGTCTCATGCCTACAAAGCCACAAGACCCCACAATCAGATGCCATCACATATGCTTTTGTAGCATGGGCTGCCTGGCATGAGTGAACACAGACACTGAATCCCTCTGCCAGCACAGGCTGGCTTCTCCTGCTCAGATTTCTGATCAAATGGTAGATTCGCCAGCTGTCCCCCGCAGCCACCAGATCTGAGCTGTCACATACAGGGTGTCTATGCTGCACTTAAACATCTGCGGCTGGCCCAGGACCATTGGGCTGTTTCATTGTGATGTAGACAGGTTTGAACTGAGCTCTGGGACCCTCCCACTGCACAGGGTCCTAGAGCCTCGGCACCAGCACTGCAATTAAACAGCCACTTAGCTAGAGCCACATCAGCCTGAGTCTGGGGGGCAGGGACCAGTTGTGGGTGTCTGCGTGCAGTGCAGACATACCCTAGATTGCTCTGTCTCCTTAGGGCAGCCAGCCTTCTGCTGCCCATCTAATCCATTCTTCTGACTGACTGACATCTGCAGTCCCTGTCTCCTCAGCTGCCTTCTGGAGCCTGAAGGAACAACCAGCGCCTCAGACCTCTCCTCTGAGAAGGGAGAGAACAATGGAAGCTGGAAGCAGGGCCGTTGACAGAAATTTGGGGGCCCCCTACTCTGATCGTTTGGGGGCCCCGAGCCCAGCTGACAGCAGCCGCCCCCCCCCCCAGCCCACCGGGGCCACCCCCAGCCCAGCCGAGGTACCCCCATGTGACGGTGCTGTTCCTGGTGGGATCCAACTGTGAGTGTCAGATCAGGACAGATTGCTTCCAAAGGGCAACTACAGCCCAAAGCTGGGGTTTTTCCACACTAAGGCAAACCAAACCAGCCAAACAGAACAGACTTTGGTCTCACCCCACTGGCTAACCACAAGTCACACAAGCAATTCCCTTAGACACTCCAGCTTCCCAGTATCACCACCAGCAGCCACCTGTCCTGGGGATCAATGGTTATGAAAACCAATACCCCAAATAATGAAAATGGTTCTCCCCAATTCCAAAGAATCAGGCCCCAGACCCAGGTCAATATACAAATCAGATCTTACCACAAATCACGCTGTAGCCAATCCTTTAGAATCTAAAATCTAAAGGTTTATTATAAAAGGAAAAAGGTATAGGCGAGGGTTAAGAATGGCTAAAAGAAATCAATTACATGCAGTAATGGCACATCTGACCATTGTCCAGAGTTCCCTGAGTAGCAAAGTTACATCCAAAGCTGGAAACAAGGCAGGCTGAAGACTGGAGGTGAAAGACAAAATGGGGAATGTTCTTCCAGCTTTTATAGACTTTTTCTTCTGGGCCAAGACCCTCCTCCTTCTTTTGCAGAGTCCGGTTGCAAAATGGAGGCTCACAGTCACAAGGTCCAATCACCAGACATTCCAGGATTCAGTTTCTGACCAGGCAGTGACATTCCTAGAGCAGCTCGGGTGTGGACAGGCATATACAAAGTCCATTGTGTGGTTGATGTCCCTTAATGGGCCATCAGGCAGCCCCAGCCTGTCTGAGCCTTCACAGGAGCCAAGCCTAAGCTTGAATTACAGGTACCTTTAACTTTAGTTACAGAATAGATACACACATATGGAATAGATACATACATAAGACACCTGTTATGACCCCCTTCACATAATATTTCGTGCACCCATTGATCTACACGGTACCAAACTATTTCAGTACCATGACACCCCCAATGCAAAATTGATGCAGGAAGGGATGATAAAACAGCCCTGACTGCATCCCAAAAGCTCCCCCATCCGTGGGTTTGCGTTATGTGATCTTTGCCAAGAGCTAAAGAAAACAGCTACTTTATACATACGAGCTCTGGCAAATGTTTGGAACCCCAGTACCACCAAATTAATATAGATATTAATGTTGTCCATAGCACAGCAATTTTGGCATTTAGCCATGGAAACAATAGGGTACTGTGCCTCAGTTTCCCCTCTTACACTGCACATGTGGTGTGGAATGTTTTCTTCCCTTTGGAAAGTCTTACCACTGTTCACAGGCCTTAGCTGTGACACATCAGTAGAACCAGGCCTCTTTACATAAAGTGTGTTTCCCTGTATTTCTTTTGACATGTTCAAAGGATTTTTCACAAGACTAGGCCCATTGAACAATTTTACAGTTTCAGGTAACACCACAGTAGTTACACAAATTGCCATTAGCAACAACAATAATTTCATTGCAAGTGTCCATTTACAATTAGGTTTGTCAATCCATGCCTTTGGGTCAACACCATTAGAATTTTGGCCTTTTAGGGTCACCTTGTGGCTTTTCTTTGCAAAGTCAAATTCTCTCTTTCCTCCTTGCCCTGAAGGATCACATCCTGCTTTCTCTTGCTTAACAGAATTTTCTGGCTGATCTGGAGGTACATTTACCCAGTTATCTTCCTGAGCCTGAGACACAGACTGTCTACTTGCAGAATCAGCACGGAGACATTCCTCTTTCAACAACCCTGTCTCCCCAATAAGCTGGTTAAACACAGCCACTTGGTCATCGGGCTGTCCCAATTCCTTCTCCAAGCTATACTTCCTACACCTTTTTCCCTCAGGAACTTCTTTAGACAACACTTCACCCCTCACAGAAATTCTGTCCTTACCCCCTTCACCTAGGGCTTGTTCCCAAAGAACGCCTTTCTGAGCAACAGACTCTTTCTGGGCTTTACCTACATCCATGATTGCCTCAGGCGGATTTCTACAAAATCCCTTTTCAGGCAAACTCACAGACTCACTGAACAAGAGGTCAGGGTCATTCTCCTTCCCTTTGCCAGATATTAGCTTAAGAAGTATTTCCTCCTTGCTCCCTGTTGTCAAGCTGGTGGTAGGTAACACACCCAAATCACCTTTCTGCTCTCCTTGTGCCCTGTCTAGGATATTCCTCTGATTAGACAGAGTTTCTACACACTTTTCCAGCCACACACTAGTAGCAACAGGCAAAATACAAGCACCAGAATTGTCTGCTCTCTGGGATCTTGCTAAGACATTAACCAGATTACCCCTAGTTATAGAGCCTTCCTTCCCAGCAGACACAGACTCAGGACCATTTCCTTTCTGAGCTTTAGCTGAACCCAAAACCAACTCTGAAACAAATGCCCCACTTTCAACCCTTCCAGGCTGACAGGCATTTTCTGTCTGCTCCACAGACAAAGAAGATTTAGAGAGACACTCTCCTTCACTAGACCCACAGCTTGGGATCTCACTTCCCTTGTCCCAGCACACAGACAACTGCTTGGAGACTGAGGTAGCTTCCTCCACAGGCAAGTCAATACCCCTGACAGACACAGGCACACTCCCTTCACTGTCACACTTCTCCACACAGGACACAGGTAAGGCATAGGGACACTTCTCTTCCACTGTCCTTGCCTTCCCAAACTGCTGCCTAGTTTTATTTAAACCTTCCTCACCAGGCACACTGCCATTGCCAACAGATACACTGCGGCTTTTTGCAGGTTCACTCTCACAAGCTGTACCAGCCAAAACTATTTCACCCTTTCCTTTCTCAGTTAGGGCTTTAACCTGACTCTTCACTGCAACCTGTTCCAGAGAAACCCTCTCCTGATCCATAAGTTCTTTCTGCACTGTACCTAATTCCAGACTCACTTCTGAGGCATTAGACAGACATTTAGAAACTTCATCCACAGGCAAACTGCTTTCTTGCACAGGCAAACACTTGGAGAAATCACTCTCATAAGCTGCACCAGCCAAAACTATTTCACCCTTTCTTTCCTCAGTTAGGGCTTTAACCTGACCATTCACTGCAACCTGTTTCAGAGAAACTCTTTCCTGTTTTATAAGTTCTTCCTGCACTGTATCTAATTCCAGGCTCACTCCTGAGACATTAGACAGACATTTAGAAACTTCATCCACAGGCAAACTGCTTTCTTGCACAGACAAACACTTGGAGAAACCCTCCCCAGACAAACAGCTATTTCCCCCCAGGTGAGAATCCCCCTCCCCCTGGTCATAGCATAATGGGCTAAACACAGAAAACTGCACAGGGTAATACTGCCCCCCAATACTGTTATAAAATGGACTTTCAAGAGGATATAATTTCTGATGTTCTTCTCTTGCTCTTTGAACTTGGAGCCGAAGTTTAGCAGTTTCTTGTTTCATCTTTTTAAGTCTCTCCTGTCTCTCAGCAGCTTCTCTTTGTAATTCAGCCTCCCTTTCTCTGGCTTTTTTCTCAATTTTAGCATTTTGTTGCTCTTCCCACAACCTCAGCTTCGCTAGTTCCTGTTCAAACTCACGCTGCAGGCTGTCTTTTAGGGCTTGCAGTTTCATTGCCTTCATATTCTGATTACTCATTGCCACTGCTCTTTAACCAACCAAACTCTCTACACCCAAAACTCAAATTTGGACAGCGTGGGGTTCTGACCCAAAGCTCAATTGACCTGGTTCTGTGGATCCTAACACGACTACGCCACTGTGACGGTGCTGTTCCTGGTGGGATCCAACTGTGAGTGTCAGATCAGGACAGATTGCTTCCAAAGGGCAACTACAGCCCAAAGCTGGGGTTTTTCCACACTAAGGCAAACCAAACCAGCCAAACAGAACAGACTTTGGTCTCACCCCACTGGCTAACCACAAGTCACACAAGCAATTCCCTTAGACACTCCAGCTTCCCAGTATCACCACCAGCAGCCACCTGTCCTGGGGATCAATGGTTATGAAAACCAATACCCCAAATAATGAAAATGGTTCTCCCCAATTCCAAAGAATCAGGCCCCAGACCCAGGTCAATATACAAATCAGATCTTACCACAAATCACGCTGTAGTCAATCCTTTAGAATCTAAAATCTAAAGGTTTATTATAAAAGGAAAAAGGTATAGGCGAGGGTTAAGAATGGTTAAAAGAAATCAATTACATGCAGTAATGGCACATCTCTTAGTTCAGGCTTGCAGCAAAGGTAGAATAAACTGCAGGTTCAAATCAAAGTCTTTGGATGCATCCCATTTGGGGGATGGGTCAGTACCATTGTCCAGAGTTCCCTGAGTAGCAAAGTTCCATCCAAAGCTGGAAACAAGGCAGGCTGAAGACTGGAGGTGAAAGACAAAATGGGGAATGTTCTTCCAGCTTTTATAGACTTTTTCTTCTGGGCCAAGACCCTCCTCCTTCTTTTGCAGAGTCCGGTTGCAAAATGGAGGCTCACAGTCACAAGGTCCAATCACCAGACATTCCAGGATTCAGTTTCTGACCAGGCAGTGACATTCCTAGAGCAGCTCGGGTGTGGACAGGCATATACAAAGTCCATTGTGTGGTTGATGTCCCTTAATGGGCCATCAGGCAGCCCCAGCCTGTCTGAGCCTTCACAGGAGCCAAGCCTAAGCTTGCATTACAGGCACCTTTAACTTTAGTTACAGAATAGATACACACATATGGAAAAGATACATACATAAGACACCTGTTATGACCCCCTTCACATAATATTTCGTGCACCCATACACTGTACCAAACTATTTCAGTACCGTGACACCCCAGCTGACAGCGGCTGGGGGGGAGAAGCCCAGCCGGCGCTCCCCCCCACCCCCAGCCCAGCTGGGCCCCCCCCAGCCCAGCCGGCGCTCCCCCACAACTCAGCCCCCCCCCAGCCCAGCCAGCGCTCCCCCCCCCCCAGCTGACAGCGGCTGGCGGCACTGCGGGGTCTTGCGGCGCGAGCCGCCCTTGCTGCTCCCCCCCCCTGCACTTTCTCCCCCGGACTGAGCCGCTGCCGCCAGCCGAGCTCACTGCTCCTGCCGGGGACACGTGCGCTCGTCCAGAGGAGAGCCGCGCCGCCTCCCCGCCCCTTCCCCACTCTCCAGGCCCGGCGACAAGGGGGAATGACTACGGGTACTGCTGTGTACCAGGGCCCCCCTAAAGTCTGGAACCCGGTACAGCTCTACCCGTAGTACCCCCCCTGTCGCCGGCCCTGGCTGGAAGTCCTGCAAAGCTTCTTCCCTCTCCTCTCTCCGCAGACAGGGCCCGGACATGCTCACTGCTAGGCTGCAAGAACACATCCATGGAGGAGAGACAGCGCATGTGAGGGCCCAATGGACACAGCTACCCAAGCTCTCCATCAGCAGAACAGGGACACAGACACACCTGCAGCAAAGCACCCCCAGGGACATACTTCTTGAAGATGAATGCCAAATCCTTAGCCATGGAGACGGAGGGGGAATTGGAGGCTTTTCTAGCTGTTAACAGCTTGAAGTCTGGCTGCTGTTTGTCCCCTGTCCTCCACCTGCAGCTCCTTTTGCCCACGGGTTCCTTGATAGCTGCCTGGAGCCACTGAAATATCTGTCACTTTGTCTGATCCAGTGGCATGTTTCCTGGTGTCTTGGAGGACCACAAGGAGAGCGGGGGCCCTCCCCCATCTCCCAGCAGTAGGGGTGTGATTCTGACAACTCAGCTTTCTTCAGTGGAAAACAAGAATTCCAAATCCCTCTGCCTGCCCAGATCTCAATTACCACACCCCCTACCATCTCCAGAGCATGGCCTCCCTCTCTCTCCTTTATCCACCCCCCTTGATCACTCTGTCTGTTCCCCCGCAGAATCTGGAAAACTCCATCTCTTCATCCCCAGAGCGGCAGTTCTCCCCTGCAGCACCCATTCTTTGCGGCCAAACCATTATCGCTGGCCTTTAGCACACTCACCTTCTCCTTTCAATCAGCACGGATATTGAAGGGATGCTACTCTTGCAATCCCTGTTCCAGAATGGGAAGGGGCTGTGGATCTATTCCACCCCTGCAATAGGCAGGGTCCCCAGCTCTCTAGCCCCCAGAACCTGTCTCACGGGATCTCTCGAAATGCAAAGCCACTATTTCCCTACCACTGAATTCCAGATGTTCTGTACACCGGGATGCTCATTTTGTACACCGGGATATACACCGGGATATCATTTTGTTGTATTTTGTCCTCCTCTCCCACCCCCACCCCCACCCCCACCCTTTCCCATTTACTCTGGTGCATTTCAGTGGAATTCTGTTTCCTCCTGGAATTTTTTTGTCAGCTGCTTTTAAAATGTTGACAGTGTGACCTAGTTGATAGCGCACTGGGGCCATAGGAGACCTGGAGTCTAGTCACAGTTCTGCCCTTGGCTATAGGCTAAGTTGTGGCCCATAACCTCAAAGGATGCCCTAACTCTCACTAAAGTCTATGTGTGTTAGGTGCCCAAAGAGCTCTGAGGACCAAGACCTTTGGCTCTGTACAATGAGGCGAACGAGGCTTTACCCCTTGGGTGAGCTCTCTGGATAAGGGCTAGGCTTTATTAGTCAGCAGCCACAACCAGAAATGCCCACTTCTTCCCAGTCTGTCTTCAACAGCTCATATTTTGGTCCTGGCTGATTGGGACCCAGGGGCTGGGATCCCCAGCTGAGTGCCTGCTGACCTCATGTCCCTGAACTAAACCAAGCAGGGGCTGCTGCACCTACTGCAGCCAGGCTCGGGACCCCTATAAAACGTAAGACAGTCTGCTGGGAGGGAGACAGGATTCTGCAGACTAGCAGCCATGGCCAGGAGCTTTGCACACATGGAAACTGATCTGCCTGTGGAAGGAGCCATTAGCAGGGGGTTACTCCAGTAACACTAGTCATGGATCTTTTGCCGGAGTCAGACCAGAAGGATACAAGAGAGTGCTGGAAGGCAGGTATATCGGCCTCAGGAGCTACCATTAGGGTCCCTGGGCTGCAACCTGGGGTAGAGGGTGGGCCTGGGTTCTCCCGCCCTCCCCCCTCCCCCCCCCCCCCCCCGCCCACTGTAAGAAAAGGTTAAAATATAGGAAAATGTCTTACTGAAGCTGGGTAACTAGCTCTGGGCTGCTTTAAATTCTTATCTTGTGTTATGCATTCCTGGAGGCACTACTGGGCCTCACAGGGTTCAAATCCTATCTTGTCCTGTACATTTCATACGTTTGTCTTACCACGTATGTTTTAGCTCATATCTGCATGTATTCTTACCCCATATGTACCATTTCATGATAGGAACTTTGTGTTTGTATGTCTTGTTCTTTCTAGACAAATAAGTAAATAGATAGGAAACAACATCATGTTTTTCACCTGTTAATTTGCATGAGGCCCTTCATGCCTCCTCCTCCATGTAAAGAACCATATAAAAAGTCTTGTAATGATGTATGAGGGGAAGCCATAATTTGAGAGCTATCTCTGTGGCTTCACTTCGCTAGCGAATAAACCTTTGCATTCGAGCTTTCTCCGGGGCCTGCCTGTTCTTTGAAGGTAAATTGGGACACCTCCAAAGGAAACGAGCCATTTGTGCAACAATTCTGGCGACCCAGATGGGACAGACCTTTGGATGACTCCAGGATCACCGCAGACGGACAAGAGGAAGGAAGTGTACACCGGGCACTCATTCAGCCTGTCCTAACTCTCGGCCCGATCTGCGGCGATACACTTTAGCGTTCCAGGTGAGTCCCTGAAAAATCAGGCAGACCGGAGAATCTTGAAGTTTGAGAGGCGCCTGGGAGACAGATAAGCGGTGTAAGTATCTCCATTATTCTCACTGTTAATTTGTTTAGTGATTTTAGTACTGCTGTTTTAACTCACTGTTTGTAGATTCCTAGTGAATAATTTGGTATAACAATGGGATCGGGTCGTTCCCGAATGGAAGATTCCGCCACTCCCCTGGGTTGTATGTTACGTAACTTTGGTAAATTTAAGAATGATTATGGTGTTAAAATGACTAAAGATGATTTGATTAAGTTTTGTCAATTAGAATGGACCACCTTCAGTCTTGGTTGGCCCGACTCTGGGTCCTTTGATGCAGATCTAGCAACCAGAGTACATAAGATTGTTGTTAAAAATGGACATTGGAATCAATTCCCCTATATTGATTGTTGGTTGGCAGCTTGTGAAAATAGACCACCTTGGTTTATGAAATGTGCTGTAAATAATGATAATATTTAATATATAAATAATGTAAGATAATGAGACAGGGTTCTGCTGGGAGGAAACCCCCGGTATTCCCAGAATCTTGCCGAGAGAATGAGATGCCCCTGATTCATGCTACTGCCCCCGAATTTCCTCCGCCCCTCCTCCTCCAGAAGTCCTTATGTCATGGAATAGCGCCCCCCCCCTCTGACAATAGAGGAGATGGAAAAGACAATAGATGACATAGTTGATGAGATAAAATCCCTTAAGGTACCCCCCAGACATCCAACGAACCCTTATAATACTAGGAATCAGAATCGAAGTTATAAATCTAATATGTGCCCAATGAGGGAAGTGGCAGCAGTACAGGGACAAGAGGAGGGAGGGGAGCAAACACGTACATTTGTATATGTCCCGTTCAGCACCTCTGACTTGTTTAATTTGAAAACTCACAATCCTTCCTTCAGGGAAGATCCTTTAAAAATGCAAAGCCTATTCTCCTCAATAGGACAAACCCACAAGCCCACTTGGGCCGATGTACAGATGATGCTCCAAACTCTGTTAACAACCGAGGAGCATAGATTAGTATTGGGAACAGCAGGGCGGATAGCAGAAGAAAGAGCCCAGGCAAGAAATCTAAGAGCCCAGGAACTTTGCCCCCTGACGGAACCAGGATGGGATGGGCACAGAGCAGAGGGCCAATGTAGAAATGCAGAATATTTGGGAATTATTGTAGAGGCCCTCGGGAAGGCTGTTCCCAGAGTTACAAATTTGTCTAAGATCTATGAAGTCCGACAAGGAAAGGAAGAAGACCCCCACCTTTTTAGGCCGCCTATTTGAAGCCTTTAGACGATTTAGTGATTTGGATCCAGAAGTTCAGGAAAACCAGCGAATGGTAAACCTAATGTTCATTGGGCAATCCACCCCAGATATTAGGAAAAAGCTACAGAAAACAGAAGGTGGAGCAGGGAAACAGATTTCAGAACTGGTAGAAATTGCATATAAAGTACTAGCATAAGTGCCCGGCGCTGCTCGGGTCAGTCGGAGGTGGGGAGGGGGCAGACAGCTGACACCCCCTGACCAACCCCAACACCCCCCGGTTCACCCCCCGACCAAACCCGACACCCCCACCTGAACCCCCAAGCAAACCCGACACCCCCACCTCACCCCCCGACCGAACCCGACAACCCCACCTCACTGACTGTCCCACCAAACCCAACTCGGATCCATCGCAGGTGGGGGGGCACAGAGCTGATGGAGTCCGGGGTTCCATTGGGAGGGGGGAGGGGCAGAGAACTGAGGGATCTCCGGGGTTCCGTTGGGAGGGGGGAGGGGCAGAGAACTGAGGGATCTCCGGGGTTCCGTTGGGGAGGGGGGAGGGGCAGAGAACTGAGGGATCTCCGGGGTTCCGTTGGGGAGGGGGGAGGGGCAGAGAACTGAGGGATCTCCAGGGCTCCGTTGGGAGGGGGGAGGGGTAGAGAACTGAGGGATCTCCGGGGTTCCGTTGGGAGGGGGGAGGGGTAGAGAACTGAGGGATCTCCGGGGTTCCGTTGGGAGGGGGAGGGGCAGAGAACTGAGGGATCTCCGGGGTTCCGTTGGGAGGGGGGAGGGGCAGAGAACTGAGGGATCTCCGGGGTTCCGTTGGGGAGGGGGGAGGGGCAGAGAACTGAGGGATCTCCGGGGTTCCGTTGGGGAGGGGGGAGGGGCAGAGAACTGAGGGATCTCCGGGGTTCCGTTGGAGGAGGGAGGGGTGAGCTGAGCGAGTGAGGTGTCTGTTGGAGGGGGGTATTATGACATCATCACCACCTAACCGCCCAGCTGATGTGATTGGCCCTGAAAGACTTTCACCCCTGGGGGGCGTCAGAGGTGAGATCCGAAAATTTTTCGACCCTTACCAGCATCTAGACCCCAAGACCCCTCACTGTACCAAATTTCAAGTCTCTGGCTCAAACGGTGTGGGAGGACTTCGCTGTCATACGTACATACATACATACATACGTATATACATACATACATACATACATACACCACTTGACTTTTATATATATAGATATGGAAACCGAGAACAAGTAGCAGAGAAGAAAAGAGAGAGAGACAAAGCAAGTTAGAAACTCTGGAAACAGTGATTAAGTGAGAATAGATAAACAGAAAAATTTCTTGGACTCAGAGAATGTGTAACCTTGAACGTCAAGCAAGTCGATAAGAAAGGTGGGAGAAGTTTAACTCTGTAGTAGCCGTCCCTCACAGACGAGGATGCCGTTGTGAGGTGTGGTAATGTGTTGTCAACAGACGCCGGGAAGGCAGGGGCAAAAGCCCGTTTCAGTTGCCCAGGTCAGGGTGATTATAGTAGCCCCCTCATGGAACCCTGAGACCTGATATTAGCAACATCCGCAGGAGAGCGAAGAGACTTTCCCACCCACCCCCGCACAGGTGTGCTCGGTGTAAAAGCTGTGAGCACAGGGTGTGTGTGTGTAAAACAGTACCCCCTGTTAAAAGCAGCCGTTTTTACAGTATTGGATTTAAAGGATGCTTTCTTCTCAATACCACTAGAAAAAGGAGAGTTGGAACTTGTTTGCTTTTGAATGGGAAGACCCAGATACCCACTATAAGACTCAGTTAATGTGAACCGTTTTACCTCAAGGATTCTTGTTCTCACCCCATACCTTTGGAGCAGTATTGCAAAAAGACCTAGAAAACTGGAAAAATCAGCATTCAGAGATTGCTCTGCTACAGTATGTTGATGATTTGCTAATTGTAAGCCCTGATCTACAGCTAGGAAGAAGAGCAACCGAGTCCCTGTTAAATACTCTGGGAGAGAAAGGGTATAAAGTCTCATGGAAAAGGCCCAAATATGCCAACCAAGGGTTACTTTCCTCGGCTATGAGATAGAGAAAGGAATGCGAGCACTCAGTAAAGACCGGATCAGGGTAATTCAGGATATGCCTGCCCCAACCAACCCAAAAGAACTGCGAGCTTTCTTAGGCTTAACAGGGTTCTGCAGAATGTGGATCCCAGACTATGGGGGAAAGGCTAAACCTTTATATAGTCTCTCACTAAAGAAGGACTCTCAAATTGGAAATGGGCTAGCGAGCACCAGCATGCTTTTGAACTGCTAAAAACAGCATTAATGCAGCCCCCTTCTCTCATGATTCCAAATGAACGCAAGCCTTACAGACTCTATGTACATGAGAATAAAGGTATTGCTTCAGGGGTCCTAACTCAGCCAGTGGGCCCAACCTGGAAACCTGTGGGCTAATACTCAAAGGTGTTGGATCCAGTAGCCAAAGGATGGCCGGCCTGCCTGCGAGCAGTAGCGGCAACGGTAACAATTGTAAAGGAAGCCCAAAAGATAGTCACGGGAGCGGATATGGACATACACACCCCACATGGGGTCCCCCAGATCCTTGGAGGAGAAGGAGGAAAGTTTCTAAGCCCCTCCAGACAGTCCAGATATGAAATATTCCTGCTGTCTAACCCTGGGCTTACATTTAAACACACCACAGCCTTAAATCCAGCTACCCTTCTCCCTGAGCCGGAACCAAGAACTCCTAACCATGATTGTTTAGAGGTACTTACAGAGACTGTACTGATTTGGCCGGACCTGAAAGATGACCCTCTTGAAAATTCAGATGAGGAATTTTTCGCAGATGGATTGAGCAGCATGATAAGAGGCACCAGACATACAGGCTGTGCTATAGTAACTCCAACTGAAATACTTTGGAAAGAAAGACTCCCCGCAAACTAGCCTTCGCAGGCAGCAGAATTAACTACTCTCACCCGAGCCCTTGAACTAGGAACAGATAAGAAAGTAAACATCTTTACTGACTCCCGCTATGCCTTTGCCACAGTACACGCTCATGGACTGTTATGGAAAGAGCATGGATTTATTACAGCTTTGAAACAGAAAATAGCAAACGGATCACAGATCATAATGTTGCTGGAAGCCCTTAAATCTGCCAAAGAAGCAGCCCTAATGGGAGGCGATGCAAGCTTCCAGGGTGCAGCACAAGAGATTCCAGCCTGCCTTGAAGATTGTGTAGTACACTATACTCCAGAAGATGACGCAGCAGCACATGAAAACCTCGCCGTGAAAAACAGGAACGGCTGGTGGGTAGTGCCAGGAGGAAAAATCACGATACCACGGCCATTGCTGCTAGAAATACTCTTAAACCTTCATGCTTCTACTCACATGGGAGGAACCGCAATGGGAGACTTGCTGGTAAGACAAATAGTGTCACCTGGCTTGTACTTAGAAGCATAGCGAGTGGCAACACAATGTCCAACGTGTCAAAAGGTAAACCCCAAGCCACCCCGGCCACCTGCTCCTACAGGAGGAAGACAGTGGGCATACTACCCTGGCCAGGCATGGCAAATTGACTTTGCTGAACTTCCAAAGTCTGGACGACATCAATACCTGCTAGTGCTAGTGGATCAGCTAACAGGATGGGTGGAAGCTTACCCCACCAGGACAGCCACAACATCAACAGTAGCACGGATCCTCTTGCAAGAAATAATACCATGGTTCTTGCTGCCAGAATCAATCGAGTCAGATCAGGGTAGCCACTTTGTAGGAAAAGTAGTACAGGAAGTAGCTAAGGCTCTGAATATTAAGTGGAAATTGCATACCCCATGGAGACCCCAGAGTTCAGGCCAGGTAGAGCGCATGAATAGAACCCTAAAAACAATGCTAACAAAAATCTGCATTGAAACACATTTGAAATGGCCTCAAGCCATTGCCCTTGCCTTAACTCGAATCCGCAGTATACCTCATAGAGGGTTAAGGTTAACCCCTTTTGAGTTAATGTTTGGAATGCCTCCTAGGGTCTTGCCAGCGGGGTGGAGGGAACAAATTACTGTTGATTTGGGAAAAACTGAACTTAAGGAGCATGTAATTGCCTTGCAGTCTGTATTGTCTTCCATCCACAAATTTGCTGCACCATTCCAGAGCCTGCCCCTGGACGCTCCTATCCACAACTTCCAGCCTGGGGATCAAGTGCTAGTGCAGAAGTGGAAGAAGGACCCCGTATCGGAAAAGTGGGACGGACCCTATCAAGTTTTGCTCACAACACACACAGCTGTGAAACTTGAGAACAGTGATAAATGGTCACATTGCTCACGTATTAAGAAGTACACACCACCCCTCGTCCAGGATCCTGAGGCGTCACCTGTCGACCAGTGGACTGCTACTCGTCTTGATCCTCTACGGCTCCGACTCCACCATGTTCAGTAACATGTTTATGTTTCGTATATTAATTGGATGTGTCATTATATGTAGTCTGTATAGTTTAACCCCTAGAGGTTTCCAGGCAGGCCAGAACACTTGGCTATTATTAGCAAAGATGGCTTTAAATTCCACTGCTTTTGTCTGCCACATACATACACTGTGGGGAAAATTATAGAAACATGTTTTGTTGGTATTATGAATTGTATCCCATTGTTATGTCCTGTGACCCCACCTAGATAAGTTAAGTATAGGAGAAAACATCCTTTAGAGGAGGGAATTGTAAAAAAAGGTTAAAATATAGGAAAATGTCTTACTGAAGCTGGGTAACTAGCTCTGGGCTGCTTTAAATTCTTATCTTGTGTTATGCATTCCTGGAGGCACTACTGGGCCTCACAGGGTTCAAATCCTATTTTGTCCTGTACATTTCATACGTTTGTCTTACCACGTATGTTTTAGCTCATATCTGCATGTATTTTTACCCCATATGTACCATTTCATGATAGGAACTTTTTGTGTTTGTATGTCTTGTTCTTTCCAGACAAATAAGTAAATAGATAGGAAACAACGTCATGTTTTTCACCTGTTAATTTGCATGAGGCCCTTCTTGCCTCCTCCTCCATGTAAAGAACCATATAAAAAGTCTTGTAATGATGTATGAGGGGAAGCCATAATTTGAGAGCTATCTCTGTGGCTTCACTTCGCTAGCGAATAAACTTTTGTATTCAAGCTTTCTCCAAGGCCTGCCTGTTCTTTGAAGGTAAATTGGGACACCTCCAAATGAAACGAACCATTTGTGCAACACTACTCTACAGAAATCCTCTTGAGAGGAGAAGCAAGTCTCAGTTCAGTCAGGAGGCCTAACTGTGCTTACTGAGCTCATCAGAGCAACAAAGACTGTGGGGTATTCTCCCTTTCAATCTCCCATACTGGTCTGTGATGAAGATAACAGTGACTCTTGCCATTATACTGAGAAAGGAAGGTCACTCAGGGGCCTAAATGAATTTCTGAGGCCCCTGAATCTGCCAGGAAGTTCAGGACCCACAAATATAAACTTGGAGCTTTGTCACAATCTGTAAAGCAGGGGACTACATTTCCCATCAGTCCCCTCCCCATTACACTCCCTGACCCTGGCCAGGTAAGGGGGAAGGTCCTGCATGTGGAGGTGGCTGGGCTCTGGTTTGGGAGCAAGGGCAGCAGGGAGCTGGAGAGGAGCCCCGGGAATGGGGGGAACTGTGCACAGGGCCGTTGTGACTGCTGGATGCTCCAGCTAGGGCAGGTCTGTGTGGGACTTTTGGGGGAGCAGTCGCAGTTGGGCACAGAACCAGTGCAGAGGGGCCACAATGAGAGACACTAACTGAGCCTGGCTTGGGAACCCTCAAAGGCTTATTTGCTGGGACAGAGAGTGGCCTGGAGCCAGCACCCCTGGCAGTATCCCTGCAGAGCCCTGGCTCTCGACTGGACTGCCCCAGGGATCCAGGCAGGAACTGCTACTGCTCACTTAGCCTCTGTCCCTAGTGTCTGTGCGGCCTTCCCCTTTCCTGCCAGCCCCAACCTCTCCCTGAGCCATGTGTCTCAGTGGCTACTGGGACCCAACACAGCTAGCGTGGCAGGGCCTAGCTGCTGCAGTGCCTCCAGTCCTCGCTTCTGAGACGGGATACGCTGGCACCCTACTGGCACCCCGGTGTGTTGGGTACTGAGGAACCCCAGTTATGACACTTGGTCGGACAATCTGACACTCACAGTATTTCAGTGCCCTCCCCAAGGCAAAATGTAGAACTCAGTATGCTACCCACTGGGTCACCATGGGGCACAGCATGAAAAAAAGTGTCATGGCTGCTACAGCGATTTGAACATGGCTGGTCTTCCAAGCGGAACAGGGGTCTCCCAATGATACGTCAGTGCTTATCAGCTGTGACATCTGAGAATCCGCTCTACAACTGCTGGGCTGTAAAGATGACATCACTCTCTTCCCTACCCAGTTCCCACCCCAACCCTCCCGGCCCCCAGAACCCGGCCCCTCCTCTACCTCTTGTCTGCGAGGTCCGTCTTGTTGCCCACTAGCATAATGATGACATCACTTCCTCTTTCTGTCCTGACATCATCAATCCATTTGGATGTCTGCTGGAAGGAGTTGAGATCTGTGAGTGAGGAGACAGAACAGTGCAGGTGGCTGTGAGAAAGAGAGTGATTTTTGTCATTCGTGTGCACAGGCGCCAACTTTTGCTGGCGCCGGTGGGTGCTCGCACCCCTCCCTCCCCCTGGCTCCACCCCCGCCCCTGGCCTGACTCCATCCCTGCCCCAAAGTTCCTGCCCAAAGCCCACCCCTCCCTGCCCCTATTGAACCCCTCCCCAAATCCCCACCCCGGCCTTGCCTCCTCCCCCCAGAGTGCCACTTTCCCCCTCCTCCCCCTCCCTCCCAGGCTTGCTGAGTGAAACAGCTGTTTTGAACCGCAAGCACTGGGAGGGAGGGGGGAGAAGCAGGACCTGGCAGCACACACAAGGGAGGAGGCGGAGGTGACCTGGGGCAGGGGGATGGGGCGGGGAGCTGCTCCCACCAATTTTTCCCTGTGGGTGTTCTAGCCCCGGAGCACTCACAGAGTTGGCGCCTATGATTGTGTGATCTGCTGTGGTAACTCAGTTGACTTCCGTCAAATTACTCCCAATTTTACACTGGTGTCACTGAGAAGAGAACTAGATTTTGGGTCACTTTGGACAAGTTGGGTAATATTCCTGATGTCTCAGTTTATCTCAGGGACTGATCACACATGACAGGGATGTTGTGAGGTTTAAAAATGTAAAGCTTATACTGCGCCTTGCAGTGTCTACAAAAAGGCACTAAACGAAAAGCATTCATAACATTAAGTATTGTTTGCTGTGGTGTTATAGCTGTCTGGATCTCAGGATATTAGAGACAAGGAGGGTGAGGTTCAGTAAAAGAGAGAGAATCATAGAAGATTAGGGTTGGAAGAGACCTCAGGAGGTCATCTAATCCAACCCCCTGCTCAAAGCAGGACCAACCCCAACTAAATCATTCCAGTCAGGGCTTTGTCAAGCCGGGACTTAAAAACCTCTTAGAATGGAGATTCCACCACCTCCCTAGGTAACCCATTCCAGTGATTCACCACCCTCTTAGTGAACCAGTATTTCCTAAAATCGAACCTAGACCTCCCCCGCTGCAACCTGAGACCATTACTCCTTGTTCTGTCATCTGCTACCACTGAGAACAGCCTAGCTCCATCCTCTTTGGAACCTCCTCTCAGGTAGTTGAAGGCTGCTATCAAATCCCTCCTCACTCTTCTCTTCTGCAGACTAAATAATTCCAGTTCCCTCAGCCTCCCCTCGTAAGTCATGTGTACTAGCCCCCTAATCATTTTCGTTGCCCTCCACTGGACTTCCTTCAATTTGTCTGCATCCCTTCTGTAGTGTGGGGACCACAACTGGACACAATACTCCAGGTGTGGCCTCATCAGTGTTGAATAGAGGGGAGTAATCACTTCCCTCGATCTGCTGGCAGCGCTCCTACTAATACAGTCCAATATGCCATTGGCCTTCTTGACGACAAGGGCACACTGCTGACTCATATCCAGCTTCTCATCCACTGTACAGTAACTCCTCACTTAACTTTGTAGTTATGTTCCTGAAAAATGCTACTTTAAGCAAAACGATGTTAAGCGAATTGAATTTCTCCATAAGAATTAATGTAAGGGGGGGGGGGGGGATATTAGGTTCCAGGGAAATTTTTTTTGCCAGACAAAAGACTATATTGTGTGTGTGTGTGTGATATATGTGTTTTAAACAAACAATTTAATACTGTACATGACAATGATGATTGTGAAGCTTGGTTGAGTTAGTGAAGTCAGAGAGTGGAAGAGGGTGGGATATTTCCCAGGGAATGCCTTATTGCTAAATGATGAACTAGCACTCAGCTGAGCCTCAAGGGTTAACACATTGTTGTTAATGTAGACTCACACTCTACAAGGCAGCACAAATGGAGGAAGGGAAGACAGCATGGCAGAGAAAGAGACAGAGACACACACCATGTGTGTGAGAAATGCACATTGCCCTTTTAAGTACACTAACTCTACTCTAAGTACATTGCCTTTTTAAGTAGATCAGCAAGTTGAGGCAGCAGTGCAGCCAGCCAGCTCCCTCTGTCCTGAGCCCTGTTGTGCCCCCCATTCCTGCTCTATGGAAATGGGGTAAAGTAGTGGGGGGGGGGGCAGCATCAGGGGGGTGGGGGACACCCTGACATTAGCACCCTTCTTCACCCCACAGCAAACAGGAGGCTCTTGGGAGCAGCTCTGAGGCAGAGGGCAGGAGCAAGCACATGGCAGTGGGAGGAGGGACAGCTGAACTGTGGGCAATTGATAAGCATGCTAGGTGACTGCTGCACAGGGAACTTAGGAGAGTGGGGAGCTGATAGGGGAGCTGCCGGTCCACCCTGCTTCCAAGCCCCCACCACTAGCTCGAACAGGCTGCTCTTCCTGCAAGCAGCAGACAAAGCAGGTAGCTGCCAGACAAGGTTACAAGGGAGTGTTGCACAACTTTAAACAAGCAACATAACAACGAAACAACATTAACGGGGACAACTTTAGTGAGGAGTTACAGTAATCCCCAGGTCCTTTTCTGCAGAATCACTGCTTAGCCAGTCGGTCTCTAGGCTGTAGCGAACTTGTCCAGTGTTCACAAGCTCCAGAAAGAGGCGTAGCCAGTGCTAGTCACTATGAGAACATGCCCTCTGACTCACTACACCCTACACTCACTACACACTGACGGGGGGATTCTAAGGGGGGAAGATGAAGGACCTCCTGTGTCTAAACCAGTCAATCCGTGTGTTTGTGCAGCACCTAGCCCCAAGGTAATAGAAATAATCGTAAAGAAGAGTGGGTACACGAGATTCCTGGGATGGATCCTTCACCTCCCCACACCTCGTGCAGGTCTACACCCCTGTGCCGAGTGCTCCCATCACAGTTCCGGTTGCACTTTCCAGCCATTTTACTCTGACGGGCAAGACTCCCCCAGATGGATGCTCAGAGCCTTTGGGACCAACTCCCAGACCCTCCTGCCAAGGGCTGTAAACTTGCCCTAACAGGCCATCCCCTGGTTGGCATGACAGCCCCCTGGAGTCTGTCATAAGAGGCAGAATTTAGAGTGCCTCAGGAACCAAGGGAATGCAAAGTTGATGATCAGCCATGCTTGGCATCCATCACCCCCCTCAGGTCCTGCGCTGAGCAGAGCTTGGCCGGACCTGAGCTGTAGGAGACTTTGTATGTATCTGAGGTTCTAGATAATATTGACTTCTCCATCATCTGCACTTGTCACTCCCCGCTGCACAGCAGTTTTTGCAGTACATCACACTTTGGAGCCGACTCCAGCTCCCTGCCCTGCTTTTCTGCCTTCCTAAATGGTGGCCCACATCTGCGCTAGGTAGCAGCAGAGTAGCATCTGACATCCCAGCACCAAGCATGGGCACACGGACATTGGGACGGAAAGCACAACTCACTTGTGATGTCATAGACAACCACGGCCACTGTGGAGTCACGAATGTAGCTGGGGATCAGGCTTCGGAACCTCTCCTGGCCTGCCGTGTCCCAGAGCTGCAACCGGACCTGCCGGGAGGCAGATGAGAGACAAACAATTAGCAGGAGAAACAAGAAGAAAGGAGGATTTGGGTGGTGAAGGTAGAAGTGAAGAACAGGAGAGGTGGTTAGGATGGAGTTTTCTAAGGAGCCCAAGGGAGATTGGTGCCAATGAGACTCAGGCTGATAACTTCCACTGGTTGCCTTGAAACTCCCAGCCTCAGACAACAGTTTTGCAACGCTCTCTCTTCACCTATCTTTAACATTCCCTTTGGCATTCCATTTGGAAATATTGCAGCCCTCATTTCCTGTCCTAGGCTGTTGGGAGGTGTTGCTGGGTGCTGTTAAGTGGCTGCCATGTTCCATCCCAGAAGGAGCTACATTTCAGATGTGGGTGAAGGCCAAACTTTGTGAAGTTGTTGGGGTGAGAAAAGAGCACAGTATGGAAATAGGAGCTGTTACAGGAATAGAGGCTAAGGGATTTTTTGATTTGCTGGCAATTTTTGGGGAAAAAAATAGTTTAAAGTTGACCCGAAAATGATTTTTTCAAAATTTTGGTAAATCAGAAAGTTAAAAAAAGAGAAATGTGTGTTATGGGTTGAACAAAATGCCAAGCATTCTTTAAAACATTTTTAAAATGAAAAATTGAAATATGTTTCATAACAAGGTCCTTTTGAATAAAAAAATCAAATAATTTCATTTCAAAACCTTCTAATCAAAATGTTTGGGTTTTTTTCAAGTTTTTGGACTGGGGGGGGGGGGGTTGACACAAAAAGAATTGGTAGAAATGACAAAAATCTGTGAAATGTTTCAGTGTCTCCAAATTTGTATTTTTTTGTCCAGCTGAAAATTTCCCACCCCGCTCTCCCCAGCTAGCGAAGCAGTGAGAGGGAGCCCAGGACTGAAGGAACATGGAGGTGAAATAATCATACATGTTTCAGTGCTAGATTGACAATCCTGGCGAGTGAAGTTCTCCTTTTCCCCACAGAGCTGTTACAGCCCAGGCAGAGGCAGTGCAAGCCTCCCTATGCTGTCCCAGCTGTGTGCCTCAAACCTACTGGGGAAGGACCTATCCTAGGGCTCAAAGAGGAGTTTTGTCTCCCTGCCTACGAAGTTCATTGCCCCAGAAGCAAAGGCCATGTTTACACAGCCTGCGCCAACAAACCTCCCAGCTCATGTCGGCAGATTCAGGCCTGTGCTATGAGTAGTGGTGTGGACATAGCAACTTGGGCCGGATCTTGGGCTCAGAAGCCAAGGAAGGGGTTAGCCTGAGATCCAGTCTGAGCCACACCACCAAAGCCCTGTCTCCACGGCTAGGTGAAGCAAGGTAACATGAGGCTTGCAGACCTGAGTCTGTCGACCCGGACTGGGAGGCTCGCTGTCCTGGGCTGTGTAGACATAGCAAAAGAGATCAACTAGTGGCAGTCCTGGAGGTGGTTTGGAGAATATGAACATTGGTCCACTGGGAACTGGAGTGAAACCAACGACTCCAGTCACCCAGGCCAAACGGGTCATTGCCAACCGGGGATGGATTTCTACTGGTGCACAAAAGGCTCCATAGTCAATTAATAATCCAATAACTAATCTAGATTGAGACTTCCAAAAAGAATTTAAGGGAGTAGGCACCACATTGTCCACTGAACATCAGCTCCCGTGAGCCCTGTTGAAAATTCCAGCCCCTAGTTCCTATGGAACAGCTCCTCTGACCAAAGGAAAATGCAACTGTAGGGGGAATTCCAGGTCACAGGTGGCATCCAATTGTTGAGAAGTGAGATTGAGCTGAACACAAAAAGGGTGATTCTTCTTGGCCAGGGGTGGAATCCACTGGAGAAAGAACGTGTATGAAAACCTGAACCCAAAACAGAGGTGCAAATTGGGAATTAAGTGTGTACACTGAGTAAATAGTTGCCTATCACCCCTGGGAACCTGATTTCAAATCTTAGATTACTAGAAGACATGAATTTGGTGGGCCCCAGCCTAGTCCCTATTTGTTCAGCTCCCGTACCCCCAACATCCAATGATTCTCAGTCCTTGCTCAGGCCTAGTATTACAGGTCAGGACCTTGGTGTGTTGACAGAACTGTATTAAGGGAGCTTGTTCAGTGCCAACTTGAATTCTAATGTCTCAGCGCTGTGAGGTTAGTCCCTCACATTCATGAGGGCTTGTCTATGCAAACCATTTCAAAGGCCTAAGACTATGATGTTTTTAAAGAATTGTGGAGCTGAACTGTCTTCATCCTCCAACACTTAGGTCCGAGACAAATTCCCTTTGAAGGAATGTAGCCATGTCTTCCACTCTGACTGCGTCTGAGCAGTGGATTTAATCAGAACGACTGGAGTGCCATTTGAAATAGAACTGGCCCATTAAACCCAAGATAGAATTCTCTGAGTGCATTAACACTGCGACAGTAGTGAGAGGCTGGTTATGGATGAAGCTGTAGCATCTCTCTCATTACATTTTATTTCCATTCCTCTCATTTCCTTGTACAAAATTTCCCCCCAAAATCAATAAATCAAAAACTTGAAACAGATTTCCTTCCAGTGCCATTTTCTGTAAGATCTGTGAGCTGGCAGAATACAGGGGATGGTTGGCCAGGGCATTTCTTCCCACCTCCTTGGGGCTCAATCTGCACTAGGAGCAGGGCAGTCATCCCACCCCACAGGTTGCTCAGGGAGGCACTGTACATGCCCCTCCTTGGCACAGCCCTTCCCCCGCCCATTTGGGGTGAGTTGTGGTGCTAGCTTCATGTGGTCATTGCTCTTTAGGGGCAGAAGGGCCTGCGTGGGAGTTGGAAGAGAAAGTGGCCTACCAGGCATGGACTGCCCAAGCTGTACTGACCGGACAGATGGGTGTGGAGGTGCATCACCCCAAGGGGAGGGTCAAGAAGGAATGGAAGCCCAAGCTCCCTCAGCGCTCCCAGGATCGCACACACTGCCACATGCCCCTGCCTGGATCAGCCAGTCAGCGTGGAAGAGAGGGACATATACTTGCCTATTCCCTCCCCCTGTGTGGCAATTTATATCCCTGGCACCTCAGAGAAAGAGCTGCCCTGGCTCCCACACATACGAGAGCCGTGATTGTTCCAGGTACTTACATGGGGTGTGACGTGTGTGTATGGGTGGGGAGAGAATCCTGTCCTCACAAGATCAGGGCCTCCATGGGGTGGAGGAGAGCAGAAAGGCAGTGGAGATGGGGGTCTCTAGGCTCTATGTGCAGGGCTCTATGTGCAGGGCTGGGACAGAGTTGGCTCTTGTGCCAAAATTCCCTCCTTTGGGGTGTTTGATATAAGTGTGTAAATCAACCTTCAGCACTGTTGTGTGTCTGTGGGTTCCTGGTGACTTCGTTGGCCTAGGGCTTTCATACTTTGAGGTGTGGAAATGTCCAACCTAGGGCTTTCATACTTTGGTGGAAATGTCCAACCTAGGGCTTTCATACTTTGGTGGAAATGTCCAACCTAGGGCTTTCATACTTTGGTGGAAATGTCCAACCTAGGGCTTTCATACTTTGAGGTGTGGAAATGTCCAACCTAGGGCTTTCATACTTTGGTGGAAATGTCCAACCTTCACCCCAACCCAACTGTCCCTCTCTGCTCAAGGGAGGTGACAACTGTACTTCTGGTGTGCAGCCATCCTTGCAATCCTCTACCAGTGAGGTGATCTCTCAAGGTGGGGTGGAAGTTAGCAGCAGAGTCACATGGGGGAAGCTACAAGAAGGCAGGCTTTCAGTCCTCTTAAGTACCCAAACTGTGGGTGAAGCCATCTCTGAAAGTCAAACTTTGGCAGCACAAGGTGAAAGGGAGGGGCCCAGCTGGAGTATTTGCTGGGGTAGGTTTGGACAGCAGAGAAGGGATTATAGCTAGTGGATTAATTTTAGCAGGGTCTGCACAGAACTTCTTTTGGCATGGTCAGCGGTTCAGCAGCATCTGCCACTTACTGTCCGATCCTCCAAGTACATGGTTTTTGATAAGAAGTCGATTCCGATTGTAGCCTGTAAGAGAGGGAAACAGGAAATGAGAGAACATAAGAATGGCCATAGTGGGTCAGACCAAAGGTACCTATAGCCAGTATCCTGTCCTCCAACAGTGGCCAATGCCAGGTGCCCCAGAGGGAGTGAACAGACCAGGTAATCAGCAAGTGATCCATCCCCTGTTGCCCATTCCCAACTTCCGGCAAATAGAGGCTAGTGACACCATTCCTGCCCATCCTGGCTAATAGCCATTGATGGATCTATCTTCCATGAACTTATATAGCTCTATTTTGAACCTTGTCATAGTCTTGGCCTTCACAACATCCTCTGGCAAGGATTTCCACAGGTTGACTGTGCGTGTGTGAAAAAATAATTCCTTTTTATTTTGTTTTCAGTGTGCTGCCTATTAATTTCATTTGGTGACCCCTGGCTCTTGTGTTATGAGAAGGAGTAAATAACACTTCCCTATTTATTTTCTCCACACCAGCCATGATTTTATAGATCTCTATCATATCCCCCCTTAGTCATCTCTTTTCCAGGCTGAAAAGTCCCAATCATATGGAAGCTGTTCCATACCCCTAATCATTTTTGTTGCCCATTTTTGGACCTTTTCTAATTCCAATACATCTTTTTTGAGATGGGGCGACCATATCTGCACGCAGTATTCAAGATGTGGGCATACCATGAATTTATATAGAGGCAATATGATATTTTCTGTCTTATCTATCCCTTTCTTAATGATTCCCAACATTCTGTTCATTTTTTGACTGCTGCTGCATACTGAGTGGATGTTTTCAGAGAACTATCTGCAATGATTCCAAGATCTCTTTCTTGAGTGGTAACAGCTAATTTAGACACCATCATTTTATATGTACAGTTGCTATTATATTTTTCAATGTGCATTATTCTGGATTTATCAATATTGAATTTCATTTTCAATTTGCCATTTTGTTGCCAAGTCACCTAGTTTTGTGAGATCACTTTATAAAAAAGTCTTCACAGTCTGCTTTGTACTTAACTATCCTGAATAGTTTTGTATCATCTGCAGATTTTGCCACCTCACTGTTTAACACTTCTTCCAGATCATTCACGAATATGTTGACTAGGACTAGTCATATTGGGCTGCATTAGAAAGATCATTACCAGCAGATAGAAGAAAATGCTTATTCCCCTCTATTCGGCACTGGTGAGGCCACATCTAGAGTAATGGGTCCAGTTTTTGGCCCCCCACTACAGAAAGGATGTGGACAAATTGGAGAGAATCCAACGGACGGCAATGAAAATGATCAGGGGGCTGGGGCACATGACTTACGAGGAAGGCTGAGGGAACTGGGATTGTTTAGTCTGCAGAAGAGAAGAGTGAGGGGGGATTTGATAGAAACCTTCAACTACCTGAAATGGGGTTCCAAAGAGGATGGAGCTTAGATGTTTTTAGTGGTGGCAGATGACAGAACAAGGAGCAATAGTCTCAAGTTGCTGTGGGGGAGGTCTAGGTTGGATATTAGGAAAAACTATTTCACTAGGAGGGTGGTGAATCACTGGAATGGGTTACATAGAGAGGTGATGGAATCTTCATTCTTAGAGGTTTTTTTAAGGTCAGGCTTGACAAAGCCCTGGCAGGGATGATTTAGTTGCTATTGGTCCAGCTTTGAGCAGGAAGGACTAGTTGACCTCCAGAGGTCTCTTCCAACCCTAATCTTCTATGATTCTGTGGTCCCAGTACAGACCCCTGGGGTCAGCACTGTTTACCTCTCTTAACAATTCCGAAAACTGACCACTTATTCCTACCCTTTGTTTCCTATCTTTTAATGCATTATCAATCCATGAGAGAGCCTTTCCTCTTAGCCATGACAGCTTAGTTTGCTTAAGAGCCTTTGGTGAGGGACCTTGTCAAAGGCTTTCTGAAAATCTAAGTACAGTATATCCACTGGATCTCCATTGTCCACATGCTTGTTGACCCCTTCAAATAATTCCAGTAGATTGATGAGGTTTTCTCTTTATAAAAACCACATTGACTCTTCCCCAAGAAATTCTGTTCATCTATGTATCTGACAATTTTGTTCTTTACTATAGTTTCAACTAGTTTGCCCAGTACCAGTCCAGTTAGTCACCTCTGGAGCCCTTTTTAAAAATTGGTGTCACATTAGCTATCCTCCAGTCATTTGGTACAGAAGCTGATTTAAATGATAGGTTACAAACTACAGTTAATAGTTCTGCAATTTCACATTTGAGTTCCTTCAGAACTTTTGGGTGAATACCATCTAGTTCTGGTGATTTATTACTGTTTAGTTTATCAGTTTGTTCTAAACCACCTCTAATAACAGTTCCTCAGATTTGTCACCTAAAAAGAATGGCTCAGGTTTGGGAATCTCCCTCACATCCTCAGTCATGAAGACCGATGCAAAGAATTAATTTAGTTTCTCTGCAATGGCCTTATTGTCCTGGAGAGCTCCTTTAACATCTCGATCATCCAGTGGCCTCATTCGTTGTTTGGACTTTGCACAGAGCAGGCAGTCTCCTAGAGGTGAGCGGGTGATATTGCCGCTGGTATTTCACCATGTCACGAGGCCGCGATCAGGGTCAGGGGCCCCACAAATGTATGGCAAGAGACAGTTCCTGCCCCAAAGTGCTTCCAGGCTAAGATGAAGACAGAATATAACAAGTGGGTTCAACACACCATGAGAACGGAGGAGGAGGGATTTCAATGGAAGTTAGGGACCGAAATACCTGTGAGGATCTGGGGAAGAGTCAGATGCAACTGCATTTTTTTAGTTCTTCTTTTTCTCTTATTATAAGTTCTGCTGCCTAGTTCCTTTCCTTGTGGTTTTCCTTTGATTTGTTCCTATAGCAGTAAAGCTCCGTTTTTGCCTGCTTCTAGACCATTTTATTCCACTGGGTAACAAGGGAAAGTCGTGTATTCAAATGTCCATGTTTCAGCATTAGCCCATGCACCATTCCTCTTGTCCAGGTTGTGGGCCACATGCTGCCTCCCAGTCATGGCTCTCTCTTGGGAAGGTGTTTGTGTGTATGGGGGAGGCTTCTCCTGCAGCCCTTGCCTCCCGCTGCTCTCAGATTCCCACCCCTCTCACAGCAAGTAGTCACGCAGGGCTCCATCCAGCACGGGCCTTACCATGAGGCGAACTGAGATAGTCGCCTCAGGTGTCAGACTGGGGGATGGCGGGAAGGTGCCACTAGGATATCTATTCTCTCTGCTTTAGATGTATGGAGATGGTGGAATGCTGAGCTGGAGAAAGGAGGGCACAAGAGACATAACAGGCAGGAGAAATGGTGAGAGGGAATAACAGAAAGCAGCAGGAGATGCAGGGAGAGAGAGGAGGAGGAACCTCTTATGTACTTCTCTAGCTCTCCCAGGAGCCTGGACTGATTAACACCAGCTTCTCCGGGAGATTCTTGTTTCCTGCTGTTTCCATGAACCCACTTGAGGAGAACAAGCAAACAACTGAAGTAGTAGGAGCCAGTTAGGCCCTTAAGACGCTGATATAATCCCTTTATCAGACTCTGCTATCAGCCTGCTTATTTGTCTCTTTCAATTGAGTGTTGAGAGCCACTGTAGCTGGCACAGAACAGCAGTCATGAGTGAAAGAAGAAAACGCCCCTCTGGGGCAGCATTCGGAAAAAGAAAGAAAGAAAGCAAAGAAAGCTTTTCTATCTAAGCGGGAAGGAGCTCTACTGAGATACATAGACACAAATGCTCATGGTGAGCCTTCCGGCCCCAGTGAAGATGTGAGTGGTGAGGAGATGCTTGATCTTCCAGTTAGTCAGAGTGTAGGTGACCTGGCAGCTACTCCAGCATCCACATCTCCATCTCAAATGGATGTAACCATGCACATTCTTGAAGAAAAGTGGAGATCAGAGAAGAGTGTGGTGAAGGCTCAAGAAACAGCTGCTGCAGAGTTTAGTTCCTTAAATCTAGATGCTCTAGGACTATGGACCCACTTGAGCAGTAGCATAAGGGACTTCCTTGTACTGCATGGACCACAGCAAGTGAAAAATGTGATGTTTCCCAGATAATGAAAATAGAAGTTTTCATCCAACACGTTACTGGCGTGAAATCCTCAATGGTGACAAAGTGGAAAGGCCATGGCTTATCTACTCAAAAACCCAGAATGCTGCATACTGTTTGTGTTGCAAACTCTTCCAGTCTAATGTTCCAGCCACATTGGGTTCTACAGGAACAAAAGGACTGGAAGAATATGGCTAGAAATCTGGCATGCCATGAGAAGGCAGAAAATCATCAGAGAGCATTCCATAGGTGGAAAGAGCTTGAGATGAGACTAACGTTAAAGGCCACCACAGATGATCAGCATCAAAAGAAGACTGCATCAGAGCCTCTTTACTGGCAAAATGTTCTGAAAAGGCTCACTGCCATTGTGAGAATGCTTGCTACCCAAAACCTAGCACTGCGTGGCACTTCAGATCAGCTGGATGTGCCAAACAATGGAAACTTCCTTAAAACTGTGGCACTGATGGTGGAGTTTGATGCTGTACTCCAGGAGCATCTAAGAAGAGTCACCACCCAAGAAATATATACACACTATCTTGGGGAAACAATTCAAAATGAAATCATAGAGTTACTGGCAACAAAAGTCAAACAGAAGATTGTGGCACATCTGAAGTTAGCAAGATATTACTCTGTTATTCTGGACTGCACATCTGACATCACCCATATGGAACAAATGACTTTAATGGTGCATTTTGTAACAACAAGAGAACCTAGTGAAAATGTCCCTGAATGGTGACTGTTGGAGCATTTTCTAGAATGTATTAACACTGATGATACTACAGGAGCTAGTATGAGAAATGTGCTTCTTAAAAAGCTGAAGATACAGGAATTGTTATAGTTGACTTTAGAGGTCGGGGCTACAATAATGGTGCCAACGTGAGAGGAAAGAACAGAGGAGTGCTGACATGGATCAGCCCAAAAATGGGTTTTCGAGCCCAAAAACCCTCGAGCTTTTTTTCCCCCATGCAGTTCTCATTCATTGAATTTGGTGGTCAGTGATGCAGCATCAGCTTCTAGTGAGGCTGCTGGATTTTTTAATGTAAAGCATTAAAGCATCTATGTATTTTTCTCTGCATCAACTCACCAACTGCAAATTTTGAAACACCATCTTGGAACATCCTCTGTGACACTGAAACCTCCGAGTGCCACACGATGGGAAAATCTAGTGGAGGTGATAAAGCCTATCAAACACCAAATTGGGAAGATAGATGATGCCATAGTTGCCATTATGGAGGATGATGTTACCACAGGAACTGTTCGTGGGAGAACAGTAGGAGATGGAAATGGAATCACCAGAAACATACATAACTTCAAATTTCTGTGTGGCTTAGTGTTGTGGCATGACATAAAGTTTGAAATGTTGTAAGCAAGAGACTCCAGGGTGTTGACCTTGATATATCTGGAGCAATGGAACAACTGGACAAAGCAAAGTCATACTTGCAATCTTACCGGTTAGATGAGGGATTTCAAAACATTCTGCAGAGTGCACAGAAGTTGGCAGAGGAACTTCACACTGAAGCTATTTTCCACCCATTCCAGAATACAAGAGTCACCAAAGAAGAAGACATTTTGATTGTAAGGCATGGGATAATCCCATAAGAGACCCCAAACAACAATTCAAAGTTGAATTCTTTGGCCAGATGCTAGATTGTGAAATACGGTCAGTTGAAGAACATTTCAGGCAGCTCAAGGAACACAACAGTAAATTTGATATGTTGTGTGATATTCCAAAACTCCTCACTATACCTGAAGAAGACCTACACCAGCAATACTGGGCACTAGAGATAGTGTTGACACATGATGACATGAGCAATATTGATTTAGGTGATGAACTGAAAGCCCTTTCAAGATACATTTCAGCAGGATGAACTCCAAAGGCTGTTCTGTGTACAAATATGTGCACAAATAAGATGACCATCCTCTTTCCAAATGCTTTTGTTGCACTGTGCATAATTCTAACACTTCCCATAACAGTTGCCAGTGGAGAACACAGCTTCTCCAAGCTGAAGTAAATAAAAACAAATCTACACTTCACAATGACACAGGAGAGGCTGGTTGGCCTTGCAACCATCTCAATAGAGCATGAGCTGGCCTAGACTGTGGACCTGCAGGAAGCAGTTCAAATCTTTGCAACTAAGAAGTCACGGAAAGCACCACTTTCGTTATTCAAACAGATAAAAATGCCAGTGTTTACTATACAGACAAGAAAAATTACATTTGCTATTCAGGCATTTGAAAGTTAAGTGTTACTTAAACTTTTTGAACAAGGTGTAAGAGTGTCTATTCCCTCTCTCTGGACACTGGGGTACAGAGGAGGGACTCTTCTATGGTCCCTTAACTATAAACTGCTTCCCCAGCCTAAGTTAAGTCTTTATACTCCCAAAACCCACACTCTACTAGTTGGGAAATTGGGGTACCCAAGCTGCCACCACTCAGTAATTACTCCAAGACTATGGGGTAGGGAACCTTGACTCCCCCGGAGAGTAACCCTCCCGGCCCCTCCCTTCCTGTCTGGGAGAAAAAGAACACACAGAGACTTAACTCCAGCATCCCTTCAACCTAAGAGAGACAATCCTCTTCCCCCCTCCCCTTCCAACCTGAAGCAGAGAGAGAGATTTTGACACAGCCCTCCCTAACCATGGGCTGCCCCATCCAAAGGTAGGATTCCTTTATGAGAATAACCAAACACTTTTTATAACTAAAAAGGTTTAATAAAGAAAAGGGAACAACTTACAGCTAATGCACTTTACAGATATATGGCTTCCTGCCCCCTCCCTCCAGATTTCTCCCCGAGAGGGTAGTGACACCCTAGACCAGGCACAAGCTTATGAAAAATTAATATGTGACTTACAATTCAGCTTCTTATGAATATAGAAAGGAAAAAATAGAAAAGTTGCTCCCCATAGCTGGAGAGCGAAGAAAATGGGTCTGGCCCCAAGCTGGGACAGAGGGAAACTGAAACTAAACCTCCCTCCTCCCTCTCGTGGACCGGGAGCTCTTCGTCACCCCCTCGCAGGTAACATTAACCCTACACAGGCAAAACACTCCACACTTATGACACAAGGCATTTTAAGTTGTTAGTTCTCCTTTATTGGGGTAGGTAGCAGGGCAGTACCATGAGAGGAGTAGACCAGGAAGAAAGCAGAATTGAGACCTTTCAAGTTTTGGCCCAAGTGAGGGGCCATGGGGGTGTTATTTAAGCTCCCCACCTCAGATGCCAAAATGTTGTAGGCCGGCCTTGGCTCCATCTCCATGTGCTTGGGGAGGGTAAGGGACCCTGCCTCTCTTACTGGTGTCTCTCAGGATGCTCTATCTGGGACTTCCTGTCCCCCTGCTGCTCTCTGATCACTCTGAGGTGCACAGGTGCACCCTGGAAAGGGGCTGAGGCCCAGCTCCCATGTGCTCAGGGGAAAGGGTGATGATGTCATTATTTCACAGGATCACCGCTATAGGTGTTAATGAGTGGGGAGGGGGGGTATTTAGAGATCACATGTCTGCAGAAAGGTTGAGAAAGGGGGACAAAACCCTTTCCCAGAAAATCAGATATCAACCCACCTTGGGCTTGGATTTAGTGCTTGTGGGGAGGTGTGTGGCTCCTGCATGCAATAGGGGCTGCAGGCCTTGGGATTACAAAGGCCCATAAAGGCCTGAGTTGGTATGAGACAGGCTCCAGCATCGAAAGGGGACCAGCTTGGGGAAGCTGTTGTCCTCACCTGTCTCACTGCTGCCAGAATGGGTCACTTTTAGGAACGATCCTGCCTGTTGTTAAATGTGCAGCCACTTGGATATAAATCAAATGATTGGGCCATCACTGGCACCTGCCACCTCTGGCAATGTGGTGAATTGCTGTGGAACTGGTGGGAATGGCTGCAAACATTACCATCGGCAGCCATCTTGGAGCAGGCAAGGCATTTTGGAATTTCTGTGTGCCTTGGTAACTGTTATCTTTCCTTTACCCACAATGCTTTGCAGTGTGAAGCTGACTACACTTCTCTCCCTAATTGGTGCAAGTCAGAAAAGAAGGAGAAGTCACCAAACTATTTAACTTGGGGACAGCAACAATCAAATATTTACGGAGCAGAGCTATTGCTTGTGTTTGCAGAATCGAGTGTGGCCATAATGGACGTGAGGGAACCTTCACTACACCAATCAATACAGCTTGCTCAGACTATGCCTCTCCTTTGATGTATTATTTAATTGCTTGCAAAAGGTGAAAGAGCTGTTTGTTCACCTCAATCTATGGCAACACTGATTAGATCCAGGTGGCCCTGGGATCCCAACATCGCTGAGGAAATGGCTGCCAAATGTCACTAGTCCTTTTTCTCTGAACTAAAAGGCATAACCTCTTTCAAACTACATGCTGTAAACACACTGGTTCTTGGCACCACTGGAAACCCCTTCTAATCTGAGGAGGTAAAGGGGTGCCTTCAGATCAGGGATTAAGAACAATCAGCAAAGAAGGGAGGAAAGTGGGGACTCCAATATGGATAGTAACTTCCTGTGATGCACTGTTCCTCAAGACAGTCCCCTGTAACTCCCACATTAACTCACCACTTGTATATGGCTCCAATATTTTGTACAAAAAAATGCCATGTAAGGTATAATATGAAAGGTCGTGATCTGCTGAAACTCATTGTTCTGTCCAAATATGTACATCATTATTGTATTTGGAGTTATGAGATTTTGGTATTTGGTTGTTATTTTTCCAGGCACATGAACTGAGGGTATGAAATAAGGGACAGTGACACCATGAGATTCTCTCCTCCCCTGCCTATTCTGAAGGCAACAAGAACATTTGGAAGAAAGAGAACTGGGGAGATTAAGCAGAGAATTCTGCCTGTGTATTACGATCTGTGAACTGCTTATAGTGCTTAGCGGGGTGAGAAAAACTGCTTGATTCAACTCTTGCTTGGTATGATAAAGTTTAGAATTTAGAATGCATGTTTACTTTTTATTTCTTATGTCATATTCTCTGACCTTTATGCCTACTTCTTATAATCACATAAAATCTATCTTTCTCTAGTTAATAAGTGTATTTTAATGGGTAATCTGAACCAGTGAATTTGTCCTAAGTGCTTGGGAGATCTGCTCAGGTTACAAAGACTGGTGTATGTCCATTATCCTCTGATGAAGTAGCAAACTAATTAATGAGCTTGTATTGTTCAAGAGAAGGTCTTGGGCAGTGAAGATGAGTACATTCCTGGAGTGCAAGGCTGAGGAAATTTGCTAGTGTTTCCCTGTGTATAATTCATGAGTAGCTTAGAGAGTTTTCATGCAACTTAGCTGGATGTCTCTTTGTATGTTGTTGGCTGAGTGATAATAGCACCTGGAAGGGTTTGCTGCTTGTCACTGGCATAGCATTGTAAGAGACAGCCCAGGCTGGAGAGTGAAGGCAGCATAGCGGTCCCACAGTTCCAGGTTGTACCCGGGAGGAGGAGGGGGGGGGGAAGAGGGTCGTCTGTCACACTTCCCCTCTGGTTTCTTTGCTTCAACATCCTCCCTTCTCTTCTGCATAGGGAGATGTCTCCAGACACTCGGCAATCCTGCTCCCAAATACAGTCCCATAGATACATCTGTTCTTGCTATCGGAGCTCCTGGGCCAATAAATGCCATTTAGGGAATGTCTTGTCTCTTCATTAGCACAGAGAGACTGGGCTTGGTACAGGACCCTTCGCATTGGGTGCTGTTGTTTTATGTACAGATCTTACTCTAACGTAGTTCACAGTGGACAAACCAGCAATTGAGAGACCACAGGGGACAGAATCCTCAGAGGGGCTGGAGCCACCTCCAGTGCAGCTCCAAGCCACCTTTCCGCTCCCTTGATCCTGTGGGGTGGGGACTGGACTGGCTACAGGACCGATGATGGCTGGATCACCACCTGGGGGATTCCATGACCGCAAGGGAACCCCCAGCTACTCCGGAGTCAAGGCAGCTTTCCAGCTGCACTGTGCTGCCTGGATTGCTCTGGTTCTCCTATACAGTTCCTTCAGTCCAGCTGCAGAGCTTCCCTGCCCCCTGGGGAGCTCTGTGACATCTACCACCTTAAGAGCTCTCCAGATATTCCCAGGACAATTGCTTCTCTGCCCTGACTAACTACCTTTGGGTTTAGGCCATGCTAATCATCTGGAGCCAGCATCTGCTCTCCTTGTGCAATGACCATCATGGCAGCTGACACAATGGGGATCAAAGAAGGGACTCTGAGCAAAATGGGTGACTCCACAGATCAGCAGCTGTGCTGCGAAGGCAGGCCCTGTCTCTGGAAACCTGGCTGGCTGGGGACAGACATGCAGCGGAGCTGGCCTCTGAGCACTAGCTGGCTGGAGGGCTGGTGGAAAATCTTGTCCTGCTCTTTTGCAAACGGGGCTGAGGGATAACACTTGAGACAGGACAACACGGATACTTCAGGGGCAAGCCCCAGGAGCTGCTGGAGTATGTGGCTCCTGTGAGCCTGCCCCAGACATACGAACCCGCTACAGCCTAAAGGGCAGGAACTGCCATAGATGGGAGTCAGGGGCCGCCGAGGCCATTTGTGGCTGAGGGAGGTACGTCTGCTCCCACTGACTGTTCTTTGCAATGATACTGAGGTCCTGTGCAGTCAGGGTGCTGGAAGAGATCTGGGTATCGGACAATCGTTGAGTGAATTCCTGCCTCCTCAGAGGGTGTCAGATGTCAGACTAACCTGGCAAAGTGGGAAGACCCCACCACAAGGACCTCAGTCTCTACTGCTTATGCAAAGGAGCTGGGCTTTCTCACTGGGGTGGATCAGGCACAGAGTGGGACGTGCGACACACACTGACCAGTGAGTTACATGCAGGCTAAGTGGTCCCACTGACTTCTGCGGAGAACCCATGAAGCACAGTACAGGTCACCACAAGGGTCTGGCCCCTCACGAGAGTTGTCCACAGCTTCATCACCATCAATAAATAAAATAAAAATAAAAAATAAATAAATGGAGATATACCAATCTCCTAGAACTGGAAAGACCTTGAAGGTCATCGAGTCCAGTCCCCTGCCTATACTAGCAGGATTGAGTACTGTCCCCTGACAGATTTTTTGCCCCAGATCCCTAAATGGCCCCCTCAAGGATTGAACTCACAACCCTGGGTTTAGCAGGCCAGTGCTCAAACCACTGAGCTATCCCCCCCACCCCCCCAAAAGCTCACTCTACAGTACCACCCCTTTTTCCCTCTGCTGGATATTGAATGACCTGCTGATATTGAGAACATTCTCTCCTGCTATTGATAAACTGATACCATGGAACTAGAATTAAGCCAATTCCTAGTCATGAAAACATCCCCTTATTGCATTGGCTGGGAATCGAACCCAGGTCAACTACTTGGAAGGCAGCTATGCTCACCACTATACCACGAATGCATCAATGGCACAGCCACTCCTCCCTAACAAAGGTGAACCCTCCATGTCAGGGCCAAGATACTTTGGCGAAGTGCACAATTAGGGCAGCTCACACCTGCGTACTCTGAGAAGGAGGAGTCCTACAGCCAGGAGAATGCCTCTGATGGGATTCACATACAGATGGAGCTTTCAGGCCATGAATTGCTTGAAAGGTCTCACTTTGGCTCCTCTCCAGTGCAAGCTGCCAGCAAACACACGTCATGATCGATATTATTGTCGCTCAGCTAAACTACGCTTCATCTAGCTTGGGTTGAGCACTTGCCCCGGGACAAATCCCTCTGGAGAGAAACAAACCCAGGAAAGGTGGAGACACCAGTGAAAGGGGAAGTCTAGATTGAGTTACAATTTGTTTACTGGCCCCAGGGGGATGTTCAACCCACAAGAAAAGTAAATAAAGGCTGAGAAATCCCTTTGAATGCACAATGAAAGGAAAGAGAAACCCAGTCTGGGTCTTTGGGGTCCCAAGCTAATTCAGGAAGGCTCCTCAGCTTTACACGTTACTCATGCTTTACACCAGGGGTCTCCAAACTACGGCCCGCGGGCCGGATGCGGCCCGCGAGGCCCTCTCATCCGGCCCGTGGAGATCTTTTTGTCACAGCCTCTGGGGGGATGCGGGCGAGGGGGAGGCCGGAAGGGGCCCGCAGCGGCTGCCCAGCTGGTTTCACAAGTTTGACAGTTTGGGCGAAGGTGGCGGCGGAGCCGGCTCTGCCGGGACTTTTCTGGGGCGGTGGCTGGGCGGAGAGCGCCCCCCCCCCTTACCCTACCCACCCGAGTGAGGGGCAGCGGAGCAGCTTCCCGAGGAGAAAGTTTTTCCTGCCGGCCCCCTCGGCCTCTCTGCCGGATTCTCCGGAGCCGCCGCCTTCCCCTTCTCTCCTGCCTGAGGCGCTGCCGGGGCCGCGATGTCTCGGGATCCCGAAGAGGTGAACAAGCTGACGGAGAACACCCGCAGCGGCTGCCTAGCGCGGCGCACACGGCCTAGAGCCCCCCTCCCGCAGCCCAGCGAGCCCCCGTCCGCCGACACCGGGCACCCCCATCAGCGCCGGCAGGCCACCACTGCGCTACCTCCCCCACCGGGCTGGGGACGAGAGCCTTATTCAGCGAGCGCTTTAGGCCGGCTCCCCTGCGCAGACAGCGTAAAGCCAGCAGCTTCCCCTTGCATGCGCTGCGATTCTCTCTCGGGCTAAGGCTCTGGCCCCGCCTCCCCTGCTCTTGCCTGAGTCTCCCATTGGCCGGTTGGTGCGTCACTCTCAGGCTGGACCCATCTCGCGCTCCCCATTCATGCAGTTTGGTTGCGTGTTGGTGTATTTTACTGTTTGCAATAAAGAGGGGGGGATTTTTTTTTGTTCAGTTTCTGCTGCAATTAACTCTTGGTCCTTTACACAAATTTTTGGCAATTTTTGCAGAACGGTTGAAACATTTTTTTGTTTTCTGATTGCATTTATTTTTTTCATAGATCTCTTATCTATTTTGCAATCAACTATTAAGGTGCAACTATGCCCAAAAGAAAGGTAAGTACAAAAAATAGGGGGGAGAGAAATGGGGAAGGAAAGGGAGAGATTAGAGGAGCGTTTGCAAAAATATCTATAATTTATGTGTGTGTATGTAGAGTTTTTGCATATTAATTTTTTGTGCATGTCCTAAAGTGGAGCTGGAACTGAAGGGCGATGATTAGAATGTGCGGTTGGGCTCATCAATGTGTTATTAAATAATAACTGAATAAAATAATATTAAATAAATAATTAAAAACAACATCCATGTTTTGATTCCTTTTTAATTTGGACCTCGAGTGTGTTGTCGGCCCCCGAACTGCTATTTGATAGTTAATGCGGCCCTCGGGCTGAAAAGTTTGGAGACCCCTGCTTTACACCAAAGCAAGAAGAAAATCAGTCCCCCTGCATTTTGGCAACAACATCAGCATAGAACTTGGAAAGTCTGAGGTGATCACACAGCTGGCGTTTATACTTCTTATTACACACCCAGAACTTCACAATTCCCGTGAAATTACAGACACTATCTGCATAAACTAGAGAACTCCACAAAATGTATAGACTGGCTACGTCACAATGGTTGCAAAAAGCGCCAATGCCAGCTACTGCAGGGTAATGTAAAGAGTAGCCCAAGTGCATGTATGTCATTCACCACTGAAAAGTCTGTTGGTAGCCAGTTTGCAATGCAAGTGCATGTGCTCACACCACTGCACCCATTTTGGGTTGCTAGGCAGAAGTGTTCCCCAGCAGATCCTGCTGATTTAATTCAAAGAATTAAGAGGCAAACAAAGAATTGGATGCAAATATGCAGGTGCCATTGAAAATAAAGAGCGCTACAGTCTAGATTTCAATGCTGGGCTGTACGAGGAGTCGTAAGTGGGCCGTGTTCACATATCCATTGCCCCCCTCTGAAGAAAGAGAGCTTATTTCTGTTCCGAGGTGGGTCCAACGCTGTGCACAGAACATGGCTGGGGATGGACAGGGAGTAGGGGGTGCACTGGGGTTAGTGTCACTCCAGATCCAGAAATGGAAAAAGGGTCTCACCTGATATGTGTTGTCAAAACTGTCGTACATGAACCTTGTGATCAGGGATGTCTTCCCAACTGGAAGAGAAGAAGGAACAAGGAATTAGGTGAAGAAGTTCACAGTCAGGCACTTCACTTTCCTTTAAAGATCACAGGTTAAAAGGTGACAAGAACAACTCATGCTAACCCCAGGCATGTCCCTGCACACCCACACAGCAGTGGGCAGCCCACAGACTGATAAGAATATTCCTGCGGGTCAAGAGGCATAGGCCTGGGCCCATTATTCTTCTGCTTTACATTCTTAGGGGGAAGTAAAACAGAGAATCCCTTTAAAGTCATACAGCTCACAATCCGCATCCATAGGCAGAGTGGGGTCACAGAATTTGTGAATATAATTGTTAGTTTGGGAACAGTGGTGTTAGAAGAAAGGCATGTGTCCTAGATCTGTAGCTGTGGCCATGTAGCTGCTTGCAAGGTTTGGTTGGGCCAGTTCTCATAAAATTAGACAAAGTTCTACCTCCTGTGATGTCGGAGCACTATTGTTCTGCAAAGTAACAAACCTGCTCTTAGGGCTTGGCTACACTTGCGATGTATAGCACAATAAAGCCACCCAGAGCACTCTACCTCACTATCCGTCCAAAGCATGTAGAGTGCTCTGACTCCACAGCTGAAGCGCTCCTGGTAATCCATCTTGGCGAGAGGAATAACATTTGATGTGCCACCAGTGTGGACACCTAATGCACTTTGATTGGCCTCCAGAAATATTCCACAATGCCTGTTTAAGCCACTCTGGTCATCAGTTTGAACTCTACTGCCCTGGCATCAGGTGACCCACTGTCAGACCCGGGGAAAGGGTGACTGGGAAGGCAAGGGAGGGTCTTCTACAAGAATGTGGCTTCTTCCCTGGCCCCTATGCAGCTCACCTGTGTGCAGCAATGGTACCCCTACCCCCCAAGATGGCCCAGTGCCCATTAATGGGGCAAGAAACAAAGCAGCTCTGACAAGGAACCTGCAGCAGTGGATTGCCCAGTATCTTGTGCATGTGGTGGGAGACAAGCCTGATTTCTGCAACCCTCCTGCCCCCAACAAATCGCTTCAGCAATTCCAAAAATCAGCTCCACTTACCAGGGACCTCCTCTCCTGTTTGTGCTTCACCAAGATCTGACTGCTGTGACTGACTAGATTCCTCCGGGGTAGAAATGAGCTCCTGACTGCATGTATCTCTGGCCTCCGAGATATCCTCTGCCTCTGGATTCCCCTCCCCCTCTTCTTCCAAAATTTCCTCCTCCTGGTCAGTCAATTCTTGACAGGCACATGACCCAATGAAGTATCCACAGGGGCCTTCGCAGTGAAGGTGGGGTCACAACCGAGCATTACGTCCACCTCTTTGTGGAACTGGCAGCTCATGGGCACAGCACCGGAGTGACAGTTTGTCTCCTGCGCCTTGTGGTAGGCGTTCCACAGCTTCTTCACTTTTACCCTACACTTCTGTCATGCATCGTGAAATCTGTCCATAGGTTTCATAATTCCTATGGCTGGAAGCGCAGCTGGGACTGCACAGCTTCCTCTCCCCAAATTCCTAAGAGGTCCAGCAGGCAGATTGCCTGGTGCATGGAGCAGGCCTGGCCACCTGGAAAGAAGCGCTGAGACCACTGCATGCATCACAGAGCAAACAGGGATGTATGGGGTGGGGATGATAATGGTCACCTGAGGGCAGAGCAGTAGATTTCAAACTGATGACCAGAGAGGTGAGAACAGGCATTGTGGGACACTTCCCGGAAGCCAATCGCAGCACTGTAATCGCCATGGTGTCTAAATTGTAGCCCCAGCGCAGAAAGCTCTACGCTTCTCATCGGGGTGGTTTTTTTTAGAGTGCTACAACTGCACAGTGGCTTGGGAGTGGGTATACCTTGGGAGTTACAGCGCAGAAAGCTGCTTTACTGTGCAGAAACTTGCCAGTGTAGATGGGGGCCTTTCTCTCCTACACCTACATCTACAGACACCACCATCAAGTGACTGAAGTGCTGATCAAAAGGAAGAGCCTGGCTGAAGAGAAACCAGCCAGCCTGTGGTGAGAAACATCTGAATTTGTAAGGGCACTGAAAGTGTTAAGATCGGCTTAGAATTTGTTTTGTTTTTATTTCATTTGACCAAATCTGACTTGTCCTTTTACTTATAATCACTTAAAATCTATCTTTTGTAGTTAAAAATGTGTGTTTATTCTACCTGAAGCAGTGTGTTTGGTTTGAAGTGTGTCAGATGCCCCTTGGGATAACAAGCCAGCTACATATCAATTTCTTTGTTAAATCGACGAACTCATATAAGCTTGCAGCGTCCAGTGGGCATAACTAGACACTGCAAGACAGAGGTTCCTAGGGTTGTGTCTGGGACTGGAGATATTGGCTAGTGTCATTCGGTTGTGCAATCCAAGCAGCGGCTGGCCAAAAATGCTCATTTACGTAACTGGGAGCAGCTTACATGCTAGAGGCTGTGCGTGAACAGCCCACAAGTGGGGGTTCTCATAGCAGAGCAGGGTAAGGCTGGCTCCCAGCGTTGAGGATTGGAGCAACCTAGCAGATTGCGGGTCCAGATAACACCAGGGGAACATCACAATGGGTAGCTGCAGCTGAGGCTAACCCCTCAATATTCTTAGATTCTGCTCCCCAAAGGAAAAATTGTTCCTTTCATTGTGACCTGAGCCACTCCTATGCATCCAGAAACATAGTACTTGTGTGCCCCAAACAGGAATTGGATCACATGGCACATTCAGGACTCATTCCTGGAGCATGACAAAGGGCGAATCTACACTACAGTGGCTAAAGAGTTCTGCCGCTGACCTCTGCACCAGGGATTGGGTTGGTCTCACTATGGTGCTGAGGGTGTGAAATTTTTCACAGCTCTGAGCAACGTAGCCAGGTCACCCTACTTTTTAAGCATAGACCAGACCAGAAACCACATTTTTGGTTAGCTCACTAGATGAACCCACCTTGTGAAGATGTAAAAAAGCCCCAAGCAGACAAATTCACTCAGTCTGGAACTGCAAAAATCTTAAGCAGATGGTAAAAACATCCACATGAATCTTTCTCAGTCTTAACAGATGTTACACAAAGGGTCACTAGTGCTCCTGGTATCAGCATGGTAAATTCAAAGTAAGACTATTGAGCAATGAAATGGGCATGAAAAAATGGAAACGTACATGAAAAACTTTAATGTTTTGAAATTCCTTTAGTTTCCAAAGGTTTGAAACAGGGTATATACCCAGAATGTTTTTCCTGACTTTTTTTCCAATTTAATTTTTTTTTGAAAAGTCTAAAAACCCCATCAAAATGGTTAACTTCTTTTTGCTTAGCAAAAACTAGATTTTCAGTAAACAAAATGTTGCATCAACTATTTTCAAGTAATTGTTTTCAATAATATTTACCCATCCCCTCCAAAAATGTTTTTAAATGCAAACATTTTGCATTAAACATCTATGTCTTTTTTGTGGGGGAGGAAACTCACCTAATTTCTGGTAAAAAATGTTGACAGCTCTGCTTCAGTCACCCAGACTAACCCCTCTGAACAAATAATTTTGCTAGTACAAGTCCCTTGATCTGATTTTGACATCAGGACTGTGTTAGATACAAGCCTGATGAGACACAGGAGGAACTCAGTGAAGTTTGTCTCCCTGCCATGCCGCTCATGTCTTATTTGCTCTCGAGCCTCCAACTGGCCCATGATCCCAGCGTCCATCACCCCCTTGGTACATTTTCAAATAAGCCCCTTTGTCCTTTCTGCCAGGCTGCCCCTCACACTTGGGAGGAAGGCCCCATAAACATCTGCCAAACCACCTCCCTATCCTCCTCCAAGACCCTCCTTTCCTGTGAGGCAAAGAACATTTGACAATGCTGAGGCTGAGTGCAGAACATTTGACAATGCTGAGGATGAGTGCAGGGACCACTGCCTGTCATGCTGACCAATATTGCTTCATTGTTTACTTGTACTCCTGTCACATTACTGGAATAATTGGGTACCATATAGATCATTGGGGTACCAAATATTATGTGAAGGGGTCATAACAGGTGTCTATGACCATATGTGTGTATCTATTTTGGAACTGAAGTTATGAATATTGGATAAAAGGTGCCTGTACTTCAAACTTAGGCTTGGCTCCTGTGAAATCTCAGACACGCTGGTGCTAACTCGAGCCCATTAAAGGGCCATCAACTGCACAATGAACTGTGTCCAAACCCGAGGAGAGGAGCCTCCCCAGGAATGGGACATGCCTGGGCAAAAACTGAATCATTGAGAGTCTGGTAATTGGACCATGTGGCTGTGAACCTTGAGTTGGCAGCCAGACTCTGCATAAGGAGGAGGAGGGTCTTCACCCACAGGAGGAAGTCTATAAAGCCTGGAAGAACGTTCCCCATTTTGTCTTCTACCTCCAGCCTTCAGCCTGCCTTGTTTCCAGCTTTGGATGGAACTTTGCTTCTCAGGGAACTCTGGACAAAGGTGCTGACCAATCTCTGCAGGGGATGCTTTCCAAAGACTTTGATTGAAACCTGAAGTTTATTCTACAGCTGCAAGACTGAACCAAGGGATGTACCATTACTGCATGTAATTGATTTCTTTTAACCTTTCCTAACCCTCACCTATACCTTTTTCCTTATACAATAAACCTTTAGATTTTAGATTCTAAAGGATTGGCAATAGCATGATTTGTGGGAAGATCTAATTTGTAAATTGATCTGGGTCTGGGGCCTGATTCCTTGGAATTGGGGAGAACTGTTTTCTTTATTTGGGGGATTGGTTTTCATAACCATTGGTCCCCAGGACAGGTGGCTGCTGGTGGTGATACTGGGAATCTGGAGTGTCTTAAGGGATTGCTTGTGTGACTTGTGGTTAGCCAGTGGGGTGAAACCAAAGTCTTTTCTGTTTAGCTGGTTTGGTTTGCCTTCGTGTGAAGAAACCCCAGCTTTGGGCTGTAGTTGCCCCTTTGGAAGCAATCTGTCCTGATCTGACACTCACAGTTGGATCCCACCAGGAATAGCACCGTCACAACTCCCCCATCTGTCTGTCTGTCTCAACTGTTGTCTCTTGTCTTACAGCTAGATTATAAACTCCCTGGAGCAGGGAGCATCCTTCTGTTCTGGCTTTGTACAGCACCTAGCACAATGGGGTCCATGCCTGGGGCTCTTAGGTCCTATGGTAATGCAAATTAATAATAATAATCACCCACTGCAGGAGGTGATATGCCAGTCCTTTCTGGTGTCTATAGCATGTTGGGTGAACCAGAAGCTTGGAGGCAAGTATGGCAGAAGCTTCAAGTACCAGGCTCTGCTAGAACCCACCCAGGCCTGAACAGACATTGTGAAAATAACATTCCTTTACTGGAGGAGCCAGAAATACAAGGTGCAAATACTCTAGGGCAGTGTTTCTCAGATGTGACCCCCCTACCTTTCTTGTGGCCATAGCCTCCATCCTTGTTGCTCTGGATGCCCTGCCTTGGTGTTGGTTGCTGGGGCTGCCAGTAGGGGTTAGGCCCTGTCCCCCCCTTTGGAGACATCTGGGGCATAACTGGAGGAGCAGTGAGTTCCCCACATTCCAAGGGGTAGTAGGGCTCAGGCTTTGGGGTTCAGCCCTGGGGTAGCAGAGTGGCAGGCTCTGGTCATGGGGCTTCGGGCGCCAGTCCCGGGCTCCAGCTGCACGGCAACAGGCCTCAGGCGGTGCGGTTTCAGGCTCGAGCTCCCCCATGCCTACCCTGACCCCTCATCCAGGGCTTAATTTGTCCCCAGGTTTGGCAAGGCTGAGTACGTCTGCTGTGAAAAGGGATACTTGTATGTTTGTGTAAGAGTGTCCTACCCTGCCTCTGTGCTCTTGAGTACAGAGAAAGGGACTCTTGTATGCCAGACTAACTTTAACTGCTCCCCAGCTTAAGTTAATTCTCTACACCCCCAGACTTCCACACTTTACTAGCTGGGAACTTGGGGACCCCCGGCTGCCACCATCTGAGTAAATCTCCAAAGCCCTGGAGGGGGGTACCCAGACTCCCCCAGACCCCTCCTCCCCCATTTTCTCTCTCCCTGAGAGATAAGGGTACTCTCGCCTGTATCACTCTCCCTGATAGCCCAGGGCAAGACAACACAGAACTCCGGTCTCTCTCTCTCTCTGAGATTACCAGATTTAAGCTTAGATCACTTTACTAGAATCACCAGGCAATTCTTATGAGTATAAAAAGTTTAAAAAAGAAAGAGAATAAGCATACACTTAAGACACTACACAGGTACAGAATCTTTTAACCTTAATCTTCTTGCATAAACTAACTTCTCCCCTTCTCTGCTAATTACACAGATAGAGACACCAAGATCAAATGCAAAGCTTTTATGCAGGACAATTCTACTTACAGTTTCTAGTTATGAAGACATATAAAGAAAAGACAAAGTTGGAGGTCCATATCTGGACCAGAGGTTTGAGTCAATTCAAAGCCCAAATTGAACTGAACTTTACTTCCTGCTCTCTCTGTGTCTAGTCAGACTGCTCTGACGACACTGCCTTCTCAGGTAACATTAGCCCCACCCAGGCAAGGCAACACTCCACACTTATGACAGTTTGTTAATATCACTTTTCACAACGGACTAACTAACTAGCAATAAATAAATTATAGTATATCTGCATATTTATTTGTTTTTCCTAAAGCTAATTAGGTGTTTTAGGAAAAAGTGAGAGCGGCCACCAAAAAATTTGTCCTGAAACCCCTGCCCTAGGGCACAACTATACAGTAGACTCTCGATTATCCAGGATTGGATTAACCAGGATGTGAATTAACCAGGATGTAAAAAAAAAAATACACACAACTCGCAGGGCCAGCTCTGGCTTTGTTGTTGCCCCAAACACACACACAAAAAACCCCCACCAGGGCACAGGGCAGCCTGTGAACCAACACCCCATCCCCATGGTGCAGGGTGGCTAGTGAACCAACCCCCTCCCCCCATATTTCCTATGGATGGTGATTATCCAGGATTTTATTAACCAGGATTAATTTTTTCCCTATCATCCTGGATAATCGAGAGTCTACTGTATAACAATTACAGGGGAAAAATATCTAAATGGCAGTTCCCAACCCAGCCCTTAGGGGCAGTATGTTTCAGTGTTTTAAAGGTGACAGTCTCGCCACTGTGCTCCTGCCTGTAGTCCCTTAACTAGCCCCTAGGGGCAGTGTAGTACACAGGTAATGGTCTTGTGTAATCCCGCCCCACTGTGCCCCTGCTATGGTTATTACTGGCCCATGCCAGAAGCTGTGTCTCTCCTTCAACTTTCAGCCTCTCAGTCCCAATTGCAAGCCACCTGCTGGGGGGGGGGGGGGAATAGCTCAGTGGTTTGAGCATTGGCCTGCTGAGGGGGTCATTTAGGGACATGGGGCAAAAATGGGATTGGGCCTGCTTTGAGCAGGGGGTTCGACTACTTGATTGCCTGAGGTCCCTTCCAATTCTGAGATTCTGTGATTCTATGCTGTCCAGCTTTCCCATCCCAGTTACTTCCCAGGCTGCTCCCCTGCTCTCAGGCAGCCCCCAGCTCCTTCCTGACCTCAGCTTGATATTTCTGGTTGTACTAACTGCACAGTAAAAGAGGAAATGTTGAAAAAACTCTTTAATTAAAGCCATCTCCTGAGGACATAGTTTTTAATTAAGAAACTATGTAATGCCATTAATTAGGCACCTTAATTAAGTATGCTAATTCCCTGTGTGTTGTGCCTTCTCAAGAGATGGCATGCATCTCTGGGTTTCACAATTGCATCGGCACCCAGCTATACCAGGGGGATGAGATCCTGTCAGCCCTGGCACAGATTAAGCACTGGACTCAGATATTCTTCTCTGGGAATTAGAGGTATGGCTACAGCTCCCCAAGCAGGGAGACCTCTGGGTTGGAGATATCCAGAGCCACCCTTCCAGTGGAAGACAGAGGGCAACTCTCCAGAGGAAAAACAGGCCAGTGAGCTAGTCAGTCAATAAAATGATTATTGTTATCAGCATGCTAATGAGGCCAGGACCATGCGGAGTTCCAGGCACTGTCCGACTATTAGTTCAGTCCATAGCCAGTGTTTGTTCTAATTTATTAGGAGGAGGCAGCAAGCTAAAGGCCCCACTTCAGAGGACAGGCAGCTTTTTCACAGCCTAGTCTGCTCATCAGACTGTGTGCACCTGACAGACTGGGTCCTGAAGTGGAGGGGAAGGGACAGCAAGCCACCAGGAGCACCAGGTGATTAAGTTGGTCATGTAGTCCTCCTTTTCTCATCCCACCGGTCCGTGAGGGCAGGCCTTCCTTTCACCTGTGCCCATGCAAAGGATCTGGGTCGCACGCCCCTGGCTAATCACGTCTGGCTTCTGCAACCATACTCCTAGTCTTTTGAAAAAACCTCTAGCTTTTGACTATTTTATCCACCCATCTGTTATCCAAACTAGGATGGATTTGATTTAAATCAAATTGATTTAAATCATGATTTAAATCACTAGTCAGGAGGACTCGATTTAATCATGAGTTTCTACCTTAAAGTGCATTTGTGTTGGTTATTATAAACTTAATACATATTCTTCACAACTCGGAGATGGATGTAGGTTTCATTTTTAGAAGGTACACACTATATATTTTAAAGTGATTTATTTTGAAAACTTTTCAGATTCATTTTACCAGAAAATGAATGATTGTTTGGTTATTTCATTTACCAAATGTAATTGAAGCAGATATTTATGAAGTCATTGGGAGGTGAACTATCTCCAAGTTCAACAGGTTAATCATTAGTATTTGGAGGATTTTCTTGCCATGCTGTATTAGGAGGAGAACATCACCAGAAAGACATTTACATTGTTTTATTTAACTAAAACAACAATGTTATGTATTCTGGATTTTTTCTTCAGCAGCAAACATATAATATTTTAACAAAACAAGCATGTGAATTTTTGAATTTAATTAAACATTCAAGTTCTTTTAAAATCAGGTTTGTTTTTATTAAAATTGTTTTTAACTAAAATAGTTAAATGAAATATTTAAAAAACAACAACAAAAATTAAATCGACTGTTAGCCAGGTCAACATGAGTAACTTAATATATTGGCTTCTGAAGCTAACTCTGTCTTCTTCACCTTCATTTTGCTGTTTGTTCATAGTCTGGAAAGGAAAAACTAGTTTTTCTGCTTTCTCGGGTCCCAAACAATTTCTCAATTTGGAATGAATTAGTCCAAAGGAAGATAATATTCTTTCTACACTGGCAGAAGCAGCTACTGCTGTTAAAAGTGAGATTATCACTTCAACAGTCCACATGCTTAAGTGACTTTCTCCAGTTCAGTGCTGTGACTTTCTTTAAAACATCATCAGCAAACATGTATTTTTTGAATGGTTCACCCTTAGCTCTGAAGTTTTTATAGTTGGCATTATGGAGGGATGATTGCTGAATGTCCATGTCACAGCCAACTCCTCTTCTTCAGCAGTTAAGGTCTGACCGTGGTACCAAGTATTGAGAATAATCTGCTCTGGGACGTGGGGGTGATGCTCATGGAAGCAGCAGGTAGGGCAATGAGCCCAGGAGCTGGGAGGGGGCCGGCCTGGCGGTGAAGGGGATCTCTCCCTCTCCAGCTCTTCACTTTCCTGCTGCAGCCTCCTAGACTTGTTCCTGTGATGGCTGCTCTGAGCCCAGGTGAGATCGCCTCTGTGGGCACCATCCCAGCTGCACAGGGCTGGTGTGAACACTGCGCTGCCTCCTAGGACAACAGCTATGGCTCTGCTGCCCCCACCCCTCCTCCCTGGGGTGGTTTGCACCCCAAAGGCTGCTGGTAGGTAGTAGTCCCTGCCCTCCTCCATGCACTGCTTACTGGCCCTCACCTGAAGGAAAGGGGTCCATGTCCTCTTCCCTTCCACACAGGCTAGGGACAATCTATCCACTCATAAGGGCTGCCATATGGTTGCTCTCATTCCTGCCTACAGGCAGCACCGAGGCTTCGCTGTGTGATCTTTATCATCCTCAATTGCTCCTCCAACTCCCTGCCTGGCCCAGTGACTCTGACTGAGGCTTCCTACTCCCGAAACACTCAGCGTGCATCCTGGTTTTAGGTTCTTGACTATTTGCTTCCTTTTCTGATTCCCATCCTAATGGGCTTTTGTCTTCTCCCCTGCCCAAACCAGCTCCGGTGTCCCCCATCCCACTCACTCAGTACCCAATCATATACCACCACCGAGTCAATGCCCTTCTGAGCGCCCTCTGGTGAGTCTGGTGGAGCATCAGTGAGTGCGACCCACCAATAATCCCGCCTACGCTTTGGGGCTGCTCTTTTGTTCTGCGCCCAGCTTACAACAGTGCTGTCAACTCTCAGGATTATTTTTTTGCAATTCTCCCATTATCTGGTATTGAATATTAAGCCTCAACCTCTGGAGTCATGCCATTATATGAGAAACTCAGATTTTTTTTTTTAAATAATGCAAGATTTTAGCCCTCCTGGTTTAGAAGCAAAATTTGAAACGTGATCTGTAAAAAGTTATTGGCCTTCCTGGCAACGAGGGCACACTGCTGACTCATATCCAGCTTCTCATCCACTGTAATCCCCAGGTCCTTTTCTGCAGAACTGCTGCTTAGCCCAGTCGGTCCCCAGCCTGTAGTGGTGCATGGGATTCTTTCTTCCTAAGTGCAGGACTCTGCACGTGTCCATGTTGAACCTCATCAGATTTCTTTTGGCCAAATCCTCTAATTTGTCTAGGTCACTCTGGACCCTATCTATCTCTCCCCTCTCCCCCCCCCCCCCCCCATCTTAGTGTCATCCGTGAACTTGCTGAGGGTGCAATTACTCCAACCATCCAAATCATTGATAAAGATATTGAACGAAACCGGCTCCAGGACTGACCCCTGGGGCACTCTGCTTGATACCTGCTGCCAACTGTATTCCACAAAGACTGTCAGGATGCTGCTAAAGACAAGCTACTGCCAGGTGCCTAGAGTACAGATTACATTGTTGTGTTTGACTGTACTCTGCCAATTCAGCTTGTGAGAGGAATCAATATACTGAGTGCACTGAACCCAAACTGTTTTATGGTATTGGTGTTGCCATTTCATATAGTCTATGTATTGTTCAAACCTCTGCTCCCATTTTCCTCTTTACTAGGCCTTTGTCAAAAGCTTTTTGGCCCCTGCTTAATGAGAAAGTGAATGACACAAACTGCAAGTCACCAGCTAAGTAAGCGGATCACAGCGTGACCGTGCATATGTTCTTCAGCACTGGTTTTTAGTAGGACTGTCAAGCAATTAAAAATATTAATCGTGATCAATCACATTGTTAAACAATAATAGAATACAATTTATGTAAATATTTTGGATGTTTTCTACATTTTCAAATATATTGGTTTCAATTATAACAGAACACAAAGTGCACAATGCTCACTTTATATTTATTTTTGATCACAAGTACTTGCACCTTAAAAAACCACAAGAAATAGTATTTTTCAATTCACCTAATATAAGTAATCTAGTGCAGTCTCTTTACCACAAAATTTGAACTTACAAATGACTTCTGCATAGCACAGGCTCAGCACATTACCCAGCAACTCTTTCAGCAAGCCCATGGCTGGTGGTCGAGATAGAGCATGCTGTTTAAAATAGAGATCCCCGTCCTGATTTACAAGGCCTCCAAGTGATGGCGAATGCACCAGGTCCCTCCCACCTAAACCCAGTTCCAAAGCTACTCCGAGTACACCTGACCCTCACAAGCTTCCTCGCCCTTAATGTGCGCTAAGGGCCACATTCTGCCCTCTCTTACACTGGTGCAGTTTCAGTAATGGTTGAGGCCCTGAGCCAGAGACCACATAAGTATGTGCTTCGCTATAAGCATAAGAGGTGTCCCATTGACATGACAAGGTGAAGGGGCTGTGTGTTTGCTGGATTGAGGCCCTAGTGTGGGGACAGGTACGACTGATGGCAGAACATGATCCTGGGAGTTTCTGGCACCATCTCTCTCCCATATCTCCTGCTGCGATGGCAGGAGAGAACCACCTCCTCCTTCAACAAAAAGGCCTTTTTTATTGGGCAAAATACATTTTCTTTTAACTTTGGTGGTGGTGGTGGGAGGGGGGTTTTCACAAATCTGGGAAAGTGCTAATTAACTACAGCTGTGTGTCCTGTATTTTTCCTCTTTGGCTTGGATAGCTGAGCTCCTGAACAATGATGGTGTGGGTTTGTGTTTGTCTTATTAGTGTTAGCTCTTTGTGAAGGCAGAGTGTGGAGAATGGCCATAAAGGGAGCTTTGCGTCACACCCAGTGAACTCATCTCAGGGACCTTCTGTTCCATAAATAATACCAGCTCCCTTTCACTATCTGCAATACCAAATCATCTCCAGTTCCAAGCCTTTACTGGCTCTGGTAGAGCTCAATTTAATTACCTAGAAATGTAGTTTCCTCTCCAGGAAAGCCAAGGTGTAACATAAAGGAGATCCTACTTGCATCGTTACTGAGCTGTTCCCGCGTTCTCTGTCCACGAGACCCTGTTCCCAGGCTGCTATCATGTTAGGAGCTGAACACACTTCTATGTGTGGTACAATAATAGAACCCCGGACCCAATCATTCCTCCACGAGTCCCCCTGCAGATCTCCTCTGTCCTGCATGAAAGCAGGGAGAGTCTCCGAAGCACCATTCCCCTGTGACCCAGACTCCGTGGAGAGCCCTCCATGAGGTCAGGGAGCCAGGGCTAGGAAGAAACAGTACGGCAAAAGCCACCATCAGAAAGCTAAGGTATCTTGAAGCTGCAACAGTTGTTCTGCGATTCCCTCTGCATGGGGAGGGGAGGGGTCTAGAGGCTGCTTGGGGAAGCTAGGTGGGAGGCTCCATGCTTATAACTTAGCTGGAGAACAAGGAAAGAGCCCCAGAGCCCAGTGTGAAGCCCAGAGCCTCTATGGGCCTGTCAACACTGCAATCAGATGCCTGTGGCTGGCCTGTGCCAGCCGCCTCAGGCTCGAGAGGCTCGGGGCACGGAACTGTTTCATTGCTGTGTTGACGTCCGGGCTCTAAGACCCTGCTGCAGCTGGAGCCCAGAAACCTACAAACAGCCCCACAGCCCGGAGCCCCACAATCCTGAATCAGCTGGCATGGGCCAGACATGGGTTTTTAATTGCAGTGTTGATAGACCCCTAGTTGACAGCTCTGCCCTTCTGCAGATCCCCCAGGATCTGCATGGGACCAGAGCCCAGCAACATCCTGGCAAAACTCAGAGATAGCATTCGTGGAGACTATTCTTTTTGCATCTCTCCAATTCTTTTTGCATCAAAACCAGTCCAACTGGGACTTGGTCAGACCCAGGTACACTCCTTATTTTAGCAGATCCCTTTGCATTAGCAATCTAGTTTATGAGCACATCCATTGCCATATAGAAATAACTAATGGAGCTGGGAATACAATTCATAGCTCTATGTATTTGGGTTTAATTTCATTGTAACAATCTTTATGATTATAGGCTGGAGTCCGGTCCCACCCCACACCTCCAATCTCTATCTATGCTTCTCTTCCCACCACATCGCTCGAACGAAGGAACAGGTCAATATACAAATCACATCTTACCACAAATCACGCTGTTACCAATCCTTTAGCATCTAAAATCTAAAGGTTTATTATACAGTAAAACCTCGATATAACGGACTAATTCGGGCGAGGGGGTGTCCGTTAAAGCCGAAAGTCCGTTATTTAATAATTTAAAAAAAAACGAGCTGTCTGAGCAGCAGCCCGCCCGAATTAGTCCGTTATATCGAGTTTTAACTGTACTTTTAGCTATCATGTTAAACTATCACGGCAGCCGGCTGCTGGGACCCGGGCGGCAGCCGGCAGCTGGGAGCCTTCAGCCAGTCCGCCCGGGTCCCGGCTGCTGGGACTCGGGCGGGAGCCGGGAACCGGCAGCCCGCCGGCAGCCAGCCCGCCCGCTGCCGGGACCCGGGCGGCAGCCGGGAGCCGGCAGCCAGCCCGCCCGCTGCCGGGACCCGGGCGACAGCCGGGAGCCGGCAGCCAGCCCGCCCGTTGCCGGGACCCGGGCGGCAGCCGGGAGCCAGCAACCAGCCCGCCCACTGCCGGGACCCGGGCGGCAGCCGGGAGCTGGCAGCCAGCCCGCCCGCTGCCGGGACCCGGGCGGCAGCCGGCAGCCGGCAGCCAGCCCGCCCGCTGCCGGGACCCGGGCGGCAGCCGGCAGCCGGCAGCCAGCCCGCCCGCTGCCGGGACCCGGGCGGCAGCCGGCAGCCGGCAGCCAGCCCGCCTGCTGCAGGGACCCGGGCGGCAGCGGGGAGCCGGCAGCCAGCCCACCCGCTGCCGGGAGCCGGCAGCCCGCCCGCAGGCGGGAGCCGGCAGCCCGCCCGCCCACAGGTGGGAGCCGGGAGCCGGCAGCCCGCCCACAGGTGGGACCCGGGCAGGAGCCGGCAGCCAGCCCGCCCGCTGCTGGGATCCGGGCGGCAGCCGGGAGCCGGCAGCCAGCCCGCCCGTTGCCGGGACCCGGGCGGCAGCCGGGAGCCAGCAACCAGCCCGCCCGCTGCCGGGACCCGGGCGGCAGCCGGGAGCCAGCAGCCAGCCCGCCCGCTGCCGGGACCCGGGCGGCAGCCGGGAGCCGGCAGCCAGCCCGCCCGCTGCCGGGACCCGGGCGGCAGCCGGCAGCCGGCAGCCAGCCCGCCTGCTGCAGGGACCCGGGCAGCAGCGGGGAGCCGGCAGCCAGCCCACCCGCTGCCGGGAGCCGGCAGCCCGCCCGCAGGCGGGAGCCGGCAGCCCGCCCGCCCACAGGTGGGAGCCGGGAGCCGGCAGCCCGCCCACAGGTGGGACCCGGGCAGGAGCCGGCAGCCAGCCCGCCCGCTGCTGGGATCCGGGCGGCAGCTGGGAGTCAGCAGCCAGCCCGCGAAAAATGGATTTGGGGTGCATCAAAAATTTTGTCCGTTGCATCCGAAGTCCGTTAAATCGGGGTCCGTTAAATCAGGGTTTTACTGTACAAGGAAAAAGGTATAGATGAGGGTTAGGAATGGTTAAAAGAAATCAATTACATGCAGTAATGGCAAATATCTTGGTTCAGGCTTGCAGCAAAGGTAGAATAACTGCAGGTTCAAATCACAGTTTCTGGAAAACATTCCCTCCAGGGATGGGTCAGCACCCTTTGGCCAGAGTTCTCCTGTGTAGCAAAGTTCCATCCAGAGCTGGAAGCAAGGCAGGCTGAAGTCTGGAGGTAGAAGACAAAATGGAGGACATGTCTCCCAGGTTTTATAGACTTCCTCTTGTGGGCGAAGACCCTCCCCTCCTTCCTATGCAGAGTCCGGTTGCAAAATGGAGGTCCATAGCCACATAGTCCAATTACCAGACTCTCCACGATTTAGTTTCTGACCAGGCAGTTGACATTTCTAGAGAAGCTCAGGTATGGACAGGCATTTACAAAGTCCATTGTGTAGTTGATGTCCCTTAACGGCCCATCAGCCAGGCCAGCCAAGTTAACAACAGCTTGTCTGAGATTTCACCCAGCAGCCTGTTCAGATGAGTTTCTGTCTGCATCCTGTAAACACTTGCCTATACCGGTATTGCCCTGGCCTCTTCTTTTGTCATTCAGGTTTGCACACATTCTATAACAATGTGCGTTTTCTCACCTTTTGGGGGTGAAACCAGACTTTGGGTCACCTGCTCCTGCCCTGGCCTTGTCTTTTGTCATTCAGTTTTGTGTGCATTCTATAACAATGTGCATTTCCTCACCTTTGGGGGCGAAGCCAGACTTTGAGGCACCTGCTCCCCTACTTGGTGTAAACTTTGCTTGTGCCAATCAGAAGCGAACACAAACAGGTTTTGGGCCCCGTCCCCTATGACACTTTTGTGATGTCATAGTTGGTATTTATGTTTCTGCCTGCCATGTGCAGACAGAGAGAGGAAAACGAATCCTGTGTATCCGTGTATCCCGTGTACCCCACGTAACCGAGCCTGATCAACTTGAAGCCTCTCTCTCAGCTCACATGTTTTCAAATAGAGCGTATACGTTTACCGGTTGTGTTATGCATTGGTTTGTATTTGTAAGTATCAGTTATTACTAAATGCTGCATCTTTGTTTGTAAATATTGTTAGCAGGTATTTTAGTCATTGTGTGTTTTAAGTTTCATTAACTCTATTAGCTAATCAAAAAACTGCTCCCTTACCCCTTGTAATTATCCCCAGTAAAACTTTAAATTGATTAATTGTGTGTGTGTGTGTGTGTGTGTGTGTGCATCTGCAGCTCACGTCCTGACCCACACTCCCCTTGCGTCTCTTACCTATATAGTCTGTTGCCACGTGCGGCCTGGTAAATAACAGGCCTGCAATTTTTTTTTCCTCGCCCCTGCGAGTCCGTGGCAATCCACACAGCCAAGCATCAGTTTGAAGTACAGGCACCATATATCCAATATTCATAACTTTAGTTCCAAAAAAGATACACACATATCAATGGCATATTCATAATCAGCCCTCCATAACCTGGTCATAGACACCTGTTATGATCCCCTTCACATAACATTTGGTGTCACTATAGGCCTTTGGTTGCACCAATGATCTATATGATCCCAAATAATTCCAGCAACGTGACAATTCCACAGGACTCCTTGTTGTTTTTATGGATATAGATTAACATGGCTACCCCCTGATACTTTAAAAGGCTGAACTGCAGTCAGTCAGTATCTTACATACCCCTCTTCCCTTACCCCACACTGTTGCTAATGCAAACAGGGTTTGTGTGACCTATATTGTCATTATGCCTATTTCTGTGCCTTTCGAAGAAGGGTGTTTCTCTTGGAAATATAACCAGAGACAATGGGGATGGGATCATACATTCTCTGTGCAGACTTCACGCCATTTAGCAACATTGTTTAGCTCTTAAAAATAATAGCTAAAATTGTAAAAGAAACTGCCATTTCGTTTGTCCAAGAATACATTTGACGATCTTTGGTGAGAGCGGCTTTTCCATGGTACACATTTGAGGCACGCTGCTAGTGCTACACATTTCCAGACCCTATACCAAAGTCCAGGGCAGTAGCAACTCAAGCCCAGCATTTGGGGGAGGGGGGGGGGGAGAGGACAATGATCTTTTCCAAAGCTGAACTACATGGTGGATTCCCCCCCGTGTAGTTGTAACAGTACAAAAAGTGTCCTTTCACCAGCGCAGATTATTCTGGTTTCAAGCCGGCAGCTGGACCACTGAAAAAAATCCCCCCAACTTCTTGGTTTTTATTACTTCTTTTTAGCCGTGTGTCAATCCTACTGCCCCTGAATCGTCATTGGCCTAGTTTCTGACATTTTGCTCATGGTAAATAATCTTTGCTTTCTTATCTTGAAAGTTTTTCCTCCTTCTGGGTTTTGGTGCTTGCCAAAATCCTGCTTCATTTTCTTCTGTATTTACTCCTTCATCTTTTTTTGCTGCCCTCTTTTCTGAGTCCAGAAGAGCTTTGGCCTTTCTTAGAGATCTCTCACAATAGAGTAATGTCTTTGATGGCTAAACAGGAGCTTAGAGGGAAAGCCTCATATATAATGTATGTCCTTCTGTCTGAGCTCTTTGGTTATTTCTCCTTCTGTAGCCTTAGATTTAAAGTAGAAAGATCTCAAAATGTTCGTATTTTCTGATGTTGCACGAGATCCTTTTGATCTTTTGCTTTTCTTACCATTGCTGCTTTTTGCTGAAAGTAACACAGCTTAGCTATGCTGTCCCTCCGACGGCTGTCACACACCATTACTGGACTATTGACAAAGATACCAGCATAGCAGGAGTCTTGGAAAGCAAATAACAGCACTAAAACCACAAAAAAACCTGACATACAAGCAGAAATACAGGAATAATCCTGCCCACAAGGATAACTCTCTCTTTATCTCAGAGTGGTAGCCGTGTTAGTCTGTATCATCAAAAACAATGAGGAGTCCTTGTGGCACCTTAGAGACTAACACATTTATTTGGGCATAAGCTTTGGTGGGCTTATGCCCAAAATAAATGTGTTAGTCTGTAAGGTGCCACAAGGACTCTTCGTTGTTTTTCTCTTTATCTAACCTCCTATTCCTTGGGGTAGAGCACTCCACTCTTGGGGTGAAATCTTTGCCCCCCCTGAAATTGATGGGTGTTTGGCCATTTATGTCCATGATACCTGGATCTCACCCTGGTCTAGAGGCCTGATGTATCACATACAGCTTTTCATTCTTAAGAAGAACCATCAAGCCCTTTTAGGCTAAGTACTGACATATTCAATGCACCTACTGGAAGAACCAGAGACTTTCCATCCCTACACTCAGGGCATGGCTACACTTTAAACTTCAAAGCGCTGTTGTGGGAATGCTTTGAAGTGTGAGTGTGGTTGTGCGCGAGTGCTGGCACACCCCTGAGCCAGCAAGTTAGAGCGCCATAAAATGTAAGTGTAGACAAGCCCTCAGGCTAAGCCCACAGCAGCTCTTCTCAAATCTGCATCCTCGGTAATGGTATGAAATCAGCAGGGGGAAAAACTCAAGCTGGCAACAGGGAGAAGCAGCCCCTCCCCCAAGCACTGATGACTGGGGAGTTGACCAGACAGCTGAAAAGATTTCTCTGCAGTTTCTCTGACAGCTAGCTGGGAGGGGAAGAGCCTATGGGTGTATTTATGTAAATACACTTTGCTCCTATTCTGTTTATATGTTCATCAGATGTAGCTGTGTCAAAGGATCAACTTTGGCTGGTGTTGGGTACAAATGACCTTAGTACTGAATGAAGGGGTAGTGAAATATGGTTATCAATATTATACGGATTGTCGGAATACAGGTAAAAATTTCTGTGCTTAACCTGTCCCAAATGGGGGGGTGGGGTCACTCTCAGTTGAAAGAACCTCATTAAGAAGAGGCTCGAATGCCAGAGCCCTGGGACAGCAAGGAGGGGGATAAGAATACCAATCAGGAGGCTGTGCATGTCCAAGGGTTTTATCTAGTTTAGCTTGTTCTTTCTTGGTGCTCAAAGAATAGAGGTAAATAGGCTTTGTTAGGAGCCTCTTTTGTTTTTTTAATTGTGTTTCTGCCCAGCCTGCAAAGAGTGGACAATTACTAAGATACATAGGTGCTAGCTTCCCTGCTTTCCCCTGGGTGCTTGACCTTCCCTCTTCCCCCAGCTCTGCCCCCCACTCCACCCCTTCCATAAGGCCCCATCCCTGCCCTGCCTCTTCCCACCCTTTCCCTTCCCCCATTCCAACCCCATCCTCAAATCCTCACCCTGGCAGCCCCCTTCTCCCCTGAGCGCACCACATTCTGGCTCCTCCTCCTTCTTACCCAACACCGCCAAACAGCAGGGAGGCAGAGGAATGTGGATGCGACACGTTCAGGTGGGGAAGAGGATGAGATGGGGTGGGAGGTGAGGAGAGCTCTGCACCCACTGGCAGCCAACCTAATTTTTCTCCGTGGGTGCTCCAGCCCCAGAGCAACTACAGAGTCAGCACCTATGCTCAGATACTGCTCTGGAGAGGCCACAGCAGAGAGGCAGGTGGCAGCAGAAGATGACAGTCAGCTGGCAAATGAGTGGCCAGCAGGGTGGCTTGTAGAGAGGCCTGGTGAAAGTGGTGAGCAGGAACAGCCAGCCAGGTAGCTGGCAGAGAAAGGCAGCAGAGAGAGTAAAAGATGCCTCTTTACCCCCACCAAGGGTGGGGGGTGAACAATACAGCTGCACCTCTGAACTTTGGGTCTGCACTGTCCAAGGACAGCAGAGAAGGGTCGAGCACGTGAGAGAGACTTCTGGATTGCTGGTCTTAAGAACCTGAGGGGGAAAGGACACTGCCCAACCTACTTGGGGGTGGGTCTTTTACTTTTGGTTTATGTTTATGAACCCTGCTTGCAATGTTTCCCCAAATTAACCCCCAGTTACGTCTCTCCTTTTATTAAAAGTTTCTTTTCTACACTCAGACTCTCGGATTGGGAGTGGGGAAGTATTGTGTCTCCGAGGCCCCCGGGGCGGTGTGTAAATTTCCAAGGTTACTGGGTGGGGGCTCGAGCTGGTTCTATGTTGTGTCGATGGAAAGGAACCCCTAGATATTGAACCTAGCCCTGGTGGCTGATGGCTTCCCCTGGCAGAAGAGTTACACTCAAAAGAACCAGGGAACTGGTTCTTTCCCCTCTCCTCTCAGAATGGCTAGACAGAGTCTTCCCCTTCCACACTGACACCAGGACAGGGGGCTGTACTTCTCCGCCCCCTCCTCCTGGCACACAGTCAGGAGGATGGGGCTCTGCGGACTAGCTGCCAAGCAACGAGGGTGGTGGCTGCAGCCTCTTCTAGCTGTGCAGTGTCAGCAGCAGCCAGGCAGGGAAGGATGGACGTTCGTGAGCTGAATATCACCGACATGATACCAGGCAGCACTCAGCTAATTGCCTCCCCCAAATGCTCACGCTGTCCAGCAAAAGCAGCCTCCTTGAGTTGCCTGTTGCAGGCAGCTGCCAGGGCGCCTTGTAGCATAGGCACTTAATGGCAGGGAGAAAACCAAAAACAGGCACTCCCCTCCTCTGGCCTGCTGATGGGTGTGCCAGGAGCGTGTCCCACCCAGCAACTCCCCTTGGGAAACGAGGGAGGGAAGATGAGTTGGTTTAAAGCAGCGGTCGCCAACCGGTGGTCCGCGGACCACTGATGGTCCGCGAGAAAATTTTGGTGGTCCGTGGAGAAATTTGGACATTATTTGCTATTTTTATGTTTATTATACTGTTTCATTATATTCTGATTCATCTTTGTGTCACCGACACAGGATCGCTGACAATTTTCACCTTATTACATCAAATTCACGTTCCACGAACAACGACAATCGCACTGACAACATTATTTATTGTTGTTTTCGTCTAGGGGCGCTTTTGTTGTCGGGCCACCGCCGACCCACTGGCGGTGCGGCTTGCAAACGCTAGTACGCATGCGTCAGACTTCAGTGGTGCTTCTACCGCCACAACAGTCAAACCACTCCGCGAATACCGGTTCTCGTCTGATTGTTTTGTTTTGTTGAAGCGAATTGTTGTCTGTCAATGCTATACTGGTGTTTATTCCTCACGATACTCTTCTTAGGTAAGTGACCAGTGATATTTTTATTTTAACTGTGCACAGTGTGATATTTAATGGCATCGAAGAGCTTGAGTTTGATAATTGTCATTTCTTGTTTGGTTTCAGATTCGAGTAAAATAAACCCACAATGAGTGAGAAAAAGCAACCAAGCATTTTGCATTTCTTTGGTAATACTTCGCGTAACCGTGAGTTGATCAATGAATCAGAGCCTCCACAGCCCCCACCAGGCACCATCAGGAAGGACATTAGAACTGGAGGCGGAGAGAAGAAAAAGTTCAAAGTTTCAAGAAAATATGATGGGGACCACTTGAAGTTTGGATTTATTCAAGAACCTGGAAGTGAGCTGGATCCACGGCCACTTTGTGTTGTGTGTTCTGAGAGTTTATCCAATGATGCCATGAAACCTTCGAAACTCGGCAGGCACTTGCAGTCAAAACACCCAGATTTAGCTAAGAAGCCAGTTGAATATTTTCAAAGGATGCGTGAAAATATGCAAAAGCAAATAAGTTCATTAGCAAAAATGACTAAGTCCCTAGTAAAGGCTTCTTAATTTGATAGCACTTCAAATCGTGAAAAGTAGAAAGCCATATACGATTGGAGAAGAATTAATTAAATTTGCTTGTTACAAGCCTGTGAAGAGGTTTTGGGGAAACAGGCTGTCCAGAAACTGAAAGTAATTCCTATGTCTGCTAACACTGTGAAGCGCAGAATTGAAGACATGGCCAAAGATATTGAAAATCAAGTGATTGAAATGGTGAAAAATTCAACGTTTTATTCAATTCAACTCGACGAATCAACAGACATAACTAACAAGGCAGTTCTCCTTTCTTTTGTGAGGTTTGAGTGTCAAGGACAGGTAAAGGAAGAACTCCTCTGTTCGCTCAACTTGCCAGGTAGAACAACTGGCTCGGAGATTTTCGATGCACTTAATGGTTATTTCCCGAGACACGGTATTGAATGGATGAAATGTGTTGGGATATGCACAGACGGTGCCGCAAGCATGACCGGGCATCGTTCAGGAGTTGTTACAAAAGTGAAAGATGTTGGACACCCAGACATCCTGTTTACTCATTGTATTATACATCGTGAGCAACTTGCGGCAAAAAGAATGTCTCCAGAACTGCACAAAGTACTCTCTGATGTAATTAAAATTGTAAATGAAATTTGGCACAAAGCGCTCAATTCTCGAATATTTGAGGCACTTTGTGAAGAAATGGGCTCTCAATATACTCATCTTCTTCTTCACGCTGAGGTGAGATGGCTGTCGAGGGGCAAAATACTAACCCGGTTGCTCGACCTGCGCCAAGAAGTCAAGTTATTCTTCCAGCAGCAAAATAATTCGAAATTCCAAGATCTCTTGTCCGACGATGATTGGCTAGCCAAGCTTGCATACCTGGCAGATATTTTTTCACTGTTAAACGAGCTAAATACATCCTTGCAAGGAAGCTTACGGACGTGTTCACACTACGAGGTAAAATGGATGCATCTCAAAAGAAAATATTGCTGTGGCAAACGCAGTTGGCTGAAGAAGATCTGCAAATGTTCCCAAATCTTGCTGAGTATATGAAAGAGGAGGATGTCAACCAACAGGTAATAACCATTGTTCGACAGCACTTACGGTCGCTCACAGAATCACAGAATCACAAAACCCAAAGGAAGAGGACCCCAGACATGGCAATATGTGGGTAATGGATCCATTTTTGGCGAAAATTGAAGATAGCAATTTGAGCATGAAAGAAAAAGAAAGCCTAATCGATCTATCATCCGACGACAGTCTCAAAGCTAAATTCCACTCATCCTCATCAAGACATCATTTTTGGCTCTCCGTAAAAAGTGCTGAGTGAAAAAGCCATCAAAATTTTGATTCCATTTGCAACAACCTATTTGTGTGAAAAGACATTCTCATCTGTTACGGCAATCAAAAACAAGTACCGCTGTCGGCTTGAAATACAAACGGCTCTCCGTGTTGCAGTGACGTCATTGGAGCCAAGAATCCATAAGCTTATTTCAAACAAGCAGCAACAAATATCACACTAATAATTTTGTTATAATTAAACAAGCTTTAATAATTTTGTTATAATTAAACAAGTGCATTTCATATTAATAAAATGGAACTTTTATGATCATTATTTTATAGATGTTTGTACCTTTTTTAAAAAAATCATGTTAGTGGTCCGCAGGATTCAAAATTGTGAGTTTAGTGGTCTGTGAGGTCCGAATGGTTGGCGACCGCTGGTTTAAAGCACTTGATAGAGACCCAGGAGACCTGAATTTGACGCCTGGTTCCATCACAGCCTCCCTCTGGGACCTGGGCAGGCTGTACAGCAACTCAACTCCCCGTCTGTTTATTTAGCATGCAAGCTCTTCAGGGCAGGGTCTCTTAGTACATGTGTGCAGGAGAGTGTAACTGGCAGCCCTCAACCTGCTGCCAACAGCAAGTGAGAAAGGAGCATGCTCCAGTTCCAACAGATGCAGCAGGTATTAAGGAGGATCTTTATTCACATTTCCCCAGGTCTAATGTCACCTCCCATCTGAGACTCAGAAGTTATTTTCTGTTGACTCCTTTAAACTGAGATGTTCACATTATTTCCCCCTTCTAACTGGCTTCTGCTGGTATTCCTAAATGCAGACGTGTTTTAAATACCTCTCAATAGAATGGAGACCAGCTGCAAAGCTGTGGACTCCCAGCTCCTTAGTTTCCACATCCCCACTCTGCCAATGAATACAAGAAAAAGCCCCTCATCCTTACTGAGGTCAGACCTGCCCATGAAGGATGACTCAGGTGCCTTCAGAAAGGCAAAAAGCTTCAACTACTGGGAAGGTGGTTTCTGGGTCTCCTCTGCTCCCCTCAGTACAGATCTGCAGGATGGGCATCTGCAGGGGACTGCCTGCCCCACAGACTGAGACAGGGTTGCGTGAAGGGCTAGGGTCCAGCATTAGCAGCCATAGGTGCCCTGGAAGAGGTGGGGGTGGCGGGGGTACATCATCCAATTCTGGCTGACTCATCAAACTTCTTTGGCAAGTATGATCAGCCACCCTGGAAACACCCCTGCGCCTTGCTGCAACGGGCAGGCCCTGGTGACTGGAGTGGAGAGATGAGGTGGGGCCCATCTCTACTATGTCGTCAGGGCAACCCATTAGAATCAATGGCTCCAAGCGGCACTGGCACTAGCAGGGCCTGCAGGCCTCATTGGGACGATGGCTGCAGGGGCCCCCACGGGGTTGTAGATATTTATCAACACTATTAAATCGTGGTGGCACTTATATCCTGCCTTCCCTCTGCGGTGCTCAAGCCTCACCCCCATTTACCCCAGCAGCCCTGCCTGCATCCAGATGTGTCAGATGTGCGCACAGCCAGTTCCAGGAGAATCGCACTCCGGTCCCCTCAGTGAAGGCTGGGGGCACAGCAGGACGCAATGCTCTCGGCTGCTGGGAAAAGGCTGCAGCAAGTCTCCTGCTAATGCACTGGAAGCAGCTAGAGATCAATCAGAAACTGGCAGTTGGCTTCCTTGAAAGCAGGGCTGTGATACAAGGCAGCCATAGGTGTTCAGGAAAGGAAATCAAACCAGAAGGAAACAGCATAGAAAACCCCCAGGCAAGATTCCTACTAAGAACTGACCCAGACTTTAAAAAAAGTTTGCATTATTTATTTTAAACACGCTGGTTTTACACCTCTATCTGGACAGAGAGTTGCCATTCTGGAAGTGAAGCTGTTCCCGCCTGATCTCCTGACTTACAGGAAATCATGGTCTGGAGAGGTTTGCTACTGGGTTGTACAGACTTGTCTATGGCATGAGACATGCCTGTATGCGGCTTGATCCTGAGAAACGTTCAGCACCCCACACATCAAGCAAGAGGCAGACTGCGCTTTCTCGGAGGCCTGCCCAAGACAACAGAATGAATTGCCTCAGGGACTATGGACCTTCCCCTCCAAGTGAGAGGAGCATTTCTTTGACCTGCCTTCTCTAACACAGCAATGTGTGTGCATTCCCCCCCCCCCCAAAAAAAAAAAACCACTCCACAGCACACAGAGGAGGAGAGAACAAATGCACGACAGATATTGACCACGTCACTTATGACACGACGGGAAGATGAGGGTGGTACAAGAACAGACACAGAATAGAATAGACACTCCTGCATCCTTAGGGCTTGTCTTCACTTGAGCCGGCAGGGATCGATCTTTTGGTGATCGATTTATCGCGTCTCGTTAAGACGCGATAAATCGATCACCAGCGGCTCCCCCGTTGACTCTGGAAGTCCAGCTCCTCAAGAGGCGCAAGCTGGAGTCGACGGGGGACCGCGCCGCCGACCGCCACGAGGATGGGAGGTAAGTCGGCTGTAGAGACGTCGATTACGAGTGGAAATTGCGTATCTACAGTAGATTTCCCCCCCTAGTGGAGACCAGCCCTTAGAAGCACGGAGGCAGCTGCACATCAATAGACACAGCTGTGTAAGTGCTGTTATATGGCTATATAGCCCCTGGCAGAAAAGGGCTCAGATCCCTAATTGAGGCCTCTAGGCACTACTGAGCCTTCCAATAAGCCTGGAAATGAACCCAAATGAGCTGCAGTTTGGTTAAAGACCCACCCCATCTGCATACCTCCCTTATTTGTTTCTTGTGCATGTTAACAGCTTCAGGCATGTTGAAAGCATGACATCCTTGTTGACTTGTGTCCCCTGGAAACAGGGACAGTGCAGGGAGCAGCGCCAGGAGCTTCTACACACATTCCACAGACGTGCTCCAGCCACACTCATTAGCAAACACCTCTTCAGCTCCAAAGGTAGCTCGGAGTCTCCCGCACCTAAGGCCTGATTCAGCAAGACCCTCTCAGCACATGCCCACCTTAGCACGCCTGAGAAGTCCTATTTACAGTAAACTCATGTGCTTAAAGGTAGGCACAGGCTTGAGGACCTTGCAGAACAGAGGCCTAAATCCACAGCTGACCCTGCCAACAGCAGTGCCAATGGTGAGGCCAACTCATCTCCCATAGGCCACTAACCAACCATCTGGGGGTGATAGGCTGGCTGCAGGGGAAACTGTCGGAACCAGTGACCTAGACATGAATTCCATCACAGCCCATCACCCACCTCCTTGAGCCACCAGGGTCTTTTAGTAATGCTGAAAATAAATGATTACAATAAACAAATGGCTGCCTCCAGTGATGCTGCAGGAGATTTATGGTTCTTTCCCGAGAATACACCTGCGGGGGCTAACAGGTTGACCGTGTTCATTTCAACCATCGCAAATCCCCTTGGAATGACTTCCAAACACAAGCAAGTATGCTAGGGAGGTGAGATTCAGGGGGAAACCCTGTGTGGAAGCAGAGAGGTTATTCTACCTCCCTATCTGGTGCTGGTGCGACCCCTGCTGGAATCCTGTGCCCAGTTCTGATGTCCACAGTTCAAAACAGAGGCTGATATACTGGAGAGGGCTCAAAGAAGAGTCCCAAGAGTGATCAAAGGTTGGAAAACTGCCTTAGAGTGATAGACTCAAGGAGCAGTCTTTGTATTTAGTGTGACACAGAGACGGTTCAAGGAAAATTTGACCAAGGTTTGTAAGTGAGACAGATATTGCCATTGCATGTGATATCTGCAGGGCCATAGTGTGTAAAGTGTGTGAATGGTTTACACATCACCATGGGCAAGAATTGTATGCAACTCCATGGTGGAGGAAAGGAGGAGTTACCACAGGTCTCCCAGGAACCACCACCAGTGGGGGGTGATTAAAGTGAGCCCCTCTGACTGCAAACAAACACTTGCATGGGCGGAGAAACCCTGCAGATACTGGGTCAGACTGGGTTCTTCCTCAGACCAGAGAAAGAAAGGCTGTGTTCAAACTGACATGGCTGATCCAGCAAAGAGAACAGCCTCTTTGCAGAAGGGTTGGGGACACACTGATCTGCTCAGGCCCGATAAGGTGCCCTCAGATAAGCTTTCAGCAGGCGCATGGACTGGTTATGTTTTTTCTGTAACACTTTTACCCTAAGATATTGCTGTAGTCCCTGGGAAAAGGTTCACCACAGGGGCTGGATCTGCTGGGAAAAATCACAGTGAGGCGCAGGCAGACTCCAAACCTAAATACCAGTCTGGAGGGAGATAGGCCTTTGCCTGAGAGTGGTGACAACTGGGAGCTGGAGGAGAGTGGGTGCCTCAAGGAAGGCCCGAGGCACAAAGGTGCCATTAACCTTGAAACTGTGACCATAAGTACCCACCTAGAGAACAAATATTTGACAATGGGTTTCAGTCTGCCAGAGAAAGGTGAAGCTGGATGGATTCAGACTGGAAATAAGGTGAAAAGGGAGGGTAATTAACCACTGGAACAATTTACCTAGGGCAGGGGTCTCCAAACTTTATGAGATGAGGGCCATATTAGATTTTTGAAGGGGCTTTGTGGGCCAAAGTGACTGTGGAAAAAATGAAATATATGCAGAATATATGCAAATGGTAAAAACACACTACTGTGTCAGTGATGCATTAAATTCTAAATCAGGTTGGGGGGCTGGACAAATTGAAGCCTCGGGCCGGATCTGGACCTAAGGGTGTAGTTTGGAGATCCCTGGCCTAGGGTCATGGTGGATTCTCCATCACTGACCATCTTTGAATCTAGGTTGGATGTTTCTCTAAAAAAGAGCTGCTCTGGGAATTATTGTGGGGCAATTCTCTGGCCTGTGTTGTAAGAAATTCAGACTAGATTATTACAATGGCCCCTCTGGCCTTGGAATCTGTGGGTTTTGGTGGGAAGGGGAGGGAGCACCCCGAGTGGGGTCCTTGACCCTATAAACCTGGCACAGAGTGGGAGTGACAGGAACCCCCTTCATCACCCAGGAGGTGTAAAGTGTTTAATCTACAACTGCATGAGGTTGGTGCTAATTACCCCACTGCAAATTCACACACACCGTCAACCACACAAAAATCACAGCGGACTCCAGCTCTTCTCTTCACAGTTTTATGAGCAGGGAGCTCTAGTGCTGTGTTATTAAGACTTTCTTACTATTACAGCAGACACGTTTACTAGCGTACTAGGAAGTATTAGCATCAATAATTCAAACTCAGCGGCACTTATCCAAATAAAGGAACAAAGTGTATTTTGCAATGCAGGATCCTTGGGCCAAATTCTCAGCTGGTATAAATCGGTGCGGCACTATTGCTGTTCTGCTCCATACCCATCCTCACAAGGCCAGAACCTCCTGTCACACTGCTATTACCCTGATGGACCTACAGATTCCTGCAGGGTAGCCTCTGCTTTACACTGGATTTTAGAGAGAGAAGAATCAGGCCATGGGTTATGTCCAGGGTTTAATTCTTGTCTTGCTGTCACCAGAAGGACTCAGGAGTGGTTCCACTGAAGCTAAGAGAGGGGCATCAGGCTAGAACCAGTGTAAGGGAAAGGAGAATCAGGTCTCAAGAATTCTCATCTCCTCCAGTCCTGCCTTCCACATACATGACTCTACAGAACCGACCCTCGGCTGGTGTGAATGAGCACATCTGTTGAGTCTGCTGAAAATAGGTCAGTTCACACCAAGTGGTGATTTGACACCCAGCAAGGAATAGGATGGAAGAAGACATGCAGCCATCCCAGTTCAAGGTGCTCTGCATCGATACGACTCAGGCCCAGTCTACATTTACCAGGAAGCTGGATTTGAAAACTGTATTTCAACAGGTCCCACTAAACCAGACTGACTGCAGCGCCAAATCAGAGGGGCCATGACTTTCGGCAGCACGTCTGCTAGGACATGATGGAGTTCACTGAGGAGGGACCATGTCCCATGGGGAGGGACCAGTCCCCTGCACCTGTCTCACTTGCCCCATCTTTGGACCCCTTTCTGCAGCGAGTCCCCACAAAGGCACATATGGGTGGTGAGGGGACAGGAGTGGTGGCAAAGGTTCTGGAATTAGGTGTGCTGTGGGTGCTGCTGCCCCCCTGGCGTGAAGTGGTTTTCATTATATCCAGGGTTACAGTTTGGTTCAGTGTCTCTCAGCACCCCACTATCCACATAGTCCCAGTAACCCTGGACGGCAGCACAGAGGTCCCCACGCACCACTGCTATGACACGTCATTAGGCAGGAGCCCTGCATGAGGATGAGGATCTGCTCCTGGCGCTGATCCCACACACATGCCCTGGCTGTCTGTGCCGAGCAGCAAGAGCTCTGCAGCACCAGATGAATGGCAAAGCCATTGAGCCAGAGTCCCATCAGCATTGGCAGAGCTGTGGAAAGGGGCCTTAACATGAATGAGAATCTGGCCCATTATGGGGGAATGGCAGTGCCGGCACTACTATGATAGGACCTGCGCTGGGGGGGAGGGGTTTCAGATGCCTGAACTGGGGTATTAACTGCCCCACTAGTATCCTAGAGAAGGGTAGTAGAGAGGGAGGGAACTAGGCCTGCCCTGTACTCCGGATCCCAGCCCAGAGGCCCTAGGTATAGTGGCAAACCACTTGAATTAGTGCTTTCTTCCCCTGGGCTATTTCCCTCTCCTGCTCTTCAGCTTGTGGGGCTTCCTGACCTCTCTCTGCACAAGCCGCATGTCTCTTTATCTAGGGACTTGGTCTTCTAGCCAGCTGCAGCACTTCTCCAAACTCTCCTCTGCTTCAACTCCTCCAAACTGATTTCTGCTCTAACACCGAACCACTCTGCTTCAACTCCTCTCCTAGTCTGATTGAAGTAGGGGTTTTTATCAGGTGACTGGCTTCAGGTGCTCTAATTGGCTTCAGGTGCTTTAATTAATCTATAGCAAACTTTCTTCCCTCTATAGGGAATAAGGCTCCCCTATAACACTCTCCTGCTGCCCTCTGGCCATGCTGTATCACAAGCAGGAAGAACCTGAGCTGCACTGAGCTACCTAAAGACACCATCTGAGAAATCCAGCCACCACTCACCAAACACTAACCGCATCATTTATATTCTGAGCCCTTGTCCTGGTGTCCTGTCCAGCATCTCCTCAGAGAAAGACCGGCCTTAATATAACTCATGAAAAGTCATTGAAATATTGCTAGATTCATTGTTCCCTTAATACGATGTTTCATTAATAACAGTGCCTCTGCTCCTCTGGGTGAGTTCAATACACGGCCGGAAGCATTCGGAGAGGAGGGTGGATATCTCCTGCTAGTGACACCTCCTTCCAGGACAGCTGTACCTAATGGTGGGATCTAGCATGCCATTCCTTGCCCTGACCAAGCAGAGGGGCCTCTTAGTTGGAGAACCAAATTAAAACACCTAGCCACTGAGGGTTTAGTGTGAGAGATGATTTAACGCTGGAGCAGAGCAGAACACCAGCTCACCCACCCCCGGACCTCGAGGGACAAGACACGGGAGCAGGGCTGGCGACAGAAATTTGGGGGGCCCCTACTCTGATAGTTTGGGGCCCCCCCCAGCCCAGCCGACAGCGGCTGGGGGCCCCCCAGCCCAGCCGGGCCCCCCCCCCAGCCCAGTCGGCGCTCCCCCCCAGCTGACAGCAGCTGGGAGCCCCCGAGCCCAGCCGCCCCCCCAGCTGACAGCGGCTGGGGGCCCCCCAGCCCAGCCGCCCCCCCCAGCTGACAGCGGCTGGGGGCCCCCCAGCCCAGCCGCCCCCCCCAGCTGACAGCGGCTGGGGGCCCCCCAGCCCAGCCGCCCCCCCCAGCTGACAGCGGCTGGGGGCCCCCCAGCCCAGCTGCCCCCCCCCAGCTGACAGCGGCTGGGGGCCCCCCAGCCCAGCCGCCCCCCTCAGCCCAGCCGGCGCTCCCCCCCCCCCAGCTGACAGCGGCTGGGGGGCCCCCAGCCCAGTTGCCCCCCCAGCCCAGCCGGCGCTCCCCCCACCAGCTGACAGCTGGCGGCAGCGAGAGCCCTGGAGCGGCGTGAGCCACCCTTGCTGCTCCCTCCTCCCCTCCCTTCTCCCCCGACTGAGCCGCTGCCGCCGGCCGGGCTCACTGCTCGGCCGGGGACAGGCGCGCTCGTCCGGAGGAGAGCTGCGCCGGATGACTACGGGTAGAGCTGTACCGGGGCCCCCCTAAAGTGCGGGGCCTGGTACAGCTCTACCCGTAGTACCCCCCTGTCGCCGGCCCTGCACGGGAGTGGTGACACTCCAAAAGCATTACATCATCAGAGCCATGCACAGAGTGATCAGACCCTGAGCCCAGAGCATGTTTATTACCTCCTTCCGAAAGCTGCAGGCAGACCACAGGCCCTTGAGCATACCTTAAGTCTTCCTCCTAGGCCCTGCTGTTTCTCCTGGAGAATTCTCTCCCAGTGAATTTGGGACCATTGGTGGCCTAATCCAGAGCCCACTGGAGTGAGCAGAAAGGCTCCGGGGGACTCAATTTGCCCCTCAGCCACTGGCCATGGTGCTAAAGGGGCTGGCAGGTGTAGTAAGTGAAGGCAATGTACTAAGTAAATGCCTAACGAAGGCCCAGTATGGAGCCTGAACCAAAGTAATGGTCAAGCCTTTGCTATAAAGCAAAGGTAAGCTGTGAGCAAAGAAGCAGGCCCTGCTGTTGTGATTTGGCAAGGAAAGGGCTGACATTGCAGAAACACATATTCAGTTAGCATAGTTACCGTATAAACATGGTACCAGGAATGTTCCTATCCCAGAACATTCCACAAGATAACGGGGAACACCGACCCACCCCAATGACAGGGGCAAAAGAGTAATATGATGGATAGAGTTGTTTTGCTCGAACCAACATGTACAAGGTGAAAGGCGGCACCTTACTACGTAGAGGGGCTGTACCTTGATACGTAGAGGGGTTGCATCTCAATACGTCAGGAGTGATGTGTAACTTGTTTTGTACCTGTGTATAAGAATGAGTCCCTGGAGGGGCGTCTGGGTCCGGCTCGAGGGGGTAGTGGCATGTCCCGCCACTGAGCTGAGTCCATTGCCGAGCGGCACTCTCTAGCAGTATGCCCGGTAGACTAAGGAATCTACGGGGAACTGAAAGTGTGGCAGGGTCGCAATAAACCTGGCCGAGGTGCCTTTGTACCTTACTAGACTCTGTGGTTATTGGGGGTTCTCGTCGGGTTTACTGTGTCAGCTATCTGCACAGAGCTGGGGCAGCACACAGAGGGAACACACGCACGCAGCCGAGTGATATCAACAGGAGAAAGCAGAAGCACCACACCGGTAGCATCTCACAACAGCAGGAAGGTTATGTTAATGAGGCAGCAATGCTGCCTCCATTTCCTCCTCTCTGAAGCTCTTCTGGAGAAGCTGTTCCAATAATGCAGTCGCTGGAGCAAGGGGCTGGATGCTGGCTCTGAACCCCAGGCCACAGAATCACACTCCTACTGGCTCTCTGACCTTCATGAATCCCAAGGAATTACTGAGCAAGCCCCATACTGGAAGAACCCACACCCCATTGTCAAGCACCTTCCTGAGAGGTGGGCCCATCTCTGCCAGTCCCTCCTCCCCATAGCGGGTGGGGTCCCTCAGTACCCTAACCCCTGGGCTGAATAATGGGGGAGTGCTTGCAAATTGTACATAGGACATGAGAGGGTTGGCTGCTGAGCACCCCAAGCAGAAGGCGGTGCCCCCTGCAGCTGGGACTCAGGTGACTGTCCCCGAGAGAGGGGCGGGATTTAGCACGTACACCCCGGCGCCGCAGCTCCCATTGGCACTTTGGCTTGTGTGGAGCCCCTTTGAAGGCACCCAGCTCCCCACCTGTTGCAGAGGGAGCCTGGGCACCTGACTCAGGCTTTGGGAAGGTGCCACCTTCATACCTTCTTCTACCACAGCCTCTGGTTCTAACACACACATGCAAATACATGGCTGGCTTTCAGTGAATGCATTTTCAAAAGATCTGCCTGTGTTACCTGTCAACAGCTGGGAATTGAGAGCCTCACTGGACACGCAGCCACACACACACACACACACAAGCCTATTGTGATGGGTTGGATCACAAAAAAAACCCTTGGGGCTGCCAACTGATGTGCCAAGACTACTCCTGCCCCTGCTTTCCTACCCTGCCAGCTGGGGACTCCAGTACCCTGCCTGGTTTGAGTCAGACCCGCTAGCCTGCTTCAAACCCAGACCCAGGTCTGAACCATGTGTCCTAATAGCTGTAGGCTTACCTGGAAATGTTTAAGAAATGTTCCTGTCTAACACTCAGATGCTCAACTGCCAATGGGGTCCAAACCCCAAATAAATCCATTTTACCCTTATACAGAGTATACAGGGTAAAGTTTATACAGGGTAAACTCATAGATTGTTCACCCTCTATAACACTGACAGAGAGATATGCACAGCTGTTTGCCCCTCTCCCCAGGTACTAATACATACTCCAGGTTAATTAATAAGTAAAAAGTGATTTTATTAAATACAGAAAGTAGGATTTGAGTGGTTCCAAATAGTAACAGACAGAACAAAGTGAATTACCAAGTAAAATAAAATAACACACACAAATCTCTCTCTATTACAGCTAAAACCTCACCTTCAGAGATGTTGCAGTAAGCTTCTTTTTACAGACTAGTCTCCTTCTAGTCTGGGTCCAGCAATCACTGACACACCCTGTAGTCACTGTCTTTTGTTCCAGTTTCTTTCTGGTATCCTTGGGGATGGAGAGGCTCTCTCAAGCCAGCTGAAGACAAAATGGACGTATCTCCCAGGGATTTTTATAGACTCTCTCTTCTGGGTGGACACCCCTACCTTCCTCTTTAGAATCCCGTTACAAAATGGGGATTTGGAGTCACCGACTTACAGGTAGCAGCTATTGTTCACAGGCTGCCTTGAACATCCTCAGGTAGCCCTTTTATGTGGACTCGAGCCTCCCAAACTCTATTGTCTTTTAAGTGCTTCTTGATTGGGCACATTCCTTTCTCGAGAAGCTGACCAAATGCTTTTCTTAAGGCTACTTAGAAATTAAGTACAAAGCCAATATTCATAACTTCAACTAGAAAATGATACATGCATACAAATAGAAGGAATAGATTCAATAGACCAAGAGTCAGCAACCTTTCAGAAGTAGTGTGCCGAGTCTTCATTAGTCACTCTAATTTAAAGTTTCGCATGCCAGTAATACAGTTTAATGTTTGTAGGTCTCGTTCTAAAAGTCTTTAATATATAACTAAACTATTGTTGTATGTAAATTAAATAAGGTTTTTAAAATATTTAAGAAGCTACATTTAAAATTAAATTAAAATGCAGTCTCCCGGATCGGTGGCCAGGACCCAGGCAGTGTGAGTATGAAAATCAGCTTCTGTGCCGCCTTTGACACGCGTGCCAGAGGTTGCCTGTCCCTGCAGTAGATAATAACCTTTACAGAGATATGTCCCAAGGCATATTGTAAGAAAAGGTTAAAATATAGGAAAATGTCTTACTGAAGCTGGGTAACTAGCTCTGGGCTGCTTTAAGTTTTTATCTTGTGTTATGCATTCCTGGAGGCACCACTGGGCCTCACTCATATCTTGTCCTGTATATTTCATACGTTTGTCCTACAACGTATGTTTTAGCTCAGATCTGTATGTATTTTTACCCCATAAGTACCATTTCATGATAGGAACTTTTTGTGTTTGTATGTCTTGTTCTTTCCAGACAAATAAGTAAATAGATAGGAAACAACGTCATGTTTTTCACCTGTTAATTTGCATGAGGCCCTTCTTGCCTCCTCCTCCATGTAAAGAACCATATAAAAAGTCTTGTAATGATGTATGAGGGGAAGCCATAATCTGAGAGCTATCTCTGTGGCTTCACTTCGCTAGCGAATAAACTTTTGCATTCAAGCTTTCTCCAGGGCCTGCCTGTTCTTTGAAGGTAAATTGGGAAACCTCCAAAGGAAACGAGCCATTTGTGCAACAATATGTAGCACAAAACGTATTCCAGTTAGATCATATATATATTCAAAAGCATAATTCCCTAGAGCCTTATGGGGTGCACCGTCACACCTATAAACTACTGTGTTCCTGCAGAGGAGCACAGCTACCAACTAGCAGGCCTCAGCATATGATTTTCTCTTGACACACGAAAGGGAACAGCCAGCAGAACTGGGAGCCCAAACCTTGCCATTGCATGGTACTTTCAAGTGTCAAAACTGATGACACCAACCCCAGAACCTACAAGCTACTGTGACAAAGCCAGGGACAACAAATTAAGTAGACAAAACATTTTTAAGGACATGACAGTGCAGAACATGACAAAGCCCTGATCCTGAAAACATTTACAGATAGGATCATCTTTATCCACCTGAGTAGTCTCGTTGCCTTCACCAGAATTGCTCATGTGCTTAGAGTGTATTGTGAGGACTTAAATTGTTCTGGCAAACAATGTAAATAAATACAACTTAGACATGTCCGAGTCACTATTACTCTTAGAGGTGAACATTTGTCCCAGGGCAGAGGATCTATGCACTCTATGTTCCTGGAAAGTTGTAATAGCCCATGCACTGGGGGGGGGGATTTCATCCAGGGAGATGAGCACCAACTTCAGGCTATATCTGGGTGCTCGTGAGGACACCCATTTTTGAGACTCCAACTCTTAAAACCAGTTGGAAAATGTCCCATAGATTTTTTTTTTAAACAGGCCTTATGCTGAGGCTCATGAATCTGTTTCAGCACCTAAATTAGGCCCCCCACATGCAAGCTGTCTACATTAGGTCAGTGTGTAGAGTACAGGGACTTCACATGTACCTAGATGCTGCGATGAAAGATAGGTTGCATCCACACTTGGCACTATGGTTGATAGCTACACACTGCAGGGAAAGGTTCTGGCAGGGGGGAGTGTGACGGAGTAGGAATACTGTGTGTGTGCCTCAGTTTCCCCTATGCATTTCTTAAGTGTCTATGTGAAGGAATAGGGGCTGATAGTGTAAGCAAGCAGGCAACGCCCTCTCCCTTCTCTGCAGGTGTCCATACCTGAAGCTGTAATCTGACTCCTAGTGGGGGAGGGAGGTCACCTGACCTGGCTGAGCCAGGGGGGAGGAGGGGCTGGAGAGAGTGACTTTCAGTTTGGGATCGGAAGCTAGCTGGAGTCAGGCAGGGAAGGGAGAGGGGCTAGCTAGCTCTCTGGTCCCCAAAATGGATCCAGCTGAGGGCTCACGCTTGCTGTATGGTCTGTGTTAGACCAGGTACAGGTCATCGAATAAACCTCTGTTTTACTGGCTGAGAGTCATGTCTGACTGTGGAGTGGGGTGCAGAATCCACGGGCTCCCCCAGGACCCCGCCCTGGCGGGTTCGCTGTGGGAAACGCACGGAGGGGCAGAAGGTACTGAATGCTCCGAGGCCAGACCCAGGACGGTTGAAGTGGATACCCGTGAAGCTCCTAGCCTTGGAAACAGGCTGTGTACGGAGAGGGGACACTTCCCCCGAAATCCTGACTGGCTTCATAGGGAGCAAGTTCCAGACCCTCGCCCCGGGCACTCCGTGACAGGGAGGCAGCAGGGAAAAGCTCTGGCAGCTCCTTTCCCCACTGCTGGAGTCTTTCACTGCAGCGGGACATCACACTGCTAAAAATATCAGTGTAGATGCGGGAGGCACAGCTTGAGTGTGTACAGAGCCCTGCATATATCTGGGGGTTCAGGCATGTTGGGTATGCTGCCCTACTCACCCGAGCCATGTCTCACCTCATTACACTGCTAGCTGGGCGTGAGGTGTCCATACTATACAAACCACCAGAATCGCAAACCTAGCCTCAAAAGTGCCGAGTAACCCCAGTGTTCAGTCACTTCAATGGGAGCTGCTGGAGGTCCTGGACTATGCAGGGATGGCACAATGCAGAGTACATGCTAAAGAGATCCCAATAGCACAGCAGCGATGGAAGCACCAGGGGGCACAGTTCTCTACAGCAGTGTGGTTCTGATGTCACAAGAGGAGACCTTCTAGAATCGGAAATCTTCTGTGCGTCGGTATAAAATGGCGTTGGCCAGATACCAACAAGAGCGACTGGTTTTTCATCTTACAGACACTATTTAAAAACTTCTCAAGCAGGAGGCAGTTTGGCAGGTGCATTGCAAGACTGCTGCTTCTCTTTGGCCCCTTTAATTTCCTTTCCGTCCTGCTTTTCCAAGGGAGACGAGTCAGTGTTGCTAATTGGCAGCCCCTTTGTGATAGTCCCCCAGCCACCGCCCAGTTAGTCTGCAAAGTTTTCTGATACCCTAATTTTTAATAACTGCCGGAGGCTAATTACAGCCAATGCATTGTTAGGATTCCACTCATCAACTAAACTCCACATGGGGGTCAGTTTCCCAGCATTGGTGGTGAGTATGCAGAATCAGTAGCGGGCCCCAGGCAGCCAACGGATGGTACCAGAAGGTGCCTAGTCCAGAGAGCAATCACCAAACCCACCAGAGCCCCCTTCCTCTCCTGGGCATGTGGTATTTTCAGTACAGGTGGATGCTCAGAAAGCATCCCCCAATTTCGCTGCCCGAGGGGAGGGCGGTAAACAGGGAAATGCCTGCTAGCCCTTGCTCTGCATCTGCCCTGGGGCACCAGGGGGGTGACATCCTGCCATGCTGGAAGACTGCAGAGGCCCCTCACTGGAAAAGCAGCAATGGAAGTTTGATAGAAGGGCTGCCGTGCTGTCTTTACTCAGTTGAGTTCCACTCTGGATTTGTTCATACATGAAATGAGTCCAGTGCTCTCAGCTCAACCAACCAACCTGGCACACTCAACAACCTCGGCTCAGGGGGAGTCTTGAGATCAGCACTGCAGGTCGTGAGTGAGCCATGTGGAGATGCTGGATCGGAACCACAGGGCACTACTGGAGGTGAAGATTGAGGTGCTGTGGTAGAACTGGGACAGGACCAAGGATGAAAGTAACTGGGTGCATTGCAGCTCAGGATTTAAGGGTATCAGCTGAGCCATTTGAGGGAGCTTGCACAGCATCCAGTCCTACGCAGAGCTGCCAGGCTGTCATCTTCCCGAGCATCAGGGTGCCCCAGAGTTATTTGAAGGAGAAAAATTAAAAGAGAGCATGTAAGCCAGCTCCTATTCTAATTGTCTTCTGTATGCATGGGTGGGGACTTGGATTTCAAGGGGATTACATGAAATGGAGGAGTCCAAACTGACAGAGACCAGAGAGCTAAGGAAGAATGGGGGGTGGGAGAGGGAAAGGAACAGTAAGAAAGAGGAAGATCAGTTAATAACAAGATGAGCGAGATGGAAACAAGAAAAGCTGGAACAAAGAAAAGAGAGAAAAAAACCCAACATACTGAGCGAAAGAAACGAGAAAGGGAACCGTCAAGCATCTTGATGTATAATTAAAAACTATTCTGGTTCCCCTGCTGAGTGGAGCCGGTCCTGTCTATGTCTGCACTGCTAAATTAGCCATGCTTGGGCAGCTGTAGCATACATCATGCCTGCAGAGCCAGCCAGTCCGCAGGAGAGTCCTACCCCCGGGGCACCTTCTGGGACAAGATCTCATTGGCAAGAGGGAGAGATGGTGGCTGGGTAGGTGGGCCGACTGGAGGGTCTGGGACTGCAAGGCAATATTCAGCTGACTCCCTTGTCCCTGGGGTGGGGCTGAAGTCTCCTGCATGCGAGTGGAGCGTATGGCCAGGGTATGAATACAGTGCACCAGGACCCTCTTGGCTTCCCACCCATTTTGCATGGCTCTGCCAGCTCCCAACGCCTGCAGCTGGTCTTTGGGGCAAAAGCCTCAGGACTGGTTTGTGGTTCAGCATTGACCTTTTTAAGGTTTCAATCCTAGTGGCAAGGGAACACAGGGGTGCTGGAACAATTTTGATAATGGGGTGTTGAGAACCATTGAACAAACTGTAAGCCCTGGATATAATGGAAACCACTTCAAGCCGGGGTGCTGAAGCACCCCACATGCCCGTAGTTCCAGCACCTATGGTAGAGCAGCACTGTCACAGCGAGGCGTGCAAGTGAGCCAGAGAGATCAGGAAGAACAAACAGAACTGCCATGCTGGGCTCCTGCCCAGCAATACTGGTGTACTGGCACGAACACTCAAAGCTCCACAGCTCTCCTGAAACAGCACGACAGGGGCTGGCCTCTATGCAGAACTGGTGATCCCCAGAAGGGCTGAAGTTTGGGTGGGAGTCAGAAAATCACCCCAATGTTTAAATGTTTATCTGCAGCTTATCTGAAACTTTGGCACCCCCTCCCCCCAAGCCATGTGACTTTGCTCCCCTTCCCATGCAACTCTCACCCTCCAAACAGTTTAGACTTCCGAACCCCTAAACTCCTGGGCCAGGAAGACAACCACTGGCATGAAATGGCAGAGACAAGGGATAGAGGGCAAAGAGTAGTGCTAAAGACAACTTTTCCACCCCAGGAGTCACTTCTGAAGAACAACCAAGGAACAAATGTCCTCAAGAGAAGACCAAGGAGTCCAACCACATAGCTGCAGATGCCTGAGCTCTGGTGGAAATGGGAAATGACTATGAAATGCTCATAACTTGACAAATGCCACATCAGAACTTCTTCCGGCACAGATACCTAGTGAGGATACCCATCAACTGAACCAAGGGACACCACATAAATCCACAGCTGGTGGAAGAGCAGTTAAACTGAATGGTAATTTGAAAACTTCATTCATTTGATTCATTTGAAGGGAGATGCTAGGCGACTGCTGTGTAATTACACACAAAAGATGCATTTTAAAAAGCACATTATTATGACTGCACAACAACTATTTCCTGTATCACACTTGTCATCCGTGGATCTCAAAGCACTGCAAAATCTTTAGTGTCTTTATTCTGATATTAGTACAAGATATTCACTACCATTAACCCTTATCTTTCCAGTGCTTATTGGATGGAAGAAGGGGCAGCAAGGCAGAGACTCCATATAATCCACTTTCTACCTAACAGGCTGGACTATTCTCAAGCTGCTTGAACGAAGCTTTTACCTTTTCATGGAAGGAGAAAGGGCAGGGAAAGGAGAGAAAGTTTATCACCAGCAGCTTCCTAGGACCCTTGGAAATCAATCATGTTTATTCTGATAATATCCCAGGAAGGTAGGGAAGCATTATTAACCATGCTTTGTGGGAGAGCAAACAGAGAGGCTAAGCAGCATATTCAAAGGTCACAAAGGAAGTTCATGGCAGACGAGGGAATTAAACTTGGGTCCCCGCATCTTAAGCCAGTGCCCCAGTCTTTAGTCACACGATCACCTGCACTTTTTTCCCCTGGGATCCCTGACTCTTTCAGTGCATAAGATGGACTGTGATCACTGAACAAGCAGCTACACAATAGTTTGTTTTCTCATTGGTATTCAACATGTATATTTATTTATTGCCCACTATGCAAACCCTGATCTGCAAACAAAGGGATTAATTTCTTCCTGGGCTTTCCTATGGTGCTATCATGAGATTACCTGGCTGCTTCACAGACATTAATGAATTTCCTTTCCCAACACCGCTGCGAGAGGATGGTGCACTATTATACAGGTCCCAGGCAGCCAAAGGGTGGTACCAGAAGGGGCACTGAGGCCCACGAGATTAAGGCCAAAAGTATCCACTAACTTTGGGAGTCTAATCTGCGGTGCCTAGGACCTGGTTTTTCAGAGTACTCAGCATTCTATAGCACTTTCTCTTTGCACAGCACAGCACAGTTGCAGCAGTGAGTGCCCAGTGCTTCTGCAAAGTAGGTCCCGGGTCTCACGTCAGGCCCCCAGAAAATGAGGAACACACAATTGATGAGCACCTGTGAAAAGTCTGGGCTAAGCGATGTGCCCTGCATCACACAGGAAATCTGTACTGGGGGAGGGGAGAGAGGAAGGACCAAGTTCTATGATCTATGTTCCCAGCCCTACCTGCACCAGTTTCAGAGCAGGCAGTGAGTGTGCCCCGCATCCAAGCTCCTACTCTCCCAGAGGTCCAAAAACCTGGACCACTGACTGAACCTCACTCTCAGGAAGGAACAGAAGGAAGAACCCTGTATTGTTTCCTCAACTCTTGCCAACCATAGAAGGAGAGATGATGATGAATTGTTGGTGTTTCTCCTTTGTGGAAAGACCACACCAGACATCAACAGGTCATGAAACAATATTTCAGCACCCCACCCCAACTTCAGGAAACTCTTGCAACATTCATTATTTTTGTTAAAGGCCCAGCTCCTGGAGTCATGTGAATCTGAGATTTAATTACAAAATAATCCCTTTAAGAAAACAAGCTTTTAACCCTCATGGCTGTGGCAAAAAGTTTGAAAACATGAACATTAGAGGTGCAAAACCCAGATGGCAGGAATCCAACATTTATTATTATTTTTAAAACCCGTCATTTTTAAGCCAATTGGTGATTTTTTAGTGTCCTGGTATGATTTGTGAACTCTTGGAGCAGGCAATCCTGAACTGCTTTCTCCTGTGTCCAGGACAGGCCCTGGGAGCTGGGGGGAGGCTCAGACAGAAGGCTTCTCCAAAGTCAAACTCATTTTCCATAAAGCCACTCTGATTGGGAACATGCCTACTTGTCAGCATTTCAGAGTTTCAAGGTAAAGCTCTGTCATAAAGTGGGAGAATCTTGGGGCCACCAGGTCCCTACCCACCAGAAGTGAATGTTAGGATATTTTCCTTGTCTTGTTCTCCCATACCCAGAGCAGAAAGCCATATTAATATAACATAAGGGCCTGAAATAACCATCCCGTTTCTCTCCACCAAGCCTACATAAACACAGGCTGTCTGCCAAGGAAAGGCCATAAAATAAAGGCTCATAAATAAATGAGAATTAAACTCACAGACCTCTCTGCCAAGGGTCTTTTCTTGCCTTTTCCCACCCTCCATTTGTTTGTCCCCCTTTTCTCTCATTCTGCGCGAGTCCCCTCTCGCTAATATTCCTTGTCTTGCCTCTCTTCTCAGCTCTGTCTGCAGTTTTCTCTTCCCCTTTCATTCCTCCATTCCCACTCCCCCCAATCCATCATTGTCCAGTCCTGGCTCTCAGCCCCTGGAAATGGTCATTGCAACATGGCAAACAGTGGGCCATGGCCCTCCCACCTGCTACCAGCCGTAAGTGCGAGCAAGGGGGGCCAAAGAGGTGCGAGCAGGGGGCAAGGTCTTGGGGGGAAGAGGCAGCATGGGAGTGGGGTCTCGGGGGAAGGGGTGGTGTGAAGCCATGTTTTGGGTGCCTGTGCACCCCCACACGTATACACTTATAGAGCATTTCCATTGCTCCTGCCCATTTCCCCTCACTCTTCCCCTTCCATTATTCGGTCCCTTTTCTCCTATCTCCAGGGAAATCCTCTCTGCAAGGCTACCCGCATGAGGGGAGTCCTGGACTCCTCTTCCCCCAGACGCCTTCCCTGGGGAGTTCCACAAGGTTTGGTTCTTTCCTCTGTTCTACTCCTGCAGCGCTAGGAAAGGTGATGGGTTCCCACACATTCCTCACTCCACTGGCTCCCTACAGATCGAGTGACATTGAAGGTCTCTGTCCCTATTATAAGACTTTGAACAGACATGGCCCAGGTTACCTAAACCACCACTTCCCTTCAGCTTCTCTGAGGGTCCTCAACAGCGCTGCTCTTTGGGAACAATGGGCCAGCCCCAGCAAGGATTTGAAGTTCCTCTGGGCAGGAGACAGGGCTTCCCCATGGTTGCCTAGGGTGGCATGACAAGGAGAAGGGTGTCAGATGAAATCAAACAGAACTGATTGTTATGCAGTGGAGTGGATACGTGTACTACCAACGTTCCCTCAAACTAGTCACATGGTCAAGTGACTAAGAACTAGCCATTTGGTCAAATGATTGACAAGGAGGACAAGACATTATCCAAATGCCCAGTGTCACTCAATGAGCTGAACAACCACAAAGACACCAAACTATCGTATTGTACTGCAGAACGTCAAATACAAGAGAACATCTATCATCCAGCAACTGCAAATATTGCAGGAGTTTTCCACTGCTATGTACCAGCACCCGGCATTCAGGTAACACCCATTGTTCCATTCCAGTTTCTCAGCGAAGTATTTCCATCAGCTGGTTTAAGGCCCTGAGCAGCTTCATTCTATGAGACCTCACCCAAAAGAGGAAGATTAATCGACACAGAGGCATTTGCAGGGTTTGCACCATTTTCTCACAGCACAGCAGCTTCTAGGGGTCCAGGAGTTATGGGAGAACTTCCCTCCGGTATTGCTGCCATGTAACCAACAACAGTGTTTGAAACAGCACCAAGAACATGTCTTGGATTCCTCCCACTGATCTCTGCCTGCAGGTGACCTGGGTGAAGCTAGCCCGCCTACCACTCTCCCAGGATTCCCTCAGCCTCAACCGCGGGATTATGTTTCTTTTCCTCCAGTGGATGAGGGCACGGCTGCTTCTGACCAGAGCACTCACGGGTGCAAACAAAAACGTTACAGTCCCACCAATCCTCACAGGTTCACTTCCCAGGCCCATCCGTGGTCAGCAAAACGGGGCACAGGACAGCGTGTGGAAAGCAAGCAGAGAATGGGTGTGAGCGCAAGCAAAGGGCAAGCATTCCGAATGCCACTGACTGTTCACGAGAGCTTCTCTCCGCTTCTAAGTGTACACTACCATGGCCAGCCTCCTTTAGCGTCCAAACAAAAGTGAACAAAACAAACAGGAGCAGTCCCTTAGCTCACTGGCCCACCTGCTCTGACGCAGGGGGACTGGGCCTGGCCTGCTCCCAAAAACCAGCAACCCCGTGACAAGGACTTGATTGTCATTTGCATTCCCATAGCACCTAGGAGCCCGGGGCCCAGGAGGATGCTATGGGGCTAGTTGCTGTACTAACCCACAACAGAAAGACAGCCCCTGCCAGTCTAATGGTGAGAGCGCTAGCACATGGGAACCGTGTATGCATGTAACCCATTGGTACGGTCTTCTTCACAGGTGTGCAGCGTTCCCTGAGAAAGCATGCATGCAAAAAGAGGAGGTGGGAAGGTTGAGACATCCCCTTTAGCAGGATGCTTGTGCACATGGGTGTGGGGGAAGTTAGGGAAGCTTGCAGGTGGGACGGAGGAGCAAAGGGATGGGGCTATAGGAGAACACGTACATCAGGAGGGTATATCTGGATCTCTGCATGGGCTTTGCAACAAGGAGGTGTTGCACCCAAAAGCAGCATGCCAAAATAAAAAATGGTGGTATAAATATTATTCCTAGATCTCCTTGCAACGACTAAGGGAGAAGTGGTAGGAACAGTTACTGTCAGTCAGTTCGACCCCCCACCCCTCCACCCCTGCCGACTCCTAGGACTTGTTATCTTATGTCCCACAACTACTGCTCTGGCTGACTCACAATGAAATCCTAGGGGTACATGGAAAAATGAGAGCTGCCAAAATACAGGCAATAGATCATCACAGAAACCCCATTTTCTCCAAAACGCCGAGTGACGTGCAGTATGGTATGTTGCTCATCACTGCACTGAGTCCAGTCTTGTAAGTCCCACCTCAGAAACCAGCAAGCACCAGGCAAGCAGCTCGTCTCCAGCTATCCTGGCATTCCAGGAGAGGCTTCGTCAGCAGTGCTTAAGGGAACTGCCGTGGTGGTAACCCCTTGGGGAGATATATTGCTCTATCCTGCTCTTTGGGGCAGTGGCCTGCTCTTATCTGTGGGTCTGTATAGCAAGCCCAATGGGACCATGACTGGCGCTTCTATGTACTAGCACCCTGTCAGTGCCTCTGATACTAATACCCAAACATCTTCCATTTGAGGTAGTGGAGCTATCAGACAGTAAATATCCAATCTGTCATAGACACCACATAGTCTCATATCAATGAACCCGCAGTGAAAACAATGAAAATTTATTGTTTGCATATTTACAATAAAGTGCATCTATAACCCATTTCTGGAATTGCCCATTACCTGAAAACTTTAGCACTAAATGTTAAATTACCATGACACTCTGCTGGAGACAGACTGTGCTAAATGTTGCCAGGAAAGCTGAACTGATTTTTAAGGAACAGGAAATTAATGTACATTGCCTCAGGTAAGGAAAACAGGAAATGTGTGGAGAAAAACATGTGTCAATCATCCAACCCTTCTCCACTCCTTCTTCCCACTGTCCCATGCACATTAAGACCCATCCAGTTTATCCAGGAAGCTGCCTTCTTTAACCGCTTTCTTAATAAAGGAACAGAGAACAAAGGAACTGCTTGCATCCGATGAAGTGGGTATTAGCCCACGAAAGCTTATGCTTCAATACTTTAGTTAGTCTTTAAGGTGCCACAGGACTCTTTGTCACTTTCTTAACAAAGACTCACATGGTCTTCACCTGAACCAGTGCGTGAGGTTAGAACACACAACTCTCATCCTGAAGTCAATGCACAGGGTTAGACAGAACAATGCCCACGGTGAGGGAGCAGGATTCTTGTGCCGGAGTTGACACACAGGCTTACTGCACAAACGGACTCTAAGGGTATGTCTATACTCCCCTCCGGTGAGTAGTGTTCAATGTATCGGGGATCGATAAGTGGATCCCCAAAAGCGCTCCCGTCAACTCTGGAACTCCAGCTCACCAAGAGGAGTAAGCGGAGTTGACAGGAGAGCCGCCGTGGTCGACCCGCTGCCGTGGGGATCGCCAGGTAGAGTCAAACTAAGGTACTTCTTCTAAGGTCCAGGGAGGGATGACCCGGGGGGGGGGGGGGGGCAGGGGGAGGGGGGGGAGCTGCTCTCCATGAAGCCAGGTTTGTCCCTAGGACACAGCCAGATGCCAGATCAGGGGATTTACCTGGACCGGGCCTGGGTCCACAAATAGCATAACTGAAGTTGCGTAGCTTAGTTTGAAACCCCGTCCCACTAGTGTAGCCCAGGCCTAAGTTAGAGGGAGCTGAGGCACACACCTGCACAGAACAATGCTTCCGCTGGAACTGGATTCTCACAAAGCACAGATTTCTGACTTGTGATGCAAAGCCATAAACCATATGATTGCATCTAACTGGTCTGGATTCTCCTCTCAAGTGGGTGCAAATCAGGAGTCATTCCAGGAAAGGCAGTGAAGATAAACTGGTATAAAACCAGTGTGAACTGATCCTGCCAGCATGCAGAAAGGCTTCAAACGCCTCAGTGCTGGAGCTGTGAGGAGGGGGTAACAAAAGTTATGGCATTTTCTGAGGCCCGATCTAGCCTCCAAATGTCCCAGGCCCTAGAACCAAGATGCTCAGAGTTGTTCAGTGGTATACATGCAGTGGGACTGATTCTGATCTCCAGTGTAATGCCATTGACATCCACAGAGTTCCTCCTGATCCCCGGCATGTCAATGGATTCAGAATCAGGCTCACCTGGTTTCTAATTCCTCTGGTGGCAGTACATACAGCTGACCTGAAAACTGGATGGGAATATTACTATAAATAAGAATCAGTAGGAGGAAATGAAAGTGTGAAGCTAATCTTGTTGCTAGTTTAACAACCAGTTCTGTGTCTTACAGCCCGTCCCAGAAAACAAGGGGGTGGTACAGCACCACAGGCAGAGAGTCAGCCTCAGAGCCTCTGAACAAAAATGCCAGGATCTCCCTTTAATGCAGAGATGCCCATGGATGCATGTCCTCTCCTGAGTGGACAGAGAGGACACTTTCTGAAGACCCGGCCCTCTGTCCTGAGAACACAGCGCACTTGGCAGCCAGCATGTTAGATGGATGGGGAAAGGGCAGTGACTTCTTTCACATGAGATACCCCAGGTCACTTGCAATCACCATTGCCCCTTCTGGTCCCTCCTCCACATAGCTGCCTATTTCAAATGCATGAGAGCTGGTCCTAGATCACCTGTATGACCTGTTACAAATGAGCTCATACTGCCTTTGATCAATAGCACTTCAGTCAGACTACAGTCACTGCCTGGTGGCATCTCCTTGCTCTGGCTCTGCTGGGATGCACTGGATAGAAAGTTTCATATGAAAACAGAAAGGGGGATTTTAATCTTTCCTGTGTCCCAAAGCAGCCTGTGGAAGAACCTTCAGTTCACAATCAGACTCCTGAACCACTCATGGGCCTTATACAGTGGAAATGGGATCAAGGGTGTGACCTGCATGCAATAAAGAAGGATTGACTCAAGGCTCTCACATTCTAAATATGCTTGTTAATATGCAGGGAGGAATAACAGTGATTTGTCAGACAAGGGGTGTGTGTGTGTGTGTAAATCACTCATGCAAGACGTGGCAGGTCTTAGATTCTGTAGTCCCTGACCCTCCAAAAGTCTTGCAAAGGCTTCTGGTAAGAGGGGGGCTGGAAAAGACAGCCAGCCCAGGCTCTGTACATTAAATCATGCAGTAGGTTTCTCTAGTGAACTATTCCTGCTCAAAAATCTGGGACAAATGTGGATCTGAACAATAGAAATACTGCCACTGTTGTAAAGGAACCATTTCAAAAAAGAAATAATGGGAGCAAAGTTAAGCTTTGAAAGTGTTCAGATTTTATACCACTTTTCTGTAAAAATAATAATAATAATAATAATAATAATAATAATAATAATAATAATAATAAATAAATAAATAAATAATCAAAATCAAACCAACCAACCAAACCACCCCCTCTATATAAGGTGATAAATATACGTCTCTCCTTACTATCTCTGATTGTCAATCAATACACTTGCAAGAGCACTTAAATTCACCCTGATTTTTTTTTTATGATGCAACACTGGAGGAATTGTTAATGCCACAGAAGTGGTAAAAGGCAACGGTGCTCAGATACTATGGTGATGGACTACTAAATAGAGAGATAGCAATTTAAAAAGTAACACTTGTGATAGACACACTACCTAGCTCAATGCAGCCAGATGTGTGGGTGAAAGCTTCTCTGGTGACCCTCTTCTCTATGCAGATCAGAAGCACCTTTCAAGGTAACACTCCTCACAGGCTTTGTCAGGAAATTGGTCAGCAATGATTGTAGATTAATGAGTTTGTCCCCCATTCTCTGAAATTCCACACTGGGAACAGACAGGAAAAGATGAAATACCATTGAAAAGTGGACTGATTTCAATTACAGCTGTGCTTTCAACAGTGACTATCAGGCTGTGCTTTGCTAGCCAGCAAGGAAATGACAGATAGACCCCACATTCTGAATCTGTCATTAGAGGAAGAATAATGGAGGCTGCAAATGGAACATATGGGGTTCTCAAACCTGAAAGGTCTGAGTAAAGTTCATGGTTTCTGTACATAACTTAAGGGAAGAGTATATACAGCTGGCCCCTTTCCCAATTCACTGACAAAAGTCTCAGGCACTGGGAGCATAGCTGCTAATTTGCAGGGAGCGCCTGTATTTTTTGCTTCGCTGATTGATTAGTGGAGAATCCATAATGTCAGAGACCCCAGTGGGTTTTTCAGGAGTGCTCATTGATTGTGGACTCTGCTCCCGCTCAAGTCGCTGGGGAAACTCTGATTGGTTTCAGTGGGGGCTTAGGCCAATGCTGAAAATCCCACACTGGGTTTTCAGAGCTAGATGGCTGCAGAAGTCAGCCCTTTAGAGACCACACCCCAGAGGAAGGCAAGTAAGTTGGTTCAGGCCTATGAACAATAGTTGCTAACAGCCCTGCGAAGGGTGTTAATAAAGTGGCAAAGGTGGGAAAGCATCTTTTGTTCTTGGTTATCTGGCCCCAGCAGGATGGGCTAAGTATGGAGAAGCTCAGGGCAGGGAGGAAAAAGGAGGAAAATTGATCAGCCAGGTGTTCTTGTTTTGGTTCTGCATGTGCATACGCAGCCAGGTCATTTGGTCTCTCCTCCATATGACACAATATTCATCCAAGACACTCAAAAGCACCATTAAAAATGCATCACTCCGGATGATCCTCACACCATTCCTGAGTTCCTGGGGCCCTTCCCAAATCCACAATTGCTACATCTTGCACTTTTCCATCATGACACGCCCTCTGGTCACTACAAGATTGTACTGCACACATGCAAATATTGTTCTCTAGACATTGCAGCATAGTCTTTGGGCTGGTCCCCACTAGGGCTTAACGTCGACTTTATCGACGTTAAGTCGATATAAGCATGTACCCGTCCTCACATGAATGCCATTAAAGTCGATTTAAAGGGACCTTAAAATCGACTTCTGTACTCCTCCCTAACGAGAGGCGTAGCGCTAAAATCAACCTCTCTAGGTCGATTGTGGATTAGTGAGGACGCAAGTGACATTACTAGCCTCCAGAGGCTGTCCCACAATGCTCCATTCTGACCGCTCTGGACTGCTTCACTGCTCAACTGTGACCGCTCTGGACAGCACTCAACTTGCTGCTCTGGCCAGGTAGACAGGAAAAGACCCGGGAACATTTGAACAGCTTCCTGTTTGGTCAGCGTGGCCAGCTCACCTGCACAGCTCAGTCGCCATTTGAAATCAGCAGCACAAGCCGCCATGCAGAGCTCAGCAGCACAGGAGACCAGCCACAGGAAAAGAGATCCAGCATGTTCCAATAATGAGGTGTTGGATCTCATCGCTATTTGGGGAGAGGAATCCGTGATGTTGGAACTCTGTAACAACAAACGGAATACCAACACATTTGCCAGGATCTCCAAGGCCATGTTGGAAAGGGGCCACAACAGGGTCGCCCAACAGTGCCGCGTGAAAATTAAGGAGCTGAGGCAAGCGTTCCAGAAAGCCAAGGAGGCAAACGGATGCTCAGGGTGCGCTCCACAGACATGCCGGTTCTACAATGAACTAAATCAGATAATGGGGGGCGCCACCACCACCATTGCACCGGTCTCAATGGACTCCGAAGATGGGATAATCGTCAGGTCTGATGAGGATTCGGAAAATGAGGATGATGAGGAGGAGGGAAATATCACGGAGCAGCAGGACCGAAGTGGAGAGATACCTTTTGCGGAGAGCCAGGAGCTGTTTGTCACCCGGGAGCCAGTACTGTCCCAACCCTCCCAAGGGGGTACCCCAGCCCAGGAAGGATCCTCGGTGAGTGGTCTTTTTTTTGCATGCCCCCATCCCCCCCCCCACCAGTCTGCACAAGCACCCCCCCACTCCCAACAGGTAGCCCGTACACAGCCCGTGGTTTTCCTTTGGTTTTTAAATGTCCCGGTGCAGCGCGCCTGAACTCAAACCACACCTCCTCCCCCCGCCACGCTGCACCCCCTCCCGTCCCCCCCGCCAGTCTGTACAACTGCCCCCATCCCCCCCCCCGCCAGTCTGCACAAGCACCCCTCCCCCACACATTCCCAACAGGTAGCCCGTACACAGCCCGGTTTTGTTTTGAAGTTCGGGGTGAGCCACACGCAGTGTGCTGGAGGAGGGATCCACGTAGCTGGGGGGTTGGGAAGGGGGGGGTTACTCTGGAATATCCGAGTATGGTTTAAGGTTAACATGGCCTGCTGCATGGTGATTTCAGTAGCCGTGTTGTGTTGAGGCTGTATGTGAGATGCTTCTGTGACTTTTGTGTGAGGCATCCAGTAATTTTTTAGGTGCGGAATATACTCATAATAGGCCGTTGAATAATGTGGCTCCCCGTAGCATAGTACTCCCATTGTGATCCGTGAATGTTTCTGTCTCATAAACTTGTGCCTTTCTTTGCCCACAGCTGCACAGTTATCTCAGAATCCGCCCAACTGCCCCTCTCGCCGTCTGTCGCAGATACGGAAGCGTAAAAAGTAAACGTGTGATGACATGTTTAATGAACTACTCCGGAACTCCAATGCTGAGGCCTCACGGCAGACTGAATGGAGGGAAAAATTGCTACAGTCAAGACAGGAATCAAGAGCTGCAGCAGAAAAGCGTGAAGAACAACGGCTGGTGCTAAGAAAGGCGGATGGATGTTTTGATCCGGATAATGGAGGACCAAAGCGATATGCTCAGGTGTCTGGTAGAGCAGAACCAAAGATCGCCTCTACAGCCTCTGTATAACCACCTCTCCCCCACCCAAACGCGAGGTGAGAACCCGGGGGAGGAAGCTCCGGGGACCGACCCACTCTACACCACAAGCCAGCACAAGCAGCAGCAGGATGAGTGTATCCGAAAACTGTTAAAAGCTGCTGAGTCTTGGCCACCCTACACCACCCCTAACCCCTTCCCCACACCCGCTCCTCCACCACTGCGACTGCTGGTTCCCCCCCCCCTCCCCACCCCACCCCACCCCGAATTTGTGATGAACCAATAAAGAAACCGTGATTTTTAAAACAGTGTATTTATTTCCTCTGCAAGCATCGGGAGGGGGGAGGGAAAGAGGGTGCAAGGACGGCAGGCTTAGGGCTGAGCAGAGCAAGGGACCAGGTTGTCAAACGTCATCTTGGGCACTCATGAAACTGGTTTTCAAGGCGTCCCTGAGGCGCAGCGCCTCATGGTGCGCTCTTCTACTTTCCCTGGTGTCTGGCTGCTGGTAAGTAGTAGACAGTAAATTTGCCTCTTCCTCCCAGCCCGCCATAAACGTTTCCCCCTTGCTCTCACAGAAATTGTGGAGCACAGAGCAAGCAGCAATAACAATGGGGATATTTCTCTCGCTGATGTCTGAGCGAATCAGTAATGATCTCCATCTCCCCTTCAGTCGGTCTGTCACGGTACTGAAATAGTTTGGTACCGTGTAGATCAATGGGTGCACAAAATATTATGTGAAGGGGGTCATAACAGGTGTCTTATGTATGTATCTATTCCATATGTGTGCATCTATTCCATATGTGTGTATCAATTTTGTAATTAGAGCTATAATATTGGCTCTGGACTGTCTGTCTTTCCAAATATTGTGCTCTGCTGGGGGAGAAGATTCCTCAATACTGGGCGTCAGCTTGGCTTGGGCTGCCTGATGGCCCATTAAGGAACATCAACCACACAATGGACTTTGTATATGCCTGTCCACACCCGAGCTGCTCTAGGAATGTCACTGCCTGGTCAGAAACTGAATCCTGGAGAAGTCTGGTGATTGGACCTTGTGACTGTAAACCTCCATTTTGCAACCGGACTCTGCAAAAGAAGGAGGAGGGTCTTGGCTCAGAAGACAGAGTCTATAAAAGCTGGAAGAAGCATTCTTCATTTTGTCTTTTACCTCCAGTCTTCAGCCTGCCTTGTTTCCAGATTTGGATGGAACTTTGCTACTCTGGGAACTCTGGACTAAGGTGCTGACCCATCCCTAAATGGGGTGCATCCAAAGACTTTGATTTGAACCTGCAGTTATTCTACCTTTGCTGCAAGCCTGAACTAAGAGATGTGCCATTACTGCATGTAATTGATTTCTTTTAACCAGTCTTAACCCTCACCTATACCTTTTTCCTTGTATAATAAACCTTTAGATTTTAGATTCTAAAGGATTGGCTACAGCGTGATTTGTGGTAAGATCTGATTTGTATATTGACCTGGGTCTGGGGCCTGATTCTTTGGAATTGGGGAGAACCATTTTCTTTATTTGGGGTATTGGTTTTCATAACCATTGATCCCCAGGACAGGTGGCTGCTGGTGGTGATACTGGGAATCTGGAGTGTCTTAAGGGGATTGCTTGTGTGACTTGTGGTTAGCCAGTGGGGTGAGACCAAAGTCTTTTCTGTTTAGCTGGTTTGGTTTGCCTTAGTGTGAAGAAACCCCAGCTTTGGGCTGTAGATGCCCTTTTGGAAGCAATCTGTCCTGATCTGACACTCACAGTTGGATCCCACCAGGAACAGCACCGTCACACGGTCAAATGCACACTCTACTGCCATTCTGCACTTGCTCAGCCTATAGTTGAACAGCTCCTGACCCCTGTCCAGGGCCCCAGTGTAGGGCTTCATAAGCCAGGGCATTAAGGGGTAGGCTGGGTCCCCAATGAGAACGATGGGCATTTCCACACACACCCCCACGGAAATTTTCTGGTCAGGGAAGAAAATCCCTTGCTGCAGCTGTCTAAAAATCCTAGAGTTCCTGAAAACACGAGCGTCGTGAACCTTTCCCGGCCACCCCACGTACAGGTCGGTGAAACGTCCCTTGTGGTCAACCACTGCTTGCATGACCATAGAATAATATCCCTTCTGGTTTCTGTACTCTGCGGCCTCGTTGTCCGGTGCCAGGATAGGGATATGAGTCCCATCTACAGCCCCACCACAGTTAGGGAATCCCATGGCGGCAAAGCCATCTATTGTAGATTGCAGGTTTCCAAGGTTTATAACCCTGGGTAGCAGCTGCTCGACGATTGCCCTGCTTACTTGCATCACAACAGAGCCCACTGTAGATTTACCCACCCCAAACTGATTCGCGACTGACCGGTAGCAGTCTGGAGTTGCAAGCTTCCAGAGGGCTATCGCCACTCACTTCTCAACCGTGAGGGCCGCCCTCATTCTGGTATTCTTGCGCCGGAGGGCCGGGGAAAGCAAGTCACAAAGTTCCATGAATGTGCCCTTACGCATGCGAAAGTTTCTGAGCCACTGGGAGTCATCCCAGACCCGCAGCACTATGCGATCCCACCAGTTAGTGCTTGTTTCCCTGGCCCAGAATCGGCGTTCCATGGCATGAGCCTGCCCCATTGCCACCAAATTTGCCAGATTGTCGGTCGCCCTACTTCCAAAAACCGCAGTGTTCCCTGTCCCTGCAATGCATGTCCAGGGCCATGTCCTCCTCCTCACTGTCATCAGCTTCTGGAAAGCACAGTTGTCTCCGGATCGCATTCCTCTGCGGACGATGCAGCATAAAATCCAGAACAAGGCGGGAGGTCTTCACAACGGCCAGTGCTGCAGCGATGGCATCTGCGGGCTCCATGCTTGCAGTGCTATGTCGTTAGCGCAGTGCGGGGATGGGGCTCGAATATGGGACGCCTACCCACAAGTGCACAGCTTGAAATGGTGTCAGCGGTGCGAAAAAAAAGGTGCGGAATGATGACATGCCTACCCCTACCCACCGTGCAGCACTCAAAATGGTGTCGGCGTCACAAAAAAAAGGGCGCGGAATGATGACATGCCTACCCACAGTGTAGCACTCGAAATGGTGCCTGCTGGGGGCTCCGGGAACTGTGGGATAGGTACCCATAGTGCAATGCTCGCTATGTCAACGCTTGCAAAAGTTGTGAGGACAGACACTGTCGACCTGCTGTGCTTTGTGGGGATGCACTAAGTCGACTTTATAAAGTCTGCTTTAGAAAATCGACTTAAGGGCAATCGACCTAGTGCTGTAGTGAAGACATACCCTTTGTCGGACTCAGAAACTCCTGCACACCTGGGAGCCCTGCCTGTGTGCGCCAATTGAAGGAGGGGGAAAATCGAGGAAGGGGAGCTGCTCTAGGAGGCTGTCCATCAGAGAGAAAGAAATGCCAGGAAACTGCAAAGCAGTGAATAAGGAGGACATTGTAGGATGGGCAGCGTGTAGCATCCTGCAACCTTTTGTTCCATCACCCAGGCTTGGGAAAGTCAAGTTCAGCCCTAAAGAGAAGGCAACTGAGCATGCTGCTTGCTGCCAAGAGTTCTGGACTACAGAGCATCTTGAAGCAGGCTCCTGCTGGGAATGTCATCTAATCCACTCTGTCATCAGTGCCAGACATTTACCTTTATCCACATCCCACCTCCACCCCACTGAGGAACAGACACCCTCTGCACAGCATAATTAAACCATGAGCTGCAGACATGTGATTTGGGTCTCAAATAGCACCAGCCCCCTCTTCCCCAGTGCCATAAACCAAAACCATTAAGGAAGTTATAGGATAATCACTCTGCCCCAGAACCCCCCAGGTAGCACATCCCAAGTGGGGAGCCAGACAAAGGTTGGTTACAGAAGAGCCACTGCTGGGCTCGCAGATGGCAGACTTCCTGGCAGGAGGCTGTGAGCTGGGGGGATATTAACAGATCATTTTATGGCCAGGTTTTGCTGACTTGGCCTGGGCTAGGTAAACAACTTCCCCAACACACCCACCCACCAGGAAGGGTTTTTAATATCAATATAGGGGGGGGGGGGAAGTGAGGTCACAACTCGGGCACCTGGCAAGCATCAGGGTGTGTCTCCTCCTCTTGTCTTTATTTGCACATCCAGCTTCTACAAAGCTCAGCAGGGTGGCTTCACACTGTCCGGTACAACCTCCCCCACCCTGCATGTGCTAAGCAGGGCCGGCGACAGAAATTTGGGGCCCCCCTACTCTGATAGTTTGGGGGGGGCCCCAGCCCAGCCGGGCCCCCTCCAACCCAGCCGACAGCGGCTGGGGGCCCCCCAGCCCAGCCGGGGCCCCCCAGCCCAGCCGACAGTGGCTGGGGGGCCCCCAGCCCAGCCGCCCCCCACCCAGTCCAGCCGACAGCGGCTGGGGGCCCCCCAGCCCAGCCGGCGCTCCCCCCCCAGCTGACAGCGGCTGGGGGCCCCCAGCCCAGCCGGCGCTCCCCCCCCCCCAGCTGACAGCGGCTGGGGGGCCCCCAGCCCAGCCGCCCCCCCCCCAGCCCAGCCGGCGCCCCCCCCCCCCCAGCTGACAGCTGGCCGCAGCTAGGAGCGAGAGCCCGGGAGCAGCGAGCAGCGTGAGCTGCCCTTGCTGCTCCCTCCCCCCTCCCCGGACTGAGCCGCTGCTGCCGGCCGGGCTCACTGCTCGGCCGGGGACACGCGCTCGTCCGGGGGAGAGCCGCGCCGGATGGCTACGGGTAGAGCTGTACCGGACCCCCCCCTAAAGTGCGGGGCCCGGTACAGCTCTACCCGTAGTGCCCCCCTGTCGCTAAGACATGCCCTGGTGCTAAGACATGCCAGCTGCTTGAGAGACAATCCATGAGCCACCAGCGCCCCCATTCCCCAGCCCACCCATCCAGTCCTGGCAAGGGGCAGCCCCGGAATTCTCTGCCCTCTCAGGGCTGCTGACAGCAGCCTGTCCCTGCTCCACCAGACAGCAGTTCAGCTACAAAGGGGAAATGCAAAACAACAACGAAGTTCCTGAGCAGGCCCCTGGGGCAGGACCCCGGGTTTATTAGCAGCGGGTCACGAATTCTGCGGTTCTAGTTTGGCCTGAGCCCTCCCCTTGGAGCAGGGATTGCAGCTCCATCCCCGGATGCCTCCCTCTGCAGCACGGCCCCGACGCCCTCCCCAGGAACCAGCCCACCAGCACCGTTCACTCGGGGCGTTCAGACGCTGCTTTCCCTACCCGGCTCCGGATCGGGGTTGGTGCCAGCGGCCAGACGCCGCCTCTGTCCCCAGCACCCTGGTGCTCACCCCCACCCCTCGCTCGCACGGCGCTGTATGTAAGGACATCGCTCCCTCCAGCGCCGCCTCCACCCCGCGTCCCGCCGCAATGTGCCCGGCGAGGAGCCCAGGTCACTTGCAGCCCCGCCCCACGACACAGCTACCCCCTTCCCGCACCTGGCTCCCTAGGCCCGGCCGCGGGATCGGGGCCGCCCTCTGCAGAGGCGAAGGACACCGGGGGGCTGCAGCACAGGCAGGTGCAGAACCACGATCCCCGGCTCCATGGAGCTCCCCGTCCCCCTCGGTCACACACGGGACCGAGCCCAGGACTCACCGCTCTGCTCCCCCAGAAAGACCAGCTTGAATTTCCGCAGGGGGTTCCCGAAGTCTCCTCCCGCGGACATGGTGCCGGGCGTGGGGCAGGAGGGGGTCCCCGGGCGGGAGAAGGCTCCTTGCCTTTCCCTGGGCTCGCGGGCGGGGCCGGGACACGCCGGAGTCGTTCCGAAGCGATGGGGATGCTGGCGAGCGCCGCGCTCAGCCTCCTGTATCTTCTCTCCCCCGCCCCGCCGCCTGCGCCTGCGCCTGCGCCTTGGCTCCTTGCTCCTGATGTCATGCTGGAACAGCAAGCCAATGCAGTGCGGCAGGGAGCCTCGCCGGCTGCATCTGGGCAGGGTAGGGCAGGGCCCCTTGGGCAGCGTCCCCCGAGTCCCGGAGCCCCGGCCTCAGCGGCCCTGTAGAGCCGGCTCCGGCTGCAGGGGACCAGCCTGCAAAATGCTGCCTCCCCTGAGAGGGGCTGGGAGGGAACAGTGTCCTCGGGGATGTGCAGCAGCAGAGGAGAGAGAAGTGGACAAAATACCTCCTCCCAGAGCCCCCAGGCCAACCCCCCTGCTCCACCCCAGCTCACCCTGCTCAGCCCAGAGCCTCCTTCCTTCCCCTCCTCCTGCCTGGGGAAAACAAAGGCTAGGCACAAGCATCTCCTTCCCCCCTCCCCCCCACCCAATGCTGCACAAAGGAATCAAACCGTACAGCCTGTTAGTATCATTAGCATTATAGTAGGGCTCAGAGACCCCCTGGTACTAGGTGCTGGACACACCCATGACAGCTGATCTCTGCCTGGTTTACACATTAGGGCTCTGGGGCAGCCATGCAGTACCATGGGCTAACCCGAGAAAGGAGGTATTCTCATTTTACAGATGGGGAGCCACAGGTCAGAGAATAAGTGACTGTCCAAGATCATGTAGCAAGTCCCTGGAAGAGCTCCTGTAGCCCATTCAAGACCAACCAGCTACCTCTGGGGTGGAATGCGTCAGTTATGCAACCACACATGGGAACACCACCCCCATGGTTCATGGGGTATGTGATTGACATTTCAGGGTGAATTTGCGTTGTGAGCTCTGGAGAGGCACATTTTAAACAACGAACATAAGGGAGTCTCGCTTGGCGGGGTGGAATGGAATAAGCTGGCTGGAATGTGGCCAGGTAATACTGGTGGTCTTGAAAAAAGGAAAAAATGCCACTATCAAGTTAAGGAGCACCACTAGTCTTTGGGGCGTCCATGCACACAGTTACCAGGCCCAAGCCTGCCTAGCTTGTGATAAGATCATAGGACCATAGGGAGGAGTACAATCAACAATGGTATTTTTAACACCCACACTTCCAGTGCATTCTGGGAGGCAACTCTTTAACTAAAACCAGTGAATGATAGAAAAGAGGGGAAATAATCTAACAGGTCATCGTATCCACGCCCTCTCCACCACTGTAAGGTTCTCTCCAGTGTATTGTGAAGGGCTTTGTGTAGTGTAATTTCAAATGCTTCTGGCAATCAGGCTACCACCACCACATCCCCTGTGGGAAGCTATCACACCTATGTGTAATAGATCTCTCTGGCAGGAATGTATTTTGTGATATTCAGATGATACTTTCCTTTGCTCAGCTTCAGATCATAATTAATTATGGCTGCTGAAAGCCTCTCAATGCCCCAGGACCTTAGTTCTTCTACATATCACATGCTTGGAGACAATAATCAGAGTCCCCTGTAAGCCATCATTTAGAAGACTCTTTTATTTAAGTAGATTAATATTTCCTCACCAATCAGCTGCTGCAGCCACAAAACTCCAAGTTGGGTCTCAGAAGGCCAACCTCCCGCTCCATGACATGGCATCTTTGAGTCTGCAACCCAAACTTGCCTGGATTTTTTATCCACCAGAGCACATTGTATGTTCATATTCATTTTCCATCCACTACCACAGTGAGGTCTCTTCAACATTTCTGCTTGTTAAATATCTGTAGTAAGTGGAAGATTATTGTGATGGCAATCGTTAGGTGGCGCTATTTCGCTTCTATTGCGTCTCTATGGGAACGGCCTTGGCTCTCAGAGTTTATCTCATGAGAAGTCTCCTCCCAACTGCAGCTGGGAAGTTGTTTACCTACCCTGTGTGAATCTCGGCTTGTGTGAAACCAAATATGTAAACTGAGGCAGGATTGCAAAACATGTGATTAGCTATTCATGAGTTATGTATGAGATGCAAATGAGCATGAATATTTCTGTGCTGACACACCTTTGTGTGTCGGGATTCTTCTCTGGGCATTGCTCCGATGTGCCAGATCTCCTGTATCGCGGCTGCGCTGATTGGAGCCCCCAGCGCCAGATGGCCGCTACCTTCAATAAACTCACTACTTTCCATCTAGCCACTGTGTGTGAGCCTCGTTTCTACGGGACTCCCTAGGGCAGTGGTCCCCAACCCCCGGTCCGCGGACCGGTACCGGTCCGTGGAGCATTTGGTACCGGGCCGCGGCCACGTTCCCCTCCGAGCCGCCTTCCCTTCCGCATCTGGCGGCTTCCCATTCCGCATCGGCCGCCTTCCCTTCCGGTCCGTCATCACTTCCGCATTTTGCGGCTTTCCCGACATTTCCTGCGGCTTTTCGGCGGACATACAAGAGAGAAATTTGATTGTGAGCGACTGAATTCTGCGGGTTTTCGGCGGACATACAACGGTCCGCCGCACAGAGTGAAAAATTAAAATCACCCCCCGGGCCGCAAGCATGACTCGCCCGCGTTGACCGGTCCGCGGCGATCAAAAGGTTGGGGTCCACTGCCCTAGGGTACCCTGCAACAATATCTTTCTCCTATCGAATAGCAGATGTGGGATTATTTCCTATCGAATAGCAGATTGGGGAATTTAGTGATCTGCATTTTTCCCAGTCAAATATCCTTTTCATTTATTTCCTGTACTATTTTTTAATTCTCTATGTCCCTTTATTTTCTTTCTGTGGCTTCTCCTAGTTTACAGTATACCCCACAAATTTAACTCAGGACGGCTTGGCTCCTAATGGAAGATCATTACATATATATAAACCAAAGTTATTGCTGTACTTTGTGGTAACCTCCTGGATCCTTGCTCTATTTATTGATACCCTCTGCTCACCATTCTTCAGCCTGCTTTCATTTAATCTAACAATGATCATATCCAAGCTGTTTCAATATGTTTTCCCACTAAGTTTCATAAGGAAGTATCCTGCACCCTTTACAAAAGGCCAGGTGCACAAACCTATTGATTTCAGATTTTCCTTCCACTGATATTGATCAAGAAAAGCAAGCAGGCTTCTCCAGCCTGCTGCTTCTTGCTCTCTAGTATTTGCATGGAACATATTTTGAAAATCTGTCACACTCGTCAGTCTTGGGATCAGCACTGTGACAGATCGCCTTCTCATCCCTCTTCAAACACAGGCAGGAAACTCTTCTTAGGCTCCAACAGTGCTCTTTATTTCATAGTGTAAGGCCCCACCACCAATATACACAGCTTTATACACAGCTCTATAGCTTACAGCTCTACACAACTCTATATAGTTCAGCTCTGTCAGGCCCCTAGCCTCAGCTCTATTTCAGCTCTGTACCTTTCTCTATCTTTCTCTCTCACTCCTCCACACTACCATACCACCACCACCACACTGGGCTTCCTGCCTGGCAGGCTTATATCCTCCTGAGGAGGCTGCAAGGTGCAACCCATCCAGGCTGATTGCCCTGCAGCCCAGGTGGCTGATTAGGCTTTCTGCAAGGGAGGTTTGCAGAGGGCTTTTCTGCCTCTTAAAGGGGCGGCAGGCTGGGTCAGGCCCACCCTGCCACAGCACTTTTTAAACGTATGTATAAAGTGACACTAAGTAAATCAATGAGGTGGGCCAAATTCCTCCCATGGGTAAATCCACTGAAGTCAGTGGAATTAGACTATCATAACTCTAAGCCCTTACGGTTTTACTCACCTATCACTTCCTGTATTTTACCAGAGCGTGACCGGTAGGAAGAAGAACTGTTGTGTGCTGGGATCTTGTACAGTGTTCAGACCCCAGTGAGGCGTCCACCATCCCATGACTGCTGCTAGAAGTGGCTCCATCTTTTCTCCCCTCCCAATTTAAGGCAAGGATACCACCTTGATCTATCTTAGCCTCATGGGCCTCAATTCTCAAAAGTAGTTATGCACCTAACTCCCCATAGCAACTAGGAGCCCAAATATTTTGGCGGATCTGGGCCTCTGGTCCTACAATTCTGATTTACGAGGCGAGGCTGAGGGAACTGGGATTGTTTAGTCTGCAGAAAAGAAGAATGTGGGGAGATTTGATAGCTGCTTTCGGCTACTTGAAAGGGGGTTCTAAAGAGGATGGATCTAGACTGTTCTCAGGGGTAGCAGATGACAGAACAAGAAGCTTGCAGCCCTGCCCCCTTACCATGCCGCTCCCAGCGGCAGCTCAGGCCCCACCGGAGCCATGCCGCTGCAGCGCTGTCCAGGGCCGCTCCTGGACACGGCATGCAGAGGCTCCAGGACAGCGGGGAGGGCAGGACAGCAGGGGAGGGGCCTTGGGTAGCTTCCCCAGCTGGGAGGCTGGGGAGGCCAGGCAAAATTAGCTTGCAGGCCGGATGTGGCTTGAGGGACATAGTTTGCCCACCCCTGCTTTATCTCCTGCTCTGCTGCACCAGATAGCTTCACTTTCCTTACCAAGGGGCCAGCAACTGCTTTTCTGTCTCTCCCCAGCATGGGGAGGTCCCAAAACTGACTTCCCATCCCTGCAGACCCAGTGATCAGTGGGCAATGGCAGGACACCCTTCTCTCTGTGACTGACCTGTGAGGCGCTGCGTGGCCTTCAAATGACTGTGAGTGGGACACATCTTTCCAAATGAGCGATGCTACGGGTGCTGCGGGAGTCACTGTTATATGTCATGGGAGCACTAAGATGGTGGCCAAGGAGTGCCCTGCACAGGATGGGGGAAGGGCAGAGATACGTCAGGAATGTACCATTTATGATACCTTTCCCCACCCCCTTCCCAATCCAGTCACAGGGCTGATGGTCCTCTGGGTTGGCCCCTGCCGCACCTTAGAGAAGTTCCAGACTTGCTCTAACTGGTGCCTGACTGCAAGTACCCCCACAGGACCATGCTACAATTCGGGCTGAGTGGAGCACAGCATCAATCCGGCTGCCACCTCAGCACACGCCGTACACTGCACAGCGGGGCCAGGGCAGCGCGTGACTCCTCCATTCGGGGAGGTTGAGCACACCCAGACCATGTCCTCCCCCAGGCCCTCCCCCGCTCGGACTCCTCCCCCTGAAGCCTCATCCATGGTCCACCCTCAGCCCCACTCAGTTCCCCCGCCCACCCCTTTCCCTGAGGCCCCCTCACCCACCACATGTGCACCTCTTTCCCTCTCCCCCCCTGCCAGCTGGCCGGCAGCTCACCCACATCTCTTCTCCCCCTCCCCCCGCCCGCCCGCAACTCACCATTCACACTCACCTCTTCACAGGTGCCTGCGGGGGAGGGGAAGGCTGAGCAGGAGTGGGGCTTCAGGGAGGAGCACAGCTGGGGCCAATGGGGGGGCCCTTTTGGCAGCAGCACGCTCCAAAGGTGATGGGCTGGCAGAGTGGAGTGGCACTGGGCTGGCTTTGGTGGCTTCATACCACATGGGGATCCAACTGTCTAATCAAACACCTTTCCCCACCCCTGCCCTGCCCATTCTCTGAGACCACACCCCTGTTCCACCCCTTCTCCAAGGTCCTGCCCCATGATCTCTCCACCCCCTTCCCTCAGTCATTTGCTCTCCCCTATCCTCACTCATTTTCACTGGACTGGGGGATGGGGTTGGGGTGTGGGAGGAGGTGTGGGGTGCAGGCTCTGGGCACTGCTCCCTCCAAGCTATGAGTGTGTGCACACAGATCCCCCCCCCCCGCACAAAAATTTGCACAGAAGCACAAAAATGAGCTCATCTTGCCCTGTCTCTTTGTATTGCGCCCTAGTTCTGCAGCCTGCAGTCACTCCTGCTTGCAGGCCTTAGCATGACCCTATGGCAAAGGCCCAGGATGCAGCAGAGTTGCCACCAGGGGACCTCCACTCTCTGGAGCTCCATCTGCTTACACAACTGCCCCACTGTAGCGTACTGCGGTCTCTGGCTTTCAGCTGACCACTGCTGCTGGACCCGTATGCCTTGCAAACAGGGCAATGGGACACTAAGAGACAGCCAAGGATAAGCAGATGCCCAATCCAACATAAGACTGATGGTCTGAAATGCTGTGTCTATTGATATCCCCATTGTACCCTGCGCTGAATGGGCAGCCACACCGGTATCAGCAGGTTGAAAGCTGATGGGGGCTGGTAGTCTGTGATCAGTAGGAACTTGTTTAGCTAATAGGGAGTGTGGCAGGGCAGGGGTAAAACCTCTTGAGTGCCCTGCCACTGCCCACTAAGCCCTGCTTTCTAGCAGAGAGGCCAGGTGCACTGGCTCCAAACAGCCAGCAAAGGGCCCAGCTGTGGGCTCTAGGGAGGGCTGGCTCATGGCCATAGGCTGAGCTTAGCTGCCACAGCTGGGGCTAATGACTGAGAGGGCTAGAAAAGCCCTGAGTAAAACTCAAGTTAGGAGACTAACCAGGAAGGGGACAGGAGGCTACAGCTCTGTCTCCTCAGTAAGGATGAGGTGCTTTAAGGCTCACTGGGGATAACTGTTGGGGGCTAAAGGGAACCATTTTGTTGCAGTGTAAATAAAAGTACAAGGGTGAAACACCAAAGGAAGGTGTGAGGATTGTTATTTTGTCAGCCTGAACATGGGGCACAGGGAAGAGAAGAAGGAGAACTGTGCAGACCCTGTGATAGGGAGATATCTGCAGAGCATGCTAGCCCCTTTCTCAGGTCTGCAGAAAAGGACCTAGAGGTTACAGTGGATGAGAAGCTGGATATGAGTCAACAGTGTGCCCTTGTTGCCAAGAAGGCTAATGGCATTTTGGGCTGTATAAGAAGGGGCAATGCCAGCAGATCAAGGGACATCACCTCAAGAGGCCACCTAGTCCAACCCCCTGCTCAGCCCGCCGGAGCCACGCTGCTGCAATGTTGTCCAGGGCCACTCCTGGATGCGGTGCGTTAAGGCTCCAGGAGAGGGGGGAATTGGGGGTAAGCAGCAGTCAGGGGACAGGGAGCAGGGGGGTTGGATGGGGCAGAGGTTCTGGGGGGCAGTCAGGGAATGTGGAATGGGGGGGTCAGATAGAGTGGGGGAGTCCTGGGGGTCTGTCAGGAGGTGAGAGGGTGGATGGGGTAGTCAGGGGACAGGGAGCGGGGGAGGGTCGGGTATGGGGTGAAGTTCTGGGGGGGTGGTTGGGGGGGCTTCTGGGAGGAGGCGTTCAGGGGACAAGGATCAGGATGGGTTGGTATTCTGAGAGGGGCAGTCAGGGGCAAGAAGTGCAGGGGGGGGGGTTGGATGGGGGCAGGGCCTTCCCTACCCGGCCCTCCGTACAATTTTGGGACCTCAATATGGCCCTCAGGCCAAAAAGTTTGCCCACCCCTCAGATAGTCACAGTAGCGAGGTTGGAGGTAATCTGGTGAGCACTGGCTGAGGATCAGTGTCTAGTTCAGGGTCTCTGATAAAGCCTCCTCTTTCCCCAGCACTGTCTCAACCAACGTGTTTTCTCCACACAAGAAACAACACCTATCATTGAGTGAAAGGATGGCCCAGTGGTTAGGACTCAAGAGATCTATGTTCAGCTCCCTGTTCCACCACAGACTTCCTGTGTGACCTTGAACAAGTCACTTAGCCTGGCTATGCCTCCATTTCCCCATTTGTAAAATGAGGCTAATAGAACTGCCCTTCAGGTTTTCAGATACTAGGGTAAATAAGGGGAGGGCATTCAAGCCCCACAGAGAGGTGAAATTTATGTGGCTAGCTTTATTTAACACCCTTGGTGGCATGACCTGAAGATGGCTACAGCACCCCAAAGGCCAGCTTCTCAGGTGCTCAGCTCCTATTCAGACACCTATAAGAGGCAGATTTTCAGGGCCTCTGCACAGGTGTTTGTTGCATACCACCTTTGGCAGCATACCAGTGCCATCTAGTGGCAAAGCGAAAATATAGAGCTGCTGAGGGCGGGGTAGGGAGGAGTGAAGGGATTACAGAGCAGGGAGTGAGGGGGAAAGAAAGAGGAATGTCTGCAGACGTTAGAAGGGGCGAGAGTGAGCCAGAAGGGCGGTGAGGGTAATGTTAATACAAAGGCAATACTAGGCCACCCAGACCGATAGATTCTACTTGCTTTTCTCAGCTGTGATGTAACTGTCCCTTTCTATTGTACGTGTCTGTGTCCAGTTCCAAAGTATCAGCCCAGTTGCCCATGTGGGTGTTTGCTAGAAGGCTGCTATAAAGAGTGCACTGTATTACAACTGCCTCCTGGAGGAAAGTGTTGCCTTGGGGCGGGAAGTAAGGCAGATATCAGGTAGGCAGCAGCTCCCTCGGTTTCAAGGTGCCTAACACCACACTCCATCAGCTGTGTGGGGTAATGCAGGGAGATGTGTAACAGACTCACCAACACCACTTGCCAGAGACCTGGCATATTCCATGGCAGGCTCCCTGCCAGCTATGGGCCAAGCCTGACCTTCCGTAGTTTGTGAGCTTTCAGCAAATCCCAGCTCAAACTGGTCTGGCCGCCAGCACAAATCTCAAGGCTCCAGACTAGCAATCTAGGACCTTGATTCAACAACTCCAGTCCCTCTGATCTCTCCCAGCCTTGCTCTTTGATACAATTCACCAACAGCCCAGCCAGTCCCAGCACAAGCTGCTTGAGATTTGTTCCTTTGCAAATTCCAAAAGCTAAGGAGGACAATAGAGAGATCACAGCAGCAGCAGTCACACCTTTAAATGCCCCCTGGTGCTTTGGGAGCAGGGTACCAGGATGGTGATTCCCTACAACACCCAGCTGAGTGGAGACTGGAGAAAATGGAGGGGGCGGGGAATAGTGGGGAGCTTTGGGAGTAGGTTGGTGATGTTGTGAAAGGGAATGAACATTGATGCAAACCCTGCTAACCCAGCATGGCTCTTTGCCTCCATTAGTGGCTAAACCACATAGAGAAATTTATGAACCTGCTACTGCCTCTGAGCTAACAGAGTTCAATCAGTGGCAGCTCATGCTTTTAGAGCCCACAGTCCAGGGTTTGATCCACACAGGTGACCAGAATAAGGGCATCATTGTGACCTGGCCCATTCAGCATACATCTGTGTAGCACTGATGCCTTTGGGTGGGATGTTGGAACAGGGATTGAACCTGGGACTGCTGGATTTTAATAGATGAGCCTCTACTGCCTGAGCTAAAAGAGCCCCCTTGCTTATGTTAGAAAAATGTAACTTAGAAGCAACTATATTATGAATGTTGTGTAGTACGATTTTAAAAACAGCCTTAGAATATAGTCTCACCCTTATCTATGCACTCCTGACCCCTACCCTGCATGTATCTTAAACTCATCTTCATCCTGCCCCCGCTGTGCTTTTCACAATGCAGGAGACACCGTGTCTAAGTACCCTGAACCTCCTGTCCTGAAAGAGTGCCACAGGTAAAAGGAATAGATTAATACCGAACAATGGATGTGATAGCCATTAAGTGTTCTCACCTGTGTAAGTGTATTGAAAGCCCTCCTCCCTCATTCACACCTGAGTATAAGAAAGGCCTCAGCCTTGCATAGAGTCGAGCCAGTTGTTTGGGTGATAACCCCTCTGACTCCTATTGCTTGCAATAAATCTTGTTTTCCAGAACTACTGAGTCATGCCTGTCCTTTGAGAGACATATTGGGATAAGCCTCCAAAGGTAAGTAGTTTTTGCAACAATTCTGGCACCCCCAGATGGGACACCTTTGGACGACTCCGTGATCACAATAGGCCGACCAGAGGAAGGAAAGTGTACACCAGGCCATTTTTGTCTGTCCTAACTCTCGACCCGGTCTGCGGTGATACCCGGAACGTTAAAGCGTGAGTCCCTACAAATCAGGCAGACCAGAGTTTGGGGGCGCCTGGGAGACAGGAGCGGTGTAAGTATCTCCATTACTCGCATTGTTATTTTGTTTGGTGATTTTAGTACTTTTGTATTAATTCGCTGTTTGTAGATTCCTTGTGAATCATTTGGTATAACAATGGGATCGGGTCACTCCCGAATGGAAGATTCCGCCTCTCCCTTGGGTTGTATGTTATGTAACTTTGGTAAATTTAAGAGTAATTATGGTATTAAGATGACTAAGGATGAGTTGATTATGATTTGTCAGTTGGAATGGACCACGTTCGGTCTTGGTTGGCCTGATTCAGGGTCTTTTGATGTAGACCTCACAACTAGGGTTTATAAAATGGTGGTTACAAATCAACTGGGACCAGTTCCCCTATATTGATTGTTGGCTAACAGTATGTCAGGATCGGCCCCCTTGGCTTATTAAATGTGCCTCAAAATTGTGCAAACAAATGCGCCTAGGGGTTCCCAAGCCTCGTCCGGCTATTCTCTGCGAGCCTGCAGAGATGCTTGTCTCGAGACTGTAATGCCATCAGTCCCCCCCCTCCCCCCGTATAGGCCACCCACCCCCATTCCCTCAGGAAGTGGTCCAACTGGCCCACCTCCGTCTGTTACTAGCCCCCTTCAACAGGCTAGTCCCCTCACACCAGAGGATAGCCCCCTGCCTGTGACAATAACTGATTTGGTTGATCAAGTTGCTGAGATTGATTCAATTGATTTCCTCTCCCCTAATCGCCAAGCGGGACATGCCTCTCATACCCGAAGTCATGATTTAGTGAACCGAGCATGTCCCATGCGAGAAGTAATGTCCCCCACTGGCCGAACATCTTCCTCTATGTTCCCTTTTCTACCACGGACTTATTTAATTGGAAAAGTCAAAACCCCTCTTACAGGGAAGACCCCTTAAAAATGCAAAGCCTTTTTATATCCATTGGTCAGACTCACCACCCAACTTGGGCTGACATCCAAACGATGCTCCAAACCTTTCTAACTCAGGAGAAACGGAGATTGATTTTAGATAAGGCTGAGAGAATGGCCACAGAAAGGGCAGACAGACTAAGTGATGGAATTACTACAACACAGAGCCTTTGCCCTAGAAAGGAACCAAACTGGGATTATGAAACAAATAATGGGAAACAAAGTTTGGCAGTATACTCAGATTTAATAATAGAAGCATTAGGGAAGGCCATTCCCCGAGTTACTAATCTGTCAAAAGTATATGAGATTCGGCAGGGAAAGGAGGAAGATCCTTCAACCTTCCTCCAGCGACTATCTGAGGCTTTTCGCAAATTTAGTGACTTAGACCCCGAATCACCAGATAATCGTAGAATGTTAAACTTGATGTTTATTGGCCAGTCTGCCCCAGATATCATAAAGAAACTGCAGAAAACGGAGGGTGGACCGGGAAAGCCAATTTCAGAACTAGTTGAAATTGCATATAAAGTGTACAGCAATAGAGACCAGGTAGCAGAGAAAAAGGAGGAAAAGAAAGGACAGAAGCAGATGGCTATGCTGGCAGCAGCAGTGACTGGAGGATCAGAATCACGAAATTGGCAAAATAAGGAAAAGGAAAAAACAGGCCAGCCCAGAAAGATGAATGTGCATATTGTAAAGAGAAGGGTCATTGGAGAAGAGAATGCCCGAAGTTAGAAAGGAAACAAGGAGAACAGAGGCAAGAGCCGCAGTCAGGAAGACAGATGAGGGCTAACACTTCGGGAGAAGAATCCAGTTGAAGGGGACCGGGATCTGAATCCGCCACCCTGCGGGCAATAGCTCGAGAAGATCCCATGGTACAGATAAGGGTGGGTGGCAAGGAATATAAAGCTCTAGTGGATACCGGGGCTACGTATTCTATGATTCCTGTAAAACCCCCTTCTGCTGAAGAAAGCGAAAAACGTGATAATAGAAGGAATTGAGGGTAAACAGAGTAAACTGCCTGTATATAAGCCCTTGCTTACAAAGATAGGGGACAATATGCTAGAGCATGCCTTTATTGTTTCACCTACATGCCCTGTTGCTCTGTTAGGACGAGATATCCTAACCAAACTACAAGCTGAAATCTTTTTCCAAGGAGAACAGATTGTAATACACCTACCAGGAAAACAGGGTTCAAACTATCAAATGGCCCTCTTTAACAAGGAGTCAACTACCTGCACAGGGAACATTGAAGCCTTAGAAGGAATAAACCCTGATGTATGGGCAGATGGAAACCCTCCAAGGGCAACATCCGTACCCCCTGTGAAAATACCACTAAAAGAAAAAGAAAGCCCTGTCTGTGTAAAACAGTACCCTTTGTCAAAAGCAGCTTGTCTGGGTTTAAAGCCCCTCATTGAAAAATTCAAGCAATGGGGCTGGCTAGTAGAAGGGTCATCCCCTTTTAATACCCCGATCTTAGGAGTGCCTAATCCGGATGGCACCTATAGATTGGTGCATGATTTAAGAGCAATAAATAAAAAGGTTATTGTAGACCACCCTATGGTCCCAAATCCTCACACCATTCTAACACAGATTCCATCTGTAGCAGCCGTTTTTACAGTGTTGGATTTAAAGGATGCTTTCTTCTCTATACCATTAGAAAAGGAAAGCTGGAAATTGTTTGCTTTTGAATGGAAGGACCCAGAAACTCACTATAAGACCCAGTTATTGTGGACTGTTTTACCTCAAGGTTTTGTGTCCTCCCCCCATCTTTTTGGAACAGCATTGCAGAAAGATTTAGAAAACTGGAAAAGTCAGCATTCAGAGATTGCCTTGCTCCAGTATGTTGATGACTTGTTAATTGCCAGTCCTAATCTGCAAGTGGTGAAAAGAGCAACCGAGTCTCTGCTAAAAATTCTAGGGGAAAAAGGGTATAAAGTTTCATGGGAAAAAGCCCAGATATGCCAGCCAAAGGTTACCTTCCTGGGGTATGAAATTGAGAAAGGGGTACGAGCTCTTAGCAAAGATCGAATAAGAGCAATTCAAGATATGCCTGCCCCAACCAACCCCAGAGAACTACGAGCCTTCTTAGGCCTGACAGGATTCTGCAGAATGTGGATCCCAGACTATGGTGGTAAGGCTAAACTTTTATATGAATCTCTCACTAAAGAAGGCCTCACAAATTGGAAATGGACTAGTGAGCATCAGCATGCTTTTGAACTGCTAAAGACAGCCTTAATGCAGCCTCCGGCTCTCATGATTCCTAATGAGCGTAAGCCCTATAGACTCTATGTACATGAGAATAAGGGCATTGCTTCGGGAGTTGTAACCCAGCCGGTAGGCCCGACCTGGAAACCTGTGGGCTATTACTCAAAGGTACTGGACCCGGTAGCCAAGGGATGGCTGGCTTGTCTAAGAGCTGTAGCAGCAACTGCAACCAAAGTGGCAGAAGCCCAAAAGATAGCAATGGGAGCAGATATGGACATACACACCCCACATGGGGTCCCCCAGATTCTTGGAATGGAAGGTGGGAAATTCTTAAGCCCTTCTAGACAGTCCAGGTATGAACTCTTCCTATTGTCTAACCAAGGGCTTACATTTAAACATACTACAGCTTTAAATCCAGCTACCCTTCTCCCTGAGCCAGGACCACCTAACCACGATTGTTTGGAAGTACTCACAGAGACGGTGCTAATTCGACCAGACCTGCAGGACAATCCCCTGGAAAACCCAGATGAGGAATTTTTCGTGGACGGATCCAGTAGTATGGTACAAGGCACCAGACAGACGGGCTGCGCTGTTGTAACCCCGACTGAAATATTGTGGAAGGAGAAGCTCCCTGCCAGCTGGTCAGCGCAAGCAGCAGAACTAACTGCATTGACACGAGCCCTCTGGCTGGGGACAGACAAGAGGGTAAATATCTTTACTGACTCTCGATATGCTTTCTCCACTGTGCATGCTCATGGACTATTATGGAAAGAGCGTGGATTTATTACAGCTTCAGGGCAGAAGATAGCAAACGGACCACAGATCCTGGCACTGTTGGACGCCCTTAAACTACCTAAGGAAGTCGCTGTGGTTCATGTCAGAGCCCATGGACGAGCTACAAATGAACACCAAAGAAAAGGGAACACGAAGGCAGACGCAGCTGCAAAGGAAGCGGCACAGATGGGAGGCGACGTAGGATTTGAAGGAATTGCACAGGAAATCCCAACATGCCTTGAAGATTGTGTGGTGAAATACACCCTGGAGGATGATAAAGCAGCACAAGACAACCTGGCAGTAAAGAACAAAAATGGCTGGTGGGTAGCACCAGGAGGAAAAATCATGATACCACGGCCATTACTGCTGGAAGTGCTCTTGAACCTGCATGCTTCTACACATATGGGAGGAAACGCAATGGGAGACCTGCTGGTACGTCAAATAATATCACCAGGACTATACTTGGAAGCACACAGAGTGGCAACACAGTGTCCAAAGTGTCAAAAGGTGAACCCCAAACCACCCCGACCACCGGTTCCAACGGGAGGAAGACAATGGACTTACTACCCTGGCCAGGCATGGCAAATTGACTTCGCTGAACTTCCCAAGGCTGGACGATACCAGTACCTGCTAGTGCTAGTGGACCAGCTAACCGGATGGGTGGAGGCATACCCCACCAGGACTGCCACAACATCTACAGTAGCACGAGTCCTATTACAGGAACTGATACCGCGATTCTTACTACCAGAATCAATTGAGTCAGATCAGGGTAGCCACTTTATAGGAAAGGTAGTGCAGGAAGTAGCTAAAGCCCTAAACATTAAGTGGAAGCTCCACACCCCGTGGAGGCCCCAGAGCTCAGGACAGGTAGAACGTATGGATAGGACCATAAAAACCATGTTAACGAAAATCTGCACTGAAACACACTTAAAATGGCCCCAAGCCCTACCCCTTGCCTTAACTCGTATTCGCAGCATACCCCCTAGAGCAGTGTTCCCCAACCTTTTCATGGCCGCGGACCGGTCCACCCGGCCAGTGCAGGCTTGCGGCCCGGGTGGGAATTTAATTTTTCATTCTGTGCGGCGGACTGATGTATGTCCGCCGAAAACCCGCAGAATTAATTCGCTCACTTTAATTAATTACTTTGATTCGCCGCGTCGGAGTCTTTTAAGTCCGCCGAAAAGCCGCCGGAAGCCGGAAGCCGGACCCGGGGGAAAACGCGGCCGCGGCCCGGAGGAGAACGCGGCCCGTTGGGGAACACGGCCGCGGCCCGGAGGAGAACGCGGCCCGTTGGGGAACGCGGCCGCGGACCGGTACCAAATGCTCCACGGACCGGTACCGGTCCGCGGACCGGGGGTTGGGGACCACTGCCCTAGAGGATTAAAAATATCCCCTTTCGAGTTAATGTTTGGAATGCCTCCTAGAGTTCTGCCAGCAGGGTGGAGGGAACAAGTGACTATTGAAGTGGGAAAAACTGAGCTTAAGGAACATGTGATTGCCTTGCAGTCTGTATTGTCTTCCCTCCACAGATTCGCTGCACCATTCCAGAGTCTGCCCCTGGACACTCCTATCCACAACTTCCAGAAGGGAGATCAGGTGTTGGTACAGAAGTGGAAGAAGGACCCTTTGTCTGAGAGGTGGGACAGACCTTATCAAGTTTTACTCACAACACCCACAGCTGTAAAACATGAGAACAGTGATAAATGGACACATTGTTCACGTGTTAAGAAATACACCCCACCTCTCCTCCAGAATCTTGAGACGCCACCTGAAGACAACTGGACCACTACTCGCCTGGATCCTCTGCGACTTCGACTTAACCGTGTTCAGTAACATGTTTGTGTTCCGCATTTTGATTGGATATGTCCTTGTATATAGTATGTATAGTTTAACCCCTCAAGGTTTCCAAGCATACGAAAACACTTGGGTATCATTAGCAAAGTTGGCCTTACATTCATCTATCTTTTGTCTGCCAAATACATATGCTGTAGGTAAGATTATGGAAACATGTTTCCTTGGCATTAGTACAACCCCTTCCACACTGCAAAATTACACACACTTAAAAGATATTGCCAAAACGATGACGTATGATGATTTGTATGAAATGGGCCAAATAATAAGCAGCCCATCCGCCAAGGTGTTCTCATTTTTGGTTACAAAGGTAACACCAGCTGCCCAGTGTGTCACTTTTGGAGGCGCTACTCAGTATATCCATGATCTTACAAACCAAGAGTTGGTCTGTAATCAGACCACCACTCAGTCATTTGCTTTTGCTCCCATGCTTTTGCCCCCTGGCTGGTTTTTCCTTTGTGGGCGCACCGCTTATTCATATGTACCAGCTAACAGCTCGGGTGGGCCCTGTACAGTAGGACAGTGGTCCCCAACCCCCGGGCCGCGGACCGGTACCGGGCCGCACAAGAGCGGGAGCGGTGAGGCGGTGGCGGCGGCAGGCCGGTAGGCAGGCGGCGGCGCAGGCAGGGCAGGCAGGCAGGCGGCAGGCGGCGGCGCAGGCAGAGCAGGCAGGCAGGCGGCAGCGCAGGCAGAGCCTGGCGGTTCAACACCCTCCCCCTCCCCCCGGGCCGCAGTAAAATTGTTGACCGGTTGACCGGTCCGCGGTGATAAAAAGGTTGGGGACCACTGCAGTAGGAAGGGTAGCGCCCCTTATCATCCCCACTCCCCAACATAACACCAAAAGGTACAGACGGGGAAGTATACCATTGGACTCCTCCTGTAAGTCAGACATTACATTATTTTCAGAAGGAGAAGCTAACACCCTCATTTTCTCTCTCATTGGTGTGCCTGGAATGGTTGTACATAATTACTATGCTATAGTTCACCTGGCTTGTACTGTAGCTAAGGCTTTGAACCTAACTTCCTCTGTCTTGGCCCGCCTTAACCAGGAAATGGGAGAAGTCAGGCAGGGAATGTTACAAAATCGTCTTGCTATTGACTATCTGCTTCTCAGACAGGGACACAGCTGTTCTGAGTTCACTGGCCTTTGTTGTTTTAATATTACTGATGAGAAAACTTCCATTGAAAAGGATTTATACAACTTAAAGGAACTAGTGCATGGGATAAAGCAAACTCAAGGTTTTGATTTTTGGTCATGGTTGCCTGATGTTATGGATGGATAAAAACTCTCATAAAGGGAGGAATCTATTTTGTATTAATAGTATTAGCTATAGGATTGTGCTTTTGGTGTGTTATGAATTGTATTCCATTGTTGTGCCAACAATCCCCACCCAGGAGAGCTAAGCTAACTCTGCTCCCCGATAGAATATAGAAGAAATCATCTTTAAAGAGGAAGGATTGTTAGAAAAATGTAACTTAGAAGCAACTATATTATGAATGTTGTGTAGTATGGTTTTAAAAACAGCCTTAGAATATAGTCTCACCCTTATCTATGCACTCCTGACCCCTGCCCTGCATGTATCTTAAACTCATCTTCATCCTGCCCCCGCTGTGCTTTTCACAATGCAGGAGACACAGTGTCTAAGTACCCTGAACCTCCTGTCCTGAAAGAGTGCCAGACAGGTAAATGCAATAGATTAATACCGAACAATGGATGTGATAGCCATTAAGTGTTTTCACCTGTGTAAGTGTATTGAAAGCCCTCCTCCCTCATTCACATCTGAGTATAAGAAAGGCCTCAGCCTTGCATAGAGTCGAGCCAGTTGTTTGGGTGATAACCCCTCTGACTCCTATTGCTTGCAATAAATCTTGTTTTCCAGAACTACTGAGTCATGCCTGTCCTTTGAGAGACATATTGGGATAAGCATCCAAAGGTAAAGCAGTTTTTGCAACACTTACCCAAACCAGGAGCAGGCTCATCAGCTTCTAGCTGGCCTAGCCACAGTTAGATGGGGGTTGATTGCCACCCCAAGCAGGTATTGATCACACCTCTTTGTGTATTATCACGTGCCTGCCTGCTTTTCCACCACCCTCCATTCCAAAATACATCTAAGGGTAATGTGCATGGCTCTGCTTCCATCACTGACCCCAGGTCTCACTGACTTCCCAAGGCTGGAAATCGATCCCCTGTAGGCGTCTCGAGTCATGGTTCTCAGGATCAGTGGCCATTTTTTAAAGTGTTGGCCCAAGGTCAAACAATCCATAGCACTGTTGGGAATGAAACCCAGGTCTCCTTGTTACCCAGCTGTGCCTTAATCACAAGGCCATGGTTCCTAAGACATGGGGGACCCGGCTTTCCAGAGAGCTCAGTGCCAAGCTGTCGAGTGCTGAGCACAGGTCAGTGGGGTCAAATTTTCAAAGGAGCTGAGGTCCCTTTAGGTACCTAAACAGGGGCCGGATTTTCTAATGTGCAGAAAATCTGGCCCTGTGAAGGGTATTTGAAAATCTGGCCCCGGCAACCTGTTCTTGACTGGGAGAGGGAGGAAGGCAGAAGCTCTGACCCCAAGCTGGAGAATGTGGGGAAGTCGAGACTGGGAAGTGCACAAGTATAGACTAGCCCTTCTCCGAAGTCTCCTGCAGGACCCCAGCCCTAGCCTGGAAGTTGTGGTGCCAAAAGAAACTGCCCCCCCTCCCCTCCCATGCCCAGCAGGCCCACGCTGTGCATGCTCAGATCTCAGTGAGAACTTCCAGGATCTGAGCCCGTCAGCCCAACGAGCATAGCCCGGGGAGAGGAAAGATCTTCCACAGGGCAGTCAATAAAGTACCTGAGAGTAGTAAAAATGGGTTTTATTTAAAAACGTGACATTGCATAATAAACAACCACCACTAACTTCATACAGTTCATCTACCTGTGTCCACGCTGGCCTGTGTGTGAGGGGGAGGAGAGATCTCTGAGCAGAGACTATACATTTCTTTGATGCTAATGCCATGACTGGTACCCCTCCCTCCTCTGGTCCCCCCCACGAGGCCAGACATCGCATACATGGGATAGAATACATTGGACTGAAGCAAGCTCTTTCACAGACACAGTGGGTGGACAGGAATTTCTGGGGTGGTGGGACAGGGCTCTCGCTCCTTGTCCCCCTCTCCCAGCCTATATACATGGCTTTAGCAGCTGTAACAGCTTTACCCCAAGTAGAATTTTCCCACTTGCCATTCTTGCATGTTCCAAGTCTTCCAAGAGGATAGATGCTCTTGGGGCAGTCCAGGGGCTCCTTCGCGCAGGCCAGAGCCCTCTTCTATTTCTCCTTTGGAAAACAAAAAGAACATTCCCTTTCCTTTGGGGATGAGTGAAACTCTGCCAGAGAACACCCTGCTCTTGGATCCCAAATAGGTCTCTTCATGGGTTCTCGCTCACCAGCTCTTCTTTTCCACGTGTCCTGGGAAATCCACATTGCCCCCCCTTGGGGGGCACTTTGCTTTGTAACACTGATTGGCCATTTATGGTAAACAGTTCGCCCCCCAAAAGCCCAGTTTGTTCTCCATTCCCCTCCTCGGAAGTGCAAAGATGTTTGGCCATGGTCTGCAGAGCTGGGTTACAAAGCAATTTGCACAGTGGAGCTCAGAGCTCGGCCACTAATATGGAGTTGTTTTCTTACAAAATACAACAAAAAGACTAAGTACTGGTAGTAAATATGGCTAGGCTAGGAAGGGTGTGCTTGGGGGTCCGTTGGCAGGGCAGAGCTAGACCAGGCCAGCTGCCTTCTCTTGCACATCGTATACCTTGTTCTTCTTCACCCGCCAGTTGATGATGACTAGCAGCAGAATGCCAAGGAGTTCGTACCCTATCTGGAGGCCTATGTATCTGGCAAGGGAAAGAAATAGAGAAAAAGAGTGGTGTGAAACTGCCAGGAACCAACTCCGATCTGATGAGGCTCAGTAAGATGGCCCTGCTGCTCCCTTAGGATGAGTCCCGAGCTCTGCTGAACCTTTGGAATCTGCAAGCTGACTGAGGAGAGGCAGTGCAGTTCCATAGCTAGGGCGCCTGCTTCCTGGCTCTGCCACTGAATGCTGTTGCCTCGGGTGACTCCTGGAAGCTCTTCAGTGCAAGGACTGTCTCCTGATGGCCAGCCCTATCACAATTCTGCCCCAGTCTCCACAGTGGGCTTTCAGCTTCCCTGGGACACCAATAACGTCACTAAAGGTTCAGCTCTGAGTTAGTTGTGCTGCCCGGGGGGGCTCTGCGATGAGACTGGCGCACTGCGGGTGACAGAGGGGGCTTCCGAACTCAGAACCCTCTCCTATCCCTCCAGCTAAAATATAATCCAGGCAGGAGACAGGTTACTCGCCTCACACCTAGCAACACAGTGAGGGAGGAACATCTCTACACTGCTGAGGGGTCAGGTCTTTGGCTTATCCCACTATTTACAGTAGCGGCAGTGTTCAGACCATGCTCATCCATGTCCTTCCTCTCCCATAGTCTCCTCTCAATCCCCTCCCTTGCTCTGGTTTGCCTGCCCCCAAGTTCCTGGACTATCTTGAGCATGCAGGCAGTTGCCTGATCACCCCCTGACATCTTTCTCAATCCTCTGAGCCAACTGGAAAGAGAAAAACTCCTCTCAGGAATCCCCTTCCCAATGCCACTTTCTGCCACCGCTTGGCTGTCAAAATGGACATCCCAGGGCCTGGGGCTCTGAGGGCAATGGCAGCATATAGCTCCCTGAGAACCACCGGCCTGACCCATTCTGAGCCAGGGATGGGCTTGTCCCCAAGAGAGCTGGCTCTGACTACCTGCTACGAAGGAAGTCGTTGTTGTAGTAGGCGCAGAATCCTTGCTTGTTGCATTGCTTATTCCAGTGGAGGCAGGAGGAGTCAATGATGACACCAAAGAGAGTTGGAGCAGGCAACCAGGCTGCCATGGCCAGGGGGAGAAGGGGAAGAAAGCATGTGAGACCAGCATCACACTCCTTGCCCCGTAATATAGACACAGCTGCCTGTTTAAATTCCTCTCCTGTTTGCAGGAGGGTGTTTCCGTCCAGCCTCCCCTTGGAGACAGGCCTGATACTTTGCATCTGCTTTACCCCGGCTGGAGCACCTTTTCCATTATAAGCCAACCCAGCCACTTGGGCACCATGCCAGCACTCTCCCATCACGCCAATGCTTTGGCTGGTTCCTGTAGCCGGAACTCAGTCAGTGGCTTGCTGTGGCTGTGCAAGACAGGCATTGCAGCGCCAGGACCGACTGTGCCCGTGGAGCAATTCTGCCCGACCCCTGGATGCGCAAACAAAAGGACCTCCTGGGTGGAGCATGACCTTGCGCGCCCTGTGCATGCCAGGTCACGGCACAGGGAGGATACCATTTTGCATGCAAGTGTACTGTGCATGCCTGACTAAAAACATCTCAGCACCCCACTGGCCTCAGTCCCAGCCACTCTCTCTTCAGAGCTCAACTTGAAACCTTCCTCTTCACTTTAACCTGTCACTGAAATTGACCCCTCCATTTTGGCTTTCCTCCAGCCTTCCCCCAGGGGCTACTTACTTTGCACCACTAATGGAGCTTTGAAATGGGTGTCAGTTATACTTACACTCCCCTTACAGCCGATTGACATTGGTGGGAGAGATCCTCAGCTGAAATCAAGGGAGGCCTGATGATTTCCACCAGCTGAAGATCTGGCCCCCACAGTAGCGTAAAGCAGGCTCAGTGTAAATGAGAATTGGGCTCTACATTCCTTTTCTGCCTGTGTGATAGCAGCTGCACCTTTCTTTGAGGAATGCTATATAAAAACACAATTCTGTCTCGGGCCAGATCCTGTGCTAATGTAAATTGGCGGAACTCTGCTGAAGTCAATGGAGCCCTGCTGATTTTCACCAGCCCAGAATCTGACCCAGACTGTTTGCTCCAAGTGTTGAAGGAACTTTAATGTCCGAAGTTGTCAGGACACCAGCGCTGTGGCGCATCCGGCCTTTCCCGGTTGCTAGGGCTGTCCCTCTGTACTTTACAGTGTGAAGATTGGAAAACTGGCGAAAATGCTGACATTCCTGACATGAGAAATGATCTAAGTGTCGTCTGATAGAGGGTTTCAAGGGAAGCAGACTGTGCACTATCTACTGGGATAGCTGGCTGGGGGGGGAGGGGGTCACAGGGGAGTGTCAACACTTTTCCACCACCCAAAGAAGTTTTCCTCTTTGGAATTAAAAAAAATGTCACTGCTTCATACGAACAAATTAATAAACGAGACACAGACCAAAAGGTAAGTTAGGGCTTGTCTATACTCAGTTCCTGGGGTGTCAATCTACCTCGTACTAGCCTGCCATGCATTAACTATCCAAGTGGATCCTGCTGCCCTGTATTAAACGTTCCCTAATATGCTCTAATCTACTCCTGTTTCACATGGGGTATCTCAAAGTGCACTAGGGAACTCTTAGTGCACAGCAGTGGTGTACACAGCAAACACAGGCTAGCATGGGCTAGATTTACACCCTAAATCTGTTGTGTTCACGCAAACAAGCGCTAAGACAATCAAAAGAAATCCAAATCAAAAGGGAAGTGGAAAGGACTAACACGAGGTTCTGATGAACCCTGCTGTCCTCTCTCCAATCTCCAGATCAGACCTGCACTATGACATTATATGATTCACATGCATCTTTCCTCCCAGTTTGGTGGTTTGTATAGGGAGCTCGAGTCAGACACACTCACCTAGCAGTCTCATCAGTAAGAATTGGACTCCAATAGCAAATGACTTTTCATCCTGGTTCACCAACCTGTAGAAGAGAAGTTAGATCAGATCCAAAAGCTGGACTCATCATTTTTGATGTATTGCCCTGTGCAGATAATGAACAGTTTGGAATCAGCATTCCCATGGCTTGGGGCTCACCACATCTCATGGGATGTGCAAGGCTTAAAGATACAGTCAACCTAGATTTCTCTTGATGTGAAAGAGGCAGGGGAAATGAATGTTTAAGTAATTTCTGAGGGGATGGGCCAGATTCAGAGGGGACATCACTGGTGATTGGAACTGGCTGGAAGATGGTAAGTATTGTCTGGCTGGAAGATGGTAAGTATTGAAATTTTTCAAAAGAAACGGGAAATATTCCACCCCCCCCAATATTTTGCAGAATTTTTCCAATGAAAAACTGAAAACGAAGGGCTGAGAGAGGCTCTGATTGCTGTCTATAAATTCATTAGTGGATAATCACCTGGGAGAGAGAAGAGCTATTTAAGCTAACAGACAATATTGGCACAAGAACAAATGGGTATGAAGTGGCCGTTAGTACATTTAGGCTGGAAATGAAAAAAGTTTCTAACCATCACAGGACTGAGGTTCTGGGATATTCTTCCAATAAGAAGAGTGGGGGAAGCAACCTAACTAACTTTAAGATGGAGCTTGATAAATGTATGAAAACATTATATGGCAGATTACAGGTCTGTGACATTAGATAACTGGACCGTGGCCCAAGAGGTCCCTTCCAGTTCCATGTTCTATGAAAACCCCAAACCTGTTGGATCTTGAAAACCGAAGTATTTCTGGTTTTCAAAAATCTCACCCCAAACTAACATTTTCCAGTTTTTGAAGTATTGGTTGTTTTTAAAAATGGTGTGTGGAAGGAACTGATGTCTCAAGGACAGAAAGGGGAAGTAGTGGGAAAGGCAGCCGGCAGACGGGATGAAGGTAAAGAAGGGGAGGAGCTCCACAGCCTCTTGGTTGATTTTATTGCTGCATCTGCTCAGTGGAATGTAACTTACATCCCAGGCAGTCAGGAAGGAGGCAGCCAGTGTGGAGCAGCCAAGGAGAAGACCTGGTCATAGGTGGGGAGGAAATTTGCTAGTGCTTTGCATGTGATACTTCATATGAGGTCCCATGAAACTGGACTTTGTCGCTTACCGTAATATCATCATGTAGAGAGGATTGTGAGACAGGCAGGCTATCAGGACAGCAAATGAGATGAGGAATATGACCGGAAGGAGTAAATGGGAACAGCTAACCAGACAGGAGCCCGTCTTTGCTGAGGACTGTCCAGTGTGGATACAGGAGCAGTTCACGTAGATCTGTTTAGGGCATTAAAAAAAGACAATAAAACATCTCCTGAGATCAGTATATTTGGAGCAGAGTTTTCAGGACTCTAACGATGGGTGAAAGTAACTATAGTCACTTTTCGGTAAGCTGGGGCAGGGCCAAAAGGGGCAGGGCCTCAGGTGGAAGGGGTGGGGCTGGGGGTCAGAGCCAGCCCCAGCTCGCCCTATAATGGTAAGTCCCTCCCCTTTCTGTGGGTAGCAGCCTGCACTGAGGGGTTCTGGGCCCTTTAAATAGTGGCGAAGCCCCATCACTACTCCAGGGCTCTGACGGCTATTTAAAGGGGAGCCCTGGGCCCCTTAAATAGCCCCCAAAGGGAGCAGTGGCTCCGTGGGCTATTTAAAGGGTTGAGGCTCCCCTGTCTCTGCCGCCCGAGTTCTTTAAATAGCCGCAGCTTTCTGAAGCGGCAGCTATTTAAAGGACTGAAGTGGCAGTGGCAATGGGAGCCCAGGGCTCTTTAAATAGCTCCCAGAGCCCTGGCGTAGATGGGGTCTTATTTAAAGGGCTCTGGAGCTGTTTAAAGGACCCGGGGCTCCCGTTGTCGCTGCCACTTCAGTTCTTTAAATAGCCACTGCTTCAGAAAGCCGCCACTATTTAAAGAACCAGGGCGGCAGAGGCAGGGGAGCCCTGACCCTTTAAATAGCCCACAGAGCCCCCCCCCGAACTCTGGGGGCTATTTAAGGGATCTGGGGCTCCTCTGCGTCTAACCCCCAGCACTTTAAATAGCCGCCAGAGCTGCAGCGCTCCAGCAGCTATTTAAAGAATCAGGGCAGCAGAGGTAGTGGGAGCCCCGACCCTTTAAACAGCCCCCAGAACCCCACTGCTGCTGCTCCAGGGCTCCAGCAGTGGGGCTCTGGCAGCAATTTAAATGGCATGGGGTCCATCTACTGCTGGAAAGCCGGGCGCCCTGGTATGGCACAGCGGCTCTTGCCAGCACACCTTACCGGGGCGTACCGGCTTACTTTCACCTCTGACTCTAACCATCCCAGTTCTTTTCTCCCACCAGTTTTTCATGGAGTAATAGCACTGGCACTGGCACGGGCAGGAGTTCCTGTGGCAGGAGTGAGAGCAGAATATGGCCAATATTAAAACAACAATATTGTGAAGTCATCATTCAGTGCTTAATAGTCAGGCTTGCTCAATAGGAAGTCCAGGAAGACTAGATCACACACAGTTGCTATATGTGCTACTGAAAAACAAAACACCTAACAACCATATGTAAAATTTAGGCTAAATAAAAAATCCACAAGAGTACAACAGTGCAGGCAGACCAGCAGCAGGGCAAGGGGTACCCAGTTTATTGCATTCAGAGCAATATGTATGATTACCTGCCTTGTGGGCAGACGGTGTATGTGTGCATGCAGTACAGGAAACTCATGGCTCTCAGAGACAGAGTACAAGCTGTGAAGACTACAGTGGCTGAGCTGGAGGAGCATAGGAAGATAGAGATTCAGGGAGGAGACTTTTAGGGACATGATAGAGTGGTCCCACCTCCTGTCTGACAGCCCTGGTGTGTCAAGTAGGATGAAAGTCACAGGGCAGGAGATCATCAAACTGGAGTGGAGGGACATGATCCCATAGATGAGACTCACCTTCTGAATGATGTCATGGTATTTTCTTGCATTGACAATATCCCTCCAGGGCAGGGAACCCAGTTATTAGCATGAGACAGGCCATAATAGTAGTAGAAGCAATTATCAGAGCTACAGCTAATTGGCTTTATGATGACTAGGAGAATGGCACAATGAACTGCCTACCAGATGTGAAAGTAATTGATTTCATGGGACATCTAGATAACCCTATAGGTCGGGGTGGGCGAACGTTTTGGCCTGAGGGCCACATCGGGGTTAAAAATTGTGCTGAGGATCGGGTAGGGAAGGCGGTGCCTCCCCAAACAACCTAACCCCGCCCCTTATCCAACCCCCACCCACTTCCCACCCCCTGACTGCCCCCCTCAGAACCCCTGACCCATCCAACCCCCCCCCGCTCCTTGTCCCCTGATTGCCCCCTCCAAAGACACCCCATTCTAACTGCTGCCTGAGATCCCTACCCCCTGTCTAAGCTCCCCTCATTTGTTCCCTGACTCTACGCCCTCCCAAGATGCCCCCACCCTAACTACCATCCCTGGGGACCCCACCCCCCATCTAAGCCCCCTGTTCTTTGTTCCCTGACTGCCCCCTTCCAAGATCCCCCCACCCTAACCAGCACCCCCCCGGGACCCCAACACCTACCCCCCCCTTACTTAGTCAGCTGTGTGTTCCTCGACTGGGCCGGACCAGGGAGCATGGGCCCCGTTGCTCCCCATGCTCCACCCAGCCGCCGGGCCAGGGAGCGCGGGGCAGGCCTGGCCCGCGAGCATAGGGACCCTCGGCACACCGGGCTTGGCCGGCCCCAGCCAGGGAGTGCGGGGCCCAGCGGCTCCCTGCTTGACCCGCCCCCAGTCAGGGAGCATGGGGCGGTCCCACCCACTAGCATGGAGACCCGCTGCATGCCAGGCTCAGCTGGTCCCCGGCCAGCCCCCGTCTAGGGAGCGCGGGGCCCAGCGGCTCCCTGCACTCCACCTGGCCCCCTGCCAGGGAGCACGGGGCAGGCCGACATGTGGTCTGCAGGCTGTAGTTTGCCCACCCCTGTTATAGGTAGTACTAGGGAGGAGCCGGTGGTCACAGTACATGTAGGTACTGTAAGAGATCCCCTTCTCACCCCTCTCCACAAACAGGCAGGAGACTCTGCTGTGACTCACCAGGTGCTCTTTATTCAGGCAGTGCAAACCCCACCACCTACTATGTACAGCTCTACAGGTAACTAGCTTAATACTTTACAGCTCAGGGAGAACAGGCTATAGCTCAGGAAGGCAAACTCCCTCCTTCCTGGGGATCCAGAGTCTGTATTACTCCTCCCTCTTGCTTCCCTTGCTTTCTTTCTTTCCTTCCTTTTTGTTTTCACTCACTCACTCACTCACTCACTCACTCACTCACTCACTCACTCACTCACTCACTCACTCACTCACTCACTCACTCACTCACTCACTCACTCACTCACTCACTCACTCACTCACTCACTCACTCACTCACTCACTCCACACCTGGCTTCCTTCCTCACAGGCTTTTATCCCTCCAGGAGGCTGCCAGGTGCAACTCATGACTCTGAGCCCCCTGCAGCCCAGGTGGCTAATTAGCCTTCTCTTGCAGGGAGGTTTGCAGAGGCTTCTGCTCCCTCTTAAAGGGCCAGCAGGGCTGGCTCAGGCACTCCTGGCCAGCACCCTGCCACAGTACCAATGATACCGGGAAAGGCAGGAGAGAGGACTTGGAGGCCAAATTTAGGTTGCTAGGTAATAGATTAAAGTCCAAGGCCTCCCTGGTAGTATTCTCTGAAATCCTTCTAGTTCTACACGCAGAATCAGTAAAACAGGCAGAACTGCAAAGTCTAAATGCATGGATGAGAGACAATGCTGTAGGGAGGAGGGATTTAGATTTATTAGGAACTGGGGAACCTGAGGAAGGAGGAGCTTCTACAGGAGGCATGGGCTCTACCTGAACCAAAATGGAACCAGATTGCTGGCATGTAAAATTTAAAAGATTGTGGAGAATTCTTTAAGCTAAGGGCTGGGGCAAGTGGACAGGTGCAGAGGAGCATCTGGTTCAGGCGGAGACATCCCTCAGGGATGAATTCATTAAAGTGGGAACTTCATAGCCTAATAAAGAGGATAGGAAGAAGATCACAAAGTACAGGTGGGAGCTAGTGAGGAACAGTCAAATGTAAAAGAATCCATTTCAATATAACCAGCTGAATATTGATAAAACATACAACTGCTTATATACAAATGCAAGAAGTCTACATACTAAGATGGGTAAACAAGAGTGACTGGAATTAAATGAGGATATTACTATAACAGGAACCAGAGAAACTTTGTGGAATGAGGATAATCAATGGGACACAGTAATAGTAGGGTATTAAATATACAGGAATGACAGAGTAGGTTACGTTGGTGGGGAGTGGCGCTATATGTTAAAACAGCATAAAACAAAATAAGGAGAAAATCAGAAATGACTCAAACAGAACAATAGTATCTCTATGGTCAGAAATTTGATGCTTTAATAATAAGAGTCTATGTCCTCTATGTCCTCTATGTTTTAAATCTTTTTATTACCCTGTAAAGTTACCTTCCATCCTGATTTTGCAGGTGTGATTCTTTTACTTTTTTTCTTTATAATAAAGTTCTTCTTTTAGGAACCTGATTGACTGATTTTAGTGCCCTAAAGATAAAGGGTCTGGTCTGTATTCACATTGCTAAGGCAATTAGTTGGTATATTATTCTCAAGCCTCCCCAGGAAAGGGCTTGAAGGCGTTTGGGGGGGGATATTTTGGGTGGATAGGGATTCCAAGTGACCCTCCCCTGAATTTTTGTATAAATCACTTGATGGTGGTAGCAATACCATCCAAGGACAAGGAAATAAATTTGTGCCTTGGGGAAGTTGTTAACCTAAGCTGGTAGACTATAAGCTTAGGAGGTCTTTCTTGTACGTCCCCACATCTGTACCCCATAGTTCAGAATGTCGTGGGGGGACGGGGACCCTGACAGTCTAGCAATAGGAATATACCACCGACCATGTGATAGGAGAGACTAAAGAAGCTACAAAACCAGAAAATATCATAATAATGGATGATTTCAACTATCTTCATAGTGACTGGATAAATGGCACTTTAGGACATGATGCAGACATGAAATTTCTAGACACCATGAATGTCTGCTTCTTGGAGCAGCTAATCCTGGAACCCACAAAAGGATAGGCAATTCTTGATTTAGTCCTAAGTGGAGCGAGAGGTAATGATAGCGACCATAATGTAATTACATTTATCATCCCTGTAGGGGGGAAATACACCAAACCCCCAATTCAACTAACATTTAACTTTAAGAAGGGGAACCACACCAGAATAAGGATGATAGTTAGATGGAAATAAAGAGAATAAAATGCCTGTCACTGTTGGGTCATGGGCAGCAGACCTAGCAGTCAGAACTAGAGTCCACAGTCAAAAGACAGGGATCAAGAGCCAGCTGGGTCAGGACATCAGGAGGTCAAAAGCTGGAGATGAACTGGAGATTCGACCCACGAGTCAGGCCGGGTCACGTAGCAGGTGCTCAGAGGCAGGTGACAAACTGGAGGTCAAGAACCAGAAGTCAGATGGCAACAGGCCAGGTGGGTCAGTAGGCCAGGAGAGCAAGCTGGGGAAACAGGACCGGGAAGTGGGAAGCACAAGGCACAGAGTCCAGAGCAGGATGGGAGCGCACTAGTTCAGATAACTTCCTGCTTCTGGCTTAAACAGGGCCAGCAGGTCTATGTGTCTCAAGTGAGCTATTGCTAACATCTGCCAGGTGGAGGGTTGGGGCATGGTTGCTCCCAGGCAGTCCTGTAGGTTGTAGCAGCAGGCAAAGTACTTTAAACCACCATAATAGAAGTTCAGACAAAATGAATACCTCAAATGAAAAAAGACAGCAGGAGGATCAAAAGAACGCCACTCTAGCTAAATGGCAGAGCATTACAGTTTAATAAACTGGTTAGTCTATAAGGTGCTACAAGTATTCCTCGCTTTCTTTATGGATACAGACTAACACGGCTTTAAAATTTGGAAGTCAAATCCTAATGAGGAAAAGAGGAAGGAGCACACACTCTGGCAAATAAGATGTAAAGGTGTAACAAGGCAGGCCAAGGAAGAATTTGAGAAGCAACTTGCTAAAGACACAAAAACTCACAGTAACCAAAAAAAAAAAAAAAAGTGAGTAAATCAGAAACAGGAAGCCTGCTAAACAATCAGTGGGGCCACTCGATGATCAAGATGCTAAATGAGCACTCAGGGAAGACAAGATCATCACAGAGAAGCTAAGTAAAGGATGCGAAGGGGATTCCCACATCAGAGCTACTCTTTTTGGACAATAGAAGGGGATTTAGAACAGACTGACAAACTAAACAGTAATAAGCTTCCCCAATTTATTAGAATTATTTGAGAAGTCAACATGCACGTGGAGAAAGGTGATCTAGTCGATACAGTGCACTTGGATTTTTCAAAAAGGCTTTGACAATGTCCCTCATCAAAGACTCTTAAGGAAACAAAATAGCCATGAGATAAAAGGGAAGGTCCTCTCATGTATCAGTAACTGGTCGAAAGATAAGGAAACAAAGAGTGGGAATAAGTTTTCACAATGGAGAGAGGTGAACAGTGAAGTCCCCCAAGGCTCTGTGCTGTTCAGCATATTCATTAATGATCTGGAAAAAAGGGATGCACTGTGAAGTGGCAAAGTTTACAGATAATACGAAATTGTTCTAGATAGGTAAGTCCAAAGCTGACTGTGAAAAGCTACAAAGGATCTCATTAAACTGGGTGACTGGGCAACAAAATGTAAGATGAAATTCTATGTCAATAAGCGCACAGTAATGCATATTGGAAAACACAGTCCCAACTATATATATATATATGCAGTGATGGGTTCTAAATTAGCTGTTACCACCCAAGAAAGAGATTTTGGTGTCATTATGGATAGTTCTCTGAAAACTTCCACTCAATGTGCAGCAGTTGTCAAAAACTCCTATAGTATTTTAGAAATTATTACAAAAGAGAGAGAAAATAAGACAGAAATGATCATAATGCCTCTATATAAAATCCTGGTGCATGCACACCTTGAATACTGTGTCCAATTCTGATCGCTCCATCTCAAAAAGAACACAGAGGAACTGAAAAAGGTTCAGAGAAGGACAGTAAAGATGAACAGGAGTATGGAACAGCTTCCATAAGAGGAGAGACTAAATAAGGGCGGTTCAGCTTTCAGGACATTGGAAATGTCTCCATTTTTCATTGCTTTGATTAAAACTTTAGAAATGTTTAATAGCTACACAATGCTTGTTTGAGAGTATCGCTGTGCCAAGCAGAATTTGCTCAGTGTTTAACCTGGAACCAATAATCCAGAGGATCTGGAGTCATAAACCATGTTTGGTGTGAAGAGGGAGAAAGTCAAATGATTGCAGGCCTCATCAAAGTTCTTCTGTTGCTCTGAGGCAACATTAATTATACTTGTCCAAGAGTTCTGTGATCACCTTATTTTGAACATGAAGCTACTGGGGAAAGTCCTGCACTCAAAGAAGTATGCACATGCTGCAGGTGAGTCAGAAGCTGGCATGGCAACACCAGTGCACACTTGGAGCGAAGTGCCCTTTGTTAGGACTGTTTTGCGGCCTGCAACAATGTCACCGCAAAAGCACCCTGGTTTCAATTCTGAGAAAAATGATCACCATAACTAGAGGTGGCTCCTGACACCTGATCTTATGAGGTTCCAGAAAACAGTTTAGATCTGGCCCCTCAATGTGCTTGTATCCGACGAAGTGGGTATTAGCCCACGAAAGCTTATGCTTCAATACTTTAGTTAGTCTTTAAGGTGCCACAGGACTCTTTGTTACCTCTGCTGTTCCAAACTAACACGGCTACCTCTCTGATTCTTGACAATGTGACTTTGTGGGCCAGATGGCTCAGCAGTGCATCATCTCCCCAGCCCTGGAATCCAAGTTGCTGCTACTTACCATGTCCCTGGACGTGGAGGAATTAATGAAATCCGAGCAGCCAGCCTCGCAGGGGGAGATGTACTCCACGTTGTCATCTCCACAGACAGGGTGAAAGAGGTACTTTGAGCAGGAGCACCCAGTGGAGCACTTTGCTTGTGATTGGGAACTTGACGTACTGCCAAGAAAATGGAAAAAAATAAAATAAAATAGGATAGGATGGGGAGAAAACCCATCCTGTTGAATTCTCTGCATGGTTAACCAATCTCCTTGTCTCGGTTTGTGTCGGGTCATTGCCATGCAGTAACCTGGCCTTGTGCCTGATTACTATGCCCTGGCAGGTACTGCTAAAGTTTACAGTGAACATAGCAGTAATGACTTGCACGTGCATGCAAACAAACATTCACACACTTTTTTTCGGTGGAAAATTAATAATCAGGTACCTGGAGAAATTTAATTGGGCTAAGGCCTCCATCTGAAACCACATAACATCCAAATCAGAAGCGGAGGGAAAGTCAGCTCAATCAGAATTGAAACTGAAAGCATGTTAGTTTAAACACACAAATTGAGGCAAGGGCTGCATTTAAACTTCACCGGACAAAATTCCCTACACTGATTTTTCTTTCCTTAGCACTACAGAGGAGCCGTAAACTTCTGCAATAACATATGACCCAGTAATCCATCTTCAGGGATTACACTCAGTCAAATCCTGGGGTGTGGTGGATGGCAGGACAGACTGCGCTTGCTTTACTTCCTGCAGCAAATAGCCAACAGTCACCTGGGGCTTTCCAGGTAAAAGGGATTTTCCACTGCTCATGGGCTGCTGGCACTGAGGTGGGGAAGATTTCCAGAGCAATGGAAGGCATCGGCCAATAGACCTCAGACTATAGTAAGAGTTTGACTAGCCTGGTAGTTGGTTTGACCCAAGCAACCTGCAGGGGAAGAAGAAGAGCAGATGAAGGGAGCCACTGGGAGAACAGACAGTGTCTGGAGTAGCTCAAACAATAGCCAGAAAGTGCTGAGTCCAAACTTTGCCCTGGAAGAGTTTTGAGTTCACTGGGCCTTCTCTCCCTCTCCCTTCTCCTCACCCTATCTGACCTGTAGGATTTTGCCCTCCCCACTCAAATTGACAAAGGAATATGGCTTTTGGGTCCCTCCACTTCTGCCAGTCAAGGGTTCTGTGCACAGTGGTTCCCTACAATCAGCAGTGGGGAACTGTCTTACTACCTGTCCTTTCCAGGCTGCTTAGACGTGGCAGCAAAGGGGCAAATGCCTGTTCTCTACTGTAGTCTCCCTATCTGCCATCTTCTCCCTTGTAATTGTAACCCACACACCTTCTGGATTGGTGCTCTGTCCCCCCAAGGGGCACTGAGACCACTGAGAGACAGAGAGAGAGAGAGATTCGAGTCTGCTCTACAGCCTTAGCTAACGGGCCCGCGGCTTTTAGCTCATGCAGTAGAGGCTCATGCATTTATCTCTGGAAGTCCCAGGTTTGATCCCGCCCGCTGACAACCGGGGTTTATCAGTGTTACACAATTATCAGAGAAAGTCCAGCATACGCCTTCAAGCTGGGGAGTGACGAACATGATCTCAAATTAAAAACCATCACCAACACTCATGTATTGGAGTCCAAGGACCACATTCCCTGACCTCGCCCCAGCATTTCCAAGGCAGGAATGAGGTAAAGTCAGACTTTAAAACACAGCATGCAGATATCTTTCAGCAGCGGGACACCTCCCTGCATTCCACCAAAACACGGCAAATTGCCAGCAAGTAAGTGGGCAATTCAATCCCAAGGCCCGGTCACCAGACACAGCCTCCAAGCTGACTGCCCCGCCTCCTAACAGCATCCGGACAGACACGAACATCTTAGTGAATCCTGCCACCACCAGAGGGCACAGGTGTACTGACCCATAGCTCCAAATGGCATCTCCAAAGAGCCTGCAAGCCCCAACCCTCCACTGCTCTGCTTCACCTGTCCAGACTCTGATCTCAGACTGAAAAGAAGGTGAGTGGCCTGGAACTGCAGCAGTAATGTGCTCAGAGACCTCCAGTAAGTATAACCAGTCCCTACAGAGTAACCTGCTGCTCTCTTCCTTTAGAACAGGGCCACACCAATTAATACAAAGTGTTGAACTCTAGGCTGGGAGGAATTTTTAGCTGAACCGAGACAATTCAATTAACAGAAGGATACTACAAAAGTTATTTTTCTTCCTTTGGTATCCTGTTACACTGATTTGGTAAGGCAACTCCCATCTTTTCATGTATTTATACCTCCTCCTGTATTTTCCACTCCAAGCATCTGATGAAGTGGATTCTAGACCACAAAAGTTTATGCCCAAATATATTTGTTAGTCTATACGGTGCCACAAGAACTCCTCATTTTTGCTGATACAGACTAACACAGCTATCATTCTGAAACTTGTGAAGAGAGAGTTTTTGGTGTGTGGAAACCAAACAGAATCCAGCCTTATCCTACTACGCTATGCGCTGGGAATGAGAATACTGGCAGGACAAGCTCTTCAGAGAAGTAGGCTACAAGTGAGCTTCCCTTTCCTGAAGGGACAACTTCCAGGATTCTCCCCTTGCCTCTTAGCTTCCTAGCAGGAGGTTGGAGCCAGCCAGGCTGGTGCCTCAGGCCCAAGAGTGAGATTCCTCTCTGTCTGCTCTGTGCAGGGAAGCAGAATGGCAAGTATGTGCTTTTCCCCACAGGAATGAATCAGATAGCCCCAACTGGCAGGAACTTTCCCCAGAGAAGATACTCTTCTCTCCCCATCCTTGCAGTATCTGAATACCTCATCATCTGTAATAGATTTATCCTTACAATTCCCCGGTGAGGTAGGAAAATGCTATTATTCCCATTTTACATAGGGGAAACTGAGGCACAGAGCAGTGTTGCAATTTGCTCACAGACATACTGGGAGCCTGTGGCAGAGCCAGAGAATGAACCCAGGATTCCTAGTCCCAAGTCAATGTCCTACACACAAAACTGTCCTTCCTATCTCTTAAATTCTTTACCAGCTTCCTCTCTCCTCCTTCCCCCTCCCTCCCAATCCAAACAATAGAGGCTGAACACTGTGCTGTATGGCTAATTAGAACTCCTGCACACACGGACAAATATTTTTGGGGATCATTAGTAGATTTTTTAAATTGCCAACACTCCCAATGACTATTAACCACTGCTCATGAAGTACACTCAGTGCAGCTCTCGAGAGCACTGTACAAACACTGCCAACCATTTCATAGAGGTCTGTTTGCCCAGCACTGGTGTTGCTTTCCTTGGTTAGAAATATGTCAGTGTTTTTGTTTAACTATGGGAGGGTGAAGGGGTGTGGGGGTGGGGGTATGAATGGATAGACCGGCCAGCCCCTGGGCCCTCCTGTGTGCAAGCAGCACTCCCTTGGGACAGATAGCTTATCACAGGCCAAGAGAAACATTTGTATGGAAGCCCCTTCTTAAGATATTGGCAGTATGATGGGAAATGGTCTGATTAAAGTGAAACTGACGAGCCTGGGATGGAGACCAAGTGCAACTTTATCTTAAATAAGTAAAAGGGGACAGTGAGAGCCAAGAGTTCCCTCTCACACAGCCAGAGAGGCTACTTTCTGAGAGAAGGAGTGTGAGAGCCGGCTGGCTGTACTAACAGCCTTCAAGCTGGGCAAGTGTTCCACTGGCCTCCCTTATAGAAATACAGGGATGAAACTTACAGAAGTAGCTTTACTTGATATAGGAGTCATCAGGTAAACATTATGACCCCACTTGTTTGGAAAGGGGTGCTCTGTGCTGTACACCCTCTCTATTCTCTGGCTGATATATCTAGGCCCAGCACGGATATAGATTGAAGGCCAGAAGGGACCATAATGATCATAGGGTCTGACATCATGTATAGCCCAGGCCATATAATGTCACATAGTTACCCCTGTATTGAGCCCAGTAACTGGTTATGTTTATAGCCAGCAGCTGCAGTGATTAGACGGGAAATGATGCTGAAATAGATCACATGCCCAACAGACACAGAGACCATACTCTGATGAGATCCTGGAAGGACCACTTCTGAAAGGTGGAACGTCCCAGGATGTGCTAACCCTCTCAGCCAATCAGCATTCAGAGTGCTCTTTTGAAGTGATGCCATTGCACAATGGCACCTCCTGGTTCAGAGGCAGCCAGGATATAGAATACTTGTCCTTTTCCAAACACTCTCCTGCTCGGTTAGTGCTGGGGGAGCCCACCGAGGGGAGGTGTGTAACATTCCTCTTCTGGTAGTTGGCTCATCCCAAGATATGCAATATCGAGGAGCAGAAGGTAGCAAAGGGAGCAAAGTGGAGGGTTAGTGTTGTCTGGCAAACGAGTGTGTCAATGTTATGGGGGCTGCATATGTGACAGCCTGCAGTGAGGACGGCCTGGTTCCCTCTGCACCTGACTGAAGTGAGTGAGTGAGGAGGAGAGCCTCCTGCAACTGCTACAAGGAGAAGCAGTGAGCTGCCGGGCCTCACCGTGCTCTCCTCATCACGAACTCCTGAGTGGCCCGCGGCAAACGTGAAGTCCCTAAGTGGTCATGGCCTTGTATGGTGGAGTGTCTGTGGTGTGGTCAAACTGTAGTGTGAATGGAGTATAAACAAATAGAAGGCTGTGGGCTCTGTGTGAACTGTAACTGGGCCAGGGACTGAGTGAGGGGAGAGGAGGAAAAGACAAAAAATTGGCCAAAAAAGGAAAGGAAGAGAAAAGAAGAATAAGGGAGAGAGTGAAGGGGAGGTGGAACTAATCTGAGTACTTGGTGGACATTAATTCCCACTCTGCACTTTGGGGCCTCCTCTAGTGTAAGAAAATAAGAGTCCATGACTGCTGCTGGGTAACAATTCAACTACTTTGGCTATAGTTGGAGAGGCTCCTGCTTTTAGCAATGAAGGTCCTAGGTTCAAAACCCATTCTACTGGCCCAAGCAGGATGATACTCTCAGACAATCTTCCTCACTGGCACAGCCCTGCATTACCTCGGAGGGTAAACCGCAGCAATGGTCTGTGTAGGGCAGCCCATGAAGAAGAGGGGGATGCAGCAGAGGATGGAGATGAGGAACACCACCAGTGCAAACCGTGGGATGGCTTTGATGGAGAAGCCAAAGCGCTTCATGATGATTCCTCCTAGAAGCATCCCCACTGCAGCTGCGGGCAGGTTCACAGCTCCTGCAATGAGAGAAGAGGCAGCAGCCGTGAGTGCATGGAGAGAGAACTCCTGACCAACTGACATTCAGAGGAGCAGGGTGGGCTAGGTATTGGGGGGGGGGGTAACCACGGACCCTTCAATCTCCTGAGGCCAATTAACTGCCACAGTATCTGGTGCGCACTAGTTAGCCCAGGCTGGAAAGTTTCATTGGTGATATCACATCTATTTTTCATGAACCCTAAGCAGCACCTTTACACCAATTTGGCCATGCCTCCTTCTTCCCCAGCTGTGATCCTTAGTCAGGGGCTGTGAGGAGAACAATGCATAACCGTTAGGCCAGCTCTGTTCCTAGGTGGCTTGTTAAACTGGCTTGACAGCCCCTTTGCTGTAGTGTGACAGAGGATCTTGCCCATGGCAGGGAGACTATATTAATTTTGCACATCTACCCAATGTCAAATGTGGTGTAAGATACTTTTCCACTGATGCACTTTCTCTAACCAATTGATTTGAAACATCTACCTGACTTTGCTTGCCCAAGTCAGTGGGTTATATGGTGAATATGAGAGCAGTCTCCAGCCCACTAACAATAAATTCAACTATGGACAACCCAACTGTAGGGTGTCACCATGGCCTCATCCTCACAAACATTCATATCAGTAAAAGGGAAACAACTTGGATTGGCTCAAGACCAGAAAGAGTGGAGGTCCCTGAATCTTGCCTACATCCTTCCCCAGCTGCAGTGCCAGGAGAACATATTTCCCATGTTTCCCCTCTTTATATTTTAAAAAGCCGTGGAAATCATGGACTGGGTGCCCCCATCTGCGAATGCATTTGCTGCATTTCAAATCTTCCCTTTGAATTTAGGGTCAATCGCCCCTTTCATGGGGACACGGACATGTGTCTCACCAATGAGGAAGTTGGCATAGGAAGAGGTGGTGCCATACTGTTTCTCCAGGAACTTGTTGAGGAAGGTGGAGAGACCAGCTATGACCGAGGAGAAGCAGCACTGAGTCAGGACCAGGAGGATGTAGAGGGGGTTGAGGAGCAGCTTGAGAAAGATCCGAGGGAATTCTACAAGGAAACAAGAAGAAGTAAATTATCAAGGAAGAGGTCATGCCAACAGCGCGTCCCATGAAAAAAAAGCTTAGAAACAGCCTTTCTAAGATGATTTAATTCAGGAAACTCCAGCGCACATGTGAGTTCCGCTATCGGAGACAGTTCCCAGGAGAACTGTCATATTGGAATAGGGAGGTAAGCAGTGCTTAATTTGTAATGAAAGAGGTCCCAGGGCTCAAGCAATTATGTGCAGGGGCTCAAGCAAATTTTTTTTACATTCATAACTGATGCAGCAAGCTCAGAGGTGCTGGGGCTATGAACTGCCAAGCCTAGCCCTGGCACAAATTAAGCACTAGAGTTAAGGCTGCTTTGATCCCTACCATTGATCTCTTCTTTCTGTGTCTTTGTTTTTCTGAATTCAGACACCTTGCTTTGCCTGTAATTTTGTCTAGCTGTGTCATGCTGACTTGTTAAAATGTGGGCCAGATCCTCAGCTGGTGTAAACCAATGAAACTCTATTGACTTTAATAAAGCAATGCTGATTTACACCAGGTGAAGATCTAGCTCCTGGACTCTGATTGCAAGGAAAATTAACTGCTTGTTCATTTGAATAAATGTCAGAAAGTAATTTATTATTCCTAAAAGCCAATCTGAGACAACCTGCATCAGACTGGCCAGCCTAGTGATATGCCACAGACAGCTGACTGACCCCAAGTCACTCACGGACAGGGGGTAAAGTGAGCCAGTATGGGCTGGTACAACAGGGGCAAAAGGGAACAATTGCCCCAACTACAGATACTTACTAGTATGGGGTGGGCTGGGACCGGCTCTGACCCCCAGCCCCGCCCCGTCAGTCCGAGGCCCTGCCCCTTCTGGGGGTCAGGGCCAACCCTGGCCCAGCCCATACCACTAAGTGTCTCTAGTTACTTTCACCCCTGCTCATGGACCACTGTCATTCTATTGATCACCTCCTTAACTGTGACCATCTTTTTTTAGAGGCAATTTGTCCATGTGAGGAAGAGGAAACATCCTTGTTTGGAAGCTCCCAGGCAGCAAAGCAGTGGTGCAGCATGCTATCCTGGGGGAGGGTGGCACGTCCTCTGCTAACAACATGTAATTACTATGTGTCAGAGTGCGCTTGTGTCCCTGAGATCCCTTTCCTCTGGATAGAGCTACGCTTAGATTGCAGTTACAAGTCTGAAGGTAGGCCCTGTATCTACTGCCATTCATCTGCACCTTGTATCCCTGCAGAGTTTGGCAAGAGCAACACGCTGGGTACTACTGTCCAAAGGGGTACTCTGTGCTCACTCAGGCCCACTTTCAAAGAGACTTGGGCCCTAGGAATTGAAGTCCCATTGACTTGCAGCCAGGGAGACTAAAGTCACTTCTGAATGAGACTTGGGCCCACTTTGAAAGATCTGTCCCTCAGCTCCGCATTAGACCAGCTGCAAGTGCTGCTAGCAAGGCCTAAGGAGCGTAGGCAGCAATGTGCCAGGATGTTATGCAGTGCTTGCCTAGCCATGGTAAGTGTGCTGGCTGCATGAGTCACTCCAGTTCCTGAGTGCACTATCAGCCACTCAAACGGTTAAAGTGAAATACTAGAACAGGAGCCCTTTACTTTTAATGAACTCCATCAGGGAGACTTCTTCAGCCTTTGCCTTCTCCATCTTCTTCAGCATGTCTGTTTCGGCACCTGCATCCTGGGGAGAGCAGAGAGAAGCACAGCTTACTCCGGAAGAGGCACTAGCAGACAGCATTCTTCAGGTGAGAGATAGGTGCTGGAAACTACCCCATAACTGTATCAGAGAGGCTGTTGTCATGCAGTTGTGATCACGCACATGACAATGAAGAAAGCTTAGACGCCTTCTTCCAAAGCACTGGCTGGCCTGCTCCGACACAAGAGCCAACTCAGCCCTTGTGGTGCTCAGCGCAGGGAGTGCCCCGGGGTGCATAAAGGGGAAGACAAGGAGATGTGCTTCTCTGGTGCAGCTGGACATTGCCAGCTGTATCCTGGCATTCCGCCTGCTGGAGCCAAGCTTCTCTTTGATCTTTTGCCAAGGCTGAGGCACTTGCTCAGCCTGAGGCAGTGAAGGAGTTAATTATCTGAGTGGCTTCTCAAGTCTGCCCCCCATTAGGCACCAGAGTAGAGCTGGATGGGAAGCCATTTTTCTGTGTGAGAAATTTTGAGATTTTGAAAAAAATTCACACTCTATATTAGGATGAAAAGTCAAAAATCTCAAAAGATGTCATGAACCAAATATCGGGGGGGATTCCAGTTGGGTCAGCTGAAAGAGAATTATGAAATGTTTTGTTTCAATTTTGATTTTTTTAAACTATAAATTCATTTAAATTATGAAATGAAGAGCCATTTCAAATAAAAAAATTGAACTTTTCATGTTGAAAACATGAAATTGACAATTGACAATTTCAAACCTTCTGTTCCTGCCCAAAACTGTTCTCAAAATAGGGAATTTATCCATTTCCTGCAATAGTTTTGATGAATCAGCATTTCTGACCCAAAAAAATGTGTTGTGGAAAAGTTCCCAATCAGCTCTGCTACACAACTCAGCGTGGTGCTGGTATTCCATAGCAGATCTTCACTTTGAACAATTACAATTGGGAGCCCTCTGCTGGTGTCCCTGTTCTGAATCTTGACAAGTTCCACAGGCTAGTGATGCATTGTACAAAACTCCTCCACTTATCCACAAACCTGAAACATCACAAGCCTCTCCACACTGCTCAACCAACATGCCTCAACCTTGAACCAGCGGGCCCAGATCTAGGGAGGTTTAATATCCCTGCCCAGGTAGTGGGATGACATTGGCACCCAGGTGCCAAGTGTAATGGCTGTATTTGAAGTGTGGACTGAGATTACCAACTTGTAACATAGTTTGGTAATCAGATATTCATGCATTGTAAGCTTTAGTGGTAAAACAAGAGGAAACTGCAGTGTAGGGTCCCTTCCATGTGGGGAAAGAAATCTAGTTATTATTGTACATTATTTGTATTACAACACCTGGGACAAGAGACAACCCAAGCCTGCCGATAGTGTGTCTGAGGGAGGATGGGGGGCAGGGTGAGGGTAGCCAGCTTCAACAGTGTTACTGAGCATGCTCAGTCCATGTGAGCATGCTCAGTACAAGCCAAACAACAAATCTGGGTGAGGGGGCATGTGACCATATATGCCCTCCCCCATGTCACCTCTACCTGGGAGTTCCAAGCAAGGACCAGAGTTCAATTGTGCTAGGCACCATAGCGACAAGTAACAGAGAAGACAGTTCCTGCTCCAGATAGTTCCCAGTCTAATGTGCAAATGAATTCACTAGGTGGACAGAATGTACAGACAGGATGGGGTGCGGGGAGGATGAGTTAACCAAATGGACAGAGTAGCAGACAAGAAGAAGTCTTGCCACCTGCCTGCCCAAGGACAGTTGCAGTTTTCTTCTCTGTCCAGGTTAATTGCAAAAAAATAAAGGAGTCTGTCCCTTATAGATTCACATGCCAAGATTCACAAGCACATATCAGAATGGCCACCATGCTGCCCACCTTCCTTTATCTCCATTCACCATAACTGCTCTGGAAGGAGATGTGCATCACCACATAAAACACCACAACCCTGCTCTACGCAAGATGATGTTCTGCCCCAACAATGCCTGGATCTTACCTGCCCTTTGAACATGTACCGAGGGAAGAAGAAATAGGGAATGGAGATGAGCAGCAGGCAGCCTGAAGAGATGAGCAGCCCCAGCCACCAGGCTCCAATCCACCGTTGGTCATTTGGTGTCAAATTTACGAGATCTGAAAACACAGGGAGGAGTGAAGTTACCCAGTGTCCTAATACAACTCCTGTTAGCACAACATGGCTCTGTCCCCCTAGGTGGCTACACTATGTATAGAGATATATGAGTCTGCAACTGCCTTTGACTCACCAGAGCTAGTCTTTTATCTCACAACCTAGGGACTCATGTGTGTTAGTCTCAAGGTCTCCGGTTCAATCCCTGTATATGGTTGTCCTAGCTAGTTCTTATTTTTACACATCCTTGGCCCAAAATAAAAGCAAAGAGAAAAAAATTAATCCATTTCAAGTAATTTCTTAGGGGTTAGAGGAGCAAGAAGGTTTATATGAAACCTCCTGTAAAATAGGCTAAGGGCCAGATCCCCAGCTGGGGTAAATGGGCGTAGCTCCATTGAAGTCACAGAGACATTCTTCACTGAAGTCAATGCAGCTGCATAGACATATCAGCCGAGGATCTGTCCCTAAATGTTTCCATACCATGGGGGTCCATACTCATGGCCAGCTGCTCCTTGCCCCATACACTCCCCCTTCCCTACCAGGAGCTAGTTATGAATAGTCAAGGTCCGTGCTGGAACGCTTCCCTCACAGCCAGCCCACTCCTTCCCCGTTATCTGAATGTAGGCAGCAGGGCTAAGGGAGTTTGCAAAACCAACATATGAGGCGAGGGATTGGAGTCCAATAGTCACAGCCAAGTAAAAACAGCATGCTGACTGGCCAGAACCCCGCCCAAGAAGTGCACTTAACAGCTCCATACAGTCTCATTAATGCAGGCACAGCCAGGTTCAGAGTTCGGCTGCCTCCCTCTCACTTAGGAGTAACAGACTTGGTTGGGGGGTCCAAGGAAGGCTGTGTGTCTAGCTGGCCCATGGCACAGCAAAGCCGGCAGAGGAGTTGGACATGGACTGGAGGATTCATGGTGCCCTGCCTGTCTTGTGTCATCACCAAAGCAGCTGCTGTCATTTCTAGCAGAAAACCCCTAGCACCATGAGTAGTGTCTATTCCTGGTGATTGGTGGGGTCTCAAGGCCTGCAGTTAATCTCCAGGCCAAGCCCAGAGTCTGTGCTGGGCTTGCTGTGGGCCTGGGATCTACCTGCTGATCCCGTGCCACTGAAGGAAAGAGCAGCTTTATCATTATTTGTAATGGATACAGGATCAAGCACTAGCAGTGCAGGATCTAGGCTTAACCCTTTACTGCTACAAGAAAGAACCCATGATCTGATGGAGATGAGCCTAATCTATGACTCCATGTCCAAACAGCTCGGCACTCTGGGAGTGCTTGGAAAAGTTACATCAGCATCTAACTATGCAGGATTCAAAGTTCTTCCGAAGAAGCCACTCAGTGGTGAAGGAGTTAAAGAAGTCTCTATTCCATCATCCTTTGCCTTCGGGTAGACAGCATGTTTGGAACCTAGATGGATTGTAGAGTCAAGAAGGTGACTGGAAATTTTAGTAGCCACTTTCCTGGAAAGAATCCCTATGCCATTGTTCCCAGGTTTGGCAACTTTCTGCTCACTGAGCTTAAGGGGAGAGTCTTAATGAGAGCAATTTCCGAAGGCATTAGCTTCACACCCTTCTCCAGGGACCAGAGGGGAGACAAGAGGGTCATTGCACTTTCAGCACAGACATCCTTCGGCCGGGCGGCATTACTCACCCAAGGTCGAAAGAGCACTGGGGTTGGCATGGAAAGCGCATCTCTGCATTGTTAGGCCTTTATGAATGGAAAAGGAACAAACAGCAGGCTTAAGTGTATACTTCTCAGCCTAGACTTCCTGCCAGCCAGGAATAAACCAGGATCCAGTGCAAGCAAAGCCCACACCCAGCCAGAACAATTGCCTGGCTGCCCTGACTAGCACCAATCCATTCCTGGGTGGGTGATGTCATCAAGGGGCGACCACAGAGAGGATGCTAAATTTATCTGTCTCCACGGAGACCAAGCCTAGCTCTTCTGACACTTCCTGCCCTCAACTCATTTATTTTTCTTATCTGGCACCAGACAAAAATGTCACACGGCCCAGATCTTTCTGAGGAAATGCAGGAAAAGTCACACTAATGATGAAGCGATGGAGAATATGCTAACAATAGATCCAGTATGTACAGTAGATAAAGGACTCCCTGCTGTTGGGAGCTAGACGAATTGGAGGGAGCTAGATTCTCGTTCTACCTTTACTTTGCTGCGTGTGGCATCTCTTCTCAATAGATGTTTGCTTGGCTGGCTGCAGCAATGTGGAAGCATGTGATTAAACCCCAAACCAACAATATTCCAGGCCACATCCCCACAACAATTATCTTTTTGTTCTGGGTTTGTACAGCGCCTAGCACAATGGAGTCCTGGTCCATGATAAGGGATTCTCAGTACTATCCCAATACAAGTCATTAATAATAATAATAATCTTTGTGTTCCAGTAGCATCTGGAGGCCCCAGCGGAGATTGGCACTACATTGTGTTAAGCTCTGCACAAAGACAGTTCCAGCCCTGAAGAGTTTATGATCTAAAGGTGGGAGAGGACGTGACTTGGGTAAGGCACACAAGAGATCACTGGTAGAACCAGGAGTAGAAGCCAGGTGCCCTGAGGTCCAGCACATAACACTATCACTTAGGGCTGGTCCCCACTACTGGGGGGGATCGACGGCAGATACGCAACTTCAGCTACGTGAATCACGTAGCTGAAGTTTGTGTATCTGAAGCCGACTTACCTGCCGTCCTCTCGGTGGTGGCAGTCGGCGGTGCGCTCCCCCGTCGACTCCAGCTTGCGCCTCCCAGCAAGCTGGAGTTCCGAAGTCGACAGGGGAGCAGGAGGAGATCAATTTCTCGCATCTTCACAAGACATGAGAAATCAATCGCCAAAAGATCGATCACTACCCGCCGATCCGGCAGGTAGTGAAGACCAGCCCTTAGTGAGCCTAGACTGGCCCATCCTATGCTGTTCTGGAAGTGGAGTGGACCTTTCAGAAGTGCATTTGCCCCTATCTGCTCAGCTGGGGTAGAGCACCACACAAGCAGCACCCTTGATCCCCCTGAGCATCCACATTGCGCTAGATTCTAGAAATCACTACAAATATTTTCCATTCAGCAAGTTAATAAACCACACAGAAAATCCACATATGGGCTCTGGCTCAATATGCTCTTCGCTGGTGATCAGGTGTTATGCTAAGCCATCAGCTTTCCCCAGAGAGTAGATCTCGCTGGTGACCATATGCAGTCCTTAGAACATAATCTGTGTGGCTCTTCCAGACCTGAGCTTTCAACTGGAAAAGGGTTTCCTGATTCATCACAGCCAGGGCACATGGTCCAGCCAGCAGGCCTATCAAAGTGACCATTGTCATTCTGATGCAAGTTCAGTACTGCTTGTGGAATACTCACTCATGTCAGTTCTCCCAATGTCCACAAACAGCCGCAGCACCACGGACCCCAGCAAGTATCCAAAAGATGGGCCGAACACAGCAATGGAAAACAGGATTGCTGAAAACAAGAGCGGAGAGCACCAGAGTGAGTGGCAGATTACTAAGTGAGTAATTGTTTCATTGCTGATTTGGCATTTATCTTCCCAACTGAGGCAGGAAGGGTGTCACAACTCACAGGAGAGATAAATCATCTCTTATCCACTGACAGATAATTAATGTCTCCTCTATTGCTCATCTATTATACGCACTGTTTATTCAACAGACGCATTAGAGATGATCAAGGCAGCTGCCATTCAAAAGGATCCAATCCAAACTGTCAAAATCAAGGCCCCGCAGATGCATTTCAATGTTGCAATCAATGCTTATTGCTATACTTTGTGCATCACCAACTATTTATCACAGTGCTATGAAAATCTGCAGTGACGGAAGCAGTGATGAGCCATCCCTATGATTGTGCAATGCTGAGCACCTTCCCCTCCCATTGCAGACTGTAGGTATGAAGGGCTCTCTCAGCACTTCACAGGATCAGTAAGTCAAACAATATGTCAAGGTGGTCAACTAGCCAGGTATCTGCAGGCACCAGGGCAAGATTCTCAAAATAATTTGAGCACCTAAATTTCACTGAAACCAATGGGAGTTAGGCACTTAAATACGTCAGCAGATCTGTACCAAGGTACATTGTAGGTTCATGAGAACACCATGTGCCTTTGGCTTCCATTCAGCAAAGCACTTAGCCCCATCCCTTTTAAACAAAGCACTTAAGCACATACTCAAGTCCCATTGATGTCAAGGTGGCTTCAGCACATGGTTAAGTGCTGTGCTGAAGTGGGGTGTAGCTGTGAAGGTATATGACATAACCACACTGGTTCAAGTGTGCTACTCCTTTAAAGAAAATAAGACAGAATATTTATTCCTAAAGCATAATGCAGGCAGACTTTTTGAAGAGCAAGGATATTTGGAAAAAGAGTTGCTTTCATTTTATTAATTATTAGACTGGGGAACACAGAAAGTCAGTGAGCCAATGAACGTAGCACAGTTCAAAACTGGACTGGACGTTTCTGTAGATAAGAATATCCAGGGTTATAATGTTAATGCTAACATCAATTATGTAAGGAATATTAAACCTGGTGCTTCAGTGCTAAAGCCAATCTCAAACTATTAGAGATCAGGATGAGACCTGTAGTGGGGCTATGGGGGGGGGGGGCAGATTATACCTCATCTTCTACTGTTGCATCCTTGGAAGCAGTTGGGGCTTGTGACTGTCAGAGATGATACTAGATTGGATGGGTCTGATGCATTCTGACCAGTGTATGTTCCTATAATCATGGCATACCTCTAAATGGTCACTTTACATGTGTTTAAAATAAGAACAATTTTGTCCCTGATGCAAAGTACTCCAGACTGTGAGATCCAAAAAGGTATTAAGGGCACTCAGTCCTCAAGTGCTGGCTCCTCCTATGGAGTGAAGTGAAGACAAAGGTTGTTTTGTGCATGTAACTGAGCCCTACATCTGCAACTGCTAATTAGACACAGCCCTTCTGGCCAGCTTTTCAGCAGAGCTCAGCACATTGAGGGCATGCTGGGTGCTGAGGTCTGTGGAGAAGCTGGCCCCACTGGTGGGTACTGAGCATGTGAAAATCTGCCTCTGAGTCTGAGCTCTTTTAAAAGTCTGTCCCTTGTAGTTCTCAGCAGGCAGCTGCCATTGAGAGCTCTTGAGGACCCCGGCTGCTGCAGCCCCTGCTCCTTACAGGAGACTTTTCTAACCTTTTTGGCGAAATGGGGATGGAGGAAATAAAATCAGAGTAGTTAAAAAACCAAACCCCAAACCCCTTCCCTTAATTTTGCCCATCCTACCTTCTTTTCTACAGAAAGTTTAGGAAGCAGGGATTGCCTACAAGAACCTATGGGAAATGTTTTCCAGAGTGCCTACTCCCCCCAGCTCCCACAGCAGCGAGTGTCAGTGTCAGGGTCAACTGATTTGGACTTGTGAGCTCCGAGGCTGCCCAGGCACCGAGAGCCCTTCCCTCTCCGGGTTTCTGAGCCCGTGCTCCAGCTCACGCGGGAAGCTCTGCGCTGCTATTCTCAGCTCCATAAGCTGATTAGTTGACCCAGGCTCGGATATTTGGTGCTGGGTGGGCTTTTTTGCAGTGCAGATGAACCCTAAGTGATTTACGAGCCTACGCTCTCTTTTTTTTTCAAATGTGACTTAGGCACTTCCAGTCTGACTTACATAGATATTTAGGTGCCTGAAGAAGCAGATAGGCACCTAGTGGGATTTTCAAATGCTTAGGTGCCCAACTCCCATTGGACTCACACTCCAAATGAAATCAATAGGGTTTAGGAGCCTAACCTGCTGATGCACTTTTGCAAACTCTACTCGGTGCCTACCTGGGTCTTTAGGTGACTAAATAACTTTGTGAATCCAACCTGTAGGCATGTGCCTATGTTACTTTTGAAAATGTGACTTAAGCACCTTGGAAAAAGTTACATTGAAACCCAACTGAGCTCCTGGCTATCATCTCTCAGTGCACTTGGCATGGGTGAACTTTCAAATGGCATAAATAAGGTGAGAGTTCTGAAGCTCCACCTTGTAAACAACAGCCCACATTTCCCTGGGAACAGAAGAGCATCGGAGGCTGAGAACTCTCCATTTGCAATAGGTGGCTACCTGCTGGGTAGTAAAAGTGTCCATTTCAAACCCAAGCCACAGACTTTCTGCGTCTGCATTCTGTAATGTTTGGCCCCTTGAATGCGGAAGTACCTCAGCTCACAGGATAATAAATCAATATTAAATAACAGGCAGGTAATGTAATGGCTTAGTCATTACACTAATTAAATCTATTTCCCTAAGTTAAGTTTCCTTCACACCTTCTTGTCAACTGTCTGACATAGATCTACTTGATTATCACTACAAAGGGTTTTTTTTCCCCTGCTGATAATAGCTCATCCAAATTAAACATCCTCTTAGAAGTGGTATGGTAATTTCCAACTTTTTATGCTTTCTGTGTATATAAATGCATCTTACTTCAGTGTGTTCCATTCTATGCATCCGATGAAGTGGGCTATAGCCCACAAAAGCTTATGCTGAAATAAATTGGTTAATCTCTATGGTGCCACAAGTATTCCTCGTTTTCTTAGTCAGGAGATGGTTTCCCTACTATTTTCCCCACTTGGATGGGCATAACGATTTCTCAGAGAGCAAACAGAGTAACAAGCTCCGACTCATGTTCTTGCGCTGGATACCCATGCAGCGCGAGCCGCTGCCAGCTACTCTGATCATTCCTTTGTCATGCCCATACGACATAGATACTCATCACAAATGTAAGGAGGGCACCCAGCTAATAAGGGAGAGGCAGTGTAGCATTGCAAAGGAGAATCTCATTTAAGGGGCATTAGGTGCTGTGCAGGGGTATGACTAATGGTAGGGCAAAACATAAGAGATCTGTGCCCCGCACAGCTTCGGGTGGTAATTTTGCCTCGTCTAAACACCGTGGCTGACTTTTCCTTTGTTCCAGTCTGCCACTCTGATTATGGGTTTGCATTATTTTGAGTCTGATTAGTTCCTTGGGGAAGGTGGTCTGAGATGTGCTTCATTATTCTTTCCCATGCTTGGCTTGTGGCTTCTTTATAAAGTACCATGTTTAATGGGGACCCACCCAAATCACTCAGCCACAGGGCTGGTGGAAAAGCAGAGAGCCCACAAATTTAGGCAGAGTCACTCAATGGTTTTTCAGACTTGTGGATAAAAATATCAAGTACAGTTGACAGTTGGACGATAGATTTTTCCTTTACAGAAAATTTTGATTTTTTTGGCAAAATATTGAAAACCAAAATATTTTGATTCAAAATCATGCCATGATGCCTCGTCTGAATTGTACTTTGGGTTCATTATGCTCCCATTTTCATCTATGGGCTGTGCTCTGTGGCCAGACTTCATGTCCTATAATGCACCATTTTCACCCCTCTTGGTGAGGGGAGGTTGTATCTTATAGGAGTCCCTGGCCATGGTACAACATAGCATGGAGTTCATCCAGAGCATTCAGCCCATAGAGGAGGATGGGAGCATAAAGCATCTGAACTACAAGTTCCAGCAGGCATAATTTTAAATCAAAATATTTTGGTTTTTGATTAAACGTGAACATTTTCCACAGGAAGCAGATCAGTTTTTGAGAAATATCATTTAGTTGAAACCCCTCTTTTATACTGAAAAGCAGTTTTGATGGAAAATTTTCAGCCAGCCCCACTATCTTGGTCAAATATCATCATCAATAAGTATAAGTGCTACCTCCTGTTTCCCCATTTATCCCCCTGAGGAGCAGCCTGTCCTGTCTCCGGGAGGGGGGATGTCTTCTGGATGGCCTAGGTTCTCTTCACAGAAGGATTTCAACAAGGTGGTGAAGGCCCTACCCAACAGGGAGTCTGCACTAATGCAGCAAGGAGCAGCAGCCCAGAGTCCAGGCCAGCAGACTCCTGCAGGAATGTATGTTGAGGTTTATTAATATCATTTTGGGGGGTTATTTTTAGGAATTTTTTCACTCTATGCACATGTCCAAAAATTAGGGGGGGTTGGAGATTTTCTCTTTTTGTATATTGCAATGAAGATTTTTTGGGTACTGTACTTCTCCAAATTTGTGTCTAAACATGATCGACTTTAATTTTTATTACATGTATAAAAATGACTTACATTAATTTAAGTGTTGTATCCTTGTTACTGAACCCATGGTTTAGTGTTTAGTGGATTTCACATCTGTCTTCCTGGCACTAGACCTACATTTTTTATCACCTATATATATTTACCATAATAAGCAGCTAATGTTTAATTAATCAAAATATAATAAAAATACATTTACCATTATCTAAAGAGATTTGTCCTCTGCAATCACAGCAATATCTCAGTACAGTCAAAGAGGACAATGTTCATGAAACCAAGAACTGAAATTTACATTCAAACAAATTGCATTTTTAAATTTTTTAATACAATATTTAAAATGGCACCCAGAGTTTGTAATGCAGTATTGTTTTAAACCCTGTGTGCGTCTATAGTGCTACAGCATGTCCAAAAGAAATATGCTGTCACTTAGTGGCTGAGGCAGGTTTAAAGTACCCAGCATGAATTAATGTTAGATATGAGTCAGGGAGCAAGGACAAATTGCACTGGGACAGGGGGAAAGTCAACTTGAAGTGAGTAGCCATTTCTGGTATTTTTTTGGTATGTATCGTTCACTTTATTGTTTGTTTCAAGGTGTTTTGGGGGTGTTTCTGAGGTAAAATCCTAGTACCGGTAGCAGAAGCCCTACAGACATGGGACTTACCAATGTACAGTGGAGAATTGTTTGGTTCAGCAAAGTCATCCACATAGGAGATCCCAAAGGGCTGAATGGGAACAGTTCCAATCCCAACTAACAGCTGGGCAACAACCATCAATGCCCACATGCTGGTTGCCTCTTTGTGAGAGTCCTGGGTGGTGCTAGGACACACAAACATATCCTCCTTGTGACAGAGATAGGCCTGGGTGTGACTCTTGTTACCTGGAACGAGATGGTAGGAGTGTTACAAACCTGAGCACCCCACTCATTGACCATTACAATTTGCCTCTATGCCCTCTCACCATCTGGCATCTCGTGTCATATTCTGCCCTCAGCACACCCCTGTCTTCTTGGGGTTCTGTAGGTGATGCTGAGGGCATAATTTGAAGCTTTATGAGAGGTGATAATGCATGAGAAGTGAAATCCCTGCTTGACATTCAGGCCCAGGCTGAGTTTGCAGGGCTAGTTTTTGTACTTTTAGACTCAGGAGATCACACACTCAAAGAGAATAAACTCAATCACACCACATGTACAGTCACCTCATGGAGTAGGACCACACTGTATGGCTGGTGATAGAAGGTGCACTGCCCACTCAATGCACAGCTGAAACTGAGCTAACTACCTAGAACTCTCTTTAAACTTCCTTACTGGTCACACATGCTTGGGTGTTGGTGTTCAGCCAGAATTGAGAACGTCCTAATTTTAATCAGCAGCTGTCATCACTTTAGCATTCCTTCAAGGCATGACGTTACCTTTAGGTCTGGGCTACACTAAGGAGGAGGGTCGACCTAAGATACGCAACTTCAGCTATGCAAATAGCGAATAGCGTAGCTGAAGTCAGCGTATCTTAGGGCGACTTACCTGGCAGTCCACACAGCGGTGAGTCGATCGCTGCCACTCCCCCGTCGACTCCACTTCCGCCTCTTGAGGAGATGGAGTTCTGGAGTCGACAGGGACTGCGCTCAGGGATCGATTTATCGCATCTACAGTAGATTGACCACTGCCCGCCGATCCGGAGGGTAGTGAAAATGTACCCTTAGTTTTAGAGGTCAGAGTAAAAAGGAAATTGAGCAGGGACGGTTCTGATTAGAGATGGAGGAAACAGAACCTCTCCAGTAAGCCACTTTTGGTACAGGAGTAAAGATAACAGTGTTCACCCAGAAGTATTGCTCTAAGAAGTTCCAGGTTAGCTTTGCAAGAGAGGATACTGAATTCCTCACAAAGGCCACAGTAAATCTGGTTTCAATCAAAGGGCTTGTTGGTTCCATTTTAAAGCAGGCCAAATAATAATGGATATTTGTGGAGGGGAAAATCTGTATCCAGTGTAGAATAAAGGCATCATAGACAAAATATAATGACTTCAGGACATTTATTCACTAGCTCTTTTCATTCTAGTCTCTTGTTCTCCCCAATTGTTTCAACATTCCCAGCAACTCTTTTTAGTTAAGAAAACGACTCTGTGGCTTTTCTGTAGTTAAAGCAAATTACAACAAAACAGAAGCAAATGTTTGTCAGGTGATTATGGGTTTTCGCTGGCGTAATAGGACTGTGCATCTTAATAACAGGCTACCACAAAAATTCTTATGCAAGTTCATTAAAAGCAGTTCTTGCATGTGAATTATTTGTGCTTTCAGTATGAAGAAGCCTCCTTAACCATTGGAGATTTTTGCTTTAAAGAAAAGCAGAAGCAATACAACCATATTAAGGATTAGTCTCATGCCAAATATTGTTTTGTAAAATCAAGTTGGTTGCAATTTAATGAGCACAGAAATATATGCCAGACCCACAACATTAGTATTTCTCTTCTGTTCAACATTCTGCATTCCTGTCACTTAGAGAAAGCTACCAGACAGATTTTATTGAAAGCTAATTTAAAATGTGCCCAAGAAAAAAAAACACCTCGGTATGCCCAGTGGCCTCACAATTTAAGAAAAGGTAACATTTGTAAGACACCCCTAGAATTAAATCTATTTCATCTGCTTTGGCATTGGAGCTTGAGAAGAGTCATGGCATGGGTATCAGGAAGGGCAACTAAGACTCTGAGCTGAGAAGAAGAGACAGATCTGTCTGGAAAAAATAGGACATGGCCTATCGAGTGGCTAAATCCATGGACACTGCTTTGACAATGTCCCCTTATAGTGGGAGACCCCAGCTGAGGTGAATGAGAAGAAGCCAGCTGGAGTCTTTCCATTCACTTCAGTGCTCTTCTAGCCATTCCTCTTCCCAATCCCCCCTCCCCAGGGGGAAGTGTTGTAGCTGCTAAGGCTGCTTTCAAACAACCCAGTTGAGAATGACCTAACAATATCTTGTGAAGACCTCTGGGTTTTGGGTTGGTTGGTTTTGCCAACCCTCTATCCTGACAAAGATTTGTTCTTACATTTAAAGGTTTTCAAAAGGACCAAAGGGTCAGGTTTTTAGATGGTTAAAGAAGCATATAGATGTCTAATGGCGTTTTCAAAAAAGCCTACGTAACACCGACAGACCCTGGTTGTCAGCGGGCGGATCAAACCTGGGGCCTCTGAAGCTTAGTGTATGAGCCTCTACCACCTGAGCTAAAAGCCACATGGCTGTTAGTTAAGGTTGTAGAGAAAACTCATTAATATTTCTCTCTGAGGGGTCCCAGTGCCACTAAATGGGACAGAAACTACACCCAGGAGGTGTGTGGGTTATACCTACTCCAATGGGAGTTAGGTTCCTAAAGCCTTCAAACACTTCACTAGGCATCCACTTGCCTTTACAAATCTGTCCCAAAGTGATTTAGGAATTTTTCAGAATGCCACCCAAAACTCTATGGGGCAGGAACTATAAATTCTTGTGTGTTTGTACAGCACCTAGCACAACAGGGGCTTGACTGATTGGGGTATCTGGACCCTATACATTCGAATCATAACAGTAAGAATATCTTAACCCACAGAGTCCCCGGCACTCCTGACAAGCATTCTGAGCCTTCCCACTAAGCCTGTGGCAATGCAATCTATAAATGCACATAGCCAGCTGTCAGGCGATTGCTTCTGGAAACCACACTACCACGGGAGCAAGCAGGAGTCTGGCACCAATAGAAGGTTGCCTAGTGCAGCATGGCAAAAGAATCTGTCAGCTCTTCTCACTCCCTGAAAACTTATCTCAGAGCCAGTTGATTATTCAGCACCCTCTACTTCTGGGTAACTAAAATAACAAATAGTTAACTCAGCTCCCCAGAATACTTCATGGTGCTGCTATGGGAGTTTGCAGGCCTAGGTCCATAGAGAGGGATATAAATGTGCCATCTTTTTATATCACCACGTAACAGCACAACATGCATGACTGGGCATGTGCAGCACCATGTCTAAACACTGAATCACAAGACCTTCTCCATCACTGGGCCCACACCAGTGTGCAGTGCAACAGCATTCGTCACATCGGTGGGGAGCACAGGTAAGGCTCATGCTATACCCCAACCCCAGTGCACCAGCACAACTTCATGAAACACCTGGACCAATACAGCCCAGGTGTACAAGATACGTTCCATGAATGCCACAGCCGGAAGCCACAAGGCTTTGTTTTGGTTCAGGCAGTTTAACTTATGAGGCTCTAGTAAGGAAAGAATCAGAAGAGATGACACCTATTCCCTGATCCATTTCATTGGTCAATAAAGAACAATTCCTGTTGTAAATACAATCGTCAGTTCACAAACTGTCTAGCTGTGGGACCAAGGCTCCTTGGTAAGATCACTGGGACATGTGGCATTTGTCTGACATCCTATCCATGGGCTAGTCTGTTAATAAGCCAACTTTTCAAACAAACATGTTTGGGCGTTGATGGAAGAGAGGCAGCTAATGATAAGGTAAGAACCTGGTTTTCATATTTGGCAGAGGATAAACTCTGGAAAACGTGTAGTTCAGTGGTGGAGAGTTATTTTTTAATCATGTTTTATAGAACCTGGGTTTCAGAAGAGCACTAGTCATAGCAACTTGCCCAGAGCAAGGAAGCACTGACCTGGAATAACAAAGCCAGGGGGACTTTGTCTTTAGCTTTCCCTGTCCCCACACCCTTTCAGCAGAGTTAGAATCAGTCATATTCCCTTTATTGTTATTTATATTCCAGTAGTGCCTAAAGGTCCTCACTGATACTGAGGTCCATCACACCAAGTGCTGTACAAAGTCAGAGACAGTCTCTGCCTAGGATTGCCAGTTTTGGTTGGAGGTATTCCTGGAGGTATCCACATGACATAATCTTTAATTAAAGATTAATCTTTAATTCCTAGAGACTCCTGGCCAATCCTAGATGGTTGGCAACCCTATCTACTGCAGGAGCGACATATGCCCTCTTGGAGGGAGACTTTAGTGAGTCTGAGTCTGTGTCTCCTTTTTTGCAGAGACGAACAACTAAATCTAAGGGCTGAGTTTTCAGAATTTCATAATTTTCTTGTGGAAATTTGGCTCCAACTGAGCATGCTCACTTAAAAGGCTGGCCCTGGAAGGAGGAAGTTACTGATTCCTGATGGGCACCGCCTCCATCTCTAGCCAGCCTGAAATGGTACCACCACCAGCAACATCTTGTCAGGCTGCAAACTGGGGCTTTTGCTGGCACATGTAAACCTAGGATGGCTGCTGTTATGCCTGAAATGGGAATGTGCTTGTGGAAACGAGAAGCCAAGCTGATTGCATTCAGATTAGAGTTCTGGATGCCTCCCCTAATAGTTCCAAGATAGTCACCCTAGGAGGGGTCTGAGCATAAAGCACCATCATGCTTCCAGCTCTTCCTGCTCGTCAAGAGAATTGCTCTGGTGGCAGGGCACAGGAAGACTGACACATGACAAGCAGAGAGACATGCACGCATGTCCCTTAACTTCTCTGGGCAGGCAACATATATACACCATATAAGACTCCCCATCCCGTGGGGATACTTTGGCCCTAATCCAGCTTGGCATTCACTTAAATAATGACATGATAGACAAGTTATTTCACAGAGATTGCAGCATGCCTCACAGGTGTCAGAAGATGTGAGGGCAGAGGGTCAAGTGGGGTTAAGCCCTCCAAGAAGTGCAGCGCCTGTGTTACTATGCAACTGAATGAATATGTATGCGGAAGTCAAAGCTGTGCATTGGCATGGCTGTGGTGAGCTGAGATCTGCAGTCCTAAAGCCATAATGTCATTTACGAAGGCTTCTCACTGGAAATGTCTTCATGCCCCCTTGCAGGACCACTGCATTTGTCTTAGTGCAGTTATCAGGTCCTAGGGCAGGAACGTTGGCGATGCAAAGTTCCATATATATGTACAGAGGTCACTAAATGATGCTGTGTATTTATATTATGGCAGTGTCATACTGAGATCAGGGCCCCATTGTACTAGGCGCTGTACACAGACATAATCCCTGCACCAAACAACTTTCAACCTCAGTAGACAGGGGAAACAGAAGTGAAGCGACTTGTCCCAGGAATCAAACCCAGTTCTCCTGACTCCCACCTCCTCTGGTCCATATGGCCACTCTCTACACAAACATCTAGTAGTAGATCATTTGTTTTCAATAGGTCGGTTAGTCTGTTCTACTGATCCCTGAAAGAAACAGTAACTAACAGCTACAGCGCTGCTGACTCTAGCAAATGAATCATGCGTCCCATGGTTGCGGAGCCTGCAGTGGCAGCTCTTGTGATGATGCATAAAGTTCCTCTTTTCCCACCATTTTGAGGGTTGGTTTGGAAACATGGGCTGTGCTCTGAGAGCTTGTGGAGCACAGAGCAGGGCCCCAGCGTTGCCACATCAGGCCCTATGGGAGTAGAATGGAGCAGAGGGTTGTGGAGTTGGAGAAGAGCTACTGCAAGAGTTGGGGGCAGGGAGAAAAGGAAGCAGGGATGGGAGTGGGAGTCTGGGAAGCTGTTTCTGGGTCCCAGGGACAGGGGTGGCTCTGGGGCAGCAGAGAGGAAGGATAAATTTAAAAAATGAAGTATTTTTAGCTATTTCTGCACTTAACTATAATTGGATCCATTTTTGTAAATAAAACTGTCATTATTACCGGACAATTTATCTAGTTGATCACAATTATACAAAGCATGCAGAAGGATTTAAAAGAAATATATGAAATGTACTGAATATGAGGAGTAATTCAAAAGAAATAACGTTTAAGGATTATAAATGTAGTCACTGCACTCAAAATGGGTTGTGTAGTTATGTCAAAGTGGCTCAAAACCATAAATCTCTCTGGTCTTAAATCTTATACAGCTAAGCATCAGTCTTGAAGTCAGTCCACATTGTCCATATGTCTTAGGATTTTTACACCGGCCCATCATAATTGAGGTGTGAGGGACAAATAAAGCTCATGTTTTCTAAAATAAGGGCATGGTTCTTTGTGCCTGACTTACAAATGAACAAGTGACTGTACCAGAGATTGGTAGGGAAATCCGTGGGGAAGGCTGAGGGAGGAACAGGGAAGGGGTGGAGGGGAACTAGGAGAGCGGAGCTCGAGAGAGTCATAGGAAATTAATGACATTTTGCCTGTCTTAAAGGGTCAGTGGAGTCTCTACCCAGCAGTCAGGGAGAGGAATGCATGCGTGTGTGCATTAAAGGTTGCCTTTTCAACCCAAAACGACCACACACACACTGGTAGAGGAGGAGAGGGGAGTCAAATGACAGAGTAAAAGCTATGATTTGGTGGGTTTTTCACATCTCGGGATTTGGGGGCTAATTTCAGGATTTCTGCTCTCTTGCAGCTGGCAATACTGCAGTAAGTTCAGTTCTTTCACATGTTCTGCACTCCTAGTGCATTCCTGGCAAGGAGAAGAGGGTGAGCATCCTGACTCATGACTCAGACTCATGCTGCCCTACACCCCCAAAGAGGAGATCAATTCACTTACCCATGTTCATTTGGGCAAACTCATACCGGTCAGAGAGGAAGTGTGGAAGAGTCACCAGGAAAGCGCCCAGGGCCAGCAGCAGGCCCCCAAAGCCGATAAACCGGGGGCGGTGAACTCGACTGCCAAAGTAGCTGACGAAGATGATGAGGACAACATTGCCAATCTGGGGTGGGGGGAGCAAAGCAGAGAGCATGTCACAGAGGGCAGGAAGGAGACACATATCTGAGGGTCTATTCTCCATTGGGGTCTCTGGATGCTACACTCATCAAAATGAAAAGCACAACAGGGCACCATGCGGGTGGGGTCACTACAAAGGCATCATTAGCCACCTTGTACTAAGACAGCACCTCACAACATCCCCTCTGACAGGACAGATTTAGGGTATGTCTGCACTACAAAGTTAAGTCGATATAATTTAAGTCGACATCCACCCACTGCAGTAACTAAGTCTGTAAGGCATGTCCACACCACACTCATTGTAACAGTGGAGTGTGTCCTCACTAGCAGCGCTTGCTTCGATGCAGAGAGCAGTGCACCATGGGTAGCTATCCCACAGTGCACCTAGCTGAAGGTGGGGTTGGGATGGACTTGTAGTGCCTCATGGGACCAAAACATTGTTGCAGAAGGGAGTGGGAACATGACTTCGACCTCCCATGATGCAGCTTCCTCCCTCCCTACCCTGATATCAATGGCAAACCCATGTTTTTTCATGCCTTTTTTTCAAAATCCAGGCTTAGACGCATGTAGCCTAAGAAGCATGGACCCTGCTCAGCAGTGCACTGTTGTGAGCATTACGAACACCTCACATCTTATCCTGCAGTATTTCCAGAGCTGAGATAGGAGCTCCCACATGGAACATTGTGATGTCTTTCAAGCAGCCCCTCTGTGAGCCATAGAATGAAGCAATTCCTAGTTGCTGCTGGCAGTCATGCAGCAGTTGAATACGGTGGAGCACCATTTCTGGTCTTGGGAAACAAGCACTGACTGGTGGAATCACATTATTATGCAGCTATGGAATTATGAGCAGTGGCTGCAGAACTTTTGAATGCGGAAGGCCACTTTCCAGGAATGCTGTGCAGAGCTTTCCCCCACCCGGAAGCACAGCAATACTAAAATGAGACCTGCTCTGACAGTGGAGAAGCAAGTAGAGACTGCTCTGTGGAAGCTTGCAATGCCAAACTGCTACTGGTCAGTGGGGAATCAATTTGGAGTTGGTAGATCCACAATGGGAGTTATTGTGAACCATGTTTGCAGGGCCATTAATAGACTACTGCTAAGAAAGGTAATCACTCTTGAAAACATGCAGGACATATAGTGGATGGTTTTACCATGATGGGGTCCCCTAACTGCAGTGGGGCTACAGGGGGAATGCACATCCCTATCTTGGCACCAGACCCCCTGGCCAAAGAGTAGATACTTCTCAATGGTGTTGCGAGCGCTGGTGGATCACAGGGGGCATTTCATAGTCTTCAACTGGGATGGTCAGGAAAGATGCATGACTCATGCATCTTTAGGAACATAGGTCTGTTCAGAAAGATGCAAGCAGGGACTTTCTTTCCCGATTGCAAAATAACTATTGATGATGTTGAAGTACCAACAATGATCCGGGAGACACAGCCTACCCCTTGCTCCCATGGCTTATGAAGCTGTATATTACTTGGACAGCAGTAAGGAGCGGTTCAACAATAGGCTGAGCAACTGCAGAACAGTGGTGGAATGTGCCTTTGGACATTTAAAGCGTCACTGGCATTGTTTGCTTACTAGGTTAGACTTCAGTGAAAGCAGTATCCCCATTGTTATAACTGCCTGTTGTGTGCTTCCTATTATCTGTGAGACAAAGGGAAAGATGTTTCTGCAGGGATGAGAAGCGGAGGCAGATAGGCTGGCAGCTAATTCTGAGCAGCCAGATACCAAGGTAATAAGAAGAGCCCAGTGCGGAGCTCTGTGTCTCCAGGAGGCTTTGAAAACCCATTTCAGTAACAGCCACAGTAATATGCACCACTTATCTGTGTTGTGCTTTTCCATGCCATCCATGCCATTGCATCAATTTCCCTGTGCCTCCCCTACTCCCCCAAGTACCCCATTCATGGAACAAAGAGTATTTCATTCTCCAAATGTTGACTTTTATGGCACAAACATAGAGAAACTGAAAGAACAGGAAAATAATTTAACCTTGGGCAAGCGGTGGGATAAAATTTGGAGGGGGAAAAAAACAAGTCAGCTTGGCTGTGAAAGCACAGAAGTCTTGACCCGTAAAGGTCTTTGAATGGCTACCTTTTGTTCTTAGTATCTTTCCCCGGTGTTGAGTAGAAGGGATACTGCTTCTTCCCTTTCCCCGCTTCCCACCTCCTGGAACGTTTGGGGGGTGGGGGGGAGATTGGGAATAGGGCAATGTTTGCAGGCTGTTCAGCAGGGACTGCAGAGGGAATCTAGCCTTGAAGCTCAAGCAGACGCCTCAACATGTTTGACTGGTCCTTCATAATCCATCTTATGCTCTTGGGATGTTCTCCTGCTCTCCATGTCCAGTTTTTCAGACAATGAAATCCTCCAGGCTCTGAGCTCTGTGTCAGCTGTCCCAGAGGCATAATTATCTCACTGAACTGAACATGGCATCACAAGTTCTCTTTTTCTGTCTTCTAAGCTGCGAAAACCTCTCTGCTGGTGTGGAGGATGTGCTGAAAGCCAAGCTTTCCACTGTAAGGCATGCAAAGCACAAGGCAACCATTGTCAGTGTATATCTGGGGTCTGGTACAAGGTTGGTAGAACATGCTCAGAATCCCTAGCTAGTCAACGAACTGGTTTGCTGTTCCAACCATGGTGAGTATAGTCTAGCAGGATGGGTGATGGCCTTTGTGCTGCACCTTTGTGGGAACCCGGCGTTGGGAGCACAGGTGGGCAGGTGGACAATGCCCCTTCCCAACATAAACATTGCTTTGAGACCAGAGACCAACCTTAAGCCTCCCAAATTGCTATCTGTCCGAGGCAGCTCCAGGGAGGGGGATGACCACAAGAGAACATAGGAAGCCCACTCCCCCTTTCCTTAATGCTGCTGGTTGCAGTTGCCCTGGGCTTGTAGATTCTGAGGTTGTGTTAGGGATGTTAAGGACACCATGGTTGAGGGACCTGGAAATCACCAAGGGAAGGGGATCACATATCCTATAGTTTGTGGTACGAGCACTGATAAGGAAAACTTCCAGCATCTCCTCTAGGTGACCCTATGTGATATCAGTCTCCTGTGGGTAACAGAGGCAGCAAGGGAGCAGATGTTTCAAGCGCCTGCATTCGGTCCTGGTTCTTATGCTGTGTACCACAATGGTACCAGCAGAGTTAATACTAAAGTGGAGTGGGAAAGTGTCCTGCCATGGTAGAAGAAATAAGGCAGCCTTTCCCAGAAACCTGCTGCAAAAGATTACAGAGTATTTCCATGAAAGTTTCCTGGGGATCTCCATAAAGGATTCCCAGGTCATTCCTGTGCACATAAACAATCTTTTCCAGAGGGGCACCTTCTTCATAGCTGGAGTGGTCTCTAAAAAGCAAAGTCCCACTGCACCTCACTTTTTCTTCAGCTTAAACAGAAAATATAAAAGCATGCAACTCCTACAGTTTGATTGGAATTGCATACTCACCAGAAATTCCTTCCCTGGCATCACGCTCGGCCACTGTGACTGGCTGGACTGCTCTGGGGTTAAAAATTGCGCTTGGCTCTCGGGGAGACTAGTCCCCCACTTGCCTATCTCCTATTCTCCTCCTCGTCTTCCTCATCCAGAATGTCCTCCTTGTTGTTGCCTGAGGTGGCCCGGGACTCAGACTCCCGGAAGGCATCCACGCTGGGTTTGGGGTACTGGTGGGGTCGCCGCCGAGAATCACATGCAGCTTATTGTAGAAGCAGCGTGTCTATGGTGCAGAACTAGAATGACTGTTTGTCTCCCTTGTCTTCTGGTATGCCTGATGAAGTTCTTTGATTTTCAGGCAGCGCTACTACCTGTCCTTACTGTAGCCCTTCTCCAACGTGCCCTGCGTGATCTTTCCATAGATGTTTACATTTGTTCAGCTGGATGGATCGGAGCTGTGTCTGCACAAACTCTTCTCCCCACAAACCAATAAGGTCCATCACCTCCTGTATACTAAAGGCTGGAACACCATGATCCATCCAGCTGGGCTGGCAAACTCTCCACGCTGATCAACAGGAAATGGGAATTCAAAAATTCCCAGGGCTTTAACAGCAGAAGGGCTGTTTCCTGTGTACCTGGCTACTGTGCAGAAGAGTTTAAAACAATCTCTAGAGCGGCCACAGCAGATCATTGTGGGACACCTCCTGGAGGCCAATTCAATTGACTTACACAATGCTGCATCTACACTACCTCTCTGTTGACCCATCAATATCAAATTAAGCGCTATGCCTCTCACAGAGGAGGAGTAATTAAGTCGACATTACAGGCAAGTTAGGTAGGTGGAAGGTAGTATGAACACATACATTTTTAGGTCAGTGTACAGCAGCTTCCATTGACCCAAGTTTGTAGTGTACACGAGGTCTTAGTGCTTATGGCTGATGGAAAGGAGAGACTGGAAGAGGGAAAGAGAAAAGAAGAAGGGAAAGCGAGCGGAGAGATGGAAACAGAGGATGGCCTCAAGAAAGAGATAAGGAGACAATGGACCAAAAAGAAAGAGGGGAGAGCCCAGTTCTCCAATTTATCAAGATTCCTCTGAACTTTAACTGCATCCTCCAAATTATTGGCAACCCCTCTAGCTCTGTGTCATCTGCAAACTTGATCAGTATGCTCTTTATACCTACATCCAAGTCATCAATGAAGATGTTAAACAACACCGGACCCAGCACAGATCCCTGTGGAATCCCACTTGAGACCTCCCTCCAATCTGATATCATCCCACTAATAGTTACTTTTGCTTTGTGGTTGTTGAATGTGTTTATGTGAGGGCCCAGAGAAGGCTAGATAATGATTTAACTGGACTGAGCTTCACTCTTTTCTGGGAATCACGAGCCTGTATAAAATATCCCCTTTGGGGTAAATTGTGCATTATTACTGGTTTTTAAAGGACAATGTTATTGCTCATGTGTAGGGCCCTTCCAAATTCACACCCGTGAAAAATGCATCACGGACCATGAAATCAGAATTCCTCTGGGAAATCTAGCTATTATGAGGGATGGGGGTGGGAGATAGGGATGGCGGTGGGGTGCCTCATCTGGGCACTTCTACCATGCATTGACTCCAGCTGCTAGTCCCAGCCGGGCTGGGGAGGGATGACTGTTCTTGGGGGGAGATCAGTCCCACTTCCAGGTACCTACTCTGGGTGCAGAAAACTGCAGCTGGCTCTGAAGCCAGTGCAGTCACAGAGCTTCTGCAGCCAGGAGAGGTACCTGGAGGTGGGTCTGATCTCCCACTCCACACTCTCCCGGTCAAGGGCAGCCATGGAAGGGAAGAGAAAGTCCTCATGTCCCTCCCAGCCTGGCCAGGACCAGCAGCTAGAAGTCCCTGGCTGGGGTGCTCCAAGCAGCACAAGGAAATCAGACCCACCTCCGGGAACCTCCCTTGGCAAGGAAGCTCCATGGCTGCTGCCTTCAGAGCCCAGCTCCACAGGCAGCACCGAAGTGAGAGTAGCAGTCCTGCCACCTTCCTCCACCATTATCACACTGTGAAATTTCAGATGTAAACATCTGAAAATGTGAAATTGACTAATTTTTAACCCATCTGACTGCGAAATTGACCAAAATGGGACCTATTTATGTGCTAAAGCTCAGCGGGTTTCTTTAAAACACCGAAGTGGAGCATCTGAATTCTAGACTTGGCTTCTCGTTGTCTGGGTTGTCATGGATTGGGGCAAACTTTGCCAGAAGAAAACAGAAGAAACAGAAAGAAACAGCTGTTACTGTTGGATGATTTATGCTTCTTCCTATCCTCTGCTGGTGTAAACCTCCCTCACTCTATTGACATCAGTGGGGCTATGCACATTCACCAGGTGAAGATCTGGCCCCAGATAGCTTTCAACACGCAAACAAAAGTATGCTCCATATCAGTCCCCCCTGTGTTGCACAAGGATTTGAATATCCGGCTAACTAACACAACTAAATCCCCACATGATGCTTTGGAAGTGTCCTTTTTGGGAGCTGGCATAAACGATTACCGTATTTTTCGTCTTATAGGACGCTCCGGCCTATAAGACGCCCCCTCGTTTTTTAATAAAAAATCCAGACAAAAAAAAAAAAAAGCGCCTCGCTCTCCCGTCCCCGCCGCGCGGGCGGGCTGCCGAGGTTCCCCCCTCCCCGCCGGACCCAAAAAAAAAAAAAAAAAAAAAAAGCGCCTCGCTCTCCCGTCCCCGCCGCGCGGGCGGGCTGCCAGGAGCGTCCCGGTTCCCCCCTCCCCGCCGCGGGCGGGCTGCCGGGAGCGCGCCCGCGGCGGGGAGGGGGGAACCTCGGTAGCCCGCCCGCGCGGCGGGGACGGGAGAGCGAGGCGCTTTTTTTTTTTTTTTTTTGGTCCGGCGGGGAGGGGGAACCTCGGCAGCCCGCCCGCGGCGGGGAGGGGGGAACCTCGGCAGCCCGCCCGCGCGGCGGGGACGGGAGAGCGAGGCGCTTTTTTTTTTTTTTTTTTTTGCATTCGCCCTATAAGACGCACCAACTTTTTCTCCCCCGTTTTGGGGAAGAAAAAGTGCGTCTTATAGGGCGAAAAATACGGTACAATCTTCTTCCCCGCCCCCTGTAATTTAGTGATAAAGTCACACTCCATCACCACCTCCTTTCTCATTTGTTCCTGGCAGAGATAGGCTCCAGTTCTGGCATCTGGACCTCCATAATGTGAGGTGATGTTTGGATCTAGGTGTTCACTTTGAAGCCATGTCCCTAGTACTGCTGTAGAGATCTCAAAACAATTCTACAGAGCGTACAATTCATAGCCAGGATGGGTGAAATGCATAAAGTTATAATTACATGGGTTTTGTCAGTTTGGAACAAACTTAACATTATTAAATTAGTTAATTGTGTCTAAATATCCTTTTTATATATTTGTGTGGCCTGACTCATTTGTCCCTTTTGATTCTTGGAATTTCGTTAATAGTAAATGAGAAAACTTTATAATCCCAGAAAGAAAGGCCGGGGATCTCACATAAAAATATTATAAAGCATCGAATCAAAGACAACTCTGTTGTTTGAAAATCGATGACCTCTGAACAGGGTAACAGAGACTGTTATTTCAACCCTCTCACAGTTATTCTATAATGGAACGTCCCACATGCTGTTTGCCATGCTCTGAAGATGAAGTCTCTAAGCACAGGGCAATATCTTTTATGGATGAGAAGTACTGGAGACATTGGTATGCCCCAGCTATGAGTGTTAGGACATGGTTCAAGGCTTTGCCAGAACATTTCAGGGGGACTGATGTTATAATAATTTAAAGCTGGTTATTTGGCACATTCAAATTGGAACTTCGGTATCTGTTTACCACATTTTAGGTCTGAGCCAAAGCCTAAAGTCAATTAAAAGAGTTCCACTCACTTCAACGGACTTTGGATGTGTACTTTTATCTTGAATGGTTTGGAGCACAGGAAATGCACTTTCCAGGAGAATGACCACCCCGCATTGCTAGGGTGCACATTATAAACCCATATAGATGTGGAGGATGGGTGTAATTTGTGACACTAAAAGCTTAGGGTGGGATTTTCAAAGATGATCAGCATTAGCCTAATTCTGCTGCTCTTGAAGTCAATGGTAAAACTCTCATTCACTTAAAGGGAGCAGAGTCAGGCCGGTGCTGAGTGCTTCTGAATATCTGTAAGGCTAGAATTGTCAAAGGACTAGGAGAGTTGGGCAACAGGAGATGGACAACTAACTCTCTTAGGCTTCTTTGAAAATCCCACTCTAAATCCATAATTTATCAGTTGAGCACCCTACGTAGATACAGCAAGTACCATTCCAAGTAAGTGGAGTGCTGGCATTTGTCTCAGAAAGTGCTGAGAACATGAATGTGAATAAAATATATTAGACTTTCAAGAGAACCAGATAAAATGTATTTGTTTATTTCATAAAATAAACCCAATTATGCATTCTGGGGTGCATGTATTTTACCATTGGTTACACTGCAAGAGAAAAAAAATAATTCCTCAAAATTGAGCAATCACCAACTTCAACTCCCCACACAAGAACCTGGGAAAAGAAACGGGCACAATGCCCTAAAAGTTGACAAACATGGGCTCACCCAGATCAGTGCAGGAAGTACATTCCAGAGATTAAGATTTTCCAATAAGAACATTTAGTACCCAGACAATTACATCTAGGGCTGACAGCCTGCATGCCCTAGTGACCTCATAACCAGAGAGCTTTCCAGTGAAATGCAATAATCTAACCTAAAAGTCACAGAGGCAGAGATCACAGTGGTGACATCCAGAACTGAGAGAAAAAGATCACAAAAATCTGGCCTGGCATAAGTGAGAAAAAGGGTCTTGAGGACACCAGTGGCACCAGTGATTCCAGGAGGAAACAGGGATTCAAAAGTACTGCTGTGAACTGCTATGGAACAGAGTGAAGAGACCTCCCTCACTGATGCAGATGGAACCACATCTCCACCCCACTTATTACTTATCCTCAAGATCCTTCCCCAACCCACTCTGGGACAGATTTTCAGAAGGACTCAACACACAACATGCTGAACTCTCTTGAAAAAGCATATGGAACCTGTCCAGATTAAGCCTCCAAATCTTGCCCAAAAATTGGGTTAGACTGAAAATCCGTGCCACACCCCATAACAGGACAGAGCTGCGTGACATTACAACATAGAGGTGATACTATTACCCAAGTCATTTCAGAACCTTCCTCAGGAGCTCCACATATACATTGAACAGGAGGCTCTTATAGGACCTCATGTAAGCTAAATACCCCATACAAGACACCTAGGAATCACTTCAAACCATCCTCTAGGTGGAGAGTGGGAGACAGCTGACCAGATTGCTAGAGATAAGGCATATTTATGTGACTGATGGCCTAACCACCATATATGTGAAGGAAACTGGCAACCTGCCTTCCCACAGTGAAGTGATAACAATCTTAATGGGCCAAATTAAATTTATAGAGAACGAATACATGAACTAGAAGGTGAAAGGAAATAAAATGTTTAGGATGAAAGAAGGAAAGAGAAGTACAGTATTAATCTGTGTGTCTGACCAGTGCTATCTATCTAGCTACTGTCTAAGGCACTTCTACACTACCTTTTGAAGCTTATGCTTCAATACTTTAGTTAGTCTTTAAGGTGCCACAGGACTCTTTGTCACTTCTGCAATTCCAGACTAACACAGCTACCTCTCTGATTCTACACTACCGCTCACCATGCCTAGCTAACTGTTGGTCTCTATATACCACTGTGCATTCGTGGTAGATGGGCCTGGTGGCCTGTGATGGGATGTTGGATGGGATGGGGTCTGAGTTGCTACAGAGAATTCTTTCCTGGGGTCTGGCTGGAGAGTCTTGCCCACATGCTCAGCGTTCAGCTGATCACCATATTTGGGGTTGGGAAGGAATTTTCCTTCAGGGCAGATTGGCAGAGGCCCTGGAGGTTTTTTGCCTTCCTCTGGAGAATGGGGCACGGGTCACTTGCTGGAGGATTCTCTGCACCTTGAAGTCTTTAAACCATGATTGGAGGACTTCAGTAGCACAGACATAGGTGAGAGGTTTATTGCAGGAGTGGGTCGGTGAGATTCTGTGGCCTGCGTTGTGCAGGAGGTCAGACTAGATGATCATAATGATACCTTCTGACCTTACAGTTCTGAAGTCTATGTACACTGATTTCATGCCAGGACCTGCATTGCAATGTTACTAGAGTTTCTCCAATTGGAGCTTCCCCTTTTAGGAGCCGTACGTATAACAGGGAACAGTCTTGATGGAATTGTTGGAGAGAACGTGCTGTGCATGTACAGCAACCACCTGGCTAATTAAACACCTCTGAGGTTTTACATTTTTCCTTTCCAGGTTTCCAGACTTGACTCTGCCCCCATGCCTAAGACTAACCACTTGCCAAACTTCAGGTTTAAATCACAGCTGTTCCTGAGCCATGAGGAGCTGAGTTATAACTCGAAACAGCCAAATTGAGGCCAGCCCAGTTATATAGTGTTACTGCTACCTGAAACCATGCAGGGAATGCAAATTCAAAGTCAGTCCTTTGCTTCATGGACAGCAGGAGCTGGGGGCACTGGGGAGCGTACTGAATTCTTAGGGCTGTTGATGGCTTAGTGAATCAACTATTAGTGATGCCTAGTGCATCACTTGTGCAGAGATGACGACTGCCCATGGTCCTGATTCAGCAAGGTGCTTCAGTATATGCCTAACTTTAAACTGAGCCAGGGTCCTAAGTTGGACCCCTGTTTCAAAGTCCCCCATGGAGCTTTGCAGGGGCATGGAATTGCTAGGGCTCAGGTTTTCCACAGAGACGCCCGTACCTGCCCATGCTTGGAGCCCTCCTTCCTCTATCCTGTCTGACATGGCTCAACCTTCCGCCCACCCCAGAATGCTGCATGCAGCTGCTGCAAAGATGGCACAGAGCGAGCAGAACTGGCTCTGTGCCTGGGCAGAGGAGCCAATGCATCTGTGGCATTCTCCAGGGGATTCATACCTGTCCTACAGCCCCTTTTGCACCAGCCTAGCTGGATCTATGGGCCCTTCTGGGCACCAGGAGTGCAGGGGAAAAACCAAAAACTTGCAATTCAGGGGCTATACCACAGCTGTAAGCCAGGTCCCAGCCCAGAGGGAATGATGACATCTGATTTAGGAATGCCTGAAAACAGGGATTTCTCATGGAAAATGCTGACAGATCCCTAATTATGGTGGCACTACTCCAGCACTGCTATAATAAAACCTAGCAGCATTTGGTAATGCTCTATTTTCGTCCCAGGTGATGCGAACGATTCAGTAATGTTTTGACAAATGCCCATGAAACAAATTGGGGGTTGCACCTTCATGAAACAACATTGCTCCCAGCAGTACTTCTGAGGGCCTGGCATGACATTCATTTCAATTAAAACCATGGGAGTAGCCTGCCTCCACTGTAGATAGGCAACAAGATATATGTCAGGTTCTCTTCCCAGCAGTGATTAAAGGGGGAGAACTATATTCTAGCTTTAGTGGGTTCTCTCTCCCCCTTACATCTCTGCTCAGACTATCCCCTTAGGAGGATTAGAGTGTTCCAGGTGACAGTACCCTCTAATGAAGAGTCCCACTAGCTGCCATCCTCTAAAGTTGTGTGCAAACTATACTTCTTTCCCTGAAATGGCCCCGCCCCGCTGTAGCAAATGGTGGAGCACTCATGTAGACAGGGCTAAGGCCACCCCTGAAATTTGAAACTGTCATGCTTGCCAGCACCCAACTGAACCCACCTGAGCCCTGACTACACTGACATTCCCACCACTGCGGTCACAGCTGGGTGTAGCGGCCACAGGGAATTTTAGGGACACAAATGTAGTGCAGATGAGGTCCAAATATCCCACTGCTGGCTGCTTCCCCTGCTGGCTCCCAGCTTTCCCACTGTGATCCTGCAATCCTCCAGCACCCCTGCTGGATGGAGGGAGTACTGTATGAAGTGTGGCAGAGATGGAGGTGGCGCACCAGGGCAGATGGCCCAGTCCCGGTAGGAAGTATCTGCCCTTTAAAAGTGAGAGAAGTGAGGGTAAGAGGAGAGGGAAGAAAAGGGGGTCTGGGACAGTACTCTACTCCCCAGACATCAATTCTAGTCCCACAGTCCCTTAGACTCCTGCTCCTCTAAAATCTGTTTACCTCGATAGTGGGAGTAGTTGGCAGGCAGACCCAGCTCATCTGGCACCTGTAGGCTTTTCTAAGGAAACACAGAGACAGGGCCCAGAGCTCCTTCACAAAGAGCAATGCCTGCACCCTCATGTCTCCCAGCTAAGCCCATTTGTGTCAATCTCAGGCAATTACCTCATGCAGGCTGGAGAGGAAGCCGGAAGAGAAACTGGAGAGCCCAAAGCGCTTCTCAATGGTGGTCAGGATACTCTTGAAGTTAGCACTGTAAAGAAGCTGGAATAACTGGAGAAGGCCATGGCAAATCACAAACACCTGTGAGCAAAACAATACGGTATTACGGTTAGTAGCTGAGTGATGCCCATAGGAGCCAAGAGCACACCCCATGCTGGCTTGTAACTAAGTCAACAGTCATGGACACATCCACCTTACACACAGCATGTGTAAACCTAGCAGTCAGCTGGGTCCAGGAGTCACGCTCACAACCTCATCAGTCAGAGGCCTTCATTTAGGAGTGATGTCATTATTAATTTATTTATGCACAGGCACAATTCCCCAGCATGTTATCTGCTCTCAGGGCCCAGTCTCTGCTACAGCCGACCTGGGAGACCAGGATGGAGCGCAGCATCTGGATCCATTTGCCTTGCTTCTGTCTTGTTGGCACGGTGACATGAGGTCCATTCTCACGCTGGTCTGATTCCCCCAAAGACAAGCATCCCCTTCTGCAGCACTCCCAGCTCACAGACTCAGAGGCAAGAGATGGGCAGAGCAGCACCATGAACTATACAGACCTCCCACCCTGTGCAGGCTGAACGCCTTCAATGAGGGATTGTGGGAGGGCAGTAGGAGCTAGTAATGTGTGTCCTGAAACCTAGCTAAATATTCCTGTGCCACCCAACAACTCCAGGAGAGTCACTCCTCAGTTCTTTGCCGTCTATAGCAAGACAAAACCAAAGCTCCATGCTATCTTTGTGAGTTTTCCTAGAGCTGTGTGTTCCCTGCTCCCTGCCGGCTAACAGAATAGACCCTAGATTCCTAGCTAAAGGGCTCTGTCATCCTTCCCTCACGCCGATGCATCCAGAGCCCTACCCGTGTCTCACCACGGCATGTCTGACATCTTTTGCTCCCCGGTGGACCTCCGGGCTGCAGAGGTGCTTCGAAGGAGTCGCTGTGCTGGCTAACACTGAGGTTTCTGGGGTGCAGGCCCAAAACCAGCAAGACATGGCTGAGCAGAACTGGGGACACCAGGAAGGAACTGCGGCAGGAGCAGCAGGCTTGCCACAGCCAGAAGAGAGTGGTTCAGCACTGGCCTGTTGGAAGGTGACTTGTCACCAAGCCTCTGTACTGCACTGGCACCCAGGTACCACTTATGGTCTCTGTAGCCCTATGGCTGCCTCTCTCCCACATGCTTTTGTTTTCTTTCTAGCTGATTAGCTGAGCAGCGAAATCAGAGCTGCTCAGGTAGTGGCAGTGTTGTACACTGGGTAGGGCTGGCCTGGCCTGGGATCCAGGAAGCCTGTCTGCTATTCCTAGCTCTGCCACTGACGTACTGTGTGCCCTTGGGCAAGTCTTTCTATGCCCATTTAAGCTGTAAGATCTGGGGTCAGAGACTGTGTCTTATTCTGTGGCTGTGCAGTGCTCGGCCCAATGGGGCCCTGAGCTCCACTGGTGGTGCTGAGATACAAGTAATAGTGATTCTGATTTTTTTATTTCATAAAAAATAAATTCAGAATTAGACCCAGAGACCAATCCATTTAGTTTTGACCGGTTTAGAAGCTAGGAATCTCTCAGCCAGCTCTTTGCCTAGTAAGTTTCACCCTGTACTCTTCCATGGCAAGGCTGATGGGGGCAGGGCCGGCGACAGGGGGGTACTACGGGTAGAGCTGTACCAGGCCCCGGACTTAAGGGAGGCCCCCTTAAGTCCGGGGCCCGGTACACAGCTGTACCCGTAGTCGTCCCCCCTTGTCGCCGGGCCTGGAGAGTGGGGGAGGGGCGGGGAGGCGGCACGGCTCTCCTCCGGAGCGGACGAGTGCGCGTGTCCCCGGCAGGAGCAGTGAGCCCGGCCGGCGACAGCGGCGCACCACCGCCTGCAAAGAGGGCGAGGGCGGGGAGGCTCCGCAGCAAGGTAGGGCTTCCCCCGCCGGATGTGGCATCATGCAGACCCTAGACCATCTCGCACAGGTCCGGGGGGCGCGCAGGGGGGAGGCAGCAGCAAGGGCGGCTCGCGCCGTTCCCGGGCTTGCGCTCCCGCAGGACCCCACACTGCCGCCAGCCGCTGTCAGCTGGGGGGGGGAGCGCCGGCTGGGCTGGGGGGGGGGGGCAGCCGCTGTCAGCTGGGGGGGGGAAGCGCTGGCTGGGCTGGGGGGGGGCCCAAACGATCAGTATAGGGGGCCCCAAAATTTCTGTCACCGGCCCTGGATGGGGGAGCCATTAGAGAAAAAGCCATAGCGGGGGATAGATCAGGCTTGTGGTAAGCATGAGTGGCTCAGTCCCTATGTGGAGGTTGCAGGACGGGAAGGCCTACTCCTTCATATGGTTTGTGATGTGCTACAAGCTGAAATGGAATCTTCCACTTTACCTATTGTGGGTGTGAGAAATTCCGCTGTGGGCCCCCTTCCCAGACATCTGTGTTATACGTAACAAGCCAGACTTTTAACTCTGACTAGAACTCTGGACTTTAACACTCTCTGCAAGCAGTTGCTGGGCAGTCCTGGCCTGATAAGTGGTTTACTGCCTCGACTGCAGCTGCTTTACAGACTTCCTGTGGCTTTTGCAGCTGAACCTGCTTCCTTGCTGCACCATCAGAACCCTGGAGTAGGAAAACGCATGGCAGTGGACTCTGGTTATTTAACAGCAGGCTAGCTACAGATCAGGGGTCAGCAACCTTTCAGAAGTGGTGTGCCAAGTCTTCATTTATTCTCTCTAATTTAAGGTTTCGTGTGCCAGTAATATATTTTAATTTTAGTTTTAGAAGGTCTCTTTCTGTAAGTCTTTAACATACTGTATAACTAAATTATTGTTGTATATAGAATATCAGGGTTGGAAGGGACCTCAGGAGGTCATCTAGTCCAACCCCCTACTCAAAGCAGGACCAATCCCCAACTAAATAATCCCTGCCAGGGCTTTGTCAAGCCTGACCTTAAAAATCTCTAAGGAAGGTGATTCTACCACCTCCCTAGGTAACCCATTCCAGTGCTTCACCACCCTCCTAGTGAAAAAGTTTTTCCTAATATCCAACCTAAACCTCCCCCTCTGAAACTTGAGACCATTACTCCTTGTTCTGTCATCTGGTACCACTGAGAACAGTCTAGATCCATCCTCTTTAGAACCCCCTTTCAGATAGTTGAAAGCAGCTATCAAATCTCCCCTCAGTCTTCCCTTCTGTAGACTAACTAAACAATCCCAGTTCTCTTAGCCTCTCCTCCTAAGCCATGTGCTCCAGGACCCTAATAATTTTTGTTGCCCTTCTCTGGACTCTTTCCAATTTTTCCACATCCTTCTTGTAGTGTGGGCCCCAAAATTGGACACAGTACTCCAGATGAGGCGTCACCAATGTTGAATGGAGGGGAACAATCACGTCGCTCGATCTGCTGGCAATGCCCCTAGTTATACAGCCCCAAATGCCGTTAGTTGTCTTGGCAACAAGGACACACTGTTGACTCATATCCAGCTTCTCATCCACTGTAACCCTTAGGTCCTTTTCTGCAGAACTGCTGCCTAGCTGTTCGATCCCTAGTCTGTAGCAGTGCATGGGAGTCTTCCATCCTAAGTGCAGGACTCTGCACTTGTCCTTGTTGAAAAGTCAATAAGGTTTTTAAAATGTTTAAGAAGTTGCATTTAAAATTAAACTAAAATTAAACTAAAATGCAGAGCCCCCCGCACCAGTGGTTAGTCCAATTAGGCTGAACCAGCTTGTTATCTCCAATCAGGGAGGGTGGGTTATTCTGGAATAGCAGAGGTAACAAAGTCCTGTGGCACCTTGGGATAACAAGCTGGTTCAGCCTAATTGTACTAACCTTGTTACCTCCTACCTGGTTCTTGCCTACTTTTCTATACCTGCCCCTGGACACTTCCACTGCTTGCATCCGATGAAGTGGGTATTAGCCCACGAAAGTTTATGCTTCAAAACTTTATAATTAGTCTTTAAGGTGCAACAGGACTTTGTTACCTCTGCTATTCCAGACTAACATGGCTACCTCTCTGATTCTTGACATACTGTAGAATATTTATTATGTTTAATAACCTGAAATACATAGTTTTATTGCATTTTATCAGTTGCTGCAAACAACATATCCTTTCTTCCCTGTCAATTTAGTTTGGGAAGGAGTATTGTCTAGTGGTTAGCAAAGGGGACAGGGAATTGAGAATCCTGGGTTGTGTTCTTAACTCTGCACTGATTTATTATTTGTATTGCATTGGTGCCCAGAGACCAGGGTCCCATTGTGCTAGGTTCTAAACAAACGTCTAACAAAAGAGACAGTCCCTGCTCTGCAGAGAGAGACTTGCTGTGCTGTCCAAGCAAATAACTCAGTGCCAGATTCTCAATTCATGTTTATCGGTGTAAAACGGAGTTGAAGATCTGGCCCATTATCAAGATGTGCCTCCATTTCAGTCATATATAAAAAGTGTGAAACAATCTTCCATCTAAGAGGCTGGGTTATTGTTTGTAAAGAGCTTTAAGAACCACAGATGAAAGGGGTTGTATCCATGCAAAGTATTATTGCTACTTAAAGATCTTTATGGAATGACAAAAGCAGCAGAAAGCTAGGATCCCTAGGGCCACACTACCTATGGGGCCCAGCGGGAGGAAACCAAACATATGAACTAGCGCAACAAATAGAGAGTTGGAGAGGGAATATGTAGGCTACTTGGGGCGGGGCAGGAATACGATCAAAAGAGTAAGGGTAAAATACAGCAAGGAAGTCATCCATTTCCGGAGATGGAATAGGACACGCTCAAGCCTCTTTGATCTATATTTAGGCAGCTCAGTTTTCCTTTATTTTCTTGGGAATGTGACTTGTCCAAACTGTGCCAATACTATCTAAAAAATAATTAAAGATAGGGAAAAGTCTTTTAATGTAAATTCTCAGGAAATCAAATATTTGCCGGACTCCGGAAGAATGCCCAGCAAAGATAAAGTTGGGAAGCCTGGACCTGCACACTGGGGATCAAAGGTATCACAGTGCTAACAAACTCCTCAAGTCTGTGGCTGGGTAAGGATTATTCTCTACTGGTACAGTGGTAGCACCTGAGAGGCCAGACACAGCTGTGAGGGCGGATGGAAAAGACCATGGAGATCTTATGTAATGTTAATGCAGCAGTGTCCTCCGGAAAATGAAGCATGTGAAAGGAAATTGGTGATTTTCCCTAAGCTGAGCACAACCCAAAAGCCTACATCCAATCATTATGTCTCTGGCATCAGCTGCACCAACACCCCAGATCCAAACACCATGGAATCTGAAGGTTTTATATCTGGATCAACACCTGAACTTTCCCAAATTTTGTGGGGTGAAATCCGGACCCTATTGAAGTCAAAAGGAGTTTTTTCCAATTACTTCAGTGGGGCCAGGATTTCTCCCTGAGTGTTCAGATTTGGTTTATTATGGAGCTAGGTTCAAGCTGTGAACTTGGATCTGAACCGGGATCCAGATCTGGGGTTTTGGTGCAGACTCCTTCTCAAACTCAAGAGTAAGGTTGTAGGATAAGAGGAGACTCCATGGGGAGATAGCTATCTGCTAGAGTGGATACAGTAGCATGGATGCAGGCAGAGAAATTGGAGCCAGAAGAAAGGGAGAAGTGAGGGAGGAGATGGACTCAAGAGGACAAGTTGAGGGTCAGAGGCCAATAATAGAAAGGAGAACTCAGAGTCAAGTCTGGGCCAAAGGTGGCTCCTCATGGGGAGGAGGAATCTCATTGACAGATCATGTTCAACTAGTTTTTGAAAATCTAGCTGGATCCTGTTTAAAGAAGGCTAATTAGGAAGCATTAGGAAGGCAGAGGAGGGGGGCTGGGAGCACCGAAGGTATAGAACAGCTGAAAGAGACTGTGGTGGGACTAGACAAGAGAAGCAAAACTTTTCACGAAGGGGAGGGTGGAGCTGAGAGGATGAATTTACATGGAAAAATCAGGAGGATCCCAAGTCCTTCTCCAAAAGTGCTTAGCAGCACAGGAAAAAACAGGAAAGTCCAGAGCTCTGGAGAGAGCCAAAGGTGTGCAGTGAAAGGGCAGACAGAGCTGGGAGATGAAAGCCCAGGCTCAGAGAGGAAAGGAAAGGTTGAACACAGAAACCTTGATGGCAGCAGAAGGCAGCAAGGATGGGGAAGGAAATCAAGGGCTGGATGCAGCAGAGGAGTCGAAAATGAAGAGACTGGACACCACAGTTGACAGGATAGGGGACAGCAGGAGAGAGAGAGACTCGTTGAAGGAGAGCAAGTGGTGATGAGAGAAAAAATTCGCTGCCCTCTTCCCAATGGTCCCCTTCATTAGGAGTCACTAGCTAGACGGCAGAAGGAATCTCTGGGTGTTGACTGGAAGTGAATCCGTCTGACTTTCCGTGGCCAGATACCCAACAGGCTAAGGCGGGGTGACAGTGGGGGTAGGGAGAGGTATGGCAATGGGGCCTAAGGCAGAGCGATGCAAGGGGGGACTGTGGGGAAGGAGTGTCAATGGGGCCAAAGGCAGACAGATGGAGGAGGATAACCACTGCTAAGGCAGGGGAATGCAAGCACAGGATAACACTGGAATGGATTACCTAGGGAGGTGGTGGACTCTCCTTCCTTAGAGGGTTTTAAGGTCAGGCTTGACAAAGCCCTGGCTGGAATGATTTAATTTGGGGTTGGTTCTGCTTTGAGCAGGGGTTTGGACTAGATGACCTCCTGAGGTCCCTTCCAACCCTGATATTCTATGATTCTATGATTGCCCATCCCCCCCGGCGCCCCCGTACTGAGTAGCAATGCAAAGTATGGGTAAAACTGAGACACCCACAGGATTCACAAAGATATTATAGAAAACACCCAGAGTCACAGGCTGTAGCTCAGCAGACCCTAGTTAGAGTGGGCTGGAGGCAGCATGCTCTAGTCTATCTAGGGGCTAGAGCAGTAGCTCAGCAGGCCTTGGTTAGAGACCTCTGGTGGCTAGGGCAGTAACTCAGCAGGCAAAGGGTCCATTTGTGACTCTGCCACTGACCTCCTTGGGCATGTCCCTCCCCCTCTGGTTAGACTGGCAGCTCTTTGGGGCTGAGGTTGTTTCTCACCATGTGTCTGTAGAGCATCTATTCTAGCACATCTCAGCTAGGGCTTGCCAGTGCTACTGTAATACGGTGGATTCCAGTTAATCGGGCCACCGGTTAATCGGGGCTGCCGCTTAATCGGGACACATCACTAAAAATGGAAACAAAGCGTCCCTTTTTATTTACTCCGGCTAATTGGGGGCAGCTGCTTAATCGGGCCAAATTGTTCCGGTCCGAATGTGTCCCAATTAACCGTAATGCACTATATAAACAACTATCCATTCTACAGCCTAAGGGCACATCTACATGGTGAAAACCCCTGCAGCAGCGAGTCTCAGAGCCCAGGGTCAATGGAGTCAGGTGCAGGATGCAGGGCTAAAAATAGCAGTGCAGTTCCAGTTCAGCGTGGAGCACAAGCTCTGAAACCCAGCTAGAGGGAGGGTCTCAGAGCACAGGCTCCAGCTGAGACTAAATATCCACACTGCTAGTTTTAGCCCTGCAGTGGACACCCGCAGAAACTGACCTGAGCTCTGAGACTCGCTAGCACCAGGGCTGGTGGGGGATGTTGGCTGTGTAGACTTGCCCTAAGGCCCTGTCTCTATGTGGCAGCAGTTTGATCCTCTCCTTCCCCACTACTGTAACTGATGTGCAGGATTCTCCTTCTCCCCGCCACCCTGGGAGCCTGGGGGACCCCAGCTGAAGGGAATGGTTTAATAACACTGATTTTTAATACTCTTTGCTGCGGGCCTCTGTGTGCAGAGTGAACAACATGCTAACAAACACTCAGGGATGTGGAACAGAGGTGGCACAGAAACCAGGCAAATGCGAAGAGCAGTGCCTGATGTCAATGGCTGTGAGGCCAGAGGATGGGAACTGAAGGGCAGGACAGTTTTATTACTCTGGAAAAGCTGAAATTGGAATACCACCCACGATATTACAAAATAGCCTCTGATCTAGGTTAGTTTCAGGAGCCAGGCCGGCTTGTGGAGTTTTCCAGATGTACTTTGGTCATTCTCGAGCTGGTATAACCAGGTACCTGATCCAGGAGTTCCCTCAGATCCAGCAAATTAGGTGCCTACTGGACTAAGAATATCCAAATCCCACAGAAGTGTTGTGCATAAGTAACAGGGAAAGGCGCTTCTTGGAAGACTGGAGTATCCCTAGGCACGGGCCTGAGGAAGACTGAGGAGCTGGACTGAAAGCATCGCTCTGAGGAGAGAGGGTACCTGACTTATGATAATGAAGGGGAAGTTCTTTAAAGGTACAAATGGGAACTGGGTATCGAACTCCCATTGTAGCTTTGCATGTCCCTGGGCAGGTCTTTGACCTCCTCTTTTTCTCTCACCATTCCCACAAGAGTGTCTTTCTACATGCTGGCCTGTCTGCACTTGGCTTCAATCTCTCCCTTCTCCCTCAGACTAATTGGTCTATAATTCTCCCTCTTCTTTAAATGGTGCTGGTTTTTCCTCAAGAGGTTCTGCATTTATTATTATTATTATGAGGTGGATCAATGATACCCAGCCAAGCTAGGCTGTCCTGACACATTGTGGGTGATTGTAAGCGCCTCAGAGCATGGACTATCTAAATAACCAAGTCAGACAAAGTGAACAGCAAACCAGAGGCAAAGTGACTAGCCCAAGGTCACCCAGCAAGTCAGTGGTAGCGCTAGGCATAGAACCTAGTTGCCTACGGCATGCACTAAGCACCTCGGTGACAGGTCACTCAACTTTTATAAACCTTTACCAAAAAGGGTTTAAATAAGTACAAATAAACGCACTCTGAGGGAGGTGAGATGTTGACACAAAGTGGGAACAGCACAGGGGGAAACCGCTCGCATGCAAAAATTTTGTGTGCCGGTCTTATCCATAGTTCACTGATCCTTCTCTAGCAGAGAGAGCAAGGAGCCTGTCCGTCTCCAGCAGGATTTTCAGAGCTTTGGGCGAATTCCTAATCAAGGTGCAATAGGACAGGCACAGTGAGTGAAGTGCAGAAAAGCTAAGGCATGCACCCACACGCACCCACAAACACGCACACGCACAAACGCCTCCCTCAACCCCCTTTTAATCACCTTGACATTTCCCTTCAGAGTGGCTGAGTGCTCATGACTGCAGGCTGTTTATACAAGATGCTTGACTCCCTTCCAAGCCACACTTCACATTAAAAGGGAAGCAAGCACCTGGGGAGAGGATCCTCAAACACACACAACTCCTGGAACTTCCAGGGCAACATTTTTGCTAAGGAAAAACACCCATCCTGTTGCATGACGCAGGGGAATGTTTTCCCCACATTCTTGGATCCTTGGGACTATTCCCTCTCCACCCCCAGGTGTCCAATCCGAAATGGATAGCATTAGTGGGCATTAGGGAAAGGTGTCGCACCCAGCGGAAATCTACTCCTCCAGACTTACGCCATGGGACTGACTGGCACAAGGGGAACTATACAAAGAATCTGCGTGCTGCGGATACCAAACAGCAGCCCGTAACTCACCCACTCATCTGGAGAGCCAGCATTTAGGGTGACCAGACAGCAAGTGTGAAAAATCGGGATGGGGTGGGGGGTAATAGGAGTCTTTCTAAGAAAAAGACCCAAATATCGGGACGTCTGGTCACTCTACCGGCACTGGAACCCTGGCATTCAACTTCAAAGACAGGCTGAGGAACTGCAAGGACACAAATCTATGTCCAGGAATTGTGGCCAGCTGTGTGGTGGGACTCTCCCTCTGCACCTAGCTAACCCATCCCCTCTTTGCAATGATGACAACTGAGCCAGCTTCCACTCTGCTGCCAGTTGGCTACTGGGCTGCCAGCTACACTGTGCGTCACTAGTAAGGGGGGAATAATGCAGCAAGGAGGATTATTAATGGTGCTCCGAGCATTACCTGGCCCTGGCTTTTAGACATGGAAGGTAATGCCTGGTGCTGGGGGACCATGCTTCAGGCAGCTCTGCTTTCCTTACCAGCAGGGTCTGTTGGCTACAAGGATATTTTATGGATGAAACGGAGGCAGCTACTGAAGTGGAGATGGGAATCTCTGAGCAGCACTATCTTCTCATTCTGCATGGCCCCATTGCAGTATCCTATGTGCCATGCAGAGAGGTGGCAGAGAAGCCTAGCTCACTGGGAATGGGGGATCTACCTAATTAGGACGTGGCCTAATTATGAAACTGGGCATCAGATTTGGTTTATCGTTTTTACAGAACTGTCACAATGTCTAACCGTTAGTCTGCTACTTGGAGAAGACAATTTTTGTTATATTAACAGTACATTTATCCCATGCTATATACTGGGTCAACTCAGCCATATTCTTATCTTGTATATCTTTCTATTACTGCTTATGTAAGATAACGCACCGTCAACAATTTTGTTTACCATTAACAATCATTAACTAAAGACTTTTTGAGAATGTATTTTAAACATCCCTGTTATGAAACATGGACTATTTTGTAACAGTTTGGGGGGGAAGGGGGACATCCATGGGGTTAGCCAAAACCAATCAATAAAATGCTCTTGAAGTTGACTCAAGGACAAAGCAAAGCTGAGACATTTGATAGCCTCCCACATACATTTACTGCAGGCGGGTCAGAGTTAAGGTCATTGTGCTGTGATACAATACGTATTGCTTTTCCTGTAGTAAGAACAGGGTGCTGGCTCCTCAGCTGTCATCACTCAGCATTGCTCCACCAAAAGGAGTAGAGCTATCATGATTTACCCCAGCTGAAAATCTGGCCCACTGTGCTTATGGTTATTGTGTCAGTGATGCAAGATTTATTCTGAGTTTAAGCGACAAAGAGTCTTGTAGCACCTTATAGACTAACAGATTTTAGGGATCATGAGCTTTTATGGGTTAAGACCCACTTCATCAGATGAATGTTGTGGAAATCTCCAGACTTCAAAGAGAAACTGCTGAGCTCCAGTTCACCTGCAAATTCGACACTATTAGGTCTGGACTAATTATTAGCTGTGAATGGCTCACCAATTACAAAAGCAGTTTCTCCTCTCTGGGCGTTCACACCTCCAGATCACCTGCTGGAAGTGGGCTTCACCACTCCCACTGATTGAATTTACCTTGCTTTCTTGCCTGCATATTTATGCCTGCCCCTGGAGATTTCCACAACATTCATCTGATGAAGTGGGTCTTAACCCACGAAAGCTCATGATCCCTAAAATCTGTTAGTCTATAAGGTGCTACAAGACTCTGTCGCTTTTGCAGATCCAGATTAACACGGCTACACCTCTGATTCTGAGTTTAGTTATTCCCAACATGGAGGAAACTTGTATTGTGCCTATCCACGCTCACCTGCTTTGTGGAGACTGGGATAGGTGCTGGTTCTCCACCCTGCTACAACAGCCACACATTAGCCCAGTGCCACTCCAGAGAGCTACATTTGCGTAACAACATGGAGAATCAAGCCATTAGTCTCCAGGCCATCAAACTCTGGCACAAAATAGCCAAAATAAGGGCCAGAATCCCCACCATCCCCAGGTTTGCGGATAAAGCTACTCTTCCAATAAGCCTGGTTAAGATTTAATTTTAGAAACAAACAAGCCCCTCCTCCCCCAGCCATGCTTCTTCACATAGACCCGGAAAATTCTTACCACGTCCTTAACCGCACCCAAACTTCTTGCCCATAGCTGCTCTGGGCAGAGGAACTGAAGATTGAAACCCTACACGTGCGGGGTCACCATGACTCAGGAAGGCTATTATCAGTGTGAAGAGGGTGCAGCACAAGGCAACAGAGATAATTCCGAGCACGAAAATGTAAACTAATAAGAACAGATTTAAAATTTTATTAAAGCTAATGTTAAAAATGAAAACATACACAAATTGAGAAGTAAGATACTGGACATCTGGAGTCAGGCTGGGGTTATGGGCGATTATAGGTAACAGGTACAGGGTTTAAAAGCTACATGCATATTACATATCCAACATAGTTCCAGATTGGTGTGCGGGAGTTTTTTAAAGCATTAGTGTATAGGTGTGTACGCCACCCATGGGATGTAGCAAAAGTCCAAGTCAGTGGTGGTGTAGGTGATAAGTACATGGGTAGGGTGCGTCCCTCTGTTTGTCAGGGAAGGAGGGGTGGGTTGTTTCCTTGGTCGGCTACCTAGTAAGAGGGAAATGGAAGCTTTCGCAGGTATGAAAGAGTGTGACAGTAGCAGTAAATTTTCTCACACTACCATGGATATTACATTACAGCAGCACCAGCAGACAGCAATAGAGATCAGCGTCCCACCATGCTGAGAGACAATCCTTGCCCCAAGCACCTCACAGTCTAAACAGACAAAAGGGGGAGGGGGAACTGAGGCACAGAGTGGGGCTGTAACAGGGTGCTGGCAAGGAGGTCCTGAGCCAGCCTTCTGTTAGCCCAGCTCCAATTAAGAAGCATGAATTGGGGCTGGCTGAGTATGCCATGCCTAACTGATAGAAGGGAAGCACCTGTGGGCCTCATTAGCCAGAGGGCTATATAGGGCTGGCTGGCAGGTAGGTATCAAAGGCTGTGTGTACCTGCTTGCTGGAGGAACTGGCTGTCTCTCCCAGGTTGCTAGTGGGAGCAATCTGTAAATAAAAAGCACTGGTGCTTGCACCCAGAAGAGGTCTCGGGCTGATTTGTGGTTGCAGGAGTCCCATAGTGTGAGGGCAAACAGGAAGGCCCTCATTACAGGACAGTGACTTGCCTGTGGACTCACATACAACAATAATTTAGTTATATATTATAGACTTATAGAAAAACACCTTCTAAAAACGTTAAAATGTGTTACCGGCACGCGAACCCTTAAATTAGAGTGAATAAATGAAGACTCAGCACACCACTTCTGAAAGGTTGCTGACACGGCTATAGATTGAAGTACTGGAGAGAGTCATTGAAGCCAATGGAAAAACATGAATTTGAAAGACAGTAAGGTGTCTTCTCAGAAGAAGGGACCAAATTTGAAGAAGTAGCAAGAGTTTTTAAATCATAGCTGGCTGAATAGCCCTTTACTGCTCCTAAAATATCTAGGACCAGGTGCTCAGCTAGTATAAATTGATGTCATTCCTTTGCCTTCACTGGGCCTCCCCCAATATACACCAGCTGAGGATCTGGCCTGTTATGCTTTGTAAAATGCTTACCTCTCTCACCCATTACCCATCATTTCAATTTTCACAGGCACTCGTCAACACCCACGTAAGTGCTGAGGAGATCTGCCATGGTGATGCGGCTGCCTAACCAGATGGGAAGAGTCAGAGCCTCTTTGTGAATATGTAGAGAACAGCTGTCTTGGGAGCAGTAGAAGAATGAAGACACTTAATGAACTTATCTGACTGTTCTCATCTGATTGAAGACACTCCGATTTAGGACTTGGCCAAACAGCTGTGGCAAGGAGACATACTCCCAAAAATTAAATGAATTGGGGAATAAATATTTGGAAAGGGCTGGGCTTTTCAGGAAGTTTGTTAGCTCTTCTGCAGTAGATGTGCTACTATTATAATTGTCCAATGGGCTCTAGGGGGCTGGTTCAGAACCCGCTGGCTTCAATGCAAATGTTATCTACCGTGCTGTGCTCCTACAATTCCAGCCATGCTAATTTGTTCTTAGATGTAGAACTATTTTTTCAAGGCTTTAGCCACACCCAAGAAGGTACCTTTCACTTTCATCCACTAATTCTGAATATAGTTAGGGGCCTTAATTGGGTGCTTGGTCTAATTCAGCCAACTCACTCCAGGGAAAGGATGAGTTAATGGGGTAAAGCTGTAATTTAGTTTATGAAGATGATGGCATAGGGCAGTGCTCCCCAACCGGTGTGCCGCGGCACACTGGTGTGCCGTGAGGCCATGCCAAGTGTGCCGCGGCAAAAGCTCTGACCGCGAGGCTGGGGGGCGGGAGAGGCGGTGTGGCGCGGCGCTGCTCTGACCGCGAGGCTGGGGGGCGGGGGAGGCGGTGTGGCGCGGCGCTGCTCTGACCGCGAGGCTGGGGGGCGGGGGAGGCGGTGTGGCGCGGCGCTGCTCTGACCGCGAGGCTGGGGGGCGGGGGAGGCGGTGTGGCGCGGCGCTGCTCTGACCGCGAGGCTGGGGGGCGTGTCGCTCCTCTCCTTCCCTCGCTGGAGTCGGGTCAGAGCAGCGTGACCCAGCGAACAAGTAAGCGCGGGGGGGAAGCGGGGTGCAAGGGGGTGTTGGGGGGAGGCTGGGCTGGGAGCGGGGGTAAGCGGGGTGCAAGGGGGCATTGGGGGGAGGCTGGGCTGGGAGCGGGGGTAAGCGGGGTGCAAGGGGGCGTTGGGGGGAGGCTGGGCTGGGAGCGGGGGTAAGCGGCGTGCAAGGGGGCGTTGGGGGGAGGCTGGGCTGGGAGCGGGGGTAAGCGGCGTGCAAGGGGGCGTTGGGGGGAGGCTGGGCTGGGAGCGGGAGTAAGCGGCGTGCAAGGGGGCGTTGGGGGGAGGCTGGGCTGGGAGCGGGGGTAAGCGGCGTGCAAGGGGGCGTTGGGGGGAGGCTGGGCTGGGAGCGGGGGTAAGCGGCGTACAAGGGGGCGTTGGGGGAGGCTGGGCTGGGAGCGGGGGTAAGCAGTGTGCAAGGGGGCGTTGGGGGGATATAATATATATATATACTATTATACTCTTCAAAACGATATTTTGAAGATTATATTAGTTTTTTATCCAATTTTTGTATGTGGTGTGCCGTGGAATTTTGGGAGAGGCTATGGTGTGCCGAGGGTGACAAAAGGTTGGGGAGCACTGGCATAGGGCACAGGCTAAGGCAGATACAGGTCCTACCATTGGAAGCTGCAGTGATTCGGATGGCTCCCATTTGGAGAGGACTATCAGCTCTGCGGTTCACAGGTAATTCATTGCTCATGCAGCCCAATCAGGCCAGGGAGGGGGGAAGACTGTGCTTTTGTTGTTGCTGTTTAGTATTCTGTGCTCTTTCAGTGGGGTTCCATAGGCACTATTCATTGGTGCCTATCTAGATTCATGTATACTCTGTGGGTCCCACTGAAGACAAGATGAGTAGTTCTGTTGCCTGCAGCGGACTTTGGTCAGCTTGTAGAGCAGTGTTCTCACTGCCAAAGCAACCAGCTGTCACATAAAGGCGAAACTCCAAAAAGAAACAGGATTTGTCCCTTTCTTGCTTTGCTCTTTTACAATGCATAAAGTAGGCCTCAAACTGCTGCCTTGTTAAAAATGCCTTTTACAAATGCCTTTTACATTAGAAATAACAGGTCTTGGCATCTCCATTTTTGCTGGAAGCCTAATGTGATGATGACATCCGAAGATCTGAAACTTGCATGGGGAGGGGCTGTGTAGAGCCAGCATAGTCTAATGAATAAGGAGCCCCAGTGGACATCAGGAAACTCACATTCTGGTCCCAGCTCTGCTACTGACCTGCCATTTGACCTTGGGCATGTCACTTCAGCTCTGTTTCCTCTCTCATCCTTTGTCTTGTCTATTTACACTGTTAGGGTGGGATCTGTCTCTCACTACCTGTCTGTAGCACAATGAGGCCATGATCTTGGCTGGGACCTCTAGGCACTACCATTTACAAATAATATTTAGTCGGATGTGTAAAACACTCTTTATGATAGACTAAACTATTGAAGCATAAGCTTTCGTGGGCTAATATCCGACAAAGTGGGTATTAGCCCACAAAAGCTTATGCTTCAATACTTTAGTTAGTCTTTAAGGTGCCACAGGACTCTTTGTCACTTCTGCTATTCCAGACTAACATGGCTACCTCTCTGATTCTCTACTCTTTATGATGTGTGTATATTATACTCTTTTAAACTCAAATGCCTCACCAACTTTTGGGAAAAAAGCTTTCTCTGAAAGATGCAATATTGTCTTCTCTTCAACAGAGCTGAAAATTTTTCCTACTCCTCAAAGAATTCTCCAATAAAAAAACAGAATATCAGAACTTGATATTCCTAACATTTCTAAGGTAAACAATAGGAACCTTTAAATACAAACTTGATAAGGCCATCTTCATATACCACTAATGAGCAGCAAACAACAGAAACAAGAGTCAATTCCTTTGCAATCCATCTTTAACGGTCACTGCTTAATACCCCCATTGAGTCATAAGGTGTCAAAAATGTTAAACAGAAGAAAAGTAAATGTGCTTTTCTTTTGTAAGACGGAACTTGACAAACACACACAGGCACGCCAATGTGTCTCGCCTTTCACAGCCAAAGCCCACTGTTCTTTGTCTTTGATGTCATCTTCACTGGCTTGCCACTTTGTACGAACCAGCCATCACTGTCAATGCTCGGTTATACAAGCAAGGGTCCTAGGAAGGCTGAAGCAATGCTGCTTGGGCAGGAGTTCAGAGCCACTCCCTCAGAGGCCTCTCTAGGCCCTGCTATCCACAGTCATTTGCACTGGCATGCAAATTGCATTAGAAACCATCTTGAGGAACAGTAGCTGGCTCCCTAGTAAACCATGTAAATTGAGAAGGGGGCAAATCGCCCTTAGCACTTGTGGCTCTCACTACAGTCAACAGAAACCCAGGACAGAATTAATTGCTTCGATTTTATTTCTAATATAAGAAACTAAGCTAGACAAGATCCGTTTAACTCATTTTAAAGCTCATCTTGACCATTCTCTTGGCAGTATTATTAGCATGAATAATGTTTTCCTATTGCTGAATAATCCCTATTTTCCTGAAGTCACACTTCAAATGCAAAGATGATATCTGTACTTTCCTGGGCTAATCAATAACTCAAGTGTACGTGTTGATTTTTCCAGAACAGTGATAAATGCTGCACCCACTAGGTGACAACTGGGGGCACTGGCAGAGCTATGGGTGGAAGAGCTACTTTGCTCACTTATCCTATAGCAGATCGTAGGCAAACTACAGCAGGTGGGCCACATCTGGCCCGCGGGACCATCCTGCCCAGCCCCTTAGCTCCCGGCCAGGGAGGCTACCCTTGGCCCCTATCCTGCTGTCTTCCATCCACCTCAGCCACTCCACCACATGGGCAGCGTGGCTGGCTCCGGTTGGGCGGCACGGCCAGTCCTGCCACTCTGAGTGGCATGGTAAGGAGGCGAGGAGGGGAGTAGGCAGTCAGAACAGGGATCAGGGCGCAATTGGATAGGGCAGAGCTTCTGGGGGCCTGTAAGGGGGTGGGGAGGTGGCTAGGGGTCACGGCAGTCAGGGGACAAGGAGCGGGGCGGTTGGATGGGTCAGGAGTTCTGAGGGGGCCAGTCAGTGGGTGGGAAAGGGGGCAGAGGCCAGGCTGTTTGGAAAGGCACAGCCTTCCCTACCTGGCCCTCCATACAGTTTTGCACCACAATGTGGCCCTCAGGTCAAAAGGTTTTTCCACCCCTGTCCTATAAAGATGTTACAGGGAAGCGCTGGGCCCGAGCCTCAAATTTCAGATCCAGATTTCAAACCTTTCCAAGGCTGGGGTGTTCAGATCTGGAGTTTAGTCTCTAGCAGACACGCAGATGATGGGTCTTCATTTGAAGAATATGGGGTGGTGTTGATGCTCACTGAGGCGCTGATTCAGGAAAGTACTTCTGCACATGCTTAAAGTTAAACCCACATTAATCAAGCACCTCACTGAACAGGGATACTTTCCTGAATTAAGGCCTGAGAGAACTGATTGCAGAGTGCCTGCCTGAACTAGCCTATGTTGGGGTTCTTCTCAGCCCAGATGGGGTCCTAATGAATCACCAACACCAGATCCAGTACCAACTGAGCTTTTTGGGGCTGATTAGATCTGACCCTGCATCTCTTCAAAGAGCTAAAGAACTCATACTCCAGAGTCTTCTCTGACCCTGTGGCATAATTCACAGACATGGCTAAAAGAAAGAGCTCTGATCCATACTGCAAAATGGAACTGAATTTCAACCATGTCCCCCAACACTGTTGATTTTTGTAGACTAGACGGGTCGTGTCTCTTTCATAGAGGCATGAACCAGAAGGGATCAGGAGTTGAGATGTTCCTAAATGGTGATGTTATTAACATTCACTGCACATTTTATGCAGAACACAGAGGTAAATAAGCCCCTTCTTTCATATAACATTCACACTAGTATCTAGTATGAACTATGGAGCGGCTTCTGCCATTCCTCAGTGCGATGAAACATTTCACACCTTAGCAAAACAAATAGTTACCGTGGTCTCTTCTACCACAACTCAGTGAGCTTAGATTGCAAGCTCTTCAGAGCTCTGTGTTTGAACAATGGGGAGTGAAGCTTCTGGCTGCTACTGAAACGTGAACATGTAATTATAGCAATGTGGCAGGGTGATGGCCAGGAGTGCCTGAGCCAGTCCTGCGGGCCCTTTAAGAGGGAGCAGAAGCCTGCAAACCTCCCTTGCAGAAAGGCTAATCAGCCACCGGGGCTGCAGAGCAATTAGCCTGCAGGGGTTGCACCTGGCGGCAGCCTCAGGGGGATAAAAGGCCTGCCAGGAAGCAAGCCCAGTGTGGTGGGGATGGTAGAGTGTAGTGTGGTTTGAGCTATTCAGAGCTGTGTGTTAAGAACCATTTAGAGTTGTAAACTGTAAGCTGGACTATATAGAGTCTGTAGAGCTGTAAGCTATAGAGCTGTGAACTGAAGAGTTGTATGCTGGAAGACTGTACAAAGCTGTATATATTGGTGGTGGGGCCTGCACTGTGAATTAAAGAGCACTGTTTGGAGCAAAGAAGGGTTTCCTGCCTGTTCCTGAGAGGGGTGAGAGAGCGGTCTGTCACAAGCAACAACATATCAAGTGCTAGTGACCCATTGCCTAGCCAGATGGTCTGATCAAGGTCTCATCTACCTGAATATCACCATTTGCTTGGCCAGTAGAATTTCTCCCCAGTGCCTGATATTTCCACAGTTCAGACTCTCTCATTCTAATGGCTTCAGCATGTCATTCTGATTTGCAGTCTTCATTACACTGGTAAATTTATTTTCTTGCCATGTGGTTTGATCCTTGCACTTTCACTGTTTATGAGCTCTCGTCTCTCCACGACATGCCCATATCTGAGATGAGCTTCCTCCAGAGCTTCAGATCCCCTTTGCTTTCCTTGACCCACAATCTTACACAGCCTCTTCCCCTCACACCCATATATGCCAGGTCATACCCTAGCTCTCACTATCAGCAACACTCCTCATCCATTCTGCTCATGATAATCTTATCTACACTGACCACTCCTTGGTTATGTTTGGGCACTGAACCACCTCACCCCTCATAAAATTACCCTGTTTCACTGCTCCTAGCAACTTGGTCCCACTAAACTTTTCATCTTGGCTTGCTCTCTGGATCCCTCCTTTCTTGACCCTTCTCCTACAGTTCTCTTACTTATGGTGCTGTCCAACTCTTTGCCTTTTACTAATCTGACCCTATCAAAAAAACACCTGCAGTACACACCAGCTCCAGATCACTACAAGCACAAGTTGAGCTTTATAAAAAAAAATACACACACATCCCATCACCATATCCACTAGGAAATCTGTTCAGATAGAAAGGGATGTTCTCAGCAATACAAAATCTCCCTCTCCCTCGTTTGCTTTCTCTTCTTTGACATTAATCCCCTTTCTCCACCCATCCAGTTTATACTTGCTTCTCAGCATTTCCTGGCCACGTACAAGGGATTTGCTTCCTCCTTTAAAACTATGGTCCCCCTAATTTGTCATGACATCTCCTCCACCCTGACATCGCCTCCTGATTACTAGCCTGAAATCAAAGTATCTACTGGGCAGGTGCCAATGACTGTTAATATTCTGTTGTTCTACTGATATTTCATCAGCTAAGTAAAAGGCAATCAGAATGCATTGCAACAACTTTTTAAACAGAGTTCCACAGCATGACAGATTAATGGCTATGTGTATAGAACACATTTCTTTCGTCAAATCTTTGGTCCCCTTGAAGTAAATGGCAAAACTCCCATTTACATCAGCGGAACCAGGAACATATAGCAACTTGTATGTATATATTCACAGATTATTAAAACATGCACAAAACAAGATATTCCACTGCATGGGCTTCTTCCCCTGGAGAGAGATCAGAGCACAAACACGTGCCAGATGTTAGTCACATTGCTTAATGCATGTCTGGAAGGTGCTCAGATATACTATAGTGATGACTGCAGTGTAAGAACCTATATAGAATAGATTGGAGAGTTAGGAGCTCAAATCCTACTGAATTCCAGTGAGAGCTGGGCACCTTGGTAAATCCCAGACCCAGTCATTACAATAAAAATGGCAGCATGAATAGTCACTTTCACAGTTGCAATACTATAAAGGCAGTAAGGGTCAGACTCTGCCATCCCTACTCATGGGAGTAACACCTTACTCCAGGAGTACTCCCACTGAACTCAGGGGCACTACTTTTGGAGTAAGGTACTGCCCAGCATTAGTAAGGATGGCAGAACTGGCATTAAATACATAAAGTATTTTTTTCTTTATTAGGGACATTATGGGCCTGATTCTTGTTTATGCTTCTCGGACCATGTTGATTAGACTTACCCCACTCTGGCAATGCAAGGGGGCCTTACAGCTGCCATACAGAATTAACACTGCCAGAACTGTGTGAAGGAGTGATTGGGAACCAGGCTCTACGAGTCCCTCCTTCACCTTCTCTTATGAACTCCCCATGTGTTTATGGACAAACAGCAGCCCTGCTCTTCATGCAACTCTCCATCTCCTTCCCGAAAATGCAGTTGTCTCTCAGACATTTCTAACATAAGTCAGTCCATCAAAAGCCTTTCTTCCCAGACCCTTCCTTTCTCTCCTAGTTCCCTGTTACGCTTTGCTCTCTTTTTAAAAAACCCTCCCTAGATGCTGAAACACTTGACCTGATATACTAGCTACTGCCTTTCCCACCTCCGCTAATTTCCTGAGAGAGTAGCCCTCATCTCTCCAACCACCGCAGCAGCACCAGTAGGCTTCTCTGCTCCAGCCCTGGCCCACAAACTGGTTTTCTCTATAGACCAAACACTTTCTCCTTTCCAAGGACGAGAGTTCATTCTTCTCCTTGAGCCTTCAGCAATCTGAAGTCCTTCCTGACCTCCCACAGATCCATCCAGGTATCCCTGTCTCCTAACTATCAATGTTCCATTCCTGCCATCTTTTCTCTGGTGGCGGTAATTGTTCTGTACCACAACCCTCTTTGGTAGCGTCCCATGAGCCCATTTTTGATCCTGTGCTATTTCCCATCCACCTTCTCTCTCTCTCATCTGTATACCTTATCAAATGGCTTTAGGCACCATACATATAAATCTCTACACCTTTGATGACCTGTGTCTTCAACATAATTTCCTTAAGCAAAATGCCCGATAAACTGAAGTGTTTCTCTTAAGCAAGAGCTTAAGAGAACACACTTCTTTTCCTCCATTACCCTCCTGGACTTAGATATCCTGGTGTCACCAGTATCAAAAGAAACATGAAGTGAGCCTTGACCCTGGCTTTGCCTTCTCCTCCCACATTTCCAATATCTGCAGATTTGCCTATTGCCGCTATTGTTGTTTATGTACAGCGCTGCCTTTACCTCAACTCCACCTCTGTTGGCATCCTCCTCCATGTCTCCATCTCACCCTGCCTGGATTAGGTCAGCTCCATTTTGTTGGCCTCTCTCATTCTCCAGATGGCAGCATGAACAGAGTGCCACTGACTGCTTTCACAGGTGGACAGAGAAGCATGACCTTATCACAGATACATTCAAATGACTCCACTTGCTCCTAACTCATTTCAGGATGCCCTCCTTGATTGTTAGGCTCTCCATGGATTTGCTTCTACCTACATCATTATGTCTCCTCCTACCATGTCGCTCAGGCCGTCTCTCTTTTCCATTACGCAGTCTCAATGGTTTGAGAATATAATGGTCTTTTTGTGGCAACGGGTAGTGCCTTCCTGCAACTCCAGCTAGTTTTAATGCCCATCTGAAAACACGTCTCTTTTCCCTATGTCTCTGAATTTCTAGATCTCTGGGTTTTTACTTTCACTTTGGAGCTCTGTTATTTAACTCGATAAAACATTTAAGACACTCGACACAATAAAGAAAAACACTCAGTTGCAATGCCCACTGAATGCAGACCTGTCCATCTAAGTTATTAACCGTTTTGTGTACACGGTGTCCTGACCCATCATAGTTCCTGGGGCACTGCATAGACAATGCTAATTAAAACACCATAAACTAAACAAGATAAAGTAAATAAACCCCAATAGAAAGGTGCCAAACTGTTTGCCACGGAGAGCGGGGGCACATTGAATAGAAAATGACTCTGCCAAAGTAGTTTTCAATTGCTGTTTAAAAGGCTGGAATGAACACCTGTAGGGCAATGAGAGGCAGCATGGTTTAGTAGTTAAGGCACGAGAAAACTGAGGCTCTGTTTCTTGCTGTGCCAGTGACTTGCCGTATGACCTCAGAAAAGTCGCTTCATCTCTCTGTACCTCAGTTTCTCCTCCCTCTCTGTGTCTGTGTTATCTACTCAGACTGTAAACTCTTCAGAGCAGAGACTATCTCCTGTTAGGCTGCTCTTAGATGGGGACTCTCGGTGCTACTATAAGTTAAATATAGAGACACAAATAATAAGGGGGAGTAACTGCTACGCCTAAGGGACCAACAACACTTACAATAAGGTGCAAAGGGGGATCCCCTCAAAGGCTGGGGGGGAGGGAGGGCAGAGCACAGTTATATGCCAGGACAGTTATTAATGCTGCAGCAATCACACACCACGGACATGTCATCCACAAGATCTTTCTCAATCTCTGCTCTCATTCTATTCCCCCTGCTTCCTCAATGATGCTTTCTAATCCATCCATAACAGGAGAAGTTCCCCATCCTACCCTGATCTGCAAGGACCTTGCAGGACATTAGAAGCAGCTCGAGGCAGACAGCTATTGTGTTCAAATCTTTATTTTCATTCTATCAGCAGCAGCTGGTTCCCCTTGATACCCAGAGCTTCCCCTTGCTTCCTCTTACCCACAATTCTCCAGGCCAAGACAACAAAGCAGCAGGTGAGATCGCTCAGGGCTTTGGCTAATACAATCCTATTTCCAAGCACAGAGATTAAGAAGTCCTAGCCCCCTCTAACTGCAACAGCACAGAGTGGCTGCACAGCCTGTCCCACCTCAGAATGACTGGGTGATACTGGAGGCTCCCTTGACAGTAGATTAAGGGAGGGCGAGTGCTGGAGGAACAGGATGCTCTGTTTTAAAAAGCTGTGTTTGTTCTTTTGGGAATCAGTCTACAGCAAGGCACTTTGGAAATGCTGGGCTGTGAATACTGCCACCTCGAATAAATATGAGCTTCATAATCAGTACCTGGAGTGCACAGTTAGAATAGTCACACTGGGTCAGAGCAGTGGCCCATCTAGCCCGGTATCATGTCTTCCGAGAGTGGTCAATGCTAGATCCTTCAGAGGGAATGCCAGAGCGCAGGCATGTATCTTTTAAATAAGGGATAGAATGCTTTATAAACTGGGGGTTACTCTGCCAGGCAAACTATTGCCTTGGGTTAAAGATGATGTCCCCATGGCACAATAAAGTTCCCAGCCATTCCTGTCATATTTGCCACCACATCTTTTGACTCAGGGCTCTGGTGGCCACTGGCTATCGATCACTTTTCAACCTCAGAGGCAATCACTTTTTACCCAAACTTCCATCCCATCTGGCTATCTGTCCAGACAGAGAGAAAATCTTAGTATTTCTGATTAGTTAAGATGCTTGTAGAAAATATATATATGCAATTTATTGTCTTAGCTATTTCTCTATCTTGTAAAAGGCATTAACTTTTATACAGGTTTACAAGGCAAAGACATAGCTAATATTAATATTCTAGTTCACTGTTTCTTCATTTGTAAATGCTTAAAGGGTTTGACTCTAACTACTTCAAAGACTCCTTTGCAACATTGGCAGGGAGGGTAATAGAAGAGGTGATTCATCTATTGAGTTAGGGTAGAAAGTCTTTCTCAAAGAGGAAGGCCTCACAAGGTTTCCTAAAGATGGCGAGACTTTGGATTTGCAAGATCCCTTCAGCAGAGAACGCTTTGGTCCCAGCTGTCTCATGTTTCCTCCTGGGCTTTAGGTTCTGCACTGCTCCAGAGGTGTACAGGATGTGATACTGTGATGGTTCAAAGATCAAAACTGGCCGTTGGTATAGCTGGCGCTTGATCCATTAATAGCTTTGAAAATTAGGACCACGGCTTTAAATTGGCATTGGAAACTGACTGGGAACCAGCAGAGGGACATGAAATGAACACAGGCCTGAAGTACTCAGCATGGCCTGAGCCATGGAGACAGTGGGCAGCCGCATTCTGTACAAGCTGAACCCTGTGTATCATCTTTACATTTAGATACAATGAGTTACACTGATCTGGCCTGGTGGTGACTAATGCAGGGATCACTGTGTTCAGGCCCTCAACCAGGAGGAAGGGAGAGAGCTTCCTAGCAAGCTGGAGGTGAAAGAAGGCATGCTGCCTGGTTATCCAGGCTTAGCGAGGGGTCAAACAGGAGCCTGAAACTTTGCTCACATCAGCTGAATAACGCTCCACTGACAGTAGGTCCCTGGGTCCATCAGACCCAAGCCAGAGTGAATGGAAGGGTATGGTGCAGAATTTACTGTTTGAAACACAGGGAAAACCTGCTGATTGCAGTGTTGTTGAAGCTGAGATCCCAGGATATCAGCGAGACAAAGTGGGTAAGGTAATATCTTTTACTGGAAGAACTTGTGCTGGGGGAAAGACAAGCTTTCGAGTTACCCAGACCCAAAGAATTGTTCTGTGGCACTCGGAAGCTTGTCCCTTCCACCAACAGAAATTTGTCCAGTACAAGATATTCCCTCACCTGCCTTGTCTCTCTCATGAAGATGTCAGATTTGGGTGGACACGAGTTAGAAGAACATTCATATTTAGGGGAGAATCCTGTAAAATAACTGTTTCCACTCTAACAACTGTTTCAACCTTAAAACAGCCTTGAGACCAGTGATTACTTTAAGGTCTCGGGATATTTTTCCCACCTCCCTCTGGGCATCCAACAGCCTTTTGTGCCAACAGGAGTAGTACATACTGCACTGGGGACAGATTCTGCTGTCAGTGATAACTGCAGAAAACTTCAGTAAAGCCTCGACCCAAACCTGGGCGGCTGCTGAGGAGCACACACTGCAACTCAGGAAAGCACAGTTCAAGTGGTTTTTAAGACGGGTGTTCAGACTTCCAGTCCTGGGCTGGCTGTACCCTGAGTCTGTGGCTTAGTATAAAGTGGAGTAACCTGAAGGCTGCTCTAAATTAGACCAGCTGCCAACAGCCCAAGGTGCATTTCATAGATCATAGCGTTTAAGGCCAGAAAGGACCATCTAATCATCTAGTCTGACTGCCTGAATACAACATTTCAACCATTATGGTATCCAGAGATCAGCAGGGAGTAGAGAAGCCATGGAGATGCCCCTTTCCCTGTCCGATAGCCTTTTGGCAGCAAATGGGAAACACAATGACATAGCCAGCTCTGCACCACTGGAGAATCCCCCATAATCCATTCAGTGGGGTTAGGGAGTCAGGGCTAAGACTTTGGGGGAGTTACTGTAGATTTATACTGGTGTAACCAAGAGCGAAAGGGGTGGTACAAATTAACTGATGTTATTTAGTCAGTGTTGCTGTAGGGCTGCCCAGGAAGCATCAGACCCTCAGAAGGGGCAGGGAGGAAGGGGAGGGGGAGAAACAAATGATTAACAAGACAATTGGGTTAAAAAAAGGTGTGCTTGGGAGCTCAGTGCCTGGCTTAGCCTGGGACATTTGAGACCTGCTGCGGTAAAAGGTTTGATTCCTAACGGAAGTGCTGACAAACCCTTCCTTACAGTGCTACTATCAGATGGTAAACAAACAACTATTATCTGATGCCAGTGGGAAGTCACCAGCCTCGGGGGCAGAGTGCACCAGCACTGACAATTGCTGCCAGCCTGGAGATTGATGGCCGGTCTGCTGCTTCATTTCTCAGTGGGTCACTTACACCAGCAGGGAGTCAGATCTTACCAGTAGCAATGCCACTGCCGTGCCACTCCTAACCTCTGTGGCCAGCCAGCCGCATACTACCCACCCCATCTGTTCTGTCATCCCTCACACAGCTGGCTCATGCCCTCGCACACACTGGGTTATTTGCCTGTTGACACAGTGCATGTTACTCCCTCCCATTCGTGCTACCCACACCAGTAGAAGAATATAGGCATGTGTCTGTGAAATAGAGAAAGCTTCACAGGGTTAGTTTAGGAATCGGATCTCCCAGCAGTTCTCTAGGAGCTGTTGGCAGTTTTTTAGACTGGGGGCAGGGGAGAATTAAAATGTGCTCAGTGGGAATTCTAACCAGCAAAACAGACAGGGCCAGATCCTCAGCTGATGCAAATCACCCGCTAGGGTCGGGCCCAAAGAGTGCACTAAAGCACATGGGGAGGAAAAGGTGCATTTCAAAATATGGTTGCTAACATGTTTTAAAATGCTAGCACAGACAGGGCAAGTTGTAATTTTAACACCTCTAGACCTTGTCTATAGCAGGGTTTTAGCTGTGGCATTTAAAAAAAACACCACCCCTCTCTCCCAATGTGGACATACCCCATAAATAAAGGGTCCAGGTGAATAAATCCACCTCTTTGTTGACTACAGGAAGAACTAAACCAGCTGAGAAATCTCTCACACATAACCATATTAACAACTGAATTGTCCTTGCAGAGATTTTCCAAGCCAATTAAAATGATTTTTAGGCAGTGTTTTCTTTTCACACCATGATCCTAATCATTTCCTAACAAAAGACACGCTGTGGCTTAAACAGTAGGAGGCCAGGCCCATAGGTGGTGTAAATCAGCATAACTCTCCCACCTGTTAATCTAGTGCTATGTGTCTGTGCCTCTCTTGTGAACAAGTATCTCAACAAGAAACTTGCATTGCACTATACTGTGAGTATTCACCATGCCAAGAACTACTGTACCCCCAAATCTACATTTATTGCCCTGCCACATGTTTACCAGCTTCCCTTAGTACTTGGTGTTGTAGGAGAACGAGTGAGTTTGAAATGCTGCATTTTAACAATGCACTGAGTTCTAGAAGCTAAATTTTTTTTTCATGTCTTCATTCTCCCAATCAGCTATGGAAGAAAAATAATACAAAGTTAAGCTCCTTACCTTGATATTGCAAAAGACGTTCCGGTAACAGGTGCGACAGTTTTTGGGGCTACTGCTGATGCCTGGAGCTTTGCTGTTTTCAGGCCGAACTCCCATTGTTTGGTTAGAATTGCTGTTGAAGGCCAATGCACACAATTAGTTTCCTCTGTCTTTTCCCTAACTTGCCAGTAAATCAGAAATGTACCAAAATGCCGAAGTGCTCAGCTGTCTGTTGATATAAACCTCTCTCCTTCCCTTCCTCCAGCCTGGATTCTGACAAGTCACAACTGAAAGCTGTCCAAGCATGTGAGTCTTAGTGAGTGTGAGCATGAAGTTTTTATAAGACTGTTCTCTGGAATAGTGATGATGAAACTTTATTTCTCCTCCCTCTTTTCTTGTGTGTTTAAAGAGAACTTTAAAGGCACAGGAAAGCTGATCCAGGCTCACACACCACCCCTCCCGGGCAGGTATTGATGACAATCTGTCACACATATGACATTCCAGTGACAGGTCAGAACTCTCTCTCCTCCCCTCCTCCCACATCATGTGGATCATAAAAGACACCAATGCAGAGCTAGATCCCGTAGGCAGGACTGAAAAACATTTGATACAGCTATCCCACTATAAAGATATTCATGGTCTCGATCACCCTCTTCTCCCACAATCCCCCATCCCAGCAGAGTTTATATAACCTAATGAAATCCAGAGGCTCCAGGAAGAGGGGCTTTGCTATTGCCGATCTTATTAACATGAAAGATGCCAAAATATCACAGTGATGGGCAGCAGAACAAAGCCCTAAAAGATGGAGCTGATCCATCTTTTAACTCAGGTGTCCCAGAGGCAAAGGGTGAAAGGATGCCTGCTTGTCATGAGGACTTATGTTTGTGCTAATCTGCCTTTCATGTCTCTAGCAGGTGAGACTGGCAAAGGGGAACTTTTAGAAGCAGAGAGAGAGAGAAAAAGGAAGAAATCTTTCTTTCAAGCAGGTGGGAGGTTTGCAGCACACACAACGCTAGCGTGTTCTGCTCTCTGCTTGTTTTCACTTGCAGAAAAACTGCATTTGTAAATTTCCAGAGAACTGTTCTTTCAGAGACCTTACTGGGGTTATGTTTGCACAAAGAATTGATTTATTTAAACTGCTTTACGCAGGAGGGTGGGGGAGGACGAGTGGAGGGCAGGTTTTCATTTGCTCAGAAGAAGGTGCTGGGTTTCAATTTGAATATTTTCTCAGAAATGCCAGACTGAATGGATGATGCCTGAGGCTTTCCAATGTGTACAATCACAGGGGAGAAAAACCCTGGCAAAGGGATCCCCTAGGCCTAGGAAATAGCAGCACAATAGCAGTCTAATTTATGTTAGTGTTCTTCAAGTGCCTTTACACCAAACACACCAAATGGCCCAGTTGTAAATTGCTTCTTCCTAAGGGTTGTGCTAGTAGGGAGGTAATCTTGGGGATGATAAAAAAAAAAAAAAAAAAAAAAAATGGAGATATACCAATCTCCTAGAACTGGAAAAACCTTGAAGGTCATCAAGTCCAGTCCCCTGCCTACACTAGCAGGATCCACCTGCCTACACTAGCAGGATTGCCCTAAATGGCCCCCTCAAGGATTGAACTCACAACCCTGGGTTTAGCAGGCCAATGCTCAAACCACTGAGCTATCCCCCCACCCCCTAAGATGACCTATCAATAAAGCTGCACAGTGCTTCATGTGGCCAGATCCCTGGCCTTCATGTGGCCAGATAAGACGACCTATCAATAAAGCTGCACAGTGCTTCATGTGGCCAGATCCCTGGAACCCTTTGACTTCAGTGGGGCTCTGAGTGGATACTGGAGTGTCCCTGCACAAAGCAGTTTGTTGCAAGATTGGGAGCATAGCTGGTGCTAAATACAGAGCTGAGTGAATAATTTTCTTGAAGGACTTTATGCAGTTAATTTAGCCATACAGTGAGCCTGTGGAACTCATTGAGACAATATATTATAGAGAACACCAATTTAGCAGCATTTATAGAGATATAGACATTTAGATAACAAGAATATCTAAAGTTATAATAGTAAATACCAAAATAATAATAATAAACAAGGGTTTTTGAAGGGCTTCTGCACTTCATTGAAGCTCTGGGTTAGGAAAAGCTTTTCCTGGGGGAAGATTATATCTCCTGCAGAGTTTCTTACACCTTCCTCTGAACCACTTTACCATTGTTACAGACAGGATATTGGATGGTCCAATCTACTCTGGCTATTCCTATATTCTACTTTTCTCCTTGCAAAGTATCCATGACTGGATTGTGATATCTTTATACTCATTTATTATGGACAGTCAACAAATATCTTTTTAAAAAAATGTTAGACAGCTCACAAATGTAAACTTGACCAGAACTGATTAGCTGTGATTGGTCAGGTAAGCCACCTGGTATTGTTTCTACATCCCTGATTGCACAAGCCTGCAACACTTCCAGCATGACTACTAGAATTTGCCTTCCAAGAACATTTGGGCCAGTAACCTTTGATTACACTTAGCAGAAAGCAAAGACACTAAGGGAGGAGCAGAGCAAAGCTAATGCTTTAAAATAATCAAATAAATATTTAGGGACTCTCTTTTGCAGTACCTGGCCAACTTTAGTAAGTAAATTTCTGGGTGTGCTGGTGGGAGTGCTCTGGATTTTAAACTGGGAGCCATTTAGCATCAGTTATAGTGGCTCAGCCAGTGAGAAACTCCCCTTTAGGTAACAGAATTGCTGTCTGAACAACACAGGGGCAGGTTTGAATTTGAGACTGGGGTGAGTTGGAGCTGGATTTGGGGCCCACGACCCTGCACTCAAGGCTCCCCACTGATTCCTGGGGCCTAAGAAAACTTTCCGATTTCCTTAAACCTCTCCCCCGATCCCCACCCCCCTGTGCAATGACAGCCTTGAAAACGTAGATCACCAGGGCCGAGAGCCAGCCACTGGGCTGAAAAGACCTTGGGCCTAGCTCCCTGGATGTTTAGGAGAACTCCAAATGGGTTCATGACTATATGGAGGGCAAGGCCAGCCAGGCTGCTGAAGTGGGCGCTAGGATGAGCAAAAGTTCCCATCCACTCCAAGGCAGCTCCTCAGGGAAATACCTAGTGCACTAACCTCTGGCCACAAGAGGGGGTATTTCAATAGCAGGAGAGACAGCATGTTCAAGAGCAGGAGAGGCAGCGTGGATAGAGAATGGGGCTGAGAATAAGGGATTCCACCTGCTGCTCTAAGATTGCCCTTGCCAGTTGGTTATACGTGGGAGGTGGTGATGGGCAGCAGAATAGGACTATAAAATAGTTAGTTAGATAGATAGTATTCCCAGAGTGTAGAAGGCAGGAACGTGGTATCGTATTTCAGAAATGCATGGCCAAAATACTAGAGGTACTGGCCCCCATTCTCAGGTCTGAGTGAACTCAGTCTACATCACCTTGGCTATTCCCCAGTTCTAATGGCTCAGGTCTTCTCTAAATTAATCCCAGCTCCCCACTGCCACAAATGGCCATTCAGGGACCTGGGAATACTCCATCTATGCCCCCTTTTCCAAGCTATGCTGGGGGCTTCAGGCATCCAGGGATTCCCCTATGCAGAATTTATCCCCAGCTGGCGAGATCCACCAGCTTTGCAATCCCTTTGCAGACTGTTTGCCCCACCTCACTCTCCTCCAAAGCAGGAATCAGAGAGACGTATATCAGGCCTGATCCACCTCTCCGTTATTCCAGTTTCTGGTTGGCACCACCCCACGGATGGTAATGAAGCAACACTGGTGTAAAAGTGGAGGGACACCGTGGGGAATCAGACCCTTTTAAACCAGTAGAAACAAATATGGTTAAGTGGAGCCTGCATCCACCAAAAATATTAGGACTTCGCCCACCCTGCAGACTGCTACGTTCCCTCTAACGATATGTCTTCACCTCAGTGGGGAGGTGTGATCACAGCATGCATAGACGGACCTCAGCTAGCTTGTGTCTAATTAGATCGAGTAGCAATAGCAGCGAAGCTGCAGCAGCATGGGCTGTGGCCACTTGAATAGGTACCTAGGGTCCGTGGTGGGCGGGGCCTCACTGCTATTGTTACTGCTGATAGCGTCGATCAATAAGTGGTGTAATGGCATCTCCCCATTGCAGTGTAAGACATACTCTGTAGCAGCTTGTGCTACAAAAGGCTGGTAAAGAGTCTTGATGAAATCTGCCTGCCTCCCCAACCTAGGCAGCTTTAATAATAACCAAAACTCTGCTCATTTCCTTCATATTTGTGCCAAAAAAGTTGGGGGTGCCTCTAACGGGTGAGGCCCAGACTGGCTGCTCTCCTCCATCTGGTTTTAATCTGACACTGGCCAATAACTGGATTCCAGGTCTCAATTTGACGTCATCCTCTCTACCCAACCCATTCCCCTCAGTGATTTTTGGCCTGCAAGTTCTCAATGGCAGCACAGGTACAAGGAGTTAGCAGCAAAAATAACACTGCTTGTTCCTGAGGCAAGACGAGATACTGCTGTTTGTTCTCTGGGAGGGACCTCTGTCCACGACATGAGCAAGTGGTATAATTTCACAGTGCTCTGTACATGGGAAGAGGGGTGCACGAGCAACACTGGAGTCAGGCTCAGCAAAATGTTTGTTTAATTATTATTATTATTATTTTAAATAAAAGGCATTTTTTTCGTTGTAGCCTTCCAGCTTAGCTTTTAGAGAATGCTGGCCTAGTATTGCACTCACAAGACATACTCTTTATATAGCCCTTTTCAATGCAGAGATAAAGCCACTTGGCACTACCTGTCCAGCAGAATGAAAGTATCATTACTCCTGTGGGGGAAAGCAAGGACTTCAATCACTGTTGTTTTCCCCACAGCCAGCTGGGAGAGGGGCAGTCTGCAGTTGTATATAACACTTCATGGAATATTTCATGTAACGTGAGATAGCGAAGACACAACCAGAAATCTTTGGGCTTCCGCTCTCAAAGGCACGATACATGGAGTCGCACATTCTTAAGAACAGTGAAAATGTTGGTCTTCCTGACCTCTTATGCCGAGAAGATTCATTGGTACAGGAATGCCTGGTATTATTATTACTGTTTATATTACATTACAGGAGCCTAACTAAGAAACCGGGGCCCATCATGCTTGGTGCTATACAAATACAGAGTAAAAGACAGCTCCTGCCCCAAAGAACTTATTGTCTAAATAGACAAAGGAAGGATTTTCCCCATTTTACAGCTAGGGAGGTAAGGCAGATAAAGCAACTTGCCCAGCATTGCCTATGGCAGGGCTGGGAGCTAAAGCCCACATCTCCACATGGTGGAGCCATGATGTTCTGATAGTGAGACACTTAGACCCAACACTGAATGTTTCTTATTATTGTCTAGGGAGCATTATTAATATGATCCACAATGTACAACGCAGAGACACACAATCAATGCTAGTCAGGCAAAACAGGTCAAACACAGAGACCCTGATTTTCAAGAGATTCAGCATGGTGCAAGCACATTGACTGCTGAAGTCTCTTGAAAATCTGGTCCCGTAGTTAGATGCCAAAATAGAAGCGGAGTACTCTGTAAATCGAGTGAGTGTGCTGAACTCTTGGAAATCCAACCAAGAGATCTTTTGAAAATCTGGCCCACAATGCACCAGTTGACAAAGTGAAAGATAAATCTCAAAACAGTGGACACGTTGTCCATCATTTCATGTGAAATTATCTAGCCCGAAGGATTACTAGTGCTAGGCTTTGGAGAACTTGAGCTAGAAGGAGGGGGCTGAGTAATGAGAGGTTAGTCGTGACAAAGAGTCCTGTGGCACCTTAAAGACTAACAAAAGTATTGAAGCATAAGCTTTTGTGGGCTAGTACTCACTTCGTTGGATGCCACAAAGGTTAGTCGTTCAGCACAAGGCCAGGCTGTAAACACAGTGCGAGGTGTGGAGACAGCTACTGAAGGACACCTGGGTGGGAAATGGTTTCCCCATCCCATTAAACTTTTTCAAAAATATTCCTGTTATGTTTCAGAACACAGCTGAGAACTCTGGACATTTTTCATATGAAAACAGAGAGAGAGATGCAGGAGAACCAGGTTCAAGTCCTTCCTTTGAATCAGGCAGATTAGGGACTTGAAGCTAGGTCTCCCACATCCCAGCTCGCTGTCTGAATCACAGGCCTGCAGAGTCAGTCTCTTGTTGGCCCACTGAACATTTAATTATTTATATAAAACAGAACACGTCCAGGAGGAGAATGGAGATCATCCTGTCGTACAAAGGCCCTTGGCAAAGAGTCCTCTCATCTTTGCAAACAACTTTAGTCTCAGACCTACAAACTCACTATATCAAATTTGTTGCTTACAGGGTAATTGTCCATAAAAGGTAACAAACTCTCTATTGAAAGCATAATCCTGGCACATAATCCTGGTGTATGGGTGATATTGATATTTAAGGAATAACATAACTATATTGATGTTTAGGCCCTGATGGTCGTAATGTTCAAAAGTGTCACCAGGCAGTAATATTATTCAGTGATGGTTTATTCATGGAGATGGAGTGGCCACCCTTCCCTGGTCAGCAAGCGATGTAATGCCAGGCTCAATTGTCCACCATGGCTCCATCCCAGAACAGTCAAAGGAAAACTATCAAAGACAACTGCAAAGAATCGAAACCCCTTGGAGGTCAAGAAGAAACATTACAACAAACAGGGGTTGGCCTTGTCTATGGATAAAGACAGACTGTTCCAGTATAACTCGGAGTGGTGACACTATTAGATAGGCAAGAGAACTATTGATAAGTGTAGTCCATAGTTCACATTTTATTATCTTGTTTTGTATTGTAACCATTTGTTTACATTACACCCTTTTGTTCCTCTCCCTATTCATTCTTAAATAAATCTTTTGTTTCATTACAAGTGCCATATGTTACACAGGAGCAGTAGTTTAAGTTAAAACTGGGATAACACAGTTCTTTTGGCACAGTGGATCTGGGATGTCTGTGAGTAGCCAGTGTAAGAGGCTGCATACCACAGGGGGATGCTTCAAGGGGACTGAGGTGCACTTTGTGTTAGCCTGAAGGCAAAGTCAGGGTTGTCATAGACTGAAGGAAAGTGCTTGAGTTGCTGAAAGGTTGGTGGTGTCAGAGAGCTGACATCCCGTTAAGTACCAGCAGGACTCCCTCAGCTGGAGGCAATAAAGGTGATTCACAGTCCTGGAAACATCAAGGCTTGTCACTCCAGCATAGGCAGGTAGTTTGGGTAATCCATAGGGATTTAGAAGACCCAGGTTCAAGTCCTTGCTGATTTTGACCTGAAAAACTTTTCCTGGTGAAAATTTTGTTGGAACTGATACGTTCCCATGAAAAGTTTTGGGTGTTTTTCCAGCAAAACCTGTTAAGTCAAAAAGATTGCCCACCAGCTCTATGCCAAAGGGGTGTGAAGGCAGATGGCTTGATAGAAGGGTAGACAGCAAGGGTACATCTATACTAAATGCTGGATCGGTAGGGAGTGTTCAATTTATTGGGGATTGATTTATCGCGTCTCATCTAGACACAATAAATTGATCCCCAAACGCGCTCCCCATCAACTCCAAAACTCCAGCTCCGCTAGAGGAGTAAGCAGTGTTGTAGGGGGTTGACTCGGTTGACTCGCCACCGTGGGGACCGTCAGGTAAGTCAAACTAAGATACTTCAACTTCAGCTACGCAAATAGTGTAGCTGAAGTTGTGTATCTTAGTTCTAACCACTCCCCTCCCCTCGCAAGTGAAGCCCAGAAAGGGTGGTGTAGCCCTAGTGTAACCCTAAAGAGGGTGGAGGATTATAACATATTGAATGATGTTAGAGAAGTAAACAAAGAAAGCCCACTGTGGAATTGTTTGGGGTTTTTTGCTGGTCTCTCAATTCATGGGCTGGCCCGTTCCAAATAGCATTAAGGCAGATACAACGTTATCCCATTAGCTTTTAAAAATGAATTTGGCAGCTACATTTGTGCCCTTTCTGTAAGTGTTGCCCATTCACTTCTGAGTATAACTGTTCACTGAGATTTAACTGTGAACCCTGCAGGCTTGACTTCTCATGGGTAGAGACTTTTAAACTTGCAAGTGCAAGTAGTTCCCACTGGAAATATGGGATGGGTCATTAAATGACACCGCAGGGGGTCAAAACTCTGTCTCAGAGCTCTGGCACAGAGGCAAGTAAGGGAGCCAGACAAGGATCTACCCACTCCCTTCACAACCAGGGCTGAGTGCGTACACACAATTACCTTGTGTCAGTGACTGTGGTGATGACAGCAGTTTACAAACTGTGACAGCCAGACTAGTTTCACTCTGCCAATAATCATCTTTGATCAAGATCAGAATTGCTGGTAAGAGGAAGCAACTCCTGTTGCTTGTAAACTGAGCTGACTCACAAGCTAACCATGCTAACGCCTTCCTTCAGAAACAGCAAACATTTGTGTAACCCTTCTGCCCATCAGAATTGGCAGCAACAAGGGCCGGGTTCAGTATCCAGGGGTTCCATTCTAATGACACAATACAAAACCGGCTCAAGCCCCCACCCAGTGACCTGGGACAACCATATACCACCCTTCTGGGTGCCTCTAAGAGGCAATACTTCCCCTCTCGCAAGCAGAGTCTGAGTGTACCAAAACCCTTTTAATGACATAGAGAAGCACTGTGACATATTATTGGGTAAACACCACAAACAGAAGTCACAAACCAAACCATGAACCAGAATCCCCCCCCCCCCCACACACACACACACAAATGGGCTGTGTCCTTTCCCTTGGGTTCTTGAGTCCCACAAGCCCCAAAGTCACCCAAGGTCCCAAAAGTCCAACAGCCCCAGCAGAGTTCAAAAGTTCATTAGCAGAGTTTTACCTCCCTACCGGGGGGGGGGGGAAGGGGGGCCAGGTTATGGGGCACCTTACGTGGTCAGAGGCCAACTGCCCCACCTCTCCATGGGGTCGTGCTGCAGTCCTCACCATGAGCTGTTCCATCAGGTGCCCAGGAACTTCTCTGCTTTCTCCAGCCGCTCTGCTCTGTCAGCCGCTGTACGCCACCAGCCACTCCACTAGCGGTGACCCAAATGGCTCCACTCTATCCACGGCGGCTGCTGCTGCTGCAACACATCGCCAGCCACTCTGCTAGCAGTCACCCAAACTGCTCCCACTCTGTCTGCTGCGGCGTCTGCTGCTCATCACCAGCTACTCTGCTAGTGGTGACCCAGACAGCTCCGCTCCATCCACTGCCGCTCCTCACCAGCTACTCCGCTAGTGGTGACCCAAATGGCTCTACTCCATCAACTGCTCAGCAATACAATTTCAGCCCCCCTACAGGGCTTAGTGATCTCAGCTCTCAAGTGATTTCACCTTAGTGCCTTAGTGCCAATGCACCACCAGACCCAAAGTGACTTCAGCTCAGTGGGCTGAAGTTAGACTCCTAATGGAAACAAAAGTCAGCTCTAACATTCCACAGGGGAGAGCGGCCAGGTGCAATAGGCCTGTAAGGCCCTCCCCACAAGGTATAGAAACCTGTCCACCGCCCGCCGCCACGCCACGCCACGCCACGCCACGCCACGCCACGCCACGCTGCCGCCGCCGCCGCCGCCGCCGCCACGCCGCCGCCGCCACGCCACGCCACGCCGCCACCTCCCCTCCCTCCCTCTCTCTCAATTCAGTGGGTTTTGGAACCCCTGTCCCTTGGCTAGTGAGTGCTATCGAGCTGATGGCGAGTCCCTCCAGCATGCCAAAGGCCAAATACATGTCCCAGCCCCTCATTCACATAAACAGGTTAATCAACACTTTATCATTCTTGCCCCAATACCAGAGAAACGGGGGGGGGGGGGGGTCCCACAGTAGCCAAAGTGACCATTTGGGCTGTTAGAGTGCAGGCTAGGTGCAGTGGGTGTGTCTATGCAAATAAGATGTTATTTTCCAAAAGTCACTGCAATTCCTGCAATTCACCACCAGATGTCACTCATCCTGACACTGCTTACATCTGCAAGAGGGCTTATCAGCATCCCAAAAGGACTTTTTCCAACAGCAGACAATCAGTTCCTCCCAGGGTGGAGGATTACAAATGTTGGCTCTACCTTCCAAGGAACATTTGAAAAAACAAAGGTTGAACACCAAAACAGGAAGTGACAGTGGTTAACCCCAGAGGTGAATACAATCCTGAATGGAAGGGTGTGTCTATATTAGGAAAAGAGATCAAGGTTAGGTTGGGGTCAGTTAACATAACCCAGACCATTTCCCTAGCACAGATTCATAGTAACACTCTAGGCTACCCATTAGAGTTGATCTCGACCAGATAATTCAAGGAAACCTATTCTACATTAGGAAAAAGGCTGGGGTTAGCTAATGTGTTAAGTGACCCTGCTTTAAATTCAATATCCTATTCTAGACAACCCTTGTGAGGGATGGTGGTGCAGGCAAGCCTTTGTAGATAGTAAATCAGGAACATCCAACATAGCTAGGATGATTTAGTTGGGGCTGGTTCTGCTTTGAGCAGGGGGTTGGACTAGATGACCTCCTGAGGTCCCTTCCAACCCTGATATTCTATGGGCTTGTCCTCACAACGGCAGGGATGCATCGATTTTTTGGCGATCGATTTATCACGTCTCATTAAGATGCGATAAATCGATCGCCAGCGGCTCCCCCGTCGACTCCGGAAGTCCAGCTCATCAAGAGGCGCAAGCTGGAGTCGACGGGGGACCGCGCCGCCAACCGCCACCACTGTGAGGACGGGAGGTAAGTCGGCTGTAGAGACGTCGATTTCAGCTACGTTATTAACGTAGCTGAAATTGCTTATCTACAGTCGATTCCCCCCTCCCCCCCCCCCCCCGTGGAGACCAGCCCTATGATTCTATGAACATCAAATAAACTTGAAAGGTACAACTAGGTTGTGAGGACGATTTGGGAGACTGGATACCAGAAGGATGCACTTTAGCAGGCTGAGATTCTGAAGGACCAGGGTGGGAGAAAGAGAATCCTTATGTTTCTAGAGAGCGGTGTAACTGAATCCCAGGGGAGCCTATCTAGATGAGCTGTGCAGTAGTTCAGACTAGATCTCTTAATCAGACTTTTTTTTTGGTCTGATCACTAAGTGTCTTGCTTATAAATAGGCTACTTCCTCCCTGCTAGTAACTCTTCTGAAGTCAGTGGAGTCACACAAGGGTGAAGCTGGTCTTTGGGGGCGAGGTGGGGGAGGAATGGAGACCCATTATTTTTAATGGAACCTGGACATATACATCCTCAGACAGATTTAAAACTCTCAGCCTTTGAGCATTTCACACCGAACAGCCCAGAGAGGAAAACAACTTTCAGAAAGAGGAAGTGAGAAACAGATGATGGGAGCATACCACACTTGGGATTCTCAGTAAAAGGGGTAGGGATTAAGAAATCCTTTCCCATCATTTGTATTATTTGCAAGGCTGTGACCAGATGGGTGCCTGGTAAATGTCTGCTGACCATGAATGAGAACCTAGCATAAGGGAGACAGGAGACAAACCAGTAAATATGGTCCAAACCAGTACACTCATAGTAGAGAGAGAGAGAGAGAGTTCGTCCATCAGAATTGATGAGGACCACCCAGTGTCATCAGTTTGTTTGGGAGTGGGTTCTGAGATGGCTGATTAGTCCAATCCGAGCCCGGAATTGACGGTTGCATTGAGGACATTGAAGATCAGGTTGCCGACCGGGGGAAGAGAGGATACCAGCCCTGGACTATAATGAAATAATTGTTTGTTTTGCTGTAGCACCTTGGAGTCCTACTCACAGAGCAGGAGCTCACGGACCTAAGAGCTGTATAAACAGACAGTTCAGACCTCAAAAATCTTACAAGCTAGTGTGTCACTATCCTGGCTGTACCAGAGACAATTACATGAATCAGACAAGAATCTAACTACCCCATTCAAAGCAGGATTGCATTTTTGGGCAATTGCTTTGTGTAAATGTGATGAGAAAGAATTTAATATAATTCTGTTCCTTGACAATACATTTTATAGTCATCTCATTATGGCAGGAATGATGCCCTAAGCAAGGCTTGTGTGGTCTAGAAAGGGAAAGATTTAACATTTTGCTAAAATTCCCTATTCCTGTTAGTCTGCTACCTTGCTCTACATGTACTTCTGCAGGAGAGAGTCAAACTTTTTCAGGCTCTGCTGATTATAAGAATTACTCTCCCACAGTCAAGGAATAGAAACAATAACATGGTTTATGTGCCTCATCACAACTCAAATTTCAAATATCAGCGAACAATACCAGCAGCTAAATGTTTGTGACCCAGTCACAGAGGAAAACAAGTGGGTTGAAAAAAAGTACATTTGATTAACAAAGAACACTCTAGAAAACTGCATTCTACTCACTTCAAGTCCAGAATGAGGTTGAATGAATCAATCACTTTAAATTATTCACTCAGTCCTAGTCAAAACGGTTGACCTTATTTCCACACTAGGAAGGCAATGGAGTCCCAGCGGCTACAGGTTGTAAGGTTTGCAAGAAAATGGATGAGAAAGCTCTGGCTTAGTTGTTAACCTTGTACCTGCCTTTCCAGCAGGCATCATAAGCTAAATTCCGGGTTCCCACCACTTACCCAGTTTTGTTCCTGCAGCTGTGGTAGACTGTAAATTGCAAGGCAATGCCCGGCTCAGAAATGCGCATGAGGCGGGGATGGGACTTATGGGAGTGAGGGTTGACTTCCTTGGAAGGCTATTGAAATGTAGCATGTCATTTTTGTGATGTGTTAGGGCTGATGATTTACAATCTTCCCGGAATAAGGGGTGGCACGTGGCTGTGCAGCACCAGGCACCCCGAGGAATCAAACTGTGACTATTCTATAGGGGCTGTTATACTGCACCCATCCCCGTGGTGTTTGAGTGCCAGTCCATAGCACGACACCTGATGTGTAAGGGGACTGTTATCCCCTTACTAACATTCAGTGGGGGTGTTTTGGTTGCTAGCCCCCAGTACCAAAAGGGGAAGGTGTGACGGTGCTGTTCCTGGTGGGATCCAACTGTGAGTATCAGATCAGGACAGATTGCTTCCAGAGGGCAACTACAGCCCAAAGCTGGGGTTTTTCCACACTAAGGCAAACCAAACCAGCCAAACAGAACAGACTTTGGTCTCACCCCCACTGGCTAACCACAAGTCACACAAGCAATCCCCTTAAGACACTCCAGATTCCCAGTATCACCACCAGCAGCCACCTGTCCTGGGGATCAATGGTCATGAAAACCAATCCCCCAAATAAAGAAAACGGTTCTCCACAATTCCAAAGAATCAAGCCCCAGACCCAGGTCAATATACCAATCAGATCTTACCACAAATCACGCTGTTGCCAATCCTTTAGAATCTAAAGGTTTATTATAAAAGGGAAAAGGTATAGGTGAGGGTTAAGAATGGTTAAAAGAAATCAATTACACGCAGTAATGGCACATCTCTTAGTTCAGGCTTGCAGCAAAGGTAGAATAACTGCAGGTTCAAATCAAAGTCTTTGGATGCACCCCATTTAGGGGTGGGTCAGCACCTTAGTCCAGAGTTCCCAGAGTAGCAAAGTTCCATCCAAAGCTGGAAACAAGGCAGGCTGAAGTCTGGAGGTAAAGACGAAAATGGAGGGGCTGTAGCAGCTTCATTTATAGTTTTTTTTCCCAGTTGCAAACACCTCTTTGTTCCTGCTGTGAAAAGTCCAGCCCCATGGAGTTCTGGAGTCACATGGGCAGATCCCATGTCCATGCATGACTCATCATTTGCAGGCAGAAGCCATTATGCACAAGCTGCCTTGCCGGTTCTCTGTATCCTTCTTGTCTGGATTGGGGCATTCCAAGCTCCCAGAGTCCATTGTGTCGCTGATTGCTCTTAATGGCCCATCAAGCCCCGAGCAGAGCTGACGCCCAGTATTCTGGAATGTCCCCCTGGCAGCCCAACATTTGGGAAGACAGACAGTCCAGAGCCAATATTCATAACTTCAACTGCCAAATTGATACACACATATGGAATAGATACACACATATGGAATAGATACACACATAAGACACCTGTTATGACCCCCTTCACATAATATTTCGTGCACCCATTGATCTACACGGTACCAAACTATTTCAGTACCATGACAGAAGGGTCAATGGGAAATCAGGACCCTGAGACTGAGGGTCTCCAGGAACAATGGTGAAAGGCCAATGCTGGAGGTCAGCCTGATTGACAGGGTGGGCAGGTTAATCAAGGAGTTAGGAGGGCAGGGTGGGTCCCGTCCTCCATGTTAGCTGGAATTGCCTGGATCAGACAGAGTGCGGCCAAGCTAAGGAGAAAGCAGGGGCCAGAGCTGAGCTGGGGAACAGCTGTGCCAGATCCAGAGGGGCCAAAAAAGCAGCTCAGAGAGACAGACCCTGTGCTGGGAGCAGAGCTCCAGCCCCAAAGTCAGAGCACAGCCCAGAGAGAGCAGACCTGCCCTGGGAGCAGTGCTGCAGGAACCAGAGATGCCAGAAAAGCAGCCCACAAAGCAGGTCAGTGCTGGGGGCAGAGACACAGGAGTTGCCTGCAGAGCAGAGCTGTCCTGGGAGCAGAGCTGTAATAACCAGAGCCAGAGAGGCCAGGGCAGCAGCCCAGGGTGCTGAAGGCAGAGCAGCAGCAGCAGTGCTGAGGCAGAGTGGAGCTGAGACTGGGGCTGGAGCAGTCAAGAGCCTGAGAGTGTGTGGCCACCACCAGAGCAAGTGTCCAAGTCACAGCATCCCTGCAGCACAGCTGAGAAGGAGGCCTGGGCCCTACAAGGAACAGACTGTGAACTGTCCTGACATTGCAGAGACACCGGTTGTCATGTTTCCTGCTGTCACAGAGCAGGGTGATATGTTTCCTTTAACCCTTCCCATTTTCCTCATTCATTTTAAAATTTAATTGTTGATTAAATAATTTGCATTTGCTTTAAATTGTATGCAATGAGCAGTGGGCCAGTGCAGAGAGAGCACCCCGGAGTGGGGACACCCTAGCCCCTAACCTAGTGACCATAGCAAGGTTGGAGGTCGAGCCCCCCAGAAATCCTGGGCCCAGCCTTGTTGGGGTTACAAGGGCCAGACAAGAGTGGAAGAGGAGTCCTCAGGGGCAGGGTAAAGGTAAAACCTAGGTAAAGGAAGTGGGAGCGAGGACTCAGATCCTTTCGCTAGCCTATTTCACCAGGGTAGTGCAGAAGCCAGGAAAGTTCCCCACAATGTCGGGACTATTCCCCTGCTTACATATGCCCACTCAGGTGCCCCTTGCTCCCCGGGGCTGTAGCCTGTGCTGACCCCTCTCCCCTACATAGCTCCCTCTCCACAGCAGCCCCTTGCCCAATAGCAGTTTCTCTCCCCCTCCTCCACCCCGCCACCGTCATGACCTAGCAGCCAGGCACAATGGGCACCACATGGTCCCGAGCTGGGCCACAGGGGCGGGCTCATGACAGAGCTCCTGAGCAGCTCCCCGCCCAGGTACTTTGGGGGGTTGGTGAGGTGCAAAGAGGACCCCTTCTTGGGCTGCTTGTGGGGCAACAGGGTAGGTCCTCAGCACACCAGGTGACGGGCCCTCCTGGCCCTACTTCTGCACAGGCTCCATTGGCTCCAATCCTGAGGTCAGCTCAGCCGGGTCCTCCAGAGCCACTCGACCCAGCAGGGCCCTGCTGCTGACTGTTGCTTTTTCTGATGGGAGGGGGCAGGGGCAGAGGCAGGATGGGCTGCTCCACTTTCCACAGGGGGAGAGATGAGGACATGGAACCTTCTGGCCTGGGAAGCTCCCAGAAGCGCAGGGTCTGCTCCCCCTCCCTTGCTGTGAAAAGTGAGCTGGTCCAACCGTACCCCTGCCCCCCCTCCCGTGTATAAATAACTGCCATCTCCTGCAGCCACTCCCACTCCCAGAGTGGTCTGAGTGGGGGTTAGCTGCCTCCTCCCTTCTGCCCTCAGCCCAGACGGCTGCTGTTTCCTACATCCTTGCTGAGCTAGATTGAGGCAATCCAGGTCCCCAGGCAACTTGGCCGTGGGATACCCTCTAGACACCTACCCAGAGATAAGGCTGGCAGCACAGGGACCTCAGTACTTACCCCAGCTGGCAGGAGGTATCTGCTTGGGAGGACAGGCTAGGCCTGCTGTACTCTTTCCCTTCTACCCCACACAGAGGTCCCCTTGGTGGGCTTTCTAGGAGCGGTGAGTCTTGGCGTTAACACTCCATGAAGATGCATGGGGCAAATCCTCCCTCTTAGACCTATTGTGTCAGGCTCTCTGCAAATTCAGGCAGGCATCATGCCATCAATGCCCCCTCTCAAAGCTCTTGTGTCGGGTTCTCTGCAGACTCAGTGCTTGCCTGCATGGAAAAATTTACTGTCATGACTATACAGTATAACTGCATATGTGGACACTCTTATTCCGGAATAAGTGCCTCTTTATGGTTTAGCGCTTAAACCACTTCCAATGTGACATAAGCTAAACAAAAATAGGCCCTCATTGCAAAATGAGTGTCAACACAAGGAGTATTAGTGGTAAAACTACAGTGGGGTAATTATTCCAGTATCGTTATGCCAGTAAACTTCCGCTTGTAAACAAGCCCTGAATCTGCAGAGAACCTAACACAATAGCTAAATTATACTGCTAAACTTCCCTGTGTAGACAAGCCTTCTGGCAAATGCAACTGCATTAGTTATACTTGAGTCATTATTTAATCTTTTATTTGCAATTAAGAGGGCAGAACCCTTCTCCCCCACCCCCTTTTTTTAAATGACAATATCTGAGGTTTTACTTCTCCCCCCCCCCCTCCCCCACTGTTCAGTGGATGCTCCCCCATTCTTTTATTTGGATCTTTCCCTTGCACCAGGCTATTTTACAGCTCCCCTCCTATTTTGTTCCTGGCAGCTCAGCTCTTGCTACTGCTCCAGTTATGGGCTAGCAGCAGGAAAGTGAAACTGACAGTAGAGCTGGTTGGAAAATATTTTTTCTTCCCCCTCTTGTAAAAAACAACAACAAAAAAAGGACATTTTCTTTGAAAATTTTTAGGTTTTGGTAAAAGAAACCTTCCAAAACTGCAACCTTCCAAAATTTAAGGTTTTTGGTTTCTAAAAACAGAAAGACAAAAAAAAAATCAATTTTTGATTTTTCAGTGACAAATGTGGACATTTGAGTTCAGAGGGAAAAGCCATTTTCCATTGAAAAAAATGTAATGACAAAGTTTAGACCTGCCGTAGTGACAAGTTTTCCAATCTTTGATGCACTTCAGATAGATGAAATGTTCTCTGCAACAACGCACATCCACAAGCTGAAATTTTAAAAAGCTGTCTAGGAGGTTTAGATACCCAATTTCCATTAATCTTAATGCTTCCAAATCCTATAGATTGCTTTGAAAATGTCAGTCTAACACTGATTTTATTTCTAATCTGCTTGCTCCCCACTTCTACTCTTTGCCAAAGAACAAGGAGTGAGGTACAAGCCACAAAAGAGAGTCGCGATGATAAATGAAATAAATACAAAACACTAATAAAACACCAGCTAGTGAAGGCAGAAGCCAATCTAAAGCCAGGCAGTTCCAAGAGAAAGACTGCTCATGTTTGTTCCCTTTGTGCTATTTTATAAAGGCAGGTAAGCCACAACGCTGGCTTGTTTATCAGGGTGTCTTGGAATTTTTTTGGAAAAGGACTGTTTCACTAGGGAGAGAATTAAAGAAAGATCCAGCACACTTCATTTCTAATATCTGGCTTCAAAAGCAGGTTCATGGTGGGTGCACTGAAGGTCTGTAAATTCTAAGTACTATTCAGTATGTAACAGCAGGTCCCTTTGAATGAGCACTACATAATGTAAACAGTAGATGAGAATATTCATTCTTGTAGCAAAATAAATATTTTTATAGTATTAACTCATTTTATTAGAGTAGTGGCGACCACTGTAGTTCAAATTGCATAAGCATTTAAGTCCAAACCCTTTGTTTTCAGTTTCTTATAACTTTCCCAAAACGCTTCCCATTTGGGCTGAAATCTTTCAGGTTTGATCTCTATCAGAAGGTGACATTTTCTGAGCAAAATTGGTTCAGCTGCTATTGAGTAAGAAGAGAATGAAAGAAATACACTTTCTCTGTTATTAAAGATCTCCAAAACATTCTTCCCATCTTTGTTTGAACAGCAGTCTCAGTGAAACAGTTGGGGGTGGAAAGTTGAAATTTGGCAGGGAAACAGCCAGCATTGATGAGAAGCATTTCAGGGCATTCTAGTGCAAATTGGTTTTGACTGGAGGCACATTATGAGTCTTTGAAAATCGTACTTAATGAAGGCACCATACAACAGGCTTGGTTTCCTTTCAGCAGTGTTTGAAGCATGCATGAAAGGCTAATTTCATAGGACTGTGACAAACTTAATAAACCAGTGGAGTGAGTCCTCTAACTCTGTACCCACACCTGCTATTAATATCTCTTCTTCCTCCTCCAGTTCTCAGCATAGCAGCAGCAGACTTTTGCACATCTTACAGTGACCCTTTCTTAGAAGAACATATCTCCTCCCTCCCTGATTCTGCTTTGCCCTACCAGCTCTGAAGGTCCCCTTTTCACACATTGATGGCATGCAGCTTGGCACAGTCTCCAGGGACCCCCGGAGAGTCTCGCCACATCACCTCCACCTCATTTTCCATTCTTTGTTTCCTGTTCCCTAAGGGTTCTCCTGGAATCACTCAGGTTTTCTACTTTCCATTCCTGTTTGCTGACCCTCCCTGCACTGAAATCTTTATCTTCACCTTTCCTTTGGCATTCCAGCAGGGGCTGCACACTTTTCCCAGGGAAATATAACATCAGCCAGCTTCTTCACTTCTTTCTCTGCAGCTTTACGGTCTGGCGTTAGGCCTGATGTCATCAGTGTGAGGTCTGCACTGACTCCCACAGTGAGGATGAGGGAACATGCTTGGTACACATTAACACGTTGGAAAATAGAAATCCATTCCTGTGAAAAACTTCACCTTAAAAAAAAAAGCCTGAATCACGATGAAAAGTAAAAAATGCGAAATTTTTCACATGAAAGGATTTCCAGAAAAATGTCATTTTGGGAGATACTAAATGGATTTTTTTGGCTTACCAGTGGCCTTCTTGTTGATGAATCAACTGGTCCCAACCTGTGAGCAGTTTTGTGTTTCTGCAGAACTCCTTGCAATGACAGACCTACCCTGGCTCTGCTCACTCCTCAGCACTGTTGTTAAAGCCTTCAGAGAGGGTCACAGACTTTTCTGTTTCCCTGGAAAAGCAACTCCTGAGCCTCCACAAACTCTTATTTTCAATTCTTTTATTTGCTGCTTCTGCACCTTTTAGATAGTTTCATCTTTTTCCTCCCTCTGCTCCTGGGAAGATGACCTCTCCCCTTTTTCTCCATTGAGATATGGGCCTCTTTGCTGCATCTGCTCTTCATTTGTCCTGCAACCGGGTCTTCCTGCAGACATTCCTCTTTGGGGTGGGGCTTTTCCTCTTGTCCTCACTTTCCTTTCCAAAGCCTTAATGGGTGGCTCCTGTTTCCCGTCAGCCATGGACCTCAACCTCATCTGAAGGCTGCTTCAGTGCTTGGGGTTGTTTCATGTAGACCTGGTCTACACTACACGGTTAGGCCAATGTAAGCTGCCTCATTACCCTGGCTATGGAAGTGTCATCACTTAAATTTGCCTCCCACCAACTCAGTGCTTCTCTATGCATATTTAGTAACACCACCTCCTTGAGCAGTGTAGAGTCACGGTTGATGTAATTAGGTCGATGCAGTGTCAGTGTAGACAATGCCCCATAATGCCCCACATTGACTATACAATTGATACAAGTGCTGATGATGAGGACACACAGCACTGACACAAGGAGCCAAGTGTGCGCATGTAACTCACATACCTTCTGGGTGTGGTGTCCTGTCCCATCTAGCGGTACTGAGACCACCTAAAGAGACAGATAAAATGAGTCTGCTCTAAAGCCTTAGCTAGTAAGAAGTTGACTTTTAGCTCATGCAGTAGAAGCTCATGCGCTAAGCTCCAGATGTCTTCGGTTCGATCCCACACGCCGACAACTGGGGTGTGTTGGCATTACAAGTGGGCTTCCCAGTTGAAATCCCAGACAAGCCCCCACTTGTAACACCAACAAAGCCCCGTCGTCGGTGGGCAGAACGGGACCTCAGGAGCTTAGTACATGAGCCTCTACCGCATGAGCTAAAAGTCAACTGTCTGTTAGCTAAGGCTGTCGAGCAGACACATTTGACTCTCTCTCTAAGTGGTCTTGGTGCCACTAGATGGGACAGAACACCACACCCAGGAGGGTATTTAATGTTGTGAAACAGAAAATTTTAATTTCATTTTGCAATGAAATATTTGGTTTGGTTTGGTCCAGCCCAATTGTTCTAGTGCCTAAACCTGACGGTACCACAAGATTCTGTAATGACTTTCGCCGACTGAATGAAGTATCCCAATTCAATGCATACCCCATACCATGCATCGATGAACTGGTTGACCCACTGAGTACTGCCCGATTCTTGACTACACTTGATCTGACAAAAGCATTTAAGCAAGACTGACATTTTCCTGCAGAAAATTTTGGTTTAGATTAAACCACATTCTCCAAGGTGCAAATTTCCTGGGACTAGGTGTCCTGAATTACAAGCCAGTCTCCTATCCACTGGATCATCCTGCCTCTGCCCTGTGAGGGCTTCTGGGGCAGCTGTCGTAGAAGGCACAGTACCCACAAGAGCTGTGTCTAGAGGTGGAAGGAGCTGTTGCACCTGGTCAACAAGGCAGAGGTAAGGGGCTGCCAAGGGTTGAGGGAATAAACCAAGGAACAATCAGATTCAGAATAAACAAGTGTCCTCTTTCCCCAGTGGCAGAGAATAAGGGTCAAAATTGGTTTCACGTTAGTGCATGGCCTCCATACTTTTTTCATGAGGGAATGACAGTAGGGTTGCCAACCCTCCAGGATTGTCCTGGAGTCTCCAGGAATTAGAGATTAATCTTTAATTAAAGATGTCATGAGATGAAACCTCCAGAAATACGCCCAACCAAAATGGGCAACCCTACATGACTCTCTTTTTCGGGAGAAGTAAAAATAACCATTCAGAAATGCTGGCTCCACTTTACAGGGTCCTAGTGACTGGGAAGATGTGGCAGGAGTGAGCTAACTTCTCATCCCAAACACCCTTGAGACGTTCCATCCATCTGGCATGACACGTAGCTCTGGACAGAATCAGGGCTGATGTTTCTGAGGGACACTCCAGCCAAAGCCAGCTTCTACTCAAATTATATGTAAAGAAAGTGAGAAATACTTGTAGCACCTTAGAGACTAACTAGTTTATTTCAGCATAAGCTTCCATGGGCTATAGCTCACTTCATCGGATGCATAGAATGGAACAGAAGTAAGATGCATTTATACACACCAGAAAGAAAGAGGGGGGAAAAACATTGTACCTTAGCATAGCAATTCTAAGTGGACTGTTAAATGTAGATGGGCCATTATCAGCAGGAGAAAAAAAATACCTTTTGAAATGGATTTCTGTGTCAGGTAAATTAACTCAGGAAACACAATCAATTAGTGTAATGAGAGAACCATTTGCAAGTCCTATTTAGCCCCTGGTTAATTGTATCCAATTTGAAAATTAATTCCTTTAAAAATTTGATGGTTTCAATTCTGAAACAGAAAAACTTCCAAAACAGACTCCAAGGAGAAACTGAGGAACTGGAATTAATTTTCAAATTGGATACAATTAACCAGGGGCTATATAGGACTTGCGAATGGTTCTCTCATTACACTAATTGATTGCATTTCCTGAGTTAATTTACCTGACACAGAAATCCATTTCAAAAGGTATTTTTTTCTCCTGCTGATAATGGCCCATCTACATTTAACAGCCAACTTAGAATTGGTATGCTAATTGTGGCAAATTACTCCCATGATATTGATGGGTCCTGCGCTTTCTCTTGTTGTGGGGGAATTCAGGGAGCCTTTTTCTTGCCTCTGAACAGGGTATTAATTGTCCCACTAGTATCCTAGAGGGGAGAAGGGGAGAGGGAGGGACCCGGGCCCGCCCTCTACTCCGGGTCCCAGCCCAGGGGCCCTGAGGATAGCGGTAAACCACTGGGATTAGCTACTCCTTCCCCTGGACTACTTCCCTCTCCTACTCTTCAGCTTGTGGGGGGGGGGGGCTTCCTGCCCTCTCTCTACACAAGCCAGGTGTTCCTTTACTTAGGGTCTGGGTCTTTCTTAGCTCACCGCAGCACTTCTCCAAACTGCTCTCTGCTCCAACGCCTCCAAACTGCTCTCTTCTCCAACGCCTCCAAACTGTTCTCTGTTCCAATGCCTCCAAACTGCTCTCTGCTCCAACGCCTTCAAACTGCTCTCTGCTCCAACGCCTCCAAACTCCTTCCAAACACCCACACCTGTCTGCCTGAGGCAGGGGTTTTTATTAAGTCCTTAATTGACAGCAGGTGCTCCTAATTAACCTGCTGCCTGCTTCCCTAGTCTACAGGGAGCCACGCCCTAATGAACCTGGAGCTGATATATCTCCCCTCAAACACTCTGCCACAGCTCCCTGACCTTCCTCTATCACATATCCTCCCCCCCTGCTCAACACCATGGGGTTGAGCTACTTGGGACGAGAGACAGTGTTGTTGTGACAGGCTGTCCGCGTTGCCATGTTGGCTTCTGGCCCTATGTTGTATGCAGAAGTTGAAAGGTTGCAGGGAAAGAAACCATCTCGTCAGCCTTGCATTCTTCTCTTTGTTTCTGTGCATCCACTGGAGCGGGGCATGGTCTGTTATAAGGGTAAACCGCCGCCCCAGTAGGTAGTAGCGGAGAGTCTCCATAGCCCATTTTACCGCCAGACATTCCTTTTCAACGACAGCATACTTTTGTTCCCGGGGGAGGAGTTTCCGGCTGAGGTACAAGATGGGTGTTCCTCCTCCCCTACCATCTGTGAAAGGACAGCTCCAAGCTCTATCTCTGAGGCATCTGTTTGTAGGACAAATTCCTTCTCGAAGTCTGGGGCAATGAGTACTGGATGACAGCAAAGGGCTGTCCTTAAATCTGTGAATGCTCCCTCTGCCGCATCAGTCCACTTTACTATCTCGGGCCCCTGAGCCTTTATCAGGTCCGTCAATGGCCCTGCTCTTGTGGCGAAATGAGGGATGAATCTCCTATAGTATCCTACTAACCCTAGAAATACTCGGACCTGCTTTTTACGGACTGGCCGAGGCCAATCTTGTATTGCCTCTACTTTGTTCATTTGGGGTTTTACCAAGCCTCTTCCTACTACATACCCGAGGTATCTGGCCTCAGCTAGTCCTATCACGCACTTGAGGGGGTTGGCAGTGAGGCCAGCCTTTCGCAGGGTGTCTAGTACCGCCTCTACTTTTCCTAGGTACGTTTCCCAGTCAGGACTATGGATGACTATGTCATCTAAATAGGCAGCAGCATACCTGGCGTGGGGTCGCAGCAATTTGTCCATAAGTCGCTGGAATGTAGCAGGGGCCCCATGGAGTCCAAAAGGAAGGACAGTGTATTGGAACAGACCATTAGGTGTAGAGAAAGCAGTCTTCTCCTTAGCATTCTTGGCCAGGGGAATTTGCCAATAGCCTTTAGTTAGGTCCAGAGTGGTTAGATATCGGGCCTTGCCTAACTGATCAACTAGCTCGTCAACACGTGGTATCAGATAGGCATCAAATTGGGATACTTCATTCAATTTCCGGAAGTCGTTGCAAAACCTCACGGTGCCATCAGGCTTGGGTACTAAGACAATAGGGCTGGACCATTGGCTGTGGGATTCTTCAATAACCCCAAGTTCCAGCATCTTCTTCACTTCTGTCCTTATTTCTTCTCTTTTAGCTTCTGATATCCGGTATGGTCTTATTGTCACCCTTGCTCCGGGCCTGGTAATGATATGATGTTGGACCAGTGTCGTACGGCCTGGCTTTGTACAGAACACGTCTTGGTTCCGTTGGATCATATCCATGACTTCTGTACGTTGTTCTGGGGCTAACTCGGGGGATAGCCTCACCTGCCCCTGTGGGTCGTCCATCTGGGGTGGAGCTCTCTGAATTACCAGGCACGTCTCTCGGTCACGCCAGGGCTTTAGTAAGTTTACATGGTAGATTTGTTCTGGTCTTCGGCGATCTGGTTGTCTGACTTTATAGTTCACTTCTCCAATGGCTTCCACTATCTCATATGGCCCGTGCCAGCTGGCCAGGAGTTTGCTTTCTGCTGTCGGCACTAGCACCATCACCCGTTCTCCTGGCTGAAACCTCCGTACTTTTGCTCGCCGGTTGTAATATGTCCGCTGGGTCTCTTGTGCTTTTTCCAAATGTTCTCGTACTATAGGGGTTATTCGAGCTATTCGCTCTCTCATCTATGTCACGTGCTCAATGACATTCTTTCCAGGGTTGGGTTGTTCTTCCCAGTCCTCCTTGGCAATATCTAATATTCCACGTGGGTGGCATCCGTATAGTAGCTCAAAAGGAGAGAAACCGGTGGACGCCTGGGGAACTTCTCATATTGCAAACATTAGGTATGGTAGAAGGGTATCCCAATCTTTTCCATCCTGTGCTCCCACCTTCCAGATCATACTCTTAAGGGTGTGGTTAAACCGCTCAACCGGGCCATCTGTTTGAGGATGGTAGACTGAGGTCCGTATGGCATGAATGCGAAGCAGGGTACATAAGTCCTTCATTAATTTCGACATGAAAGGGGTTCCTTGATCAGTCAAGATCTCCTTAGGGATGCCCACTCTGGCAAAAACCTGGAGTAGTTCTTTTGCTATTGCCTTGGATGTGGGGTTTCTTAAAGGAATGGCTTCTGGATACCATGTGGCGTAGTCAAGGATGACTAGTACATGTCGGTGGCCCCGTGCTGATTTTTTCAGAGGGCCCACTAGGTCCTTTCAAAAGGGACTTCAATAATAGGCAAAGGTACTAATGGGGCCCACAAGTGAGGTCGGGGACTATGCAACTGACATTCTGGGCAGGAGGTACAATAGCGTTGGACCTCTGCGTGTACTCCTGGCCAATAAAATCTCCTTAGAACTCTATCAAGTGTCTTGTCTACTCCTAGATGTCCCCCAAATAAATGACTGTGAGCTAACTCCAGTACTGCCCTTGTGTGTTTCCGCGGGACTAAGAGCTGCTCTACTTCTTCCCTCGTATTTGCACTATACGGTACAAAAGATCACGTTTGATCACATAATATGGCCTCGGGCCTTTGGTCTTTCCTTCCATAGGCACACCATTTACTTCCACTACCTTCTCCCTCACATTCGCATACAGGGGGTCATTGGCTTGGTCCTGCCCGAAATTCTCACGTGCGGTACCCATCTGACCTAACTCCATGGGACCTAATTCTACTCCGTCCCTTTGGTTGCCCCTACTTGGGCTAGGAACTGCCTCTGAGTCCTCACTGGCCTGAACTGTCTCCTGGCCTTCTGAATGGGTTCGCTTACCCACAAGGGAGGTTTTCTGTTTTTTTACTAGAATCCTGGTCCCTAGTTTTTTATCTGCCCTCTTTTCCCGCCTAGACTTTTGGGATTTCCCAGGGGAAGAAAATAGGTCAGGGGCAAATTCAGCAAAAGTTGGGGTGAGGCTATCTGTAGGTGCCTCCGTCTCAACCTGGGGGTTGCTACCCTCCTCTGGCTCTACTGGGAGGAGTAAACTCTCAAACCCGGGGAAGTCCCTACCAATTAATACCGGGTAGGGGAGCTTGGGGACCACCCCTGCAGTTACCCTGGTAGTCTTCCCCTGGATCTCAATCAATACCGGGATCGTGGGGTAAAAATTTACAGAGCCATGGACGCACGTTACCCCTGTGTTTTTGGCCCGGGTTAGTTGGTCTTGTCCCACCAACCTCCCTGAGACCAGCGTAACAGCACTCCCAGAATCTACTAATGCTGTGGTCACAATACCGTTCATTTTTACTGACCTTGTATACCCATGGAGGTCATTGTGACCCCTACCAGGCCTATTAGGCCACATTCTTCCCCATGATCCCCCAGATTGCACTGCATAGGCTCTTCCCTGTTGGGGCATCGGACTGCTATATGCCCCCATTCCCCACACTCATAACACTGACCCCTTATACCAGTTGCCGCCCGCGGCCTGGGGCTATTTGGTTGGCCTCCCAAACCCTCTCTTTCCAAACCCCCAGGCCCTGTCTTGGCCTCGGTCCGTTCCTTGGTATCTTTCCTCCCAGTTATTGTTCTTCTATAGTTCTCAACAATCCGGGGCCTTGGTTTTGGGGCTGGCTTCCTGGTTTGTCGTGTCTCACCCCCTGGGGTTTGGAACAGTTCCCGGGATGCCAGCTGTCTTTCCACGAGAGAGACCAACTCATCATAGGTGGAGGGGTCATTCTTGCCAACCCAAACCCGGAGGCCTGGTGGTAACCCTCTCATATACCGGTCCAGTACCAGCAGCTCCATCATTCTTTCAGAGCTGAGAGCCTCAGGGCGCAGCCATTTCCAGGTCAGGTGGATCAGGTCAAACAATTGGGATCGCGGTGTCTTCTCCTCGTTATACTGCCATTCATGGAACCTCTGGGCTCGCAATGCCGTGGTTACTCCATATCTGGCCAGGATCTCTGCCTTCAGTTGGGGGTAATCTGCCGCAGTCTCTGCGGCCATATCATAGTATACCTTCTGGGCCTCTCCACACAGGAACGGGGCAAGGATACCAGACCACTGGTCTCGGGGCCAGACCTCCCGCAGGGCTGCTCTCTCAAAAGCCAGGAGGTATGCCTCCACATCATCCTCCTTGGTCATTTTCTGCAGACAGTAGCTGGCCCGTATGGTCTGCGTCCCTTCATACCCACGGCTCCTCCCTGTAAGGGCCTTTACCTGATTCATTAGTTCCTGCAGCAGGGCTCGGTCCTGGGCAGCCTGAGTCATCAATAGACGATTAGTCTCTTGCTGCACCCGAGTTGCCTCCTGTTGGGCAGTTGCTTGGACCCGGGTAGCCTCCTGCTGAGCCGCAGTGGCTTGTATTAGGGCCTTGACCACGTCATCCATCTTAGGGACAGGAAGGTTTTGGCTAACCCTGGTTTAAGTCCCCAGCGCATTGATCCCACCTCTCACACCACGTGTGACAAATTACTCCCACGATATTGATGGGTCCTGCGCTTTCTCTTCTTGTGGGGGAATTCAGAGAGCCTTTTCCTTGCCTCTGAACAGGGTATTAATTGTCCCACTAGTATCCTAGAGGGGAGAAGGGGAGAGGGAGGGACCCGGGCCCGCCCTCTACTCCGGGTCCCAGCCCAGGGGCCCTGAGGATAGCGGTAAACCACTGGGATTAGCTATTCCTTCCCCTGGACTACTTCCCTCTCCTACTCTTCAGTTTGTGGGGGAGTGGGGCTCCTGCCCTCTCTCTACACAAGCCAGGTGTTCCTTTACTTAGAGTCTGGGTCTTTCTTAGCTCACCGCAGCACTTCTCCAAACTGCTCTCTGCTCCAACGCCTCCAAACTGCTCTCTGCTCCAACGCCTCCAAACTGTTCTCTGCTCCAATGCCTCCAAACTGCTCTCTGCTCCAACGCCTCCAAACTCCTTCCAAACACCCACACCTGTCTGCCTGAGGCAGGGGTTTTTATTAAGTCCTTAATTAACAGCAGGTGCTCCTAATTAACCTGCTGCCTGCTTCCCTAGTCTACAGGGAGCCACGCCCTAATGAACCTGGAGCTGATATATCTCCCCTCAAACACTCTGCCACAACTCCCTGACCTTCCTCTATCACATAATGTACATTTTTTTTCTCTTTCTTTCTGCGTGTATAAATGCATCTTACTTTTGTTCCATTCTATACATCCGATGAAGTGAGCTATAGCCAACGAAAGCTTATGCTGAAATAAACTAGTTAGTCTCTAAGGTGCTACAAGTATTCCTCGCTTTCTTTACGGATACAGACTAACATGGCTACATATAATTTTAGGTTCAAGAATAGCAAAGTCAGCTCACCGGCTACCCTGATCCCTTCCTCCGGCAGGAGGAGTACCCATACATCCCAACTTTTAGCATCTTCGGACCCTTTACATTTCCAACAACAGCCAGGAAAATAATTAGACAGTACAGTTGTATCCAGTAACTGTACCATACACAAATGTAGCAATGAAGTCTCATTATCGCCTGTACTAGTACAGAGAGGCCTGAATCAGATTGGAACACCATAGTGGTAGACACACTACAAACAAACAGACAATCCATTTGGTCCTGACTCACACAGTCTGAGATAAGAGAAACAGATAAATATTCCCTCATATTTCTTGTACCCTCTTCCTTTCCATTCCTATAGCAGTGGGGGCAGGCTAGAGAAATCCCACGGAAGCCTGCATTTCAGGGGAGGCAGGTATGCACATGGGCCTGTTGGTTAGAGATTCCAATACGGTCTAGAGATTCTACACCAGGCTTGGTCTTCATGAAATGTCAGCACTGTGGTTCCTAAGACACTTGCAAGCAACTAGAGACTTAAAAGATGATGGGGGAGGAAAGGCAGAGGGGCAGAATTTGTCCCAGCACTGAACGGTTTGGTATCCACATGCTGACCACGAAACTTCTCTGAAAGCCTGTCCTTACTCTTAAATCTATTCAAATTTGCAAACGCCATCACAACATGGTGCCCAGAAGTGCCTTGATGGTCACATACTTCTCCCTCCGCATTCAGTCTGATGAACTTCGTCCGTCCATGATGTCTGGGAACCACTGCTTCTGTTGCAGGGAAGTCGAGGGAAGGAATGAATCATAGACCACTTCCAGCAAGCATAGTTCCGCACTCCCGGGGCATCAGCAAGGTCACATGAGCTTGGGCTTTGTGTGAAGAAATCAGGTTGACTTATTTACAGCTGCTGTGATGAGTGTGACAATCACTGACCTGAAAGCACAAATAAGAAAACTCAGTGCCAAGAAATACAGATCACCTTGTGAAGCATCAGTATTGTTATCTATACTGAAGCTCCCAGCATGCGCTGAGAGTTCACATTAATATTTGTTTTAATGCAGTTACACGTAAGGATGAATTAGCTCTTTCTCTGTCTTTCCATTATATGCAGGGTCCAATAAGAGCCAATAGTAGGAAGCTGAAGCTAGACAGATTCAGACTAGAAATAATGCTCATATATTTTACAGGCAGGGTAATTAACCATTGGAACAAATCACTAAGGAACTTGATGGGTTCTCCCTCATGTGAAATCTTCAAATCGAGGTCTGATGTTCTGCTAGAAGATAGGCTCTAGCTCATCCAGATGGGATGGGCTAGGCATGGGAATGATTTGCTGACTTTGCTGGCATGTGTCACCTAGGAGGTGAGACTTGATTATCATAAAGGTCCGTTAGAATCTATGACTGTCCATCTGGCCTGGGAATGCTGTGTTCCTAATCGACGGCTGGCAACTGGTGGAGCGTAGCTCCTGGACCTAATGAAAGATTTTTTAAAAATCCAAAATAAGAGCACTTGCAGTCACTCCTCAGATAGAGTCAGGAGCAATGGTGAGAGGCTCCAGATAAACCCATTTCCTGCACTCCTTGGCATCACAACCCAGAGATCAAAGCTGGAGGAGTTAAAGATGGGGGAGTCCTGAGAGCTCAGGTTATGCCCAAAAAGAAGACAACATAGTCCCTGCAGGGCACCATCAAATAGCAGCTATTCCTGTAACCAACTGATGGCTCACCGAGCTCACACAGCTTGCAGGCTGGGCCTGGGAAATTATCCCTTTAAAGCAGCACAGCCAATTGTTTGCTCCCCTCCTTTGGATCTGGGAAGTTCAAGGAGGCATTATCTGTGTGTGGGGAAGAAACCCTTCCTGAATCCCCTGTGGGGTGGGGTAGCTCTGTTCTCCACCCCAGCGTATGGGCTGGATCTTAAAGGCACAATTGACACCTCTAGAATCCAAGGAAGGTTGAATGTTGTATGGTCCTTTGTGGAGACAGAGAGATTCATTCTGTGTGCATTGACCAATCTCTTTCCTTCACCTCCCCTCGGACAGCCTGCCTGAGAGAACTGGAGTTAGGCAGGATTGCTTATATTTGGCAGAGCTGACATAAGCCAGCATCACTGAAGCTTGGTAAGGACAATGGAGGAGGAGATTTCCACAGACACAAAAGCATCCAGGAACCCAATGCTCCAGAGCGTTATGGGCACCAACCTGCCCTTTGTGCCTATGGAAATCTCCCCCAACAAGCCTAGGAACAACATTAGCAGGGGACTCGGACCAGGTGTTCACAGTCCGACCATGTGCATTGCCTTTGTTTTGAGGAAATCTCAAACTCTTCCCCTGGTCAGGGTAGACTAGGCCCCCAATGGTGTCAAAAAGATGACCCCCCCCCCGCACCTCTGACACTTGTGCTTCAATTATCACTGACAGAAATCATCACTGTGAAGGAAAAACCCATGACTCAAGCTCAGCGGCATGTTATCCTTGCATAGGCACTTAATTAAAGCTAGGTGTCATTTCCTCAATGTCTGTTCCTGTTGTTTGACCCCTAACCTCCCTTTTCTTTCCTTTCCAAGGATGGCTCTCAGTTTGGGTCGCAGCACCGAGAAACACCAAGACCCCTCTGGGAATAGTATCTTGAAATGTGTCTGTCCGTCTGTTTTATCTTTCCGATAACATTGTTTTGAAAGTGTCTCTTGACTGGAAACACTAAGTGGTGTCTCCACAGCCAAATGGGAATGGACACAGGTCATCTTCTTCCTCCCTTGCCTCTCCTCTCTGTTCCTTCAGCAAACCGTTACTAAGGAAAATAAATACACACTTCTCCGCCAGCCCATGAAGGCTGGGGTGGGGTTCTTCTGTCCAGTGTCTGACAGGATAGTGCCCATGGCCCATTCTTCCACCTCACAGAGGCTTTGATAGGAGCTTCCGCAACTGGCTGTTAGGAATGCTTATAAATAACTTGATACATACACAATGAAGCTGTCAAGCAAACAATGGCCATTAAATTTAGATAGAATAGACTCAAAGGCACCACTGACATTCCTCTTTCTGGAGGCAGCTCTCCACAGCCATCAGGGAAAACACAGGATAGCCATAGCCATAGGTTATATTTGCCATGAAGCTAGGCAGGGATAGGAGATGTTATGCTGTCTCTAAGGGGCTTCTTGAAAGATGACTGCCTCACAACTATGGATGCAGGCAATATTTCTATGCTCATACTACCTGGCCTCTGCTAGACAGGATAGGCCAAAAGGTACTGCTAGTTTGCTCATAGGTTGTGTGGCTGGAGTAGATGGAGTTCTGTGCTCACAGATCCTTTCCAGCAGACCCCAAGAATGATAGTAGGTAATGACTCCTCTTCCACAAAGGGCCTCACTCATGAAGTTTCCCAGGGATCCATTTTCTCCCCTCCCCCCTTTTTCAACCTTTCTGTTCCCAACAACACGATGGTGGTATGCGGTCGTATTTCATTTCACAGATGCAACTAATGCCGTTACTACGATGTTGCCACAAATGTATTAAAAGGTCAGCAGCCAGCTCAAACTCAGCACAGGCAAGATCCAAGTGATGCTGAGCAGGAGGGGAGCAATGCTCTGAAGAACTAGCCAGGAGACTGTCCTCATCTCTTTGCATTGAAGACATCAGTTGTCCCTTCATTTGTCAAAATACTGTGATGATTTAGAAGTCCTGACTTGTCTCCTCACTGAGCCTAGATAATTAGGTAGCAACAGTGAAAAAAATGCACTTTCTGCCACTTCCAGCTCAGTAGGAAACTCTCCCCCTTCCTCCTGGGCAAGGACCTGGACATGGTAGCTCGTGAATTTGTTCCTTTTAGGCTAAATTACCGTAACTCACTACAGCTGATAGTGAATGTGAAAACAAAGCACAGGCTCCAGCTGGTGCAGAACATGGCTGCCCGCCTCCTTTGCAATGGAGGCTGCCATAGGCACATCAAGACCATGCTCAGGTCCCTTTACTGGCTCCCAGTCAGCTTCCAATGCCAGATTAAGATCTTCCCAATTTTCAGAGCCATGACTGGATCAGGTCCTATCTCCTCAAGACAGCTGCATTCCTTGGAAAGAATGCGGATCACAGAGGCCAGGAAGAAGCACGGGGGCGGGATGTGTGTGTAGAAAAGGCATTCTTGATGGACAGTGTCCAGCTGTGGGGCAACCTTCCAGAAGAAATGTGACTAATCCAGTCTGAGCCCCTTCTAGATATCACCGTATGACCTTCAAGCATAAACAGGATAACGCAGTGTATTTAGAGCAACAACTGCCCCTTCAGGGAAGGGAAAAGAACCAAAGACTCCATCAAGTTCACTAGGGCCCTTATTAGGCCTTTCCATTAACTAGGGAGCTGAGCTAAGGTAATGGGTGCAGTCCAGAACCCTAAAATGGAGAGGTATAAACAGGATGGGACTTCATAATTTCCCTTTGGAGCTAGAAGAGGAAATGATGTAGTTTTGTCCCAGACAAACAACTCCTGGAACAAGTGACTTAGGGCAATCTTAGCTCAAAATGGAAAGGGGGTGCAGGTACAATAAATAAAAGCAGGCACAGCTCAAATACAACAAAACAAGCTGTAGTGATAAGTTAAGGAAAGTCAGGGAATGAAGAGATCATGTGCCCCAGAAGGAGGACTGTTGGCTGCTACTTCCTGGAAACTCAATATAAATTGTTACAGAGACTTATTAACAACCACAGCAAGGCTGCGGTCTGTGAAATTGCTGCCTCACAAACAGTGCCATGGGGAAGGAAACTCTTGGTGTGGGTCCCAGAAATACGGATCCTTAGGCAGCTGGTTACGTGACCAAAACTGGCACTGGAATGAGAAACATGGAGTTGTCCCCACAGGAGGTCGTTCTTAGGAACAACAGACAATATGGAAATGGCAAACACAAGAGCATGTAACGCTGGGGGCTCTTGCAGGGAAACATACTCTGGGAAGAGCTTGGAAATCTGAGTGCACCTCCACTGGCTATGGACACCCCCTGCCACTGAAGCGGCACAAAGGAGTTGTAAAGGGGGGTTGCCCCGCAGGTCAGGGACTCTCACTCATTGTGTGGGCGGAGCCAGGTGGAATCTCCAGGTATTGCTGCCATACAGATAATTCTCAAACACCACAATGAGCTGCAGGCCAGGTGTGTGCCTAGGGGGTGAAGGGGTTGAAGATCTGCATGGGGGCCAGGGCCTCAGAACAATTTTACAGAGGAAACTTGAGGCAATTTCTTCCACTTAGCTGATTTCCAGACATTTCCAGAGAGGTTGATGTTGCATCAACCCTGCTGTATTACCTTTGCCTCCTTCCTTCCCCTCACCCCCCGGAGAGATTGGAGGAGGTAATTTGGTCAATCCTATCTGGAAGCCCTCCTCTTCTCCCATCCGGTGTGGGTGCTGCTCCCCCAGATCCTCAGCTGGAACTCATCTGTGACTGCACTCCACCAATTCCTCAGTGGCACATGCTGCTCCCATTTCTGGTGTGCTTGTGAGTGCTCCCCCTGTGCTGGAGAGAAGGGCAAACTCTCTGTGCTCTCAGCCAAAGAGCACAAGTTGCGCTCCCCCCACACGCTAATCCATGCTGCCTGCTATCTCTCTGTCCACTCCCCCAGAATACACACTCCCATGTGCTTTCCCTCTGTGCCAAATGATAAGGAACCACCTAACGCATGAGTCACATCAAACCCCCCCCCCCACCCCCATTTTGGAAATGTTTCCTGCTGGCTCAAGCTGACCTCTCTGCTATTGGCCCCGGCCACCCCAAATTCTGCAGGGGAGCTTGGTGTTTGCAGTCCCTGCACAGTTGTGGCAGCACACAAAGCAATGGAGCTGGGCATGAAATAAAATCCCAAAAGTGCTCCAGAAAATTGCTTTTCAGGTTAACGTTCCTCCATGTGGGAAATATCCCCTCCTCCAGATTGGGCAGGGTTTACTGCGCTGCAGGCCTCAGCCAGGGAGCAGAAAACACGGGTCTTGTGAGGCCTGGCCAGGAGGATACATGGGAGTACCAGACCAAAGAACACATGTTGTTTCCAGCTGGGGACACAGTTCTTCCACCAGTGTCCTGGCTTCCCTCCCCGGGGCCATGTCCCAGGCAAACCAGTATCACCTACTAATAGGAGCAGGTAGTGATTTGGCTGGTTGGGTGCTCAACAGGAATTGAGTTCTAGTTCCAAAGCACAGGCCCGTGCTGCCTGAGCTGACAGATCAAATCCACTGGCTGGGAGCAGCAACTGGCATCTATCCCTGGGGGATCAGGCACAGATGTCTACATGGCCACTCTGATTGGTAGACTTTCAATTCACTGAGCCAATAAGGTGGTCAGTTAAGACCCAGAAGAAAAGCAGCCAGCCTTGAATGGCTTTGTTTGAACAAACAAAGGGTAAGAAAGTGAAAACAGAGAACTGGAAGCAAGGCTGGATAAACAACTCTGCTACAAATGGACTAAAAACTAAGGTATCCCTGCCTGAAGCAGAAGCTGACTTTCACCTCTCTGGGAGGCGCACACCGTCCTGTGGCTATAGTCTGCTTCCCAGGGCACAGGGGGCAGGGCAGGACCTTGCACTGCCCGCAATTGCAAGAACTGCAAAAGCAGTTTAATCATCTTCTCCCCGACCATGCTCCCTGCCCCCGGCGCAGGAAGAGAGCTGCTGAGAATCAGGCCCCTGGTTTGGGGTTTTGACACCGTCCCTTCTGCCTGCAGGAAAGCAGGAGTCACTATTTCTCAGGAGTCCCACCCTGGTGAGTCGCTGGGTGCCTCCAGATGGTGCGACTCCAAGCCCAGGTTTGGTTTGGTTTGATTTAGTCAATGAATATTTATACAGGATAAGGTCCACTGAGATGCAACATCTCCTTCCTAGGGACATCCTGTTATCAAACAGGCAGGGTTAAGTCAACACTGCAGAGCCTAAGACAATACCCAGGCAAACACAAAACACAGCCCTGCTAGCATCGAACTCACCAGGGAACATAACCAAGCACCAAGCACCCGCTAGCGGTTTAGCAACTGGATTATTTCAGGCTCTTATGACAGTAGCACTGAGCAGAAAAAATACAACATTTCCAGCATTATCAGCTCTCTCTGTCAGTCACAAGATTTGTAATGACCTCAGGCCGCTAGAACTATATCCAGAAAATAGCCTTGGAAAACAGGCTGCAGCGAATAGCCCTGTGTTGACAGGGACATAAAGTCTGAGGCCTTCCAATCCTTTAGAATCTTTAGAATCAATGATCCTGAATATCTCAGCAATTTCTCCATGCCATCCTGTGTTACCCTTGCAATTTCTCAGTCTCCTTCCAGGGTTGACCAAGGTCCAGAGGGCTGTGCCGTGTGTTTTTCTGTCCTCCGTAGCGAAGGAATTCACTGTCCTAGAGCAGGTAGCTCCGGAACTTTGGCCTGGTTACGACAAAGTGCATGAACTGCAACCAGGCACTTCCATGAACCAGGCAAAGGGGACTAACCTGGGGTTTGCATTCTTTTTTGGTGGTCTGAGAGGTTGAGAGAGAGAGAGAGAGAGAGAGAGAGAGAGAGAGAGAGAGAGAGAGAGAGAGAGCAGTTACGAATTTTTCTGCTTGTTTTTTTGCATTAGAAAGGTGGGTCTTGACAGCCCATCAGACAGCTGGGGTCCTGGCAGGAGTACAAGGACCAAGAAAGTGAAACCTGGTGTAGAGTCTCTTCTAGCTTCCATCACAAGACTCCTCTCTCCTTGAACCTGGCTTGAATGGAGAGGGGATATTTTCTGGGGGTGAGCCTGTTTGGCATTTCTTAAACATTTACTTAAAACGAACACTTGGGAGAAAAGCACGCTTTGGTAAGGCTTCAGCACCGCTGCCTTACTCTGAAATCAACTACAGGAACAGAAAAGAAGTGACTGAAAACAAATAATATGCCTGGCTAAAAGCCAAGTTGGAGGCTCTGGGGCTGCTCAAATGATACGTGGCACGTTAAATTTACCTCCAGCAGCATGCGCTAGAACTGAATGGAAAATTATTGAAAATGAAAAATGGAGGCAGAGTGGAAGGCAACTAACCTGGATCTTAGAGCAACTGGGAGAGCAGGAAAAACAGGGTTACTTACCTGTAACTGTTGTTCTTCGAGATGTGTTGCTCACATCCATTCCAATTAGGTTATGTACGCGCAGCGTGCCTGGTTGCCGGGTAGATTTTCCCCTAGCTAGAGGCTGGTGAGCAGGGAGCCCCCTGGAGTGGCGCCTTCATGGCGACCCATAAATACCCCTGCGACACAGCCACCCTCTCAGTTCCTTCTTGCCGGCTAAACCGACAGTGGGGAAGGAGGGCGGGTCTGGAATGGATGTGAGCAACACATCTCGAAGAACAACAGTTACAGGTAAGTAACCCTGTTTTCTTCTTCGAGTGATTGCTCACATGCATTCCAATTAGGTGACTACTAGCAATACCTAGGAGGTGGGGTCGGGTTGACCCGTAGCAGATCGTAAGACCGCTGACCCAAACGCCGCATCGTCCCTCGTCTATTGGACAATGGCGTAATGAGCGGCGAAGGTATGGACGGAGGACCAGGTAGCCGCCCTACAGATGTCCGTGATGGAGACTCCCTCCCGGAAGGCCGCAGAGGACGCCTGCGCTCTCGTGGAGTGTGCTGTTACTCTCTCGACAGGTCTGCCTGCGAGTTCATAACAGGTGTGAATACACGAGGTGATCCAGGAGGAGAGCCTTTGGGCTGAAATCGGCTGGCCCTTCATCCTCTCCGCCACCGCTACAAAGAGTTGGGTTGTCTTTCTGAATTGCTTTGTTCTGTCTAAATAAAAAGCAAGAGCCCTCCTAACGTCCAACGTGTGTAATTGTTGTTCCCTTCCAGAGGTATGCGGTCTGGGGTAAAAGACCGGGAGGCAAATGTCCTGATTAACATGGAAGGGGGAAACCACCTTTGGTAGAAAAGCCGGGTGGGGACGTAGCTGCACCTTGTCTTTATGGAAAATGGTGTAGGGCGGCTCGGAGGTCAGGGCACGGATCTCTGACACTCTATGAGCCGAGGTGATAGCCACTAGAAATGCCACCTTCCAGGAAAGATGGATTAGGGAACACGTGGTGAGGGGCTCGAACGGGGGCAAGGTAAGGCGTGAGAGCACGAGGTTCAGGTCCCAGGGTGGAACGGGACGCTTAATGTTCGGGTATAGCTTGTCTAGACCCTTTAGAAACCGATACACCACCGGGTCAGAGAAGATCGAGTGGTTCGCCTGGCCAGGGTGGAAGGCCGAGATCACAGCCAGATGGACCCGGATAGTGGAGGTAGAAAGGCCTTGTTGTCTAAGGCCGAACAGGTAGTCCAGGATTCGCGGGACCGGGGCTTCCGTTGGGATGGTGTCATGGTCTCTGCACCAAGCCGAGAAGCGGGTCCACTTTGCGGTATAGGTGCTCCTGGTTGAAGGTTTCCTGCTGCCCAGAAGGACACCTTGCACCTCTGCCGAGCATAAGAGTTCCGGGCCTCTTAACCATGGAGTAGCCACGCTGTGAGGTGAAGGGACCGCAAGTCCGGGTGCAGGAGGCGACCGTGATCCTGGGAGATCAGGTCTGGCCACAGCGGGAGGCTGATGGGAGGGGCCCTGGATAGCCGGAGGAGGGATGCATACCAGCACTGCCTGGGCCAGGCTGGGGCTACGAGGATGACCCGCGCCCTGTCCCGTCTGATCTTCAGGATCACCTTGTGAAGGAGCGGGACTGGAGGGAATGCGTAGAACAGGTGCCCCGTCCAGGGTAGGAGGAAGGCATCTGTCAGGGATCCCCTGGCGCTGCCTCGGAAGGAGCAGAACTGGAGGCACTTCCTGTTCTGCCTGGAGGCGAAGAGGTCGATGTGGGGAAGTCCCCACCGTAGGAAGATCGGCCGGATGGCGTCTGGCCGGAGGGACCATTCGTGAGTCATAAAAGACCTGCTGGGATGGTCCGCCAGTGTGTTCTGGACTCCCGGGAGGAATGAAGCCACTGGGTGAATGGCGTGGGCTATACAGAATTCCCACAGGAGAGTCGCTTCCTGGCACAGGGGGCTGGAGCGGGCGCCACCTTGTTTGTTGATGTAATACTGGGCCGTGGTGTTGTCTGTCATCACCGCAACACAGTGACCCCGCAATGTGTCCCGGAATGCCTGGCACGCCAGGCGGACGGCCCTCAGTTCTCGGACATTGATATGGAGGCAGAGATCCGAGTCCGACCAGAGGCCCTGAGTCCTGAGTTCCCCGAGGTGTGCTCCCCAGCCTAGGGACGACGCGTCCGTCACTAGGGACATGGACGGGCTGGGGGGAAGGAAGGGAACCCCTTGGCAGGCATTGTCCCGGTCTTCCCACCAAGCCAGTGTAGACAGGGTGGCCTTGGGGATGGAGAGGAGGACCTCCATACTGTCCCGTCTTGGTCTGTAGGCCACTGCGAGCCACGACTGGAGGGGGCGTAGCCTCAGTCTGGCATGCTGTATGACATGAGTGCACGACGCCATGTGGCCTAGCAGGCTGAGGAAGACCCGGACCGTGGCCATGGGGCAGGCGCGGAGCTGTCTTATGGCCGACTGGATGGTGAGGAACCGAGGTCGAGGCAGGGTTGCCCTTGCTACTGTGGAGTCTAGTAGGGCCCCAATGAATTCTATTTTTTGGGTCGGTTCCAGGGTGGATTTCCCCCTGTTGAGGAGGATGCCCAGGCGGTCGAACGTGCAGATGACTAATTGCACGTGTGCGCTGACTTGATCCCTGGAGGTGCCTCGGATCAGCCAGTCGTCGAGGTACGGATAGAGTTGTACCCCTCGGCGCCTGAGAAACGCTGCCACTACCGCCATGCACTTTGTGAACACCCTGGGTGCGGTGGACAGGCCGAAGGGCAGGACGGCAAACTGGTAGTGTTCCCCCCCCACCATGAAGCGGAGGTAACGCCTGTGTGAGGGCTTGATGCTCACGTGGAAGTAAGCGTCTTTCATGTCGAGGGCAGCGAACCAGTCTCCCGGATCCAGAGAGGGAATGATGGTACCCAAGGTGACCATGCGGAACTTGAACCTGGTCATGTAGGCGTTGAGTCCTCGCAGGTCTAGGATGGGCCGTAGGCCCCCTTTCGCCTTGGGGATCAGGAAGTAGCGGGAGTAGAACCCCTTTCCCTTGAACTCCTCCGGTACGGGCTCGATGGCTCCCAGCGCTAGGAGCGACCTCACCTCCTGGACGAGGAGTTGCTCGTGAGAGGGGTCCCTGAAGAGGGACGAGGAGGGTGGGTGGGGAGGAGGAGTAGAGGAAAGCTGGAGTGACTACCCCACCTCCACCGTGCGAAGGACCCACTGGTCCGATGTAATGGCTGACCACGCATGGCGGAAGTGGGACAGGCGATCTCCAAAGGGAGGATCCGGGTTGGAAACTAGTGCTCTGCCCCCGAGCGCACCTTCAAAAGGCAGCCTTGGGCCCCTGGGGTGGCTTGGGGCCCTGCTGCTTCGGGCCTTGCCTGGGCCCCGGCCTGCGTCGGTAGGATCTGTCTCTCCTACGGGAGGAGTCCTGGGGCGGGCGCACCGGAGGAAAGAACTTCCTGCGTGGTGGCAGGAAGGGGCGCTTCTGTTGGCCTGGAGTGTGCATCCCCAGGGTCTTGAGCGTGACACCCCTGTCTTTCAGAGCTTGGAGGCGGGTGTCAGTGTCCTCCGAAAAGAGGGATTGGCCCTCAAAGGGGAGGTCCTGGATCTTGTGCTGCATTGCAGGGGCCAGGTTAGAGGACTGGAGCCATGCAGCGCGGCGGAGGGCGATACCCGAGGCCATTGTCCTTGCCGCTGAGTCCGCTGAATCTAGAGCCGCCTGTAGGGCGTAGCGGGAAATTTCCCTACTCTGATGGAGTAAGGCCTTGAACTCCTGTTTGCCCTCAAGCTGGACCCGGTTTTCCAATTTAGTGAGGGCCTCCACCGTATCGAAATGGTGGCGACTGAGGAGTGCCTGGTGGTTGGCCACTCGTAGTTGGAGGCCCCCGGACGAGTATACCTTTCTACCAAAATGGTCCAGGCGCCTCGCCTCCCTAGTTTTGGGGACCTGGGCCTCTTGTCCATGGCGCTCCTTGTTATTAACGGAGTCCACCACTAAAGAGGATGGCGGCGGGTGGATATACAGATGTTCATACCCCTTAGCCGGGACAAAGTATCTTTTCTCCACACCCCTTGCTGTGGGGGGAAGAGAGGCCGGGGTCTTCCACAACGTGGCCACATTTTGCCTGATGGTATTGATAAAGGGCACCGCCACCTGGGTCGGTGTACCCTTAGTAAGCATGGTGGTGACCGGGTCCTCCACCACTGGGACCTCCTCCATAGGGAGGTTCATGTTTGTGGCTACGGCCTTTAGTAGGGTCTGGTAGTTGGTAAGGTCTACCGAGGGGGGACTGGCTGAGGAGGTCCCTGCTACTGCCTCAACCCTCGCAGGGGAGGTATAAGAGCCTGGGTCAGGGCTGTGATGCCCCTCCGAGTGGGGGGCCACCTGAGATGAGGCTACCCCTGGTTCTGCGGTGGCCTCAGACATGAGAGGGAAGCCCGGCTCAGATTGGGTCGAGCGGGGCTGGTTATATGCCCAGGTGTCCCAGGCCGGCCATTGGGAGTGCCCCTGTACAGCTCGGGCCGAACGAGGGGACCCGGAGGCTGCAGGAGAAGGCCAGTGTGCCCCTTCTCCGAGGTGCGGGGCCTCCAGTGCCGAGGGCTGATGAGTCCGTGCAGCTGCAGACTCCTGACGCCCTGGGTGACTCCTCGACCTGTGCCGACGGTGCCGGTCCGGAGACGTGTGCTCCTGGGACGTGTAGCTCGGCGATCGCTTTCGGTACCGCGGGCTACGGTACCGGGGCGAAGGTCGGTGCCAGGAGTCTTGTCGGTGCCGCGGTGACCGGTGCCGAGAGGTCCGCCGCCTGTAGGGGGACCTCGATCGGCTCCTGCCGCTGCGCTCCGGGGATCTGGAGCGTTGCCGCGAGGTCGACCGGTGCCGTGGTGATCGGCGCCGCGATGTGGAGCGGTGCCGGTACGGCGAGCGTCGGGACCTCGAGCGGTGCCGGGAGGAGGACCGGCCCGAAGAGCGGCGTCGATGATGGCCGCGCCGGGAGCTGGCAGAGCGGCACCGGGAGTACGACCGGTGCCGAGAGTGCGACCGGCCCCGTGAGCGTGGGCGCCGGGACTCAGATCGGTACCGGGACTCAGACCGGCGAGGGGAGCGGGAGCGACGCGAGCGCCCATCCGGAGACCTGGATCGAGGTCTCTGCTCCGTGCGGCGCCGAGACTGCGACCGGTACCGGGAAGCTGACCGGTGCCGGGAGTCGGATCGGCGCCGCGAGATCGAGCGGCGTCCCTGCCCTGCCGGGCTCCGAGCCGCGATCTCTTCCCCCATCAAGGGTGGCTTGCCCTTGGAACGGGGATGCCTCTGCGGTGAGCCCACCGAGAGGAGCGCCCTCGCAGCAGCAAACGCCTCTGGCGTCGAGGGAAGCTGCTGCGGGACCGGCAGGCGGAGTGGGGATACCACTCGCACCGGACTCAACGGGCCCGTCCGGGTTGCCGGAGTCGCCGGTGCCGGTGCCGGTGTCAGCGGCGGTGCCGGTGCCGGTGTCAGTGCCGATGCCTGGTCATCGGGGCGGCCGGCGTTCGGGGTCGAAGTCAGCGAGATCGGCGCCGACGTCCCCGCGCGGTCTGTTGTGGCTGGGCGCGGCTGGGGTTCCCTCCTCCTCTTGGCGCCGGGCAAGCGCGACCGGTGCCGAGGTTTGGCCTTCTGCGGCTTGGGAGCAGGTCCCGGTACCGCCCCCGAGTCCGGCTGGAGGGCCGCTTCCATGAGGATGTGCCTGAGGCGGGACTCACGGTCTTTACGGGTCCGCGGCTTGAAAGATTTGCAGATTTTACAAGTATCTGCTAAGTGCGATTCCCCCAAGCACTTCAGGCACTTGGAGTGAGGGTCCCCCACTGGCATGGGTTTCCCACACTCCGCACAGTGTTTGAAGCCCAGAGCCTTGGGTGACATAAGCTCCGGGGCAGGAGACTACTCCTGCACTTAACACTAACTACTCTATTAACAATGCTAACTAACTATGAACTACAACTGTTAAACATTAACTAGAACTATAAACACGAGAAGAGCGAAGCACAATAGCTAGGAGATGAGGAGAACGCGAAAGCAGAACTCCTCTGTTCCAACACCAGCTCGTCTGCGGTAAGAAGGAACTGAGAGGGTGGCTGTGTCGCAGGGGTATTTATGGGTCGCCATGAAGGCGCCACTCCAGGGGGCTCCCTGCTCACCAGCCTCTAGCTAGGGGAAAATCTACCCGGCAACCAGGCACGCTGCGCGTACATAACCTAATTGGAATGCATGTGAGCAATCACTCGAAGAAGAATACAAGGTTACCAAGCCATGAATGGTACAAACTTGGAATGTGAATGTGCAAGCACAGCTTGCTCTGGAGAAGACTGTTCTTACGGTCAGCTTGGGAAGGTGTATGTGGCAGAGCAGGCACTCTCTTCTAAACGGTCAGCCGTGGCGACAGCAGCCAGCATGCAGCAACCTCTGCAGAGTGCCCATGCTTAAGGTCAGATATTAGGAATGGCAATATACAAAAACCTGTAGGAGAACACTTCAACCTGCCTGGACACACAATTACAGATTTAAAAGTCACCATACTGCAGCAAAAAAACTTCAAGTCCAGACTGCAAAGGGAAACTGCAGAGCTACAATTCATTTGCAAATTTAACACAAACAATCTAGGACTGAACAAAGACCTACAATGGCTTGCTAATTACAAAAATAGCTTCTCCTCTCTCCATGTTCACACCCCCCATTCAACTGCTAGAAGAATAACCCACCCTCCCTGATTGGACATAACAAGCTGGTTCAGCCTAATTGGACTAACCTTGTTACCTCCCACCTGGTTCTTGCCTACTTTTCTATACCTGCCTCTGGACACTTCCACTGCTTGCATCCGACGAAGTGGGTATTAGCCCACGAAAGCTTATGCTTCAAAACTTTATAGTTAGTCTTTAAGGTGCCACAGGACTTTGTTACCCATGCTTAAGAAATGATCCAACCTAGATCCAGAGACTTGGAAACCAGCTAGGACTCCTAAGCCACTCCCACACTGTTAGAGATCAGAGTGAGACTTATGTGGGGAACAGATAGTCCCACATCTGCTACTGCAGGGGTCTTACACCTTCTTCTGAAGGATCTGATGCTGGCCCCTCTTGGAGATGGGATATTTGGCTAGACGGGCCTTGGGGCTGATCCAGGCTGGCCAGTCCCATGTTCCATTCTGACCAGCTAGTCCAGCCCTTCAGATCACACTGGCCAGAGGGCTTCACCCAGCAAGATAGACTCAAAGGAGTTGAGTCAAAGCATGTTTTCAGAAAGCAGGGAAGGGAAGGATGCCATCCCTTGTAAACTGCTCAATTACCCTCCCCGCCAAAAATGGGCATTTCATTTCCAGGTTGAACTTTGCTGATTTCAGCTGCCAGCCAATGGCTCTTGGAACCGTTCTGCCTGCTAGAGTAAAGAGCCTTCGAGCATCAGAGATTTCCTCCCTGTGTTGGCACCTATAGACCACTCACAAGTTGCCTCTTAACTATTGGCTAAATAGATGGAACCCTCTAAACTCCATAGTGGCAACATGTTAGGGTTCACCTATCAGAGACTGGGACATGGGTAACTGTGCCTACTGGTGAAAGCGTGAACCAGGCCTGGTGGTTAGAGCAGGAGTCAGTAGCCAGGAACAGGAGTCCAAGGTCATAGCTGGAGTCAAAGACCAGATGCCAATACCAAAGTCAGGAATCGGAGCCGAGGGTCAGACCCCACCTTACCTGGTGAGAGGCAAGGCTGGGTCCGAGGCAGGCGCAGAGCTGGGAAAAGCAGGCACAGGACCTATTGCAGCTGTGGGGAAATGCTTTGAGCCAGTCTGCGAGCCGATCAGGCAGCCGACTATAGGCTGCTTTGCTTGTTAGGTAGCCCAGAGACTGGCGCTGCTGCAGGCCCTGATTCCTGGCATTCATTCATGCAATAACTAAATCGACCCTCCAGTTCCCTGACCAGCATGCAACTCCCTATCTTGCTTCTTTCTTCGTTCCAAGACCCCTGAGTCATTCACAGCTGTGAGTTGCGGCTTGTGCTATTCTAGTGGCAGAGGCAGCACTCCGGCGCTGCAAAGTGCGAATATGGACCAATCCCAGCATTCCTCAATTCTGTTATTTTGAAATAACTTGCTTCACCCAGCCCTGCCAAGGTTAAAAAGTCATTGCGTCCCCTGGGCAGCCCAGCGGTTTTCTATACGGGGTGGAAACAGCATGGTGTGACGGGGGCATTTTTCCTGTTTTGTTTTCAAACAATTTCAGCTGCGCAGAGCAGTGCACAATGCTTTCCAGGCATCGCCGTGAAGAATGTTATCAAAGTGAGTAACCTCTGGAGGGTGGAGGAACGAATGTGCCTTTTCCAAGGGTGAAGTAATTCTTTATTTTACATCAGTGCCTGGAGGTTCTCACCGAGATCCGGCTCCGCTATGCAAAGGGCTCTAGAGCCCCAGATGGTCCCTGCCCCAACCAGCTTACAATCTAAAGAGCTCAGGTGGGAAGGGACCCAGTGTCTCAGTGAGATGAAGCAATTCACCCAAGGTCAAACAGCAGATGAGTGACAACACTGGGGAAAGAACCCAGCTCTCCTGACTCCTAGGCCAGAGTTGGATATGTGGGACTATCCTCCCCAGAGAGCAGGGCTGTTCATTAAGCATTCTTTTCCCTGTCCGGGGTAAACCTCACTGATGACTGGTTCCTGTATTCTGGGAGGCACTGTCCCCATGGATAACACCACCTGCTTGTCAGCTCTCCAGGAGCTGCTGTGTAATTTCTCCCTCACCTCCCATTACACGGGGCAAAAACTCCCTTTCAGAAGCTGGACAGCCACCATTCCTTCTCCTCCCCCCAACTCTCCCCCCCCCACACACACACACCATGATCCCTAAAGAAAACTGCCAGGGCATAACAGTGAGGCTGGGGCTGCTAGTGGCTGGCTGGGAAGCACACGCATGGCCAGCCTGTGCTAAAACATCAAATTAATTGTATTACCCCCCTCCCCATAGAATCATAGAATATCAGGGTTGGAAGGGACCTCTGGAGGTCATCTAGTCCAACCCCCTGCTCAAAGCAGGACCAACCCAAACTAAATCATCCCAGCCATGTGCTTGTTTTCGCTGCCTGTTCTGACCAAGCTCTTTGGGAACAGGGATGGTCATTTATGGGGGCTGGTATTAGAGCTGGTGAGGAAATTGCTGCTTTTGCTGCCAAACATTTCAACCAAGACAATTTATTTTATACTTTTTGTCAAAACAACCCCCATTTTTTTTCAATAAACCAAAAGTTTCTGGAGTTCCAATTCCTCTATGAAAACAGAGTTTTCTCAAGAGCTGATTATTTTTTCACCCCCAAAAATGACTGTTTAATGAAAAAAGCCATTTTTCATTAGAAAGCCCAACAACATTGTGATGGAAAATTTTTGTCCAGCTTTAGTGGCTCTTAACAGCTCAGATGATCTCACTTTCCAGGAAAAATGACTGCCTGAGCAACTTCAGATCCTTTCAGTGGAATTTGTGCAGAAGTGGGGACCCCTGGTGTTCTGCCAGCCATGTCACGGGGACATCTGAGCACTGAAACCTTGCAGAAAGGTTTCATAGAGGTAGCTGTGTTTAGTCTGTATCAGCAAACACAAGGAGGAGCTTTCATGGGCTAAAACCCACTTCATCAGATGCATGGAGTGAAAAATACAGCAAGCAGTATATATATGAAAAGATAGGAGTTGCCTTACCAAGTGGGGGGTCAGTGCTAATGAGGCCAATTCAATTAAGGTGGAAGTGGCATTGCTGGCCCCTCTGCCATGTGTATTAGGCAAACTGGACAGTCTCTATGCAAAAGAATAAACGGACACAAATCAGACACTAAGAATTGTAACACTCAAAAACCAGTAGAACAACACTTCAATCTCCCTAGATACTCTGTAACAGCCTTAAAAGTGGCAATTCTTTAACAAAAAAACTTCAAAAACAGACTTCAAGGAGAAACTGCAGAACTGGAATGAATTTGCAAACTAGACACCATTGAATTAGGCCTGAATAAAGACTGGGAGTGGATGGGTCGCTACAAAAAGTAATTTTCCCTCTGCTGATACTTACACCTTCTTGTCAACTGTTGGAAATGGGCGATGTCCACTTTGATTGCATTGACCTGGTTAGCACTACAAAAATAATCAACTGTTGAGAATAGGCTACTTCCACCTTAATTGAACTGGCCTCGTTAGTACTGACCCTCCCCCAACCCCCGACTTGGTAAGGCAACTCGCATCTTTTCATTATATACTGCTTACTGTATTTTTCACTCCATGCATCTGATGAAGTGGGTTTTAGCCCATGAAAGCTTATGCTCAAATACATTTGTTAGTCTCTAAGGTGGCACAAGGACTCCTTGTTGCTCTTGGAAGAAGGCTCACTCAGAATGATCTTTACCTCCAGTTTCCTGGTGTGCTAGAGAAGATGAAGACAGATGGAGGAGCTGGCCTGCAGTGACGTTTGAGGAACTGATTGTTATTAGCCTCAGCTCCTTCACTTATTGATGGATGAACAGGAGCATGTTTGTTCAATCCAGATGTGTAGCTGAGGTAGATATGAAGGAACCAACACATTTCAGCTGTCCACAAACAATGTCGGTGACCAACCTGGTAACTGAGTCCCTCTGATGTATTTAAAAGCATGAATGAAAACCGAGGATGACAGCTCCTTTTCCCTCTGTGAGCTTGACTTCAGGGAAGCATTAGACACTGATGTTCTGGTCTGCATCTACCGTGTTTCCCCGAAAATAAGACAGTGTCTTATATTAATTTTTGCTCCCACAATGACATTACATTATATTACAGCGAGAGGCAAAACTGGAAGTACGTCTTATTGTCGGGGGATGTCGTACTTTCGGGGAAACAGGGTATTATTGCATCATTCAGATCCTGGCTCTGTTCCTTCTTATCACACTAGGTTCTCCTTATCTCAAATGGCCACTCTGCTGAAGGCTTAAATGGGACTTGCGTGGTGCATGGCAGGAACTCCACACGGGCTAATTTCACCAGAGCACTCAAACCACGCATGGGCAGGACAGTCACTGATTGTATCCCTATCATGTATTGGGGAACAGGGTGAGGAAGACATTCAGAACAATCTGGGGCATATGTATGCTATATATTAGGGAGGAACATATAACCCCTCCCTCCCAGTTTGTAGTTGCCAGTACCCTTATGACAGTGAAAGCTCTATATAAGAGCTATGTCTAGAAAGACAAGACATCTCTCATAAATCAGGTTTTTTTGATACAGGTGTATTTTATAACAGGAATTCCTGCTATTGTTCCTGGTCCTCTCTAGGAAATCGGAGGACCAAGAACTCTATAGTTGAAATCCTGCTTCCACTGAAGTCAATGGGTGTTTTGCTATTGACTTCACTGAGGCCAGGATTTCACTTTATGAGTTATGGTGTGACCAGAGTGAAGTGCCAAGTTATATAAACTTCTGTGGCTCCCCAGGTCTGAAGAAACATTCATGTTTGACTTCTCATGAGATTTATCAAGCCAGGATGCTGCGTTGGCCCAGGAACTGTAACATGTCTCTTGAATGATTGCTGAGACAGAGGAAAAGTGACTAGCACTTCACTGCTAATACACAGAAGTGTTTTTGTTGTACCATACACACTGCATCATTCATTCCTGTTCTATGTCAAACAGGATTGTTCTTTCACCATGCACTTTTTTGTGTGCAAACAGTATAGTTTTTTATGTTATAGATGTAGACTACTCACAACACATGTTCTTCTCATCACCTGGATTAAGACTTAATCCAGGATAAATTTTACTGGAAACAAATGTTCTCTTGAGTCTTTTATATCAAGATTTTTGCAGTAAATCTTTCCAGTTCCATTGATGCAATGGCTGGCTTTTATATGTGCTCGAAAGACACAAGAGAAGTAATTTTGGCTCACAATTTAAAGTTTGCTGTGTTTAAAGCTGCTGACTATAAAGAGAAGACTTTCAAAAGCAAACCGACTAAAACAGGTTTTGGAGGTCTGAACAATGCTCCCAACGAGGACTGTTGATTAACCGCAGTTAACTCTTGAGATTAACTCAAAAAATTAATTATGATTTAAAAAATTAATCACAATAAATTGCAGTTTTAATCATACTGTTAAACAATACAATACCAATTGTTTTTCTTCAGAATACAAAGTGTACAGTGCTCACTTTATATTATTTTAATTACAAATATTTGTACTGTAAAAGTGATAAAAAATAAATATATTTTTAAATTTACTTGTAGCGGGGCGAGCACCCCTCTCTGCAGAGAAAGGGTTAAAACCAGCTCTGGGATAGGGCTGCTCCAAGGGGCCAATCAGGAGAAGGGAGGTAGCAGCCAATCCAGGCCCGGTAAGGCTGCTATAAAGAGGGCTGTGACCTAGGAGGCAGGTAGTCTCACTCCAGCCTTGGGGTGGGAAGGACCAGGCTGCTTGGGAGGGATCACAGAGTACCTTCAACATAGCAGTGCTGGGGAAGAGGCAGGTTGAGCTGGGAAGCTCAGGCCTGGCAACCTCCCAGGCTGAGGCCTGACAGGAAGGCCTAAGGAGGTACTGAGACTGCAAGGAAAGGCAAACAGGTCCAACCCCATAGCCAATGATAAGTGGCCATTGCAGACCGTAGTTTGCCCCTAAGTAATGGGGCTAGATAATAACTGGCAGTGGGTCACTGAGGTAGAGGTGGCCTCAGGGAAGTGGGGTTCCCTGGGTGAGGGACAGCACCCCAAGGTGAGGGGCACTGTGGTCCAGGAGGGACATGGGGCCTATATGTGGTGGAGATTAAGGGACTGCAGAGGCGTAAGTAATAGGGGGCGAGACACCAGCCCATAGAGGGCATTACAGGGCTGAGAGAGCTAATTCCCGGATGACCAGCAGGAGGTGTCATGCGCTCTACTACAACCTGGTGCAAGTACTGTAATGCAATCTCTTTATCGTGAAAGTGCAATTTACAAAAGTAGATTTTTGTTGTTGTTATGTAACTGCACTCAAAAACAATACAATGTAAACCTTTAGAAGCTACAAGTCCACTCAGTCCTACTTCTTTGTCTTAGCGACTGGCTGAACAACCAGTTTGTTTACCTTTACAGGAGATAATGCTGCCGGCTTCTTATTTACAATGTCACCTGAAAGTGAGAACAGGCATTGCATGGCACTTTTATAGCTGGCATTGCAAGGCCTTGTAGCTGGTACTGCAAGCACTGGGTTGTCCATTTTACCCAGCAAGATCCCAGACAGGGACAACAGAGCCTCAGCACGGAAAAAAGAAACAGAATAAAGTAGAAGTAGACTCGCTGCCTCAGGTCTCTTTTCTTGTAGTGTTGTGGATTCTCTTTTACGGCTGCAGTGTTAGAGCACTGATCCACCTCCATTGGCTTCACTCTGGATGGGGTGACTTCTGCTGCTTGGCCAATTCGAATCGCCTTGTCAAGGCTTAATTCTGGGTCTTTCAGTAGTTAATCAAGTGCTCAGAGACTTGCCAAGTGTTGGCAGTATCACTCCCGTACTAGTAAAGGGATCCTCTTTCCGGACTCTGTGGCCAGGAAAGGAGAGACAAGTTGATGCAGGCGTGTCAGTCCAAAGCATTCAAAGAGCCTGAGTCAGACACCCAAAATCACAAGATTGGCTTCAAAATCATGAGATTGAAAATAAGGGAGTAAATGTTGGATTTTTAAAATTCCAATGTGTGTTCCTCCAGGTCACATTCTCAAGCTTTTCTCCTCAGTTAACACTTTACCGAATACAAGCTGAGATTCTCCCCTCATGTGACTCCAAAACAACACCCAATATCACAAGACTCCTGATAAAATCATGACTGGCAATGCTTCACCATCACAACTGTGTCATTGGTTCACCAGAAATAATTATGCAGTGGGAGGTCAGGGAGTGCGCATGAACAGATGGCAGTGCCTTCATCTTGATTAATTATTCTAATATATTCCAAAAAAATCTGGCTGAATTTTTGACTCTCTGGATAGATCACAAATAACTGGGCAACACAGCCTGGATTTCAGTTAGGACTGGTCAGGCAAGCCACGTAGTATTGGATGCGCTCACCAAGGATGGACATAGACTGGCCATCCAGCCAGGCTGTCTTAAGGACCTAGCTAGACAGCAAGCCGGGTGACACTCGATCTGCAAGGAGGAGCTGCCCTTTGGGAATTTGCCTTGAGGAGGAGCATACATAGCGGTTTTTCTATTCCTTGAATAGGAGCACGCGTGCTCTTCCTGTACCAGTACGTAGATGTGCAAATTGAAGATTTGGTGTCTGTGCAGGTGGCTTTCAAATGTGTTTCTGTGGCCATTATTCTTATTTGGTAGTGGTTAGAGTCAGGGTATCAGGCCCAAGTGTGCAAGGCAACTTATACACACATAACAAAAAGTTTGTGCCAGCAAATCTCTGTCACTTCGTGGAAAGTAAGCACTACAGGAGCGTAAACCCATCTTGGGCAAATTTATTTAAAAATTCAGACAAATATTTGCAGGAAATGTTTTTCTGTGATTGCCCCAGGTTGAAATTCACCCCAGGCAGAGAGCCAGAAAGGGGACTGTGATCCACTTAATACCTGCTTCAGCATACAGGGGCTGAGGCCTTGTGCTACACTCACTCAGAGCTGCCCCCTCTCCCTGTCTCATTGTGAGTCTTCTGAGATTTGAGGGTTTTTTTCCTTAAAGCCCCAGTTCAGGAGTCAAGTGACTGTGAGAATCTCAGCTTAGTTTGAAAAACATAAGTTTCTAGACTTCATGGTTCCAGAGAAAAGCTTGAAATGTAACCTAAAGGTTCAGATACCAGGAGGCAAAGAGAAAGGCCCTCACAAAATCTCATGATTTGGCAGCCTGACTCATGATTTTGGAATGTCTCTGTATTGGAGTGAAAGTCCTCCCCATCGGTGACATTTAGAAACCAATCTACTTCTTTCCAACCGCTTTGAAACTCACATACTTAAGTGATAATCTTGGACCTCAGTATCCTGTCCAGATGTCAATGTCCAAGACCTGTAAAAATAGGAGCAAACATATGGCAGACAACCTAAACAGCAAAATAAAGAAATAATTAGCTCCAATTGCTGATTTAATTGCCCATAGCAACACCAGTTAGTTAGATTTTTATTATAATTATTTTACTGCCTTGCAGAAAGAAGGGGAAATTGCTTACCTTATACATCTGTTTCTTTGAAGTTATCACGCAGTGTTGCCACTCCTGGGTCTTGTGCTTCCAGCTCCAGTCACATGGGGAACTCTCATTAGTTGGCTTAAGGGATTTGCTGACATTCGCAACATGGCAACATTCGTCACAAGAACATTTCAAACTTCCTTTCTCAACTAAACTGCTCAAGATAGTTGAGCCCAAAACAGACTGTGAAGAACTTCAAAAAGATCTCGCAAAACTAAGTGATTGGGCAACAAAATGGCAAATGAAATTTAATGTGGATAAATGTAAAGTAATGCACATTGGAAAAAATAACCCCAACTATACATACAATATGGTTGGGGCTAATTTAGCTACAGCTAATCAGGAAAAAGATCTTGGAGTCATTGTGGCTACTTGTCTAAAGACATTCATGCAGTGCACAACAGCAGCCAAAAAAGCAAACAAAAAAGGGACAGAGAATACAATGGAGAATAGCTTATTGCCCTAATATAAATCCAAGGTGCACCCACATCTTGAATACTGTGCACAGATGTGGTCTCCTCATCTCAGAAAGGATATACTGGCATTATAAAAGGTTCAGAGAAGGGCAACTAAACTGATTAGGGGTTTGGAACAGGTCCCATATGAGGAGAGATTAAAGAGGTTAGGACTTTTCATCTTGGAAAAGAGGAGACTAAGGGGGGATATGATAGAGGTATATAAAATCATGAGTGGTGTGGAGAAAGTGAATAAGGAAAAGTTATTTATTTGTTCCCATAATATAAGAACTAGGGGCCACCAAATGAAATTAATGGGCAGCAGGTTTAAAACAAATAATAGGGAGTTCTTCGTCACACAGCATATAGTCAACCTGTGGAACTCCTTGCCTGAGGAGGTTGTGAAGGCTAGGACTATTTTTTTTAAATAGAACTGTTTTAAAGAGAACTGGATAAATTCATGGAGGTTAAGTCCATTAATGGCTATTAGCCAGGATGGGTAAGGAATGGTGTCCCTAGCCTCTGTCTGTTAGAGGGCGGTGATGGATGGCAGGAGAGAGATCACTTGATCACTACCTGTTAGCGGGGCACCTGGTATTGGCCACTGTTGGTAGACAGGATACTGGGCTAAATGGACCTTTGGTCTGACCCAGTACGGCCGTTCTTATGTTCTCACCTCTGTCATTACGTTTTGAAATGACAGGGTTGGGGGCTAAGAATCCTTTGTGACTGAATTACAAGTTTAGTCATTTCCCCTTTGTCACGGAGAGTGGGGAGTCCGGTCCCTGCACCCCCGCTTCCTTGGATTCACAGTGACTCTCAGCCAGCCAGTAGATTAGAAGGTTTATTGATAAGACAGAAACACAATCCAACTCAGAGCTTCTTAGTCTAGACAGGACCCCTCAGTTAGGCCCTTCTGGGGGACCGGAAGATGAGGCCCAGGGTTCTGGGCTCCCGGCCTTGTTCCCAGTCTTCTTTCTCCCTAGTACCCTGACCAAAAGCCCAGCCAAAATGTTTCCCTGCCTCCTTCCTGCCTTCCCTTCCCCCAAGCCTTTGTTAGAAACACACAGACATCCAGCTTCTCATCACCTGGTCGGGGTCAGATAACATCCCAGCATCACCTTTTCCTGTCACTCCCTTCATTAAAGACACTGGTTGGCATGGGTGGGTACCATAGACAGGGGGAGGCTGAGCCTCCCCAAACAACCTGGCGCGGCCCCACCCACACTCTTTCCCCAGGAGTGCCTGTGAGTTCCCACTCTTTCATGGCCCAGGCTTGGGCTTGGATGGCCTGCTGCCGGGAGTGGGGAGGCTAGGGCTGGTGCCAGCCCAGTGCTCCAGGGCTGGGGTCAGGGGTGCTGTGGCTGCACCACCCCCTCCACACTCTGGGGATGAGGTTGGTGGGGGTGGGGGCGGGGGTGCTGGCCTGGGACAGGGGGTTCAGTGACTGTCGTGGGGCTCTGCTGCTCTGGGCTCCGGGGGCGGGGCGGGGGGGGAATGAAGGGGCAGAAGGGGAGGGGAGGGGCCTCTGGTGGAAGCAGGGGAAGGGGCTAGCCTCCCCCAACTGCCGGTTCACCAGCTGACCATGCTGGTTGGGATTTTCAAAAGCACCTAAATAACTTAGGAACACAAGTGAATGGGGCACACGGGATTCCCATTCAAGGAGAGTAAGTACCTCGAGGGATGTGCCACTAAGGTAAGAAGAACTTCAGACACCTACACCAATCAACGCCATTCGGGCTATGGAAGGCTGACCACTTCTAGAGTCTGAAAAGGGACCTTTTCTCAAAGCTGAAAGCAAGCTACAATGCCCTGGAACGCTAAACAGAACCACAGATGGTAAACAAAGCTGTTCTGCCTTGATTGGTACAATAAGCATGAAATTGTTCCTGTTACTGTGTGTGTCCTGATAGCTGGGTCAGTGAGACAAGCAAACAGGAATGAAAATCACAGTCTTTTGACAGCAGCAGAGTCTCTTATAAGAAGAAACAAAGCAGCTGTGGACAATCCTGAACAAAGCAATCTGAACACTGCTTCCACGTAACGCCATGGAACAGTGGTTCACACAGGATAGCTATCCTGGGGAGGAACATCATGGACAGGAGTTGTGGTCCCTGCAAAGGTGTATGCCAGATGAAGGGATTCAAGGTACAAAGAATGCTTTCTTTGTCTTGGGCCAGCTGGTCTGCCTTGTCCCAGACAGTGCAGCTGCTTTGGAGACTCATGGATGGAGATGCAGCCACCCACGTTGGGCCCTGCTTATTACTGGCTTTGAAGATCAAACCCGAGGATCGACGGGAAGTGGAAGCCATGTGGGAGACAGCAGAGCAGGGGTGAAGTGCCTCACATGCAGGTTCCTCTGAGGTTCAGCCCAGGAGGCAGTGAATTGCGGCTGGAGTGCTGAATACATGGATACCTGGAACCAAGTCTGTCCCAGCAAGGTGAAGATGGGAGCAGGTGCTTTCTCATCAGTGACATCACCTGACAGCTAGCCCAGCGATGAATCAAGCAGGACTCCGGGGGTCTGGTCCCCGTTGAAGAAGGTGCAGCTGGCTGTGCTCTCAGGTAGCAGCTCTCTCTCTCAGAACGTTGTGCTCCAGGGGTTTGAAGTGCGGTTTTTTGTTTGGTTTCTCTGCTAGCTCTACAAGTAGGCTTGTGTGGAGACTTGCCCACTCGTCCCTGGAAAGCCCCCTGAGCCATGGGGTTGACGTCAGAAGGTAACCAGCTGTCAGACACTGAAGATTAAAGCTTGGCAGGCCATGACGAGGGAGCGTTCACACCTGGCTGGGGTGGTGAATAACATTCTCCCACTGAACAGGAACAGACACATTGCCTCAACGGGCTGTGCCGCTCAGGGACCCTTTGCCAGGGCCAGATCTGGCCGTGCATTGCTGGCTATAAGGTCCTTCAGACACCCCCTGCATGGCCTACCCATACCAGAGAGCTATGCTGGGAGGAGAGCAGCCCTTGCTTGGACACTATGTCTCTTACTGTTGTGCATGGGGGTCAGAAGGCATGGGGACTAGGTGGACCCTTGGCACTGTCCCCTCCCACCCCCCGGTGGTTCCAGCTCACATAAGCTGTGCCGGGACCCCCCAGGGCATCTACTGCACCAAGAACTGTCCCAGGACTCAATATTTATCTTCTCTGCCCCACCAGAGCACGGTGAAAACCAAGAGGCAGCATGTGACCTGCAGAGCCGTCATCTGGCTCTTGGTCAACTCCTGGGCGGTGCAACAACATGCTGCTTCTTGTGCAGACTTGTGGCAAACCTACAACTGAGCCCAAAGTCACTTGTGACTGGCCAGGTCCCAAAGGGTCTGTACCAGACAATATGAGAGAGGACCATGGGGTTAGCTTGGCCCAGGGCAGCTCCTTGTGCACACAGCCCTCCCCTTTCCCTCGCTCCTGCCTGGACATGCATGCTCTGCCTGACTGGGGACTGGGGATGGTGGACTAGGAAAGGCAGCTGTGAACAGAAGGCTCTTTGAGCGTCGTTCCTGCCTTCCAGCTAATAAGATAGAACAAGGGTAGAAATGCAAACAAACGTAGTGCAGGAGCGTTTCCTTGCATTTCCCCATCTGGGACTGTCACCATCATGTCCCTGGTGAGCTGGGTGAGATCTGAGATCTTTTCGATTCAGGGATTTCAGCTGATGAGGATTTGCACAACCAGTATCTCAGTTTAGTCCACACTGCTTTGCATTAGGACTAAACGCTCCCACTCAACATGCTGCCAGGATGGTGCCCAGGCCAATGAAACTTGGCAAACTTGCCAGGGAATCCAGGGCTGAGCTTCACGTTTCCAGGTGGTTAGGGCTCCATTACACATATTTCCCACTGTAACTGATATACAAATAAGCAATCCAGTCAGGGGCACCTTAGGGCAGAAGGGGGGTTTCCAAGATCAGAACAAAGATGAAATCCATATGTATTTGATTGAGCAAGCTGCAGCTGCAAATCTTGCTGCCTTTGCCTCCTAGTAATGTAGAGATATTTCTAGGTTTAATCTCTCAGCTGCAAGGAAGTCATGACCATATTTCTGTGTTATTGGAAAGTCCTGCTTCCGAGTTTCACTGGGATTTATAGTTGAGAACATCACCAAACAAGGAGAAGGGGCAAACAAATGCCCTGTTTCTCCAGCTGCTATAAACACAGTATATTGGTTTATACCGGCTATGATGTGACCCTGTTGGCTTCACTGGTGCTGCATGTATTTACACCATCTTGGATCTGCCCCAGAGCTCAGCCCCTACCTTCTGCCTGGTTCTGAGATGATCCTGCTCAGTGCCTCTGAGGTATCCCTCTTGGTGTGGTCACAGTCATCATCGGACTGCCTCTCCACTCCTACCTGCTACCAGTGAATTGGATAATTTGGCTAGTGCTGGCAACCCCAAGTGAGTAAAAGCCACCGGCCAGGCCGCAGAAGAGACTAGCTTAAAAAAATCATGAGATTTAAAAAAAAAATTGGGTTTTTTATTTGCCTTCTGGATTTTGAGCCTTTAGACACCACATGTTCAAGCTTTCCGCCAGAGCCACGAGGGTTAGAGGTTTCCCTTTTTTCAGTAAAAGCTGAGATTCTCACATTTCACCATGACTCCAGGAGCTGGGACTTTAAGAAAAGCACCAAACGTTGTGAGAGTTGGCTACCTGGGGACTACCAGCTCAATGGCTTCCCTACCCACTGAAAATGCTGTCTGGTTCATGGGATTTACAGCACTGCTGCTACTGTTTCCAGTTTGCTCCTGTGAAAGAGGCCCCAGCTCTGAGAGCCCATTGTGCTAGGCACAGTCAGCCAGCTCCAGCCCCCAGAGCTGACAATCTAGAGCACCAAAGGATCCAGGGGAAAGGCAGGATTGTTCACCCAGTGGGGCAGAGCTGCACGGCCCAGTCGCCCAGGTCTCCACAGAGTTCAGCTCCCAATGTGCTTAGCACCTGGGCAGCATTTGGCCCTCTGGGTTTCTGGGTGTCCAGATGTGGCAGGTCGAAGTATGGGATAGTTTTAATAAGGTAGGCATTGGCATGTACAGCCCCGATCATCCCTCCGCTGGTCAAACCTGCCACGGGAGTGGGGGGTGGGGACTCCTGGTGGGGGGGAACAACACCTTTACCAGGGATTGATACCCCGAGTCATTCCACTGAGGGCAAGGTTTGCTGCCCCTTCCCTCATAGACCAGGCCACGGGGGCTTTGTGTGCACCCCACAGCTACTAGGGAGTGATGAGAAAGCCAAGGCCAGCTGCATGCTCCCACTCCAAGCTCCGCTGGCCAGTGGCTGCCCTAGGGGAAACTTCCTTCAAGGGAGGGTCCCCCCCCCCCCATGGAGTTGGGGTACAGAAACACAATCCAGCCTAGCTTGGCTAGGGTGCATGTGGGGGTGAAGGGGGATGAGTGTCTCTCTCCCAGTCCTGCCCCTCCACTGCCCATCCTGCACCTGCTGAGATCCAGCATGTCCCTGCTGGGCTCTGGCAGGTGGTAGTGGCTGCCGTGGTGATAATGCCAGACAGGAGGGATGGCTGAGGAGAATGTGGCTGGGCCCCTCGGAGGGAGCACAGCAGGAACCCAGCAGAACACCAGTGGTGTCACATGGAGCGTGTCTGAGACTTTGGGATGCCAACCAGGGACCGTCAGCAGCAGGGCTGGCTTGCTGTGTTTTAATGTTTTGGCGCACCCCTGAGCAGGGCCATGCTGGTCACTAGCCCCTATGGCCAACCGTGAGCAATAGCCAAGAGCACAGCGGGGAAGAGCTGGAGGGCCTGAGTCCAACCTCCCACAGCTCAGGCAAGCTGGGAGCAGCCTCCCTACGTGAGGGAGACCATACAGGAGATGTGGAACTAGGAGAAGGAGAAGATGTGCTGAGGGCAAAGTGGAGGGAATTTCTCTCGTCTTCTCCTGGCTCTTAGCACTCTTTAAGGGGAGGTTGGGAGGGGACGTTACAGTGACCTCTAAGCCCCCAGCAAAACTAGCTAGGAGTCACAGCCAGCTCCTCCTGCAGCAGCCCCCATCATGTGCGCTCCCCCATGCTGCCTCTTTGGCTTCCCCAGCTGAGAGGCCTGATGGCTGATTTCTCAGTGCCCAAGGTGGGAACAACTCGCTGACTCCACAATGCATGGCTTGCTGGGTGGCATCACGGAGTGAGCACAGTGCGGCCGCCGGGGAGGGAGCCATCTGGGTCAGTCAGCCTGAGAAGCCTGTGCATATGTGAAGCTGGTGTGGGAGGCTATTAACAGGTGCTAACTGGCCCCATCCCAGAGACCCTCCCCAGGGAGACAAACCAGCTGCCAACAGGAATCACATTAACATTGCTTGGCTCTTATCTTGCTCTTTCCATCCATCCATCTCAAAGCGCTGCATACAGGAGAGCAGGACCATTAGCCCCATTTTACAGATGGTGAAAGGGAGGCACAGAGCTGGGATGGGACTTGCTCAGCTTCCCCCCAGTTTCAACATCAGCCTAGATTTGAATCAATTGCCTAAGTCCCAGTCCGGTGCTTTGTCCACCAGGCCATGTTGCGTCCCTCATGGAAGCATGGACCTGCACAGCTCTGTGGCTGATGCTCCGTGTTTCAGCCACCAGGAGGGTGTCGCACACAGGCTGTGCCAGACTCACTCAAGAGCCACCTCCTTACAGCACAAGTGGGGCGGATAAGGGAAGTGAGGTGGACATCATTCACCTGGATCCCAGCAGGACACATGGCACGCAGCCCCCTGCAGTGCACAATCAGGCCAGTTGAAAACAAAGACAGTCTGACAGAGTGGAAGCAACCAGTCATTTTCTACAGCGTTACATCAGAGCACAGCTTGGGGGTCTCTCAGGATCGGTGCTGGGAACAAGAGCAGTCAACTGGTCCATCTCCAGCAAAGCTCTCACCTTCCATTAAGAATGGAAGTATTCCCATTGGCTTCAATGGTCTTAACTGGCCTGGAGGAGAGTAGAAATTAACCGCGATCAAAGTGTGGGTTGTGCTAAGCTAAGAGAGCAAGATGGCAAATACACAGGAGGATGGCACAAAACCACCGATGCATTGGGCCAATCTGGGCCCTCTGGCCTGGTCAGAAGTGAACATGGCGAGTGTACGAGATTAACAAACTCCCCCTCCCATCCCCTGGATTTCCTTCAGGCGGTTGAGGCTCCACATGGACAAGCCCCATGCAGGGCACAACTCATTGAAGGAGGCATTCAACAGGCCGCAGGAGCTCGGCAGCAAACAGACTAGAATAGATCACGGGAAGCTGACACATCGTGCCCCAGAACCTCCACCACGCCTGTCTGGACTGGCTGGCCGAGGGTTAACTCTATGGCATCTGGAGTAAAATGCAAGAATCTGATCCAGGTGTGCATGGCACACGACCCGATTCTGACCCTACACAGGCTGAGATTTCAGAGGAGCCTCTGGTGCTCAACTCCATCAGGCCGTTATGAAAATTCCTAGGCATAATTCTTAGAGCATTGCCCCCCCCCCCCCCCCCCCCGCCTCCTGTGAACAATAACCCCCAAGCTCAGGGGCTCTCTTTCTTTGCACACATTTATGGGGAACATTTTCAAGCACATGTGCTAAACCAGGGATTCTGGGGGGCTGCCATTCCCCTGGCTTGAAGTGTTTCCCATTATATCCAGGGTTTACAGTTTGGTTAAATGGCTCTCAGCACCCCCACTGGACATATTGTTCCAGTGCCCTTGTTTTCAAGTATTTCAACTTCTCCAGCTGGTAGCAGTTCCGGTCTGTGAAAGCTTTTCCCCCAGCAACTGCACAAACTAGGGTGACCATACAGCCAATGTGAAAAATTGGGACAGGGACTGGGGAGTAATAGGATCTGTGGTAAACCCAGGGTAGGCTACTGCCAGAAGGGTTTGTGGTGAGAGAGGTAACTGCAGGTTAATTGGGTTCAGCTGAGTAAGGCTGCCACTGGCCAAAGCAGGATCAGCTGAGCCCAATTAAAAAGCTGTGAGAGACCTTTTTAAACCCTCCTCCCCAGCTAGGAAGGAGGGGAGAGATAGAGGCTGCCTGCAGGCTAGTGGCAGCAGGACAGGGAGTCTCTCCCAGAAGGGAGATAGTTTTTCCTAGCCAGAGAAAAGCAAAACCCAGCCAGAAAGACGTGCTTAGGGGAAGGAAAAGCCTGCCTTTGGGGCTTTCTAGGTGGGTTGCAAGCACGGCTCCTGCCTTACCAGAGCCCAAAGGACCTGAGTCAGGGGGGTCAGAGAGGCCACTTTGCCACATGTGGTGATAGAGGTGGGATGTGAGTGGACTTGGTGGCAAGCCCTCTCAGGACAAGGTGAATCACCCCTAAAAAAAAGGGGGGGGAGAAAAGAACAGAAATGGAGGAGGTGGTGAAGGCATTGGTTCAGGCCACTGCGGCCCAGCAGGAAGCAGTACGGGTACAACAAGAGACGAATCAATTGTTGATGACCCACGCAGCCCAAGACCGAGCCACCCTGCATGAGGTAGTAAAGCAGATAAAAGCCCTGGGCACCATGACCCATGGGGGCCCAGACGCCCGTCCGCTGTGGGCAAGCAGCTACTTGCAGAAGATAATATAAATGGAGATATACCAATCTCCTAGAACTGGAAAGACCTTGAAGGTCATCGAGTCCAGTCCCCTGCCTACACTAGCAGGATTGAGTACTGTCCCCTGACAGATTTTTTTGCCCCAGATCCCTAAATGGCCCCCTCAAGGATTGAACTCACAACCCTGGGTTTAGCAGGCCAATGCTCAAACCACTGAGCTATCCCTCCCCCCCTAAGATGATGGCAGATGACGACACCGAGGCCTACCTCCTGGCATTCGAGAGGACAGCCCTGCGAGAGGCCTGGCCCTGAGAGCAGTGGGCAAGTATCCTGGCCCCCTTTCTGTGTGGGGAGGCCCAGAAGGCCTATTTTGACATGACAACTGAGGCAGCTGCGGATTATCTCCAGCTGAAGGCTGAGATCCTGGCAAGGGCGGAAGTGACTTCAGCCCTGAGGGCACAGCGGTTCCATGAGTGGAAGTATAAGGACGGCAAGGCACCGAGGTCCCAGCTGTTTGACTTGATCCACCTGGCCCAGAAATGGCTGCGCCCGGAGACCCACAGCCCAGAAAAGGTGGTAGAAGTCCTAGTCCTAGACGGGTACATGCGGGGGTTGCCACCTGACGTAAGGGGGTGGGTCCGTAAGAATGATCCTGCCTCCTATGATGAACTAGTAGCCCTCGTGGAGAGACATCTAGCCTCCCAGGAGCTGTCACGGACCACCGAGGAAGGAAGGCGCCCGAATAGGGGGCAAGCCCCTGCACAAAAAGCCCGAATTGCCATGACCCCAGGCCGGTATATGGAGGGGAAAAAGGAGGCTGCGGATCAGCCTGAGAGCACCGAGAGACAAGGGGACTGGGGGAACAAGACTCGGGGGGGGGGGGTGGGTAAGGCCTAATAGCCCGTAAACCAGGGGGCTTCCCCGAGCCGGGATTCGATGTTATGCATGTGGGGAGGTAGGGCATATAGCTGCCCAGGGCCCAAACCTAAGGGAGCCCATGCAAAGTGACCTGGGAGGGATAGGAGGACCCTGCGACCTAATAAGTCAAGTAGGGGTTGCGATGGCCCCCCATCGATACACCAGGCCCGTTAAGATGAACGGCATTGAGACCACCACGTTGGTGGACTCAGGGAGTGCGGTCACCATGGTCTCAGGAAAGCTGGTCGGGCGAGACCAACTGTCCCGGGCCAAGCACTCAGGAGTATCCTGTGTGCATGGGGATATTAATTATTATCCAACTATCCCCGTAAGGATAGACATCCCGTGAAACCCCACAAAAATGATGATGGGAGTAGTTCCGAAGCTCCCCTACCCAGTCCTCACTGGACGAGACTTCCCGGGGTTTGATAGCCTACTCCCCGGGAGGGAAGCGGAAAGAGGTAGCACCAAGACCCAGGAGGTGGCCCCGATAGGTACAGGGCCCCCGGCCTTCCAGGAATTTGATCTGGAGTTATTCTCCGTGCCTGGGAAGCCCAGGAAGTCTCGAAGGGAGAGGAGGGCAGCTAAGGAATTGGGGACGAGAATTTTGGCCCAGTACCAAAAGTCTACGCTTGTAGGGGAACAAGTGAGCCCCAAGAGAAAAGGGACTGGGCAAGCTATGGGGGAACCCGATGCCAGACCTAGTTCCCCCGAGACTTCCCCTGAGAGGGAGACAGACGTAGGGACCCCGGAGTTGGGCCCAATTGGCCCGTCAATGGAAAATTTTGGGCAGGATCAAGCCAATGATCCGTTATACCACAATATCCGTAAGGAAGTAGTTGAGGTGAATGGGGTCCCTGTAGAAGGGAGAGTCAAGGGCCAAGGGCCATATTATATAATAAAGAGGGACCTATTATACAGAATAGTCCAGATGCAGAAACAAGCCGTGGAACAACTCTTGGTGCCGCAGAAGCACCAGAGAGGCGTGTTGGACCTAGCCCACACCCATCTATTCGGGGGGGCACCTAGGGATAGAGAAAACCCTTGATCGGATCCTACAAAGGTTTTTTTGGCCTGGAATTTATGCAGCTGTCTAGCAGTATTGTGCCTCCTGCCCGGAATGCCAACTGCATGCCCCCCGACCACACTTAAGGGCCCCTTTGGTGCCTCTACCTAATTCTGAAGTCCCGTTTGAGAGGATCGCTATGGACCTGGTAGGGCCACTAGAGAAATCTGCCCGGGGCCATCAGCATATACTGGTTGTACTGGACTACGCCACGCGATACCCGGAGGCTGTGCCCCTACGGAACACGATGTCCAAGACCATAGCCCAGGAGTTAGTGCAGATTTTTTCCCAAGTAGGGATACCCAAGGAGATCCTGACGGACCAAGGAACCCCCCTTTGTATCTAAATTGATGAAGGATCTATGCGACATGCTCCACGTATGAACCCTAAGGACGTCGGTCTATCATCCCCAGACCGACGGCCTGGTCGAGCGTTTTAATAGGACATTGAAGAGCATGATAAGGAAGGTAGTGGGCCGGGATGGAAAGGATTGGCACCTCCTACTCCCCTACCTACTGTTTGCTGTGAGGGAGGTACTGCTGACCTCCACTGGATTCTCCCCATTCGAGTTGTTATATGGACGCCACCCGCGGGGCATATTTGACATTGCCAAAGAGGGTTGGGAAGAACAGCCGAACCCGGGGATGAACATCATCGAGCATGTGTTGCAGATGAGAGAGAGATAGCCCAGGTCACCCCCATTGTGCGAGAACACATGGAGACGGTACAAGGTGCCCAACAGGCGTACTACAATCGCAAAGCGACGAGCCGACGGTTCCAGGTGGGAGACCGGGTGATGGTGCTTATACCCATGGCGGAAAGCAAGCTGTTAGCCAGGTGGCAAGGGCCATATGAAGTAATAGAAGCCGTGGGGGATGTAGACTATAAAGTCCGACAGCCTGGTCGCCGAAAGCTAGAACAGATGTACCATGTGAACCTTCTGAAACCATGGCAGGATAGAGAAGCTCAGGTGGTCGCGCTGGGGGCGCCACCCCTGGAAGGCAACCGGCCCGGCCAGATAGGAATATCCCCAGAACTGACCCCAAACCAACGAGCGGAAGTGATAAGCATGATCAGATACAATCAGGACGTGTTCTCGGAGACACTGGGCCGAACTACTGAGGTACACCACCACATCCTCACGGAGCCCGGAGTGAAGGTACACGTCAAGCCTTACCGGATCCCGGAGGCAAAAAGGGAAGAGATTGGGACGGTAGTCCGGAAGATGTTAAAATTAGGGGTCATAGAAGAGTCTCATAGCCAGTGGTCCAGTCCCGTGGTCTTGGTACCTAAGCCGGATGGCAGTATGAGATTCTGCAATGACTTCCAGAGGCTGAATGACGTTTCCTGGTTCGATGCATACCCGTTACCCTGGATAGATGAGCTAATTGACCGGCTAGGAACAGCACGATTCTTGTCCACCTGGCAGATCCCCCTGGCCAAGGCCGACAAGGAGAAGACAGCCTTTCCCACCCCAGAGGGCTTGTACCAGTACACTGTCCTCCCCTTTGGGTTAAATGGGGCCCCGCCACCTTCCAGCGGCTCATGGACAAACTGTTGCGGCCACATAGCAAATACGCGGCCGCCTACCTAGATGACGTAATTATCTATAGCCCCGACTGGGAAACACACTTGGGGAAGGTGGAGGCAGTGTTGGACACCCTGAGGAAGGCAGGACTGACTGAAAATCCCTCCAAGTGCTCGATTGGGCTAGCAGAAGCCAAATACCTCAGATATATAGTGGGGAGAGGCGTAGTAAAGCCCCAACTCAACAAGTTGGAGGCGATCCAGAAGTGGCCCCGACCAATCCGGAAGAAACAGGTCAGAGTGTTCCTGGGGTTGGTTGGGTATTATCGACAGTTCATCCCCCACTTCGCCACCAGGGCATGCCCGTTAACTGACCTGACGAGAGCCTGGGGCCCCGATATAGTGAAATGGACCAGCGCAGCAGAGGATGCTTTTGGGGATCTGAGAACGGCCCTCTGCACCGACCCTGAACTAATAGCTCCGAACTGGGAAAAGGAATTTATATTGCAGACTGACGCCTCTGAGGTGGGGCTGGGGGCGGTGCTCTCCCAGATAATAGAAGGAGAAGAACACCTGGTCCTATTCCTCAGTCGGAAGCTCCTGCCCAGGGAACAGAAATGTGCAGTGGTGGAGAAGGAGTGCCTGGCGGTAAAGTGGGCTGTAGAAAGTTTCTGCTACTATCTGCTCGGAAGACGGTTCACCCTTGTCACGGACCATGCTCCGCTGAAGTGGATACACCAAAACAAGGATAAAAATGCAAGATTCACAAGATGGTTTCTCTTGCTACAACCCTTCCACTTCCACGTGCAACATAGGTCCGGCCTCCTGCATGGAAATGCAGACGGCCTGTCGAGGGTCCACTGTTTGCCGACCCAAGTAGCCCAACCCCGTAGTGTTGGGAGAGGGGGGGGATATGTGGTAAACCCAGGGTAGGCTACTGCCAGAGGGGTTTGTGGTGAGAGAGGTAACTGCAGGTTAATTGGGTTCAGCTGAGTAAGGCTGCCACTGGCCAAAGCAGGATCAGCTCAGCCCAATTAAAAAGCTGTGAGAGACCTTTTTAAACCCTCCTCCCCAGCTAGGAAGGAGGGGAGAGATAGAGGGAGTGAAGCTGTCTGCAGGCTAGGGGCAGCAAGACAGGGAGTCTCTCCCAGAAGGGAGATAGTTTTTCCTAGCCAGAGAAAAGCAAAACCCAGCCAGAAAGATGTGCTTAGGGTAAGGAAAAGCCTGTGTAGGGAGACACTGTGGCCTCCCTCCGAGCTGGAGGGTAAAGAAACACTCTCTCAGCCAGAGTGGGCGGGCCCAGACCAAGATGGCCCCGCCCCCAGGAAGAGGAGGGGCGGAACAGGAAGTATAAAGGGTGGGGCCCCTACCTCAGTCAGGGCAGCACAAGGGAGGGAGGCAGACGCAGGCCGCTCCCTCCACCCCTTGCTGCCTAGCCAGGGAAGGCCCTGGACCCAAGAAACCCTCCTCCACAGGAAGGACAGGGGTTTCCTGACCTGCCAGCTGCAGAGTACCCCGAGGAACTGCCGGAGCTCAGCAGGGACCCAGACCTGCCAGAGGCCAAAGCTGAGGGAGAACTGGAGCTGCCAAGAGCAGAGTACCCTGGGGGACCCCCAGAGCCCAGCAGCACCCCGTGGCTGATGGAGTCGGATGCTGAAGGGGATCCAGAGCTCCCTGTGGCCGATGACCCTGAGTCCTGCTGGTGCCCCCTCACCTGTGAAGTACACCCCCAGACTCTTGGCCGGCGCTCCCCCTGCCCAAGGGGCCCGCCGCGGTCTCTTGGCCGGCGCTCCCCCTGCCCGAGGGGCGCGCCGCTGACTCTTGGCCGGCGCTCCCCCTGCCCGAGGGGCGCGCTGCTCATTAGGGACAGCAATACCCATTCCAATACCCACAGTCCCACTCCTCACAACTTAGGATCCTGTTCCATTTCGTGTCTGAGGTCTTCATCCCACTTCTCTTGTACCCCATGGGAGAGGTAAGGAGTGACCTTGTGCTCCGGCCAGGGCTGGGCATTTCTTTGGTCTTTTCATGGTACTTGCTCCAAGCATGGATGCACCACAGGAAGCAAAGAGAGACTAATGATCCACCAGAGTTTGGCAGAAAGCAGCACGTTTATTACACTGATAGCTAAGCTCACAAGAAGCGGGAGCAGAGGACCACACACACTCGCAGACTCACGCTCCCAGGACAGGCATGGCACTGGAGATGTCAGGATCCTTCCAGGTAAGTGTCTCACAACGCAGCGATGGATGGTGTGATGAAGGTCAGTCTTCCCGAGGCACCATGGAATGCAACTGAGCAGACCACTGAACAGATGGTCTGGGTGAAGGGCCTTTATGGGAGGTACAAGCTTGTGAATGCCTGAGCACATGGCCCTTTCCCCTTCTAAGGACCTGCTCTTGTCGGCTGTGACTAGAGATGACTTGGCTGTATCTGGTTGGTCACACTCCACCTCTGGCAGTGTCCATCCATTGGGTGTGTGATCGCTGCCTAATTAGAGCCCCAGACACTTTGTCTACCTGGGAGCTCTTCTGATCTTCCAGCTGTTCAAGCAGCCCATTCATCCCACTAGCATTTCAGGAGGGAGGGGTGGGGAAAAGCCACTTCACAGGTATTCAAAGTGGGAGAGGAGACATAAGGGGAGGAGGAGTGTAACAGACCTTTTTGAATCAGAGGGGCAGCTGTGTTAGTCTGGATCTGCAAAAGCAACAAAGAGTCTTGTAGCACCTTATGGACTAACAGATCTTAGGGATCATGAGCTTTCATGGGCTAAGACCCACTTCATCAGATGAATGTTATGGAAATCTCCAGGGGAAGGTATATATATATATATATATATATATGCAGGCAAGAAAGCAAGGTAAATTCAATCGGGGGGGGGGGGGAGTAGAGGCCCACTTCCAGCAGCTCGGGAGGTGTGAACACCCAGAGAAGAGAAATTGCTTTTGTAATTGGTGAGCCATTCACAGTCTATGTTAAGTCCAAAAAAAGACCTTTTTGAGTAACAGGTTATACATAGCATACAGATCATTGCTGCTCCTACAACACCGAGTGCATCTGAAGCACTGCGTGTGGCACCCAGCATGTTCTCCGCAAAGGCTCACGGCACTGGAGTGGCTTCGCCATCTTGTTTCCCTTGCTTCCGCTCCAACTGCCCAGCCAGCCCTTTTGCATTCTGGGAGGGCCAGCGACTGCACGGGACTAGTTCTAGGCGGCAGTTATATACCCCAGGCAGGGCCGGCGACCGGGGGGGACAAAGGGGACAACTGTACCGGGCCCTGGACTTAAGGGGGGCCCCCGATGCTCGGACCTCTGCAGAGGCGCGGCGCCCACGTGGCCGCGGCTGATTGCGTGCAATCCCGGGCGGGCGCCGCCGGCCACCCCAGCGCTGCGCTGTAGACAAGCGCCCGCACCGCACCGCACGGCTGACGGGCCGGCAGACTCCAACCACAGCGGGGGCCCGGGGAAGCGCGCCCGGCCGCACCGCCCTGGTGGTGTGCGGCGCTGACGGTGGCGGAGCGGAGGCACCAAAAAGGGGTCAAGGGGAGCCGGCCTCGCCAAGGTAAGGGGGCAGGGCAGGGGGCCCGGCCCCACTTGGGGGGCGGTGGCTCCGGGGAGGCCTTTGGGCAGGCGGGTGGGCTCTGCTGTGAGTTCACCCCTGCCTCCGGAGGTTCATTCATTGGCGTGGCTGGGGGGCAGGCAAGGGGGTGGGGTGGGGGGAGCGCCGGCTGGGCTGCCCCCCCCAGCCACTGTCAGCTGGGGGGGGGAACTGGGAAGCGCCGCCTGGGCTGGGGGGGGCAGCCGCTGTCAGCTGGGGGGGGGGGAAGCGCCGGCTGAGCTGGGGGGGGCCCAAACGATCACAGTAGGGGGCCCCAAAATTTCTGTCACCGGCCCTGACCCCAGGCTCAGGGTCCCTCCCACCCAGGGCTCATTCAGTGCCGTTCTTCTCCTGGCTACGGCAAGCTGGCTCCACATTGCCTGGTATTGTTTCAGGCAAGATGTCTTCCAGTCCAGCGGTCGCCAACCGGTGGTCCGCGGACCACTGGTGGTCCGCGGGAAAATTCTGGTGGTCCGCGGCGCCGGGCTCCCTCATGGCCGCCCCTCCGCGTGAGCCGGGGGGCCCGAGCCGCGCTGCTGGAGTCGGGGGTGCGGGGGCCGAGCTGCACCATGCCGCTGAGGCGGTGGGGGGGCGAGCCGCGCCACTGGAGCCGGGGGGGGGGGAGCCCTAGCTGCGCCGCGCCGCTGGAGCCGGGGCGAGCCGCGCCGCTGGAGCCGAGGCAGGGGGGAGCTGCGCTGCGCCGCTGAGGTCGGGGGCCCGAGCCGCACCGCGCCGCTGGAGCGGGAGGGGGGGAGGGGCGAGGCGAGCCGTGCCGCTGGAGCCGAGGGGGGGGAGGGGCCCCAGCCACGCTGCTGAGGCCGGGGGGGGGGCGAGTCAAGCGGGGGGGGGGGGCGCCACGCAACTTTAGTGGTCCGTGAGGACCAAAAGGTTGGCGACCACTGTTCCACTCCATTCATGAGTGTGGGTGCCTGGAAGCCCATTCGACAGCTATTTCCCATACCGAGACCCCTCCCCTCACTCTGTTTCCCGCCTTGTCTGAATGGTTCTTTCCTGCTCCCTGCAGTTTTATCGTTTGTGCTCAGCCGGGAGCATTTCCTTTGGCGTTGATAGGATCTATCAATTCAACCCCCTCTTAAATCTTTCTCCTGAGAGTGTATCAGTCCATTCAATAGAGGTAAATTGCAGGGAAATTAGAGAAGGAACCTGTCTTGCAATGGGGATGACCTCACCTCCCTGTTCAATAAACAAAAGACTCAGTCAGCCCAAGGCAACTCTGCAGCAGGTGTGTAAATATCCTGCCAACATTTACTGAAGCAAGCACGATATATTGCTTCGGCCTCGTCTGCCCTACAGCTGCTACAGCGGCACAGCTGCAATGCTGCAGCTCTGCGGCTGTAGTGCCATAGCATAGATGGTGCCTTCAAAGATGGAAGGGGTTTTTCCGTTGATGTAGGTAATTTACCTCTCCAAAAGGCGACAGCTAGGTCAATGGAAGAATTCTCTCACCAGTCTAGCTGAATCTACACCAGGGATTAGTTTGATCTGTCTACAGTGGTCGGGGTGCAAAATTTTACACAGCATAGGTTGATCTAATTGTTACATATAGAGCAGGCCTGCACAACTCGGAAAGCAGCGTGGGCCATATTACTGCAAAAAAACCCAGCTGCGGGCCAAAAAGCCCCGCCCCCATCAGCTTGCTCCCACCCCACCGCTTGGCTTGCCCCACCCCTACTCACCCCCCACGGGCCGCACAGTGAGCCCCTGTGGGGTGCATGTGGCCCCGGGCCGCATGTTGTGCAGGCCTGCCTTAGAGGAAGCATAACACATGGGGTCAGTGCGCTTCATGTCTCCCTCTGCTGGCTGGCACGCATAAGGAGATAAGAGCTTATCACTTCTCCCAGGTAATAGAGTGACTCCTTTTGCTGATGTTTCAGAGGGCTGGTCTTTGGAGCCAGGGCTCCCAGATTCAGTCAGTAGCGGTGGCTCAGTAAGAAGCAACATATGATGCTCAGGGGACTGGGAGTCAGGACCCATGGATTCTAGTCTCAGTCGCTACTGACATGATGTGTGCCCATAAGCAAATGACTTGCCAAGGTCGCAGAGACAGCTGAGTGGCAGAGCTCAGAACAGAATGTGGATCTCCCGAGTTCCAGTCCAGAGCCCAAGCCCTGGGCTCATGCTGCCGGAAGCTTGGTGATGCTATGACAAGCATTTCAGAGTAACAAAAAACCTGCACTGCACGGGGCAATGCAGCGGTGTGTAACAAGGTTGATGGCTGGGGACAGTTATCAAAGAGAATGCTGTTCTGTAACAGCAAGACCTTTATGATTTCCGGGTTAGCCAACAGAGACAGAAGGCTGCTGTGGGACCCAAAAATGGATTCCAGTTCTGTGCAGCAACATACAGTGTGTTTCATTAGTTATGAACCTCAGCTTGCTCAAATGGGCCCTGCAAACTCTCCTGCTTTGAATCTGAGGCTCTTCTTCGTACCAGTCTACCCGGTTTGGGTCAGAGCATCTCCTGCTTCTCCATGACTGATTCATTGCCTTTGAAAATCAATCCATGTAAGACACACACAAAGTGGGAAACTGCTCTATTAGTCTTCATGCGTTAGGCTGGGTGTTCTGAAACCACTGAGGGGAACTGGGCAAATAGCCTTCATGAATGGTTATCACCACCTTGGAGGAATCAGAGTAACCCTTGTCAACCCTCAACTATGCCACAGGTCAACAGAGGAAAAGATTAGCTGTACATTCTGCGTAAGCATTGGCCAAGGCTGAAACTAGTGTTTTCACTTCCTGTTTTCACATATCTTATGTGAAATATCTTATCAGAAAAAATGGGCTTCTTTTCCTTTCACTCAGGACTGCATGTCTGACCAATGTATCTTGCATGTTCATAATGAAAACACCCAGCTATGCCTCTTCCAATGGGAAAAGTCACCACAGGCGTTATCTTGATGGGCAAACAAATAAATATTTAAACAAACAATAAAATTGCCAGGTATTTACTGCGGTTCAGACTTGTGCTTGCTGGACTCACAATAGCGAAACTACCCTCTTGACATCTGTGAGTTATAATCTCTAGCGAGAACAGAATTTACGTAGGGAAACCAAAAATGACTAAACAGGCACTTGCTCATAGACACTCGCTGTCTCATCAAATGTGTCCAAGCCACGTGAGTCGGTGCTGGTCTGACATGTCTTTCTCAGCCTGGGGGAGGAGTTTGCATGCATGTGAAAGTGAAACTTGGGCAGCACCTGCTATTGCCAACCCTGAACTTGCTGCAAAAAACAGTTAATCACCTCTCATAACCACTGTTCTTCAAGATGTATTGCTCATGTCCATTCCAATTAGGTGTGCATGCACCGTGTGCACAGTCATTGGAAAGTTTTTCCCGTAGCAGTACCCATCAGGTCAGCTGTGGAGCTCCTTGGAGTGGCATCTTCATGGGACCCAATATATGACCCAGCTGACCCGATGCCTCCTCAGTTCCTTCTTGCTGGTTACTCCAACAGAGGGGAAGGCCGTCAGGTTTGGATGGAGCTGAGCAACACATCTCGAAGAACCACAGTTACAAGAGATGAGTAACTGTTTTTTCTTCTTCGAGTGATTGCTCATATCCATTCCAGTTAGGTGCCTCCCAAGCCTTACCCAGGCGGTGGGATTGGAGTTAAGCAAATGCTGATTGCAGCACAGCTCTGCAGAAAGCCGCGTTGTCTTGGCGTAGTGAGAGGTGAAGGTATGCACCAAGGAGCAAGTCGCTGCCCTGCAGATTTCTAGGATTGGGCCCCGGGCCAGGAACACTGCTGACAAGGCCTGGGCCCTAGTGGAGTGTGCCGTAAGACCCAGTGCTGGTACTCTGGCCACCTCATAGCAAGTGTGGATGCAGGATGTGATCCAGAAGGATATTATTTGAGATGAGATTGGGAGTCCTTTCATCCGGTCTGCCACCACTATGAACAGCTGGTTTGATTTTCTGAATGGCTTAGTGCGCTCGATGTGCGTGCCAAACATGGAGAGATTGCAGCCTCTGCCTCCGGTTACTGGCATGAGGCTTAGGGCAAAAGACGGGAAGGAAAATTTCCTGACTGCTGTGGAAGTGCGACACCACCTTGGGGAGAAAGGTTGGGTGTGGCCTGAGTTGCACCTTATCCTTGTGGAAAACCGTGTAGGGCTGTTCAGAGGTGAGGGCCTTCAGCTCAGACCCCTCCTCGCAGACGTAATGGTGACCAGGAAAGCTACCTTCCATGACAAATACAGGAGGGAGCAGGTCACCAGTGATTCGAATGGGGGCCTGGAGAGGACTTAGGTTAAGGCCCTGCGCAGGGACAGGCTGCCTGATCTGGGGATGTAGGCGGTCCAGATCTTTGAGGAACCAACCAAGCATATGGTTGTTGAAGACGGATCAACCAGACACACCTGGATAGAAGGTCAAGATAGCAGCGAGGTGTACCCTTATGGAGGATGCCGCCAGGCCTTGCTGTTTCAGGTGTAGGAGATACTCCAAGATGAAGGCGCTGGAGGGATGTGTGTGACGCTGGTCACAGCATGAGAATCTCTTAGACTTTGCCAGATACGTGGCTTTACTAGTGGGTTTCCTGATGCTGAAGACCTTCCTTACTTATTCTGAACACAGAAGTTCCATGGGGTTCAGCAGTGAAGCTTCCGAGCTGTGAGCTGGAGGGACTGAAGGTCGGGGTGACAGAGGCGACCGTGGTTCTGAGTAAGTAAGTCAGGGAGGAGAGATAATGTGGACCAGGGTGTCCACTGACCGCTCCAGTAGCGTGGTGTACCAGTGCTGGTGAGGCCACGGTGGAGCAATCAGAATTACATTTGCCCCCACCCTGCGGACCTTGAGCAGGGCCTTGTGCATGAGAGGGAACAGGGGAAAAGTGTAGAGCAGGCGACCTCTCCAGGGTAGCAGAAATGCATCCATGTGGGACCTGGGCTGTGACCTGGAAGGAGCAGAACATTGGGCACTTCCTGTTGTGGCAAGTGTCAAACAGGTCGACCTTTGGAAACCCCCACCTTTGGAAGATTAAGTGTAGGACATCCGGCCAGATGGATCACGTGAGTGTGGAAGGACCTGCTGAGTCAATCTACCAGCGTGTTCTGAATTCCTGGTAGAAAGGATGCTTCCGGGTTAATGGAGTGTGGGCTGTGCAGAACTCCCACAAACAAAAGGCCTCCTGGCATAGGGGAGAGGACCGGGCTTTCCTTTGCTTGTTGATGTAAAACATGGCAGTGATGATGTCTGTTAGAACAGCTACGCACTGGCCTTGCAGTCATAGAATCACAGAATCATAGAATATTAGGGTTGGAAGGGACCTCTGGAGGTCATCTAGTCCAACCCCCTGCTTAAAGCAGGACCAATTCCCAACAAAATCATCCCAGCCAGGGCTTTATCAAGCGTGACCTTAAAAACCTCTAAGGAAGGTGATTCTACCACCTCCCTAGGTAACCCATTCCAATGCTTGACCACCCTCCTAGTGAAAAAGTTTTTTCTAATATCCTATCTAAACCTGCCCAACTGCAACTTGAGACCATTACTCCTTGTTCGGTCATCTGCTACCACAGTCTAGATCCATCCTCTTTAGAACCCCATTTCAGGTAGTTGAAAGCAGCTATCAAATCTCCCTCAGTCTTCTCTTCTGTAGACTAAACAATCCCAGTTCTCTCAGCCTCTCCTCATAAATCATGCGCTCCAGGCTCCTAATCATTTTTGTTGCCCTTCTCTGGACTCTTTCCAATTTTTCCACATCCTTCTTGTAGTGTGGGCCCCAAAATTGGACACAGTACTCCAGATGAGGCCTCATCAATGTCAAATAGAGGGGAACAATCATGTCCCTCGATCTGCTGGCAATGCCCCTACTTATACAGCCCAAAATGCCATTAGCTTTCTTGGCAACAAGGGCACACTGTTGACTCATATCCAGCTTCTCATCCACTGTAATCCCTAGGTCCTTTTCTGCAGAATTGCTGCCTAGCCTTTTGGTCCCTAGTCTGTAGCAGTGCATGGGATTCTTCCGTCCTAAGTGCAGGACTCTGCACTTCTCCTTGTTGAACCTCATCAAATTTCTTTTAGCCCAGTCCTCTAACTTGTCTAGGTCCCTCTGTATCCTATCCCTACCCTCCGCTGTATCTACCACTCCTCCCAGTTTAGTGTCATCTGCAAACTTGCTGAGGGTGCAGTCCACACCATCCTCCAGATCATTGATAAAGATACTTGGGTCACTCCGCTCGATACCAGCTGCCAACTAGACATGGAGCCTTTGATCACTACCCGTTGAGCCTGACGATCCAGCCAGCTTTCTATCCACCTTATGGTCCATTCATCCAGCCCATACTTCTTTAACTTGCTGTCAAGAATATTATGGGAGACCGTATCAACAGCTTTGCTAAAGTCAAGGAACAACACATCCACTGTTTTCCCCTCATCCACAGAGCCAGTTATCTCATCGTAGAAGGCAATTAGGTTAGTCAGGCATGATTTGCCCTTGGTGAATCCATGCTGACTGTTCCTGATCACTTTCCTCTCCTCTAAGTGCTTCAGGATTGATTCCTTGAGGACCTGCTCCATGATTTTTCCAGGCACTGAGGTGAGGCTGACTGGCCTGTAGTTCCCTGGTTCCTCCTTCTTCCCTTTTTAAAAGATGGGCACTACATTAGCCTTTTTCCAGTCATCCGGGACCTCCCCGATTGCCAGGAGTTTTCAAAGATAATGGCCAATGGCTCTGCAATTATATCAGCCAACTCCTTTAGCACTCTCGGATGCAGCGCATCCGGCCCCATGGACTTGTGCTCGTCCAGCTTTTCTAAATATTCCTGAATCACTTCTTTTTGCACAGTGGGCCTGGAAGGCCTGGCAAGCGAGGAGCACCACCCTCAGCTCCTTGATGTTGCTATATAGGGAGAGCTCATCCTGTGACCACAGGCCCTGTGTATGGAGATTCCCCTGATGTGCACCTCTATCCCAGAGCTGACACATCCATGACCAGGGACAAGGAAGCTTGAGGGTCAAGTCAACAGTGGAGGAATGTGAGGACCTGCCCTGGCACCGTGACCACTGAATTCAAGCTGTTGCGCCCCAGGCAGTAGGCTGAAGTGAGCCATGCCTGCAATGGTCTGAGCCGCAGTCTGGTTTGCTGGGTCACGTAAGTGCAAGCGGTCACATGGCCAAGGAAACACAGGCACCCCCTTGTATATAACAGAGGTATACCTGTTGAGGTTGGGAATTGCTGGAGGCTTTGAATTACGTCCGTGATGGCTCCGAATCGGGACTCCGGTAGAAGGGCCCACACCTGAGCTGAGTCTAACACTGCCCCAATGACTTCTAATCTCTGGGTCAGTTCCAGGGTTGACTTCCCCAAGTTGAGGAGAACCATTCCCTCCAATGTTCATCTGACCAAATGGGTTTGGGACTACACCTGTCCCCTGGTGCGGCCCCTGAGCAGCCAGTATTCGAGATAGAGGTATACCTGCAACTACTGTCGATGAAGGAAAACAACCACAATCAACTTGCACTTGGTGAACAGTTGGGGGGCTGTTGAGAGGCCAAATGGTAGGACAGTGAATTGGTAATGCTTGTGGTTGACGACAAAGCACAGGAAGCACCTGTGTGTTGGACAGATTGTTATGTTGAAGTACGTGTCCTTCACATCGAGGGCAAGCTATCAGTCTCCCGGATCCAGGAAGGGGACAATAGTGCCCAGGGAGACCATGCAGAACTTCAACTTTAGCATGAATTTGTTGAGTCTGTGCAGATCTAGAATGGGTCTGAGACTCCCCAGGGCCTTGGGATTAGGAAGTATCGGGAGTAGAATCACTTGCCCCTTAGCTCCTGAGGAACCTCCTCCAGAGCTCCCATGGTGAGGAGTGCCTGAACCTCCTGGATAAGGAGTTACTCATGAGAGGGGTCTCTGAAGGGGGATGTGGAAGGGGGGTGAGAGGGATAGTAGGAGCAAAACTGGAGAGAGTATCCCACTTCCACCGTGCAGAGGACCCAGCGGTCTGAAGTTATTTGGGACCAAGCATGGTAGAAGTGGGACAGACAATTAAAAAAGGACAGGGAGGGATCCGGGATCGAGGCTGGAGCACCGTCCCCAGGTGCCCCTTTAAAAGGCCTGCTTGGAACCAGACACTGGTTTGTCCAGGCTCTGACCCTGTCCCTGTCCGGAATGGGGATTGGAAGAGTAGGAATGCTGCTGCTGCTGTTGGGGCTTGAAATGCTTCCATTGGGTTGCCGGGGTGTGTATACCCAAGGATTTCATAGTAGTCCTTGAGTCTTTTAGGCTATGCAGCTGAGAGGCAGTCTGCTCCGCGAACAGGTCCACCGCATCAAAAGGCAGGTCCTGCATCATCTGAAGCCCCGAGGCCTCCAACCATGAGGTGCATCTCATGGCGATGCCAGAGGACAAGGTGCAGCATCCAATGAGGCCTGTAAAGAGGCTCGTGCCACCGCCTTGTCCTTCTCTACTATTGCCCCAAACTCCTCCCTGGACTCTGTTGGTACCAGCTCCTTGAACTTGAGCATTGAATTCCAGGAGCTGAAGTTCTACCAGCTCAGAATTGCCTGCTGGTTGGTACTCCTGAGCTGAAACCCCCCCGTAGAGTACACTTTACGCCCAAACAAATCCAGGCAGTTGGCATCCTTGGACTTCGGCCTTGGGGCTTGTTGCCTCTGCCTTTCCTTCTCATTTACAGCCACAACCACCAATGATCAAGGATGAGGGTGCATAAATTCATCCCCCTTTGATAGCACAAAGTATTTCCTCTCAGTGCTCTTGGTGATGGGAGGGATGGAGGTCAGGGTTTCCCAGCTGGTCTTGGCATTGGCTTGAATGGTTTTGATGAGGGGCAGAGGCACCCTCGACAGACCTTCTGGGGCCAAAATGTCAGCCACCGAGTCCTCTGACTCCACCTCCTCAGCCTGCAGACCCATGTTGTGCACCACCTCGCAAAGGAGGTCTTGTCTATGGAGGGGGGGGTGGGGGTGGGCCTGCAACAGCCTTATCTGGGGAGAAAGACAAGGAGGCTAATGGGGGAACAAGGTCCTCCTGCTCATCAGGAACCTCTCGTCCTGTCTTGCTGGCTGGACCAGGCTCAGGAACCGGAGCTGGAGTCGGTTCCATGGGGGAGCAGTGCGGGGCATGGTGTGGCACTCCCTTGGCACCCCTAGGGGTGGGCTGGCTGGTGAGGCCTCCAGCACCCACAGTTCAGCAGGAGTTTGGGGGGCCTCAGAACCTCTGAAAATGAGGCAGCTTTCATAGGCAGGCTTTCATGGGAAAGTAAGGTGACCACATAACAGCGATTAGCTCACTGAGAAGGCAAAAATCCCACTTCTTTTCCCTTGTACCCTGATCCCATTTGACAAGAAAACCATTTGAGATGCACTAAAAACAGAAGCCCATAATACCATGTAATCAGAGCCACATTTCAGAGCAGAGCTGGGCTTTCATGTTGCATTAACACAGGGTCTGAACGATAATGAGAGGCTTCTGTCTCATGACTGCAGCATCTGCCCTGTTAATATTTGCACTCGGTTGGGGTTTAGAAGTGATGACAGCATCTCACCAGCCAGTGACAGCCTTGTTGTGTTGCCGGGAGGAGTGAGGAGGCTGGGGAAAGGGGGCAAGCACAGGCTTTGATGATCCAGGCTCCTATTTGTGTATTTCTGCCAGGCGTTCCAGGCTAGTGACTTGCTTTTCAGCTGGGGAAAATGGCAGTGTTCTCTTCCTACAGCCTAAGATACTTGTCCAGGCCCCAGTACCATGATAGTCAAGTACCTCCCAATCTTTCAGTCATTTTCCACTGCGAGGCAGGGCAGTGCTGCTATCCCCATTGTACACAGGGAGAACCAAGGTCGAGAGAGACTGGGGGCCTGTTCACACAGCAATCAGGAGGCATGAACCCTAAATCAAAGCTAGCTGGAGTAACAATAGCACGAAGCCATGGACACCCAGGCTAGCCCCGCCTAGCAAGGACCCTGGGCATATACATGAGTGACCACTACCTGTGCTGCTGCAGCTTCACACCTCCCGATTGCAGTCTCGACCCACCTTGACTCACTCCAGAAGTCTGTGGCTGTGCAGGCAACCAAGCCCACAACTCCACCTAGTCCCCTAGCCACTGGGTCAGCCTTCCTTTCCACGGGCGCTAGCCATTCTTGGGGGGTGCGATCGGTGCATAAGCTTATATATTAAAAACGACTTCAGCCTGCCTTTCAGGGCCCCCCCCCCCCAATAACACTGCAATTGGGTTTGCTTGTTCTGCTAGATGCTGTGCCCTGTTTTCTAAGTTCTTCTTTACTCTCGCTGGTGCGTTACAATTAGTTTGCCTGCTACAAGGATCTTTTACAAAAATTCTTCCATGTAATTCCTGCTTTGTTTGACCAGAGCACCTTGCATCCTCTGTATGCAAACATGGAGCAGGAAGAGGCAGCCTTTGAGTGACAGGTTCACTCAGCCTGTCTCAGTCCTGGTGGCCATTCTTGTTGAGCTGTTGAACCTTGGATTTGTAATGTTAGTTTTTTGTTTAGGGATCACTGCACTCTTTGACTGTAAACACTGTCGCTCCCATCTGTTTATCGTCTTTAGACGGAGTCTTAAGCATTTCCTAATACTGCCTTTACCGACTAAATCAGCCACCAGCTCTGTTATGTCACTGATGGATCAAGGCCCCATAGCTCAGAAGGTGACAGATTTTGTTTTAAATGATGTGGTACGCTCCATCCACAACAGTCTTCCGTGTTACAGTGGGTGTCCGGCTGGAATTTTCAGAGCCTAAAGAACCAGGTGTCTAATTCAAACAGGATTTAGATGCTAAACTCCCTTAGAGTGCTTTGAGAATCCCAGCATCAATGAGCAGCCCTGACTTAGCTCGTTATGCCAGGTGGCCCTTCCTGGGTGAGCTTGGGTAAATGGCCCTCCAGCTCAGGTCCCCCTCAGTAGAATGGGGATAATGCTTCCCCATCTCACAGGGACGTGTGAGGATGAAATCCATGAGTGATGCCAAGGTGCTCAGACAGTATGGTGATGAAGGTCAGAGACGTACATAGGTTACATGAGCTTGGGGAAGGTGCGGTCAGGCTCTGTCTGACAGCAGCCCCAAAATACCACTCCCTCTCTCACGTGTTATTGGCAGACATGCAGGTAGCTGGGTGACAGGTACTGAAGCAATTCCTGCCTCAGGTCAACCTGCACTGACCTAGGGCTGGCAGGACTCCTAGGCCTTTGGTGGCCTGTCCCTGGAAGTCAGTGGGAGGCTGCCACTGCTCTGAGCTCAACCTCCCCCAAAATAAGCCAGGTAGATTTGTAAGTTAAACCCCCTCAAACTCTAAAATCTGAGAATCCCTCTTCACATTTGCATCACTTAATTGGATTAACGAATTCACCGGGAATCATCAGTGAGGAGATGCCGCTCTGTAAACAAGGGCACCCGGAATGAAACACGCCAAGGAAATGGTTTGCTTTGTTCCTTTGTCCAGCCAGCCTATCGGTTAATGAGAAAGGGGCCAAGGTAGGAGACTCCTGGCCTTGCTCTAGCACTGCTGGGGAAGCTTTGTTAAGTGACCAGATGGCAGCACCTGGTGCTTTTTAGGGGAAAATTTCTCTCTCTGCCTTCTCAGATGCTGGGGGCCCAAGATGCCAGGAGCCTTTGCAGCAGTGGCTGCCATTGGTGAAATGCCTCTCGTGACCCTCAGAGAACATGAGGGAATCCTAGGGAGAGGCTCATGGCAGTTAAGGGTTGGGGAAACTTTGGGTCAATTTTCTAGGTCAGCAAGGGAAGGCGTGGTCACCCCTTCCCCATCAACACACAGTTCCTGGCTCCCCACAACCAATGTGGGCTAACCTTAATCTCCATTTTAGGTCTGGGACGGCTTTGTGCAGAAGCCAGGATAAAAACTAGCCTGGATCCTTGCTAGGTCGGCTTTGCCCAGCTCTCTTGCTGTACAAAAAGTTCTGTCCTTCCCTAACGGGCCCAAGAACAAGCTCCCTGCTCACACCAGGTGTCCCTTGCAGGCTTCCTGCTGAGGGTGCTTGGAGCCTCATGGGGGCTTGAGGGCCAGATTCTTAGCAAGGCGATCCTGCAGGCACCTCCCCCCCCCCAGGGAGCCCATCAGCCAGGCCCTGCTTTCACTTGTCTGGCTGCCTTTTGGCTCATCAAATTCATCTCTGAAGTCACTGAGATGGGGGAGGGGTTTCTGTGGCCTTGAATTTGGCAAGTCACAGGGTTTAGATGCACCAGCCTCTCAGCATGAGACACGGACCTAGCGTGAGTGGCACATGTGATGAACTGATCTAGGGCCCCCCGTAGTGGGCACTTAACTCCGTATTTAGGCACTTGTTTAAGAGCCTGATTTATAGACGTGATGAGCTGCAGTGGCTAGGGAGCCCCTCTGATGAGCAGGTCACTCATAGCTAACAGTGGGCACCCAATGCGCTCAGCCTCTTAGCCAGCAGACCTGTAATCCCCCCCCCCCCAACCCTCCTCTCTCCTGCCACACATGCTGTGCCCAGAATTCTGGGCAGAAGCAACCCAGCAGGGACAGGAAGAGTGGTGCAGCATGGGGGTTGGGACTGCGTCTTCAGTGCCACAAAGATAGCAACTGCTTCTGGCCACCACCGGTTCCCACTAAGTAGTGGGAGCTCAGGGTCAGGCCTGGCCATTCATGTCTCCTCCTCTACTCCAGTGAGCAACAGGCCTCCCTTGGGCCCAGTCAGGAGACCCCCTTTGGCTAAGGCGGCAGCCCACGGACTGCCTGCCTGGATGGCTTTTGGGAGGGGGCTACCTATTTCACAACTGACCTGATGGCAGCCGGCGGTAAGGAGCTCAGGGCTGAAAACAAGTGAAAGACGTGAGAGTAAACACCCTGGTCCTGTTCCCAATCACCCAAGACAGCCAGTCCCACTGTCCGTGCCAGCATGCAAGTATTGCAAGAGTTCCTCTAGCCTGGGGTTAGGAAATGCTCAGGTGCGTCTCTCCCTGGCTGCTCTCATAGCTAATCTATGCTACACAGGAATGCATTGTGCTCTCCACTCTTCCCAGCTGAACTCAGGCATGGCCTAGGCCCGCAAAGCTAAACAGAGACCAAGCAGGAGGCTGGGTTTATGCAGCCAAAATCCCCTCTGGGATTTCAGGTGCAGTCACAGTGACATGGCAGCAGAGGCACTAGCCACATCCCTCCTCGGGGTGCAACACAAGGCCAAACAGCACAAATCTCTACCCTGTCTCCCCATCCTGACTTCTGCTCCTCAGAGCCCTCCCCCGTTTTTATCTCCTAAAATAATTCACTCTCCAAGGCTCAGAGCCTAACCCAGTATCGGCTGGAGTTTAACCCCCCAAAGCACAGCACTGGGATATGGTGGGGGAAGGGAAGTTATGGCTGTAGGTTCTCCGCAAGGGGCACTGAAGGATCACAAGCCTATAAGCCATCCAAGGTTGCAATTCCGTCTCCTCAAAGTGGAAATTTTCCCTAAATCATGTTACTCGATTTTTACAAAGGAAAACGCATAGTGAAGTGCCATCTGCACTCACTGCAGCAGCACTGTTGAAGAGGCAAGGAGAGAATGAAATGAATCTTTGTGAGATGATGTTTAAAATCATATTTGATCATTTCCAGAGAAGTTACAGACCCGACAGCAACTAGTAAAAAATATATATAGGGCACATGCAGATTAGCCAAGCCCAAGAAATCTGATCATTCAATTTCTCAACAGACTAACCCGAACAAAGTGAAAAAATGAGGTTGGGAGACTGAAGATTTTAAAAAATTTCAAGCAATTAATCAGCTGTTCCGAATGTTTCCTCTCATTGAATGGCCTAGAAGATTCAAATATTTGTTCAGTGGAGCACCAAGCGGTAACAATTTCCTGTGTTCGTACTGATTAGAAATCTCGGACACTGCTAACGGATTCATGCTTTACCGGTATCCACGTCATCATCCTCAGAACGCCCCTTCCTCTAAAAGCCCTTTTGTTTCGATGACTGGAAGAAGTTAAAGGCCTTTCACACCCAGGTAAAATCATTTGTGCAGAGCCCAAGAGTTTGCATGAAGCACAACCATGATCCCCAAGGATCCTACGGAGGCCGGGGTTGCAACTGGCTCTGGTTGCAGGCAGGGTCTATGCTGGAAATTAGTGTCGTCAAATTCAAGCATTCAAGAAGCCATGAGCACAACAGGGTCCCCCACTTCCATGGGTTCCAGATACACCAGTCACACTAGTGACCATAAGGAGTCAGGGCACCAACAGACATAAGACTGGCTTAAAGACTGTGCAACTGGAAAAGGAAAGCTTTGGGATTCTTTTCACTTGCCTTCTAGTTTGAGCCTTTCCGGGGGAGGAGGGTCATGTTTTCTCTGCAGACATAAGGGCGGGAAACTTGCTTTTAGCATTAAAAAAAACAAAAAAGCAAACTGGGATTTTCCTAGACCCATCCAACTCCATTTCCCCAATCCAAAAAAATATCATGAGACTTGCAAGATGAGTTGGCAACACTGATTACCTGGGCTGAATGCAAAGCTAGAAAAATGTTGATAGTGTATGTACTGCATTCCCAATCCCTTCATCCATCCACTCCTCTTCATACAGACCATTATTCTCCCATGCAGACATAATACTGAATTTGTGGTCAAACAACCCCTGGGCAGTGCTCCAGTTCTTGCAATTTTTGGTGTTTTTCTTAAAGCCCCAGCTCCTGGACTCATGGGATTTTGAGAATCTCAGCTTCCATTGGCTGGAAAGAAAAGCTTGAAGATGTGACTCTAATTGACCCTAGAGTCCCAGGAACTGAAGGCAGAGAAAAAGAATCAATTAAAGAGGGTCATGATTCTTAAAGCAATCTTGTGATTTTATTGGAACTGATCCAGGGTTTTAGAACCTTTAGGGCTGGCCCTTTGTCAAACACAAGGCTGTCCTGTCACTGCTGAGTGAAAGGCTAGATAGCAACTCTCCCTCAAACAGATCCTGTCAATAATTAGCAAGAGCATCAAGGAAGCGTCTGGCAAAATAAGCTTCCATGCACATGACCCTGGCTTTTGAGATCTGCCTCTTTCTGAAAGTTCTTCCTGAGATAAAGGTTGAAGGGAAACAGCCAGGCTTCTGAGTAATCTCTGATATCTGTGTGATGGGCCACAGCTACCAGCCCCAGCATGAGGGCGCAAAGCCAGGGGAAGGTACCAGAAGCCTTCGTCTTCCCCCTAGCCCTCACCTACCACATGGCCTGGCCCCGCAGTTTGAGCACAGGGCCTGCTCCTAGAATGGGCCCCCTGGGTCAGAATCGTCCTAAAGGGAGCAATGGGGATGCAGGGCCACATCTGCCCCCTCCCCCATGTGCTGGGCTATGCAGGGGAGCATACACTACACCCATGAAGGGGCATAGCCACGGGAACGCTCCCCCTACCAGCTGTTCCTCTAGCATCTGGACAGCCCCCCATGCCAGAGTTGGCTCCTGCTGCTGGGGGCAGAGTGCGCCTGTGCAGCAGGAGGTCATGCTATGCCGTGCACGGTGCCAAGAGGACACCATGTGAGTGGGGGCGTACAAAGCACCTCACAGGCACCTTGACATTTCTCAGAGGGGTTCTGGGATATTTCTGACGAGCCCACTGTCCAAAAGCAGAGCTCTCCCACGCCGTAGACACTTACCCTTGGGCCAAGTCACTGCCCCACAAAAGCTGCTGCTGCACAAAGTGTGCTACTGTCTGTTACATCTCATTAGCCTAAGGACTGGCTATTACTTCAACAGTGTGAAAGCAATGGGGATGCCACAAGGCCTTATCCTTATTTCTTGCCCAGAATGTGTTACAGTTACCCACCGGCCCCTTCAGTTTATCCAGTCATATGGCTAATTTCAAATAAATCCTAGACAATGACAGTGACACTGAAACCTCATGCAGGGCCGGTGACAGGGGGGTACAACGGGTAGAGCTGTACCAGGCCCCGGACTTCAGGGGGCCCCCTGAAGTCCGGGGACAGCTCTACTCGTAGTCGTCCCCCCTGGGCACCGCACCGCATTTCCCCGGCTGTGTCCGGCGCCGCAGCCGGCTGCCTCCCGAGCCCTTCAGCCGCTGCTCGTCCCGCGCCCCCCCAGGAGCCGCCCCGAGGCACCCCCGGCTCCATCGCCTCCCCCACCCCGGCGGCTGCAGAGGACGCCGCTCCCGAGGCACCACCGGCTGCAGCGCTTCCCCCGCCCACCTGCAAGAGCCGGGCCAGCCCTTGGCGGGGGGGGGGGGGGGGGCAAACGCTCAGAGTAGGGGCCCCCAAAATTTCTGTCACCGGCCCTGACCTCATGAACCATGGATGTAAGACTTGCTGTTCCTAGCAGTGGTTCTCAAACTTTTTGTAGTGACCCCTTTCCCACACCGAGCCTCTAAGCGTGACCCCTCCTAGGGGTCAGCCGGGGGGGGGCGTGCCTGCACCCCAATGCGGCAGGGACCAGGCTGGGGGGGGGGGGGTCCAGCAGCCCCCGGGGCAGGGACTGGGGTCGAGAGGGGGTGTCTGTAGCCCGCTGGGCAGGTTCCTGTCTGTAGCCCGCTGGGCAGGTTCCAGCAGCCCCCCAGGGCAGGGGTTGGGATTGAGGGGCGGGGTTCCAGCAGCCCCCAGAGGCCAGTGGGGAGGGGTTTTTTTAGCAGCCCCACGGAGGCGCTGGCAGCCCACCGCAGCAGGGGCCGGGCTCATGGGGGCGCCGGAAGCCCACCTCTGCAGGGGCCAGGGCTGGGTCGGGCACGTGGCAGTGCCAGCAGCCCGCCGCAGCAGGAGCCAGGGCCCGGACCAGGCTTGCGGGGGGAGCTGGGACTGGGCTCGCGGGGCCACCAGCAGCCCGCCATGGCAGGAGCTGTGGCCGGGACTGGCCTTATGGGGTCGCTGGCAGCCCGCCGCAGCAGGGGCCAGATGCCAGCAGCCCACGGCAGCGTCATTGTTCGGGGCCGGCTGCTGGCAGGAGGGGCTTGCGACCCCCACAGAACTGGTTCGTGACCCCCAGAGAAGTCCCAACACTCACTTTGAGAACCAATGTCCTAGAGGGTGTAAAAGTTCTTGGTTTGAGGCTTGCCACTACAAAGAGCTCTTCCTTTGACTGGAGGCATGAATTCCTAGGGTCTGTGCTAACAAAAACTTTGTCTTTGAAATAAAACTGCACGGAGAAGAGTACAGTGTTCAGATGTATTCTGGAGAAATGTTGGCAGGGCTCCCTTCAGCATTACATTTCCACCATCTTCTATTATAAGCCACTACACCACAATTTCGACTTGGCGAAGGACATGTGGCAGCATCCCTATACTCTTTGGGCAGCTAACCAGCATGGATGGCAGCCGCTTTCCTCCCCTGTCCCATAAAAGGTTGGTGGCCAGGTTCAGAACTGTCTGGACTCAGGTGGGCACCAATTGGCTGAGTGCACAGGGTGGAATGGTCTTTGGAAGATGGGTTTATTAGCTCGCTATACTTGCCACTCACCCAGCAAACTGTACGCCCCTGGTAGGCAGGTCCCCATTTGAGCCATGGAAGAGGACTCACCTATTCCCCAAACAGAAACCAGCAGACTTCAGGGTCATTTTCTGCAGTTGAGGATTTAACCTCAGCTAAGGATAGGGCGTGGAGATCGGTGATGGGAGAATGGAAGCCGCTGCTTCTGGGGACAGTTATGCACAGACATCTGGCTGGAAGCCCCTGGCTTTCCTATTGACATGCAGCAGGAGTGTAAAGGGCTCCCTTATGCTGCAGGCTGAGATGACAAGTCTCTGACAGCTCTGCAGAGCACTCTTTGTAACACTCTCTGACAGTTATTTGTACAGTGCCACTCTGACCGCTCCCTCCACCAGTTCAGTGGGGCTACCTTAAAGGCATAGAGAGCCCTTTGCATTTCTTTCAGCCCTGGCCCTATTCTTTGCATTTTTAAAACATGCCCATCTGTTTCCCCTATGCATTTAGGGGAAATGCCGCTCTTGCCTCAGTAACCACAGAGGATCTCCCTAGGCAGCAGGGTGGTACATTTCTGGGGACAACACAAGGGGGCACACTCCCTGAATGTGGCCATGGGCACCTTGGCTAGCAGCATGTAGAGTGGTGCCAGTGCTCTGCGTTCCTACTAATCACATTGGGAGGAGAGGGACATAGAAGAGGCATAGAGATACTTACTGGACATGAGTCTGAGGACAGGACCTTACTATACCTGCCTTTAAAAACAAAGAAATAGTTTAGTTCAGATAATACCATGTGGTTTCACCTGTCAGCCTAAAGCATTTATACAGGTCAGTAGCATTCCCCCCATTTAACAGTGGGGAAATGAAGCACGGGGAGTGACGTGATTAACCCACAGTCACCCAGCAGGTCAGTAGCCAAGCTGCGAACAGAACTCAGCTCCACTGTGCACCGCTCCAGTATTCTATTCACTAGGCCACTGGGTCTTCAAACGGTACATGCCCTACTTTTTAGGGGGCCCACGAGGTTATTAGGGTGAGGTGCTACAGCCAGTGGGTAGGGCAGCAGCAGGGAGCCCTTGGTGATCAGGGAGGGTGAGGACCACAGCCATGCTCAGGCACAGCCTGCTGCCCCTCTCCCTTCTCCACTCACTGACTGCTGCCCCCTTTCTTCTCCGCCACCCATATTTCAACCCACTAGAGCCTGTGGGGGAATTAGGCTTTGGGAAGGGAGTGCCAGGAGCCCCTCTACACTCTGCCATGGATTCCTCTGGGATGGAGGCAGCGGGGTCCTGCTGCCATGCCAGGCATGAGCTGCTGGCTCACCTCAGTGAGTCATTTTCTGCCCCAGATGGGCAGGAGTTGGTAGGCAGTCATGTGACTCCCATGGAGAAGTGGGGTGCAGGGGAAAAGTTTGGGAACCTCTGCACTAGCCCACACTACCTCCATTAAATGAAGAGCTAGTCAGGCCAGAAATGAGCACACCCCACAACGAAATACCCAGAGCAAACCTTGCCCTGTGCTGTGCAGTTACTGGGAGGCTGGGGGAGAAGGAAGATGCCCCCCCTTCACACCTACCCAACACCGAAACACCATGAAATTCTAGTGTTCAACAGAGAACTAGACTTTGCTAGCACATATGGTGTAGTTCTGTGGGCTGGAGGGGCAGCCTTCCGTCCGAGGGGTATATAACTGCACATTTCACATAGTAACTGGTGTAGAACTGCACTAAGGAGCCCCATTGAGGCATCTCTCCCCTCCTGAGCCATCCTGTCCTACTCTACCTTTCAGAAGAAGGAACCCATGGAATTATTCTTCCATCTCATGCTGTGAGGGCAGAGCAGCAGCAGCGCTGCCACTTAGTTATGCCCCTGGAGTCTCCCAGATACTCTATGTTTTCAGAAACTGGAGCAGCCAACGTGGAGAGATCTTACCCACAACAGCATTGAGAGATTACAGGGCCATCACTCCTGCTTACATTGTATTCCATGGCTGAAGTATTCCAATTATTTAGTTTGACATGGATTTAAGCCCACACTAAAAACCTACCTTCTCAGTGCATTCCAGCCTCCGCAGTTAGATTTAACTTTTTGCTCATTTTTCATTTCAGATTTCTTCCACCTCATTTTTCTTTCACTGGATGTTTTATTAAAATTGGAATGAGCACCTTCATGATGCTCAGAGTCTACCACCAGCCAATTCACTTGAGGTCCCTGAATTAAGAACCTCAATCAACAATGAGTTTACCTAATGCAAATTGGGGTGGTTTTTTTTTTTGCTAAATTGACTTGCTGTCATCTTTCACAATCCAGGACTGAAGTCATGCGTACAGGATTTGTTCCAAAGCTGGAAAAAGAGTTCGTGTCTTAGCAGAGAGAGAACACAAATGCCCTGGGATCAAGGAAGTGCTCAACACTGGTCTAGCTTTGCCCCATCTAAGTAAAAAGGGGAGTTTCATCACTGACTTTGAATGGGGTCAATTAGGACAAACACCCACTCCCTTTTTGCCTCTATCATTACCTAATTTAGAATGTAAACATTTTAGGGGCAGGCATTGTATCTTATTTTGGGACAGATTTTCAGAAAGGTGAGAGCCAAATTTGCAATGCCTGGACTTTGATGCATGCATCCAAACTGGGATTTATCTATATAGTACATGTTTGCAGAGCTCTGGGTTGTTGGATGCCCATCAGACCTTGCACGCACTTTTGAAAAATCCAGTCGTGTGTCTAAAGTGCCATGCACACCTGCTATCGCAGAAATGTTAAAGTAAACCCCTACTCAATGTTTAACTCTTCTAAAAGGTGCTGCTTCAGCTTGTGAAAGCCCCACTATGCACTTTAGTTCGCCATGCACTCAATGGTGTAATACTTTCCAGAACAGAAGACAAATGGCAAACTCCTATTGCAATATTTAATCTTTCAGTCAAGCAAGCAAATCCTGGGTGGAGAAGGATGGAAATGTCCATTACTGGAAAAATTTAAGAAAAGAAATAAACAGCAGAAGAATTAGGCTGCATAGTCAACTTTTAACATTGATTATCTGGAAACTGACAAGGGACACAGCTGTTCAAGTATCCACATGAGGCACTTTCTCCACTGGTATCTCCCTCTTCCATGCATTAGTCCCTTCTTTCCCAGTCGCCACAAAAAGTCACAGTGGAAGTTAAGAGAACAAAAAGTCACTAGACATGTGAACAATAAAAATGGGTCTGTGCCAGGCCAAAAGAGTGCCTTCTGAACCACTGTTGTTTGACAGGGAATGGAAAGCACACAGCCCTAAACTCAAGTGCACTGTTTACAACTGCTGTCTGGAATTTCTTTGCTCCAATTCCATTCTGTGCCCTCTCCAATCCATCTCCCACTCTTACTCTCCATTGAAACTGCTCTACCACGGTCTCTAATGACCTCTCCCTAGCCAAAGCTCAGAGCTAGTACTTCGTTCTCATTCTCCTTAATCCAGCAGATACTTGCCACACTTGAAATTTTCCCTCCCTTGATTTCTCTAACTGTCCGCTCCTGGTTTTCCATCATGTCCTTTGGAGGGCCCTCCAACTTTCTGATAGGGCTCCCTTTCTCTTCTCCCTTTATACCTTCTCTTAGGGTAATCTCATCTGCAAACACAAACCACCAACTGGCTCTGCAGATCAGGGGAAAGCAGTGGACGTGTTATTCCTTGACTTTAGCAAAGCTTTTGATACAGTCCCCCATAGTATTCTTGCCAGCAAGTTAAAGTATGGGCTGGATGAATGGACTAAAAGGTGGATAGAAAGCTCGCTAGATCGCCCGGCTCAATGGGTAGTGATCAATGGCTCCATGTCTAGTTGGCAGCTGGTATCAAGTAAATGATTTTATTTTTAAATGAGAGATTTTCCAGTTGATGGCTCTCACCCAAGTAAATGTCTAAATGCTGCAAGTGAATGGATTTTGTGTACACAAAGAGGCACACTAAGTAGTAAATGATCAGATCAGTACACTCAATGAAGTAACTGAAATATATTATGAAAATCCAGACATGTGATCTGTGCTAGAACCTATTTCAAATTAGTGATCCATAAAATGATTCCTCAGCAATGGCAACTGCAGAAAGTGAAGCTAGAATGTGTTTTGTTTTTAAACAATACTCCAAGTAGTATATCATCTTCAAATAATGCTGTTTTCTCTCCTTAGTCATCTCAGTTGAGCATTTCAACTGCAGTCTCTCTGTGGAACTCTTCATAAAGAAATCTGTAGAAAAATGGTGCAGCCCTGGATAATTTTACCAGGTGAATCAGCACAAAACAAACATTGATTATTTATTTTTAAATTTCATCTATTGAAAGAGCCAAAAGTGTCTGGGTCGCAAGGTTTTTAAAGCCACCCCCCCCCCCCCCAGCAATTAAATATATGACTGCAAAGTCAGTCACATGAAATGTGTTCCAACCAATTCAAATCCACACACCCCTTTACAGCATCTCTTAGACAGAATGCTCAATGGGTGTGCCAGCATTATTACAGGTCATTTCAATGATCAGGAAAGTTGTTTGGAATGAAACATGGCTTGTTTCTCCGATCACAGGTTGAAGACCTCTCCATGTAAGGATAAAGACAGCTTTTCTATCTGAGCAACATAAATTTTCTAGTTCTGTGTTTCACAAGTTACAAGGTGCATGCTGTAGAAAGTATGAAGGCACAGCTGGGGAAAGAAAGAGGTACACACACAGTGCCATCGCAAATTCTTCCCTAATACAGCCCTAATGTGGCAGGGCAGAGACTGGTTTTATCTTCCTGAATGGGGGCTCAGATTTCAGAAGTTTGAGAAAGTCTGCTCTAAATTTGAATTTGCACATACCATAGCCAAGTCTAATTTCTTGTCCTTTTAAGTCAAAGACTTCTCAACCTTAGAGTTAACAACCATTAGGGACAGGGTCTGTTCTGACAGCAATGGCCACACAACTACAGGGAACCTCAGGATATGGGGCTCCAATTCAGGGGTGGGCAAAGTTTTTGGCCGGAGGGCCATATCGGGGTTCAAAATTGTGCAGAGGGCCGGGTAGGGAAGGCTGCACCTCCCCAAACAGCCTGGCTCTGCCCCATATCTGACCTCCACCCACTTCCCGCCCCGACTACTCCTGACCCATCCAATCCCCCCCCCCCCGTCCCAACTGCCCCCTTCCGAGATCCCACCCCCTATCCAGCCCCCCTGCTCCCTCCCTGTCCCCCGACTGTCCCAACCCCTAGCCACCTCCCCACCCCCATCAGGTCCCCTAGGACTCCCACGCCCAATCCAACACCCCGATCCCCGTCCCCTGACTGCTGCCCCCAGAACCTCACCCCATCCAACCCCCCAACCCGGCCCCCTTACCATGCTGCTGGACATGCTGCGGCGCTGATCTGAGAGAGTGCGCTGATCTGACAGAGCATGCAGCCCCATCCCCCAGAGTGCTGAAGGCTACAGCGCGCTGAAGCTGCGGGGAGGGACAACAGGGGAGGGGCTGGAGCAGCTTCCCCCGCCGGGAGCTCAGGGGCTGGTTAGGACGAGCCTGTGGGCCCATAGTTTGCGCCCCCCCTCCCCCAATCCTAAAGATTGCTTGCTGGTTGTGGTTATGTGCTGTATGAACGGAAGGATTGGCTGCTTCATGCTGCCTGAGAGCTCTAATGGAGGCAACTTGAATCTCATGAAAAAGTGAAAATTCTCCCGTTAGCCTCAGGCTGAACCAATGGAAACCTCCACACTCCATTTCCCTACAAGCCATACCTATCTTCTGGATGTTACTTACAGCTCACCAACAGGGTGGAACATCCCCATCCACTCCTCCTGTGAGATGGCATAGAAGTCTGTAGCAGATGGGGGTGGGTAAGATAATACATGTTGAATCTTTGGGCTTTGCAGTCAAGGGAGGTAAAATCTAATGTCTTTACAGTGGGCCACAGAACTATTTCAACTGGAGATATATTTCAGAACCTGCAAGCTTGATACACTAGCCAGTGGTAGGGATTAAATTTTCACAATCATCATACTAGAAAAACATTCTTTACTCTGCAAGTGTGTGTCTTTACAAATATATATTTATGTATTTAAGCCCATTTCAGGCCATAAAACCTGATTAAAAACAGCCAGTACCTTTTCAGCAAGAGAAACTGCAATCTAGAAATCGGAGGTGAAAGGCACCCAAATAAGGGCTGCTTTGGCGCTTCTCTGAAGGCCTCTACTTAGCATTTTAAATGATCTTAAATCATATCAGCCTTTCATTTGCAAGAACAGGCTCCATTCAGTCCCGTCCTTACCACTCTCTGTATGAGGTAAACTGGAATCACTTTTACATAATTGTTTCTTGTCTTAGAAAGGGGATATTGCATCTTGAAGACCAGCTTTTCCAAGAACTGTTGATGGAGAATGGGTTAAAAAAATAAGAAGCCACTTATGGACCCAATGTTTTTGTGCCATCGTCTCAAAAGAAAAGCAGTTGATACTAAAAAGTTATCCCAGATACATATAAGATCAAGCACTAGAGCTGGTTAGAAAATTTCAGTTTCTGCAATGTTGTTTGCATAATTTCCCCTTACCAGCTCTAAAACCACCTATAAAAAAATAACTTGGTGTCTGTTGTAACAGTGCAGAAGTCAATCCACCTCTTGTGTTCAAGTTCACTATCACTATATTTTAGAAAACCCGCTGGCAAATAAAACCGTCTCAATTTAACTTAGCAAAAGTGATATCTAGAAAATATTCAACGTCAAAGAGATCTTACAAAAAAGTCAGACTACGAAAGCATTCTAAGGCACAGTGTTTTGGAAGAAGGGCTTTCTCCCGTTGGCATTGCTTTATACATGTAGTGTGTGAGTAGGTCCAAGTGATGGATGGGGCTGGAAGTGTATGCACGGTCCCTTCCCAAGTAGCATATGGAATCCATGCCTGAAGATTCAGACATAGGCTCCCAGAGCTGCATGGAATTCCGTTAGACATTGCACTAGCTGCTGGAACTTGGGTCTTTCCTCAGGATCTAGGGCCCAACAACAGGCCATCACAGCAAACCTGAAGAGACACAAAAAAAAAGGGAAGATATCAGAAGGGGACAGCTAATCATGACACATGCAAGTGTCAAGAACTTGAGTAATGAGAGATCCAACCACCAGCCAGGATTCTTTTTTCCCCTTTGATCGGTTTGTGTCTTTTTACCTCATGGCACTGTGCCAAAATCCCCCCCCCCCCCCCAAATTAGCATTTGGGCTAATTAGCTGATCTGGCTTGTCAAGAGACAGAAGTATTAGAATAATGTGATAGGGGCAATTAAAATGCTTTAAAAACATCATACAGATGAAGGCATGCAGCAAAGCAAGGCTCACCGGAGTGGCACCTCCTGCTGGTTGTCTGGGAATTAGCTCTTTTGAAGCCTCAGAGTGCCCTCTGCTGAACAGTGTCTTGCCTGCCTTGCCCAGGTCCCTCCTGGTGCCTTTTACCTCGGGTTTCTGTCCCCATCAGTACCCCCTCACTCTGGGCCCTCTATCCCAACCTTGACTCAGTGGTTACTACAAGTCATCAGTTAGCCCCCGCTCACTGGGGTAGACAGCAGTCTGGAATGGACACTCATCATTGGCAAGGGGTTAGGACCTGCCGTCTTTGCCTATCCTCAGGCTGCCTCTCTGCAGCCCCAATACCCTTTCATAGGCCTTCATCAAGGCCTGCAGCCTGCGGGTTTACCAGGCTGGAGTTCCCCAGCTCCCTTTGCCCTTCCCCAGCACTGGTCCACCTCAGGTACCTTGCTCCCAGGCAGTTAGCCCTTCTCTCTCCCCACCTAGAGAGACTCGTTGCCTTCTGGCCCAGCATCTCTTTTATAGGGCCCAGCCTGACCCTGATTGGCTGCCTCCCAGCCTCGTCTTATTGGCTCTCAGCCCCAATTCTCATATCAGGGCCAGCTGTGCCCTAAATCGAGCTGGCCCCAGCTGTAGCTGCTTTCTCAGTTAGCCTAGCTTGGCTGCTTTCAATCCCTGTTCTCCAGGAGTGGGGCAGCCACCCCACTATACGGTTACAGAAAAATGGAATTTTGGGGAGATAGCGAAAAAATTTTGGGCAGGCCGAGAAAAGGAAAGTAGAGTGGAAGAAAAATACTGGTTCTCTTTACTTATTCCACTTCAAAAATTCTCTGCTTGCTCTGAATTTAAAAAAAGATTTCCTGAAAAGTGGCACTCTCCCTCCCCTCTCCCAATAAGTCCACACTTACAGTTCATCAGGGCAGTTGATTGGCTGAGCTATTCTGTATCCATCCTTTAGATATGCAGCCATCTCAAAAGGGTCAATATCCACATACGGAGTTTGCCCCAAAGTCATCAGTTCCCACAGTGTTACTCCAAATGCCCACTGGGGAAAAAAAAAAGTTTTATACAGCAGCAAGTTAGCAGTACAGTAGGGTTTGGAGAGTCCATCAGCTTCAGTTCCCTCACAAAATTAGTCATGCACACTAAACAACTATTTAAACTTAATGTGTGTTCCTCATATTTTTGGTAAGGGAGCTTTATAAATGTGGCAACTCCTGTCCCACCATGTTAAATGCGGTGCTGCTATAATTTTTCTCCCAAGATAGGAAAGTGACTTCTCTCATTTACATCACTGAACATTTAAATAGGAATAACAACCTTAGAACCAAGAACTTGTTCTAATTATCAACAGTAACAGATAGCTTTGATAGCACCAAGCTTTTAAAGACATAAAAATCACAAAATGTGTATAGGATAACATAACACTGCTTTTCTATAAAGTATTTGATCTGAAGATTTCACAACTCTTACTAAGTTTAAGTAACAATGTACAGTAGAATTTACTTTGTAGGGAATGTAATAAACAATTACATTTACACAGGACTTAAGATCTGCACAACACTGTGCAAACCAACCACCACAACATGTTTGGTGACTTAGTTGCTAACTTTGTATTTTGTTCAGTGGATGTATCACAGGGCATGCCAGACCAGAAGTGTCGCCTTCTGATCACACATGGCACTGCAGGCACTCCCTGCCTCAATTTTCTCTCACCAGGTTCTCTCTCTCTCTGGGATTCACACTGCTCAGCCTTTAGCGACTCAAGTCTCATGGGGCTGTTTCACTGACTTGTAGACTTTCAGGCACAGACTGGAGCCTGAGCCCTGGGATCCTCCCACCTCACAGGGTCCTAGAGCCAAGGGCTCCAGCGTTAGCCCAGAAGGCTAAACAGCAATGAAACAACTCTGCAGCTTGAGCCCTGTGAGCCCACAAAACTGCCAAGGGATGTAAACATGGGTTTTTTAAAACTACAAAAGGGTTGATAGTCAATGGACACTGGTGAGAGTTTTGAAATAAGCAGCAAACTAAAATTAAGGAAATTGGGTAAACAGATAATTTAAGTAAAACCACTTTATATAGTGACAACATAGTTGTTTCCCATTTTATAACTATGATGTCTCAGAAAATTCACAAAAGGAAAAAGGCCCCATCTATCCTCAAAACAAAACAGTATAAAAACATGGCTCCTGCTGAACTATTTTTTAAAAACACTTTGCCTGACTGCTGTGGATGGGAAAACACCTTGTAGGAACCATTTTAAAAAAATCAGCTAAGCCATGTGAAAGAAAAACAGCTAAAGCAGGTTCAGCATAAAGTTTCTGGACTATATTTAAACTTTTAAAGCATGGATTCCTTTTTCTCAGTGCACACAAAACCCAAATGTGTACAACAGACACCACTGTGTATAATGTATTACATGCAGTTGATACCTAACATTTGTTTTTGGAGGAGCAGACAGAAGGGTATAGCTCTGTAAAATAGGATTAAGGTAAACATTAAGAGGAAAGTTAATTAGGGTGGATAGGCCTTTCTTTTCATGTTCCTAAAATGATGAAGGAATGTTAATTTGGGTGCATTATGGTATTCTAGTAGTTAGCTATACTATCATTTTATTAATAACACGTTCTACTACAGTATATGTTAAAATGTAGCTGCATTTATTCTATATAATGCAAAATATTTATGTATTCAATGTTAAAGGGGCACATTTAAATCTGTAGGATCTCAGAGACCCTACTACACTCTGACCATCTTGCTCCATCGACAGATTTTGTTGGACAGACTTCAGCCTAGAAGGCGCCGTTATAATTATTCTTCACACCCCCTGAGAATAAGCCTCTAATTCTGTCAATGCCAGGAAATTCATTAACTACCCTGTTATTTTTCAGCAATGAAAAAAAAGGAGTGTTTGTAGACTGGGGAGTTCCAGGGAAGGGGCTCAACAGAAGAAGTGGAACTGATAAGTACAGTGTTTAAGTGGCTACGGGTGAGTATAAACCATGCAGCTTCACTTACGATATTTTATACATTAGAAATAATACACATCCTTGACAACAAAAGTGGCAAGACATGCACTATTTTATGTTCACCATGTCTCATGGTATTGCCTAACCGAGAGCACTCGGGGTAAAATTTCAAGATTTCTTAAGTGATTTAAGTGTCTAAGTCCCATGGAAAGTTTAGAGCACAGATGGAGTCACTTACACTTGAAAATTTTACCTCTAGTCTCACGTTCACAGAACTGTAGGTTTAATATTGGAGACGAAATGGATACATTGTACTGATTCCACTGAAAAAAGCAAATCCAGCTAATGCAGAGCCTATTTCAGATAATTTACTAAAATTACAAAACAACAAGACTTTAAGAGAACAGGAAATACCTAGATCTTTTTTATGCTAATATAGAAATAACTCTGAGGTGGAGCTGATCCTTTTTCAAAGTCTTGACAACTAACATAAGAATTATGGAAATATGCAAGCGAATGGGAAACTTCAATAGAATACGATTTATGTACACAGAAAATTTGAGAAGACTTCTAAGATAGTCTTAAGACTTCTAAAATAGATGGGACACTAGGTTTCAAAAAATATACAACACCTCACTGCATCAAAATTGTAAAGGTAATATCACTAAATGGAAATTACCTAGTGCAGGAAAAAACTACACAGCCATGTGATCTTGTATCAATGGATAGTTCTCAAAGATTCTCCACAGTCACGCTGATTGCTGAAAACAGTTCTTTCCAATCTCTCTAGTTGTTGAAAGTCTTAATTAAGAAAATGCATAAGGCACTGATCCTGCAAGCTAATCAGCACTCGTCAACCACTGATATCAATAGGAGTGAATGATACTTAGCATTGCATAAGAGCTCCTTTTCATGTCTCAGAATAGGGCCTTCATTAAGAAACTTGGAGCAGACTGATAAGAGCAATTTGATCTCAAACTCAAGGAGAATTTTTTTCATGCATGTTATCGTCTATATGTCAAGGATTTACAGACTGGACAGTTGAGTTGGGGAATAAGAACAAAAATTTAATAGCTTGCTCTATGTGATGAATGTATTGAAGATGTTTAGTAAAAAAGAATACTAATATACACTAAATGCCCTATGCATCAAATTCAAAAGTAATGTTTCTCAAGGAAGTGGGGAATGAAAAATGTAAGCATCTGTACAGTATATAAATTCGGAACCATTAAGATTACAAACAAGCTGACAAGTATGACAAGCTGAAGGCCATCAGGGTAACTTGCTCAGGAAACACTCTGTCTTACTTTTCAGTACTGTTCCTGTTTGCTAAAATTATTCTGTTGTAGCTGTCAAACACTTCCATCTGAGAAGACAAGCCAAGAAAGCGGTGTCACAATTACCACTGGACACTACAGTCAGGATTGGAAGGGACAGCAGAGATCTTAGATTCACAGAAAACAGAATACATGAAAATGCCAGTTCCTGAAATCAGGTGAACTGTTTAGAAAGCTTCAGGATTTAATCAGGAAGTTCTCTGCCCATCTGTAAGTCTCTAGATAGAAGCCAGGCTATAAAAGGGTAGCAGTGACCAAGTGTCAGTAACATTCTATAATTGTTGAGTGGTATACAGAATGTGTTCCCTCCTCTACGTTGGGGGAGAGGTGTCCGTGTCAAACACACCACTACACTTGATACCATTTGCTGGCCATCTCAGAGGTGCCAAACCACAATGGGAAAGGAGTGAACAATCCTGTTGCCTAAGAGGTGATCCCTCTATGTTAGGGCTGGATATCATAGGCATGGCAGCGTGTGGTGGAAGCAGGTATAGCTGCTGTTCTGGATATATATGTTATGCACGAGTGATAAAAGAGTCCTGTGACACCTTAAAGACTAACGAAAGAATTGAAGCATAAGCTTTCATGGGCTAATACCCACTTTGTCGGATGCGTAGTGGGTATTAGCCCACAAAAGCTTATTCTTCAATACTTTTGTTAGTCTTTAAGGTGCCACAGGACTCTTGGCGCTTCTGCAGATCCAGACTAACACGGTTACCTCTCAGAGAGGTAACCGTGTTAGTTTGGAGGATTTCACAGAGGATTTCACTCGTCAGCACTGTCAATTCAACTCAGCGTTTTCATGAATAAACTGTGTGAAAAAGGCGTTTAAAGGAAGAAACCAACGATATATTGTTTTAGAAAATGTAAATATAAAACTTACCACATCACTAGCACTGGAAAATTCATTGTTAACCAAGCTTTCAAGAGCCATCCACCGCACTGGCCTGTTTTCATTATCTCCCAGACAATGATAATCCATGGGGAATAGGTCTCGGGACAATGCATTGTCTGTAATCTTGACCTGAAGTGCATCATCAATGCTGGTTAAAAGACAATAAGAGCATTTGGTTATGTAAAATATGAACTATTTACTGTTAGAGCATCTTTTAAAAAAAATTGTATATATAGTACTTCACAGCTTGATCATTTGTTATCAATGTTTTAAAGCTAACATTTTCCCAGATCATGATACTGCTATACTGCAGTTACCACTAAGTTAACTTCAGGATAAAGAGATTTCAAAATTATTTCTGGCTACGAAAAGATAAGCAATAGAAAGCCAGACGTGTCAGACACAAAATAAAACCAATTGCTTTAAAATGGGAAAATATCCAGTTAAAATACTCAAACTTTCTCTAACCCTGTAACAACCAACTTTCTCAATTCCCTCTTTGTTTCCTTGCAGACCAATTTTACAGGATAGTAATTTAGGATTTTTCATATCTGATGAAACAAAGGTTCCACCTAATAGGTATTCTGTGCCTCTGACCATTATCTGTATCAGATCTTCAGAAAAAGTGCAAGAAAGCCTGAAGCAGGCATTTATGGAATAATCTACTTACAGAGGCAAAGTTTCTTCACTTGCAAGCTAATTTATACTCTTCAACATGAGGATCTGTATCCTTTCCAAAGTTTTTTAACATCCTAACTGTGGATATTCTTATAATCCACCTACATGCCTAATCCTTTTGCAAATCCTGCTAAGCATGACATGCAGGGGTTCTCAAACTGGGGGTCGGGACCCCTCAGGGAGTCACAAGCTGTCAGCCTCCACCCCAAACCCGCTTTGCCTCCAGCATTTATAATGGTGTTAAATAAATAAAAAGTGTTTTTAATTTATACGGGGAGGGGGTTGCACTCAGAAGCTTGCTATGTGAAAGGATTCACCAGTAAAACATTTGAGAACCACCGTCTTAAGGAAATGAGATCCACAAACTAACTAGGCTTTGTTTAAATTTCCTTTCATCAATTTTAAATCTGCCTTTCAATTCAATTGAATATCCTCTTATTCTTATGAGGAAGGGTAAACAAAAATTATTGATTTATCTTCTCTACACTATTTATTACTGAGCATACCTGTCACATTGTCTCTTATTCATCTCTGTTCTAGCAGTCCCAATCTTTTTAATCTTCTCTTCATACGGGAGATATTCAATGCCTTTCATATGTCACCTGCCTCTGAAGTCCATCTATTTCTGTTTTATCCTTTTTTGAGATATAACCCTGGTCTACATTACAAGGTCAAATTTAGCCACATTAGGTCGATTTGATGCTCCATGTGTCCACAGAACCAAACCCATTTTGTCAACTTAAAGGGCTCTTAAAATCGATTTTTTGTACTCCTCCCCAGAGGGGATTAGTGCCAAAATCAACCTTGCTGAGTCAAATTTGGGGTACTGTAGACACAATTTGACGGTATTGGCCTCCGAGAGCTATCCCATTGTGCTCCATTGTGAACGCTCTGGATGGCACTTTCAACTCAGATGCAACTCGGATACACAGGAAAAGCCCCAGGAACTTCTGAATTTCATTTCCTGTTTGGCCAGTGTGGCGAGCTCAGCAGCACAGGTGACCAGCAGTCCCAGAATCGCAAATGAGCTCCAGCATGGACCGTATGGGAGCTACTGGATCTGATCGCAGAATGGGGAGAAGAATCTGTGCAGGCAGAACTCCGTTCAAAAAAAATGAAATGCCAATATATATGCTAAAATCTCCCAAGGACACAGCAGTGCTGCATGAAAATTAAGCCTACCAAAAAATAAAAAGGAGGCAAACGGTTGCTCTGGGTCAGAGCCCCATACATGCTGTTAACTATGATGAGCTGCATGCAGTTCTGGGAAGGAAGGGGGATTACAATTACTGGAAAAGTCTGCTAATGTGTCTGGGGATGGAGTGGGAATCCTCCAGAGACATCTCCATGAAGCTCTCCTGGAGATACTCTGAAAACCATTACAGAGGATTTCTGGATATGGATACCTTATTCTGTCTTCCATGGTAGGACACTAACATGCTAAGCCAGTAGCAAGTAGTCTGTAATCATGGCAGAAAATGGTCCTGGGCTTTGGTCACATTCAAGCAACATTCGGTCTCTCTCTCTCTGCGTTAGCCTCAGGAGAGTTATATCATTCATGGTCACCTGGTTGAAACAGGGGTATTTGTTTAAGGGAACAGTTAGAGGAGCCCAAATGTTTGGGGTTGTCTGAAAGGGATCATCCCTCATAATAGCCACGTGGTGCAGGGAGGGGTGAAGGGATCATCCCAGAGATGAGTTTGTTCTGCACATCCGCCCAAAAACTGCAGCCCCTCCTTTTAAATGGCCAACCCAACAAGTATTGCTGGGTATTGGAAAGGAGGGCACTGCAGTTTGAAACCATTCCCACATGTTATGAAGGTGGAAGAAGCCAATTCCGCATACCCTGTGGCTTACCATGGCTGCCTGCAAGCTGAATTCTGTTGCCTAGGCATGTGTGATGTCTCACACCAAACCGGCAGGTACTCAATACAAAAGGCAAAATGCGAGCTTGCCCCGAAAGCACATGCGATCTGCTGTGAATTGCTTGATTACTGTGAAAGAGTCTCCCTTTTGTTCTCTAAAATGTATCTTTAAAATTCTACTCTCCCTTTTTTTCCTCCCACAGATGCAAATGTTTCTAGCTCCCTCCATCATCTCTGTCCCAGTGGTTATCGCAGACTAGAACGCAAAAAACGCACTTGCGATTACATGTTTTTTGAGCTCATGCTGTCCTCCCGCTATGATAGAGCGCAGCTGAATGCGTGGAGGCAAACAATGGCAGAGTCAAGGAAAGAATTAAGTGAGCACGATGAGAGGAGGCAGGATGCCATGCTTAGACTAATAGGGAAGCAAACAGACATGCTCAGATGTCTGGAGGAGCTGATGCGGGAAAGGCAGCCAGAGCACAGACCACCGCTGCAGCTCTTGTATAACCACCTGCCCTCCTCCCCAAGTTCCATATCCTCCTCACCCAGCCACTCCACGCCAGAGGACTGCCCAAGCAACAGAAGGCTAGTATTCAGTAAGTTTTGATTTGTAGTGTGGCCCTGTCCTTCCCTCCTCCTCCACCCACCCAGGCTACCTTGTAAGTTATCTCCCTATTTTTAAAATTGATTAATAAAGAATGTATGGTTTTGAAACAATAATGACTATTTCCTTTGCTGTGACTGAAGGGGGGGGGGCAGTTGGTTTACAGGGAATTGGAGTCAACAAAAGGGACGGTTTTGAATTAATGAGAAACAAACAACTGTCACACTGTAGCCTGGCCAGTCATGAAACTGGTTTTCAAATCTTTTCTGACATGCATTGTGTCCAGCTGTGCTCTTCTAATCACCCTGGTGTCTGGCTGCGCAAAACTGGCCACCAAGCAATTTGTCTTGACCTCCCACTCTGCCATAAACATCTCCCCCTTATTGTCACAGATATTGTGGAGCACACAGCAAAAGGCAACAACTGGAATATTGGTTTAGCTGAGGTCAAACCTGGTAAGCAAACAGCGCCAGCGAGCTTTTAAACGTCCAAATGCACATTCTACCACCATTCTGCATTTGCTCAGCCTATAGTTGAACTGCTCCTTACTAATGCACAGACTATTTGTGTGCTGTTTCATGAGCCATGGGAGCAAGGGGTAGGCTGGGACTCCGAGGATAAGTATAGGCATTTCAACATCCCCAACAGTAATTTTCTGATCTGGAAAATAAGTCCCTTCCTGCAGCTGTTCAAACAGCCCCGAGTTCCTGAAGATGCGAGCATCATACACCTTTCCCAGCAATCCCACGTTGATGTCAGTGGAATGTCCCCTGCGATCAACCAGTGCTTGCAGCACCATTGAAAAGTATCCCTTGCAGTTTACGTACTGGCTGCCAAGGTGGTGCCAAGATACGGACATGCGTTCTATCGCCCCATCACAGTTTGGGAACCCCATGGCAGCAAAGCCATCCACTAAGACTTGCACATTTTCCTTTGATAGCAGAAAGTTAATGATTGTGTTGGCTACTTGGATCACAGCAAACCCTCCCTCACCCTTCCCCGGCAGCAGATTTTCCCAATCCAAATTGATTCCTGACTGACCAGTAGCTGTCAGGTGTTGCAAGCTTCCACAGGGCTATCTTGGCTAATAGCCAGCAATGAACTTATCCTCCATGAGTTTAATATTCTTTTTTAAACTCACTTATACTTTCGGCCTTCACATCTCCAGACAACAAGTTTCACACAGTGACTTCATGCTGTGTGAAGTATGTTTGTTTTAAACTTGCTGCATATTAATTTCATTGAGTGACCTCTGGTTCTTGTGTTATGTGAAGAGGTAAATAGCACTTCTCTATTCACTTTCTCCACACCATTCATGATTTTATAGAGCTCTATCACATCTTCCCTTAGTAGTTTCTTTTCCAAAATGAACACTATCTTTTTAATCTCTCCTTATATGGAGACTGTTCCATACCCGTATTAATTTTGGTTGCCCTTCCCTGTATTTTTTCTAATGTTAACAGATCTTTCTGGTAGTTCGGTGTTATTTCCTTTTTAAAGGCTTAGACGTCTTGAATCTGGAAAAATACTGTACAATAGCGACCACAGGCTACCATCTCCAACTTTTACTCCTAAGAGCTCTTGAGGTTTCTGCAGATAGATTTCAAACATTTCAAGTCTGAATATGTGTTTGTATAGCTTGTAGGTAGAATATTAAAAATGTGAACCACAAAGCACTAGTTTCATAATTGCTTTCACACAAGTCTTGGATTCTTGGCATGGTGCTTAGTTACTACCCAGACATCCTTTTACCCACGTGATACAATTTCATAATCCATACCTATACTAGCTCTGTGTCTAAAGCTACTTATTTACAGAAACTGTCAGTTACAGATGGACAAAGTTGCCTTCGTTTTTAAATTGCCCCTGTAGCAATCCTCCAAGAGTTATAACTGCTGCTGGGGCGCGGGGGGGGGGGGGGGGGGGGGAGCCATAACCATCCCTTTCTATACCTTCAAATACTTATCCCACAAGGAAGTTGTTTCAAGACCTGCTTTTCTCTTCCTTTAAATGAAAGCTAACGTTTCCAATAATTATTTGGATATTTTAAGAAGTCTACCAGGGGCCAACAAACCATTCTGATATTCCTGATGCCCCAGAAAATAACTTTTGCATATGCTCAATGTAAACAGTGCACTAGACCTCACCAAGTCCTTTGAAACATGAAGTCTAAGGGCAGGTCTACACTGCCTGCCAGATTGGCGGGTAGCAATCGCACTATCAGGAGTCGATTTATCGCATCTAGTCTAGACATGAAATTGATTCCCAAGCGCTCTCCCGTTGACTCCGGTACTCCATTGCCACGAGAGGCGCAAGTGGAGTCGACAGAGAAGCAACAGCAGTCAACTCACTGCCGTGATGATGCCATGGTAAGTCAATCTAAGTATGCCGACTTCAGCTACGCTATTCTCATAGCTGAAGTTGTGTATCTTAGATCAATTCCTCCTCCTCTCCCCAGGGTAGATCCAGGCTAAGAAACATTTTGAGACATGAGGCAAAAGCAAAAAAAAAAAAAAAGTTTTCAAAACAACTAAAACTTCTGTTTCTGTATCCCATCTCAAAAACAGTTCATCTGAATCACTTCATATCTGGACTAAAACCTATCTGCTGGTCACAGACCACATGTGCAGCATTTGAAACATGTAAGGATATGGTTTGAGGTGGGAAAGATCAGATTTATAATGGAAAGCATATCTCATCCATAAAGACAGGGTACAATCTGGCTCCTTTAAGGCACAGTACTTACACACAGTTTCTAGCAGCCAGGTCTTTATGAATGACCTCTCTTCTGGCTAAATAGCTCATTCCACAGGCAATCTGAATAGCCATATGAACAAGATCCTGCTGGGAAATTGCCTGCAACAGCACAGAAAAATTATTAACATCATAAAATCCTACAAATAGAGAGTTCAGTGTCTGCCATGCTGGGTATTTTTTCTCAATTTTAATATTCCTTCATTTCCATATTTTATCTCATTTACAAAAACTATCGGTAACCACTGGCTCTCTAAGACACAACATTATTGCTCCCTAGTATTTCTTGATACTTATTTCAAATACTTTATATATGAAAATGGCTTATTTTTAGCTCTAAACTGGCTCAGAAGTATTTTCTGGCTTTTGTTTTCCTTGTCACCAGTTTTTCACATAAGTCAAGGATGGAGTGAGAAAATGGTATCTGGATTCACCAAAATTTCAGCCACTCTGCTACACACTTCTCTGGATATTACTCACAAAAGTAGCACTCTTTTCAAGGAAGAGACCACAACCAACCAAGTATATAAAAGGAGCAGGAGCCTCAAACTTATCATTCCTATCCACTGCTGAAGACAGCAGGTCTCAAAATCATTGCTCCATATCCCTTTGTAATTTTGTCAGTGTTAATTAATGGGTAGCTTTGTAGTGAAAGTATTTAATTTTAAAATGCAGTATATAACATGCAAACACTACGTTACCGCAAACTGGCTGTGCTTTGAACCTACACACTACTTCTATGGCCTGCTTTGGGAAACTGACACTGATTTAGTATTGTATCATTGCCAGGGCCCTATGTATTTTGCAGAATTCACTGCAGAATCCATCGCTTCCCACAGATGAGTGCTTCAAGTGCCCAGCTCACAACTTCTGCAACAGTTATGCAATTTCTATGCGAAGTTCTGTAACAACATTGAAAATCTGAGGTAGAATATCATAAATTGAATCTAATATCAAATAACATTAGCAATGTTGTACTGGTCATATTTAATTCAAAAGTTACAGAAGTATGCCAGCTAAATTGGAGTTTGCTAAATTAATTGTTTTAAAGTACTTGAATGAGTGAAGGAGGAATGGCACTCTCAACTAAGGACTCAGGTTTTATGGTGTTTAGTACTTCACACCTTTATTTTACATTAAAAGAAAATATGGTCAAAGCTAGTTAATACAAGTCAGTTATGAAAACACTGTCTGTTTGGATTAACAGTGCCTTAAAGCAGTAGTACATAAACGGTTATCAAACTGGACTAGTGTTTTCCTGCAGACACTCTTTGGCACATGGGCACCAAGGTATGCAAAAATTCAGTACACAAACTCCATGAGATGGGCTAATATCTGGATACCTGGAAAGGTCTGTAGACATTTTCAATTTAGAGATCAAGCCACAAAGCAAAAGCAGAGACAATCACAGTCCCACAGTTGCTCACAGTACAGTACCTCTGCAAATTAACAGGAAGAAAGTCCTTGAATGCTTGGTACTTAGTGTACAAAACAGGGATGACTTATTGACCTCAGTGAGCCAGACAGCCCATAAAAATAAAGTAAGTGACAAGCCAATCATTTAGAGAAAGCCAGGCATGTTGTGAGAGAAAGATTAAGAGGAGTATTATGGAAAATTATCTTAAAATACACAGGCATGTGTCTGCTGTGGTTGATAAATCCTTTTTCATTCAGATTTTCCTCTCACAAGTGTTTTGATCCATTTAATTTCTGTTTCAAATGATTCACATTTAGCTAAACAATAACAGAATACCATTTATTTAACTATTTTGGATGTTTTCTATATTTTAAAATATATTGATTAGTTAAAACAGAATACAAAGTGTACAGTGCTCACTTCAATGTTATTTTTGATTACAAGTATTTGCACTGTAAAAAAACCCCAAAATAAATAGCATTTTTCAATTCACCTAATACAAGTACTGTAGCACAATTTCTTTACCATGAAAGTTGAACTTACAAATGTAGAATTATATACAAAGAAAACTGCATTAAAAATAAAAGATAAAATTTTAGAGCCTGCAAGTCCACTCAGTCCTATTTCTTGTTCAGCCAACCAGACAAACAAGTTTGTTCATATTTGCAGGAGAAAATGTTGCCTGATTCCTGTTTATGTCACCTGAAAGTGAGAACAGGTGTTCTCATGGCACTGTTGTAGCCGGCGTCTCAAGATATTTACATGCCAGATGCACTAAAGATTCATATGTCCCTTCATGCTTCAGCCACTATTCCAGCGGACTTGCGTCCACACTGATGATGGGTTCTAATCGATAACAATCCCAAGTAGTGCAGACCAATTCAGGTTCCTTTTCATTATCTGAGTCAGATGCCACCAGCAGACAGTTGATTTTCTTTTTTGGTGGTTTGGGTTCTGCAGTTTCCACATCCGAGTGTTGTTCTTTTAAGACTTCTGAAAGCATGCTCCACACCTCATCCCTCTCAGACTTTGGAAGGCAATTCAGATTCTTAAATCTTGGGTCGAGTGCTGTAGCTATCTTTAGAAATCTCACATTGGTACCTTCTTTGTGTTTTGTGAAATCTGCAGTGAAAGTTTTTTCTTAAAATGAACAACATGTGTTGGGCTATCATCTGAGACTGCTATAACATGAAATATATGGCAGAGCAGGAGACATACAATTCTCTGCCTGGGAGTTAAGACACATCTAATTATAATGCTTTTTAAAAAAACAAAAAACAAAAAAACCGAGCTTCATCAGAATGGAAGCATGTCCTCTGGAATGGTGGCCGAAGCATGAATGGGCGTATGGATGTGTAGCATATCTGGTACGTAAATACCTTGCAATGCCAGCTAATAAAGTGCCATGCAAATGTCTGTTCTCGCTTTCTGGGAACGTTGTAAGAAGAGGGCAGCATTATCGCCCATAAATGTACATAAACTTGTTTGTCTTAGTGACTGGCTGAAAGAAGTAGGACTGAGAGATCCCTCCATTTGGTCTTCAGCTGGCTCAAAAGATATCCTCTCCACTCCCCAGGATACCTGACAGAAACTGGAACAAAGGACAGTAACTATAGGGTATGTGACCGATTGCTGGACCCAGACTAGAAGGAGACTAGTCTGTAAAAGGAAGTTTATTGGAACACCATTGAGGGTGAGGTTTTATCTGTATTCAGTTTTCTTACTGTATTAGGCATAGTTGTGCGTATTTTATTTTATTTTGCTTGGAAATTCACTTTGTTCTGTCTGTTACTATGTGGAACCACTTAAATCTTACTTTTTGTATTTAATAAAATAACTTTGTATTTATTAACCCAGAGTATGTATTAATGAGGGGGGGGGAGAGAGGAGAGAAACAGCTGTATATCTCTCTATCAGTGTTACAGAGGGCGAACAATCTATGAGTTTACCCTGTATAAGCTTTATACAGAGTAAAACAGATTTATTTGGGGCTTGGACCCCATTGGAAGTTGAGAGCTGAGCGTTAATGACAGGCACATATCTTAACCTGTTTTCAGTTGAGCCTACAGCTGTTAGGGGACATGGTTCAGACTTGGGTCTGGGTTAGTAGCAGGCTAGCGGGTCTGCCCCAAACCAGGCAAGGCTCTGAAATCCCAAGCTGCCAGGACAGGAAAGCAGGGGCAGAGGTAGTCTTGGCACATCTGTTGGCAGCCCCAAGTTTCTGTGATCCAACCTGTCACAGGGACTTGTGCAAGGAATGCAGCTGAGGAGGCCTGGGCACATGGCCTGTGGTTACTATGTAGCCAAGATGATGCATAAGGCATTGGAAGTAAGCTGTTTGGTGCTCAAAATTTATGAAAACCAGGCAGATATTTAACTACTGATTTAGGAAGCTCACTTTAGACTCCTATATTTGAAATTCTTGTTCTTGCTCTATAAATTTTAACAGGGAACTTCACGAACACCACAGGCAAGTTATCCTAGCATTTTAAAATAACCTGCAATGCCCAGCTGTAAAATATTTTTCTGAAAAGGGATAGAATGCAAAGTGAAACAAAGTATTAATGTAACTCTCCCAATTTACAGTAAAGATACAGAGTTGCTGTCAGTAATAAGACACTGGAGTCAAGAACTACTTGTGATAAATGTACAGAAAAATTACTTTTTCTTGTGAACCACAAAATATACACTTCCCATGTCTACTTTTAAGTTTCAACTGCATAATAGGCTTTCCAATTCATTCAACTCTGGAAAAAGTCATCCCTGTACTGTCTCCACAGTTGGATCTTAAAGTCTGAAAAAAGTTAGATCAACTAAAACATTGAGGTTTTAAATTAGCCATTTCTTACCTGAGGATTGTTGGCCTCTACTAACTTGCACTGGCGCAGGAATAGCTTAAGGTTCCCCCAGTTCATGAAAGGCAGCAGCACCATGGGTTTCTCCCCATCTTCTATACAGACATGGGTGATAGGGAGCAGGTTCCTGGAAGATGAGAGCAGACACTTCTAATTTAGAAAGGTGACATCTGATCAAAGTAAGCACATCATCTAAACAAAAGAACCCACTATAAATGATATAGAAGTACAGTAAAAAAGGCAATTGATTTATTTAACCAAAGTAACAAGGTCGCCAAATAACCTGAAACTGTGTGTTTAGGAATGTCTGAGTAGTTTTCCATCAAGAAAAAAAAACTTTTACATGATCCAAAGCTGATTAAAGATAAAATCCCACTGAAGATTATTCTTTACACAATCTCTCTCTCTCTCTCTCTGTGCCCGTCACCCCCCAGCCGGGGTATGGGCCACCAACTGGTGTTGGTGTTTCAGTAGCAATTGGTTCCCTTACAGGGTGGAGTTGCTAGCCCCACGCCCAGGTTAAGCCTACAGCACCTGGTATTCCCAGGAGGTCTCCCATCCAAGTACTAGCCAGGCCCGACCCTGCTTAGCTTCCGAGATCAGATGGGATCGGGCATGTTCAGGGTGGTTTATCCGTATTTTACACAAACTAGGAGTGTATTTTTAGTTTGGAAATGTATCCATCTCTTTAAAATGCATACATGTTACAGATTCCATTATATTCGGCATTTCCATTTTGCGGACAATGATATTTTGACATTTGTCCTACACAAGGAAGGAAAGTCAACATTTCAATATTTTCAATTCAACAAAAATCTGAAACACACTGATTTGGAAGTGCCAAATCAAAACGTTTCATTCCGAGTCAGCTTAATTTTAAACTTATCTGCCTATGATGCTGCAGTGATGTATGGGTGCTGAAGCTAGTGTGTCATTACAGGTTGGCTGAATCTCCTAAAATGCACCATGCAAAACAGCAGATTCAGTTTAACGTTGAACTGACTTAAAACAAAAGTGTTTTGGGTCTGTTCAACAATTCTGATCTGGGTCAATGCTACCCACATAATATTTTGTTTTCCCCAATTTACAATGGAAAAGTCATTTACAAAATTCTCAATCAGCACTAGTAATTTCTTTATATAGTACTTTTGATGCAAATTCCAAAGCCCTCTTTAAAATCTGTTTCAGCATCACAGATCTTCACTATATCAGTTCTTGTATTTCAGTTCTGCCTACGCACTCTAACCAGGATTGCTGTCCCAGGTTGCTAGGCACTGCACACAGTAAGAGCCCCTTCCCAGAAAAAGTTTACAGTCTAAACATAGAAATCAGATTGGGGGAGAAGAAAGCAAATATACTTTTACACTGATATATTTGAGCATTTTCATGGGAAGCATTATTTTGTTTATTTCCTTTAATCCACTCTCTTTTTAGCTATAAACTAGAACTTTAAATTACGCACGACTCTGCAAAGAAAAGTGACTTAAAAAGGCAGTGTGGATCTTGTTTGTGTTTCAATGTTTTCCATGTCAAACTCCTTCAGATTACAAGAGTGCTCAATTGCCAATACGTAAGACCTGAATGTCAAGCTGGGTTCCTTCCTGCTCACATGCCATTACCAGTAAAAGATTCTGAAGACCAAATGAAGCCCTCAGTGACATCTCAAATCCCACTGAATGGAGATTGACGTACATAATTCCCTTAAACAAAGAACCCACAAAATCATAATTCATGTACACTACACTTATGCTATTAAGCATTCTTACATCCTACATGCATCCTATTTAGCAACACACAGTACTGCCTGGAGGCTTATTTTTTTTGGTATCCATTCCACTCGTTGAAGATCATTGTCATAGAAAGAACAGTTACTCACCTTTCGTAACGTTTGTTCTTCGAGATGTGTTGCTCATGTCCATTCCAATATGTGTGTGCGCGCCGCGCATGCACGATTCCGGAAAGCTTTCTCCCTAGCGGTACCTGTAGGGTCGGCAGGGGCGACCCCTGGAGTGGCGCCGTTATGGCAATGTATATATGCCCCTGCCGACCCACCCCCCGCTCAGTTCCTTCTTGCCGGTACTCCGACAGAGGGGAGGCGGGAGGGATTCGGAATGGACATGAGCAACACATCTCGAAGAACAAACGTTACGAAAGGTGAGTAACTGTTCTTTCTTCTTCGAGTGCTTGCTCATGTCCATTCCAATATGTGATTTACGAGCAGTTATCTCGGAGGAGGGAGAGGAGTACCTTGAGTTCCCACTGACAGGACTGCTTGTCCCACAGCGGCGTCCTCCCTCGACTGCTGCACGATGGCGTAGTGCGAAGTAAAGGTGTGTACTGACGACCACGTCGCTGCTCTACAGATGTCGACGACGGGAATGTGCGCCAGGAACGCTGTTGATGTGGCCTGGGCTCTGGTCGAATGCGCTGTCAACGCTGGGGGAGTAGCATTTGAAAGGTTATAGCAGAGCTTAATACAAGATGTAATCCAAGCCGAGAGGCGCTGAGTGGAAATTGGTGATCCTTTCATCCTTTCTGCTACTGAAATAAAAAGTTGTGGAGATTTACGAAAAGGCTTAGTTCTTTCTATATAAAAGGCTAAAGCTCTTTTGACATCCAAATAATGAAGCATTCTTTCCCTATTATTAGAGTGGGGTCTGGGGAAGAATACCGGTAAAAAGACGTCCTGGTTCAAATGAAATGGGGAGACTACTTTGGGAAGAAAGGCCGGGTGAGGGCGTAACTGGACCTTATCCTTATGGAAGACTGTGTAGGGTGGCTCTGAAGTGAGTGCCCTAAGCTCGGACACCCTACGAACGGAAGTAATCGCTACTAAGAAGGCGGTCTTCCATGAGAGATAAGACAGTGGGCAAGAGGCCATAGGTTCGAAGGGAGGCCTCATTAATGCCGTTAGGACCAGGTTAAGATCCCAAGGGGCCACCGGCTGACGCACCTGGGGGTGCAACCTTTCCAGCCCCTTGAGAAACCTGAGAACTAGGGGGCTGCTAAAAACCGCGGTACCCCCGAAACCTGGGTGGAAGGCTGATATAGCCGCCAGGTGTACTCTAACAGTGGAAAGAGATAATCCTTGTTGCTTTAGCTCAAGGAGGTAATCCAGGACATTGGGGAGTGAGGAGGACAGGGGGTCCCTTCCCTTGTCCCGAGACCACAGTGAAAAACGCTTCCACTTGGCCGTATATGCTGCCCTCGTAGAGGGCTTCCTGCTACCCAAAAGGACCTCCCTGACCGCGTCTGAGCACTGAAGCTCAACAGGGTTCAGCCACGGATATTCCACGCCGTGAGATGGAGAGACTGTAGGTTGGGGTGTAACATCCTGCCGTGGTCCTGGGAGATTAGAGTTTGTGACAGGGGTAGAGTGAGCGGTCTCGTCACACACATGGACATCAGCACGGTGTACCAATGCTGTCGAGGCCATGCCGGTGCTATAAGTATGAGGGACGCTCTGTCCTGCCTGACCTTGAGCAGGACTTTGTGGACAAGAGGGAACGGGGGAAATGCATACATCAGACCGCCCGTCCATGGTACCTGAAACGCGTCCCCTTCCGACCCCTGGCTCAGGTTGAGGAGGGAGCAGAACCTGTGGCATTTCCTGTTGGCCTTCGTGGCAAACAGATCTAGGAGGGGAAATCCCCACCTTAGGAAAATCAAGTGGGCTATATCTGGTCTGAGAGACCACTCGTGACCCCTGAATGAGCGGCTGAGCGTGTCCGCCAGCACGTTCTGAGTCCCCGGGAGGTAGTTGGCTGTGAGGGAGATACCTCGGGCAATGCAGAAGTCCCAAAGGGCGAGGGCTTCCCTGCAGAGGTGAGAAGAGCGAGCACCACCCTGTTTGTTTATATAAAACATGGTGGCTGTGTTGTCTGTCAGGACTGATACACACCTGTTCTGCAACATACCTTGAAATGTCTGACATGCGAGACGGACTGCCCTGAGCTCTCTGACGTTGATATGAAGGCCCAGCTCCTCTTGGGACCAGAGACCTTGAGTCGTTAACTCCCCGAGATGCGCCCCCCAGCCCAGGGCGGAAGCGTCCGTCACTAATGTCACCATCGGTTGGGGCTTGTGAAATGGGACCCCTATGCTCAAAGACTGGGGTTGGAGCCACCAGTTGAGGGAGCGGCGGACATGAATTGGTAGAGTCACTATGAGGTCCAGTGGGTCTCTGCGCTGGTTGTACACGCTCGCAAACCACAATTGCAGAGGTCTGAGGCGGAGTCTTGCATACGGCATGACGTAAGTGCACGCCGCCATGTGGCCTAACAGTACCATGCAGTTCCTGGCCGTAGTCATGGGGAATCTGATGAGGGGGTGAATGATGTCTGCGATTGACTTGGCTCGGGAGGGCGGTAGAAACGCCCTTGCCTGCATTGAATCTAATATCACTCCAATAAATTCGATCCTTTGGGTAGGAACAAGGGTCGATTTGGGCTCGTTTATAATGAGACCCAGCCTGTGACATGTGGCTCTGAGGAACTCTATGTGGATTAACAACTGTTCCCTTGAGCTCGCCCTTATAAGCCAGTCGTCCAGGTAGGGGTAGACATGGATGCCCCTCCTTCTGAGAAATGCTGCCATGACGGACATGCATTTTGTAAACACCCTTGGGGCAGAGGAAAGGCCGAAAGGGAGCACCGTGAATTGGTAGTGCTGGGTCCCCAGCACAAGTCTCAGGAATCTCCTGTGACATGGAATAATTGAGATATGGAAGTAAGCATCTTTTAAGTTGAGGGCAGCGAACCAGTCTCCTTGATTCATAGCTGGGATTATGGTAGCTAGAGATAACATGCGAAACTTCAGCTTCTTTATGTAGGAGTTGAGGCCTCGCAGGTCTAGGATGGGACGAAGACCACCTTTGGCCTTCGGGATAAGGAAATAGCGGGAGTAATAGCCTTTGCCCCGGAATTCTTGAGGAACCTCCTCTATGGCACCCAGAGACAAGAGGGTTTGGACCTCCTGGTCTAAGAGTTGCTCGTGAGATGGGTCCCTGAAGAGGGACGGGCACGGGGGGTGGGGGGGGTGGGGAACAGAGAATTGGATAGAATATCCCACTTCTACCAGGCTGAGAACCCACTTGTCCATGGTGATCGAGGACCAGGCCTGGTAGAAATGGGATAAACGGTTCACAAAGGGACGGGTAATTCCAGCGGTGGCGTCTGGTTCGCTGCCCTCGGGCGCAACTTCAAAAGTTCTGCCTGTCACCTGGCTGTTGCCTGGGGGCTAAGTTATGTTGCCCCTGCCTAGGGGCTGGACTAGGGCGGCCTCTGCCATTCCCTCTACCTCCCCTCCTAATCTGGTCTCGTCTAGGAGGTGCGGGGAATGAGCGCGGTTGGGCAGCGGGAGGGGGCCTGAACGGTCTACGGACAGTCTGCGGTGTATGTAGTCCCAATGACCTCAACATAGCCCTGGAGTCCTTCATGGACTGTAACCTCTTGTCGGTATCCTCCGAGAAGAGGCCCTTTTTATCAAATGGCAAGTCTTGTATGGAGGCCTGGACCGGAGGCGGAATCCCAGAGACTTGTAGCCAGGCCCCCCTACGCATCGCTATGGCTGTTGCCATAGTACGCGCGGAAGCATCCACGGAATCCAGGGCTGCCTGCAGAGCCGCCCTAGAAACCAGCTGACCCTCTTCCATGATGGCCTTAAATTCAGCCCCAGAGTCGATTGGCAACTTCTCCTTGAATTTCGACATAGCAGCCCAGGTGTTGAAGGCGTATCTGCTGAGCGCTGTCTGTTGATTTGAGATACGCAGTTGGAGCGCCCCAGACGAGTACACTTTCCTTCCTAGAAGGTCCAGTTTTTTCGCCTCAAATGACCTGGGGGTTGACCCCGTTTGCCCTTGGCGTTCCCTGTGGTTGACCGCGTCCGCCACTAGGGAGCCAGGTTGTGGGTGTGTGAATAGATGTTCGCAGCCTGTACGGGGTGCGAAATATCTCCTCTCTACGCCTTTCGCGGTAGGTGGGATAGAGGAAGGCGTCTGCCATAGCGTGTCGGCCATCGAAGTAACTTTCCTTACAAATGGTAGGGCAATTTTTGTGGGCCCAGCCGATGACAAGATGTCTACCGTCGGGTCAACCTCCTCCTCCACTTCCTCCGCCGGTAGGTTCAGGTTCTGGGCTACCCGGAGAAGGTCCTGGTGTCCCCGCAAATCCATAGGCGGCAGGGTCGGCGAGGAGGACCCCGCTACTGCCTCATCTGGGGAGGAAGAGGATGAGGCAGCGAATCCCGCTGTGTCCTGAGGCCCTGCCGTCGAAGGGTCCTGGGCTACAGCTTCCTGTCCGTAGTGGGACATCGAAGGTGGTGGTCTGTCATCCCTTGATGTACCTGGTACCGCCTCATCGGTGCCCGAAGGGGGCACCGATATTGTAGCCGGCACCGACGGCAGTGAGGCGGCCACCGAAGACGGACCCTGGGCCTGGTGATATGCCCAGGGTGTCCAAAAGGGCCACTGTATCTGCCCCTGATTGTGAGGGACCCACAGTGCCGGGCTCCCATGCCGAGACAATCTGTGGTGCCGTGAATGGTGGTGTGAGCGAGATGTGCGCCGTGAACGGTCCGATCGAGAGGACGGTGCATCCGACTCTGAAGAGTAGTCCGAAGCCAGCCACGGCGGTGCCGTACCATCCGGTGCAGTGAGCCTGCCCGATGCATCCATGTGCCAGCGGCCCCTTTCCGGTACCGCGAGTGTCGGAGCCGGGATCACTCGCGCATCCGGTGCCGAAACGCCCCTCTCGTGCGGTACCGAAGTAGCCGGTGTCGAATCGGGCCGCACATCCGGTGCCGAGATGGACGGTACCGAGGCTGGAGGTATCAACGGTGCCGACGTTTGCAGAATCATCGGCACCACAGGCGTGGGCACGGGCGCTGATACTGCGAAAGGGATCGGTGCCGGTGGTGGGGTCGCCTCCCTCGCCAGCGCGATGAAATCCTGCGCCGCCTCAAAGATGTCCGGGGTCAAGGGCATAGTGATTTCATCAAAGACCCCTTGTGGGGATGGTGCGGCACCGAGGGGGGTTCGCTCCCTCAGCTCGGTAGATGGCGCAGGCAGCCTACGGGACTCGTCGGAGCGACCCGAGGATTGCCGTGCCGCGGCGGGTTCCCCTTGTGTCTTCCGACCAGGGGAACGGCCTCTTGGCTTCTTAACCGGCACCGGGGATTGCGACCGGTGCCGTCTCGAGTTACCGGACCGGTGCGGGGAGCGGTGCCGGTGCTTCTTAGTATCTGCCTTCGGTGCCACCGGGGTCCTCACCGACCCCGGAGCACTTCTACTCTCCTGTGGAGGCTGCTGTTGAGGCTGCAGTGCCGATTCCATCAATATAAGCCTCAGGCGAGAGTCCCTTTCTTTCTTTGTACGAGGCTTAAACGATCTGCAAATCGTACAACCATCTGCCTGGTGACCCTCTCCCAGACACTTAAGGCACTCAGAGTGCGGGTCACTGACGGGCATCGGTTTCCCACAGCCCTCACAAACTTTAAAGCCCGGCGCACGAGGTATGCCCCGGCGCCGATGAACTATTAAACTACTACTATCTAAGAACTATACTATACTACAATACTATTACAACTAATTAACACTAATTAACACTAACTAACAACTAACTATTAAACGAAGGAACGATACCGCTATAGAGCTCGGTGAGAGAGAAAAGCTGTTCCAGCAACCGCCAATTACGGAAAGAAGGAACTGAGCGGGGGGTGGGTCGGCAGGGGCATATATACATTGCCATAACGGCGCACACATATTGGAATGGACATGAGCAAGCACTCGAAGAAGAACTATTGGCAGGATTGATCTCTTGATATGCAAGAATACTTAATTCTGTGATGTATAAGTAGGGACAGAATGTAGGGGACAGAATGTACCCGAGTCCACAGCCTATATACAATACTGTCATCATCTTTGTACCAAGCATTTTCTAATCAATAATACCATGGCAATAAGCACGTAGCAGTATTATATGTGTAGTTATAAACATAAGCTGAGATCACGACTAAGGCCACATCTACAGCACCAGCTAAATTGGCACTGCAGCAATCGATGCGATGGTGTCAATTTAACGGATTTGGTGAAGACATGGTAAATCAATAGAGGGCATCTCCCATCAACAATTTTGTTCTCATGACGTAACTGCCCCACTATATTGACTTAAGTCCACCTCCACAAGCAGTGTAGTCGCGGTTGATGTAGTTTTGCGTTGCTTAAATTGACAGCTTTCTGGAGCTGTCCCACAAATGCTCTACAACATTGACAGTACAATCGATACAAGCATTCCTGGTGAGGATGTGCATCGCCAATACCAGGAGCAAAGTGTAAACAATGTACATGAGATCTAATTACTGTGGCAACTGTATGCTGATGTAAGTCAGATTGATTTAATTTTGTAGTGTAGACGTGGCCAGTAAGTCTTCCGGTAAGCCAGTAAGCCAAACCAGTTTCTCAGAGACAAAGGGCAAGCTGATGCCTCAAGTGTAAACAAGGCTGATGGGCCAACTACTTGCTAAGTGGCCATTCTTTGGCAGGAAAGGGGCAAAAAAAAATAAAAATCTACATCTTAGTAAAACAAACAGCATGGAAAGTCTCCTTCCACACAGACTGCCTGTTCTCCTGGCTCCCAGCTGGAAATACTTCCCAAAGGAAGGACAGGACTATAAGAAGATGCAGACACCCCAAGGCACCCCCACTTCTCCACCATTCATCGGTTCACTGCATGAGTATGAACAAAGGAAGCAGCCATTGAACAGAAATGGTCATGGCCTAAGAAGTTTATCCAGCAAGACTGTTGAGAGCATGTGGTGAGAAACTTTGAATTTAACAGTTTGTTAAGTTAGGCACTGGTTGCATTTTATCTTTATTTTTCTTGTAACCATTTTTGACTTTTAGAACTCATTACTTTGTTCATTTAAAATCTCTCTGTAGCTAATACACTTTTTTTTAATCTAACCCGGTGTGTTTGAACTGAAGTGTTTGGGAAACTCCCTTTGGGATAACAAGATGTGTGTATATCATTTCTAATAATAAAAAGAACCTTACTGTCCAGGAGAGGGCTGTGCAGTACAGGACATACATTTCTGGCAAGAAATTAGGACTGGGGGTGTGCTGGGAACACCTCACAATATAATCAAGGCTAGTAAGAGCCAAAGCATGGCTGGTTAGCTGCAGCGCGCGCACACACACACACACACGGGACTGACCTGTATGCTGTGGAAGCTGTTTATGTGCAGTCTAGACTAGAGGCTAAAGTAGCAAAGCAGTATAAAGGGCAGGGGTGATATAGATAGTCTGTTACAATTGTGTACAGGAATTATTGGCAGGATTTTGTGATGACTATGTGCTACTGCCTATGGTTGGAAGATAACAGAGGTGTGGACAGGACGCTAGTCTCACAGCACATATGCTGCCTTCTTCTGCATCAGCAAGACAGCACATGTAACAAACTTGTTAATTTATATAGTCTCTGGAGCAAGTGTCTGTAGCATCTCATGCCACTGTGAGGTGGTAAAAGGTACATGCTAATGCTCTTTACTTTAGTGTTCATTCTTAAAGGGTCTTTACAACCTTTTATAACTGACAAACATTTTTTTGGCTGGTATTGTACATTTAACTTCAGAAGTGATTTGTTTCTGAAATTTTTAGCACTGAAAACCCACTTAAATATTATTTTCAATAAACATGAATATACATTTAATTTCACTCTCAACATAAGAGGCTTTAAAGTAGCAGTACTTACCTGTGATGAAGGCCTCGGAGTTTACAGCTTTCTGTCAGCATCATTGTCACTTGCACTTCTGAGGCTTGATCTAAAAAAAGACAAGGCAAGAAGGAATTGTGACCATTACTTATTCTGGAAACAAACGAAAGTGTAATTTTTTTATAAAACTGGTTAAATAGACACACACAAGTGACCAGAACTGATTGTTAACAGGCCAGTTTAAATAAATCAAGTGAATAGACAGACCCAAGATCCTTCTAAAGTGAATGTATCTGCATTAAATGTCTTTATTTTCAACTTGTAGCCAGCTGTGGATATAAAAGACTAGCGAAAATACCCGGCGTTGCTCAGGTCAGTCGGAGGTGGGGAGGGGGCAGAGAACTGAGCGAGTACGGGGTCCGTTGGAGGGGGCAGAGAGCAAACCTGACACCGCCACCTCACCCCCCCCCGACCAAACCCGACACCCCCACCTCACTTACCCCTCGACCAACCCCGACTCACATTTTCACCCCCCCACCCAAACCCAACACCCCCATGTCACCCCCTACCAACCCCAACACCCCCTGACTAACCCCAACACCCACACCTCACCCCTCACCCACCCAGACACCTTCCCACCCACCCCAACCAAATCCAACACCCCCACCTCACCCCCCCGACCAAACCAGACACCCCCACCTCACTTACCCTCCGACCAAACCCAACTCGGGTCCGTCGGAGGTGGGGAGGGGGCAGAGAGCTGAGGGATTCCGGGGTCCGTCAGAGGGGGGAGGGGCAGAGAGCTGAGCGAGTGCGGTGTCTGTTGGAGGGGGTATTATGACATAATAGCTATGTCACAGAGAACAGCAGCTGCCCAGCTGATGTGATTAGCCTTTAAAGAATTTCACCCCTGGGGGGCGTCAGAGGTGAGATTTGAAAAATTTTCCACTCTTACGGTCATTAGGACCCCAAGACCTCTAACTGTACCAAATTTCAAGTCTCTAGCTCAAACGGTGTGGAAGGAGTAAGCATACATACATACACGCACGCATACACCATTTGACTTTTATATATAGAGATATTTTTTCACACTTCAACTGCACACTAAAGAATTTCCAATTTGATTTATTACTAGATTTATTAATTTTAACTAAATATCAAGTAAGATAGGTGAGTTTTGATGGCTAATTTCTTAACACTCCCCTTTTTTCACCACGACCCACAAAAAATAACCCATGCACTTGCAGCGAGAACTCTACAACAATCACATATTAGAGCAAAGAAAAAATTGACCAATTCAAAATAAGGTGTTTTTTTTTAATTATACATTTCCTCTCCTAATTTCTTTAAATGTCCTTTCAAAAACAAAACAAGGATTACACAAACACATTGGGGAAAACCCCTGACAAACTTTCTTACAACTGATCCAGAATCCTTCCTACCCTCACATATGCATAGCCAACCTATGGAATTCTCTTCCACAAGATCCTGAGTCCGAGCTTGGGAGGGTTCAAAATATCATATACTAGCATAAGTGCCCGGCGTTGCTCGGGTCAGTCGGAGGTGGGGAGGGGGCAGACAGTTGACACCCCCTGACCAACCCCAACACCCACCCTGACACCTTCCCACCCCCCCGATGAACCCCAACACCCCCCGGCTCACTTACCCCCCGACCAAACCCGACAACCCCACCTGACCCCCCAAAACAAACCCAACACCCCCACCTCACCCCCCGACCAAACCCGACACCCCCACCTCACCCCCTGAGCAAACCCGACACCCCCACCTCACCCCCCGACCGAACAGTGTATTTAATAATCTGTGTGCTACACAGTGCACCGTGAGCCGGGGGGGGGGGGGGGGTGTCGGGTTTGGTCGGGGGGTCAGGTGGGGGTGTTGGGTTTGCTTGGGGGGGTCAGGAGGGGTTGTCGGGTTTGGTCGGGGGGTAAGTGAGCCGGGGGGTGTAGGGTTTGGTCTGGGGGGGTGGGAAGGTGTTGGGGTGGGTGAGGGGTGAGTGTTGCGGTTGGTCAGGGGGTGTTGCGGTTGGTGGGGGGTTGAGGTGGGGGTGTCAGGTTTGCTTGGGGGGATGAGGTAGGGGTGTCGGGTTCGGTCGGGGGTAAGTGAGCCGGGGGGGTGTCGGGTTTGGTCTGGGGGGGTGGGAAGGTGTCGTGGTGGGTGAGGGGTGAGGGGTGGGTGTTGGGGTTGGTCAGGGGGTGTTGCGGTTGGTGGGGGGGGTGAGGTGGCGGTGTCGGGTTTGGTCGGGGGGTAAGTGAGCCGGGGGGGGTGTCGGGTTTGGTCTGGGCATCCACCCCAACACCTTCCCCCCCCAGACCAAACCCAACACCCACACCACACCCCTCGCCCCCCCGACACCTTCCCACCCCCCCAGACCAACCCCGACACCCCCCCAGCTCACTTACCCCCCGACCAAACCCGACACCCCCACCTCACCCCCCCAAGCAAACCCAACACCCCCACCTCACCCCCCCACCAACCGCAACACCCCCTGACCAACCCCAACACCCCCACCTCACCCCCCGACCGAACCCGACACCCCCACCTCACTTACCGTCCCACCAAACCCAACTCAGATCTGTCGCTGGGGGGGGAGGGTGCCCAGAGCCGAGGGATTCCGGGGACCTTCGCAGGTGGGGGGGGGGGGGCACAGAGCTGATGGAGTCCGGGGTTGAGGTGGGAGGGGCAGAGAACTGAGGGCTCTCCGGGGTTCCGTTGGGAGGGGGGAGGGGTAGAGAACTGAGGGATCTCCGGGGTTCCGTTGGGAGGGGGGAGGAGTAGAGAACTGAGGGATCTCCGGGGTTCCGTTGGGAGGGGGGAGGGGCAGAGAACTGAGGGATCTCCGGGGTTCCGTTGGGAGGGGGAAGGGGCAGAGAACTGAGGGATCTCTGGGGTTCCGTTGGGAGGGGGGAAGGGCAGAGAACTGAGGGATCTCTGGGGTTCTGTTGGGAGGGGGGAGGGGCAGAGAACTGAGGGATCTCCGGGGTTCCGTTGGGAGGGGGGAGGGGCAGAGAACTGAGGGATCTCCGGGGTTCCGTTGGAGGAGGGAGGGGTGAGCTGAGCGAGTGAGGTGTCTGTTGGAGGGGGGTATTATGACATCATCACCACCTAACCGCCCAGCCGATGTGATTGGCCCTGAAAGACTTTCACCCCTGGGGGCGTCAGAGGTGAGATCCGAAAATTTTTCGACCCTTACCAGCATCTAGATCCCAAGACCCCTCACTGTACCAAATTTCAAGTCTCTGGCTCAAACGGTGCGGGAGGAGTTCGCAGTCATACGTACATACATACATACACACATACATACACCACTTGACTTTTATATATATAGATAGATTAAGTTAAGTTAGATAAGATACAAATGTAAAATTAATAAACCCTTTTACCTAGGAGATAAGTCAACTGGTTGGTGAGAGCAAAGAGTTTCCTGCAATGGAATGTTGCTTTATTAAAGTCCATTATGAGGGAGCCACACCTTAATCTGCAACATCTGGTATTGATTGCCTTTTGACGAGGATAGTGAATCACTGGTTTAATTTTATATGACAATTTCATGTGAGCAATCCTATGTTTGGTCTAACCCTCACCTGTAGCGCTTCATGCCTGGAAGCATTAAGAGTTTCCCAGTGAGGCAAGAAGGGATGTTTCTGAGCAGGGAGATGGGTGTTTGAAGACATTCTGAGCTGGGAGGGAGCAGTGAGAATTGGTTTGGTGAAGTGAAAAAGGGAGTAGAGTCAATTGGTGAATGAGTGTGCACGTAAAGAGATGCTGGGAGGACAGAGGGAAGGGAAGGTGCTTGAGAAGTATCACAGGGATAAATGTAGCTGTGTTGGTCCCAGAATATTAGAGAGAAGGTGGGCTAAGTAATATATTTTCTTGAATCAATTTCTATTGGTGAAAGACAAGCTTTTGAGCTACACAGAGCTCTTCAGGGATATACATAATTTTCTCCCTACCTGGCATCCTTTACAGCAGGACAGTTACTGTACAAAATCCCCTAGTGGATTGTTGAGTAAGGTACTCCATTCACATTTCCTACTGCCATTCCTACAGAGCAGAATTAAGGTTATCTTGTGGGAGAAGCTGCACCTTAACTGCATTTTGCAGAGTATAGAAATCTGTGTAGTATTTTTTGCAACAGAAGACTTTTGGGGGGGGATATATGCTGCTGAGGCCTTAACTGAGCATTTCCTGGTTTTATAAGGCCTGACATCTCATGTTATGAAAGGGTATGGTGAGCTTTCAGGTAAGCAATTTAAATATGCAGTGGAGACAAAAATTCCTATGTAGTCTTGTGCATCAAATGAGAGAAACCTCCACGTTTTATTAAGATGGAGGCTTTGTGTACACTACAGAATTTTGTTGACCCTATATCACCCTAACTGGCCTCCAGGAGATGTCCCACAATGCCTATCATGACCACTCTGGTCAGCAGTTTGAACTCTGCTGCCCTGAAGTTACACTGGCATATGCCCGCCCCCCATTTGATGCCTGGGAATTTCTGAAATTCCTCTTCCTGTTTGCTCAGCCTGGACTGTTCACACAGCATGTTCCCAGCTGACCATGCTGGCTTTCCGCCACAGACATGGTCCTGCTTGGAGTACACCAGAGCTGTTGGATCTGTGGGGAGAGGAGGCTGTGCTGTTTCAGCTTTGCTCAAGCTGTAGGAATTTTGGTATCTATGGGCAGATTGCTTGTGGGATGCAGGACAAGGGGCACGAAAGGGACATGCAGCAGTACCATGCTAAGATCAAGGAGCTCAGACAGGCATACCAGAAGGTAAGGGAGGCCAAGCATCCCTCTGGTGCAGCACCGAAGACATGCTGCTTTTATGAGAAGCTTCAAGCCCATCCTAGTGCCACCACCAAGAACCCCTTGGATACCTCAGGGAGACTGGAGGTAACAGCCAGAAGAGTCAACCCCAAAGACCAAGTGGGAGATGAGGAAGTGGAGTTGGAGGGGAATGTGGGACATGTGCTAGGGTCATCTGATGATGTGGCAAGCCAGAACCTAATTTTGACCCTTGGGGGTCTAGCCAGTCCCAGCACACCGGTTCTGGTGTGCATGAAGCAGGAGAGGCAAGCTCTGGTAAGCATGCCTTTTGCTTTGATATGCACAGTGATAGCAGAATGAGGTCTCATTTACTTTGTTATAGGACACAGGAGTGATAAGAGAAATTAACAACAGAGTCTACACAGCTATGCAGTAGGTGACCAGTGGAAATGTTTGTCCCTGCAATCCTCCATAGTGATCTCCAGGAAGCTTTCCTCTAGATACTCTGTAATCCTCTGCCCAAGGTTCCCTGGAAGAGCTGCCTTGTTTCTCCCACACCCTGTAGGAAACTTTGCCATGCTAACCAGCAATTATTTCTCCAGGGACCAAAGTGGCACACAGGCATACAGACCCTTTTTGAAGCCACACACATGCAGGAGCTGCACCCTAGGATACTCTCAGGAGCGAGATATCAGGTTCCATTACCCCAGCTTACGGAAAAAAGAGTTGTAAGAGAATCTTCCTTCCCTCCACTCTAAACTCTAGGGTAAAAGGGGAGGGGGGGTCTCTTATGCAGACCACTAACTTTAAGTTACTTTTCCTACCTAAGTTAAATCTTTTCCCCCAAAAACCCAACTCTTTCAGTTGGGGATTGGATCCAGCTGCCACCACCAATGCTACTATTCCAAACCCATGGACTGGGGCACATTGGAACCCCCGAGACCACCACCTCCCTCTTCCTGGGAGATCGGGACACACAGATTCCGCTCCACCCCCTCCCTTTCAGCCTAGGAGAGAGATTCCAGCCATTCCTCTCTGGGAGCCTGTCACAGATTCTAAGCTCAGATCACTTCAATGGAACTACAGACAATTCTTATAGGTATAAAAAGTTTAATAAAGAAAGAAACAAAGCATACAACTAATACAAACTTCACAGATATAAAGCTTTCTAACCTAAGTCTCCTTGCATAAATTAGCCCCCTCCCCAGGGATCTCTCTCTCTGCTGAACTTTACAGTGTAAGAACACCAGAGATCAAGTACAAACCTTATGCAATCAATTGTTCAACTTACTGCTCATCTAACTTATGAATATATGAAGGAAAAGGAGAGATGAGTTTCCATAGCTGGAGAAAGATGGAGTCAGCCCAAAAGCCTCGGACGAACTGAGACTAACTTCCTGGTTTGTCTGTAGGTAGGCTACTCTGACGTTACCCCCCTCTCCTGTTCAGTTAACCCCTAACAGGTAAAACAGAAACTCCAAGGCACTTTACACTCATGACAAGAATGCAGTATTTAGAATATTCTCCCTAAGCATATGTAGTGACCCTCTTTGCAAACCTCCAGACCTTTTGTCCTTTTTGCCCATTTCCCCTTCCCCCACTGAACTCACGATATTTTGGACTCTCGCCGAGCTGTGTGCTAGCCAAGGAACAATGAGAAAGGTGTGTGACACTTTCGTGATTCACAGCTGTGTGCACTCACAACACTGCCTCTGTTCATTGTTTCTTTGGTTTCTGCAGATGTGTCCTTGAGGACCAACTCCTACACAGCAGCGGAGCCCCTCCATCTGATAAGGAGGTGAACCCGCAGGAGTAAAGACGGTATGTTTCACGAAGTGCTGTAGTCAACAGATACAGCAGACAGCAAAACAAGAGTGTGGAGGGAGACAGTTAATGACAAATTTAGACTGGATAGCCTGGAAAGGGGAGAGGATGATAAAGCTACTGGAAGGCCAGACAGATAATGAAGTCCCTTATAGCGCTGCAGTCTGCGCACATCCGTACATGACTCCCCCTGCAGCCAATACAGAATGCCATTCCATGCCCTCCGCAAACTCCCTCAACACATTCCTCACTTGTGCCTGTTCCTTCGCAGTACCCCTTGCACCCCCTCCCTAAAGACTAGTTTCATGATGAAAGCTGGAGTTACTGCTGTGACAGTATTAACTGAGAGACTTCCTCACTTTATCCTTTAATTAAAGTGTAGTCTTTGAATCAAATGAGTGTGTCATGCACATGGTATTTGCTGCTAAAATTCAAACAGTGGCTATAGGCAGGAACATTAGCTCATTACAATTAAAGCTCAGGAAGAAAGCATTATGGGGGTAATTCAAGGCAATAAGTAAACACTGCCTGGCCAAATGCATCACAGTCTCTAGATACATTACTGGGGCTCTGTGTTCCCTGTAAGCTGTGCACTTGCGCAGCCACACAGGAGAGATGTAAGTACTGCCCAGGTGATAGCAGAGCATGCACAGCCAGCAGCATGTGTTCAGGTGCTCCCCCCCCCCCATTGCTACAGCTGCTCCCAGGTCCCTCCTGCTGGCTGTCCCCCTCCTCTGTACCCCATCTCAGCAGAGCAGGACAGAGGGGACAGCCTGGCTCAGGAGGACTTGGAGCTGCTGCAATTTGAGTGCATGTGTTTCTTAAAGGGATGGTGCACTTTTTTTTGAGATTTCCTCAGTAGCCAGCTTAGTGTGTCTCTCTCTCTCTCTCTCTCTCTCTCTCTCTCTCACATGCGCCCCCACCCTATGTACCCCAAATTCACAGAGCAGGGGAGGGGAAATAGCAGGGCTCGGGACAGAGCAGGAGACTTTCAGTGAGCATCTTAGAGAGACAGTGCAAGGCTTTCTCCAGCACACACACACACACACACACAGTGTCTCTTTCACACTCACCTCCAACACCCTTATATTGTTGTTGTTACTTCTTGATACTTTCTGCATTGCACATATATTCTTTATAATTTTATTCTTTCGAAGTGTTATATTAATGTTTTCACTGGTTTATGCATTTCATAATTTTTACTTCTCTTACACTTAAAATTTAATTCTTTGAGAAGTGAGTTCTAAAATGCCTAACCTGTCCAGGCTGGAGTAATTATCCCTACAGTAATTTTTTTTAAAAAAAATTATATCTAGGTTCTTTGTTTCTACTGATGGCGCACACAGGCACATACCTCGGGGCACACAAAACATATTCCACACAAGGAAGAAAGGAGAGCAGCAGAATACAGACCCTGGACTTCAGAAAAGCAGACACTGACTCCCTCTGGGAACAGATAGGCAAGGTCCCCTGGGAGAATAACGTGACAGGGAGGAGTCCAGGAGAGCTGGCTGTAAACAATCGTTATGGAGGTTGCAGCAACGAACCATCCTGATGTGTGGAAAGAACAGCAAATATGGCAGGCGACCAGCTTGGCTTAACAGTGAAATCCTTGCTGATCTTAAACACAAAAAAGAATCTTACAAGAAGTGAAAGATTGGAAATGACCAGAAAGGAGTATAAAAATATTGCTCAGGCATGCAGGAGTGAAATCAGGAAGGCCAAATTACACTTACAAATGCAGCTAGCAAGGGATGTTAAGAGTAACAAGAAGGGTTTCTTCAGGTATGTTAGCAACAAGAAGAAAATCAAGGAAAGTGTGGGCCCCTTATTGAATGAGGAAGGCAACCTCGTGACAGAGGATGTGGAAAAAAACTAATGTACTCAGTGCTTTTTTTTTTTTTTTTTGCCTCTGTCTTCACAAACAAGGTTAGCTCCCAGACTACTGCACTGTGCAGCACAGTATGGGAAAGAGGTGACCAGCCCTCTGTGGAGAAAGAAGTGGTTCCGGACCATTTAGAAAAGCTGAATGAACAAGTCCATGGGGCTAGACACACTGTATCTGAGGGTGCTAAAGGAGTTGGCCAATGTGATTGCAGAGCCATTGGCTACTATCTTTGAAAACTCCTGGTGATCGGGGAAGGTCCAGGAGGACTGGAAAAAAACTAATGTAGTGCTCATCTTTAAAAAAAAGGAGGAGGAGGATCCGGGGAACTACAGGCCAGTCAGCCTCACCTCAGCCCCTGGAAAAATCATGGAGCAAGTCCTCAAGGAATCAATTCTGAAGAACTTAGAGGAGTGATCAGAACAGTCAGCATGGATTCACCAAGGGCAAGTCATGCCTGACTAACTTAATTACCTTCTATAACGAGATAACTGGCTGTGTGGATGAGGGGAAAGCAGTGGACGTGTTATTCCTTGACTTTAGCAAAGCTTTTGATACGGTCTCCCACAGTATTCCTACCAGCAAGTTAAAGTAGTATGGGCTGGATGGACTGCTAGGTGAATAGAAAGCTGACTAGATTGTCAGGCTCAACAGGCCCTGATCAATGGCTCCATGTCTAGTTGGCAGCCGGTATCAAGCAGAGTGCCCCACGGGTCGGTCCTGGGGCTGGTTTTGTTCAATATCTTTATTAATGATCTGGAAGATGGTGTGGACCGCACCTCAGCAAGTTTGCAGATGACACTAAACTGGGAGGAGTGGTAGATAGGCTAGAGGGTAGGGATAGGATACAAAGGGACCAGACAAATTAGAGGATTGTGACAAAAGAAATCTGATGAGGTTCAACAAGGACAAGTGCAAAGTCCTGCACTTTGGACAAAAGAATGCCAGGCACTGCTACAGACTAGGGACTGAATGACTAGGCAGCAATTCTGCAGAAAAGGACTTGGGGTTTACAGTGGATGAGTCAACTGTGTGCCCTTGTTGCCAAGAAGGCTAACAGCATTTTGGATTGTATAATTAGGGGCATTGCCAGCAGATCAAAGGACATGATCATTCCCCTCTATTCAGCATTGGTGAGGCCTCATCTGGAGTACTGTGTCCAGTTTTGGGCCCCACACTATAAGGAGGATGTGGAAAAATTGGAAAGAATCCAGAGGAGAGCAACAAAAAAGATCAGGGGGCTGGAGCACATGACTCATGAGGAGAGGCTGAGGGAACTGGGATTATTTAATCTGCAGAAGAGAAGAATGAGGAGAGATTTGATAGCTGCTTTCAACTACCTGAAAGGGGGTTCCAAAGAGGATGGATCTAGACTGTTCTCAGTGGTACCAGATGACCGAACAAGGAGTAATGGTCTCAAGTTGCAGAGGTGGAGGTTTAAGTTAGATATTAGGAAAAACTTTTTCACTAGGAGGGTGGTGAAGCATTGGAATGGGTTACCTAGGGAGGTGGTGGAATCTCCTTCCTTAGAGGTTTTTAAGGTCAGGCTTGACAAAGCCCTGGCTGATATGATTTAGTTGGGGATTGGTCCTGCTTTGAGCAGGGGGTTCTATCACCCGAGGTCCCTTCCAACTCAGATATTCTATGATTCTATGGGAAAAAAATTAAGAGGAAACAGCTGGGGCTCACTGTTAAAATGCTCCTTCAAAGCCTCCCTGATTAGAAGAGCCCCACCACTGAGCCCGTTTATTTGCCCTAGTATCTGGCTGCTCAAAATCAGCAACCAGATGATCCACCTCAGCACTCCACACTGGGGAAGCTTTTCCCCCTTCATTCCGCAAATATTATGCAGAGCACAGCAGGCTTCTACGACCATCGGAATATTGTCCTTATTGAGTCTGATCTGCCAAAAAGGCAGCACCAGTGACTTTTTAATCTGCCAAAGGTACATTCAACAGTCATTCAGCACCAGCTCAGCCTGTTGTTGAAGCACTTCTTGTTGCTGTCTAGGTTCCTTTGTGAGCCATGGGTGCAAGGCATAGGTGAGGTCTCCCAGAATTGCTATGGCATTTCTACATCCCCCACTGGAATCTTCTGATCTTGAAAGAAAGTCCCAGCATGCAGCTTTCTATACAGTCCAGTGTTCCTAAAGATGCATGCATCATGAATCTTCCCTGACTAATCCACACTGATGTCAGTGAAACACCCCAGTGGTCCACCAGCGCCTGAAGTAGCTCTTATGGTTGATGTATGCCATTGCAAGATGGTTTGGGAGCAAAACTAGAATATGCAGTGCCATCTATTGCCTCGCTACAGGTAGGGAATCCCATTGCTGCAAACTATCAGGTATTTCCTGCATATTACTCAAAGTCACAGTCCTTCATAGCAGGAGGCGATTAATGGCCTATACACTTGCATCATCACAACCCCTATGATGGGCTTTCTAACTCCAAACTGATTCACGATTGATCAGTAGCAATCTGGAGTTGCCAGCTTCCACACAACAATCGCCACTCACTTTTCCACTGTGACGGCAGCCCTCATTCTGGTGTCCTTGCTCTGCTTTTCTGGGGCAAGTGGTGCACAGATTTCCAGGAAGGTGGCTTTACATATCCAAAACTTCTGCAGCCATCGCCCGTCATCTCATACCTGCATCATGACCCGATCCCACCAGTCAGTGCTCATTTCCTGAGCCCAATATTGACAGTCCACGGTGTGCAGTTGCTCTGTGAATGCCAGCAGCAATTTTGAATGATTTCTTTCCATTGCCCACAGCAGGGCAGGCCCCACAGACTCACTTTGTTCCACTGCTCATGAAACACTGCAGGACCAGCTGCATTGTGCCCATAATGCTGATCACCCGACTGGTCAACAATTCAGGATCCATGCTTTCAGGCAGAGATAGCAGGCGTACAGTTTACAGAAGCTGTTCAAGAACAGCACAAAACAAGGTCGGAAGCTCATGGAATGATGGGACAGAACGAACAGCATCATGGGACAGTGAGCATGCCCCCAAGCCTAACTATGACCTGTTCCCAGATCTCCCAGTGACAGGAGGTGATGAGTTGCACAGTGGAATAGCTACCCACAATGCTATGCTCTCTTTGTCGATGCAAGGGCACAGACTGAGGACACTGTGCCAACACAAGGAGTTGTATGGATGTGCACAATCTACATAATTAAAGCACCTTAAGCTGAATAATGTCTGTAGCATGGCCAGAGTTATACAAGCAATACAGCCCTGTCATTTATGAGACAGACTGTTAAAATTGGTTTTTATGAATAGCTGAACCTTTTTCTTTGGTCACACTTTCCAGAAAAATGCAGCCTCCAGAAGAGACTAGACTTGAAAAATTCCAGGCCAAAACGTAAATTGCAAGAAGTTATAGGCCACTGGAAATGACATCTCAGAATAATGCATTTTTAGGGGTTTTTTTTTGTTAGTTATGCATAGGCAACTGTAATTACCAATTTCACACACACTATAAGTGAGCCCAGAACTACTACATTGTGAGGAAAGAGATTATTGATTTTTTTGTTTTATTTTAAAACCTGTAAGCTTGGCTTGTATACCTTCACAGAAAGAGGAACTGACCCGGCGCTCAGATAACTAGTTTTGGGGTATTTTAAAATTAGAAGTTATGTAGCAATAATCTCATGTTCCAGGTCAGAAGGTAGTTTAAACTGGCTTTAAAGTCTACAGAACAAGTTACGCCTGTTTAGAAAAAACTCCTACAGTGACAATGAATTCATCCATCTCTTCACAGTAACACTGTTGCAGACAGAATATAGTGCTTTGTCAATGCCCTTCCTCTCTCCACCATTAAATCCAACAATGGCTCACTGAAAAACTATGGTATGTTCCATTGTTTCCTTTCAGCTCAGAAAGAACATTATATTTTAGGGGTAGAGCTCCCAGAGGATGATTGACTCCCATTCAAGTATATATGGAAATCCAAATCTTATCTTGTGAAACAGTTCCAGCATCTGTATTGTGTATTCTTATCAATATTATTTCCTTGTTTTCTATAAGTCAACCTGTTTCGGCAGGAAAACAAAATTATATAAATGCAACACATTCAGGACACACAATAAGCGCACAAAGCCAAATCCTGCTCCAAGTTACACCAACAACAATGTAGAGGAACCACATGAGAGTCAATGTAATTATTCTGGATTTACATCAGTTGTAGCACAAAAGAATCTGGTCCACTACTTCCAAAGTTTCTTTGGAAGAATGACTCATGGCCAAAAGGATAAATGGATAAAAATAATGCAATTGCCCTGTTGCAGTTATTATAATTCATTTTAATAGCTATTTTTTCATTAGTTATACTGGCCAGGACACTAAAAAATTGTGATATAATTGGGGTCGTAAATCCATATTTAGGAACCAAAATAAGTAGCCTGATCTTCAAGAATTCCAAGCACCTAGAAGCTCCTATAGTCATCCAGGTTTCAATGTCCTGACATTCATGTAATGAAGAATGATTTTGATAGTGTCTATTTGTACCCCTGGAGGATCTAGAATTATATATAATGAAGTTCTACAATTGTCCTGCATCAGTTGTGCTGTACTGTAGATACAACTCACAACAGTGCACACAGAGCTCTTCAGCACCTACTTCCTTTGACATAAGAGTATTATGTTCTTATAACATTTTTCAGGATGCAGCCCAGCACCTGTAGTGCTAGCATTGTGGGGAATCTTTACACTGAGGCTCAACTATGGTGACTCCTTATAGAGCAGCGGTTCCCAAACTTTTTGAGACCGCGACCCCTCTTCCGGCTGCGCGCCGGCCCCCAGTCCCCGCCGCGGGCAGGCTCCCGGCTGCGCGCCGGCTCCCAGTCCCCGCCGCTCGCGACCCCCCAGTTTGAGAAACACTGTTATAGAGAACTTAACTTCCTGTACTTGGGCCACAGAGCAATTCTGTGAAATCATGTGTCAAATCTCTTGTTGCAAAGACTCTTATGGGCAATGCTATTAAGAGACCACATTTTCCAAAACTATGACACTGAATTCATGTGTCAAGTTGCAATTCTGAGTGTCACTTTACAGTAGGGCGACCAGATAGCAAGTGTGAAAAATCGGGATGGGGTGGGTGGTAATCGGAGCCTATATAAGAAAGATCCAAAAATCAGGACTGTCCCTATAAAATTGGGACATCTGGTCACCCTACTTTATAGCGCTGCAACTTTCTTGCTCAGGGGAAAAAACACCCCCGAGTGCTGCAAGTTTCAGAGCTGTAAAGTGCCACTATAGACAGTGCACCGGCTCTGGAAACCTTTGACATTTCTCAGCATAGAGAGCTCACAGAGCTAAGGAAGATGCTGCTGAGGTAGCTGAGGAGGCTGAGAGAGTACTGGAATCACAGACCATCAATGTGGAATCAGTAGGCAGGCAAAGCTGGCAGCTGCTGCAGCAGGTTGGGAGGGGGGAGGGGAGAGACTGCTGTGCTGTGCAGAGCCACAGACTGACATGGGAGGGGGTGGGGGGGTTCCCGCCCAGGCTTGGTTGCTCAGGTTGCTATCTGAACTTAAAGTGACAGCATGCAGACACACTTCTCCCAACACACGCACTTCCCCAACACACACACACGTTTCTGTCTCTCCCTCCTGTCCCCCCCACACACTCCCCATCTCACACACCTTCCCCCCCTCGCCCCACCATACACTTCAGTTAAAAAGCAGTTCACAATCTAGTAAGATGACCATGGAATGATGGAATTAAGAAGCCAGCATCATGTGATGCTGGACCTGTGCCATAAAGCAGGGCTGTCCTTAGGCATATGCAGCATGCAACTGAGTAGGGCACCTGAAAATTTGGGGCACCACTGGGTTGGAGTGTCCACCCCCCTACCTCTTCCTATCTACGATCTGACCCTTCCTGCAGGCTGAAGCCAGGCGAGTCTTCCTCCTGAGGGAATCTAGTAACTTAAAAGTGAAAAAGTGTTCCAGCCTGCCAAACCTTTGAGCACAACATTGAAACTGTTAAAAGAACCATTCAAGTGATAATGAAGCCATTTAACAAGCATATGCAAAGCCCCAGGTATATACTGTCAAGTTTCTGAATTTACTGACAAAAACAGATGTGCATTCCTCTAATGTTTACTCAGAGCATGTTAGTCTACAGCAGTGTGTGGTATGAGGACTTAACAGAGCCCTCACTCAGAAGAAAAAAAAAAGTTCCATTTAGCCGCGTTGCTCCGAATATCCACAGACTAAACGGCAGGGTAAGGGTTAAGGAACTTAGGCTATTTATTTCAGCGCGCTGAAAGACTGAATTCAAAACAAAGAGTCAGTCCGGCGTAGCATGATACCATGATATTTATAGAGCTAACATTTCCGTATACATCACACTAACATCTACCAATTACACTAGAGCAAGCATGTTACTTTATATATGGACACTTCCGATTCTTTATACTTAAGCATGCTCTAGCACCATCTTGTGGCGTAAACATATATTGCAGTATAAATTGTTAATTCCCTATGCTTTATATATATCAACTCTTTTGTAACTAATCAAAGGAAAAGCTAACCTTGAGCAGAGAAGGAGTTGCCGTTCTCAAGCATTCTTGCATTAATTTGGCCATCTGGCATTTTATATTCTCTTACTCCCTTTAAATTCCCAGCCGCCTGCTTATCTACTTTGTTTCTATGGGCCTTGAGACTAGCTAGCTTAATTGATACAGAACTCACTAGGACATTGTGGTGTTACTATAAATACACCAGGTGCATATTGTTTATTCCAACCTGCAGGCAAAGAGCAGCCTTATTTTCCCACAAGTGGTTCCCAAACTTTAACAACCTGCCACTAAACAACTCCTTTCACTAAAATGTCAAGTCTCTCCAATCCCCTCTTAAAAATGAATATTTCCAGAGATTTTTTCTTTTACCTGAGTATAAATTATAAAAGCAGCGATCTTGGAAATATAAAATTTGTTTTTATGACATGCTTATTATATGCTATTATTACTTATCATTACAGTATTTTGATTACATTATGAAAACGGCAACACTCTGCCAAGATCTCACTTTTGAAGCTTGTATCACTTTGAATAAGCGTGTTATAAGACAAAACTCCTATGTTTCATCAAGAAGTATCAAATATGAAACAGCATGAAGGTATTTAAGAAGCCAACTCCAAGAGTTCCTCCTACACAAACATTCAGGTCTTGGGCAGTCCAGGCAAACAATGCACATTACAACAAAGCTTAAACTTAAACAATTTTAAAAACAATACTAGCTGCCTATTTAACTTTAAAATCAGCAAGAAAATATCCACCTCCCTTTCCATTTCTTATAAAGAGTCTTGAAGTTTGAATCTCCTCAGTGTGATATATATACTTGCTTTCATCTGCCTAGCTCTTGGAAGTCCAGGGGCTGCTGGTCGGGGGCCCTATGGACAGCTCTGTCCGTCATTAGGGAAGTTTTCCCCTGAGAACTCCCTGTAATATTTCACAAACCTCCAGGGGTTCACAAACCCCAGTTTGGGAACCACTGGTCTACAGGACCTTAGCTTAAAATCTGCTTTAAAAAAGCTGGGTTTTTTCCACCTCTAAGGCAAACCAAACCAACCAAACAGGAAAGACTTTGGTTTCACCCCACTGGCTAAACACATCTATCCTCGCCCCCAACCCCTAGGCAGCCATGAGGCATAGGTGAAGCCATTTAATAATACTGCGTAGGGCTCCATAAATCCAAAGGATGGCCCTCTCATGAGCCATTGCAAACCCTTCCCAAAAGGCCCAGAGGCCAGTTGCAGTGTGATAGCTACCCACTGTGCACTGCTCTGTGCCAATGAAAGAGCTGCTTCTGTGGAGGTGCTGTGTCAACACAGAGAGCATAATGTGGACATGCAGCAGCTCTTTAATTAATTATATCTGGATTATTTTTTTAAAAAATCTTAATTTGCTTAATATCCAAGATGAGAGTTCAGGAATCTGTTTCTTCTGAGAAGCTCAAACACCTTAGACTGAAATTCCAAAAGCTACTGGCAAAGGAATAACAAGAGGTTCATTGCTTAAAGGGCTCTCCCTTGAAAAGAAATAGCTAAGACAGTAAGACAGCTCCTGCCTAGAAGAACTGGTTACTCAGAGGATTGGTCGTCTTGGCAACAAGGTCAATAGGGTCTCTGGTCACCTTTCAAGGCTGATGAGAGTCAAGTAACAGGGGAAACTGAAAAGTTATGAAAAGGGATCAATCTGGGGTACTCGGCCATTTTATTCCACCGAAGGACAAAGGAGAAGCAACCAAATAAATAGCAGCCTGACAAGGCAGGGGACTCTGCATACCTACCTGAACACAAATGGTCCTCCGATGAATTCCAAGGGAAGGGTGAGCTAGTAAGGGGCATTGTGTTTAGGATGTTTGTTGTGTGCTATGTGATCTGTGCTATCTTGTGCTTTATCTGTTAAGTAAAAAAGCAATGGTGTTATAAATCACAGACATTTAGCACAAGATTCTACTTTGTACTTACCACTAGCCTCCTGAGAGTTAAATGGCAACCCAGAAGGTTCACATTTTGGGGTGGAGTTCTGGGAGAGGGAGTGTTTACACTATGGGGTAGCCTGAGAAGTCAGCTCTGATCCAGGGGACAGGCAGCTGGACAACAGGTTCCAGCTTTAAGGAGCGGGTGCTAGAAAGTAGATCTGTATTTCAAGAATGTGCCTAGAATGCCCCAAATTGGGACAAGTGGCTGAGCTCCATTCAGGCTCAAGCCTTAAAACACCTGGGGATCAGCAGTTGGTTTCCTGCATAGCAGTCTAGTGAGTAGACCAGAGGGGGTGCTCAACTGGGACCTGTGAGATGTTACGAACACTATTGGAGAAACAGGATCCTGGGAGGGTAAGAACACCTTTCAGTTTACTTTGTATAATGTAGCTATGTGTACTTTTACGACTACAAAGATACTGACTTAAGATCAAACATTTTTGCATTAAAAAAAATCCATTCACTTTTGAAAGTACTTCCCTATAAACTCAAATAATTTTAGTGGCACACTGTGAATGAACGGTTGCACCACGTGCACTGAAACCTTATAACCTTTAACAAAACTGCACACAAACAAGCTCCTGTCCTCTTGCTATTTCACGTGCCACAAGCCTTTAACTCTTCTTAACATGTTCTCCCCTCTAACAAGCCCTGCATGAACCTGAGAAGAGCCAAGACACAAGACTTGCCTTCAACTGGTTTGTGGCAGGCTGAAATAGATGTCAAATGAACACAGGTAGCACTTGTCTGAGCCAAACAGATAAATTAAGAAGAAAGTCACCCAGTTTGTATGTTTGTGACTTGTCAGCTGTCCAACATGGCCTGTTTGCATCATGCTGGCAATCTTTCACTTAAAGGTCCTCTGAATGTATCTTAGTTTCTCTGAAGGAGCCTGAATCATCTGACAACACACCATGGTTCCTAAGGTGGGGGGAGGGATAGCTCAGTATTTTGAGCATTGGCCTCCTAAACTCAGGGTTGCGAGTTCAATCCTTGAGGGGGCCGTTTAGGATATGGGGCAAAAATCTGTTGGATGATTTAACTGGAGATTGGTCCCCCTTTGAGCAAGGGGTTGGACTAGATCTCCTGAGGTCCCTTTCAACCCTGATATCCTATGATTCTTAAGTTCTACTTGGTCAGCAACTATGCTGATGAGACAGACTCCATTTGGAGATGCAGTTAGACTGAGCAATGATCCAGGGACAATTCCAACAAATAGGCTTGTCACAACCATCTGCAGTAGATTTTAGAATCCTTGATCAGTATAGATAGGGCAACTAAGAACTGAAATTCTCTTCTTGGAGCTTAGCAAGGACTCTTGTTACCAGCCTCTTACCAGGGCTGCCCTCTTTTAGTGTTGTGAGCAGAAGACTGGTAATTTCTTGTTCAGATAGTGGCAAAGATCCAGTTCTACAGGTCTCCACTGGAGGAAGACCTGAACCCCACTTCCTGATCCAGGGGCCAGTTGTGAAGGTTCAGCACTACTGCCTAAGGCTGCCTCAGTGTTCTTCCCAGTACCAGATAAGGGGCACCTACATTTCTTCTAGGACTTTGCTCATTTCTATATCTGTATGGCTTCCTGTTATAATTGGTACTCAGTTTTCCACCCCACAATCCCATATCTTTCGCTAATGATCAGCGCTTTCAGGGTCGTCTGTATCTGTGAATCTTCTTACTCCAAGGAATGTCTTCAGTTGAGATACATAAATGTTCCTATTTTTATTCATGAAGGCCACAAATTCATGATATTTGGATATTCATAGCAGTGTCCCCTTGGAGGAGAGGAGAGAACACAATATAAAGTTACCTACAGATGTGAAAGAAGGTAACGCTTTCTTAATAGTTACAAGGACATTACAGCATGTAGGCATCTGTCTACTGAAGGCAGCATCAGATGACTGGATATGGTATGAACAGGTGATTGTTTTACAGATTTGTCTTATAAAGGCACATGATCTTTCTGCTTATGAAGTTGACACAGTTCTGAAGGAAGGAGCTCTCATTTTGCAGTTTCTAGGGAAAGAGCTCCCAAATCACTTTAGCTTTCAGTGTCTCTATCAAACAGGCCACTTTAAACATTGGAAAGTAATGAAATACTTCCATGAATGGGTCAAAATGGAGAGCCAGTAAGGACACTGAAAACCATTGAAAATCTTAAGTACCCAGAACCCAAGCCATGTCCTATTGTAATGGACACAATAGGTGTTCTTTCTGTGCTGTTAAACAATCTCTGTGTATCCCCAAGACTGATTTCGAGCAGGCAGATACTTAAAGTGACAACAATTAATTTCTTCATCTAAGCTGCAAACCCCTAAAGCAGGGGTCTCCAAACTTTTCAGCCCGAGGGCCGCATTAACTATCAAATAGCAGTTCGGGGGCCGACAACACACTCGAGGTCCAAATAAAAAAGAATCAAAACATGGATGTTGTTTTTAATTATTTATTTAATATTATTTATTCAGTTATTATTTAATAACACATTGATACACTACACATGAACACCTGTTCACTACACCTGAACACTACACCTGAACACCTGTTCACTACACATGAACACTACACATGAACACCTGTTCACTACACATCAACCCCCCAACTGACCCACCCAGGTCTCTCCCCCCAAAACCTCCTTTCCTCCAACCCCCAACTGACCCACCCAGCCAGGTCTCTCCCCCCAAAACCTCCTTTCCTCCAACCCCCAACTGACCCACCCAGGTCTCTCCCCCCTAAACCTCCTTTCCTCCAACCCCCAACTGACCCACCCAGCCAGGTCTCTCCCCCCAAAACCTCCTTTCCTCCAACCCCCAACTGACCCACCCAGCCAGGTCTCTCCCCCCAAAACCTCCTTTCCTCCAACCCTCCCCCCCAAATGACCCACCCAGGTCTCTCCCCCCAAAACCTCCTTTCCTCCAACCCCCCCCCCCCAAATGACCCACCCAGCCAGGTCTCTCCCCCCCAAACCTCCTTTCCTCCAACCCCCAACTGACCCACCCAGCCAGGTCTCTCCCCCCCAAACCTCCTTTCCTCCAACCCCCCCCCCAAATGACCCACCCAGCCAGGTCTCTCCCCCCCAAACCTCCTTTCCTCCAACCCCCAACTGACCCACCCAGCCAGGTCTCTCCCCCCAAAACCTCCTTTCCTCCAACCCCCCCCCCAAATGACCCACCCAGCCAGGACTCTCCCCCCCAAACCTCCTTTCCTCCAACCCCCAACTGACCCACCCAGCCAGGTCTCTCCCCCCAAAACCTCCTTTCCTCCAACCCCCCCCCCCCAAATGACCCACCCAGCCAGGTCTCTCCCCCCCAAACCTCCTTTCCTCCAACCCCCAACTGACCCACCCAGGTAGGTCTCTCCCCCCCAAAACCTCCTTTCCTCCAACCCCCAACTGACCCACCCAGCCAGGTCTCTCCCCCCAAAACCTCCTTTCCTCCAACACCCCCCCCCAAATGACCCACCCAGCCAGGTCTCTCCCCCCCAAACCTCCTTTCCTACAACCCCCAACTGACCCACCCAGCCAGGTCTCTCCCCCCAAAACCTCCTTTCCTCCAACCCCCAACTGACCCACCCAGCCAGGTCTCTCCCCCCCAAACCTCCTTTCCTCCAACCCCCCCCCCAACTGACCCACCCAGCCAGGTCTCTCCCCCCCAAACCTCCTTTCCTCCAACCCCCCCCCCCAACTGACCCACCCAGCCAGGTCTCTCCCCCCCAAACCTCCTTTCCTCCAACCCCCAACTGACCCACCCAGCCAGGTCTCTCCCCCCAAAACCTCCTTTCCTCCAACCCCCCCCCCAAATGACCCACCCAGCCCTCTCCCCCCAAAACCTCCTTTCCTCCAACCCCCCCCCCCAAATGACCCACCCAGCCAGGTCTCTCCCCCCAAAACCTCCTTTCCTCCAACCCCCAACTGACCCACCCAGCCAGGTCTCTCCCCCCAAAACCTCCTTTCCTCCAACCCCCAACTGACCCACCCAGCCAGGTCTCTCCCCCCAAAACCTCCTTTCCTCCAACCCCCAACTGACCCACCCAGCCAGGTCTCTCCCCCCAAAACCTCCTTTCCTCCAACCCCCCCCCCCCAAATGACCCACCCAGCCAGGTCTCCCCCCCCCCAAACCTCCTTTCCTACAACCCCCAACTGACCCACCCAGCCAGGTCTCTCACCCCAAAACCTCCTTTCCTCCAACCTCCCCCCCCCCCCCCCAACTGACCCGCTCAACCCGGTCTCTCCCCACAGACCGTTTCGCCGCCTGGCAGTGGGTGGCTCCTTGTTTCGCCACCTGTAACTGGGTGGCGGTGCGGCTCGTCCCGGCCCCAGCTCTGAGCCGTCCCCGGCCGGCGGCAGCAGCGGAGCACGCGGCGCGTCCCGGCCGGCGGCGGCAGCGGAGCACGCGGCGCGTCCTGGCCGGCGGCGGCAGCGGAGCACGCGGCGCGTCCTGGCTGGCTGCGGCAGCGGAGCACGCGGCGCGTCCCGGCCCCGCGGCTGGCAGCAGCAGCGGAGCACGCGGCGCGTCCCGGCCGGCGGCGGCAGCGGAGCACGCGGCGCGTCCCGGCCCCGTGGCTGGTTCCCGACCCCTGCCGTAGACAAAAAAATCTCCACGGGCCGGATGAGAGGGCCTTGCGGGCCGCATCCGGCCCACGGGCCGTAGTTTGGAGACCCCTGCCCTAAAGCAACTGAAGAAACTTGAGTCACATTACAAAAAGCAGAAAGCAAATAAGGGGCAGTTAACTAAGTAGACCCCACCTCCCCACTGGTGAATTGACTTGCCAGTCTTTTCTTCCTCCTGAAAATACACTTAGATGATGCTAATCCAACTCCACTAAACAAAAAGAAAGAGGTGACAAAGTGCCAATCACTTCCTAGAGGACTATGCTCCTTTCCCACCTCAGTCAGCAAAACTTCCGAAGGAAACACGTTGCAGGCGGGCAAGATAACAGGAACTAGGATGCCAAAGAGAAGAAATTGACATACTGAAAATACAAACTGTCAATAGAAAAGATGGGTTTAAATTAAGAACAGAACACTTCTACTAAATTCACTTAGCCTCACAAATAATCAAGAGTGACTGGTAATGGGAGACAACAATGACCCTACTGTGGTTTTGCAGAGGCAATCTTGAGAGAACAGTCTTTCCAATCAAAGCAGCCTGTGCTACTCTGATTGAATAACTTTGAACATTGCTGAACAGATGCTGACCTGCCCTAAAGTAAGCAGGTGTAACCATCTTGAAAACACATAAAAGATAGAGCCTTTTTGTTTTCTGGACAATACTGAGTGAACCTGAAAGATGGCAGTCAGGCCAAGATAAAACTACGGTGAATTATTATCCCTTGAACTAATTATATGAAACGGGCCATCTGCAGATCTGGATTTAAGATTAATGAAGTGTGATAAATCTTCTTCCAGTTGGTATCACAGAAGCAAAGGGAGGGATGGCACTCGTTCAGAAGGGCTGCTCTTGAGGAAGAACTGGATCACAGGTTATATGGGGAGGGGTCCAAGCCTACCTTTGGGGCAGGAAACCCCCAGTCAACCTCTGAAAGGGTATTATATTTAGCACTGATCCATTCAGTTCATCTCCTGGCTCACCACCTCCTCTAGGCCTATTTCATGAAGGGGCAAAGTCACTACGGATTGGAACAGCATCCCTCTCAATCAGATCTGCCATGGGTTTCTCAAAAAAAAGTTTCAAGGGTATCCCCCCCCCCCCCATTCTGGTGATAGGGCAAGTGAGATTTCTTATCTAATGGGTTTTTTAAAATAAATCACTTATCCATGCAGGCCCTTTTTAAAAAGTTCTATTGTCAGTCTCTACCTTTTGCATCAGATCATATGTACATTTTGAAATCTGTTTCTTTACCAAGATATTTCCTCCACTATCACATGCACACACTAGAATGCTATTGTTGGATTACTCATGCCTGAACATCCAATAAGAATGGCCATACTGGGTGAGACCATTGGTCTATCTAGCTCAGTATCTTGTCTTTTGACAGGGGCCTGTGCCAGATGCTTCACAGGAAATTAACAGAACAGGTCTGCAATCAACTGATCCATCCAGTCATCTAGTCCCAGCATCTAGCAGTGAGGCATGGGGACTCCCAAAGCAAGGGATTTCATCCCTTAACAGCCACTGATGGACCTATCCTCCATGAACCTATCTAGTTCTTTTTTTAATCCAGTTACACTTTTGGCCTTCACAACATCCTGACAATGAGTTCCACAGCTTGACCATGTGTTGCATAAAGTACTTCCTTTAGTTCGTTTTAAACTTGCTGCCTATTAATTTCATTGGGTGACCTGGAGTTCTAGTGTTATTTGAAGGGATAAATATCACTTCCTTATTTACTTTCTTCACACCATTCATGATTTTATGGAGCTCTATCATATCCCCCCTTAATCATCACTTTTCCTAGCTAAATGGTCCCTGTCCTTTTGATCTTTCCTCATATGGAACCTGTTCCATACCCTTTTTGCTGCCCTTCTCCATTCCTTTTCCATTTCTCGTGTATCTTTTTTGAGATGGGGAAACCAGAATTGCATGCAGTATTCAAGGTGTGGTCATACCATCAATTTATATAAAGACATTATGATATTTACTGTCTTATTAGCTAGCCTTTTCCTAATGGTCCCTAACATTATTAGTTTTGACTGTCGCTGCACATTGATGACTGGTGATGATTTCTTTTTTCAAACAACTCCTGAAGCATTTGTTTGGAAAAAACAAAGATTATTGTCTGACCTGATGAAAATCCATTTATGTTTTGCAGCTACCAACTTTGCTAATTCCTTTTTTATATTCAAAGGGAAGAAATGCAGACTGGAAGGTTTGGCTAGAGAAGTTTTCAATTTTTTTTTTTTTTTAACAAACAAAGAATCATCCTCTACAAATAGTAATGTGAAAAATACAGTAACAGGCTACAGCAAAACTGATTACTTAAACTTTTAAACCTTGTTGGCCATCAGTCAAAAATTAGTCCAGGAAAGGTTTAGTTTGCTATATAAGCCAAGATGGAAAAGGAAACCTTTTCACTGTTCTACTGAAGCTCAAATCTGCAAAATGGAAAATGAGAAACTAAAAACACCAGTTAGCACAATCAAAACTATGTAAGAATGTCACACAAAGTAACAAAGGCACAAAAAGTCGATCAAACACAAATCTTCACAACGTAGTACTTAATTTTTCTCATTGTGCTGAGTATGTTACCAAAAAGAACAATGATAACTAAGTTGTGGATAGAAGGTCTGGATGAGTTTTTTCATTTAAAATATTGACATCCTAGAGTACAGTTAGGTTACATCTACATGGCGCAGTAATAGACACTGCCACGGTGTGATTTCTAAAGTGCACTAATTGATTTGCTGTTGTTGAACATTAAGACTTCCCTAGTGCAATTTAATGTGGTGTATTAATGTATTACTGTTTGAAATGCTACTGTGTTAAAATGCACTAAGGATCTTAGTGACACCAGCAGGGTCTACATAAACCAACACATTGTGTGCTTTAGAAATCCTACCTCCATAGAAATCCTACCTCCATGGAAACATGGCCTTCATATAACTTTAGCATGCACTTAGATATTCCTCTGCCTTTATGGTGTGCCTATCCATTGGTGTCTAAGGGCTCCTTAAAAGTACGTTTCTACAAAAACCTATTAACCTTACAACAAAAAGGAAAATGGGTTAAACAAGTCTGTCTGATTTTAAAATCAGACCATCTAATGCTTTGTATATCTGAAGCACTGTCTATTTTAGAATTGAACCATCTTGGGCAGCAGCCAGCTCTTCTTCCTCTATGTTTAATATGGACATCTGTGAACTCATGTTGCTTAATAAATAAAATGTCAAGGATTACGGTGTGTGTAATTACCCATTCTTTCTAAAATGGAGTTTACAGAGGGGGCACAGATCAGGTAAAAGAGCTCATGTTTCAATTATTTTTCTGTAGTATCAATATCTGAAAAACAAACTTTAACTGACATTTCTAACTAGCATACGACTAAAGCCCTGGAAAACAAGGAGATTAAGGGTGCAATCACTGGCATCTCTGGTGGAGGAGGGTACATCCAAATCTTTCTTACATAGCAGATTTCTATCTTGCTGAACTTTTCTGACTGCAGATTTACCAACACTGGGAAAAGAGGGTACATATACCTGTGTACTTTACTTACTGCTTTAAAAGGAAGATTTGATGCAATGAATATGTCATAGTCTTATTTGAATAACATGAGGGAGAAACACTACAATAAAACCTACCTTTGACTGTTTTGACAAAAACTTGTTTCTCTTTACTAGGGTCTTTTTCCTCTATTAAAATTCCATGGAAAATGCGTCCAAAAGTGCCTATGGAAAAACCACACAAAATTATTGTATAGTTAATACATTACAATGAGAGTAGAAAAACCTTTAAATTTAAACATGCTTTGTTAGGTTATTTGAAATTATGTTCTTGTAGGATGCAGCAGAAAGTTTGGATGCTTTTGCAGTGAAAGATTTGGAAGGTAAAAATATAGTTAAGACTGACTGAATACCTCATTAAAACAAAACTGTCAATCTACGCCCCATAAGCCACCAGACTCAATTGTGAAGATACCTCCACGTCCCATAAGAGGGGAACTAGCACTTTTGTGGCATCATCCCTTCCCCCTCAAGTCACGTGACCTTTGGGACAAAGTGTAGGGATCAACAAAAATGAAACAGTACAGTAGCTGCTGATAGCATTTAAAGCAAGGGCCAACATACTCACATCAGACTGCTTTCTGAAGTTTGCATTGTGAACATTCTCTCCTGTACTGACTGTTTGCTCCAATACCCCCAGCACTCATCCCCCCTATCCTTTGTCTTTTATCTAGCTAAGCTCCCATTCCACTTAACACAATCCCATCGAAAGGATTTAAACAAAATGCACAGAACAGGGCTTTTGTCACCATTGCATTATTCACTCTACTTGTGTTATCCCTTTCCCTACCATTTGTCTGTCATCTATTTAGGCCTGGTCTACACCACAAAGTTAGGTTAACATAAGAAGAATTAGGTTGATTTAATGATTTATGTGTCTACACTACCAAATCCCTTTCGCCAACCTAAGTGGCCTGTAAAGTAGACTTCTGTACTTCACCTCTGCAGGAGGCGAAGCATTTGATTTGACATCCATGGACCAACATGGGGATAGTGCAGACACTGTTGTATAATTTAAATGAATTGGCCTCCAGGAGGGGTGTCTCAGTGCTCCGCTGTGACCGCTCTGGAGAGAGCTTTGAATGCCACTACACAGCAGCAAAGTACACAGGAAACAGCCGCTCCCCTTTTAAAGCCCTGGGAACTTTTGAACTTTCATTTCCTGTTTGATCGATGTGGAGAGCTCCCCAGCACAGCTTATCATGGAAACTCAAGCCTGCAAATCTGTTCCAGCACGGAGTACACAGGAGGTGCTGGATCTTATTACTGTGCGGGAAGAAAAGACAGCTTTTCTGTAACTGGTGTTCTTAAAGATGTGTTGCTCATGTCCATTCCACAAAAGGCATCCTTGCTCGCCACATGCACCGGAGCCGAGAGCCCCAGTAAACTCTGAAGTGGTGCCGCTATGGCGTGGGATAAGGGGCACTGCACGCTCCCCCCCACCCTCAGTTCTTTCTTGCCAAAAAACTCTGACAGAAGGGAAAGAGGGCAGGATATAGAATGGACATGATCAACATATCTTGAAGAACACCAGTTACGAAAAAGGTAACGATCTTTTCTTCGAGTGATTGCTCATGTGCATTCCACAATAGGGATTCCAAGTTATATCTGCTGGAGTTGGGTAGGAGTTCACAGACACTTGGGACGGAGAACTGCCCCGCTGAACCTGGCATCCTCATTGGTTTGGGAGATGACTGCGTAATGTGATGCGAATGTGTGAACTGATGACCATGTGGCAGCCCTACAGATGCCCTAGATGGGGACATAAGCCAGAGAGGCAGCCGATGAAGCTTGTGCCCTAGTTGAGTATGCCCTCACAATTGGCGGCAGAGGGACTCCCACCAGGTCATAACAGGTATGAATACAAGAGGTAATCCAGTTGGAGAGCCAATGAGTGGAGATTGGCCGGCCTCTCATGTGCTCGGCTGATGCAAAGAACAGGTGTGAAGAAGATGTCCTGAATGGTTTTGTACATCCCAGGTAAAACGCTATAGCCTCATCCAGGGGGCGACCGCGGGGAGCTCAGTGGTAGCTTGCCTCTGGAGCACGGGACCGACGTTGGTGGCACTCTGGGCACTGGCAGGGACAAGACATTTCGGACTGCTTGCAAAGCCTCCGGCATGGAAGGCATCCAGACAGGCCTGTGCCGATGCAAATGGGCTGCTTCACTCAACGTGAGTTGGAGGCCTGGAGGCCAAAGGGGATTGAGGACTGCCCGACACAGGCCTGGCCTCTGCCCCGGTGTACCGCAGTACCGCTTCTTTTTCTTGGCCCCCTCGTACCCAGAGGATGGGGAGCGGTGCCGACTGGATGAAGGCCGGTGCCAGGATTGCCGATGCCACGGTGCCCAGTGCCGGCTTGGAGCAGCACATCAGAGCCGGAGTCAGCGCCGACTCCATCAGGATGGCCCAGAGTCGAATGTCCGTTTCTCTTTTTGTCCGGGGCTTGAACTTGCAGATCTCTTGCAATGACTTGCAGGCTCCTTCCCTTCCCTCCCTGGCTTGAGGATGCTTGCTGTTTCATTTCTTTAGATGTCTCTCTGCTTCGAGTTAATGGTTGGCAGTAGAAAATTAAAAGATATTCCCCTACACACAAAGGAAACAAATTAACGGTTCAAGAGCCTTTAAAAACAGCTCTTTTTTGTGGAATCAACTAGTTGAGACAGAAGAACAAAGTTCACTAAGGTTTAAAAAGTTATGGATCAGTGTAATGTGAATACTGAAATGGCTTTGTTCACTTCAAGAAAAGGAACACAGGCAATTAGCTTATATCTCCTCACAAAGAGATTCAGCATAAGCTCTTACAAGGTGATTTAATAGCTCAGATCTCTAGCTCTGAGTGCTCTAACTCTGGTCATGCTTTGGAGAAGACATACAAGAGCGTAGATCTACTGTAATTGTACAGGTTACTGAGAGAAATGAAAACAGCTATTTTTAAAATCAGTTTCTTGACTTCTTCATTACCAGATACAAAACTGAGGTCAACATAAATCTACAAGTGCACTTTCAAAATGAAAAGTACTGAGCTAGACAGAACAGAATCAAGTGATCTCTCCTCATGTGAACATTCACATCCACAATCTGTTTATATTCTGCACCCATTACTCACACTGTGATAGTCACTTGAGTTTTCATTTAGCATCCTGAGTTGAAAGGGAAACTGCTAAGATAAATTTTAAAGTGAAGCGCTTTCTTTACCAGTGGAAAATGAGTTATTTTGCCATCGCTTTGAGTTGCAGTTAGTCAGCCCACACTTCATGGGAGAGCCTCATGAAATGCAAAGACTTATTAAATATGATATATTATCAAGACAGGCTCAAACTGAAATGCCACCTTTCACAATAATTTAGTTTGAGGAATTCATTAGACCAGAAAATGAGAGGAAAGCATTTTTAAATATGTGAATTGTTGTACAAATGGTATGTGTATTTCAAGTTTCTAATCATTTCCTTACATCTTCAACTAAGTCACATAAGGGTCAGATGTAACATCTATTGTCCATGTGAGGACAAAAGAATATACATCACTTATGGTACCTAACAAATGCTTAAGGAAAGTCTTGTAAATACCTTCTTGGAGTACATCTTTTAGCGTTATCCTCTCTCTGGAGATTGCTATGTCCTTCACTTTAGCTTTTGCCTCCATCAAGGTGACACTTTTAAGATCATTCTTCTCTATCCGTAGTGTAGGATAACCTGAGGAGCCAGCAGAGCCAAACAAACCAATATAAATACCCTTATAATGAGAATCCAAGCACATCACTTCCCTCAATAACACCTACAGATGGAAAGAACACAAAATTAATGCCTAGTTATAAGTAACTGAGATTAGGTTTCAGCATAAAATAAAAGCAGGAAAATATATTGAGAAAGAAAACATGAATATAAATGTCTCTGAAGTGAACACATGCTCAGTCGTTCTATATAACTAATTCCATTTTTATTTGTTTACCTTGTTATATACTTAAGCCAGTTATTGCCTTAAACCAAATACACAGATTGGTGGCCAGCCAAACAAATCATGCTCAAAACTGTGCAGTACATGGCTACAATGAAACCAACTTCTTATTATGGATTACAACAGCAATCTGAAAAGCATAGAAACATCAGTGCCCTCTTCTGGACATTTGAGATTTCTAAAGAGGTAACTATATTCAGGAAGAAAGCGAGGAATACTTGTAGCACCTTAGAGACTAACTAGTTTATTTCAGCATAAGCTTTCGTGAGCTGCTATTCTTGAACCTGTATATTCAGGAAGGTTTTAATGATATTGTAGTAATGGAGTCCATGGACAAACGTTTAAAGGGACAATTTGAAAGTCATATTTATCAAAAAAATTGTTACAAGTTAACACTTAAAATTACTAAAACCAAGTAGGACAGAGAGAAAAATGAATATTTTTTTCCGTTTCCTTTGTGCATATATTTTCTGTTAAGTCATTTATACTGTTTCCCCATCAGTATTGGTCTCAGGCAACAAGTAAAAAGATCCTTAGAAATAGAAAAATGTAGGTTGAACTCCATTTAGCAAGAAGTCTCACCATGATAATGCTGATGCACAGAGTTGTCACTGTAAATCTGGTTTGATGTTTATTGTCATAACAAAGCACAAAAGTAAAGCTGGCTTCATAGACACAGAGAGTAGGATCCTTTGTAAGACCTAAAGGAACCTGGTTTGTGTGACATCACCAGTGCAGTGCAATCATTTAATTTACAAGACATCTTTCATCCAAAGATAGCAAAACAAATGTTAAGCCTCAAGCCCACCTTGTCGGAGAGTTAACTATTATACATGTATTCACAGGTGGCACAAACCACATTTCATCAATCAAGGGAGATTGCTGGTGTACGGTTCTGTCTAAAGAAGATCAATGTGAGTGTCTTTTTTTTTAGGCTCATTAATAGGTTTCCAGGGGCTCAAGATCCTGCCAAAATAACTAAAGCATAACTTATATGAAACCCCACAGTGTTGCTCCTATATCTGATATGACACCACCAGCATAGTACACAAGGAGGACGACGACGACTTGGGAAAAGGCAGATCTGAAATCACTGTATGCTAATGTCCTTTTCTGACCTCTTGTGGGCATTCATCATAATTTTGGAATAGTTTCTTAATTAAGAGTTCCTTAATTCTATTTGAAGATCACCTTTCCTGGAGCACTTTTTTTTTTTTTTTTTTTTTTTTTTTGGTTAGAGGAGAATGAACTCTCAGACTTCAAAATTCACCTTGTTAGGGAAAACGTGTATGCAATTTTGAAGATGGTTACTGGAGATCATAGGTGCACAACTTCATCTAGTTGGAGGCATCAGGAAAATTTATTTGAGATTAAGACGATTTCTGAAGGCAAAGGAGGTTCGCTGAAATTTCTCCAGATATACTTTACTGATGGCGTAAGTAACATCACAGCGAGAGGAACAAACAGTGGAAAGTTTTTGGTTATATGAGCATTTTAAAAAAATGAATGTTTTAATATTTTTTACTTTACTAGGTAACAGAATAGTGAAATATGATTCAAACTTCAATTTATGCCACTGTTAAACAAAACTTCTCAGCCAATATATACCAAACTGCAAAGTGCAGAGGCAAGCAGCTGAGCATTATCAAGAAAGAACAAACAAGTGAGTTGATTTACAGTTTTACTCTTTCTAAACTGGCCACTGGAGATATGTTTCTATTGAGAGAAATATGCAGCTGGGGTTAACAGCAAGATGAAGTTAGTTCCTCCTCTCTGGCTTCACTGAAGTTCACACCCTGCCTGTGAATGTGAAAGGCAGCTACAAAGGCATATTCCTCACTTGCTAGCCCAGCCATGCCACCTCCTCTTTGGATCTTTCAAGAGAGACTCTGAAACGCATCAAGTTCACATTCCTCATAATTGGCTTGGAAAGCCTTTACAGTCCTACCCTACATCTCTGAGCTCATGCCTTAGCTTTAGCACTTTATCTCCAGCCCTAGAGACCCTTTACTTCCTTCTTACTCTCAGTACTTCTGATTCTATGCTTCCGACACTGCTGCACATCTGGAACACACCGCTGATACCCATTCTAGAGACAGTCAAATCAGTCAAAATTTGAGACAAAAAAGGTTTTTGAATAAAATAACTTTTGAGAGACACATGTGCACTGCATGGCAAATTTTGATTTTTCAGCAAAAACTGAAATTTTCAGCTCAAGTTTGGGGGTTTTCAACTTCCATTGAAAACATTTTCTATGAGATTTTTTTACACCAGCTGTTCCCATTCAAGCCACTATTCCTCCTTATTCAAGTCCCCATTTAAAACCCAATTCTGATGTCTACCATACAAACAACAAATTGATTATACTAGTACATTACCACCATCCCTGAATTCTCCCTCATCCTCTTGTTTTTATGTGCGTCTAACCTTCTAGATTATGAGCTCACTGGGACAGAGACCATCTTTAATTGTGTGTATTATAAACATCAAGCACACGATGGCACTAAAAATTTGAGAGAGATGTTCTAGTGGACAGACTTAAAGAACACAATCTGTGTTTTAAATATAGCATCAAACTATTAACTCAATGCTTCACAGATTATACAGAAAGAGTTAGCCATTAAGGATATTTTTGTAAGAAAAAAATGATATGCAATTAAACTGATCATTTAGGAGAAAATATTAGTCATAATTATATGATTGAATACAAGAAGTGCAGTAGGCAGGTCTACATTTGAATATTACAAACCAAAGTGAAGCTATTTATCATCTATTTATTTCAATTTAAATAAAAAAGAAGCTTGTACAAAACTTTGAACATATTACAATAAAACCCCAGCAACATTAAACTCATTTAAAAGAAACTCTGCTAGCCAGCCATATATGAGAAATAACACTTCCTTATTCACCTTTTTCACATTGTATGGGAAAGCAACAAAGGATTAAGAGGGGAAATGAAGTACTGAGGGAACTGTAGATACAGGTTAGGGGGAGAGAAACCGCTGGTGGAAAAGGCCCTGATCCTGCATCCACTGAAGTCAGTGGGAGATTAGCCATTCATTTCCATGTTTGCAGGATCAGGCTTTAAGGAGAGGAAGGAAACATCTTTTAAAAAATCAGAAACAAAATAATACTGATATGAAAATTGGGAAAGGTTGAAGACACAGAATGGAGAAAAACACAGAACACAGATTCAGAAATGACTCTGGTAACTGAGCTGTGGAAGATGTGGGAGACCTGATGCTTGTGATGAGAGAACAGCAAGCAGATATTGTGCAGAGGTGGGTGCATGAGTAGCATCCTTGCATGGACCTAGCTATGCAAGTGTCTACACTTAAATTTATTTCCCACGAATATAAGAATCCAAACACAGCAAAGCACTGCCACCACTTTCCCAAGCGACACTGAGCCATGGTCAAGGTACTGAAATTGATGCAGCACAAGTGTAGACATTGGGTTACTTATTCTGACCCTATTAGTCCTTCAGCAGCTGTCCCACAATGCCCAACACTGACCACTCTGGTCATAAATTGTGAACTCCACTACCCAGGGGTCATGGAAACCTGAAGGCCTCCCACCCCTTTAAATCCTGCAAATTTTTGAAATGCCTTTTCCTGGCTGTCCAGCTCAGCAAGCACACCTAGCAGCTTTCCACTGCCTCTTGTCCAGCTAACCATGGCGTCTACACACCCAAATGCACTCTGTCAGGGAACAGACAGAAGATATGGGGAGAAGAGGCTTTGCAGTCATAGGAACATCAACATCTATAAGCAGATAACACAGGAGATGTAGAAAAAGGTGTATGAAAGGGACCAGGAGTAGTGCTACAGGAAAGCGAAGGAACAGCGTCAGACATATCAGAAGGATTGTGGGGGGGGGGGGGGGGGGGCACCGTTTCTTTTACAAAGAGCTGCATTCCATACTCAGCAGACACCTTACTGCAGGGGTCTCAAACATGCGGCCCGGGGGCCACATGCGGCCCGCAAAGCCCTTCCCTGCGGCCCGCCAAGCTTCCTGGCGCCCCCCCGGTCCCCCCATAGCAGTTTGCAGGACGGAGGGGCCAGAAGTGGAGGCTTCTCTGCTGCCTGGCTGGGCCGTGTGTGTTTCTAGCTCTGGACTTCCTATATTGCTCTTGCTTTGTTTGCCAAACAGCTGTTGGTGGTGCCTAGCGCTTTCCAGGAGGGAATGGGGAGCTGCGTGCTCAGAGGAGGAGGTGGGGCAGGGGTGGGACCTCTTGGAAGGGGTGGAGTGGGGGTGGAGCCGGGGCAGCGAGGGCAGGGTGTGTGTCAGTGGTGCGGCCCTCGGGCCAGTGCACTAGTCCTCATGGAAGGGGTGGAGTGGGGGCAGAGCCGGGGCAGCGAGGGTGTGTGTGTGTGTCAGTGGTGCGGCCCTCAGGCCAGTGCACTAGTCCTCATGCGGCCCTCATGGTCATTTGAGTTTGAGACCCCTGCCTTACTGTCACCCCACAGACCACTGTGGATACCGCCGAGGAGCCTGAGTCACAGGACCCCAGCGTGAACAGCAAGGGTGAAGAGGATGGGGACATGCAACTGGGGGGGAAAAGGGGATCAGCAAGCAATGCTGCAAGCCATAATCTATTTGAGACCCCAGTGCAGTCCAGTCAGTATTGGTGTTGACTAAAGTTTGTAGCATAGACATGGCCAAAGACAGCTAAAATAGATGCATCTGGTAAAGCAGAGGAGTAGAGAGATATTTCTCCCCAAAGATATCTGATTGAAGGATAAGCCACAAAATCACAGATTCATACTGATGTGATGATGCCTTGGACTTGCCTAAACTGGCAAAATGACACAGCAGAACTTATCATAGAATTATAGCAATGCAAGGCTGAAAGGACCTCAACAAGTCCAGCCCCCAGCACTGGGGTAGGACCAAGTAAACCTAGACCATCCCTGGTAGGTGTTTGTCTAATCCAATGTTTCTCAAACTGTGGGTCATGTGGGGTCACTAGGGCCGAAGTCCAAGGACTTCAGCTGTGAGTGACAGGACTCAGATTATAGGCCCTCCGCCTGGGGCTTTGGCTCTCCCACTCGGGACAGCAGGGCTTGGACAGGTTCAGGCTCTGGTCCCCCCCTTCTGGGGTCCTGTAGTAATTTTTGTTGTCAGAAAGAGGTCGCAGTGGAATTAAGTTTGAGAACCCGAACCTAGTCTTAAAAATCTCCATTGATGGGGATTCCACAACCTCCAGTGGACATTAATTCCAGAACCTAACTACTATCCTTGTAGTTAGGAAAAAATTTCCTAATATCTAACCTATATCTCCCTTGCTGCAGATTAAGCCAATTACTTCTTGTCCTATTTTCAGTGTACATGGAGAACAATTGATCACTGCCCTTCTTAACAGTCCTTCACATATCTGAAAACATATCAGGTCCCCACTCAGTCTTTTCTCAAGGAACGTGATTAAACCTTTCCTCAAAGATCAAAAATGGTATAAAGTTCAGAAAATCTGATGCTCTCCTTTGGAATCTCTGAAATTACTCCACCTTTCCTAAAATATGGTGGCCCAGAACTGCCCAGAACTCCAGCAGCGGCCTCATCACTACACTGTACAGCATTCCCGTTTCCCCCACACAACACTCCTGTTAATACACTCCAAAATGATTTTAGCCCTTTTTACAGCAGCATCACATAGTGGATCCCAAATTGAATGAGTCAACTATAACCCCTTGCTCTTTTTCCGCAGTACAACCACCACCCCATTCGACAGTACAGTTAGTTCCCAGTTTGTAGTGTGTATTTGATTTTTCCTTACTAAGTGAAGTACTTTGCACATCTTTCTTTAACGTCATGTTGTTGATTTCAGATCAACTCTCTAACTTGTCAAGGCTGTTTTGAATTCTAATCCTGTCCTTCAAAGCGCTTGCAACCCGTCCCAGCTTGGCGTCATCTGCAAACTTTATAAGCATACTCTCCAGTCCATTATCCATGTCATTAATGAAAATATTGAATAGTACTGACCCAGAACTGACCCGTGTTTGTGGCCAGCCGAAATTTTTCTTTGAGGTAAGCTGGTATCAGAGGCCCCGGAAGCACAGGCTAAACAGATGCCAAGCCCAGATCCTGCTCATGCTCCTCCCTCTTGGTCAATATGAATGTCACCGATAAGGCATGTCTAATCATTGGGACAGTAGGCCAGCCCAGTAGGCCACCTGTTGTACGTTTTTGTAATTAGATTAATACTTACTGGTTACTGGTGTGGCATTGTTAGGGGTGTCAGCTCTCAGGTACTGTGTCGTCTGTGTAGAGGGCTGGGATAAACCTTGCGAGCTGTTGTCACTAATGCTGTTATAAACCAAAAAATTAACAAAACATCAAACTTGCTTCTGTAACATAAAATTCTTAAGATCCTGTCAGAGAAATTCCAAATTTCTAAATTAAATTTAGAAGATTATCCATAGTACGGAGACTAAGGAAAGCAGGGTGATTTCCCATAGTACACAATTTGATTCTCCACAACCCTAGCACTACTTTCCTTTAACTGGTAATGGTTTTCATTAATTGAGCTGCACACTGATCTATTTTCTATTAAGTTTTCTCAATCCTTGTTGAAATGTTAAGATATGTGTACAGATAAGATACGACAGACAAAAAGCATTACTTATCTCCAGGAAGTTTCATTATTTTATTGATACTAGTCTTCTATTGTGGTTGAGTAACATTCATGAAATAGACCCACAGCACCAGTCTGAGCCAAGCATACAGCCGAGAGGTACAGTTCATGCTTTCATACTCACATATGCACCTTGGTTCAGACTTGCAAAGATGGTTATATACCTGTTTGGTAACTTTTGTTCTTCCAGGTGTGTTTCACATATCCATTCCATTTTAGGTGTGTGCACAACAGTGCACTGAAGATAGAGAACTTTTTCCAAAGCAGTACCCATATCAGGTACTCCATGTGCTCATGTTGCTAGCTAGGGTATAAAGGGGCAGAGTTACCTTCATCCCTCCCTTCCTCAAACCGAAATTCAACATCAGTGGTGACCCCAATGAAGAGGGGGAGGAGGCTGGGTCACAGAATGGACATCTCAAACAGTTATCAAACAGGTATGTAACAGTTTTTAATTCCTCAAATGCTTGCACATGTCCATTCCTCTTTAGGTGACTCACTAAAAATTCCAAATGGAAGAAGGTAACAGAATCTACCAAAACAAAGACTGCAATACCACTCTCCTAAATCTACCTTTCTTGAGGCCTTGGACATGAGCGGTGATGGTATTAGCCAATGACCAGATATCAGTCTGGCAAATGTCAATGATGGGAACATGACTTGAGCACAAAATGGTATCAGGTGTTTTCTCTTCTAGAGTGTGATCAACTCTTTAAAGTAGTGAAATAGCAGTAATATAGCACAGACAAATACAGGAAGAGATTCAAGAAGAAATCTTCTGAAAAGTAACAGGTTGCCCTTTCTTCCTTTCAGAGGAGATAAAAAAACTGGACACATTCTAAACTCTTTAATCCTGTTCAGGTAAAAGACTAGCATCCTACCAACATACACGGTCTGAATGTTTTCCTTATCTTTGCGAGTAAAGTTTCAGAAAAAAGATTAGTGAATATACATTCTGAGATTAAAATCCAATACCACTTTTGTAAGAAATTTGAGGTCTATTTTTATTAAAATAATAACAGGTGGGAAGAGCCTGTTGAAACCTTTCAAGAACCTAACACTCAGAGGTGGGAAAGGGAGGAAAATCCTTCTGTAGGAGGATGGAATGCTGAGATAGCTGCCAGATGAACACTCAGAACTGACAGACAGTCCTCTCTTTTCAGTGAAGCAGGTAATCTAGTTAAAGGAATGGGAGTACATGAAGGAGGGAGATCTTTCTGATGGGACCACACTGAAAATCTCTTCTATTTCTTGAGGTATGTATTCTGGTAGAAGGTTTCCTTCTATTTAAATTAACATTTTGAACTCCAAGTAACTGCTTCCAGGGGAGTTAACTACTGGGCATCCAAGACACCAGCATAAGCCAAAAGGGCCAGGATGCAGAGTGCTAAAAAACTATGACCAAGACTTGAGGGAGCATTATATGATACCAAACTGAAAGGCTCAACAGATCCAAGAATTAACAGTGATGGGGCCAGGCTGGTGCTACTAAAATTGGATAGGCATGATCCTATCTGAGCTTGCTCAAAACTCTTGCAGCCATTAGGATGTGGGGAGTGGAGAACAAAGAAATTTCCCCTTCCAGAATAGTAGGAAGGAGTCCAATACAGTGACCTGCCCTCAAAGAGAAATGACAACACTTCCTGTTCTGTCAGGTGGTGAATAGATCTGTTTCTGGCATTCCCCAAATTTGAAAAACAGACTTCACTATGTCAGGTCAGAGGAGCCATTCATTATCTCTGCTAACAATCTGCTGAGATTACTAGACAGTTTTAAGACCTATGAAGGTGAGACACTTTGAACATAATCTCCTTCCTGGCAGAAAGATCAGAGGTTCATTGCCTCTTGGTAAAGGTAGCTTTGAACTGGCATTTCCCTGCTTATTTAGACAGGATATTGCAGCAGTGTTGTCTGCGCACCTGCACCAAACAACCTTTGATGTGGGGAAGAAACACTTGACAAGCCAGGCAAATACTGATATTGAGGGAGAGATCCTGATCTGACCAGAGACTCTGAGCCTGGAAGTCCCCTAAATGAGCTCCCCAACTGAGAAGTTAAGCATGTGTCACTAGGGTCATGGAACATAGGGTTGGGGCAAAGAAGGTCCCTGAGCACTGCGTAAGCCTCAGGTATTGTCAGTTCCGAGAGCTTAGGGTATACCACAAACAAAGTTGATGTAGAAGGTACCAGCAATAGAGTCTGTCTTAATGGCACTGAAAGTGGTGTCGGAGTCAAAAGACTCATCACCTAGCAATGTATGTGGTATTAAGGAACACTTAAGTGGATCAGGCTGAGCTCTAACCTTGGTACCAGACTAGTTCTTGTAAGTATCCATCGGCGGCTTGGCTCTCAAAGTGGAAGAGAACTTTTAGCTAGACAACTGAAAGCACCCAACTCCTTCTGGTGTTTATGTGGTACCAGGGAAGAAGAACGCCTTCCCTGTGACAAGGGGAACCTGCATGTCTAGCAATGCACTCCGAGATGGAGCGGAGACCAAAACCCTACATACTAAGCAGCTGGGTTCTTACTGGAGTGGGGATGGGGGGTGGGGGGGGGGCTGCAAAGCTGCTTCCATTAAGGTATATGTAGAAGTCGAACTCTGTTTTGACCATTTGGAGAAAAAACTCTTCAGACTTGTTTAATTTGAGGCTGTCAGAAGTGCCAAAGCATGATCAGCTTTTGCAAAAAACCACAAGCCAGAGAGGAACTGCCCCTGGATTCTGACTGACTGGAGGGCACCCAAACTGCCAGCATTCCAGGTTATTGCCTTTTTACTTATCCAGTGCTATGAACTGTTGCTGCTGCCCTCTTAGCTAGCTTACACATCCAGGAACCCAATTATGCAGTTCAGAGGTCAGAAGACAAAATTATCTAAGTACAAGAAAGGAAGGGAAGTATTATGACAAGCAGTTTCTCAGTTTTTAAAAGTGATTCTCAGTGTCTCTTTTTGCACATAACAGACACCTTCACAAATGTCAAACAATTGTATATGAAAAAAAGATTGTGTACTTTACCTGTCATCCAACTCTATTCTCTTCATACTATGAAGATGCAAGACAGCTAATATTATAGCCACCAGGAATATAACAGCGCAGCAAACTCCTACACTGATATAAAACACACGGGTAGAAGTGGTGGGAGCGGCATTTACAGGATCAACTGAAATGGAAGGGTAAAACAAGTAATTGAAATGTACTTTTTTCCATAAAAAGAGAGAAATAACATTTATCAATTTCAAACGAGCTCATATATGATCGTGCAAGGAATGTGTGTGTGTTTTTAATTCAATCTAATACTACCACTTGTTTTACACCAGTGTATAATAATAGAAAGGAAAGTGTTTAGCTTTCCATTAAGCAGATTTAAAGACTTACCAGTAGAGGTCAGTAAAGGACAGAGTAAGCAGACTGAGGAAAAGATCACAAAATTCTAATGAGAAAAATCTCCCAGAACCCTACTGCATTAAGCCAAGGCCACGACAGGGGGCTTGTCTACACTGACAAATTTTGTCACCAAAAACTGCCTTTTGGTAACAAAACAGTGATAGCGTACACTGCAATGGGACTTTGGTCAGGAAAAAACAGCCAGTTTTGGCGAAAAAAGCTTCCATCCCTGACAGAGACATTTGTCTTTTCCGCTCTCTTTATTGTCGACAAACAGCAAGTAGACACCATGCCTTTCCCATTTTCCTTCCCCCCAACTTTATTGGCCTCCAGAAAGTGTTCCACAATTCCCATGCTGCCTCTCTGGTCAGCAGTTTGAACTCCGCTGCCCTGCAGCCAACCCACCCCGCTCCCTTGCAAGCCCTGGGAATTACGAATCTCATTTCCTGCTTGATGGCTTCCCAGCTGAGCATGGCTGGATATCTCACCAAATCCACTCCCGCTTGGACCACCGCTGAGCTGTTGGATATGATCAGTGTATGGGGAGAGGCGTCTGTTCAGTCGCAGCTGTGATTGACCTGTACAAATTGGGACACATATGGGCAAATTTCTCAAGGCTTGTGCGAAGAGGGCTATGATCAGGCCACGCAGCAGTGCAGTGGAGATAAGGGAGCTGAGGCAGGCGTACCATAAGGGAGCTGAGGCAGGCGTACGGGAGGCAAACCATCACTCCGATGGTGCACCTAAGACCTGCTGCTTCTATAAAGGAGCTTAATGCTATCCTCAGTGGTGACACCACTCCTCCATCGCTGATAACCCCATGGATACTTTGGAGGCTGCAGAAAGAGGAGGTAACCCGGAGGCTGAAATTCTGGATGAAGAAGTGGAGTTAGAAGACTATGTGAAGCTCCAAGCAGGGGTCACCTGGTGGGGCAGGCAGCCAGGAACTTTTCTCTACTCCAGAAGTGCTCTACAGGGAGCAGGAATCAGATGAGACACCAGGTAAGTTGCTGTAGCTTGTGTAGGGAATCAAAAAGTAGGAGGCAGGTAGTGTTTTATGTGAGCTGAACATTGGCCTGTGTAGCTAATCTGCATGGCCAAACAGGGTATTGATGGACATCCAGACCTGCAGGGAATCCACCAGAGAGGCTCAGGAAAGCTTCCAAGAGGTACTTGTTAATCCTCTGTCACAGGTTCCAAGGGATTGCAGCCTTGTTAGTTCCCCTATTGTAGGAAATGGTACCATGCCATTTACCAATCACTATAGCTGGGACCAAAGTGGTACATAGCTGAGCCACATATAGACGGGGTGAAAGCCACAAGCATGCAGTAGCTGTGTCCTGATTTCCCTGCTTACCCACAGCAGTGAGGTATCAGCCAGAAGGTCATCCGCCTATGAAAAAGTGTGTAATAATTTTAGAATGAGTTCCCTGCAAATCTGCCCTGCAAGCCATGTTCATTTTCATAGAATCATAGAATATCAGGATTGGAAGGGACCTCAGGAGATCATCCATAATCACGCCCAACTCACCGTGATTGGGGTGCTCATTGAACCCTGTACCTGCCTAGAGAAAGTGATTACTACTAGTTGCAAAAGGCCCTGTTCAATTATTGTTCACTGAATCAATGTTTCAATCATTTGCTGGAATGTAAGAATCCCTCTTCTGTGCATTGTCCGCAGTAGCCAAGACCGGCTTCGGCAGCCACAGAAGAAGCCGAGATGCAGCAAAGAAGACTTGTTCCACAAGGTGCTGCAGCGTGATGAGAGAGACCAGGGAATGCAAAGAGTCCTGGGAAGCTGAAAGTCAGGGAAGAAAAGCAAATGCAGCATTTACTAGGCAAGCGACAGAGAGGATGATAAAAGTTATGCAGGATCAGACAGAGATGCTCAAGTCTTTGATACAGCTGTACACTGAGCAGATCCATGGTCAATCTCCACTGCAGCACATGAACAATTCTTTGCCAACCCCCCCATGTCCAGAGATTCCATTTCACTTCACAGCACTCCTGAGTTTCCCCACTCCCCTCACAGCTAGAGCTGATCACAGTTGTGTGGTTTTACCCTTTTTAATAATAAATAAAGCCTAAGGTATTTAATGGTACACCGTTTTTATTCTGTGTTCTCCAAAAGCGTATAGCAATCAATTCAATCTCAGAAAAAGGCTTCTAAAGCATTTTGTTGCATGGCTCTTGGGCCCCAACATTTTTCATGGATGCACCAAGGAAGCAACTCCAAAGCAATTATATGTTTTACTGTCCCTCACAATCCAAGTGGTTCCTCAAAGCCTCTTTGATGTTAATAGCAGCCCTCTGGGCTCCTCTGACAGCCCTAGCATCTGGCTATTCAAATTGTGCAGTCAAGTGCTCTGTCTCAGTGCTTCACACCTGAGCAAACATTTCACCCTTAGATTCACACAGATTATGCAAAGTGCAGCACGAGGCTATGACCACAGGAATATCCTCAGTAAGGTCTAGCCTGCCATTGAGACACCTCCAGTGACCGCTTTCAAACGGTCAAAAGCACATTCCATTATCATGTGGCACATGCTTAGCCTGTTGTTAAAATGGTCCTTGCTGCTGTCCAGGTGCCCCGTGTAAGGTTTCATGAGCCAGGGCTGTCAGGGATAAGCCAGGTCTCCCAGGAATACTATGGGAAGTTCTCCACATGCCCCACTGTGATCTTGCGACTTGGAAAAAAGTCCCTGCCTGCAGGTGCTAGCATGCTGTGGGTGGCATTTCCAACTCAGGACATGGGACACACCATGCTGCATGACGGGACATTTTGCATGTCCCGGGATGCGCCGCACTTCATTTCCACCTTCCCACGACACCTACTGACAAATGGTGTCTCCAGGCACTGTGGGATAGATACATCCTGTCAACAATGGTGCCCTGAATATGGACACGATCTGTCAACAGAGGAAGCAAATGTAGACTCGCTTTGACGATTGCTTTTTTCAATTTTTGTGTGTCAACATTAGTTTCAGTGACAAAATCTGCTAGTGTAGACAAGCCCAGGGACCAGCAATCCAATCAGTGCCATCATATACTCACCAAGGGCACTCTGGTGCCCTCCAGGCTAAATGCAAAGGGAGAAGGGGGCCTCTAAATTGCTGGTCTTGGGAGGCTGCTTACTAGAAATTAACAAACCCTTCCCCACAAAAAATGCTATCACTACCAAAGTACACCTGGAGGTACTGAAAGAGCTCCGGTCAAACTAGCCACCCGCTTCTGACCCTCTGCAATCATTCTTGCAGACTTAGGTAGAAACTGCAATAGAGAAAGAGAATTGTAAAGAGCATATCTTTGCAGCAAGGAGAAATCCAATTCAGCCATGGCAAATCACACTCAAGACCTCAGTTTGGAGGGAAGTATGGAACTGCCCATTGCATTCCACAAGAATTTGTACAAAATGCTCATGTTTTGGGTACCACAAGTGCTAGAATGCTGTGGATGGCATTTCCAACTTGGGACATGGTTAGGTAGATAAAAAGGGCCAAAGCCACGTCACACTACACATTTACATCAGCACGTTAAATGGCACACACAACAGATTCTAAATCTAAAGGCCAGAAACAGATTGGCTTTGATAATTCAAAACCTCTGGAATCATGTATCAGGGAAACTCTGATTATCCCAGAACACCTTCTCACCCCCATTATACATTGCTGACTGAACAGAAGAATGGAGTTAAGAAAACTCCAAAAAGGCTCTCCAAAATATGAACTTGATGGAAATACTGTTTTCACATCATTCCCTTCATAAAGAAGATACATCACAAGGTTCCTGTTAAGTTATGCCAAGAGGAATAAGTGTCCTTAATATTACTTACAAATAGCTTTGCTGCTGTTTTTGTCAGATGTTGGAGTTTTTACTTCTTGTTCAAATTCTAAATCAAGAGAAAAATGTTAAGCTCTAGTGCACATTTTGTATTGTAATTCGTTTACACTGAATCACCTGGTCCATTTCTATTAAAAAGTGTTTTCCTAACTCGGCAGACTGAATTAAAACCTACTGTTAATGTTAACTTCAGATTTTCATTATAACCATGTTTTTTCACGCGACTAGCTTCTCAAAAATTCTCCTTCCAAACTGAATTTGTCATGTTTGGTCTCAGCTGAGTGTCTCAATACAGTACTTGGTTACAATAGATGAGACTATAACCTTTGTCCACAAATCCTCAAAATCTAAGGACTACTGATACACAAATGGCTATTTTTCAAACTATCCTAAGTCATCAAAACCAATATTCACCAAAAAAGTATTTTTCTGTAAGAGCTACTTTCTTGCAAAATATCAGCTTTCACTCTCCTTGCACTGATTTTATTGTACGAGAAGTGGCTTAATTGCTTTTTGCTCACATTTTCTAAAAACTTCCATTTGGAAATTCATAAGCAAATGGAAGTTATGTCAATCTGCCCTCAGGGTAGATGGTGACTGACAGACACACACCCCACCAAATGCTATTATCGGATATGAAATTATGACTGAAGAATTGTGAGGAGCAAGTGAGCTGAAATAGTGACCATCTTTGCTAAGAGCAGTCTATTGAGAATAGGAGATTAAAGAAAAACATTCTTTACAATATTCCAAAACCTATCCTCTTTCAAAATGGCTGCACACTCAAGTAAATTAAGTGTTCAGTTATGAAAAGTGGTCAAAAAAAAAAAAAAAAGCAAGCATTAATCCTCACTAAACTAAACAATATTCAAATGTAGCTTTGTTCTCCAAATTTCAGTGTTTTAACTATATGGGAAGTTTGAAAAGTCTGCTTTTTTTTTTTTTACTACTATCATAAAGGTCACTATCTCCATAATACAAAGCTAGATATTATTCAATTAAAGCTCATCAACTTCCCTATCTTCCCAATTCTGTGTAAATTTAGAACATTTAATTGTTCCCCCATCCTCCTCCTCCATCCAAATATCCCTTATTTCTCTAGAAGGCAAGAGATCTTACCCATCCCTCCCTCTACTCTCACATTCCTGGGAAATGTTTTATTCCATTCTGAGAGATTCTTATTCCACACCTATCACCGTAATCTCTCTCCTCTTGCTCCTTTTTCCTCTCCTTTAACATTAAAAGTTAGTGAATCTTGGAAGCTTGATGTCTTACTTTTGTAACACATTTTCCTTCGTTTGAAATTTAAGACTGTGATATTTTTTGAGGAATTTATTGTCAAGTTGAGCTGCATTAATATTGTAACCTCAGAGTCAAGTCTGCCCGTGCAGGAGAGTTCAACACGAAGCACTGCAAATAGAAAATGAGTGTCAGACATTTGTTTACAATACATTTCAATAATTTTTTAATACAATCTTCAAGTGATGCAGAATTTTGCTGCCTTTTTTTAAAAACTCAAGCATTTTCCTAGAATTTTACTTTCGTGTTCAAACCGGGTAATTTCTGGGAACACTTATGGCATTTTAGGGAGCAGCTGTCAAATACATTTAATCAAACAACTGAAATTGAAGTTTGCAGATCTCAGAAACCCAACAGTAACTGTGGGTAAACAATTCACACTCACTCTGCATCGCAGTTACCAAATATTACTGAATCACATCAGAGGCTCAGTGTGGCCCTCGCTACCCTTGGAACACACAAAGAAATGCTTAATTTCCTCTTATTTTTTAAAACCATCAAGGTGGCCTTTTTGGCCTTTTTGACAGCACCCAAATTGGTCTGAGAATCTCTCTTAAATTTAAATGACTAGGTTTGTTTTCAAGGCTATGTACCAGGATCACTGATATCAGCGCAACTTCAGAAATAAAAGGCTTGGCTCTACTGCTTACCTGTACAAAAAGGATAAAAAGATACAAAAGCAAAACGGCAGCATTTACATCCATTGCGCACAGGTACAAGTAACCCCAAAGGGGTTACACAGGTACAAGTAACCCCAAAGGGGTTACACAGAATTAAGCCCAGTAACTATTATTTTGCTGCTGCAGCAGCAGATGAATGCATTTGTGAAAATCCCACACAATGCAGTTTTATTGCTAAAACATGTCCTTGAGAACAATGAATATACACCAAATAGCTGTTTTTATTTGATTTTTTACAATGCATTACTGTCTTTAACATGTTAAATTTATTTATATTGCTTTTTTTTAAAAAAGGCAATCATTAAGTTACTTATCAATAAACTAGAGAAGTGGAATTAAAATCTGCACAACTGTTGGCCAAACTGGAATAATAACTTTCTATATATTATTGGAATGTGATGCTTCCCTTCTCAGGAAAATTTGTATCCTTTTTCCCAAAAAAGGGGGAAGTGGGCCACTTGAGCACTTCAACTTATAACTTCTAACAAGGAGCCTTCATCATTCACTCTGAATACTTACGCACATGCTAGACCTGTAAATGAGAAAATGTTTGTTTGATAGAGACAAATGGCTAAACTACTAGCAAACAGACGTTTTAAAAAAAAAAGCATGGAATCAGAAAGGCTTGGCAGTCCCACTATTTGATTTTCCTTTGTTTAGCATGTTTCAGAAAGTAAAATTTGTTTATCAAATATCTCAGTGCATCTAAATCAAATGAGATACAAGTGTTAAGATTTTCTATATAGAGAGTTATCTAGATGTGTCATAACTGTTGTATCTTATGTTATGTACAACTAAAATTACACAAAATTATACCATGTGCGTTTCTGGGGAAACTAGGAAATGTTTCTGAGTGCCAGAAAAACAGTATTCATGGTAGTACTGAACATGTGCCTTCAAAGCTGAAAGCCTGTTTACTTACCTGATAATGCACGAGGGACTTCTCCTTCAACAGAAATGTTAGCCTGAGGCATATCTATAGCCATAGCATTATCTACCTGAAATCCCAGTTTATATTCAACCTGTAACAGTATGTGGGAGAAGGTTAAGAAATTCCAATGATAAAAATTAATATTAACACCGTTTCAAGCAATTTTTATTCGAGATATAAAATTAAAATCACTAATCAACATTTTTGGGTTTAAAGTACCTTAAGTTCATCACCTAACCTGATTTTCACAGGGCATGCTGCTCAGTTTTCTCAATATCAGGCTCTGTTAAGTTATTTCAAATTGGACATTCAAAATCACTCTAAATCACTAGTTATGTCTGAAAATTTAGGCCAGACTTGTGATGGTTTTGTTTTTTTTAATAATCCTTTAAAAGTGCTTAAGATAAATTTAATATATTGGAGTTAGCTTTATTTGCTCAAAAGCTGACTCATTCAATCTATTGGAATTAAGAAATCAAAAAGGACATTACCACTCACTTAGTAAGTTTGCATATAAAAAGCCTATAAAGGTAAAAACTTATTCAACTACAGATAAGGTTCTGGTTCCATCTTAAGACCCTGATTCTGCAAATGTTTGCACAAAGCTCAGAAAAAATTCTACTAAAACTCCATGTGCATGCATACTCCTGTAACTTGGGAGTATATAAAGCAGCGCTTCTCAAACTGGGAGCTGTGGACCACTGGGAATCCCCAGGAGTACTTCAGGGGGTCTTTGAGCCCTGCTGATCAACTGCTCCTCGTTCAGGGGCGCAGCGGGGCTAAGGCAGGCTCCATGCCTGCCTTGGCTCCCCATCACTCCCAGAAGCATACATCATGTCTCTGAGACCCCGGGGAGAAGGGAGGAGGGGAGTCTCTGCATGCTGCCCCCACCCCGAGCACTGACTCCACAGCTCCCATTGGCCAGGAACTGCTGTGGTTTTACAAAAACATTTATCCTCAGGAGACTAGACAGATCATTTCAGCTGCAAAAACTTCAGCCACAAAGTTGAAGTAATAGGAAAATCAAAATTCTTTAAAATGGAAATGGATAGGCAAACTTTACTACAGATATTGCTGCACACTCCAAATATAACAGATACATGAAATAAAAGATGACTTTGCTTCCATCTTAACGATCTCTAAATACCACTTAAATAGATCCCTCTCTTCCCTCAAGCAACATCTTTTTTTAGGAATCCACAGAACACAAGGTTCAAGGTTTCAAAGGCCTTAATTCACAGCTACCTGTTTTATGTTTAATTCACTGCCAGTATCACAACAGATAGACAGGTAACCTGGAAATGCATCAATTTTGAAATAAAAAAAGATTGTGCCTCAAAGAACACTTATTTAAAAATATTCTGAACACTTTAAAACTTCATGTATCCAACAAGCCATGCCTTGTTCTTCTCAGTCTTTAATTTCCTCTTGAGCACAATTAGTTGGTTCACTTTGGCAATATAAATAAGAAAAACTAAACAGCATATCCTCTTATGCACTAGCATCTTCTAATTCGTGCATAGGAAAGAGCAAAAAAGTGGGTTAACTATTGACATTAACCTTTTGTTAATATCAAGGCAAGATATATTCATATATTAAGGTATGTAATGCAAATTCTGTTTATGCTTACCTTGGATTTAGCATGCCAACTGAAATGAAGACTGTTGGTCTCGCTGGGTATTAACAGATTGAAGGACAATGCATAGTGATTAATAAGATCATTCCTCACATAATATAGCTCTGCATCCAGACCTAGAAATCAGAATATGTAGAAAAAATAAGCTGAGGAAAGCAAACTCCACTAGTAACCGAAGCACAACTAGTCTACCCTTCATTTGAAGTAGTCTTGATTTTCGACTAGATACCCTGCTTTTTTAACGTGTGTGTGTGTGTGTGTGTGATATATTATATAAGCAGAGCGTCTCATACAAAGAGTCAAGAATACTACACACACACACACACCCAAAGTACATAAATTCTATTTTTAGATGCATAGAGGAAATATACCATCACTTTTGCCAGTGGTGAGAAGTACTTCAAATTCCTGACAAAATATTAGTTCATAAGAGGAGCTCACACCCTAAGGATGGGAAGACTGACCAGGTCAAGGAAGGGGAAACAAAAGGGATTTTCTATACAAACTAGGAAGAATCACTACAGGCAGTAATGAATGGACCCCCTCATCTCATGGACCATATACTGTCTATTCCTGTGCATTAAGGGGTCAATTCTGCTCACATTTACAATGATGCATGCAGCCCTGGCAGACCAGGTGCCAGCTCAGGCCAAGAGCCCTGATCCTCACTGAATATTGACAAATGCATAGCTGGAAACCAGTCTGGGTCACCTGTGTGTTAGTACTGTTAAATAGATATTAGAGTTATGAGAATGTGTTTAGATTTTATTAAATGCATGTAAGATGATGCTTGTATTAATCTTACTAATATCTATATCACATGTTACAAGGTAATATTTGAGTGTTTCCTCTGTAATTATAAAAATGTTTGCTAAGACTATAAACCTCCCACATCAGGAGAAACGAATCGCCAATTGTGAAATACTAGTTTACCACAAAAAATGTAATTTCCTCCACAACAAAAGGCAGCCTACAGACATCAGATAAACCACTGCAATAGCAGTGAACAAAATACTTTGCCGATTAGTTCCCCGGCACTCATGAAGAGGGAACATACACAAGCCCTAATCACACCACAGCTTGAACACTGCGGGAAGGGAATAAAAATTCCTGACCAGAAGGATCTGTGCTGCCTAGAATTTGGAGAGGGCGATATTTCTAAGCATAAGCAAGGGATTCCCAAGCTGCTTAGCCCTAAATGACATTAAACTTTAGTTACTTTAATGCAGGATTGGCTACAAGCATTGTCTTTAGTGAGTGCAAAGGTGCAAGTGACTTGGGGTAAGCGACTGGTCCTTTAGGACTGGGAGTAACCTAAACATTGTACTAAACCAGTAGGAGAACACTTCAATATTTCTGGCCGTTTTCCTGGCCATTCCATTATAGGGTATGTCTTCACTACAGCATTAGTTGGATTTCCTTTAAGTCGATTTTCTAAAGCAGACTGTATAGAGTCGATTTTGTGCGTCCCCACAAAGCACAGCAAGTCGACAGTGTCTGTCCTTACAACTTTTGCAAGCATCGACATAGCGAGCATTGCACTGTGGGTACCTATCCCACAGTTCCCGGAGTCCCCAGCAGGCACCATTTCGAGTGCTGCACTGTGGGTAGGCATGTCATCATTCCGCGCCCTTTTTTTTGTGACGCCGACACCATTTCGAGTGCTGCACTGTGGGTAGGCATGTCATCATTCCGCGCCCTTTTTTTTGTGACGCCGACACCATTTCGAGTGCTGCACTGTGGGTAGGCATGTCAACATTCCGCGCCCTTTTTTCACGCCGCTGACAGCATTTCATTTCGAGCTGTGGACTCACTGTGGGTAGGCATCCCATTATTCGAGCCAATCCCCGCGCTGAGCTAACGCCATAGCACTACAAGCATGGAGCCCGCAGATGCCATCGCTGCAGCACTGGTCATTGTGAAGACCTCCCGCCTTGTTGTGGATTTTATGCTGCATCATCTGCAGAGGAATGCGATCCGGAGACAACTGCGCTTTCTGGAAGCTGACCACAGTGAGGAGGAGGAGGACATGGACGTGCATAGCAGGGACAGGGACACTGCGGTTTTTGGAAGTAGGGCGACCAACAATCTGGCAAATTTGGTGGCAATGGGGCAGGCTCATGCCATGGAACGCCGATTCTGGGCCAGGGAAACAAGCACTGACTGGTGGGATCGCATAGTGCTGCAGGTCTGGGATGACTCCCAGTGGCTCAGAAACTCTCGCATGCGTAAGGGCACGTTCATGGAACTTTGTGACTTGCTTTCCCCGGTCCTCCGGCACAAGAATACCAGAATGAGGGCGGCCCTCACAGTTCAGAAGAGAGTGGCGATAGCCCTCTGGAAGCCTGCAACGCCAGACTGCTACCGGTCAGTCGCAAATCAGTTTGGGGTGGGTAAATCTACAGTGGGCTCTGCTGTGAGGCAAGTAAGCAGGGCAATCGTCGAGCAGCTGCTACCCAGGGTTATAAACCTTGGAAACCTGCAATCTACAATAGATGGCTTTGCCGCCATGGGATTCCCTAACTGTGGTGGGGCTATAGATGGGACTCTCATCCATATCCTGGCACCGGACAACGAGGCCGCAGAGTACATAAACCGGAAGGGATATTATTCTATGGTCATGCAAGCAGTGGTTGACCACAAGGGACGTTTCACCGACCTGTACGTGGGGTGGCCGGGAAAGGTTCATGACGCTCGTGTTTTCAGGAACTCTAGGATTTTTAGACAGCTGCAGCAAGGGATTTTCTTCCCCGACCAGAAAATTTCCATGGGGGAGGGGATGGAAATGCCGATCGTGATCATTGGGGACCCAGCCTACCCCTTAATGTCCTGGCTTATGAAGCCCTACACTGGGGCCCTGGACAGGGGTCAGGAGCTGTTCAATTCCAGGCTGAGCAAGTGCAGAATGGCAGTAGAGTGTGCATTTGGCCGACTCAAGGGGAGATGGCGTTCGTTACTGATTCGCTCAGACATCAGCGAGAGAAATATCCCCATTGTTATTGCTGCTTGCTCTGTGCTCCACAATCTCTGAGAGAGCAAGGGGGAAACGTTTATGGTGGGCTGGGAGGCAGAGGCAAATTTACTGTCTGCTGCTTACCAGCAGGGAAAGTAGAAGAGCGCACCATGAGGCGCTGTGCCTCAGGGACACCTTGAAAACCAGTTTCATGAGTGCCCAAGATGACGTTTGACAACCCGGTCCCTTGCTCTGCTCAGCCCTAAGCCTGCCGTCCTTGCACCCTCTTTCCCTCCCCCCTCCCGATGCTTGCAGAGGAAATAAATACACTGTTTTAAAAATCACGGTTTCTTTATTGGTTCATCACAAATTCGGGGTGGGGTGGGGAGGGAAACCAGCAGTCGCAGTGGTGGAGGAGCGGGTGGGGGGGAAGGGGTTAGGGGTGGTCTAGGGTGGCCAAGACTCAGCAGATTTTAAAAGTTTTTGGATAAACTCAACCTGCTGCTGCTTGTGCTGGCTTGTGGGGTAGAGTGGGTCGGTCCCCGGAGCTTCCCCCCTCCCCCCCAGGTTCTCACCCCACGTTTGGGTGGGGAAGCTATGGGACTTGGGGAGGGGGAGAGGTGGTTATACAGAGGCTGTAGAGGCGACCTTTGGTTCTGCTGAAGCTCTACCAGACACCTGAGCATATCGCTTTGGTCCTCCAGTATCTGGATCAAAGCATCCATCCGCCTTTCTTCGCGTGCCTCTCGTCTTTCCTCACGCTCCAGCAGTTGTTCTTCGCACTTTTCTGCTGCAGCTCTTGATTCCTGTCTTGACTGTAGCAATTTTGCCCTCCATTCAGTCTGCCGTGCGGCCTCAGCATGGGAGTTCTGGAGCAGTTCATTAAACATGTCATCACGCGTTTTCTTTTTACGCTTCCGTATCTGCGATAGATGGTGAGAGGGGCAGTTGGGCGGATTCTGAGATAACTGTGCAGCTGTGGGCAAAGAAAGGCACAAGGTTATGAGACAGAAACATTCACAGATCACAATGGGAGTACTATGCTACGGGGAACCACATTATTCAACGGCCTATTATGAGTATATTCCGCACCTAAAAGTTACTGGATGCCTCACACAAAAGTCACAGAAGCATCTCACATACAGCTTCAACACAACACGGCTACTGAAATCACCATGCAGCGGGCCATGTTAACCTTAAGCCATACTCGGATATTCCAGAGTAACCCCCCCCCTCCTCTCCCCCGCCACGTGGATCCCTCCTCCAGCACACCGCATGGGGCTCACCCCGAACTTCAAAACAAAACCGGGCTGTCTACGGGCTAGCTGTTGGGGGGGGGGCGGTTGTGCAGACTGGCGGGGGGGGGGACGTGGTGTATTTGATTGCAGGCTGAAAACCCAGGCACACTGTACCGGGAAATTTAAAGACCAACAAAACCATGGGCTGTCTACGGGCTAGCTGTTGGGAGTGGGGGGGCGGTTGTGCAGACTGGCAGGGGGAAGGGAGGTTGCAAAAAAAAGACCACTCACCAGAGGATCCTTCGTGGGCTGGGGTACCCCCTTGGGAGGGTTGGGACAGTACTGGCTCCAGGGTGACAAACAGCTCCTGGCTGTCTGCAAAAGGTATCTCTCCACTTCGGTCCTGGTGCTCCGTGATATTTCCTTCCTCCTCATCTTCCGAATCCTCATCGGACCTGACGGTTATCCCATTGGCAGAGTCCACGTAGACCGGTGCGATGGTGGTGGGGGCGCCCCCCATTATCTGATTTAGTTCATTGTAGAACCGGCATGTCCGTGGAGCACCCCCCGAGCGTCCGTTTGCCTCCTTGGCTTTCTGGAACGCTTGCCTCAGCTCCTTAATTTTCACGCGGCACTGTTGCGCGTCCCTTTTGTGACCTCTTTCTAGCATGGCCTTGGAGATCCTGGCAAACGTGTTGGCATTCCGTTTGTTGTTACGGAGTTCCAACATCACAGATTCCTCTCCCCAAATAGCGATCAGATCCATCACCTCATTATTGGACCATGCTGGAGCTCTTTTCCTTTGGCTGGTCTCCTGTGCTGCTGAGCTCTGCATGGCGGCTTGTGCTGCTGATTTCTCTGAATAGTGACTGAGCTGTGCAGGTGAGCTGGCCACGCTGACCAAACAGGAAGCTATTCAAATGTTCCCGGGTCTATTCCTGTCTACCTGTCCAGAGCAGCGACTTGAGAGCGCTGTCCAGAGCGGTCACAGTGGAGCAGTGAGGCAGTCCAGAGTGGTCAGAATGGAGCATTGTGGGACAGCCTCTGGAGGCTAGTAATGTCACTTGCGTCCTCACTAGTCCACAATTGACCTAGAGAGGTCGATTTCAGGGCTACTCCTCTCATTAGGGAGGAGTACAGAAGTCGATTTTGAGGTCCCTTTAAATCGACTCAAATTGCATGCATGTGAGGACGGGTACATGTTTATATCGACTTAACGTCGCTAAAGTCAATGTTAAGCCCTAGTGGGGACCAGCCCAAAGACTTGATTATGTCAGTTTTGAAACAGAAAAACTTCCAAAACAGACTCCAACTAGAAACTGAGGAACTGGAATTAATTTTCAAATCGGTCACAATAAACCAAGGGCTAAATAGGACTTGCGAATGGTTCTCTCATTACACTAATTGATTGCATTTCCCTAGTTAATTTACCTTCAATCGTTATTTCCTGCCAGACACAGAAATCCATTTCAAAAGGGTTTTTTTTTTTTCCTCCTGATTATAATGGACCATCCAAATTAAACAGCCTCTTAGCATTGGTATGGTAACGTACAACTTTTTTTTTTTTTCTTTCTGTGTGTATAAATGCATCTTACTTCTGTGGGCTATAGCCCACAAAAGCTTATACTGAAATAAACTGGCTAGTCTCTAAGGTGCTACAAAGTCTTCCCCATTTTATTTACAGATACAGACTAACACGGCTGCTAATCTTAAACCTAAACATTGTTGTGATTTTTCAAATGCAGGCTTGTCTGGGTGGCAAGACAGATGCCCAAAGGAACGGTCTGTGACTCCACGTTAAGTCTGTTATAGTGCTTGAGGTGTTCATACTTGATACTTCATTGGTTCAATCTAATTATAGAACACAACCAGTTTGGGACTTGTGCCCTGGTTTGTAATGGCCTGCTCTGAAGTCAATACCCATGTTTGTGAGCCACTGTAGACAGCTTGACAATATAAATTCAGAATTCACTGTAATGCATTTATAGTGTGACTGCAAACAATTTGACCCTGGACATCTCATTTTTGAGCACAGTTCAAAACTGTTTAATGAGTAAGGCAAAGGCTCTGCAGAATTAAGTAGCGCTGTATGAAATTTTATCCAAAAAAGCAGATTTCATAAACACTCCTGAATTTCACAAAATTATTTGATTAAAAGCAAAATTTCAGAGAAAACATTTGACATTGTCAGAACCTAATGTTTTGATTTGACAGATCTTCATTTCAAACTTTCCTTTAATTTTATTTAAAAGACTTTTAAAAGGACACAATCAAAAATGTTTTGGGAAAACAAAACATTTCATTCGACCTGAACCAAAGACATTTTATTTTTAATATAATTTCAACCCAAACTAATTGGGGGGGGGAGGGTTCCCCTTCTAATTGCCAGCAAACCAAAAAAACCCAGAGATGCCTGCTCTAAGGCAGTGGTTCTCAACCAGGGGTATGTGTACCCCTATCAGTACTCAAAGGTCTTCCAAGGAATACTCAACTCATCTAGATCAGGTTTTACAGTAGCAGCCGTGTTAGTCTGTATCCGCAAAATAATGAGGAGTACTTGTGGCATCTTAGAGACTAAAATTTATTTCATAAGCTTTCATGGGCTACAGCCCACTTCATCTGATGTATAGAATGGATAATACAGTATGAAGAGATATATATATATACACACACACACATACACAGAACATGAAAAGGTGGAAGTTGCCATATCAACTCTAAGAGGCTAATTAATTAAGATGAGCTATTATCAGCAGGAGAAAAAAAAAACTTTTGTAGTGATACTCAAGATGGCCTATTTCAGACCGTTGACAAGAAGGTGTGAGGATACTTAACATGGGGAAATAGATTCAATTTGTGTAATGATCCAGCCACCCTCAGTCTCTATTCAAGCCCAAGTTAATGGTATCCAGTTTGCAATTGAATTCCAGTTCAGCAGTTTCTTGTTGAAGACTGTTTTTGAACCTTTTCTGTTGCAGAATTGCCACCTTTAAGTCTATTACTGAGTGACCAGAGAAGCTGAAGTGTTTTTCTACTATTTTTTGAATGTTGTGATTCCTACTGTCAGATCTGTGTACATTTATTCTTTTGGGTAGGGACTGTCCGATTCGGCCAATCTACATGGCAGAGGGGCACTGCTGGAACATGATGGCATATATCACAATGGTAGATATTTAGATCAGTCTCTCAACTTGGGAGTTGCAACCCGGGGGTGGGGTCATAGGACAGATTTAGGGGGTTGCAAGTGCAGGGACGGCATTAGGGGGTGGTAAGCAGGGCATCAGCCGTGGGCAGCAAGGCTTGGGCTTCCGACAAGGCTCAAGTATCACACTGAAATGCTAGTACAATGTGTGGTAGACCCAGGTCAAGCAGCTGCCAGAAGGACCTGTAATTAGAAGGGTTACTACAGGGGAATGGGGTCCAGCTGAGCAAGGCTGCCACAGCCAGGAGCAGGGCCAGCTGAGGCCAGTTAAGGAGGCTGCCAGAGCCCTTTAAAGAGATTCCTCCCCAGGGAGGAGTGTGGGAGTTTGAGGAGTGAGTTGGAGGCAGTAGGAGTTAGAGGAGTGAATTTGGTGAAAGCAGAGGAGTGTGCAGAGTAAGTTGAGGGAAGCAGGGACGGAGAGGCTGCTGGCAAGCAGGGGAAGAGAACAAAGGGTCCCTCCCAGGGGGAACCTAGCTTTCCTAGCCTGCAGGAGCCTGGCCCTGAGAGAGAGAGACAGGGAGTGGGCTGCTAAGGAGCAGCAGAAAGACAGGGTCTGCTTCAGCCTGGTCAGGGTGCCAGTGCTGTGCCAGAACCCCAAAGGACTTGAGTCAGGGGAGCCGAGGAGTCACCTTGTCACAAATACTTATATTCCAATTGATTTATTTTATAATCATAGGACAAAAATGGGAAAGTAAGCAATTTTTCAGTGCTGTGACTTTTGTATTTTTATGTCTGATTTTGTAAGCAAATAGTTTTTAAGTGAGGTAAAACTTGGTATGCAAGACAAATCAGACTCCTAAAAGGGGTACAGTACTCTGGAACAGTTGAGAACCAGTGCTCTAAGGAGCTCAGCGTGAAAGTAGAAGTGTGACGGATACTCATTTGAAGTTACTACTCTGTATTAACAACTCTTTTCAGGCCTGACAGACTCATTACACCACACATACTGCCTGCCCTGGCCTTGTCCCCAGCCCCGCTCCAGGAAGCAGCCAGCAGCATTTCTCTGTGGCCCCTGGGGGAGGGGGAATAGAGAGCTCCCTGCACTGTTCTTGCCTGTGGATACCTCCCCCGAAGCTCCCATTGGCCGGGAACGAGGAACCGCGGCCAATAGGAGCTTTGGGGGAGGTACCCACAGGCATGCAGAGCCCTCTGCTCCCTCTCCCCCAGGGCCATGGTGTTGGCTGCTTTCTGGAGCAGAGTAGGGCCAGGGACAAGGCCAGGGCAGGCAGGAAACCTACCCTGTTCCCGTTGCCAGCCTGGAGCCACTCCGGGTAAGCAGCACCAGGCCAGAGCCCATATCCAAACCCCTCCTGCGCCCCGCACCCCAACCCCCTGCCACACCCCATGCCCCTCCTGCAACCCAACCCCCTGCCGCACCTTGCACCCCTCCCTGTACCACTGCCCTGAGGCCCCCCCCCGCACTGTGTACCCCACCCCCCTTCCCCCCCCACCCCCCTCCTTTGCCCCCCAACCCCTTGCCCTGAGCCCCTTCCTGCACCCCACCCCCTTCCCCAGCCCTACAGTCATGGCCCTGCAAGCAATTTCCCCATCCTGATGTGGCCCTTGGGCCAAAAGGTTTACCCATCCCTGGTTTATATTAATCTTTTTACATCTATCCTGGGAGCAGGTGAATATTCAAGATTCAACAAAACCATTAAAACCAAATCCAAGCCACAAAATGTCCAAACCAAACACACAAGTTACATTTTACACTTGATTTAAGGATGAGCAGCATACCACAGCATCAAAAACTGGGAAACTGCCAAGTAAAGCCAACCTCAGCCTGCGCCTATGGAAACCAGGCATACAAAATGTAGTGTGCACACAGTGGACCCTGTTCACTCTCTACTCAAATGATGTACTTGCCATTTCACATATGGACTTCACATTACATATCTCTTGTACTTAATATGAGAAGGCACTTATTCTGAAATTCAGATGACTGCTTAATTTTCTGCACAACTATACTAATATTACTATTGTTAGTCCTATGCTCTTTACAGTATTACAGTACTGTTTTAGCATCTAATTATTTTCCAGGTATGTAGAAGATTTTTAAAAGCACATTTAAAGGCTCTTCCCTTTAATCAGTTAAGCTTTCAGAGGTATATTTTTAACATTCTGCCTCTGGAATGTGTTTGACATTCAACAACATAAAAAGAATCTTTACACAATTCAGTCTCACTCATTTTTTTCCAAATCCACTATTGTGAACTCAGCACCGGCATATTTAAAGAGAAGTCAAAATGCAGAGCTACATCTAACAGATCAGACAGCCGAAATCATATTAGCTTGGTTGGTCAGTTTGTCTCTTCCTCTTCTCCATTTCAAGGAGAGAATTCAGCATTTGTAACTTGTGTTAACTACCCATATGAAGCTACATGACAGCCAATTTCTAATTTATTTTGTAGATATGAATTTGAATTATGGGAAAATTTAAACAATTTGAATTATGCCCCAAATATTTGAAAGGACACAATCAATCAACAGAATACCTCTGAAAAATCTTTTCCGGATATAATCATTTGTAATACTTAAGTGTTAAGGGAAAAATCTATTTTTTTCTACTTACTTTGCGCATTTAGCTCTAATTTGCATACAGTCCATTTCAATGGTTTTGTCTACATAGGCGCTCATCACCACAGCATCTGGTTTCCTCTTTTGCAGGTGTTTCATTTAAAAGAAAATGGGAATGACATACCCACAAAAACTGGTAGGGGAAAACTGCAGCAAATGACATACCCTGAAGTTACTTTTAACTCTTTATAAATTGACCAATTTCTTACTGATCATAATAACGAGGTACATTTTCTCAAAGCTACCACTGGAGCATTATGTCCAAGTGATATTTTAGCTATGCAACATTATTTCACGTTTGCAGCTTGCTTAAAATAGCTTTCTATTACATAGGGTAGAAAATAAACCACAAACTATACCAAACCAAAGAGCATACATCATAACCAGCATCAGGAAAAGAATAAATTTAAAGTTGTATACTGAAAGATCTTCTTACTGTTTCTACATAAGTTAATCAAGATATAATTCTATATGGGCATGAGACTGGGGGAAAAGAAGTGGTACTCCACCTCAAGCTCCACTACAACCCAAGCTTTGTCTACTTGTGACAGCAACAAGAAATACACATAGTAAATTGTGCCGATTTTAACATAATTGTCCTTTTCCTGAGAGCTCTGATAGACAATGAGATTAACAATTCTTGAGGCTTAATGTGTCATTTGGCTTCAGTGTTACTATCTAACTGAAAAGGAACAGTTCATGTCTAAGATACTTTTTGGAGTTGTATGTAGACACAGAGGTTATATACACACACCAATATAACTACCTCCGTTCCCAAAGTGATTTTGTTACTTCAGTAACTCCCACTATTGTAAGAACAAATTGGTTTAAAAGAAAACAATTTAGTCAAATCAGGACAATTTCCATGTGGAGACCAGGCCTCAAGTGGATGCAGCTTCCAGTTTAAGCAAACCACAGCAAACTTGCCCATTCTACTCACTGAATCTCAAACTACAGAACTTCTTAAATTTACAGATCTTTGTTCAAACATAACTCCAGCAAAGTTAATAAAAACCAATCAAGCAAAGTAGATTGAGGGGGGAAACAGGAAACAAACATTAAGCTTTTTCAATAATACTAACAGGCATAACCAAGATTTAACTCAAATATGGTTTTATTCAATTTTCAATCCAAAAACTTACCAAATAAGCATTGCCACAGTAGGTGATGCTAATCAACATTACAAAAGTAATTTGGAAACCTGATGCCATGTTCCTCCTAATATGCTGAGCACTGAACCTCACCTTTAAGTCAATGGAATGTAAGGATGTTTAGAACTTCAATAATCAGGCCATAAATTAGTAAATAATGGTGTATATTATATGTGGACTGAAGAAAGGAAAGTAAAGAGATGGTTTATGGGGAGGTAGGTAGACAGAGCAGCATTTAAAAACAACATGTGAACATAAGTCCAGCACTGAATTTTGTATTCAAAGCAGCAAAACCTAAATGTAATATCCAAAAAAATGTTATAGTGCAGAAACGCCAGATGAGCAAATGCAAGAAGGGTTGCAGGAATTTTTTAATTGTTTTAAACAGTATATTAGACATCAACTAAAACAAACCAATTCTAAAAATTAAACTCTAGTTTTGCTTTGGCAAGAATCCTTAAACAGGTCCATGTGCAGAGAGTGCTCAAGGCTGCAGGATCTAGTTTTTCATTACTTGAACCTGACTAATCTAAACCGACCCACACTGAAACTATACGGCCTACTTTTTTTGCTTTTCATTTTAAGCAAAAGAAATCCCTCCCTTGCCCAGGCAACCCCCAAATCACATTATTAACATACATATCTTTGTGCCCCACTGTTGGACGTACACCAGTAACAATAAATTAAATCAAGAGCAAACAAAAAGGTAAATTTAGGCAGTGCCATAGAAACGAGATCATTCTTCAAAGATTTTAACATAACAAAACATTCTGAAGAAGCTCCTGACAAAAAGGGGAAGCAAGATTTTCATTCCCAATCACGAAGGATGCTGGAGAGCATTGTGTTCATTACAAAACTGGATCATATTACTCTAGAAATCTAACAACACACCTCTTTTCAAGTGCCTCTTGTGTAAATTCAGTCTAGCTTCAACTCCTTAAAAAGTTTTTTAAAAACAAATCAAAGAAACACGCTTCAGTTAGCATGGGAAAATGAGACTTTTTTTAGTCATTAAAGATGCTCCGCTCTGCAACATGAATTTAAAAACCTGCTCTAAAAGAAAAACTGACAATTTCATTCCCTAAACAAGTAACAGGCTTCAAACCATTGCAGGGAAATTATCAGAAGATGCTATTTTTACCTTCATATTTTAGTTAAATTTAAATTGAATGCATCAGTTCAGATCAGGGTTTCATGTTCCTGTCATAGAAACAATTTATACTGCAATAATTAAAGTATGGCTTCAATATTCACTTTCAAAGCAATTTGGCAATATTTCAAAATCAGGAATATAATACAGTTTGCACATTCAGATAATGTACATTCAGCTTTGAAACTTTATTTTATGCATTTCAACACAACTTCAATTCTGAACCCACAAGGTACTCTTATGGATTCTTGAAGTGACAAAGAGTCCTGTGGCACCTTGAAGACTAAAGTATCAGAGAGGTAGCCGTGTTAGTCTGGAATTGCAGAATTCTTGTTCATCTATTTTATTGTCTTGTGGGGGCAGAGCTAAGGCTGTGAAATGTGTAAGATAAAATTTTACATCTCAGTGACAGTACCAACTATAAGCATTACAATGACTAACAAAAATGCTGTCCTTTGTCTGTATTTTACCTGGTCAAGAGAATCATGTCACATGATTCCCTGCTAGCCATACCTCAGCTTCCCTTCAGCAGTTGGGTAGTTAGTTTGGGTTGGCACTGTGGGCAAATCTTAAAGTACCTTCTACAGGGTAAACAAATGTTCAAATGGATAAAAAAAGATAGCAAATCCTTAATCTCCCTGGACCACAGTCTTCTTCCCAGCTCTATGCAACCTCCTCCCTTAAATGCAAAGGAGAAAGGGGCCAGGGGCTCCCTCTTATCCTCTATGGAAGACCTAGTTTTGAACAAGTAAACAATAAGACAGGCTTCAAGCCCACACTTTCATTTTTACTAGGCAGCTTTTTGAACTGCTTTCACCAAATCAGTTCAAGGTCTTCCCTCCTCAGTAGAAATCTCACACACTGACAATCACCACCAACTCCAGAGTTTACAAACAATCCTTTCCCCAAATGTAAGGAATCTTACACCTTCCTGAAGTTTCTTATTCCCCCATCTACCTATATCAGCTGTTCTCAAACTTCAATGCACCGCGATCCTGTCTGACTACAAAAATTATTGCATGAGCCCAGGAGGGGGACCAAAGCCAGAGCCCCCTGCCCCAGGCGGGGGCAGCCAAAGCCCAAGGACTTCAGCCCCAGGTAGGGGACTTGTAACCTGAGCCCCATCACCCAGGGCTGAAGCCCTCAGGCTCCAGCTTTGGCCACGGGACCCAGCAAGTCCAAGCCAGACGTTGCAAGCCCATTAAAACAGGGTTGAAACCCACTTTGGGAGCCTGACCCACAGACTGTCAACTGCTAGCCTATATGCTTCATCCCTGGCTCTTTCCAACAAGCTTCTTCGCTACTAGCCTTGCCAAAGAGAGGAGTGGATCTGAAGAATCCCAGCCAAATAGTAACAATTCTTCCAGTCAGATAAGGAAACAGCATCAGATAAGAATGGGATCAGAGTGCCAGGTGCCGCTTTACAGATCACCAAGACAGAGTTATTAAAACATGCAAGGATACTGCCACAGATTTTGTGGAATGTGCCATAATGCCAGTGGTGAATAGATTCATCATAAGTACAGTATTAAAAGCCTAAGAGTTTCATCCTATAGAAGTAATACTGAAAGTCTCCACCTCTTGGTTGGTATATTTCTATCCCGGATGTTACAAGCCACCCATGGCATCCACGTCTTATGGCATTCTGGCAACATGTCTGAAAAGCGCAAGAGGCCTCCTCTTTCCAAAAATCCCCCCAAACCTATACCTCCCTCCCTGGGAAAGGCTTGAGAAAAAAACCCTCACCAATCCTGCTAGGTGAGCCCGATCCAAACTTGAATCTTACACAATGGAAAACAAGCAGTCAAATTCTTAAAAGAAAGATTTTAATTAAAGGAAAAAAGAAAAGAATAAATCCCTTGTAAAAATCAGTGAAAGAGCATTTACAATCACAGAAGAATCAAAGAAAAACAACAGAGAAATTTCTCCCCCTCTCCCTCTGCTGAGTCTCTCTCTGACTACAAAGTTACAGAGACAACACAAAGATCTTTCCCAAAAACCTGAGAAATTCACATGTGACAACACAAATACAAAACAACTTATTTCCCTGGCTAACTTTACTTACTGTTTAGAAAGGTTATAGATAGATGGAGAGAAGAAATAGATCTAATTCCCCTGATAGCTCCAGAGCGAATGCAAGCGAAAAAAATAGACTTTCCCTCCCTCAGGTTTGAAAGCATCTTCGGTCTCCATTGGTTCCTTCGGTCAGGTGTCAACCAGGTTTCCCTTAGCTTAACCCTTTACAGATAAACAGGAATTCTAGTCTACTTTATACTTATGACACCTTGTGAAACCTGTTGTGCCTCTGTACAAAAAAACAGCAGCAGCATAGTCAAGATCAGAGAGTGAGAGATCACCAACTTTAATGCCTATGGACCTGATAGAACGCTGCATTATGAAATACATTGCCCAACAAGAGTGCAGTGACCAAGACACAGTCCTGCCTGACAACAGATACTGATTTAAAAGGTGCCAGCTACCAATACTCAAGATGTACACGGACAGTGGTTCCATAATGCAGCTTGTTAATAGAGTAACAGAATGGTTGGGACTTACGCCCTTTATGGCCTTCCATAGCGTGACTTGGTCAACTGAATCAAACGCAGCTTTAATATAGACATATATTACAGACAGGGGCTTCTTGAACTTGCGGTGTACCTTCAACAACAAGTGGAGGCCCAAAATGGCATCTAATCAGGACCTGTTCCTTGTAAAGCCTGACTGTTGGTGGGTGATGCTTCTAATATAGCAGGGGCTCCAAACGCACCAAACGCTCCAGAAGCACCAAATGCACCAGCAGAACATACGCAAACACCTTGCCTGGCACAAACAACAAGGTGATCAACCTGTAAACCTTACATTCGCGATGTGGTCCCTTATCCTGTTAAATTGAAATTATAATACCGTTCTTGGTTTGCGAGACTCCAGTTCTCCACACAGGCAAAAAAATGGCTAGAAGTGATTCTGCTACAGCAGGGGTCGGGAACCTATGGCTCGCGAGCCAGATGTGGCTCTTTTGAGCCTGTCATCTGGCTCGCGGCGCTGCTGGGGGGCGGGGGAGGCGGTGTGGCGCGGCTCTGAAAGCAAGGCGGGGGAGGCGGTGTGGCGCGGCTCTGAAAGCGAGGCTGGGGGGCGGGGCGGTGTGGCGCGGCTCTGAAAGCGAGGCTGGGGGGCGGGGCGGTGTGGCGCGGCTCTGAAAGCGAGGCTGGGGGGCGGGGCGGTGTGGCGCGGCTCTGAAAGCGAGGCTGGGGGGCGTGTCGCTCCTCTCCTTCTCTCGCTGGAGTTGGGTCACAGCAGCGTGACCCAGCGAACAAGTAAGCACGGGGGGGAGCCGTTAGCAAAGGGGCGTTGGGGGGAGGCTGGGCTGGGAGCCGTTTGCCGGCGGGCGTTGGGGGGAGGCTGGGCTGGGAGCCGTTTGCCGGCGGGCGTTGGGGGGAGGCTGGGCTGGGAGCCGTTTGCCGGCGGGCGTTGGGGGGAGGCCGGGCTGGGTGGGTCAGTTGGGGGGGCGGGAAGGAGAGCGCGGCGGCGGTGGCGGTGGCGGGGGGGGAAGGAGAGCGCGGCGGCGGTGGCGGGGGGGGGGGAAGGAGAGCGCGGCGGCGGTGGCGGGGGGGGGGGAAGGAGAGCGCGGCGGCGGTGGCGGGGGGGGGGGAAGGAGAGCGCGGCGGCGGTGGCGGGGGGGGGGGAAGGAGAGCGCGGCGGCGGCGGCGGTGGCGGGGGGGGGGGAAGGAGAGCGCGGCGGCGGTGGCGGGGGGGGGGGGAAGGAGAGCGCGGCGGCGGTGGCGGGGGGGGGGGAAGGAGAGCGCGGCGGCGGTGGCGGGGGGGGGGGAAGGAGAGCGCGGCGGCGGTGGCGGGGGGGGAAGGAGAGCGCGGCGGCGGTGGCGGGGGGGGAAGGAGAGCGCGGCGGCGGTGGCGGGGGGGGAAGGAGAGCGCGGCGGCGGTGGCGGGGGGGGAAGGAGAGCGCGGCGGCGGTGGCGGGGGGGGAAGGAGAGCGCGGCGGCGGTGGCGGGGGGGGAAGGAGAGCGCGGCGGCGGTGGCGGGGGGGGAAGGAGAGCGCGGCGGCGGTGGCGGGGGGGGAAGGAGAGCGCGGCGGCGGTGGCGGGGGGGGAAGGAGAGCGCGGCGGCGGTGGCGGGGGGGGAAGGAGAGCGCGGCGGCGGTGGCGGGGGGGGAAGGAGAGCGCGGCGGCGGTGGCGGGGGGGGAAGGAGAGCGCGGCGGCGGTGGCGGGGGGGGAAGGAGAGCGCGGCGGCGGTGGCGGGGGGGGAAGGAGAGCGCGGCGGCGGTGGCGGGGGGGGAAGGAGAGCGCGGCGGCGGTGGCGGGGGGGGAAGGAGAGCGCGGCGGCGGTGGCGGGGGGGGAAGGAGAGCGCGGCGGCGGTGGCGGGGGGGGAAGGAGAGCGCGGCGGCGGTGGCGGGGGGGGAAGGAGAGCGCGGCGGCGGTGGCGGGGGGGGAAGGAGAGCGCGGCGGCGGTGGCGGGGGGGGAAGGAGAGCGCGGCGGCGGTGGCGGGGGGGGAAGGAGAGCGCGGCGGCGGTGGCGGGGGGGAAGGAGAGCGCGGCGGCGGTGGCGGGGGGGGGAAGGAGAGCGCGGCGGCGGTGGCGGGGGGGGAAGGAGAGCGCGGCGACGGTGGCGGGGGGGGAAGGAGAGCGCGGCGGCGGTGGCGGGGGGGAAGGAGAGCGCGGCGGCGGTGGCGGGGGGGGGGAAGGAGAGCGCGGCGGCGGGGGGGGGCTACTATATGGCTCGGCCGGGGCAGGGGGGGGCTACTATATGGCTCTCTGAGCCAAAAAGGTTCCCGACCCCTGTGCTACAGGGTCAATAGAGCATTTCAGCAGCTCCAGGGTATGTCATCAGTGCCAGCTGCACATCAGTTTTTCAATTTGCAAATGGTTCGCTTCACTTCATCCAATGTTGGTGCGTCAATACATGGTCTTATTGCACATCTTAAACATCAGCATGGTCACCTCATTGTCATAACAGTCCACCGGGAGCCCCACCAATCAACTCCTCTCCCTTTCTCCCAGCACACCTCCTGCACACCATGAAACAGCTGAATGCAGTGGGCAATAGGCTCTCAGGTTTTTGGGAGGAAGCGGGAGGCGTTCATTAGCAAGGTCCCTGGCAGACAGAAGGTGCCGGGGAGAGGAGGGAGCTGGCTGCTAGTAGGTACTAAGCATCTGCTTTTTTTTTTTTTTTTCTGTAGGTGCTCTGGCCCTGGAGCACCCACATGGTCCACACCTATGGCTTAGGTTATCAAAAATTTCACCCTCAGCTCTCAGAATTGTTAATGTGATAAACCACGATACCTTTCACACCTGTGTAGCTGGTTTTGGAAGATTCTTTATAACCATAAGGACTAATAATGTTTAAAATGATAATTTAAATTCTGCAGAACTGATACAGGTTTACTTGCTTGGGCAAGCTTGTTATTTACACTGGGAAGCAGGTTGTTCAAGCTCTGTGGTTCTTTTTCATTAGAAACGATACTACAGGTATGTCTACAGTGCAATCAGACACCTGCAGCTGGCCTGTGCCAATTTACTCCGACTAAGGGGCTGTTTAATTGTCGTGTAGACATTTGGGCTCGGGCTGGAGCCTGAGCTCTGGGATCTCACAAAAGCAGAGGATCCCAGGGCTCAGGCTCCAGCCCAAGCCTGAATGTCTACGCCACAATTAAACAGCCCTAAGCCCAAGCCCCAGTCAGCAAGCACAGGCCAGCAATGGGTTTTTAATTGCAATGAAGACATATTTTAAAATGCCACCAACTTATTTGATATAAGTCACAGAACAAATTTCAGATGGGAACTCTGAGGTTCTACTGTACCAACACCTCTGAAATGTTATGGTTGTTTAAAAAGTTTACAACTGAACACTGACATAATTCAGCTTTGAAACTACTATGCAGAAGGAAAATGCTGCTTTCCTTTTATTTTTGTATTCATTTAACTCACTACTGTACTGTATTTCCCTATTTTTTTCTCTGCTGCTGCCTGAATTGTGTACTACTTGTTCCAAATGAGGTGTGTGGCTGACTGGTCAGTTTCTAACTCTGGTGTTCATAACTCAGAGGTTCTACTATAATTGCTTTTAGTTACTAACATTCTGGCAAATTTCACTACTGCTCTTCAGAATCCCAAGGGCAGCAGTGAACCTGTCGGTGTCATCTTTCTGAGCCTACGCACATCAAACCCAGTGCCTCTGCTGCTGCCCTCAACTATTCCAAGCAACAAAGGGGAATTAATACGCTGGTTACTTTTGCTATTACTGTTCAGAACTGCATAAGCAGCAGAGAAATTGTGAAGTCAATTTTAGGCTGTTACTGCTTGGAAAATCTATGATGAACAGCAAAGACAGGCACTGGAGTTATTCACAAGAGAACAGGACAGAGAAATTAAGGCTGGGAAAGGATACAATATTTGGAAGTTTCCATCACCTCACCCACTACAACAAAGCCAAAAATCAAAGAGAAAGAGTGCTTGCATTCGTATTTACATGTGTCTAACCTGCTGATTTTATTACTGTAGTTCATAGTGTCTAATGATAAAATCACCACACACAAGGCAGCACTAGTTAATTAAAAATACAATAACCTACTTTCTTAGCAACACAGACCATTGTGAGCACATCAACCTGATGCTCCAGTCATTACACACTGAATACAAAATCAAGACTTAAAGTTCCAATTTTGATATTCAAATTCTTCCAAGGTGGTTGAGAGAGAGTCTCTCTCACCATGACATTCATGGTCACTATGTTGCACTGCAACATCAAAATTATCCACCTCAGGGGTAAGACACTAAGCTCCCTGGTTGCTGGCTCATGACAAACTTGATCCATGGCAGTAAAGTGGATACTGCCAAGCAGAACCAGATGTGAGACAATACATTCTTCTGCAGGGAGCTGATGATCCCTCACTCTCAAAGATCTTGGGAGACAGACCAGTCCTCGCTTACAGACAGCCCCCCAACCTGAAACAAATACTCACCAGCAACCACACACCACAAAAACACTAACTCAGGAACCTATCCTTGTAACAAAGCCTGATGCCAACTCTGTCCACATATCCATTCAACTGACACCATCATAGGACCTAATCACATCAGCTACTCCATCAGAGGCTCATTCACCTGCAAATCTACCAATGTGATATATGCCATCATGTGCCAGCAATGCCCCTCTGCCATGTACATTGACCAAACTGGACAGTGTCTACACAAAAGAATAAATAGAAGCAAATCAGGAATCATAACATTCAAAAACCAGTAGAACACTTCAGTCTCCCTGGCCATTCTATTACAGACTTGAAGGTGTCCATTTTAAAACCGAAAAACTTCCAAAACAGACTCCAATGAGAAGCTGACGAACTGGAATTAATTTACACATTGGACACTATCAACCAAGGGTTAAACAAGGACTGTGAATGGCTTAGTCATTACACTAATTGAATCTACGGTATTTCCCTAGTTAAGTTTCCGTCACACCATCTTGCCAAGTGTCAGACAGATCCACTTGATTATCACTACAAAAGGTTTTTTTCCCCTCCTGTTGATAATGGCTTATCAAAATTAAGCAGCCTCTTAGAATTGGTATGGTAATTTCCAACTTTTTATGCTTTCTGTGTATATAAATATATCTTACTTCTGTGTGTTCCATTTTATGCGTTCGATGAAGTGGGCAATAGCCCACAAAAGCTTATGCTGAAATAAATTGGTTAGTCTCTGGTGACACAAGTATTCCTCATTTTCCTTACAGATACAGACTAACACAGCTGATAATCTTAAACCTGTAACGGCATAGAGCATCTTCATTAAAGCACTACAGCAGTGCAGCTGTGTCAATGCAGCATTTTAAGTGTAGACCTGCTCTTTGTTGAAGTGCTAACTAGTTTTTGAAAGCAGTAGCCTCTTCTGTAGGTAAAGAGAATATTTTCTTCATTTTGCTTTATTCAACTAGTTCAAAGTTAAGAAACCAATTAAGAGTTAAAAAAGCAAGTTTATTTTCTTCTTCCAATCCATGAATAAGAACTAGAGAAGAGATCCACTAGTTCTAAAATTTTAAAGGACAAGGTCACCAAAAACAATCAGTTCAATTCCCAACTACAGATAACATTTTCAATAAAAGATATTACCTCACTGCATCTGTGTTAAATAAATCAGTTTTAAATGCAAAACATATTTTGATAAAACGTTGACAAGCATCACATTTAAGAGAATTTTAGTTAAATAATTTTAAAATGCTGTTTATGCAATTAAGCTTTATTTGGATGGAATTCAATTGATACAAACAAGTAAAAAACTAATCTAGCAAATAAACACATCATTCACCAATAAAAATGTAAAAATTAACCTGAATAAATGTAAGATTTACAATTGCTCAAATGTGTGTATGTATGTATATAAACACAGACATACAGTGTAGCCTCTTGATTAGCAAAAATCAGCACCAGTTTAGTGCAAACGCCACATTTAGTAGTAAATCAACAGGTTCTAATGGTTACCAACCAATGAGAACCACATTTTCTTTTGGAAAATATTTTGTTTTTTCATGTGTACTTTTCAATTAAAATAGATTATTTAAATCAATGCACCCTGTGCTCTGGGGATGAATCAAGGTTCACTGAATTCATTGTATTGTAGGGGGATATTGTCTGCAGGACCTATTTAATTTGTTGCAGAAACTGGAGAGAGTGGAGTGAATGATGCAAGGGATTTCACGAAGAGAAGGAATGGTCTGGTGGTTAATGCAATTAAATGCTGCCCTGGGAATTTAGATTCTATGCCTGCCTCTACCACAGAGTTCCTATATGCTGGGCAAGTCACTTGAACCAAACTTTTCATAGGTAGTCATTAATTGTGTGTTCCTCGTTTTTTTGGGTGCTTGATTTCAGACCTTGCGTCTGATTTGCCGAAATGCCAAGCACTCACATCTGCAACTGAAGTCACTGGGAGCTGTGCTTTGAACATATAGTGCAGGGGCCGGCAACATTTCAGCAGTGGTGTGTCAAGTCTTCATTTATTCACTGTAATTTAAGGTTTTGCATGCCAGTAATACATTTTAACATTTTTAGAAGGTCTCTCTCTAAGTCTAAAATAATATAAACTATTGCTGTATGCAAAGTAAATAAGGTTTTTAAAATGTTTAAGAAGCTTCATTTAAAATTAAATTAAAATGCAGATCTTATCCATTTAGTGTGATCCTTGCCCTTGCTTTTTCTTGCCGAGTTTTCCAATGTCCCCAGACCGGCAATGGGCTGAGCAGGGCTGGCAGCCGGGACCCTGGCTGGCAAAGGATGGGTTGACGGAACCCCAGACCAGCAACAGAGTGCCACTAAAAATCAGCTCGGATGCCATAGGTTGCTGACCCCTGATAGTGTTATAAGAACATAAGAACGGCCATACTGGGTCAGACCAAAGGTCCATCTAGCCCAGCATCCTGTCTACCGACAGTGGCCAATGCCAGGTGCCCCGGAGTGAGTGAACCTAACAGGTATGATCGAGCGATCTCTCTCCTGCCATCCATCACCCCCCTCTGACAGACAGAGGCTAGGGACACCATTCATTACCCATCCCGGCTAATAGCCATTTATGGACTTAGCCTCCATGAATTTATCCAGCTCTCTTTTAAACCCTGTTATAGTCCTAGCCTTCACAGCCTCCTCAGGTAAGGAGTTCCACAGGTTGACTGTGCGCTGTGTGAAGAAGAACTTCCTTTTATTTGTTTTAAACCTGCTGCACGCCAATTTCATTGAGTGGCCCCTAGTTCTTCTATTTTGGGAACAAGTAAATAACTTTTCCTTATTTACTTCCTCCACACCACTCATAATTTTATATACCTCTATCATATCCCCCCTTAGTCTCCTCTTTTCCAAGCTAAAAAGTCCTAGCCTCTTTAATCTCTCTTATATCTCTTATATCTCTTTAAACTCTCTTATATAAAGCTAATGCTAAGTACTCTGAAAAATCAGGTCCTAAGCATCTCTGTTTCAATACTCCAAATCAGTGGCTTCTTCTTTGCTCTAATTACTGTATGTCCCAGTTTCCCCATGTGTAAAAGAGGGATGATAATACCCCATCTTCTTGCCTAGCCCATCTCATTTCTCCCTTATCCAATCTTTCTCTGGAGCATACCCAGTGTGAACAGAATCTTCATGGAATTTAGAACTACTTAAGACCCTACTGAGCATGTAGAAACTGGGAATTTTCAAAAGTTTTTAACTTGGAAAAATTTTGAGGAGATTTTCAATGGGATGCTTTCTGCCACATTAGGATACAAAGGCCACACACACTCCAATTTCAAGTCCCCACTCCAACACAGTGTTTTTGAAGCTTTTCAAAGGTCACCAGAAATGTTTTAAATGAGTCAAACAACATTTTTCCCTAGCCTCATTCTTGGAAAGTTTTCTAAAACAATTCAGCCTGAAGCAGACACCTGGCATGGAAAATTTCAGCATAAACAGTTAAAGTTTGGCAAAGTTATAAACAACTAAAAACAGGTTTTATAGGTAAAGAAAATTTAAGAGATGCTGCTACTACCTCCTCATAACATACAGTCAGAGAATGTAGATAGACACAAGTGACCCTGGGCAAGTCGCTTCAGTTCTATGCCTCACTTTTCCCACCTCTTAAATTGGGAATGATACTTGCCTTCCTCTGCGAAGAACTATGAAACTGATAAAACTCAGTCTGTAAGACCCATGTATTATATCTGAGGCCTGGTCTACATTGTGCGGTTAAATCAAATTTAGCCATATTAGGTCGATTTAAAACTCAATCTGTCCATACAACCAACCCCGTGTTGACGGTTTAAGGGCTCTTAAAATCTATGTCTGTACTCCTCCCTGGAAAGGGGATTAGCGCTAAAATTGACCTCACTGGATCGAATTTGGGATAGTGTAGATGCAATTTGACGGTATTGGCCTCTGGTAGCTATCCCAGAATGCTCCATTGCAACAGCTCTGGACAGCACTTTCAACTCAGATGCACTAGCCAGGTAGACAAGAAAAGCCCCAGGAATGTTTGAATTTCATTTCCTGTTTGGCCAGCATGGCAAGCTCATCAGCACAGGTGACCATGAAGTCCCAGAATCGCACAAGAGCTCCAGCATGGACCAAACAGGAGGTACTGGACACTGTATGGGGAGAAGAATCTGTGCAGGCAGAACTCCGTTCAAAAAAATGAAATACCAATATATATGCCAAAATCTCCCAGATACATGATGGACAGAGATTACAACAGAGACACACAGCAGTGCCACATGAAAATTAAGAAGCTCAGGCAAGCTCACCAAAAAATAAAGGAAGCAAACAGCTGCTCTGGGTCAGAGCCCCATACACGGCATTACTATGATGAGCTGCATGCAATTCAAGGGGGGGGACCCTACCTGTACCCCACCACTGTCCATGGACACCTGCAAGGGGGGGGGGGGGGGAGTCTCACGGAAGAGGGTTTTGTGGAGCAGGAAGAGGAGGAGAGTGCACAGCAAGCAAGCAGAGAATCCGTTTCCAGGAACTGTTCATCACCCTGGAGCCAATACTCTTCATATCCTCCTAAGGCAGACTCCCGGACCATGAAGCTGGAGAAGGCACCTTTGGTGAGTATACCTTTGTAAATACAATACAGGGATTAAAAGCAAGTGTGTTTAAAGTTTGATTTTCCCTGAAGACTTGGGATGCATTTGTAGCCAGTACAGCTACTGGAAAAGTCTGTTAACATGGCTGGGGATGGAGTAGGAATCCTCCAGGGACATCTCCATGAAGCTCTCCTGGAGGTACTCTGAAAGCCTTTCCAGAAGGTTTCTTGGGAGGGCTGCCTTATTCCATCCTCCATGGTAGGACACTTTACCATGCCAAGCCAGTAGCAAGTAGTCTGGAATCATTGCAGCACGAAGCATGGCAGTGAATGGTCCTGGGCTTTGGGCACATTCAAGCAACATTTGTCCTTTATCTCTCTGTGTTAGCCTCAGGAGAGCGATATCGTTCATGGTCATCTGGCTGAAATAGGGGAATTTGTTTAAGGAGACATTGAGAGATGCCCGTTCATGCTGAGCTGTTTGCGTTTCGCTGAAAGGGCTCATCCCTAATAGCTGTGTGGTCAGAGGGAGGGGTGAAGCAATCATCCCAGAAAATTTGGGGGGAGGGGTTTGTGCTGTATATCCACCCGAAAACCACAGGCTCTACTTTTAAATGGCCAACCCACAGTCATTGTTTGGTATGGGAAAGAAGGGCGTTGCAGTTTGAAACCATTCCCACATGTTCTGAAGGTGGAATAGCCGAACCCCGCACCCTCTTGGGCTTGCCATGACTGCCTGCAAGTCTAATTCTGTTGCTCAACTGTGTGTGATGTCTCATACCACACCGGCAGGCACTCCATATAAAGGCAAAATGTGACCTTGTCCTGAAAGAACATGTGCTGTGTGGTTTGAATCTCTTGATTCACTGTGAAAGTCTCTCTCCTTTGTTCTCTAAAATGTACCTTTTTTTCTTCCCGCAGGTGCAAATGTTTCTACACACCCCCTATCATCTCCATCTCCGGCGCTATCCCAGATTTGAAAGCGAAAAAAATGCACTGGTGATGACATGTTTTCTGAGCTCATGCAGTCCTCCTGCACTGACAGAGCACAGCTGAATGCGAGGAGGCAAACAATGACAGAACCCAGTAAAGCATTAAATGTACACGAGAAGAGGGAGGCGCATGATGAGAGGAGACAGGATGCCATGCTCAGGCTAATGGGGGAGCAAACGGACATGCTCGGGTCTCTGGTGGATCTGATGCGGGAAAGGCAGCTCAAACACAGACCACCGCTGCAGCCCCTGTATAACCACCTGCCCTCCTCCCCAAGTTCCATATCCTCCTCACCCAGATGCCCAAGAACGCAGGTGGGAAGGGGAGGCTCAAAGCACCCAGCCACTCCACCCCAAAGAATTGCTCAAGCAGCAGAAGGCTGGCATATCCTAAATTTTGATTTATCGTATGGCCTTGCCCTCCTCCCCTCATCCCTCACCACACCCAGTACTTCCCCCCTCCCTCCCCCAGACTACGTTGTGATTTCTCCCTGTTTTTTTAATCAATTAATAAAGACTGCATGGTTTTGAAACAATAGTAACTTTATTTCCTCTGCAAGCTGTGATTGAAAGGGGGAGGGAAGTTAGCTTACAAGGAATTAAGAGTCAACAAAGGGGAAGGGTTTGCATCAATGAGAAACAAACAACTATCACACCGTAGCCTGGCCAGTCATGAAACTTCTCTGATGCACAGTGCTCCCAGCTGCACAAAATCTGACACCAGGCAATTTCCATCAACCTCCCACCCCGCCATAAACATGACCCCTTTACAATATTGTGGAGCACACAGCATGTTGATGTCGGTGAAACATCCCTTGTGATCAACCAGTGCTTGAAGCACCACTGAAAAGTACCCCTGGGGGTTTATATACTGGCTGCCAAGATGATCCAGTGCCAAGATAGGGATATGCATTCCGTCTATTGCCTCACCAGTTAGGGAACCCCATTGCAGAAAAGCCATCCACTATGACCTGCACATTTCCCAGAGTTACTACCCCTGATAGCAGCAGGTCAGTGATTGCATTGGCTACTTGGATCACAGCAGCCCCCAAAGTAGATTTGCCCACTCCAAATTGATTCCTGACTGACCGGTAGCTGTCCGGCATTGAAAGCCTTCAGAGGGCTATCACCACTTGCTTCTCAACTGGCAGAGCTGCTCTTATTTTGGTATTCTTGTGCTTCAGGGCAGGGGACAGCAACTCACAAACAAGCAAAGTTCTGTGCTTGTTTCCTGGGCCCAGAATCAGCATTCCACGGCATGAACCTGGCCCAGTGCCACCATGATGTTCCAACTGCCACATCCCATGCTTTCCAGAATGTCTGTGTCCATGTCCTCATCACTATCATGATAGCACTGTTATCACCTCCTCACCCGGTTCAGCAAATACTGCAGGATAATGCGTGAAGTATTTGCAATGCTCACAACTGCAGCAGTGATCTGAACGGGCTACATGCTTGCAGTGATATGGTGTCTGCACAAGTAATCCAGGAAAAAAGGCGCTAAATGATTGTTTGCTGTTGCTTTCATGGAGGGAGGAAGGGAGGGAGTGGAAACTGACGACATGTACCCAAAACCACCCGCGACAATGTTTTTGCCCCATCAGTCATTGGGAGCTTAACCTAGAGATCCAATAGGCAGCGGAGACTGCAGGGATAGCTATCCATAGTGCACTGCTCCAAGAGTCTATGCTAGCCATGGTATAGTGGACGCACTCTGCCAACATAATGTGCTTAGTGGGGACACACAATTGGCTCGATAAAATTGGTTCTGAAAAATCGACTTCTATAAAATCATCTTAATTTCATAGTGTAGACATACCCTAAGGCTAGTAACATTTCCCTAAAGTCCTTCAAGTTATCAGGAGAAACCTATGCATTCATATCAAGATAGCTTTATTACTCAATTGTTTTTAGAAACCAATGGTAAAATAAGAGAGCGTTCCTTGGTTATAATGGCAGCTTCATCAATACAGCAATATATGGCAAATCTACTTACCCCTAGCAAATTAGTTAATTTTCCTAGCTACACTGAATTAAAGTTCTAACAATTGACAATCATTTTTTCCAAATGCAGAAACTTAAAGAACTGTAAGGAAACTGGAGTGGGGTTTTTCCCCCTACTTTATGCACGCTACCAGTCACATAAAAATCTTATTTTAACTATAAATGTTGGTTGATATGACAATTCAGGCACCACAACACTGAAGACCTAAGAAGTCACTAGTTTTGTTGACATTCTTTACATTTTAAAAAACAAATACATCTGTTCCTTCCAATATTTTTCTGTAGGAAAGATATGACTAAGGGTATGTCTATACTGTGCAACTTACAACGATGGGGCTTTGCTGCTACAGCTGCACCGTTGTAAGGTAAGCAGTGTAGCCACTCCGTCCCGGCAACAAAATAAAACTTCCTGCAATGAGGGGTGCCAGCTTCATCGCCGGGAGCGCGGCTCTCGCTGACAAAGCGCTGTTCACCCTGGCACTTTGTCATTAAAATTTCTGTCATTCAGGGGGGTGTTTTTTCACACCCTCAAGCAACAAAAGTGCCAGAGTAGATGAAGTCTAAGGGCTTGTCTTCACTTGAGCCGGCAGGGATCGATCTTTTGGTGATCGATTTATCGCGTCTCATTAAGATGCGATAAATCGACCACCAGCGGCTCCCCCGTCGACTCCGGAAGTCCAGCTCGTGAAGAGGCGCAAGCTGGAGTCGACGGGGGACCGTGCCGCCGACCGCCAAGAGGATGGGAGGTAAGTCGGCTGTAGAGACGTCGATTTCAGCTACATTATTAACGTAGCTGAAATTGCATATCTACAGTCGATTTCCCCCCCCTAGTGGAGACCAGCCCTTAGTGTGCCAGGCTTAGTGTCTATACCAGAAGTGGGCAAACTACGGCCCGCGGGCCACATCCGGCCCGCGATACTGTCCCATCCGGCCCGCGGCGGGGGGCTGCCCCTTGCCTCTCCCCGAGCTGCACAGCCCGGGCTCCGCTGCGGGCCCTCCGCTGCGGGCCATGCCACAGGGGCAGCACTCCGATGACCGGGGCTGCACGGTAGCCTCTCCCCCGGAGCCACGCCGACAGCGCTCTGGGGGCTGGAACTGTGCGGTGGCCCCTCCCAGGAGCCGCGGCTGCGCACTGTCCTCCTCCCCCGGAGCCGCAGCTGCACGCTGGCCCCTCTCCCAGAGCCGCGCTGCGCGGGGAGCACTCTGGGGGCTGGGGCTGCGCACTGTCCTCCTCCCCCGGAGCCGCAGCTGCACGCTGGCCCCTCTCCCAGAGCCGCGCTGCGCGGGGAGCACTCTGGGGGCTGGGGCTGCGCACTGTCCTCCTCCCCCGGAGCCGCAGCTGCACGCTGGCCCCTCTCCCAGAGCCGTGTGGCGAGGGGAGTGCTCTGGGGGCCGGGGCTGCATGCTGCCCCCCTCCAGCAGCTGTGGTAAGAGGGGGGATGGGGGGGTTCCAGGGTGGTGGTTGGGGGGGGGGCTTTGGAGGGGGCAGTCAGGGAGTAGGGTGGGTTGGATGGGGGGGGTTCTGGGGTGGTGGTTAGGGGTTTGGAAGGTGGATAGGGATTGGGGCAGTCAGGGGACAGGGAGCAGGAGAATTGGGTAGGGGGTGGGGTCCTGGTGGTTAGGGGTCTGTGGAAGGGGCAGTCAGGGGACAAGGTGTGGGGGGGTGTTGGATGGGTCAGGGATTCTCAGGGGCGGGAAGTGGGAGGGGGCCAGATTGTGGGCGGGGCCTTCCCTACCCGGCCCTCCATATAATTTTGTAAACCCAATGTGGCCCTCGGGCCAAAAAGTTTGCCCACCCCTGGTCTATACTACATGCCTTACATTATGGCATGTACAGTTGAAATTTTGGTTAATTTTACTCTGGAAGTAAGCAACATCAAGAGAAATATTTACATCACATAGTAACCTCCTTAAAATGACAAACTTCTTAACCAATATCTAACTCCAAACACATAAAATAAGCTTTCTGGAACTAGAGGAAACGCTACCAGAGAGAACTGTCAGCATGTCTCCGGGGTTATAGAAGCTGTTCAGATCTTTCAGAGTTATTATATATAAGTTACAGAAGCAAAACAGCTAGAGACACTGTCTTAAGTAGTGGTTTTCAAACTGTTGGTCAGGACCCTAATCTGAGTCATGACCACATTTTAATGGGGTCACCAAGGCTTGCTGGGACCCGGGGCTGAAGACAGAGTCTCACCGCTTAGGGCCAAAGCACAAGAGCTTCAGCACTGGGTGGCAGGTCTCAGGTTACAGACCCCATGACTGAGGCTGAAGCCCTTGGGCTTCAGTTTCACACACCCCCACCCCGCCTGGGCAGCGGGACTTAGGTGGGGCTCAGGCTTTGGTCCCACATCCTGGGGTTAAGTAATAAATTTTTGTTGTCAGAAGAGGGTCGCAGTGCAATGAAGTTTGAATTAGCCCACGAAAGCTTATGCTTCAATACTTTAAGGTGCCACAGGACTCTTTGTCACTTCTGCTATTCCAGACTAACACGGCTACCTCTCTGATTCAATGAAGTTTGAGAATCCCTGGCCTTGAATAATAAATTATTTAGCCATACTGCAATATATCACTCATAAAAAATACTATTCCAGTTCTGATTCATCTAAGGAGGACATAAGGTGACCAGACAGCAAATGTGAAAAACTGGGATAGGGAGTGGGGGATAATAGGAGCCTATATAAGAAAAAGGCCCCACAACGGGGACTGTCCCTATAAAATCGGGACATCTGGTCACCCTAGGAGGACACCTACATGTACTTCCATTTTGGGGGTGGAGGGGGAATTGCATTTAGTCCATGACAGAGCAGGTTTCTAAGCACTAGTCTACCCTAGCAATGCTAAAGCACTGCCGCAGCAGTGCTTTAAGGTGCCTTGCGTGGTCCCAGCACTTTAAAAAAAAAAAAGACAAACAAACAAAAAAAACCCCACCTCCGCAAGAGGCATAGCTCCCACCAGCAGTGCACTGTCTACACTGGCACTTCACAGCACTCGAACTTGCTGGGCTCAGGTGGGTGTTTTCTTTTTACAGGTGCAGAGCTGTAAATCACCAGCATAGACAAGCCCTAATACACATTTCAAACACTGGGGTGGGCAAACTTTTTGGCTCAAGGGCCACAACTTGGTATGCTCACGAAATTGGGGGTTGGGGCACGGGCTCTGGGATGTGACCAAAAATTAGGAGCTCAAGGTGCAGCAGGGGGCTCCGGGCTGGGATGCAGGGGAGGGGCAAGCAGTGATGGCTCTCGCTGGGGGTGAGGGCTCTGGGGTGGGCTGGGGATGAGGCATCGGGGGTACAGGAGGTTGCTCTGGGCTGGGATGGGCGGGGGAGAGGAGAGGTGGATCAGGGCTGGGGCAGAGGGTCGGGATGCAGGAGGGAGTCAGGAGGGAGTCAGAGGTGTAGGCTCCAGGCAGTGCTTACCTCAAGCAGCTCCCAGAAGCAGCATGTCCCGGCCCCCCCCGGCTCCTAAGTGGAGGCGCAGTCAGGCGATTCTGCATGCAGCCCTTTCTGCAGGCGTCACCCCCTGCAACAGTTCTGGGCAATGGGAGCTGCAGGGACAGCATGCAGAGCACCATGGCAGCCCCAACGCGTAGGAGCCGGAGGGGGAACATGCCGCTGCTTATGGGAGCCATGCGGAGAGGGGCAAATCCCCGATCCTGCTACTCGGCGGGAACCTAAGAGCTGGATTAAAATGTCTGGAGGGCCAGATGCAGCCTTTAGGCAGTAGTTTGCCCACCTCTGTGCTAGACTCACATGTCCATGATTAGTAGGCATAAAAGCAAGAAAAATTATACAAGGAGGCTGACAAAGTATACATCTGACCCTTTTAATCTTGTATATTTAATAAAACAGCCATACAGTAATAAGTACAACCAATGTAAAAATGTTAAGACAAGAAAAAAAAAAACTGGCAGAGCAAGCCACAGGGGAAAAAATGTTTATACAGCTATTCACCCTCAGGGCCTATCAGCTTCAAAATTAACTATGTGCTCTCAGTGCTCAATTAGTTGGAGTCATTTCTATTTATACTATCTATACAAATAATGTTTTAAAGCAGAGGTTCTCAAACTGGGAGTTGGGACTCCTCAGTGGGTCATGAGGTTATGTGGGGAGTCACGAGCTGTCACCATCCAAACCCTGCTTTGCCTCCAACATTTATAATGGTGTTAAATATATTAAAAGGTGATTTTAATTTATCGGGGAGTTGCACTCAGAGGCTTGCTATGTGAAAGGGGTCACCAGTACAAAAGTTTGAGAATCACTGCTCTAAAGCCTTCCCTGTAAAGTGTTCTTTTACCACTAAGCCACAAGCCACCTCCTGAAACACCCAAAACATTTTAGAAGTTTATCCATTTCTTTTGTTAGGCTCCAACCATAAAAATCAATCAAACCAAGGTCTGAAATGCCAAAATGCAAGAGGAACCCAAACCAAACCTCTACCTCACCTCTAGAGGGACTGCAAGCATAAAAATGGCCTTATCAGAGGAGAGCAAGTTATACCCTGGTGCAGAAATCCTCCTACTTACTTGTGTAGCGATTATGAAACTGCCTGGAAGTTGAGATTCCTTTCACACACTTTCCCAATTACTGTCAGGTCTCCTCAGTGCCCTCTGAATGCCGCTAATCCCACTAATTAAACCTTGGGCCTCAACTCCCTGGTTTTGGGCTTCCCCTGCATTAGCAACATTACACCCCGCACAACCGAAGCTAGGAACCTTCCCCCACCACAGTGGGCCCTTCCCAACAGACCCTGAGCAGCTAAGCGTACGGCCACCCCCTCTCCTGGCTCCTCACACTTGGGGGCCCCGGGAGCCCCCCGCCCTCCCTACATACCCGCGCGCACACAGCGGGGCCCCACCACGCACTGCAGGACCCTGTCTGCGCGCACCTAACCACACACAAGGGGTGATCGGGGGTCCCCCCTCCCCGGCCGCTGACCTCGACACCTGCCTCCCCCTCGACGTCCAACCACCTCCCCCCCCCCCCACTCGCCCTCCCCAAGACCTGCCCCCCCCCGGCCCTGCCGCCCCCGGGACACTCACCGATCAGCCTGCGCACCTCCTCCTCGCTCATGTAGAGGCTGAGGCCAGGGCCGGCGGGCGAGCCCACGCCGAGCGGGTCGGAGCTGTGGCTCGCCTGGCTCTCGGCCCCCGCGGCCAGCAGCAGCAGCAGCAACAGCGGTGGCAAGAGATGGCGACACGGGGCCCGCCGCCGAGCCGCGGGGCCGCCGGGCAGCGCATGGCCCGCGCCGCTCCAGGGCCAACCCGCAGCCTCTGCCCCGCGGCCCCCGCCCCGACTGCCCAGCCCCATCGCTCCTCGGGGAGCGGACCCCGCCCGGCCCCTCATACGCCGCAGCCCGCCCCGCCGCTCATGCTCGTGCTCCCCCCCGGGCCGGGCTCCGACCGACGCGACGCGAAGCGACGCGCCGCCCACCACCTCGCGCAGCCTAGCGCGCGCCACCTCCTCCGCTCCCGGGGGCCCACGCGCACCGCCCACCCTCGCGCATGCGTCACATCGCGCAGGCGTGCGCATTAGCCACGCCCCTTCCCTAGCAGCGCACGCCCCGTCCCTTCCCTCTATTATCACAGTCCCCGCCCCTTCTCTCTCTTGGTCCCGCCCCCTGAGCCCTCCTCAAATGTCCCTTCCATCATCCATTATCAATATGTCCCACCACTTGGCAGCATTGTGCCCCAATCCATATTCCTCCTCGCACCTTCTCATTGTATAGGGAATTCCCAGAATTCCCATTATTTGGGAATTTGTCTTATATAGGTGGCTACTCCCACTCCAGGCATCCTGCTTTTTCACATTTGCTATCTGGTCACCCTACCCCCATTAGCCAATACTCCCCCCCCCCCCCCTTCTCCACACAATGTCCTTCATAATGCTCCTCTCTAGCTTTCCTCTTGGTATCCCATCTTCCCTTCCTGCTCAATTCCCTTTATCTTTTCCCACAGCCCCACTGAGGCATAGGCACTATAGACCCATGGCTAGGGTCCCAGCTTTTGGTGTCATATAGTCATGCCAGAATCTCAGCTTTAATTTAAAAAAAAAAAGATCTTAGCCCTTGTGGGTGGATAGAAAAGCTTGAAAATGGGACCCAAGTGTAACTGATGCAGTCATACATAACTTCTTGATTCTGCAAAGAGAGCAGAACAGTAACTCAGAGAGAGGAATTGTCCCCTTGCATCATCCACTTAGAGTATTAACTCCAAGACCCACTGTTCTAGGGGTGCCTGGCAGGGAACTCAGTATGATATGGGAGAGAAAGAATGCAGCTGGCCTAAGTCAGCCCACCCATGTGATTCACGCTGACTCTGGAGTAAGTACTGGGGGGTAGGGGGTGATTCCTTTTCTACCATTTCTGAGAGGGGAGTGGGGGGAAGGGACCTCTGCTGTTCCTGAAAGAAGGGTAGCCTTCCTATCCCTGTCCCTATATGTGAGGAACATGACCACAGAGTGAAGGTGAGACCATAGGACCAGGCCCATGAGTTCCCACTTGCCTTAGGTCAGCTTTGTCTCTTCCTTTCTTTTCCTTGGGCACTGCTGTTGGCAAGTCTTGCTCTACCTATAGCCTCCATGAAATGGTTGGCACGGCCAATTCTTGGAACACTTGTACCAACCTTCCTCTTAAGAGCTTGTGTCCCCTGCATATCAGTTCTTACATCACATTCACCAACATTGTTTCTGAGCCCCTGCCTGTCATATATTAAGCAAGATGACTAACATCTGTCACGTGTTGTTTGTTCTCTCAGCCTCACCCCGGTGGTGAAGTGCACACAGTGGAGTCTCTTGGTTGATAGGGTTGTTGGTTTCTTTCTTAGGTCCTGACCCAAAGGGTCTTGAATCCAGATCCACAAATTTCATGGGAGCAGGCACATTCCAACCCTCCACTTAGCAGCCTGCTAGCAATAGCTTACCTGAAACCCACAAAGCCCTGCCCCAGTGTGACACTCTGCCCTTGAGGTCTGATTGGTGGAGTCCCAGAGCAAATGATTAGCCTGCTGGCCCTACTCAAGCCGGCAGCAGGAGGCTATCTGAACAACTGGGCTCTACTCTGCTCCATCCTGTAGGCCTTGTGCTTCCTGCTACTTATTATTCACTCTTGCTTCCCCAGCTTGATTACCTGGAATTCTGACCTAGCATGACTCCGACACCGGACTCATGGCTTCTGATCTCCAGTTTGTCCCCTGACCCAGTCTCACTCTTGTTCCCACCTTATGGGTCTGATCTCCTGCTTCTGCCGTCCCAGTATCCCACCCATCTGACTTTTGACTCCCATTTTATGCTTGCAGACTTTGGCTCCAAGTGTGAGGCATGGCCACCCATAGGCTGACCATATGTCCCGTTTTGAATGGGACAGTCCCGTTTTTTACATATTTTCGGACCGTCCCGTCTTTTTAATACAAATATCAATTTTGTCCCATTTTTTGTAAAAAACGGAACGCGGCTTTACTCGAATTTTATTCTTTCCGGAGACAAACCCGTAGGGACCCATCCTGCCCTCACTGCGATCAGTAGCAACACTTCAGTGGGAGCAGGGCCCTTGAACTAACCAGACTGGGGCCGCTCTGTGGACACTACCCTCCCTCCCTGTTCGGTAGCTCTTGAGCCAGCAGCCTGCAGAGTGAGAGCCGAGATCTGGCCCCACGCGGCCGCCCCATGCTCCGGGGCTCAAAAATGCACCTGCAGAGGGTCTGTCTTTGCAGAGGACACAAGGGGTCGCACCTCCCCCTGGTATTGGAGCTCAGCAGAAGCTCCTGAAAAGGCAGGCAAGGTGAAGGCAGCAGAGAGAGGGAGAAAGGGAAAGAAATCAAAATCTCCAATGAGCAAACTGCATCTCACCAGCCCAGCACCAGTGTCCCACCGCTGGACGGGTGATGGAAAAGATGCCCGAGAACTATTTATTTCTAGTGTGACAGATCGCCGTCTCCCCCCTCTCAGGAACACAGGCAGGAAACCCTTTTTTGCTCCAAACAGTGCTCTTTAATTTACAGTGCAGGACCCCACCACCAATTTATACAGCTTAAAACAGCTCATTAATGCACAGCTCTCAACAGCTCATTAATGCACAGCTCTCAACAGCTCATTAATGCACAGCTCTGAATACAGCGCTCTAAGCAGGTACAGGGGGAGGCTGAGTCCACTACCCCCGGTTGGGACTTCCTCCCCAACTGCACCCGCAGAGTGAGTATTGGATAGCTCAACAAACACACACCCAGCTCTGGTTAGCTCAAACACACACACACAGCTCTGGTTAGCTCAAACACACACACACACACACACAGCTCTGGTTAGCTCATGCTCATGCTCATGCTCATGCTCATGCTCATGCTCATGCTCATGCTCATGCTCATGCTCATGCTCATGCTCATGCTCATGCTCATGCCACCGCCACACTGGGCTTCCTTCCTGGCAGCCTTATATCCCCCAGAGGAGGCTGCCAGGTACAACTCATGCAGGTTGATTGGCCTGCACCTCAGGTGGCTAATTAGCCTTCCTGCCAGGGAGGTTTGCAGAGGGCTTTTCTCCCTCTTAAAGGGGCAGCAGGGCTGGCTCAGGCACTCCTGGCCAGCACCCTGCCACACTAATAACTTCCGGCCGGCAGTTCCCCCAGCGGCGCGCCTGTCCCCCCCTCGGCCCCCGGCTGCAGCTCCGCTCCGCCGTCGGCTTCAGCCCACCGCCCGCTGCCTCCTCTTCTCTCTATCCCTCCTTCTTCCCTTCTTCTCTCCATCCCTCCCTTCCTCCCTTCTCTCCATCCCTCCCTTCCTCCCTTCTCTCTCTCCTTCCGTCCGCTGCCTCCTCTTATCTCCATCCCTCCATCCCTCCCTGCCTTCTCTCTATCCCTCCATCCCTCTCTTCCTTCTCTCTATCTCCCTTCTCCATCCCTCCCTTCCTCCCTTCTCTCTCTCCCTCCGTCCGTTGCCTTCTCTTACATCTCCCTTCTCTCCATCCCTCCTTCTCTCTGTCCCTTGCCTCCTCCATCCCCCCTGCTCCCTACCCCATCTCTTCTCTCATCCATCCATCCTCTCCCTTCTCACCTTCGTGCCTTCTCTCCCTCCATCCCCTCCATCCTCTTCATCCCTCATCCCCCCTTATCTCTCTCCCTCCATCCTCTTAATTCCCCATCCCCACATCTCTCTCTCCCCCATCTCTGTTCTGTTTATTCCTCCATCCCCCCCCCCCCCAGTGCCCCCTCTGTCTCCCCCCCGCCCGGCGCTGGGGGGTCAGGTGGGGCCATGGCGCTGGTCACCTTGCCCACCGACCTGGAATGCCTGGCCAAGCCGCTGTTCTGCCGCAAGGGGGCTCTGTGCCAGAAGGTGATCCACGAGGTCAAGAACCACAAATTCAAGGCGCACTTCTTCAAGCAGCCCACGTTCTGCAGCCACTGCACCGACTTCATCTGGTGAGACCCCCCTAGAGTCCCCTGACCACCCCCCCCAGCACCCCTTAGCCCACGTTCTACAGCCACTGCACCGACTTCATCTGGTGAGACCCCCCTAGAGCCCCCCAGCCCCCCCAGAACCCTCCGAGCCTCCCCAGCGCCCCTCAGCCCACGTTCTGCAGCCACTGCACCGACTTCATCTGGTGAGACCCCCCCTAGAACCCCCCAGCCCCCCCAGCGCCCCTCAGCCCACATTCTGCAGCCACTGCACCGACTTCATCTGGTGAGACCCCCCTAGAGCCCCCCAACCCCCCCCCAACCCCCCAGCATCCCTCAGCCCACGTTCTGCAGCCACTGCACCGACTTCATCTGGTGAGACTCCCCTAGAGCCCCCCCAGAACCCTCCGAGCCTCCCCAGCGCCCCTCAGCCCACGTTCTGCAGCCACTGCACCGACTTCATCTGGTGAGACCCCCCCTAGAGCCCCCAGCCCCCCCAGAACCCGCCAACCCCCCCAGCACCCCTCAGCCCACGTTCTGCAGCCACTGCACCGACTTCATCTGGTGAGACCCCCTAGAGCCCCCCAGCGCCCCCAGAACCCCCTGACCCCCCCAGCGCCCCTCAGCCCACGTTCTGCAGCCACTGCACCAACTTCATCTGGTGAGACCCCCTGGGCCCTAGAGCCCCCCCAGACCACCTAGAGCCCCCCAGATCACCCAGAGCCACCCTAGAGCCCCCCAGAGCTCCCCCAGCCCCCGACCACCCCCCGTGTGCCCCTCAGCCCACATTCTGCAGCCACTGCACCGACTTCATCTGGTGAGACCCCCCAACCCCATCCCGTTTTTGCCATCCCAATGTCCCATTTTTGTCTCAAGGAAATATGGTCAGCCTAGCCACCCATGACCTGTGTGTGACAGCATTTGTTAGAGAAAGCAAGGTCAAAGCAGGTGGAAGAGAAGGTAGTGAGGTTTGTGATGGCCCTTAGGCCCTCAGTGACTTCATTCCACAGTCTCAGACCAGCCCCCAAGGAAGTTCTGACTTCTGCACACATGAGCTTTACCCTTATCATGCAAAGTTTCAGTCAGCTAAAAGAGAGACGTTGTCAGCCATGGTCTTCAGCCTATGGCCTGAATTGATCAATTGTGGGGGTGTACTTCCAACCAAACGAGTCTTCACTATGGCTTCAAACTCTTTCAACGTGCTTTCCACTACTCACCAGCATCACCTCTATCTTGCTTGGTTCAGTTTCAACCAGCTGTTCCTCATCCAGGAGCTGATCTCATCCAAGCACTTTGCCAGCATTATGGTAAAAGATTGGTAGACCTCTGTGTTATCTGCATATTGATGGCACTTGCGTCCATGTCATCTGACTAGTGGCTGCATGTAGATGTTGAAAAGGGCTGAAGAGAGAATTGATCATTGTGGAACCCCCCAAATGAGGGCTCTGATGGTGGAGGTTCAGTTTCTCATCACTACTCGCTTGGTGCATCGTTGAGGAAGGAAGGATCTGCCACCTCTCTTAGACACGATAGCAGTATGTCGTGATCAACAGTGTGAAATGCTACAGAGAGGTCCAGGAAAATGAGACTGGAGGTCTGCCCTCTCTTCACTTGCGGGCTGCATTGTGTGAGGGGCTGGGTGGGGTCCGCTCCCCAAGGAGACCATCCACCAGTGCCACTAAAGCATTTTCAGTTCCATATTCTGGCCTGAATCCAGACTGCACCCAGGTGTAGAATATTTAGAATTAGAAGATTTGATTTCTGCCTTCAGGCCATTTCTCTGTTCTTTCTGAGAAACCTCCACATCCTGTTTTAGTTCCTTGTGAGCTGCTTTAATTGTATTTTAGGTAGCTTTGATTTCTTCAGGTGCCTCAACTATTTGTTATAACTTGGTTCAATAGGAATCGATTGCAATTTCTGTCCTTAGAAACAGCTTCTAATGCTGACACCAGCATTGCCTCTTGGCTGTGTGGTGGTCAGTTTTTGGGGAAATGACCTGCTTTTGTGGGACCCCATTAGATGTCTTGGAATCAGGTGTAAAAGACACCCTCATGAGGTTCTGGAGTGCTGTGGGTACACCAGTGTGTCTTGGAATAATCCCAGGGATCATCTCTGGTTTCCAAATCCAAGACAAGCATTATAAGCACCAGCTGCTAGGCTCTGGGCCCCAACACTAGCTAGGTTCCAACACATATTCCCTCGCAGTCTTTAACACTGCACTCCTCCCCGGGCCCAAGACACCCTGCCTCTGTTACCCCTCCTCCCAAGTGCCACAAAGGCCTACTGACCTCTCACCCCCACCAGCTGAAGAGAAAGAACACCACATTCACTATGCTGCCCTCTGCTGGGTCACACAAGTCTGGTGTAATTTGTTGTTAGAATAACAGGACTCATGTACATTCTCTAAAACCAAGATTGACCCAAGCACACACAGGCAGCTCTGGAAACCCTGCTTAGTCACTCAGGGCAGCCACGAGACACTGTCCATGCAACTGCCTTGGAATCTGGCTGCCTCAGCACCAGCACTCCGGACCCAGAGATTCACCCCTAGCTGATGCATCATGTGGCCCATTACTGACATATGCCCACTGAGCCAACTCACCACATCATTCATTTATCATTAGGTTATATCAGTCTATTACATTGCAGTTAAAATAGTCATGCATTTTCTTCTTCTTTCTGACCTGCCAAGAAGCATTCTGTAGCTTTCTCTCAAGTTATGCACCATGGCAAACCTAGAGAGCTTCATACTGTTGTGTAATGGTGGATACTGATTGACTGGTGAGGATTTATAATCAGTACAAGGCAGTGTGGCAAATTTTCTCAGCCACTGAACATATCTATGTACAGAATATAGCAAATTCTGCTCTTGTAATTGCTATGGTGAAAGAGGCCTTGCCCACATCCCTCCCCACAATAAACATAATTTATTGAACAGCTTGAGGGATAGGGAAAAACAAAACAGATGAATGCTGGAAATGGAATGGAAAATTACATGCAACACTTCACTTCGGTGGATGTGGAGAGGACTGAGCAATGGTGGTTGCTGATGCATTCAGACACAGAACACAACCAGTCTGCAAAAGAACCCTCTATACCACAGGTTCACCCACAACAGAGACTATTGTCTCACCCTTCTAAACAAAGACTTGGATGTAGATCTGTATTTCCAGCTCAGACATGGGGGAAAAAAAGAAACCTTGGACTCCAGGAACTTTCTAATGCACCTTCGTGGAGATCTATGAGCAGATAGGGTATTTGCAAGTCTAAAACTATCCAGGATGAAACTCAGACTCATCTATCAGCTTCAAAACTTCTGAAAAACTGTCCAAAAAGGCAGTTGGGTTTTTGAATTACACTGGGTTCCAGCTGAACATGAAACTATTAAATCCCCTATTACCTGCAAGTCAGATAATGCACAATCAACATGCCTTGATAAAGGGCCATTACTTATTCTCCCAAACCCCAGAATCATTTTACAGTAGCAAAATTGCAACAGACATTTTTCAAGCTGCTGAAAGTAAAAGCTTTTCATTGTCTCATCATTCTGTTGTGCAAGAGATCAGTACAAAATGGATGAAATTATCTCTCTTGAAGTTCTGCCACTTTCTCTAATGGAATACAGATCCTTTGAACTTCTGCTTCAATGCCTGGAATCTGTTATAATTTCATCATGGACAGCTTCTGTTGGTTCTGTTGTACTATCCCTTTATAATGTAGCAAAGAACAAATTATTAGCCAAGGAAAATATAGCAAAGCCTTGTGTGTGATTTGCTTCACAGAGCTATTTGGATCAGCAACAATGCAAAACATGCCTCTGTGCATCTTTGATGGCACATTGGACACAGATGGAACGAGGTGGTGAGAACAATGTAGTATGCTTATAAGAACTACACAGGATCTTTTTCAGGGGAAAAAGCAATATGCTGTGTTTATTGAAGATACAACAATTAACATAAGCATTCATCATGCCCCCTTCCCACCCCCTCCCCCACACACACACTGTCCCGCCAGTCAATGTTATAGTTACCAGAGTCCGGATCAATCTAGTGACCAGGTAGGTTGATCACGGGTAGGTAGGAGCTGGGTTTCGTCAGTCACAACACAATGCTCCATGGAAGTCTTTGCAGGACGAACCCCAGAGTTTCATGGTAAGGCTGTAATCAATTGTTGTTTGACGAGTGATTATTTTCTTAAATTGTCCTTCTCGTTCTTTCATCAAATCTCTTAGGGAGTTATCCCATGCCGGTTTTGATCACAGCTATCTTGTCCCCATTGATAGGTGCCTGTCTCATCTTTAAAATCGTCAATCTGCCCTCCTCAGATATTTCAATCTGGGCGTGTTGCAGCCTTCTGACACCCTTGCGTCTGTCTCTGGTGCTCCTTAGACCATCTGGTTCAGCACTGGCCTTCACACTTATCTCAACACCCATTCCTTGTTCACACACAAAACAGAATTAATTTACACAGAACATTTTGAACAGGAACATCAAATTGCAATGCAGAAGAAAGAATCATGGCATTCTTTTACTTATTTTAAAATGCTAAGCCTATAACAAAGTGGTGACCTCAAAGGTCTGTCACTGCCTTGAAATCAGTCCAGACACAGAGATTCTGGCTGATGCATCTCTATCAATAGCCCATTAGGCCGTTCCTTTCTGCTATTCATAAAGGGTGGCTGGCAAGATACATGCTACATTATTATCTTACTATTCTTCATTCTAAATTATACAAAAATACAAACATAAATCCTACTACTACAAATGGGCCAGCACAACTGGGGAAGTCATACATCATTGATGGCTTTTGCTCATATCTTTTATTGGATTAACTTCTCTTGGTGAAAGAGACAGGCTTTCAAGCTACATAAGACCTCTGTGTAGCTCTAAAGATTGTCTCTTTCACCAATGGCAGTTGGTCCAATAGAAGGTATTATCTCATCCACCCTATCTTGCTAATATCCTGGGACCAGCATGGCTACAACACTGCAAACAACAAATGTTCATCACTAGCACCAGATTCAGGATTCTGAATCCTCCCATGGAGGGAGGAGGTGAGCAGCCCGCAGTGGTGGAAGAACAGGTTAAGGACTAGAAAAGCTGGACATGCACACGTCCATGGGTCCAGATCTAATGCATCCAAGGTTGCTGAGGGACTTGGCTGATGTGATTGCAGAGCCATTGGCCATTATCTTTGAAAATTTGTGGTGATTGGGAGAGGTCCTAGATGATTGGAAAAAGGCAAATATAGTGCCCATATTTTAAAAAGGGAAGAAAGAGAACCCAGGGAACTATAGACTGGTCAGCCTCACTTCAGTCCCCAGTAAAATCATGGAGAAGGTCCTCAGGGAATCCATTTTGAAGCACTTGGAGGAGAGGAAGGGATCAGGAAAAGTTGACATGGATTCACAAAGGGCAAGTAATGCCTGACCAATCTGATTGCCTTCTATTATGAGATAACTGGCTGTGTGGTTATGGAGAAAGTAGTGGACATGTTATTCCTTGACTTTAACAAAGCTTTTCATACGGTCTCTGTAACGGGTTGGGGACTCACCACCATGTGCCTCCTGCCGGACAGCCCGGGAATTAGCTCAGTTCATGGCAGAGCATCCTCCTCTGGTGGTGTCCCGTCCATCTCTTGCTCTCAGTTGCCCTCTGTTGGCATCTTGACATGCGCTGCTCCTTGCGTGCGGCATCCTCTTCAGGGCACTGCCATCCGGCAGTACCCCCAAGTCCACACTCACCCCCTTCCGGGGAAAGGAGGGAGGTTTCAGTAGTCCTTCAGCCCTCTAGCTGCAGTGGCCAACCACCATGTTAGGACCGGAAGATATTGTGACGGGCAACCACTAGAAGGCGCAGTTACGCTTCTAAGTCAACTCCAGGAGAGTGCATAATGGTGGTATTATCTCAGAATGACCTTGCGGTTATCTGTGTGTTTGGGAACCAGTTCCCAGCTGCATGAGTGTTTACCCCGTCTGTGTGAGAATGAATGCGTGGGAAACCAAATGGGGAAACTAAGGCAGGACTGCGTAACCAACAAGTGTTGACTAATCAGTTTGTTGCTTGCTATTAATGAGATGAGTATGAATGAGATGCAAATGAGCATGAGTATATCTGTGCTGACACACCTCTTTGGGTCGGGCTTCCTCTTTGGGCTTCTCTGGACATCGCCCAGGTGTGTCAGTCATCTTGTATTGCGGCTGTGCTGGCAGATAAGCCCTCCAGCACGAAATGCCGCTCCCTCCAATAAACTCACCACTTTCCAACTAGCCACCTGTGTGAGGCCTCGTTTCTCCCGGCAACGAGATAAGCAGGGGTCGGCTGTATTCTATGGAAGCCACTTCAGCACCCAGGTGCAATATAAGGGGAGAAAGGGGGGACCCAGGCCCGCCCTCTACTCTGGGTCCCGGCCCAGGGACCCTTTGGCGGCAGCCATCCTGCCCTCCTTCTCTCCTCTAGTCCCTTTCACTCTGCCTGGGCCACTTCCCCCATGGCCCCTCTGCACCGGATGGCCTCTCTCTCAGGGCCGGCAGCCTGGCAGGTAACCAGGGTGGAGTTCCCTTCTGCTCTCCTGGACCTGCCCAGCACTACACTGCGCTATCCTTGGTGCTGCAGCTCCTCTCTCAGGAGCCAGACCTTTCCCCTTGAAGGTACAGGAGAGACTGACTTCCCCTCTCCTGGGCAGCCTTCTTATAGTGCCTAGCCAGCCCCTCATTGACTGGCTACAAGCTTGGCCCTGATTGGCCCGCAGTAGGCTCTTTTCTTATTGGCTGACAGCCTGTGCAGCTGTTCTGGCCTACTCTTGCCCGCTCTGACAGGGGAGTGGGGCAGCTGCATAGTATTCTTGCCAGCAAGTTAAAGAAGTATGGGCTGGATGAATGGACTGTGAGGTGGATAGAAAGCTGGCTAGATTGTCAAGCTGAATCGGTAGTGATCAACGGTTCGATGTCTAGTTGGCAGCCAGTATCAACTGGAGTGCCCCAGGGGTCAGTCCTGGGGCCGGTTTTGTTCAATATATTTATCTGGAGGATGGGCTGAATTGTACCCTCAGAAAGTTCGCAGATGACACTAAGCTGGGAGGAGAGGTAGATATGCTGGAGGGTAGGGATAGGGTCCAGAGTGACCTAGACAAATTGGAGGATTGGGTCAAAAGAAATCTGATGAGGTTCAACAAGGACAAGTGCAGAGTTCTGCACTTAGGAAGGAAGAATACCATTCACCGCTATAGGGTAAGCAGCAGTTCTTCAGAAAAAGACCTAGGAATTACAGTGGATGAGAAGCTGGATATGTGTCAGCAGTGTGCCCTTGTTGCCAAGAAGGCCAATGGCATATTGGACTGTATTAGTAGAAGCATTGCCAGCAGATAGAGGGAAGTGATTATTCCTCTCTATTCAGCACTGTGGTGAGGCCACATCTGCAGTATTGCATCCAGTTTTGGTCCCCACTGCTACGGAAGGGATGTGGATAAATTGGAAAGAGTCCAGAGGAGGGCAATGAAAATGATTAGGGGGCTGGGGCACATGACTTATGAGGAGAGGCTGAGGGAACTGGGGTTATTTAGTCTGCAGAAGAGAAGAGTGAGGGAGGATTTGATTGTAGCCTTCAATTACCTGAAAGGGGGGTTCTAAAGAGGGTGGAGCTAGTCTGTTCTCAGTGGTGGCAGATGACAGAATAAGAAGCAATGGTCTCATTTTGCAGTAGGGGAGGTCTAGGTTGAATATTCAGAAACACTATTTCACTAGGAGGGTGGTGAAGCACTGGAATGGGTTACCTAGGCAATGGAAACTGAAGATCCATTCACGGTTCATCAGAAGGGACCAAAAGATCAGTGGAACAGGTTTTAATAGAAACACAGTGTCCTTTATCTTAATATCAAGGTTCCAGTGATTGTACTGAACTAGCTCAACAAGCTGCTTAGGCTGACTTATGTAAAATCACACTAACTGAGGATGAGGTCACACATCACCATGACACCTAATAGAACCTTCAGTGTCATTTGACTCCCAGCAGCAGCTCATGTGAGTCTGTGTGATCTGCCCAGTTCTCCATCAGTTGTGATTTTTGGAGACACAAGTCGGGAATTGGAGAGGAACCAGTCTCTTTTCGCCGGCCAAATGCTTGGATCACCCCACACATGCTGAGAGAGCAAATGCAAAAGGCTTGGCGAACTACGACGAACCTTGTCTCAATCCCATATCACAGACCTCCAGGGTTTCCTGCTGAAGGTTCAGACATTGTGAAGTCTGTCAGGAGTCTGTACGGGAGATTTCAAGTGAGTTCTGGGAATGTACCCTATCCACAGTCATGTAAGGGGCTGGCTTGGTGATCAAGGGATCTGAGCTAAGGGAGGAGATTGGTTTCCTAATCCCCGTGCTTCAATCTGGTGGGGAGGGGCACTCTCGGAGGTCCCCCTTTGGCTGCTATGGGATGTTCCTAGGCCTTCTGCTTCACCTCCACAGCACTTACTACCACACAGCGCTAGCATTTCGTTTTGCATCTACAAACGTGGAGCCTGATTCTTTGTAGCCCTGCAGTCACTTACGCCAGTACAGAGCAGGCAAGGGAAATAGGCCCAAAATGTTTTTAAAAACCACAAAGTCTCTCCTGATGCCATAGTCAATAGATGTTAGGACATTTGAAGTCCTGGGTTTGTTCTTTTATTGTATTTGTTGTCCACTAGTGGGCCATGGAATAGCCTCACCAGGACTTCCCTGTTCTAACAGGGCTCTGAATGTAGCTTTTCTGAACGGAAATGCACCTGGGCACCCTTGTTGGATTGAAGTCTGAGCAGGCCAGGTCTGGAGTTGGTCTGGTGAAAGAGTGGGGCTTTTGGCAAGCAGCAGGACTCGAGCTGCAGAATGTATCTCCTCCTTCTCCAACAGGCAGCTATTTGCCCTACAAACCCAGTGGAGTGCATGTGACTTGAGCATTGTTTATACTACTGTGTGTCCCCCCCCCCCCCCCCCCCGCTTTGCAGCTTGCTGTCAGGGGATTCCTTAGAAGAAGGAAGGGATCTAGTGATAGGGCTGATGATGCTTCATGGGGTATGTCAGCCCAGACAACGTAGCACCAGTCCCAAAGCAGAGTCAGTAGCTACAGATTAGTGGGTTTTTGAGAGAGGTTAACACACAGCACCAAAAATATTACTAGCGCCACAGCGATAGAGGCATCTGGCTGCCAGTGCCACAGACCCAAGGGCACCCCACATGCAAGGTACATATTTCCACAGAAAGGGGTGATCCACTTCAACATGAGCATCAGGCTCTCTAAAGGCTGGGGGCTGTATAAGCCTCCAGAGGGTGGGATGCAAGCTCTCCCCCCCCCCCCCCATTCCCCCAATCCTCTATTCCCAAGCAATCCCTTTTCCCCAGTAGATGCACCACACATGCCTTCTTGGCTGTTGCAAAACCCATCTGAGATGCCCTCCTCCCACTTCCTTCTCTGTGCTCCCGCTTCTCTCTTTCAAGGACATGGGGGGAATGAAGGGACACCGAAAAATGTTCAAAGCCCCAAATCATTTCCACCCTAATCAGAGAAAGGGGTTGAATCTCTGTGGCCTGTCTCTCAGTTTTCCCTCAGCCCTCAGACGGAATCTAGGGTAGCTGCAAGAATGGGCTTTGTGCTTATGCATACTGGCAGACACACCAGCAGCAGTAAAAGGGACCAATTGGGTTTGTGTCCTATTTTGCTCCTGAAGACTGTAGAAATAGGGCCTGAATGATTATGCCCCCGCCTCCAAAAAAACAAACCCTAGAAGTACCAGGAATATCAAGTTTTGTCTTCCCTTTATGACTGGGAGGGCTCAGGCCAAGAACCCAGAGAAGTGGGTTGGGTTGAGACTGTCTCAGCCTTTAACTAAGGAGCAGAAGCACTAAATCTTTAAAAACAAAACAAAACAAAACAAAAAGTATCCTGTCTCCCAGGAGTTTTGGTTAAACAGGTGTAAACAAAACTAACGGGGGCGGGGGGGGGGAGGGAATACAACAGCATTTCTTCTTAGATTAGTCACTTCTACTTCCTTGGGATATTTGATGCCATACATTTACTAGATCGCCAGTTATCCATAAAGTCTGCCAGTGAGACACAGGGTAGAAAAGACCTTAATTTCTAAAGTTAAAAGCAAGCAGGGAAAAAAATATCAAATTGTTTTGCCTCTCTCAGCAGGAAACAGAAACCAGCCTCCCTCCCAGGCTTCTGTATTCATTGGGAAGAGGCACAGGAACAGGCCCAATTTATTTCCTTTCTATGTCCCCTTTAAGAGGCTGGGCCAAGAACATCCAAGTAATGGATCTGAGGCAAGGAGAGAAGTAGCCAGGCAGCCTCAGGCCTCCTTCCTGCACTAGTGACAGGAGGGCACGGTTTTAGATTTGTTTTTAATAGAGCCCTAAAACTTTGGCCACTGGAGTGAGAGGAGCATGAGACTTTAAAAAAAGCAAGAACAGACCCAGCAAAACCAGGGCAGTTGGCATATACTGCAGGATCCTGGCCATGGAGAGAGGGAAACGTAACACACCAAAGGGAAATTCTTGTATGCTAGTTACTGTAGATGTAGCTTCAAACACAAAAGCATTCTGAGAACATGAACCTAATAAGCTAACTATAGCTATGAGAGCATTAAACAAGCCGAGGTTGGAGTGGAGCAGAGCATCTGAATATTATTACAGCCTGCGGTCTGTAGGATACATACCATTCTTTTGTTTGCCTTCTAAGGGGAGTGGCATCTGGTGTAATAATGCTGAACATGAAAGAAATTGCTCAGGTTTGGAGGCTAACCATCACCTCTCTTTCCTTTTCTATACACTCCAGGAATGCTGGCCAGACTATGATAGGGCCTGGCTATTAATTGGTTCTGCATTTCAGAACCATTTACATGGTCAATGTATGTCAGAATCTTTGACCATTCAGTGACTGAGAGAGAAGACAGTACGTTTCCAATTACAGGCTGTTACATTTTGCTTTGCATTCAGACAATTAGAGCGTAACTCTGCTGTTATAGGGCGATGCCAAAAAGAAACATGTTGGGGATGAAAATGAGAGGCAATATATTTACTCAGCTTTGTAACCTTCTTCCAAAATTCCTATACAATTGGGCAGTGCCTGCATTACTCCATGGTTCTCTATTTTTTGTAGAAATATCAATGGGAGTCTTTCCATTGACTTTAGTGGACTTTGGATTAGACTCAAACAGCATTAAAATTCACTATAAAATGCTCATATGTAAGGAGTAGTTTATTAGCATTGGCTTCTCCAACTGGGTCAGATCCAGCCCATTGCTGTGGCAAAACGAGGGTCTCCACCTCTTTCTCCACCATATGAGAATTTTGTTACACCCTCCATAGACCCTTCAACTAAGTACTTTTAATTTAGAAAAAGTGCATTACCACACAGGCATGGCAGACATGTTCCTATTATAGAGGGAAATGCAGTCAAGTGCCATTCCTCAGTCAGTTTTAAGCAAGCTTTCATTGGAGACGGGTAAGTTTACTGTTTCAATAGCTTTATCTTGGCCTTTGAACATGCTCAATATCAATACGGATAAAGACTTAACAGGATGTTTCACCTCATTAAAATGCTTTGTGTCTTGGGTTTTATTCTATTCTCCTTAGGCTGATGGGTCTTCACAGAGTCTAACCTTTAAAATTAAGGTTGTGGTCTGAGCAGTGATTATGGAGAGAGAGCCCCCTCTCACTCCCCCGAGCAGCTGGCTGTGTGACTGTACTCAGAATTTACTAACAGAAGCGGGGGTTAATTGTCCTTACTCCATGCACAGGTATTCCCACCAGGGCCAAGTGAGGGGGAAGTGGGTGTATAGAAGAGTGGGCTCACCACTGACAGGCCTCCTTGTGGATGGCAAGTGTATAGCAGGATCTCCTCCTCCAGCACCTCCTGCTGGCAACTAGGCTGGCCCTGAAGCAGGCTGCCTCCTCTTGAGGCCTAGCCCTCCGGCACGTCACATTTAGCCCCCCCATCTCCCTTCCAAAGGAAATATAACTCAGTGGCCTTGCCCAGGCTCACTCCCACCCAGAACTTCTCCTTCCAGGACTCTGCAGAGTTGTCCTCTTGCCCATGTGCAGAGCAATGCCTCCCAGAGTTTTCTTTCTGGAGGCCCAGCTCCAGGCTCAACAGTTCTTCTTCCCATTGTGTCTAGGGGTTTCTACTCCACTTTTTCTGGTGAGTGGTAGGGGAACCCAGGTCCCCCACTCTTTGAGGCTCCAGTCCATGGCTCCTGTGACAGGCAGCTAACCTCTGCTCCCTCAGATCCTTGATGCCTCCTTGGGCTTCATACCTTAGCCTTCCTACAGCCCCTCCCTGAGATCACTGTGCATCTACCTCTCTGTAGGCCTTTCCGCCACTCCCTAGCAACCCAGGGCCGGCGACCGGGGGGGACAAAGAGGACAACTGTACCGGGCCCCGGACTTAAGGGGGGCCCCCGATGCTCGGACCTCTGCAGAGGCGCGGCGCCCACATGGCTGCGGCTGACCGCGTGCAATCCCGGGCGGGTGCCGCCGACCACCCCAGCGCTGCGCTGTAGACAAGCACGGCAAGCACCCGCACCGCACGGCTGACAGGCCGGCAGACTCCAACCACAGCGGGAGCCCGGGGAAGCGTGCCTGGCTGCGCCGCCCTGGTGGTGTGCGGCGCTGACGGTGGCGGAGCGGAGCGGAGGCGCTGAAAAGGGGTCAAGGGGAGCCGGCCTCGCCAAGGTAAGGGCAGGGGGCCCGGCCCCACTCGGGGGGCGGTGGCTCCGGGGAGGCCTTTGGGCAGGCGGGTGGGCTCTGCTGTGAGTTCACCCCTGCCTCGGGAGGTTCATTCATCGGCGTGGCTGGGGGGCAGGCAAGGGGGTGGGGGGGGGGGGGGCGGGAGTGCCGGCTGGGCTGCCCCCCCCCCAGCCGCTGTCAGCTGGGGGGGGGGAACGTCTGGGAAGCGCCGCCTGGGCTGGGGGGGGGGGGGCAGCCGCTGTCAGCTGGGGGGGGGAAGCGCCGGCTGAGCTGGGTGGGGGCCCCAAACGATCACAGTAGGGGGCCCCAAAATTTCTGTCGCCGGCCCTGTAGCCACCAGGGAAGGATTGCAAAACTCTTCCTTCGTTGCCTGCATTTCCCTTCTCAGCTGGGATGCCTCATCCTCCCTCCACCCAGGCTTCATCTTCACTTGGGCCTGGCAGGTGCAACCAGGCACAGTAATTGAGCTCTCCAACTCCAGTTAACCCTTTAATGCCAGTTATACTGGGGTATATAATACCCCATCACAGTATAAAATACTTCTATGCTGGTTCGGCAGTAGCTTACAGTCACCGTGCAGGGTAAATGACCACACACAGTATGGGGCAGCTGTGAATTGAAGTTTGCTACTTTTTACTTCTTTATTATTTTTACTGTTGGTTTTTATTCTTGCTAACACTGCAGAAGAAATTCAGCCAGGCTGCACTACCAGCAGTGTAAGCCACATCACCTTTGAGCCACGTGTCACTGTGAAGCATGAATGGGGGAGTATTGTAAGGTGGGTAAGGATTCCCAGATGCCTTGTATTACTCACAGGCTTGCAGCATTCTGTGGGATTTTTGCAGATGATCAGTGTACACCTCCTAGAGGCCAGAGGAATTGTGGGAGGGGGAGTCAAACTCCCCTGCTCACTCCACCATATCATAGAATCCACACAGTGACTGCACCATTTCCTGTCTACACTCTAACTCCACCACTAAGGGAATGCTATGCTCCGGTCCATTGCTGAAGCAAAAAAGCAGATGATCCCTTTTGTCAAACAAAATATAAAAAAAGGGAGCTTTTAAGGGTCACCAGATCACCACAAACCTGATTTTTAGTTAGTCCATTTAAAAAAAAAACAACCATCAAATGTTGCATTAACTGGAAAATATTACGGCTGTCAAGCGATTAAAAAGTTAATTGCAATTAATTGCAAAATTAATCACACTGTCAAACAATAGAATACCATTTATTTCCAATATATTTGGAGCTTTACATTTTCAAATATTGATTTCAATTACAACACAAAGTGCACAGTACTCACTTACATTATAAATATTTGCACTGTAAAAAACAAAAAATTGAATTGCCTTCATACACTTACTGTATCATGAAAGTTGAACTTACAAATATAGAATTATGTACAAAAAAATTACATTCAAAAATAAAAAAGTCCACTCTGTCCCACTTTTTGGTCAGCCAATCATTCAGACAAACAAGGCTGGTTACAATTTGCAGGAGATAATGCTGGCTGCTTCTTATTTACAGTGTCACCTGAAAGTGAGAACAGGCATTCACATGGCACTGTTGTAGCTGGCATTGCAAGATATTTACATGCCAGATATGCTAAACATTTGTCTGCCCCTTCCATGCCTTGGCCACCATTCCAGAGGACAAGCTTCCATGCGGATGATGGATTTTGCTTGATAACAGTCCAAGCAGTGTGGACTGATGCATGTTCATTTTCATCAGCTGAGCCAGATGCCACCAGCACATTTTCTTTTTTGGTGGTTTGGGTTCTGTTGTTTCTGCATCAGAGTGTTGCTCTTTTAATACTTCTAAAAGCATGCTCCACACCTCGTCCCTCTCAGATTTGGGACGGCACTTCAGATTTTTAAACTTTGGGTCAAATGCTGTAGCTATTTTTGGAAATCTCACATCGGTACCTTCTTTGTGTTTTGTCAAATCTGCTGTGAAAGTTAAAACGAACATGTGCTGGGTCATCATCTGAGACTGCTATAACATGAAATATATGCAGAATGTGGGTAAAACAGAACAGGAGACATACAATTCTCCCCCCAAGGAGTACAGTCACAAATTTAATTGACACATTGGTTTTTTTAATGAGAATCATCAACATGGAAGCATGTCCTCTGGAATGGTGGCCAAAGCATTCATCTATCCCTTCCATGTTTAGCATATCTGGTACATGAATATCTTGCAATGCCAGCTACAAAAGTACCATACAAATGCCTGCTCTCACTTTCAGGTGACAATTTAAATAAGAAGCTTGCAGTAGTATCTCCCATCAATGTAAACAAACTTGTTTGTCTTAGCAATTGGCAGAATAAGAAATAGGACTGAGTGGACTTGTAGGCGCTAAAGTTTTACACTGTTGTTTTTGAGTGCAGTTATGTAACCAAAATATATATCTGCATTTGTAAGGTACAATTTCACAATAAAGAGATTGCACTTCAGTACTTGTATGAGGTGAATTGAAAAATACTATTTCTTTTATCATTTTTCATGGTGTATATTTGTAATCAAAAATATAAAGTGAGCACTGTTTACTTTCTATTCTATATTGTAATTGAAATCAATATTGAAAATGTAGAAAAACAATCATAAATATTTAATACATTTCAACTGGTAATAAATCCAATTAATCACAATTATTTTTTTTAATCGTGATTAATTTTTCTGAGTTAATAGTGAGTTAGCTGTGATTAATTGACAGCTCTAGAAAATATATAACTTTACTGTGCTTCCAACTGCTATTAGAAAGTGGGAATTAAATGTTAGCAGAAGAGGCAACATCTATTCGTACAAGAGTCTTAAAAGAGAAGTGAAAGATACTGAGCTGTAGTAACTGGGATAATATTGAGCTAGTCCAAACTCCATGACTCCTATAGTTACTTACGTCTAACCATCGCTCCCATTCTCACCACAGCCCCAGTAAGGCCTCCGTTTCCTACATTCTGAGACCCTAACTTGACTCTCCTGCCTTTAAGAAGATTTTTCTAATGAACTCCAATGTGGGAAGGAAGAGGCTCCTTCTGGGGCTCCTTAGAAAGACAAAATGGAGGCGTGAGATCCTCAGATTGAGGCTCACGAGGCTCAAGCGGCTCCCTTTAATGTGTCCCCTGCGGCTCTTTGCAACACATGGTATTAAAACATTGTGTGATTTAATTAACCAGTTGAAGTTATTAACCAGTCAGGATGCTATTACAACATTAACCAATTAAGTTATCAACTTGTGCTAAATTAACAATTTATTTGCTGTGGGAATCTATATATATAAAAGTCAAATGGTGTATGCGTGTATGCATGTAAGCTTACTCCTTCCACACCGTTTGAGCTAGAGACTTGAAATTTGGTACAGTTAGAGGTCTTGGGGTCCTAATGACCGTAAGATGTGAAAATTTTTCAAATCTCACCTCTGACGCCCCCCCAGGGGTGAAATTCTTTAAAGGCCAATCACATCAGCTGGGCAGCTGCTGTTCTCTGTGACATAGTTATGATGTCATAATACCCCCTCCAACAGACACCGCACTCGCTCAGCTCTCTGCCTCCTCCCCACCTCCGACGGACCCGAGTTGGGTTTGGTCGGAGGGTAAGTGAGGTAGGGGTGTCGGGTTTGGTCGGGGGGTGAGGTGGGGGTGTCGGGTTTGGTCGGGGGGTGAGGTGGGGGTGTTAGTTAACCCAGGGGAGGGGGACAAAGTATCCCCCCTTGAGTGTCCGGGGGATGCCCTGCGTTGTTATCAGTATTCAGAGATTAAAAAAGAATCTCTAGAACAACCGGTTGTCAAACTTCTTTAGTATGTAATCTGAAAAATTAGAGCTGCCAATTTTAGAAAGATCCTCAAAGACTCAGACCCTGAGTTTGTGTAATGAAAAAAACCTTTAAATTGATTCATCATACTATAAATGAATAAATAGACCTTGGTATGTGTGAGTGATTTTGCACAGTGTGTGTGATGTGAGAAAAGTGCAAGTAGATGATTGGTTCTTTCAGCGAAAGTTTGTGTGAGTGATTTGTATGATTGTTCCTGTTTCATCAGAGGGTATTACTGTTTATTATATGTATTATAGTGTGAATATTTGTAAATATTGAAAGAATTTGAATTTTTATATATGTGTGATAATTTATATGTTTGAAAGTGCTTTCCAAGCTACAAGGTTAAAAGGAAAAGAGTGAGTTAAATGTAAGAGGCAGCTTAGAAAGCAGAGATAAGAAAGTTGTCTTGCTTACAAGGTCGGACCTTGTCAAGTAAAAAAGCTATGCTTTGTTCGTTCCAATGTAAAAATGTTCCTAATAAGTTTGTTATTGTTGTAGTTATATAGTAAAAATTGTATGATTAAAGATGTGTTTCATTTTAGTTGTTATCAGAGAGAGAAAGAGAGAGAGGGTCAAAAGCTAGTTGAGAAGCCACTTTTTTGAAAAGCAAGATCGGGCCCAGGACAATACAGAGAGTGAGATTAAAAGAAATAGGTGGGAATTTTTAAAAAAAAGGCATAGAAGAAGAGTAAGAATAAGCAGAAAGATTTTAAATCCTCAAAGACAATACTTGAAATAGTGATTTGAATCGGTGTAGACTGTATTTTTTTTAAGGCACAAGCAAGTGATTTAAGAAAAGACTGCGTGAAGTTAACTCTTTAGTTATTAGAAATAATTAAGTGAGTAATCCAAGCAAAGAGATTATTTGATTGCAAGTATGTGGTTATAGTTTAGTTGAATTTGTTAAAAGTGTAAATCTATATATATAAAAGTCAAATGGTGTATGCGTGTATGTATGTATGTGCGCTTACTCCTTCCACACCGTTTGAGCTAGAGACTTGAAATTTGGTACAGTTAGAGGTCTTAGGGTCCTAATGACCGTAAGAGTTGAAAATTTTTCAAATCTCACCTCTGACGCCCCCCAGGGGTGAAATTCTTTAAAGGCCAATCACATCAGCTGGGCAGCTGCTGTTCTCTGTGACATAGTTATGATATCATAATACCCCCTCCAACGGACCCTGCATTCGCTCAGCTCTCTTCCCCCTCCCAACGGACCCTGCATTCGCTCAGCTCTGCCCCCTCCCCCCTCCAACGGACCCCGGACTCGCTCAGCTCTCTGCCCCCTCCCCACCTCTGACGGACCCGAGTTGGGTTTGGTCGGAGGGTAAGTGAGGTAGGGGTGTCGGGTTTGGTCTGGGGGTGAGGTGGGGGTGTCGGGTTTGGTCCGGGGGTGAGGTGGGGGTGTCGGGTTTGGTCCGGGGGTAAGTGAGCCGGGGATGTTATGTTTAATCTGGGGGGGTGGGAAGGTGTCGGGGTGGGTGAGGGGTGAGGTGTGGGTGTTGGGGTTGGTCAGGGGGTGTTGGGTTTGGTGGGGGGGTAAGGTGGGGGTGTTGGGTTTGGTTGGTGGGGTGAGGAGGGGGGTCGGGGTTGGTCGAGGGGTAAGTGACGTGTGGGTGTCGGGTTTGTTTGTGGTGGTAGGTAGGGGTGTCGGGTTTGGTTGGGGGGAAAGTGAGGTGGGTGTGTCTGGTTTGGTCTATGGGGGGGTGATGTGTGGGTGTTGGTCAGGGGGTGTTGGGGTTAGTAGGGGGGTGACGTGGGGGTGTTGGGTTTGGGTGGGGGGGTGAAAATGTGAGTCGGGGTTGGTCGAGGGGTAAGTGAGGTGGGGGTGTCGGGTTTGGTCGGGGGGTGAGGTGGGGGTGTCAAGTTGACTCTCTGCCCCCTCCAACGGACGCCACACTCGCTCAGCTCTGCCCCCCCCCCCCCACCTCCGACGGACCCGAGCAACGCCGGGTATTTTCGCCAGTATATATATGTGGTGCTAATTAGTTGGAGCCCCATTGAACTCCAAGAGATTATTATAGTAGTGTTTCAGATCACTGAGTGTTTGAAAAGCAAGAGTCATAAGTAAAGATTCTGGTAAAAAAATAATTGTATCTTTTTAAACTGTGACTAGTTTTGAATCCAAAAAGCAAGCCAGAAAACATCTGTGTTCATGCAAATTACCTAATTAATAAAAGTAACTAAAACCTGGTCTGCCTAGAAAATAAATAAAGGAAAATAAGTAAGTGTAATTCCTCTGTTTTGCCTGCAATTAACATTTTTTTAAGATGTATTGAGTATGTAAAGCTAAAGTCTATCATGTATTGCCCTCCAACTAGATGAGTTCATGTTACTTAGCTTAACTGGAACCACCTACTCACATCGTTTCCCAAGCCTCTTACTTCCCCAATGTTTAGAATGTTTAAGAGACAGACTAAGCAGTTAATCTCCCTAAGAGTCTATCCTGGAATAAGTGGGCAAGTCAAAATAGCCTGAAATATAATGTTAGCTACCCAAAGAAGAATATGTGCTCTCATGAATAAGGAATGCTATGTCTTTGCAAATAATATCTACCTCAACATCTTTCATAAGACTGGTTCAAAATCTATTAATATTAGCTTCTTAGATTCAGTTAAATTATAATGTTATTGATTATGTTGTGTTGTTTCATTCAATACATTTCTTTCTTCATTAACCTACGCAAGTCTACTAGTAAGAAAATACTACAACAAATAACCCTCCTAAAGATCAAAAAAGTACAGAAGATAGTGAACACAAACCTGGAACAGGCTGTGTTCAAATGGGGGAATATTGTAAACATCTTTACCCTATGTTGTAATAAGCAAATGTATGTAAGACATACACAGGCTTAGTTAGCTAACTGCAGTCAAGCACTCTGGGTAATCTCATACTGCTAACTGAAAATAGCTAATAAGCCTAAAATGTGAGAAATGCAACTCATGAGAAAATAAAAGGAGTGTTATACTCAAAGCACTCCTATACTAACTAAAATAAGGCACCTGGTGTTGGTGTGTGCAAAATAGACTGACCTCCAGAAGTAAGCCTTAATAATGTTACTAATATAAGCTAAAAGTGAAAAATCTGCTGCGCAGGCTTGGCACTGCGGCAGATTAAAACCAATGAATATGTTTCTGATGTAACCTTCCAGTTTCCACATAGTTTTAACCATGTACGGGTATGTAACAGGGTCGGTCACTCACCTGGCGGCGCCCCCGTCTGGTTGTCTGGGAATTAGCTCTTTTTGACCCTGGAGTGCCCTCTGCCGGCCGACGTCCGCTTCTCCACACTGGCCCCGTGTCCCTCCTGGACCCCGGAGCCCCTCTGTTAAGGGTGCTGCACCCTTGCAGTACCCCCCCTGGTCTCAGGGTCTCCCCTCCCTGGGGAACCCAACACCCACTATCCCCAACTCACCTCAGATACGGCCACTGCCAGTCACCACTGCCTCAGTCTCTCTGAGGCTGACTGCAGTCTCATGGCTACTCATCACCGGCAAGAAAGGGTCGGCCTGCTGCTCTTATCCAGCCCAGGGCTGCCCCCTTGCAGCCCCCAGTACCCCATGGGTCGGGCCTTCCCTAGGCTCAGCAAGCTGGGGCCCTCTCACTAGAGCTAGTCGCTCCCTGGCTCCCAGCTGCCTTGCCCTCACCTTGTCCCAGTCCAGGTACTTTGATAAAGGCTCCCTGCAGCCAGGCCCTGTCTCCCTCTAAGTACAGAGGAGACTGACCTCCCAGAGTAAACTCCCTCTCCCTCTCTCTCTCTCCCTAACTCCTGCCTCCCAGGCTTTTATACAGCCTGGAATGTTTGGGGCATGGCCACACAGCTGAGCCTGCTTTCCACTTAAGCCTGCTAGCAGGCTCAGCCAGCTACAAACCCTCTTTCCAGGGCTATTCCAGCCCGGGCCGGCAGGGAGCGGGTATCACCCCGCTACAGGGTATAAATGAATAATCAATGAGCCACATGAATATGTATATCTGTATGTTATAAAACAGGGGTCTCCAAACTTTTCAGCCCGAGGGCCGCATTAGCTATCAAATAGCAGTTCGGGGGCCGACAACACACTCGAGGTCCAAATAAAAAAGAATCAAAACATGGATGTTGTTTTTAATTATTTATTTAATATTATTTTATTCAGTTATTATTTAATAACACATTGATACACTACACCTGAACACTACACATGAACACTACACATGAACACCTGTTCACTACACATGAACACTACACATGAACACCTGTTCACTACACATGAACATTACACATGAACACTACACATCAACCCCCCAACTGACCCACCCAGCCAGGTCTCTCCCCCCAAAACCTCCTTTCCTCCAACCCCCCTCCCCCAAATGACCCACCCAGCCAGGTCTCTCACCCCAAAACCTCCTTCCCTCCCACCCACCCCCCAACTGACCCACCCAGCCAGGTCTCTCACCCCAAAACCTCCTTTCCTCCAACCCCCCCCCCAAATGACCCACCCAGCCCGGTCTCTCACCCCAAAACCTCCTTTCCTCCAACCCCCCCCCAAATGACCCACCCAGCCAGGTCTCTCACCCCAAAACCTCCTTTCCTCCAACCCCCCCCCCCAATGACCCACCCAGCCAGGTCTCTCACCCCAAAACCTCCTTTCCTCCAACCTCCCCCCCCAAATGACCCACCCAGCCAGGTCTCTCACCCCAAAACCTCCTTTCCTCCAACCCCCCCCCCAAATGACCCACCCAGCCAGGTCTCTCACCCCAAAACCTCCTTTCCTCCAACCCCCCCCCCCAAATGACCCACCCAGCCAGGTCTCTCACCCCAAAACCTCCTTCCCTCCCACCCACCCCCCAACTGACCCGCTCAACCCGGTCTCTCCCCACAGACCGGTTCGCCGCCTGGTAGTGGGTGGCTCCTTGTTTCGCCCCCTGTAGCTGCGTGGCGGTGCAGCGCGTCCCGGCCCCAGCTCTGAGCCGTCCCTGGCCGGCGGCGGCAGCCGAGCACGCGGCGCGTCCCGGCCGGCGGCGGCAGCCGAGCACGCGGCGCGTCCCGGCCCTGCGGCGGCAGCCGAGCACGCGGCGCGTCCCGGCCCCGCGGCGGCAGCCGAGCACGCGGCGCGTCCCGGCCCCGCGGCGGCAGCCGAGCACGCGGCGCGTCCCGGCCCCGCGGCTGGCGGCCCGCGCGGTGCTACCAGGCCCCAGCACGGAGCCGTCCCAGCGAAAAGCTCAAAAGAGCCAAAAATTCCAAAGAGCCAAAAAGATCTCCACAGGCCGGATGAGAGGGCCTCGCGGGCCGCATCCGGCCCGCGGGCCGTAGTTTGGAGACCCCTGTTATAAAAGCTTCCAATTTCTGATATTGGGGTTTGTTCTATTTTCTAATGAGCAACCTTCAGTGCGCTGAATAAAAGCTTAAGTTAAAATAACCTTACCCCTGTCCAGTGAAATAAATCAGAGCACGCAGCTGGATGGAATTTTTTTCTTCTGAGGGAGGGCCCTGTTAAGTCCTCTTACCACAAAGAGACCTCAGGAGGTCATCTAGTCCAATCCCCTGCTCACAGCAGGACCACCACCAGCACCAACAAATACCTGAAGTCTTTAAACTCAGATTGGATCTCTTTCTAAAACATTTTTACCACATCCACAAGACATCCCTATGTAATTTGTTCCAATGGTTAATTGCCCTCAGTATTACAAATTTGAGCCTTATTTCTACCCAGAATTTATCTAGCTTCAGCTTTGTCTTTGTCTGCTATATTAAAGAGCTGTCTGCTAGCAAAAACCCTCTTCTTATTGACTGGAACCAGTCACCTCTAAACCTTCTCTTACATAAGCTTAAATCTTCTCTGTAAAGACAATTTTTCTGACTGTCAGTCATTTTTGTAGTCCTTTTTGGAACCTTTTCTAGGTTTTCAACATCCTTTTTGAAGTGTGGACCCCAGAATTGGATGCAACATACAGTAACGGTGTCACTAGTGCTGTATACAGAGATAATACCACTGTCCTACTCCTATAGGACATGTCCCTGGAATGTAGCACTAGCCTGTCCAGAGTTACATTAGAACATAAGTTCTGGAACTGTAGCACCCCCTGGCTTGAAGGGGGTTCCATTATATCCAGGGTTTACAGTTTGGTTCAATGGCTCTCAGCACCCCCACTATACAAATTGTTCCAGCACTCCTGCATTAGAAGCGAACTTTCTGTGATGAGCCCAATTTTTCATCTCCCTCTAAATTCTCTATAACCAAAGCAATCCTCCTGAAATTCCATAGGGAATTTTTTTTTCTCATAAATTTGTGTGAAATCCATAAAGCCATATTACAGCTAGGAAGGTATTAAAATCACTGTGTCTCTGGCAACAATGCAGCCAGCCTGGGGTCACTGGGCCACTTCCTCCCCTCAGGGTGTACCTAGATCTGTGGTGATCCTCTGTTTCCTCAGGGTAGGTGGCCAATGGCAGGCCCAACAATTCCTCAGTATCTGAGTCAGTGAGGCTTCAGCAGTTCTGTCCAGTCCTTGGCTTGGTTGAGTCTACTGGCCTGGGAGCAGGCAGGAGGCATCTGTCTCCTCTGGCAGCTAACTGGGCCCTTTATACTTCTTGTTCCACCTCCTGAATGCTGGTAGGAGGGGTCAGCACGGCCTGGCTCTGCCCACCTGGGTTCAGAGAGTGGTCCCTCCCCTCTGACTTAGTGGGAGGCCACTCAACCTTACTAAAATTCCTTGCACCTATTGCTTAAGCCCTGGCACCTCTTTCATTATAAACTAAGCACAGGTCCCTAGTCCCTAGTTTGAAGAGGTTTAAAGCTGTTTTCCCAGAAGGGAACAGAGGGACTCCATTTTAAAAAAAAAGTTTCTTTGTTCAGAATAAAACCAGACATTAAGAAAACACCTATTGATGAATAGCACAGAGTTACTTGCAGCTGGAAATGATCACTGTCGCACTAGAACATGGAAAGTCATAGATGATGCTATCTATTTTTTGAGCACTCTCAACATCCAGCTAATGTTTGTAGCGATGAGAACATCTGGATTCATAGATGCATCATCAAATCAGAAATAGCCTTTGTTTTAGCACATACCAGGCTCAGTTTTCAAGCATTTTGCACCTAGCGAGTGCTTTGGAACCCTGGCCACATGTTTCAGGGCCTAAATGGCAGCTGAGCACTTTTGCCAATTGAGCCCAGAAGAAGTAAGAGGCTGAGCCAAAGCCCACTAACATCAGAGGAATGACTCCTTCTGACTACAGAGCGTTCTGGATCTGCCCCATGCATTGCAGCCCATGCATAGGGTCCAGAGGCTGGGCCGGTAAGAGTGCTCTGATCCAGGTATTGGGCATTAGAGAAGATGGCACAGCAAAGTGGGGCAAAGGATGGGAGACCGTGGAAGGGGCATGGCTTCAGGGAGAGGCAGCATGAGGGCCTGGAGCTGGGGGCACATGGCTCTGTGCAGTTTCTCTTTTTCGAAGTACCCTCACTTGGAAGAGCTGGCACAAAAGGAAGGACGGGGGTCAGTCAGTCTCCAGGGCTCATTTAGTTCTTGGCCTAAGACTGCATTAGAATGTGGCAATTGTGACTGTGGGTTCTGGACACGTGTACACTGGATTTGGACTGAGCCCACCAGTTTGTATCATCTGGGTCACTGACCAGCCATCAGCCGAAGGAACAGAACTGTAACGTGGGCAGTCACCTCCTGGGTGCCCTCTCCTGACCTAGGGCCAGACTACATTTCCCCATTCCTCAGTTTCCCCATCTTCCCGGCTGGAGTCTTAGGGTACATCTGTGCTGCAGGAACTGAAACCGCTCCCCACCCCTGCAGTGAGTCTCAGGGCCCAGATTAACTGGCTTGGCATCGTGGGGCTCCCACTGAGGAGCTAAACATAGCCATGTCAACGTCCACACTTAGGTTCTGAGTCTCACCCCCCTCTCCAGGTCTCAGAGCCAGTCTCCAGACTGAGCAGGGGCATTGATAGAGCTCTGCATGGATACAAAACTGCACAGATACATCCAATCCACAAATATGCTCTGTGGATATCTTCAGCTTTGCAGGGCTCTAGTCATCGACCTAGTTTGAGCCCCATGGAGCCGTCAGTTGACCTGGGCTCTGAGACTTGCTGCCATGGGGCTTTTTTGCAGTGTACCCGGAGTCCCAAATTCAAGGAATCTGCTGGAGCTATCTCACTCAAAGCCTCTGCTCTCCCTGAGCATCCCCCTGCTGTGATGATCTCTCGGGGCTGGGGGGCAGAAGGAAGGGGCTTAGCCCAATGCTCTCCAGCCCATGGCACAAGCCACCCTCTTACAACGCCATAGACCAGCTTACAACGGTGTCCTTTTAATGACTGTGTTCTGAAGCCGTACAATGCGCTGTGGTTGCTTATGAATTCAAGAAAGAGCTCTACCCATTAGCAGTGGTACACGTAGAAATAATTTCTTGCCAGTACTGCACTCATGGGAGAGACACAAGAGGGGCAGATTTACACTATCTGCTGGATCGGCAGATAGTGACCGATCTATCAGAGGTTGATTTATCATATCTACGGTATGCCCGATAAATCAATCCCCTAGCACTCTCCCATCAACTCCGGTACTCCACCACCACTAAAGGCACAGGCAGAGTTGAAGAGGGAGCGGTAGCAGTCGACTCAGTGCCGTGCAGATGCCGCGGTAAGTCAATCTAAGTATGCTGACTTCAGCTACAGTATTCTTGCGTATCTTAAATCAAACCACACCCCCAGTGTAGACCAGGCAAGGAGGGGCACATGACCTTCCCCCATGATCCTTCATGTGACTCCTCCCAACCCCACCCCCAGCTCAGAGTCCCCATGCTCTTCCCATCGCCTTTGACACCTCCCTTTGTAAATGCAAACATCAACATGCTTAACTACTCACTTTCCCTCTGAATATATAGTATTCAGTCTGTTTATATTGTGGCAGGGTGCTGGCCAGGAGTGCCTGAGCCAGCCCTGCCGGCCCTTTAAGAGGGAGCACCAGCCTGCTAACCTCCCCTTGCAGGAAAGGCTAATCAGCCACCTGGCCTGCAGGCCAATCAACCTGCATGGGTTGCACCTGGCAGCCTCCTCTGGGGGATATAAGGCTGCCAGGAAGGAAGCCCAGTGTGGTGGTGGTGGTTGGGCTATTCAGAGCTGGGAGTGTGTTTGTATGAGCTATCAAGAGCTGTGTGTGTTTGTATCACTGTTAGCTGGACTACCTAGAGTCCCTAGAGCTGTGTAACTTAGCTGGACTACCTAGAGTCCCTAGAGCTGGATCACTGTTAGCTGGACTACCTAGAGTCCCTAGAGCTGGATCACTGTTAGCTGGACTACCTAGAGTCCCTAGAGCTGGATCACTGTTAGCTGGACTACCTAGAGTCCCTAGAGCTGTGTAACTGTTAGCTGGACTACATAGAGTCTGTAGAGCTGAGTAACTGTTAGCTGGACTACATAGAGTCTGTAGAGCTGAGTATTAATGAGCTGTTTAAGGGCTGGATGTTAATGAACTGTTTTAACCTGTATATATTGGTGGTGGGGTCCTGCACTGTAAATTAAAGGGCACTGTTTGGAGCAAAAAAGGGTTTCCTGCCTGTGTTCCTGAGGGGGGTGAGAGAGCTGTCTGTTACAATATGGAATATAGGAGTTGGATGAAGAGCCATTTCAGCATATGTATGACTTATTAAAAGACCATTTTTAAGTAAAACTGTATCCTAAACTACTTTATGGTACTGTACTCAAACATTGCATTTCAATGGGGGATTCAATTTCCTTTATAGGAACAGACTCCTGAACTCTTACCAGCCAACAAAAGTGATCCATAGTCATGCAGATAGTTCCATTGTCTTCAGTGGGATTGATCAAATGATTAAGGGTTGACAGGATTAGGTTCCAATTTTGTAAATTGTTCTGGATGAAACTGACAATGCCTGAGCTGTCAGATCAGAAGGAGCTTCATACGAATAAAGGTTGGCAGATCTGTGATAAGTCTTAGCTCCATTGCTAAGATCAGGAACATATTTTCCGCAAAGTTCTTGGCAGATTCCTGAGGCATCTGGTTTAAGGCCATCAGTGTCCAGCATTATAATCTTCACTTATAATTCTCTCACCCACAAAGCTGAAAATGAGGCATTTGTTTTCTTTGTTTTACTGCTCCAGTTCCAGTTAACAAAATGCACGTTAGACTAGTTTGGCTGCAAAGAAGAATTTTATGTACACTGGGGACAACACCTGATTCCTGATGCAGAATTGGGCTGACATCAGATTCCAAACATCCTCTGATGATTTGGACTTGATGTGATGCAATATGGATGTCATGGATAATTCAGAACAATGGGGAGAAACAGAATAAAAAACACTGTTTAAACACCTTCTGTCCCCCCCCCCCCATCCCACTCCTCTGGAGGACTCCTGACAAAGCCTTTGTTTAAGTTTGTTAGCATATGTATTGTGCTATTAAAGTCATTTAAAGAATGAATGTCCTCCCTACCCATGTTCTGCTCCTTTAAGGAACAGAGTAGAGCCCCACCCCCACCCCGGAGGGGAGGGGGGATAGCCCCAAGTCTTTCCAGTACCGTCAATCTCTTGCAGATCTGTATCTGCAGTATCTCTTGACAGTACTGCGTACTGGAGGGTACCGCCCTACTTGTTCTCCTGCCCATTATTCCTGTGTCCACTGATAGTGTGATCTACAGGTCACAACTGGTGCAGTTCCACCATAATGGGCACATTAGTAAAGACAAGACATCCATGCTTTTACCACCATGTTGTCTCAATCATGCTTGGAGCAGGGTTAAAGGACTCAGTGCTAACGATGCCTGAGCCAGCCTATGGACCAACTACACTATGGCTTTTACCAATGATACCACCAGTGTTTAATCATACATCACCAGTGGGGACACCACCCTGCACATCAGATGCTCTCAATGGAGTTGGGCCATATTTCGGGGGCGAAGGAGAAGGGAGGTTGTTTTGGGGTGGGGGTTATTTACAAATGACATTATTCCTTATTGTTTTCTGCTTTTAATTACATTTTTGAAATTGAATGGTCTAATGAAAATGGAATGTGAGTAAGCCACCTTGTTCATATTTACAAATATTTTTATTTTCAAAAATGGAGAAAGTTAGGCCCCAATTTCAACTGGAATAAAAAAATGTCATGAAATATTTTGACCAGCACAAAAATTATAAGAATTTTTTTTACATATTTTCCTCCCCCCCCCCATTTTCAGCCCACCTGTAACTCTGAACAGCTTTACCAAACCCCTGAATCTCCAGTCCCCCAACTCCAAGAATGAGACTGGATATAAAATATTATTCTAACGCTTGATCTATCCAGCAGGAGGCACTGCAGAGAACAGTGTGGGAGAAGATCCCAGTTAATCTGCTCTCAGCCTTCCCTGGCAGAGTGCCTAATGGAAGGGCAGGAATGAAAAAACAGGACCATGTTTTGCTTTGGTGCCACTAGATGTCAGTGTCCCCCAAGATTCAAGGGAAGATCCTGTGAGCAGAGTCTGAAATTAGCATTGGTTTGTCCATCTCTCTCAGACACTATTGACTATATTCAGACCTGGCATTTCACGCTGAAGAATGTCAGTGGATTTGTTTGCTGCGTGTGCACTTAAGAGATCATACACTCTGCTGTATGATTTGGATAGATGGCAGTTTGGACAGTGAGTGAGGAACCAAATGGCATGTAGCCACATTTAGGGCCTGCTCCAATGCCCATCAAAGGCAAGGGGCATGTTTGAACTTGGCTTACATGATGGCTGAATTAGGTATTTTCTACCACTATTTTATTAGTGGTAAATGTGCCATGTATGTTTGTCCATAGGAAAATGGGACAATAAAAAATCTAAGAATAAAGGGATCACTTGACAGACCTGTGCTAATGGTAGCATGAACCAGCATATCATTTTGTTCCCACTGTAGGGAGGCACTGTGGCCTCCCTCCGAGCTGGAGGGTAAAGAAACACTCTCTCAGCCAGAGTGTGCGGGCCCAGACCAAGCTGGCCCCGCCCCCAGGAAGAGGAGGGGCGGAACAGAAAGTATAAAGGTTGGGGCCCCTAGTTCAGTGAAGGCAGCACAAGGGAGGGAAGCAGACGCAGGCCGCTCCCTCCACCCCTTGCTGCCGAGCCAGGGAAGACCCTGGACCCCGGAAACCCTCCTCTACAAGAAGGACTGGGGTTTCCTGACCTGCCTGCTGCGGAGTACCCTGAGGGACTGCCGGAGCTCAGCGGGGACCCAGACCTGCCCGAGGCCAAAGCTGAGGGAGAACTGGAGCTGCCAAGAGCAGAGTACCCTGGGGGACCGCCCGAGCCCAGCAGCACCCCGTGGCTGACGGAGGCGGACGCTAAAGGGGATCCAGAGCTCTCCACGGCCGACGACCCTGAGTCCTGCTGGTGCCCCCTCGCCTGTGAAGTACACCCCCAGACTCTTGACGGCGCTCCCCTGCCTGAGGGGCACGCCTCTGACCCTTTGCCGGCGCCCCCCTGCCTGAGGGGCGCGCCACAGACTCTTTGCCGGTTCCCCCTGCCTGAGGGGCGCGCCACGGACTCTTTGCCGGTTCCCCCTGCCTGAGGGGCGCGCCACGGACTCTTTGCCGGCTCCCCCTGCCTGAGGGGCGCGCCACGGACTCTTTGCCGGCTCCCCCTGCCTGAGGGGCACGCCACGGACTCTTTTCCGGCTCCCCCTGCCTGAGGGGCGCGCCGCGGACCCTTTGCCGGCGCCCCCCTGCCTGAGGGGCGTGCCGCGGACCCTTTGCCGGCGCTCCCCTGCCTGAGGGGCGCGCCACGGACTCTTTGCCGGCGCCCCCCTGCCTGAGGGGCATGCCGTGGACCCTTTGCCGGTGCTCCCCTGCCTGAGGGGCGCGCCGCGGACTCTTTGCCGGTGCTCCCCTGCCTGAGGGGCGCGCCGCGGACTCTTTGCCGGCGCCCCCCTGCCTGAGGGGCGCGCCACGGACTCTTTGCCGGCTCCCCCTGCCTGAGGGGCGCGCCACGGACTCTTTGGCGGCTCCCCCTGTCTGAGGGGCGCGCCACGGACTCTTTGCCGGCTCCCCCTGCCTGAGGGGCGCGCCACGGACTCTTTGCCGGCTCCCCCTGCCTGAGGGGCACGCCACGGACTCTTTTCCGGCTCCCCCTGCCTGAGGGGCGCGCCGCGGACCCTTTGCCGGCGCCCCCCTGCCTGAGGGGCGTGCCGCGGACCCTTTGCCGGCGCTCCCCTGCCTGAGGGGCGCGCCACGGACTCTTTGCTGGTGCCCCCCTGCCTGAGGGGCGTGCTGCGGACCCTTTGCCGGTGCTCCCCTGCCTGAGGGGCACGCCGCGGACTCTTTGCCGGCGCCCCCCTGCCTGAGGGGCACACCGCTGACTCTTGGCTGGCGCTCCTCTGTCTGAGGGGCACACCGCTGACTCTTTGCCGGCGCCCCCCTGCCTGAGGGGCGTGCTGCGGACCCTTTGCCGGTGCTCCCCTGCCTGAGGGGCACACCGCTGACTCTTGGCCGGCGCTCCCCTGCCTGAGGGGCACACCGCTGACTCTTGGCTGGCGCTCCCCTGCCTGAGGGGCACACCGCTGACTCTTGGCTGGTGCTCCCCTACCTGAGGGGCACACCGCTGACTCTTGGCCGGTGCTCCCCTGCCTCAGGGGCACACCGCTGACTCTTGGCCGGCGCTCCCCTGCTGACTAGGGACGGCACACCTCTCGACCCTAATTCCCCAGTAACGGGGAGGTGTGACCACAGCTGTCCCAAAGGGGTAGTAGCTCCCAACTGCCCAGTGGCACAGTGGGCCTACTGACCCTCATTACACCCACATTTTGAAAGAGGACAACCAGCCCACAGAAGAATTATTTCCATAGAAGGTGCCAGGATAAGAGGTGAGGGCGTATGTTGAGAATTGTGCCCTCTGCTCTAGTTTATCAGTGACACTGGTGGGTCCTTCCCGGGCAGTGCATCTGAAAGGGAGGGCTGAAGGAACTTATTCGATAACTTCTGACTGGGGAAGGATCAAGTAATCCACCTCTGACATGCAGTTATGCGGGAGGAGTCACAGCCCTGAGGCTTTGAACTCTGTGAGGAATTCGTCCTGTGGTGCCATTGCTTTTGAGTGATATTCTGTCCTGGGATGTGTGTGGGGCTTTCATTGACTGCAGCAAAGCCCCAGTCTCCCCCTCCCCTGAGAGCTCCACCTTCATTCCCTTCCTCAGTCCATCTGAGAAAATAATCAGCAAGGCAAGGGTTAATGTTGACATTACACAGTCCACACTGAGGTGAATGAGAGTCAGGAGAGTTCATGCAAGTCCAAGCCAAGTTTCAGGCTGTCTGCAGACTCAGGAAGACAGCTCTACATTGGTTAGACTACGGTCACATTTGGGACGTTTTCTTCCTATTCATGAGTTCTATAAAGTTGCTCCTTGGTTTTAAATGAAAGCAGGGTCTGAAAATGTCCTGGGAGCCACAGGAATACATCAGGCAGCCAAGTATTTTATGCACCTGGTGTAGGAATTACAGTCTTGACAAGCAGAGGACCATGTATATACCTGGTGTCCCATTAATTCTGGAGAAGTTTGTTGTTGGACTTTGCATTATGGACTGTGTTTTCCCATGTACCTAGGGATGAAATTAAATCTCTACATACAGTGTTAAGTGGCACAGGCTCAGCTTTCTCTGGGAAAGCCATCCATTATTCTGAACGCATCCCTCCCAGGGACACTTATCTGGTTAGCCAGTGCCCACATAGGTCACAAAGATTCAATAAACTGACCGGAGCATTTCCCATCTGGCTCTAAATGGAAACTCTGGCCAAGTGATTCCACTCCTCCCTGTTTTATAATTAACAAGAGGGATGGGGAAACCCCTGATATAACAGAGATTGCTTCAGGTCCAGACTTCTAGCATTTCGTGACAGGGCAAAGGGCTCACCAATGTGAGAAACATTGCGTTGGTATCACTAAAACAACTTAACATTGATCTGGTTAGCTCAAGGCACACCACTAATACGGATCAGTTAAGCCATGCTTAAATTAGTTTAGCTTTACACTGACTTAAGGGCTGCCTAAGTCTAATGCTGTGTCTGTGCACAGAGATGGATTTTGCCTACAAAGAGTTATGAATAGCAAATCCTGAAAACAATGGTTTGCCAGCAATCCACCCATCAAAATCTGTTCACATAAAGTATCCACTGAGTGATTCCAAATCAATGGACTGTTTAAAATGAAAATCTATTGATGCATAGTCTGAAAAAAGAAAAAGGGGCTAAATTGTTTGGAAATGCTTTCTGGTTGCAAATACGTAAGTTTATAAATAAGCATCTTCAAAGAACAGACACATGGGGGAGAATTGTCTCTTGAAGGAACTTTGATGTATTTGATTTACCTGCTGATACTGGTCTATGGTAGAAGATTCACACCCCAGATGTTCCTCGGGGGTGTGAAAGAGCCATATCATGAAGCAACAAAGCATAGCTGACCTAACTCCCACGTAGACAGCCCAGTTGACAAAAGAATTCTTCCATCAAGCTAGCTATGGCCTCTGGGGGTGATGTATTAACTCCAGCAATGGGAGGACCCTCCTGTCACTGCAGTAGGCACTGTGGTAAACCCAGGGTAGGCTACTGCCAGAAGGGTTTGTGGTGAGAGAGGTAACTGCAGGTTAATTAGGTTCAGCTGAGTAAGGCTGCCACTGGCCAAAGCAGGATCAGCTGAGCCCAATTAAAAAGCTGTGAGAGACCTTTTTAAACCCTCCTCCCCAGCTAGGAAGGAGGGAGTGAAGCTGTCTGCAGAGTAGGGGCAGCAGGACAGGGAGTCTCTCCCAGAAGGGAGATAGTTTTTCCTAGCCAGAGAAAAGCAAAACCCAGCCAGAAAGACATGCTTAGGGGAAGGAAAAGCCTGGCTTTGGGGCTTTCTAGGCAGGTTGCAGGCACGGCTCCTGCCTTACCAGAGCCCAAAGGACCTGAGTCAGGGGGATCCGAGGGGCCACTTTGTCACAGCACCCACACTGAAGCTCTACTGCAGCTGTGCTGCTGTAGCATTTTGAGTGTAGACATAGCTGGAGATCAGTGATTCACTGACTGTGGGCCATGCACCACCAATGGTGCCCAGGACACTCACTGCCTGTAGTCTGCAAAGAGCTGGATGTTCACATGGTGCTGACACTCCTTGTTTCCAGCTGCTAGATCAGATAAAGAGAAGAGCTGATCAGGAAATGCCAATTTCATGAACTTGAACTGTTCCATGAAAACATCATGGGTTAAGCAACAGCATTGGTGATCCCTCAATTCGAAGAAGATGATCTCTACCATGGACTTACATGTCGGTCCTGAGATGACTCAGGAGTCCGATCCTGGAACCACAGAGCCACCTGCAATAGGTACAGACATTTCCTGGGGGGCCAGCTGCCTGCTGGGACAAAGTTCATTCTTTTTCCTTCCTTCTCTCTCTCTTTTCAGCTTAGAGGGCAAGGTGCTTCTCCTTGAAATGGGCCACTGCCTGATGGAGGATGGGGTGCTATGGGGCCCTGATCTATGGTTGGGATCTCATGTCTATGAGTGGGATCCTCCTCTTGGAGGATAGGTCCATCAATGGCTATTAGCCAAGATGGTCAGGGAGGCAACCTCATGCTCTGGGTGTCCCAACATCCCAGAAGCTGGGACTGAACAACAGAGGGATGGATCACTTGATAATTGCCCTGTTCTGTTAATTCCCCTTGAAGCATCTGGCACTAGCCACTGTCAGAAGACAAGATACTGGGTTAGATGGACCATTGGTCTGACCCAGTATGGCCATTCTTACGTAGCTGTTATCACAGTACAAAGAATACATAATGAAAATAAAGAGTAATAGATGTGCTGTGTAAGACCCTGTTTTTTTAAAAAGGAGAGAACTCCTCAGTTACTGGTTTCTTAAGGTGATCTGATATAGTTGGGACTCGCTGCTCCTTTTTTCTCACCCTCTCTATTTCTTTTCAGCCTGTTCTTTTTCTTCCCCTCCTTCCAGTTTTGATCTTCTTGCTGCTTGGGGCTTTCATTAATTGACTCACGGTGGATTTTCCTTCTAAAATATGCAATGGTGCCAGAAAGATTGATGAGAGAATTCCAAGCTATAAACGATGCGTCCTTGGGGTTTGGAGGGGAGCAGAAGAGGGGTGATCTAGTGGAGAAGAGAATTCCAACAATTCGCCCTCACTGGTGAGCGGTGTTTATGAAACACACACACAAACTGCGACCAGGAGTACACTTCCAGGCACAGGAGAAAAACACAAATATGTTAATAACCCCCTCCTGAAACTTTAATTGGTTCTCTGTCCCAAAACCAGGTGACACCCTGGCATTCTTGGGAGTAGCCTCCTGGAGAAATGCAGTTGTTGGCATCAGGACAGGAGCTGACATTCCAGTTGAAGCTCAAGAATGTGGACAGACTGTTCACTCCAAACGACAGGCACATGAGTTCATTCACCCTCGCTGCACTGGAAATGGGCGGTCAGAATCCAAACGATGCTGCAAAGCTTGAGAGATGCCTGCTTTAATTCAGGTATTAGCGCTCACCAAGTGTCTGCCAGATGCTTCCCCCCGGGTAGGGGCTCTCAACTATAGCATGGAACATTTTAACAGAGAGATTGTCTCAGGAACCACCTCTCTTTCTATTGGTGGTTTCCTGACCACCTCCCTTTCATCTGTGATACATAACGTCTCCATTGTAACCACAACCATTGCTTTTCATGGAACTGTAGTACTGGGAAGAAATTTACTAGGCTTTTGTTTCTTTTAATGCAACATAGCAGCTGGATGTGCAGAGAAGTCAGCAGCACATGATCAGCCAGCTCCCTGTAGAGCAGCAAGAGATCTGTGGAGCAGAGACCACAGTTTGGGATGGGAACCCCAGATCTCTGGTTCAATAAGTGCCACATGGAGACATGCAACTGGCAAGTCAGGGACAAAGGGCTCATGATGAAGGCTCTACATACACAGTCAAAGCCTTGCACTGGTTTGGCATTTGAACCCTCGCTTAAACCAAATTCAGAGCCAAATGCAAACCCACAGCTCATCCCCTATACTTAGATCATAGATCAGGGGTGGGCAAACTTTTTGGCCTAATGGTCACATCGGGGTTGCAAAACTGTATGGAGGGCCACCGGTATGGAAGGCTGTGCCTTCCCAAACAGTCTGCCCCTCCACCCCTTATCTGCCCCCTCCCACTTCCTATCCCCTGACTGCCCCCCCTCAGAACCCTCCACACATCCACTCCCCCTACTCCCACTTCCTGTTCTCTGACTCCCCAAACTCCTATCTACACCCCATCCCCTGACTACCCCCCCGTGCAGAACCTCTACCCCATCCAACTGCCCCCTGCTCCCTGCCTGCCCTCCCCGGGATCCCCTGTCCCTTATCCAACCCCCTGGTTCCCCGTCCCCATACCATGCCATTCAGAGCAGCAGGACTGGCAGTTGTGCTGCCTAATGGTGTGGCTGCGTGGGAGGGGGAACAGGAGAGGAGGGGCCGGAGGTTAGTCTCCCCGGACAAGAGCTCAAGGGTTGGGCAGGATGGTCCCGCGGGCCATACTTTGTCCACTTCTGTCATAGATAGTAGCATACCTTTGCAAGGGCACTGTGCCACCATTCAATAATTACCCCATCCCTGTAACATGTCCATTGGAAGGCAGGCCAGTGGGTTCATAGCTGCTGAATAGCTTTTGGGAAACTGAAACTAGAGAATTATTCACTGGCTGATAATTTGCTGAGATAGGGTCATATGATTTCATAACCTAAAATAGCAAAACTTCAGCATCAGGTATTCTGATGCTACCGCATATTTAGGGCAAAAAGACCCCAGACCGGATTTACCATTCCATTACACCAATTCTATACCTGTGGTAATCCATTAATGTCAGTGCTGTTAAACTAGTGTAACAGAGAGGAAAAGCAAGCCCCATGTGCTTGAGATTTAAACTCATTCCACACTTAGCACAGGGTTTGGGGCATATTTCCTGATATTCAGATTGAACAATATAGCAGTGGGCATCTAAGTCTTGCATGTGATGGATCACATGTTAATAGAGCAGTGGTTCTCAGATTGGACTATGGAGCACTTTCAAATAGCCAGTATTCAAGCACTGACAATAGCTGCTAGTTAAAGTCCAGTCCAGGACTTTCCTAGGATTTCCAGGTATTATTTTACTGACACCCCAGGAAACAAGTACCAGTTAACACCCTGTGCAGTTGATTCGTAGCTATCTTGGTTGGGTGTTATTTGCTGTGAACTTAAATTGTGATCAAATTTGCAGAAGATGCCAAAGTTGGAGGTGGCATATTCAAGGGACCGAACCCACAGGGACCAGGAAAGATTAGAGGAGTGAGTGCAGAAGGCAATGAGAAGAGACTGAGCACTAATCAAAATCCTACACTCAGGGAGAGGAAATGAGAGGAGAGATACACTTTGAAGTTTTATTGTACCCATCACATTCAGCAATATTTATAATCACCCTGTTTTTAACCAGTTCATGTAGACAGCAAAAGGGGAGCTTTTTCATGGGAAAGTTTGGAGGTTTGGTCATCCTGATTAAGAGATTTTAAGGGGAGAGAGACCCCTGTGATCATGTGGATTTGCACCCACTATTTTCCATGAAAAGCCATTTTTATTTGGAAAAACAATTCCTGAGGAAAAATATCCCACTCAAAATGACAATGTTTGGGAAACACAGCTCTAGAGTGGGTTCTCCTTTTTCCCTGCCACTCACAAAAAGTGAGCGGGTGTGTTTCCAGTGGGGTCCAGCCGGGCTGGGTTCTTGGCCCTACACTACTGAACATTGTTCTCAAGGACTAGGATGAAAACATAAAATCATCTCTGATAAAGTTTTCAGCTGATGCAAAGATTGGAGGAGTGGTGTGTAATGAAGAGGAAAGGTCACTGACTCAGAGCGATTTGAATTGCTCGGTAAAATGGGCACAAGTGAACAATATGCATTTTAACACGGCTCAATATAAATGCACAGAGCAAGGAACAAAGAATTTGGCCAAACTAACATGTTGGGGGACTCTATCCTGGGAAGCAGTGACTTGGAAAAAGATTTGAGAGTTGTGATGGAGAACCCGCTGAACATTAGCTCCCAGTGTGATCTGTGGCCAGAACGCAATCCGGGATGCATAAATAGGGGAATCTCAGGTAGGAGCAAAGAGGTTACTTTACCTCTGTTGTTGTCACTGGTGTGACTGCTGCTGGAATCCTGTGCCCAGTTCTGGTCCCACAGGTCAAGAAGGATGTTGGTAAATTGGAGAGGTGTCAGAGAAGAGTCATGACAATGATTAAAGGATTAGAAATCCTGCCTTGTAGTTATAGACTCCAGGAGCTCAGTCTATTTAGTTTAACCAAGAGAAGGTTAAGGAGTGACTTGATCTCAGGCTATAAGCACCTATAAAGAATATTTCACACTGGGCTCTTCAATCTAGCAGAAAAAAAGTCTAACACAATCCAATGGCTGGAAATTGCAGCTAGCGGTTCTCAAACTTGTTGAGACCGCGACCCCTTTTTGTGCTCCGGCGGGGGGGGCGCGACCCCTCCGCCGAAAAGCCGCCGATTTTTTTTTAAACAAAACAAAAAAGCTGACTCCCCCCGCTGCACCCCAGTCCCCGCCGCGGGCGGGCTGCCGGCTGCTCCCTGGCTCCCCGTCCCCGCCGCAGGCAGGCTGCCTGCTGCTCCCCGGCTCCCCGTCCCCGCCGCAGGCAGGCTGCCTGCTGCTCCCCGGCTCCCCATCCTGCCACGGGCGGGCTGGCGGGTGCGCCCCAGCCAGGGCCGGTGACAGAAATTTGGGGGGCCCCTACTCTGATAGTTTGGGGGGCCCTCCAGCCCAGCCGCCCCCCCCCCAGCCCAGTCGACAGCGGCTGGGGCCCCCCCAGCCCAGTCGACAGCGGCTGGGGCCCCCCCAGCCCAGTCGACAGCGGCTGGGGCCCCCCCAGCCCAGTCGACAGCGGCTGGGGCCCCCCCAGCCCAGTCGACAGCGGCTGGGGCCCCCCCAGCCCAGTCGACAGCGGCTGGGGCCCCCCCCAGCCCAGTCGACAGCGGCTGGGGCCCCCCCAGCCCAGTCGACAGCGGCTGGGGCCCCCCCAGCCCAGTCGACAGCGGCTGGGGCCCCCCCAGCCCAGTCGACAGCGGCTGGGGCCCCCCCAGCCCAGTCGACAGCGGCTGGGGCCCCCCCAGCCCAGTCGACAGCGGCTGGGGCCCCCCCAGCCCAGTCGACAGCGGCTGGGGCCCCCCCAGCCCAGTCGACAGCGGCTGGGGCCCCCCCAGCCCAGTCGACAGCGGCTGGGGCCCCCCCAGCCCAGTCGACAGCGGCTGGGGCCCCCCCAGCCCAGTCGACAGCGGCTGGGGGCCCCCCAGCCCAGCCAGCGCTCCCCCGCAAGCTGACAGCAGCCACCACCCCCAGCCCAGCCGCCCCCCCCCCAGCCCAGCCGGCGCTCCCCCCCCCAGCTGACAGCGCCTGGGGGAGGAAGCCCAGCCATCTCCCCTCCCCCCCCCCCCGCCCAGCCGGCGCTCCCTCCCAGCTGACAGCTGGCCGCAGCGGGAGCGAGAGCCCGGGAGCGGCGTGAGCCGCCCTTTCTCCCCCCCCCCCCCGCCCTTTCTCCCCCGGACTGAGCCGCTGCCGCCGGCCGGGCTCACTGCTCCGGCCGGGGACAGGCGCGCTCGTCCGGAGGAGAGCCGCGCAGGATGACTACGGGTAGAGCTGTAGCGGGGGCCCCCTAAAGTGCGGGGCCCGGTACAGCTCTACCCGTAGTACCCCCCCTGTCACCGGCCCTGGCCCCAGCCCCCAGTCCCCGCAGCTGGCGGGCTGCCAGCTGCTCCCCGCCCCGCTGCGTGCGGGCTGCCGGCTGCGTGCCGGCCCCAGTCGCCGCGAGTTGCGGCCGCAGGAGCTCGCGACCCCCCCGGGGAGCACTCGGCGACCCCCCGGGGGGTCGTGACCCCCAGTTTGAGAAACCCTGAGCTAGATCAATTTGGATTGGAAATAAGGAGCAAATTTTTAACTGTAAGAGTAATTAACCATTAGAACAATTTACCGAGGGTCATGGTGGATTCTCCATCAGTGACCATTTTAAATCAAGGCTGGGTGTGTTTCTTATAGATCTGCTCTGGAACTTATTCTGGGACCATTCTCCAGTCTGTGCTATACCAGGGGTCAGACTAGTTGATCACAATGGCCCCTTCTGGCCTTGAAATCTCTGACTCTGCTCCCGGCTCTTGCACAGGGGCTGGAGGGAATCGTCTTTTCTCTCTGCCTCCCCCTTAGCCAATGGGAATAAGCACAAGGCCTGAATCAGCCTCTACACTTTACAACCCTTATTCAGCTCCATCCTCTCCTCCGAGTCCATCTGCAAATGATAATCACTCCCATGTCACTGGCCTTTCGTCACCCCATCACCAAGTGTGACCTTCAGTAGTGCCCTCTCCCTCCATTCCCAAATGCCCGGGAGACAAGGCAGCCTTTTCCAATCCAGGTGTGGGCAGATAAGGGCCCCCTCATGGACAGCATCTTACCACCAGCACCTGGCCAGTAAACCCTGTGTCTCATGTGCCTCTGCTCTTTGCACCATGATGTCACACCAGGAACAGGGAGGCCCTCCAAATGCTTGATCCCAAACCACCAAGATTTTATAGGTTAAAACAATGTCTTTAGCTCCACTAACTGGCAACCAGTGCTCCTTAGCAAGCAGATAGCAGCTGCACTGTGCCTGCGTGGTCCCACCCAGACAACAAAGAACAGCACGGCCGTTAATTGCAGCCATGGGAAGGGGGAGGAGGGGGAAGACACAGACAAACAAGGGTAGCTATGGCAAGATTGCTCCCAAAAGGAAAGGCTTGCCAGGCACAAGCAATAGTGGCTCTTTCCAGCTCCTTTATTCCACTTCACCACTCCACAGAGATGGAGACTGTCATAGGGTGGCCTTGCCCGGGGCACCCTCCTGTAGGAGGCTGTGGCAGAACAGGCACATGTGCCTCAGTTTCCCTCCTTCAGAGGCCCCAGTAATTCCACACATGCTTACTTGCCTCAGTAATCCCCTCCTTGGGGCTGGTTTATTACACAATGAGAGTGCAAAAAGTCCATAACAAAAGTCTGAAACAACCCAGTTATCACCCACAGTGCATGTAGCCCTTCAAATCACAGGACATCTAGGCCCCCCAATGCCCTGCATGCCACATTTCTGCCACACCTGGTCTCTTAGTCGGTCCTCTCCTGTCTATCTGCCAAGTCAGTCAGCCCAGCTCTTCCCAGCAGGAACCCCCCAGTCTCTCTTCAGGGAATACAACCTTCTCTCCTCCCAGCCTGCAACCATCTCCAGCCCTCTGGCTGGGGGTGCTCAGCCCATCACCACTCTTGCTGCTCTCCTGCCTTAATTCTTCCCCCACCTACAGCTTCCTTCCGGGACCTCCTAGCAGCTCTCACCTGCTGATTTCTCACTCCTGGGCAGCTCTTACCTGCCCTTCCCTTGGCTAACAGTCTGTTGTCAGACTGCCCCTTTTAGGGCCCAGGTGCCCTCTCTTAAAGCCCAACTGGGAAGCAGCTGATGAATCACAGGTGCCCTGGCCTCTTCCTTCTTAAAGAGCCAGTGACAGAGATAGAAAACAAGAACCATCTGCCTGCTAGAGAGCTCCCAGCCCAGGCAGCCCAAGGCCTCCCACCAGGAGGAGGATGCTAGACGAGGGGGTACGCTGCGACTGTGGGGCCTACCTCAGGTCACTTCTCCAGTCACACATCCGGGCAGAGTTCCACTGGGCAGCGTCCACTGGCTCCCTCGATAGCTTCGCGGAGCAGTGGGCGCTGTGCGGGGTTCTCTGCTCGGTGTCCCCATCCTGTACCCTTGTTTTGAACCTATGACCTTCACGCACTCCCCTGCCTTTTTTGTCATTAGTTGCCCCCCGTATTTAGTTGGCCCTGGGCCTAGCGTCCCTCCCGCCAGGGTAACCAAATAGAAGGAGGAAAAAAAAAAAAAAGGCCTCCCATGTCCCTGGAACAGGAGTGAACCTAGCACTAAACACCTACAATAGAGCTGTTAGGAGCGAAGAGCCATTCCCTAAACTGCCCTGCATTGAGTCTATCACAAAGAAAGGAAATGAATGGGCTCCAAAGGGAGCCCTTCCACCCCAAACTCACCCATGCTAAAGGGATTGGCCCCAGACTCTCCAGAAAAGAACACCCCCAGCCTGAGCCAAGCATGTTTCAGCCTAAAAGGAAAATGTTTGAGACCCTTCGACTGGGTGAGAAGAGGTTTTGAGCTGTAATGGTGGGTAGCCATGGTGGCAGTGCTGTTACACAGAGTTTTCCAGGTGTTCTTTCTTAAATAGATGCTCCCGCCACCCAAATCCAAAACCACTTGAAACCCAGAAAAGAGCACTTGGGAATTCCTTTCTGGGGGGTACCCTCAAGCCATTCACACCACCTCCGGGGAAGAGCTGAGAAAGGAAAAGGGGTAAATTTTATTAAAAACAAAGAGAAAGAAAATACATTTGGCTCTTAGGTTTTTACTAGATTTAAAATATCCCACGTACAAAAAATAAACATCAAGAATAACCTTCTTGAGGTCCAGCTTAAAGGTTACAAGCAAAACAAAAGCTTTTGAGGTTAACACAGAGGAGTCCACAAGCTTACAAAATAAAACAAATAAACCTAATTGCGTCTTTCTAGACATTTCTGATCTACTTACATAGCTGGGTTTCCAAATAATCAATTTCTAAGTATGATTCTGATTATTTTCATACCAGGCCTTCATCTTCTCACAGCATAACTGCTGCCCTGTTCCCCGAAGAACAACAGACACAAAGGAAATGTTTTCCCCCCAATTAAAAAAAGTTCTAGCCTTCCCATTGGCTCTTTTGGTGAGGATGACCACTCTCTCCCTTTACCTGTGGACTTTTTTAACCCTTTACAGGTAAAGCAAGTAGAGAACAGCTACTAACAGAGATTTTATAGCTAACTGGCTGGATGGGTGTCCATAGAAGGGAGTTCCCCCTCTGTTCATTTATCACAGAGAGCAAGTTTTGATAATTGTGAAGCCATGTGGCTGTGGTGATATTTTTTTGTAGGGGCATTTCAGAAGATAGGGAGGTACAGAGGCAGCAGGAGAGTTTTTTTGTCTGTCTTGGACTCTGACCAGACAGACAAAATGCTCCCCAGGATCCATGCTTTGGCACTGGGCTCAAATTCCCAGAAGCAGGGACATCCCTGCATGGGGTTTGACCTCCTCTCTTTCATGACTGGTGTGCATGTGCACAGAAAGTAAGTGTTATTTAGAATAAATCAATTTTGCCCCCCCCCCCCCTTAGGACACTGACCTACAAGGCCGCAGACATCTGCTATGACTTGGTGGGGAGGGATAGCTCACTGGTTTGCACATCGGCCTACTAAATGCAGGCTTATGAGTTCAATCCTTGAGGGGGGCATTTAGGGATCTGGGGAAAAATATCTGTCAGGGGATAGTACTAGGTCCTTCCAGTTCTATGAGATAGGTATATTGCCATATATGTTATGTTATGGCAGAGGGGAGGCCCTGGTGTCAGAAGAGGACCCTGGATTGGATGCCGCAGGCTCTCTTGCTCCATGGAGTCCTTTGCCTCTGGATAGCGATGAAAATCTGGGGAGTTCAATTTCTTTACCAGAAAGCATGTTTTCTGTCCCATCAGCCTCCTGATTCAGCATCTGAGAGGTCAGGGATGTCCTGCTGACAGCTCACTATCCCCATGCCTTTGTGGAATGGAGTCCAGGTGCTCTCTAGAACCAGGGTGACCCTCTCTCAGCACCCTGCCGGACAGCACAGGCTCTCAATCTCAGGTTCTCCATTCCTCTCCCCGACCTGCGTGGCTGGGCAACGCAAAGATCGGCACTTCTCCCGGATCCACCCTGGTGTCTAACACTTGGTTTTATCTCTCTGGAAGGTGGGCAGGGGTCAAGGATCTGTCCCTGGTTTGCAATCTGCACTGTGATGCTGCTGGTAACCGCCATGCCTGGGAGACAAAGAAGGGTGGCACCACTTACATTCCACCTGCAGCAACAGCTGAAAAAGTGAGCAAAATCCAAATAGCAAAACCTTGGGAGATGGTCATTCGGCAGCTTACCCAGAAGCGCCAACCCCAGGTGCTGAGCCCCCATAAACGTGAGACTGGCTAAAAAAGAATGAGATTTCAGACCTTTCAAGTTCCCGTTTTCATGCTTTCCCCGACAGTCACTGTAGTGACCGGAAGATTATTGTGACGGCAATCAGCAAGGGGCGTAGTTACACTTCTGAGTCAACTCCAGGGGAGGGCATAATGGCAGTATCAATCTGAGAATGGCCTTGTATTTCTGTTATCTTGTGTGTGTGTCTGAGAATAGTTTCTCAGCTGTGTGAGTGTTTACCCCGTCTGCGTGGGAACGAGTGCGTGTGAAACCAAATAGGTAAACTGAGGCAGGACGGCGTATAATCAACAAGTGCTAAACAGCATGTACTCAACCAATTTGCTTGCTGCTTGCTATTAATGAGATATGAGTATGTATGAGATGCAAATGAGTATGGGTATATCTGTGCTGACACACCCTCGTTTGTTGGGCTCCTTTCCTGGACATCGCTTGGGTGTGCCAGACCCCCCCATCAGTGACAGCCTGCAGTTGGGGCCCCCAGGCGCTGTGATGTCACTCCCTTCAATAAACTCACCACTTTCCATCTAGCCACTATGTGTAAGCCTTGTTTCTACGGGATTCAAAAAAGTACACTGCAACAGAATGGCGCAGCGAGCAGAGGCCCATGAAGCGATGCCCACAGGTGGCCGAAGGCAGGGGAAGTAGGGCAGCGGCTGCTGGCCCTTCAGCGCAGACCAGGATGGCCCCCGGCGGAGCGATGGGAGGGCCGGCTGCGCGTGTGAGTGCCGGTCGTGAGCCAGCTGGTGGTCTGGGACGGAGCGGCGCGCTATGGGTGAGTTGGCGTGGCTGTTTCTACCTTGCTCCGGGCCCAGGATGGGGAGTCTCTGTGGGGGCAGAGGCTCTAGAAAGTAGAAAGCAGGATTGGGCCCAGGCAAGTGGAGTCTTCTGCAAGTGCAGAAGGTAAAAGGGCAGGATCGGGCGCAGGCAGTGCGGGCTGCCTACAGAGAGAGAGACAGCAGGGTGGAACCTTTGGAAGCAGTGATTAAGTGAGAATTGGCAGCAGAAGAATTTTTGGACTGAGCAAATGACCTTGACAGAAAAAGCAAGTAGATAAAGCGAAGGGGGAAGTTTAATTCTGTAGTGGCTGAAAGTGCGGGTCGAGGCACGGGGGGCCGTGCAGATGCGGGGGGCCGTGCAGATGCGGGGGGCCGCAGAGACACGGGGGGCCACGCAGACATGGGAGGCCGCGCAGAGCTGCGGGAGGCTGTGCAGACGTGGGAGGCCGTCCCTCGCAGACAGGGATGCCGTTGTGAGGTGCGGTAGCGTGTTGTCAACAGATGCCGAGAAGGCAGGGGCAAAAGCCCATTTTAATTAGGTAGGAGTAAAAGCCCATTCAGTTGCCCAGGTCAGGGTGGTTACAGCAGCCCCATCATGGGACCATGGGACCTGAGATTGGCAACATCTGGAGTTCCTTCTCAGGCTCAGAGAGCAGGGAGGCTACCTCCCCCCCCCCCCCCCAGGCATGCTCGGTGTAAAAGCTGCGGGCACGGGGAGGGGGTGTGGGCAGTGTATTGCAGTTAAGTCTGTATATACCTTTAAGAGAGTAAGGTATGGAAGTTTGTAAAGGCTTTTTGCCAGAAACTGGGAAGTGTTATCAGGTTGGCTGGCGGGCAGCCCGGTAGCTGGCAGGCTGCTCAGTAAGTGGAGCATTTGCAGCTGGCGTCTTTTCCCGGCCACTGGACTGCAGCGCCCCCCCCCCCCCCCTTGGCCGGGGGAGGGGAGGGGGAAGAGGACAGAAGCAGTGAAGCTGCAGGAAAAAGCTAAAAACACAGCCTGGCTTGAAAGATGATTACTGATGGCGTGGAGGGGGGAATGAATCTAATGATATCTTTGTCACCGAGTTCTTAAAGGTGCCTGGCCTCAGGCAAGCCCTGGCAGCGGACAGGTGTGTGGGCGCACCAGCTTCCACCCCCAGGCAGTTGGAATCCACGTGGGCAAGCTCCAAGACACAGATGGAGGGGCACTCCACGGAGGCGTGGGGCCGGAGTAGTTTGGAGACCCGGGCGTTCACCGTGACTGTTGTTCTCGCCCTGGTCTGCACGGTCCTTGCCAAGAGTCAGTCTGGCAGGTCCCGCTCCCGATCGGCGTGTGAATGCAAGTACATCAGCTGCCAGATGAGATGGACACCATGCAGGAGGACCTGGTCCAATTGTTGAGTCCGGGCCAGGCTCTCTGGATGTGGGCACAACTGCACACCCCTGGCCGGCCAACGCCGGGGTGTGCTGTCGGCTGCCCGCCTTGTTTGTGTTTGGTTTTTTTGTTTGCAGAGTTAACCCTTGACTCCCTGGATGGGCACAGTAGAGAGAAGAAGCTGGATGCTGTGGCCTGTAGAAACCAGATGGCTGCCTCCTCCCACTAGAAAGTGGAGATCGCTTTGTAATCTGTGCTTGCTCTCCTCCTTTCACAGGTGCAAAGCGAAGCAACAGCGATCGTGGAGGCTGTTCTCCCCCCGTCCTGGCCAGTGTCTGGTGGACTGCTCCCAAGACAGAAGCAGGAGTTGCAGTCATCTAAACAACGGGAGGAGGGGAGGGCTGATTCTAGTCTTGAGTATTTGTGTTGTTTGTTGGTTAGCTTTGTGTGTGTATGGGTAGGGGGAGAGGGGTCAGAGGAGGCCTTAGGTGCCTCCGTTGCTTGTCTCCTTCCCCTTCCCTTTCCTTGTGTGTGTGTAGGGGGGGAGGGGCACCTTGGTGTTCAGTGCCCCTGTTGTTTGTGTTACCCTCTCGTCCCCTGGAGTCTCGTAAGAAGCGTGGGGAGGATGTAGTGACCGGAAGATTATTGTGACGGCAATCAGCAGGGGGCATAGTTATGCTTCTGAGTCAACTCCAGGGGAGGGCATAATGGCGGTATCAGTCTGAGAATGGCCTTGTATTTCTGTTATCTTGTGTGTGTGTCTGAGAATAGTTTCTCAGCTGTGTGAGTGTTTACCCCGTCTGCGTGGGAACGAGTGCGTATGAAACCAAATAGGTAAACTGAGGCAGGACGGCGTATAATCAACAAGTGCTAAACAGCGTGTAATCAACCAATTTGCTTGCTGCTTGCTATTAATGAGATATGAGTATGTAATGCAAATGAGTATGGGTATATCTGTGCTGACACACCCTCGTTTGTTGGGCTCCTTTTCTGGACATCACTTGGGTGTGCCAGACCCCCCATCAGTGACAGCCTGCAGCTGGGGCCCCCAGGTGCTGTGATGTCACTCCCTTCAATAAACTCACCACTTTCCATCTAGCCACTGTGTGTAAGCCTTGTTTCTACGGGATTCGAAAAAGACCTGCAACAGTCACGAAGGCTAGAAATTAACTTTTTTTTAAATGAAGGCTGAACTTCTGATGGAATCACCTGGCTGCAGGAGCTGGAGTTTTAAGAAAAGCACCATTTCTTGCAAGACTCTGAATCAAATCATGAGAGTGGGCAACACTTCTTGCTCTGGTTGCCTTGGTAGAAGAAAGAAGGGCATGGGAGGGTGGCAGGGGTTACTCTCTTCCCAGAGGTTGCAGCAGCCCTTGCATTGTATTAGTAGCATTTCTTGGTGTGACGGTGCTGTTCCTGGTGGGATCCAACTGTGAGTGTCAGATCAGGACAGATTGCTTCCAAAGGGGCAACTACAGCCCAAAGCTGGGGTTTTTCCACACTAAGGCAAACCAAACCAGCCAAACTGAAAAGACTTTGGTTTCGCCCCTCTGGCTAACCACAAGTCACACAAGCAATTCCCTTAGACACTCCAGCTTCCCAGTATCACCACCACCAGCCACCTATCCTGGGTATCAATGGTTATGAAAACCAATACCCCAAATAAAGGAAACGGTTCTCCCCAATTCCAAAGAATCAGGCCCCAGACCCAGGTCAATATACAAATCAGATCTTCCCACAAATCACGCTGTTGCCAATCCTTTAGAATCTAAAATCTAAAGGTTTATTATGCAAGGAAAAAGGTATAGGTGAGGGTTAAGAATGGTTAAAAGAAATCAATTACATGCAGTAATGGCACATCTCTTGGTTCAGGCTTGCAGCAAAGGTAGAATAAACTGCAGGTTCAAATCAAAGTCTTTAGAAAGCATCCCATTTAGAGATGGGTCAGCACCTTAGTTCAGAGTTCACCTGTGTAGCAAAGTCCATTCAGAGCTGGAAGCAAGACAGTCCAGAGCCAATATTATAGCTCTAACTACAAAATTGATACACACATATCACTGGCCTATTCATAATCAGCCATTCATAACCTGGTTGTAGGCACCCATTATGACCCCCTGTACATAAGATTTGGTGCCACTATAGGACCCTGGTTGCAGCAATGATTTATAGGGTCCCAAATTATTTCAGTAACGTGACACTTGGTCAGCTACAAAGAACTGAAGCTTTGGTGGAAAAATTATGTGCAGTGCAAAATAATAGAGAAGGAAGATCCCTGGCACACCAAGACTTCTTCATTGATTAAACCATGGCCTGGGGTTGGTGAGGACCCTGTATCTCCCCCTCTTGCCCAGGTAGGGGAGATGAAGGCTCAGCCTGACAACAGACACTCCCTGAGTCATCCCCCTGGGGGATGGATCCAAGAACTTCTTCAGCTAAAAAGCCATTAGCCGGTGTTGAGTTTAAATAGGTAAAGGGCAGCACACATTTGGGGACCTACCCAGCTGCTGCCAGGTGCCTGGAGAGTCATTGGAGAACTATGGTGTTTCTGTAGGCACTAGAGCGATCTATCCTGTCTCCAGGAGCAGCAAAACCCACCCTATGGAAGCAGGAGCCCAACCAAGGGATGTGGTGTTTCTCCATGAACACTGGGTCATTCAAAGCTCATATTGTTTTCCCCCAGGCTGGCACACTCATACATTGCCCTCCTTGGTTGTTAAATAAGTGTTCACAATTATTCTGTATTATTTGCCTAGAAACCTTTGTTATGGACCAGTCCGCCATTGCGCTAAGGGCTGTACAAACACAGAACCAAAAAAACCTGTCCCTTCCCCAAGGGGCTGTCAATCTACGTAATAGGTGAAATGTCCCGCTTGCATCAGGCCAACTCCAACCCGAGACACCACACACGCAATTGAGCCCAAAGGCAGCACAATATTAGATGTACTCTGCACCTGCCTCCCTTCCGAAACCAATTCTTTAAGGCCTTCTTATCAAGGAAAAATTCCATGCACACATCTCAGCCCTTGGAAGTGGCCCTAAAATAACAAACACTTGTGGGTGCCAATGTACAACATGGAAAAACATCAGTTTCAGGCTTCTAAAGGGATCAAAATAAAGCTAAGCGGGAGGAGAAACAAAGATGGTCAGAGTTATAGGGAATACCTAGACAGATGCACAAAATTATGTGACAAACTGAGTGAGAGAAAATAGAGCTCCAGAAATCAGATCCTTCTTGCTGTGCTGAATTGAAGCAACAATTATGGGCTTAAATAAGAGCTTCTCCAAATGGGGAAATTGACCAGAAGAGTTATTGTGGAATAGATCCCCAAGTGGTAACTCTGTTCTAGAATAATTGGGGTCCTTTGTGAGCATATTCTGAAAGAGCTATTCTGGTCAATTTCCCCTTGTAGACAAGCTCCTTCTAACTCCATTCAAAGGTTTTCTGTCTGCCCCCAACCAATGTTTGTTAGGAGAAAGTTGAAGCAGAAGCAGGGGAAAGGCAGCTGCCTGCTATTTTTCCAGATTATTTCACTTTCTTAGAATTTCCTCTTCTTGGTTTCTTCTTTTTTTTTTAAAAAAAAATCAACATTTTTTGACAGCTGGAAAAAATAATATGTTTTGGTTGCCATGGCAATGGACTTCCAAACTTTAGATGGGTTGTAAGGAATGCCAAGAGCTCCAGGGCAGCCAATAATGTTCAAGGGGAAATTAACATAGCTTCCAGAAAGTAGCATGCACGATCTGTCCATTCCTAACAGTGCATATGAGTAGCTTTGTACATTGGACGCTGATGCTAGTGTCATATCCATGTTTACTCTGCACAATACGGCACTGACCACAGAGCACTGGCCACTGTTCTTCTTGTGCATGCCATGGGATCACAAGACTAGGCTCTCATCAGCATGGTATTTCTTCATACTGAATCTTACGCAAAAGAAATAATAAATAAATATTGCACTTTAAGGCTATAAAAATGTGGGTGGGAAGATTTTCCAGCATGTGTCACTTTCCATTAAATCTGATACACACATTCTGCATCGTCTGTTTGTGGTTTTGTCCCTGACACCCATCTCGGATTTAGGAATTTGTAATTCTTTCTCACCGCCCCTAGTTTTTAATGCTCCCTGGAAAATTGGAATGGAGTCTGAACTGACACAAGTTCAGAGCCATTGCAATGCATTACCTCTGTGGGGTTTGGACCAATAGACAAATGGGATCCTGCTGAATAGCTTCAAAGGCATCAATCCAATGGCTTGTTCCAATGGGTCCTGCCAACGTGTACCATGACAGGTGGATTTCCCATTTCGTTCTCCACCTACCATTTAATAGTAAACGAAGGGACTGTCCACTGATCTGTGATCCCTGAAACACTTTTGAAATGTGCACACGTTCCATATAATTCCTGGAGCTAGAGAAACAACACTAAACTTTATTCCGGGAAGAATGATTACACTCTAAAACCCAATCCTGCAAATGATTCCATCCTGGCACCCATGCAGAGCCCCACAGAAGTCACTGGGGTGGGTTTACCTATACACAGCCAGCTGGAGAATCAAGTCTGAGTTTAGCTACAAAATCTAGAGAGAGGAATAAAATACAGTCAAATTAAAATAAACATCATAGAGTTAATTGTGATGTCAACAGTGGTACTCAAGGAGTCTCCCGAAATCAGTGGGACTATTGGAGAAGTAATGTAGTACTCACCGTGAGTAAGGATGTCACCATCTGGCCTCTAGTGGAAAGAGGGGACAGCAGTGTCCCCAATGGTTTAAGACGAGATAGTACATGCAAATAAAACAATATTTCTACTGCAACATAATCTATCCTTCCACATGGAAAATAGAGAGACAGAAGACTCAGAAACCAACAGACTACCCATATTTATACACTGCTATGAAGAAAAAAACAAATGCAGGCAGCTAACCATGTCTATACAGCTAGGAACAAAGAATGTAGACCATACTTACAGGATGGGGACTCTAGTCTGGGAAGCAGTGACTCTGAAAAAGATTTGGGGGTCATGGTGGAACATCAGCTGAACATGAGCTCCCAGTGGGAAGCTGTGGCCAAAAGCGTTAATGTAATCCTGGGATGCAAACACAGGGGAATCTCAAGGAGGAGTTAGGAGGTAGCTTTACCTCTGTTTTTGCCACTGGTGTGACCACTGCTGGAATACTGTGTCCAGTTCCGGTGCCCTATTCAAGAAAGATGTTAATAAATTGGAGAGAAGAACTATGAAAATGATTAAGGAATTAGAAAACCTGCCTTTGGTGAGCCCTGAGTTCAAGGATGATTGTCTTCCATAAAATGATAGCCAGAATTTAAGGGTCCCACCAGAGCATTTGCAGCTTAGAGATTAAAGTCTTGAAAAGATCTGTTTAGTTTGACAAAATAAAATGTTTCAATTTTCACAATGGAAATTTCAGCCAAAATCAATTTTTCCCAGCAAACATTTTCATTTTTGAAAAAGCCCACTTTCAGACTGGAAAATGTTTTATCTGGAATTTCTTGATCTGCCTTAATGCTTCATGACTCAACCCCTAGTGTTGTATTAATATATTTTTAATTGAATGTTCTTTAGGTTAAAAGACTTTTTAAATAATAGACATAACTGCAATGACTCCTTTCCTTTCTCCTGGTCTCAGAATACACAGTCACGTTCATTTGAATCCATCCTGGATGCTCTCTGTCCCTTTCAGACTGTACACTTCTTGCATAGCATGGAGCCACAGACTCCATTATTAAGGCTGCAACCACCTGACCATCATATAAGTGTGAGACTTACTTCACCCATGAGCTTACTCAAGAAGTTGGGTTTTTTGCCTGGAATTTCTCAGGCATTTCTCTGTCCAGAGGACAATTTGTTTTGTAAAGTTTGGTATGAATTATCCAAGTTCCCATGGGAGAGTATGAAATATGAGGGGCTTTTGCTTTTGCAAAAGTCTTAGAATTTTATTTTGGAACATCATGTCGCAAATATCTTTGGCTGCAAATTCCACGTTTGTTTTAGTCAGCTGTCCTAAATGTGCACTTTGCATATTTTTAGGAAGGATGGGTGGTTCATTTTAGAGTTCTCTGCAATGGATCGCTGAAAAACTAGTTCATCCTGTTCTGGCAGAATATATAGACTTAGGCAGTTAACCCTCTAGAGAGCTACACTTATCTGATCTTTCTTTAGAAAAATCAAATTCTAGACATTTTTGTGCAAAGAGAGGCTTGAAAATGTAAACTGAACACTAGGGTTCAAAGTTTATCTCAGAAATTTTCATTCAAAGCTCCCGTGCACCCTCTCCCAACCTGTTCTTTTTACCCCTCTCTTCTTATACAATAGCGACCAGCCACCAGAATTCCTACCTCAAGTTTGTGCTCTTAGCACCTGATCTCTTCACCTACATACACCAGAAGGCCATGTTGTGGTAGATTTTTTACCCCAAGAAACCTTGCTCTGTGATCCAGTGGCTTCCCTAGCAACATAACTCTTGAGAAATTGCCTATATACACATCCCTGCCCCATCCGCCCTACATTGATTGACTGCAGATGTCAGAAGGGCTCAGTCACCTTATCACACTGTGGCATGTGTGCAGAATGTATTACATTTACTCTGTAGTCTAAACTCTTAAGAATAAGCTTAACTTTAAGCACATGTAGGAGTCTTACTGAATTCTGTGGGGAGCTAGCCAAAAAATGGTCCATTTGAAATGTTTAATCAGAAAATAGCCTGTTTCCAAAAGCTGGTCCTTTTCAAATTTGTCGCTTTTTCGAAGAAAAAAAAAAGAAAGCAAATATTTTTTAATCTGTTTTGTCCTTTGTTCTTATTTTTTCTCCCCATTTTCCTTTTTACCATGGAAAAGGGAGAAAATAAAAGGAAATAAGAGAGAAAAAGGGGAAATCCCCATAAAAATTAAGTTTTTAAAAACTGATTTTTTTTAAATGGTCTTTTTGTTTGTTTTTTTTTAAAAAAAAAGGACAAATGTGGAATAAACAAAAATGTTCCATGAAAATATCCAGTTTAAAAAAATCAGGTTTTGGTTTTAAAAAACAGAAGTTCTCAGGTTTTGATATTTTTTGTCAAGAAACCGACTATATCCCTGGGAAATTTAAGGGAAAAGATTTTTTTTAAATGTCCTACAAAACACAATTGGCATTTTCCAACCACCTGGGCTTCTGCTAGGCTACTGACATGCTTTGGGCCCATTCCAATGTACATCCAAACTAATGAGAACTCTTTACCATAACATGCCAGGTTTCTAACATTGTGGTGATATTTACAAAATCCGAATATCCATATTCAGTGGTCAGGCGTCGAAGATCAGAGATGAAGTTCTTTGAGGAATTCTAACTCTGAATTCCCTTACTTGCAAATGAATTTTTGATGACCACAACATGGTAATACAGGAATTCCTCACTTAAAGTCATCTCAGTTAACATTGTTTCATTGTTACATTGCTGATAAATTAGGAACATGCTCATTTAAAGTTGTGCAATGCTCTCTTCTAACATCGTTTGGGGGCTGCCTGCTTTGTTCACTGTTTGCAGGAAGAGCAGCCTGTTGCAGCTAGCTGGTCAGTGGTTGGAACCAGGGTGGAATGGCAGCCCCCCCATCAGCTTCCCGCTCCCTCAAGTTCCCTGTGCAGCTGCCAACCGGCTGGCTATCAACTGCCAGCAGTTCAACTGTCCCTCCCCCTCACTGCCATGTGCTGCTCCTGCCCTCAGAGCTGCTCCCTGAGACTCCTTCTTGCTGGGGGGAGGGGAGGAAAAGGGGGGCTAATGTCAAGGTGTCCCCCTTCCCCCGTGCTTCTGCATAAAGCAGGCAGCTCCATAGAGCTTGCAGCAGCTGCAGCTCAGCTCGCTGATTTAATTAACAAGGCAATGTACTTAAGGGGAAAATGCAAGTCTCTATTTGCCCTCCCTCCTTTTTTGCTTCTTGTAGACTGTGAGAGTTAACCCTTGAGGGCTCAGCCAAATGTTACTGCTAGATGAACTAAGGCATTCCCTGGGAAATATCCCACCCTCTGACTCCTCCCCTTCAACCAAGCTTCACAGTCATCATCACTGAGTACCAGTATTAAATTGTTTGCTTAAAACTTATACTGTGTATGTGTGTGTGTATTGGTGAAAAAAATTTCCCTGGAACCTAACCCTCTCATTTACATTAATTCTTATGGGCAAATTGGATTCGCATAACATCATTTTGCTTAAAGTTGCATTTTTCAGGAACATAACTACAACGTTAAGTGAGGAGTTCCTATAATAACATTTTCAATTGATTGAGCTGAATTTCAAAACTTAGCTATCTTAACATATTTGCCTGAGAATTTCTCAGTTCACTGGCTTTGGCCCTGACCCTGTACCACTTTGCCATTGACCTCAGTAAGTGTAAGATCCACCCCTTAGTAAGGTCTGGGCAGTGCTTTCCTGGCCAGCATTCCCTTTAACTGCCATAGGATCAAAGTTTCACACTGCTCTGTGACTTGGGCAGTTCTTACACAATGAAAAGTACTATTCTTATTTTAAAGTAGAGTTAATAACAATAGTGACATTTGAAGTCAGCCCTAATAATCCAATCACCCTTTCTGGCCTTAAAAATCTCTGAACATTGGAAACCAGAGATAAAGATATCTGTAATGCTAGCAAAACATGAAAGTAAACGGAAGGGAAAAGTTGAGAGGCACCTGTGTCTGCTCTGACTCAGAGGGTACAGGGCCCAAGTCAGGAAAGCACCTGGGCATGTACTTAGCTTTGAGCCTGTAAGAGTGGGGTACCCCAGCCTCTGTGCTCTTGAGCACAAAGCCTGGGACTCTTTACTAGCCAAACCACTTAACTTAGCTGCTTCCCAGCCAAACTAAGTCCCTATACCCCGAGAAACCCCCCTTTTACCAGTGGGGTTCTTGGGGTACCACGGCTACCACCATCTGAGTAGATATCCAAAGCCTGGATCGGGGTACTCAGACTCCCCAAAAACCTAACTCTGTCTTTCTCCCTGAAAGCCAGAGCCAGGCACCTGGAGGGTATTCCCCTCCCCCCTCCTCTCTTCTCGTTGAAGAGACAGGCACCGTTCCTCAGCTTATAACAGGGGTGGGGAACCTTTTTTCTGCGAAGGGCCATTTGGACCTTTATAATGTCATTCGCGGGCCAGTCCCCCCCCCTCCCCCGGAAGCCCAGGCTGGCAATGGGAGTTGAGACCCCAGCTGGCAAGGGGCCAGCGGGGGAAACCCCAAAGCAGTGGCAGGCGGAGTGCTTAGCCCTGCACTGCTTTGGGGTTTCTACTGCTAGCCCCTTGCCAGCCGGGGTCCTTCTCTGTCCAGAGGACAATTTGTTTTGTAAAGTTTGGTATGAATTATCCAAGTTCCCATGGGAGAGTATGAAATATGAGGGGCTTTTGCTTTTGCAAAAGTCTTAGAATTTTATTTTGGAACATCATGTCGCAAATCTCCCACTGTCAGCCTGGGTGTAGGGGGTGACTTTCCTTTACCCTCACCCAGCCTCCCCCCATCTAACCACCTTTCGTCCCCCACCCCTGCCTGGCCTGGCCCATCTTACCGAACCTAACCTCCTCCCCCCTCCCAACCCAGCTTCCTGCCCTCCATGGCAGCTTCCTGTCCTCCTGGCCTGACCCGCCCAGCCGAGCCTCCCCCCCACCAAACCCCCTTCCCTCCCCCACCCACCCCATCCAGCCTAGTCTCCTGCCCCCCCCTCCCTGCCCGCCCAGCCTGGCCTCCCCCCCCACTGCCCCCTTGCCTGCCCCCCCCAACCCAACCTCCCCCCCACACCCTCTTGACCGTCAGCTCCCCGCGGCTCCTCCTTACCCCCCCCCCGGCTAATGGTGGCCACGCGGCGCCGGCGGCTCCCCCAGGCGCTTCCCGGCCCCTTCGCCAAGTGCAGAGCCGCCCCCGCATGGCAGCCCGCGCACGTCCCTGGCTCGCGGCTCCCCCAGGCGTTTCCGGCCCCTTCGCCGAGCGCGGAGCCGCCCCGGGCCGCCAGGCGGGGGCGGCTCCGCATTCGGCGAAGGAGCTGGGAAGCGCCTGGGGGAGCCGCCCCCGCGTGTCCCTGGCTGGCGGCTCTCCCAGGCGCTTCCAGCCTCTTCGCCGAGCGCGGAGCCGCCCCCGCGCTGCCATATGCACGTTAAACGTGGTGCATACCATTGGCGGGGTGCTGAGTCCTCAGTGTTAGGCATCTTAACAGAGGAGCAAGGAAAAGCAGCACTGGCCACCTCATTGCTCACTCAGGTGGGGCCCACATGCCCTCACCTCTACCCATTACAGAGAGTCCATGGTGCCCAACCTGATTGATGCTGTGACCCTGTGCACCAAGTCGCAATGCCACTTGCTCAGTATCAGGCTTACCACCCCATTGTTGAACTAAGCTTCTGCCTCCGTGTCTAGCTGTATGGTTGTCCCGGCCGCTTAGGTCAGTATCTTCCACATTAATCCGGCTGCAACAACTGAGCTGTGAACTCTGACTGGCGGAAATAAAGTCACCTATGTATATGGAAAGCGCACCTGCCGGGCATGTGACTAATCCAAAACTTTAGAGGCATTCCGTATCCAGTCCAGACCTGATTAACCCAGACAACTCTTCTCCGCTCCCGTATCTTCTCCTGAGCGCGTAACGATTGCCGGTCGAGTTCGAAATGTTATTCATGTGTCTCATTTACATAACTGTTTACCTCAGAGTTTGAAGTGTTACTCGTGTGTCCCTTTTCTGTAAATTTTTACCTCAGAAATGGAACTGTTACTCGTGTCCCTCATTTCTGTCAGTGTTTACCTCAGAGTCTGAATTGTTACTCATGTGTCTTTCCTCTGTGGATTTTTACCTCAGAATTTGAAAGGCCACTCGTGTCTCTCATGCTGTAAAGTTTTCTCATGTAAATAGTTGTATCTTTTGGTCAGTAATAATAAGGTTCCTTTTGTTGTAAATGTTATACTAAGCAAATCAATCAAAAAAGAAAAACTGTTTAATAGAATTGTTCAATAGTTAGTTATTGTAATTAGTCTTTGATTTAACGCATTACCCTGTCCTTTAATAAAGAAATAAGGCTTAGTTCATCATCAGTGTCCCTGTGTGACTCCTTCCGAAAATCCAAATCGAACATCAGATATTTACACCCATCATGATGGAGGAGCCATAGGGCCAGACCTGAGCAGTGCTGCCCTTCCTCGCCATTGTTGTGGGGCCAGCTCCTGCACCGGTGCTCCCCTCAGAGGTCCTGCTCCACCTTGCCCACTTCCTCTGCCTGCAGGACTCACACACAACACCCTCAAGAGCCATGGAGAAAGTGTCAGACTCCTACAGCATGAGGAGGTCTGGTACCTTTGCGAAGAGCCAGGGGACCTCTAAAAATAGCTGAGAAATGTCTGTCTGAATAACTGTCCCTTCAAGATGAGCCTCCACATCTGTGAAAATACCCAAGTAAAACTGACTCATCTTCCCCATGGACTAGGTGCAGCTACAGAAAATTAGCCAGCCATTTATATTGGTCAATGGCTATCAAAGCATTTAAAATATTCCAATAATTTTCCAGGAGTTAAACAACCAAGGGATGTTTGGAGAGACCTAGCCTCTCCAAACATCTGCTTGAAAAAATAGAAAGAAAAGAGCAGAGAATCCTGACAGTGTTATCACAGCCCAACCCCAGTTTACTAACCTGGCACCAGGTGTGGAGGAGTTTGTTCCCATTCTCCAGGAAACAGGAAGAGCAGAAGACACTGAGACTGGTACTTATAAAAATATCATGACAGGTTTAAGATTAGCAGCTGTGTTAGTCTGTATCCATAAATAAGATGAGGAAGATGTTGTAGCACCTTAGAAACTAACCAGTTTATTTCAGCATAAGCTTCCATGGGCTATAGCCCACTATCCAATGAAGTAGGTTATAGCCCATGAAAGCTTATGCTGAAATAAACTGGTTAGTCTCTAAGGTGCTACAAAGTCTTCCTCATCTTATTTATAAAAACATCAGTACATAGAGAACATGTTATACAAAATATATTAAACAATTTATGAGAGAGAGAGAGAGAGAGAGAGAGAGAGAGAGAGAGAGAGAGAGAGAGAGAGAGAGAATGCACACATCTATATATCTGGGACTATATAAATAGCAAAACCCAATGGGCCAGACCCATGCCTGATGGAATTCCTGGCCCAATGTTGTCAAAACTGAGTCTCCACTCTGGCACTTCGAGTACAGAAGGTGGGGGCCCGCAAGTACTCTAAAAATTAATACTGGGCACTCCAAGCTTGCATTAAACTCCCAAGGTTACAGCTTCTCTCTGACCTTGGATTGGTAGATGCTGCCATCACCCAAGTGCAGAAAGGTGTAATTGGGAATTCCTTCTTGTGGGGTACCCTCAAGTCCTTTCACTCCCCCCTCTGGGGAAGAGCTGAGAAAGAAAAAAGAAAAGAAAAGGGAAATCAGTTGTTGCCACCAGCTAATTAAACAACATGTGCACAAACCTCTTAAGACACAAACATCTAATGCTGTTATTAAAAAGGTAAATTTTATTAATCAAAAAAAGAAGAAAATAGATCTGGGAATTTAGGCTTTTGCTAGATTAAAAAAAACCTACAAGGATTAAGCACTAAGAATAGCTTTCTTGAGGGCCAGTTTAAAGTTTACAAGCAAAACAAAAGCACCTGGGGCTAGCACAGAGGTATCCACATGCCATAACAAAATAAAAGGGATAAACCTACTCGCATCTTCCTAGACATTTCCTGATCTACTTACATATCTGGGGTTTTAGATTAATAGTTTCTAAGAACAATACTGATGATTTTTCAGACCTGGCCGAGGCTTCTCACAGCATAACTGCTCCCTGTCTACCTCTCCCTGGGAGAACAACAACAGACAGACAAAGGGGGAGTCTTTTTTCAATTTTAAAAAGTTCTAGCCTTCACATTGGCTCTTTTGGTCTGGTGCCCTCCCTTCCTTTTATCTATGCATAGCAGTGAGACTTTTTAGCCCTTTAAAGCTAGAGCAATTAGAGAACAGCTACTAAGAGGAATTTTATAGCTACTGGCTGGCTGGGTGTCCATAAAAGGAAGCTACCTCTCCTCCTCCCCCCATTCATTTATTACAAATGAATATAAGAACAGCTGGCCAGATTCTCAGCGGGTGTACATCGGTGTAGCTCTCTTGATTTCAACGGAGCTATCCCTATTTACATCAGCTCAGGATCTAGGCCACTGTGTGTTTAGCATAAAACGAACTACACATAACCTGGGCTACATTGGCCAGCATTTGAATGGCTATTGCCACATATGTTTTAAATATATGAGCAATCCGGCTAATGAACTAGCTATCCAATGGTGGACTGTAGCTCTGAGAAATAGTTATGGATATTACTTTTCAGTTTCCCATAAGTGGAGAGGAGTGGGAAGTACGTTACTTCCCGCAATTCCCCATACTAATTCAGACATGCACAGGGAGTCAAACATTCAGCAGTAGCTAGTGACAAAGCTGAATGAGGGAGAGGCAAATATTGACATTGACATGCTAAATAAGCAGCACCACTGAATTTAGTTAGGTAACACGGCCAAGCTGCCAGTACTACCTAGTTATGTATCAGACACAGCAGAGCAAGCCTTTGCCATCCCATGCACATGAGGTGGAACCTGTTTCATATAACTGAAAATGGGGATGAGGAGGCAGAGAGAGCTCTATAACTGATCTCTCCACCTCAGCAGTGACTGACTAATGACTGCCAGCTACGAGAAATGTCTGATTCGGCCCAGGGTGACCCACATATCATTACTCAGTCAAGAGGGGACTGACTCATTTTCCAGATGAACTAATTTATTGGAGAAAAAAATATGTATGCAGTGGGCAGATGTCATTTGTCTCAAGGCTGGGACTTGTGGGGATGTAGGGAGCTGGGCAAAGGTGACATGTATGCAGGATCCAGAGCTAGCAGGCATGAGCCAGGACGTTCACAAGTAGCATGCCAGATCCCTACCACAAGCAACCTGTACATACATAGAGTGCAGGCCGAATCCAGGATCTACGCAAGCAGCATAAAGAACCTCTAATAGATGCAAGACACATGCAAGCACTTAGACAGATACAGTTCTCTGAATATGGGCAGCCTATGGGATACCTGAGCCATCTGATCTGCATGCAGGGATTCTGATACATGCAGGCTGCATGAAGGATTTTGCACACGCACAACCTGCATGCTGTGCTGAATAGCAGACTAGAAATACCACCAGTGGGGACTCGGGCTGTGGGTGTGGATTTTCTGCAAGGACATTTTTGTGTTGAAATCAAGTGTCAGGAGATATCTTTGCCCAATAAGGGTGTGTGTCTCCAAATCAGCATGTATTGTGGAGAAGTGAAAGAACACAAAGGGGAGGGTCCACTGGCCAGAGGAATGGGAGGGGGATAAATGGAAGACCATGAAATTCTCAGCAAATGTATAGACCAGGGGTGGCCAAACTTACTGACTCAGCCGCATATGATAATTTTCAGAAGTTCGAGAGATGCAAGACACACACGATCTGCCCTGGGGCTGAGCCTGCCAGGGTGCAGGGCTTCTGCCCTGATGCCCCCCTCCACAGGCCTAAAGCCCCAAGACCCCCCCTCCCCACAAAGCAGAATACCCTAGCCCCACTATCCTGCCTCAGGGCAGAAGCCCCAAGTTTCCCACCCGACTCTCCCATCTGGTAAGTGGAGAATGGGAAGGGAGGGGCTCTGCGAGTCACACTTTAATTGTAAAAAAGCCTCATGTGGCTCATGACCCATGGTTTGGCCATGCCTGGTATAGATGTTGTGACTGGGATTTTCAATGGAAGCTAACAGATTCAGGCAACATCCACAGAATTGGGTTCCTAACTCATGAACTCTCGCCTACAACTGAGTGAATCATTCACAATAAGGGATGGATCCACTCTCTTGTTCTCCTCATGGAGTGTCCATGAGAGGGTTTTAAAGTTAACCAAGGATTGTTTTAATTGCCACATGTGCTGGGTGTGCTTGGTCAAGTAAGTCACATAATCTTGCCGCTGTTCCCCGATTAGGTGAGCTCACAGGCACCGCTTGTGTAAATTTGGTTTCCATAAATACAACCAGGGGAAATTCTGAACTTTGATTTCTGTGATTGGGCATACCAGTAACATGTGACTCCGTGAGTGTTCCTGGAACAGGAATATAAAAGAGGCACCAGGGAGGCAGAGAATATACTTAACAGTGGAAGTGAATAGTAGAACACCTATTCCAATAGACTTTGCTATTTCCTAAAAGAGCCAAACTGTGCTGCCCTTCCTTGCATTGTGTTCACAAGGTCTACTCAGTAAAGAACTGAATGTGAGTAAGGGTATCACAAGCTAGCCCATAAAAGCGAAATCTTACACATGGTACAAACTGGAGAGACCCCAGAGGAGGGCAACAAAAGTGATCAGAGGTTTAGAAAATCTGTCTTGTCAGGGAAGGTTAAAAAAAAACTGGGCATGTTCAGGCTTGAGAAAAGAAGACTGAAGGGGGATGGAGACTAGAGAACAGTTTTCAAAGATGCTAAGGGCTGTTAGTGGCACGGGAACACTTTGAATACTGGGGGTACTGAAAGCTCGCCCCCTTGCCTTACCTCTGTCTGTCCATCCATCCCCCCACCCCATAGTTCCTGCGCCTATGAAGGCTGTTATAAAGAGGATGGTGATCGATTGTTCTCCATGTCCACTGGAGGTAGGATAGGCAATAAGGAACTTAATCTGCAGCAAGGGAGATGTAGATTAGATATTAGGAAACTATATGGGGTTGTGAAGCTCTGGAATGGGCATCCAAGGGAGATTGTGGGATCTCCATCACAGGTGGTTTTTAAAAACAGGTTCGACAAACAATGCCAGGGATGGTCCAGGTTTACTTGATCCTGCCTCAGCGCAGGAGTCTGCACTTGACCTCTCAAGGTCCCTCCCAGCCCTACATGTCTATGAGTCCATGTTCACACCTGCAAAGCAAACCAGAGTCACCCAGCATAGCCTTTTAGTGTCATGGCTCCGGCTCATGGACACCAGCCTTGCTAGCATGGCTCATATTAAAATGGTTTAAAGATGGCTCATTATCCTTGCTTTGAACATGGCTCACCCAGCCAGCATCGACCAGACATAACTGTCTTTTAAAAATGCCCTGCCGTGGCAGATAGGGTGACCACACAGCAAATGTGAAAAATCGGGACGGTGGGGGAGGGGGGGTAATAGGAGCCTATATAAGAAAAAGACCCAAAAATCAGGACTGTCCCTATAAAATTGGGACATCTGGTCACCCTAGTGGCAAACCATGTACAAACCAAGGCGGTGACCATACTGGAAATCTTTGTACCCATTTCCCAGCAATTTCCATTGGAGGCAAAGCCTAGGTACTTCCAAGCACTAAGTAATGCCAGTGCATTCGAATCTGCAGCTGTCATGGCAGGGTGCTGGAAATGTTAGAGGCCTGGGTTACACCCCTGACAACATTGGTTTGCCAAGCCATTAAAACCCTGATGCATCAAAGCACTTAAGGAAGTGCTGGATGGGGATGTTGCCCTGAATCAAGGCCATAGCGCTGTGAGGATAGTACACTTGTTCAGAAAGATTCCCCTCCCACTTAGAGGTCTGAGTACAATGGGCCCCCACAAGCTTGCTAGCTCATCAGCGCTACAGAATCCGACCACCTGCCCCCCCCCCACCGCCAACACACACATTAAGGGCTTGTCTGACTGAAGTAAATGGGAGTTACACTGTTGATGTCAGTAAGTTGATGTAAGATTTGGCCCTAAAAAATTATTAAATCTAATGTTTAAAATGAAAATATATACAAGTTAAAAAGTAAGGTCCTGTACATCTGGAGTCGGGCTAGGGTTATGGGGGATTGCAAGTAACAGATACAAGGTTTATGAGGTACATACATATTGCCTAACCAGCATAGATCCAGATTCCAACTGGCAGCTTCCTGGTGCAGTGTGATTTCAGTCACTACGGAGCAGTGCTGAGGAATAGAGTGCTGCTGCCTGTTTTCCAAGGTCACTGGGGTGGTGGGAAAGAAAGAAAAGAGCGAGAGAAAAAAGAGTTGACTCAGAAACCACATGGAATTTGTTGCCTTTCTAGAATTCTGGGAAGAGAGAAAATAGCCACAGTTATTCCAGGCATGCCAGGATAATAGCAGGCTGTTTATTGTTTATATGCAAAGAATGTCAGGCAGCCCGTCCTAAAGCAGGAAAGAAGGAAGAGGAATTTGTAAGACTTGTTCAGACACACAAAGGCTTCTGCTTATCCAAGCAAAGTGCAGGGAAAATATCCTAGCTCTGCTCCACCTGCAAACTAGATAAGGGAGTTAATCCTCTCTCTGTGCTGCAACCACACACCCACTTCAGTTCAGTTCACAAGAATTTTTGGCGTGACAGTGAGCGATGGTATGAAAGGAAGGTTGGCCTACAGGGTAGAATGCTAGCCTGAGGCTCAGGACACTTGGCTTCACTTCCCTGCTCTGCTACGAATGACTGTGTGTGACCATGGGCAAGTCTATGGGCTTCAGTTCCCGCTCTGTGAAATGGGAAGAGCGGTACTGCCCAGCCTCAGCAGGACCCTGGGAGATATATAAGCTCCAAAGATTGTGAGGTGCTCAGATACCATGGTGAAGGGGCCTGGAAAATACCTCAGACAGGCACACACTGTTAGATCCCTCAGGAATCTGCGAGAGGCGAGTTAGATCTGCCAATGCTGGGGCTTCACAGTGCTTGGGGCTCAGGGCCGGCGACAGGGAGGTACTACGGGTAGAGCTATACCGGGCCCCGCACTTTAGGGGGGCCCCGGTACAACTCTACCCGTAGTCATCCGGCGCGGCTCTCCCCCGGACGAGCGTGTGTCCCCGGCCAAGCAGTGAGCCCGGCCGGCAGCAGCGGCTCAGTCCGGGGAGTGGGGGAGGGAGGGAGGGAGCAGCAAGGGCAGCTCACGCTGCTCCCGGGCTCTCGCTCCTAGCTGCGGCCAGCTGTCAGCTGGGGGGGGGGGCGGCTGGGCTGGGGGCCCCCTAGCCGCTGTCAGCTGGGGGGGAGCGCCGGCTGGGCTGGGGGGGGCGGCTGGGCTGGGGGCCCCCCAGCCGCTGTCAGCTGGGGGGGAGCGCCGGCTAGGCTGGGGGGGGGGGCGGCTGGGCTGGGGGCCTCCAGCCGCTGTCAGCTGGGGGGGGGAGCGCTGGCTGGGCTGGGGGGGCCGGCTGGGCTGGGGGGCCCCCAGCTGCTGTCGGCTGGACTGGGGGGGGCCCGGCTGGGCTGTAGGGGGCCCGGCTGAGCTGGGGGGGCCCCCAAACTATCAGAGTAGGGGGCCCCCAAATTTCTGTCGCCGGCCCTGTTGGGGCTTGAGCCACTGTGTGCACTCCTCTGGATGAGTCATGCAAGGTCACCTCTGCTGCCTTTCCCCGGCACCAGGCCCAGTTTTCCTCATCACTTTTTGATTCAATGGCTTTTAGGTGTCCTGTGAGCTTGGGGATGTCTCTCTTGTGCATGCACGTCGGACATCGGACTAGGAAGTGCCTTTCTGTCGCATTCTCTCTTGTCATACACACATGCTCGGGTTGGTGAACTCCAGTGACATGCCATTGGAAATGAAGCACCAAGCTTTTAACAGTAAAATTAGCCACTGGACTGATTACTGAGAGAGATGTGGTGGATTCTCCATCACTTCCAGTCTTTCTATCAAGAGTGGATGTCTCTACAGATATGCTGGAATTTTGATCTTCATGCATGGAGAGATTCTTTGGCCTGTGTTATGCAGGCAAGCAGCCTAGAGGACCAGGGTGATTCCTCCTGGCCTTAAAATCTAAGAATGAATCTATGAAATCTAGTTTGCTATCTCCAGTCACAGTCATTAGAAATTCAGACTAATACTGGAAAAATGATTGAAGAGGATCACGGAAAGAAATGGAAGACAGAAGACACTAGGATAGACGCCACACAAAGCAAAGAGAAGAAGGCAGAGGGAGACAGCAGACCAGACTGATCAAAGAAGAAATGCAAAGCTATATTTTCCTGTTTACTTAGCTCCTTTCAAAGCGACATAAATAATTCTAACGATAATTGCAGGATGTTGGACTTCTAGAGAAGCTGCAGTTTCATAACTGCCAGACTGCAGTAGCCTCTCCAGTGCGGCCAGCTCCTTACAATCAGAGACATTATCAGGAATTTTACTAGAACTGTTTGGTACATTTTTAAAATAGCTAAATAATGAATAGCAGGAGAGTCATTTATTGGAACACTATGCAAGAAAATGGCAATCATTATCCCTTTGGGAAGCTGCCCAGAAAGGGAAAGAGAGGACAAGATAAAAGGATGATTTTTTCTTCTCCTTAATATGCATCCCATTAATAGTGTACTCCCATCATGAACATTTAGTAATTTAATGGCCTATTTAAATCTGTCCCACATTCTGTTCATACCATTGTCTCCAAGCTCACTCAGAAGTCCCCTTGGGTGTTCAGAAAACCCAATTGCTTAATAGACTGAACATTCCAAACCTTCTATAATATCCACCCAGCTGTACAGAGCAAAGCTGTCTTGCCACCAGGGGCTTCTTGGGACAGCCTCTGATTGCCTCTGCTCTGCTAGTCTTTGGCTCTCAGACACAGCAAGGTAAGCCCCATAAGCTAGGCTTATCCCTGGCATAACTCCACTGAAGACAATGGAGTTTGGCCCAGGGTTATTAAGGACCAGACTTTCAAAAGAGCTCAACATGAGCACTTTGGAAAATCCGGCCTTTCTTGAGGTGCCTACATGAGTCCTGTCCTCTTTTGAAAATTTGGTTTTATGAATTTTTTCACCTCCATCTTCTATGAGTTCATGACAATAAAATACATTCAAAACCCTGGGCCCATCTCTGGTTCTTACTTTTCTCTTACCCTCAGAGGCATAAATACCACTGAGATCTTGTTCTTATGCACAACAAATCTACAGTGGGGGCAGTTCTCAGCTTCAGTAGGATTTCTGCCTGAGTAAGGGGCAGAGAAAAGATGGCAGTATTGGGCCTTTATTCTCCAGTTTACAGTACATCAAAGCCTCAATAGAAGGCCACCTGGAGAAAACTGATTGTCTTTAGCAGAGGAAACCAAGGAGACAGCTTGGTTTCTCTCCCAGATGAATCATGGATCTTGAGGAGAGTGAGGAGGTTAATTAAATGAATGCATGGTCCTGGGGATGGGGGTGGCAAGAAGAATAGCTTTCCCAAGTGTAGGTGTTCTATGTAGAGGGTTTTGGAGTCTCAGGTGGTGTGCAGATGCTCTTTGTGTCTTGAACGGAGATACTCTCAGGGGAGGGTTTTTCATGTATCACATTGGGAGGAAGCTGCTTTTGTGGGGAGATTGCAGTGTTGCTAACTTGGGAGGAGGGGGTCTGCTCTCGCTTGGGGACTCAGTAACTCCCGCTGGGAAGGGAATGTTCCTGGATGGGGGGAAAGGATTGGGCCCCTAAAGACATTCTCCATCTGGAAGTTACATGTCAAGATCATAGGTGCATTAGAAGTACCTTGGCTACATCCTGCTGTCTCCCGTGGATGAGCAGGGCCAGCCAGCTCCCACTTTCTTGAACGCTTTGGTGCCACTGAACCTGGCTGAGTGGCTCACCCCAGGGCTGTCTCTGCTGTGTTGGTGCATGTACGTTACATCCAATGGGCCTGCCAGGGCTTCATCAACGACAGCCTCTTCCACACCAGTGCTCCCACATAGCAGGCAGACATGAATTAGCTGCAAGAGCTGGGAGCACAGAGAAGGGAGGGTCACCAACCCAGAGCTTGCTGAGTCGCATTGCTAGAAGCGCCAGTGGCACAAGATGGCCTGTTTAATCTGTTTAAGATGGCACATGATGACCTGGGGAGGGATAGCTCAGTGGTTTGAGCATTGGCCTACTAACCTCAGGGTTGTGAGTTCAATCCTTGAGGGGGCTATTTAGGGATATGCTGCAAAAATTGGATTGGATTGGTCCTGCTTTGAGCACGGGGTTGGACTCCTGAGCTCCCTTCCAACTCTGAGATTCTAAGATTGATCGTCACTGACTTCCAGCTCTCCCTGCAGGCATTACATCTCAGGCATAAGGGCTCCCTGCACGCTGCTCCAACAGTCAGGTCTCTTCCCCCCCTGCTCCCCCATAGGGCTCCACTGGGTCCTGCAGCCACCATTTGGCTCTAAAAGGTGTTTGAGCCACCAAGAATTTCCCAGTGAGCTCATCATAGCTGCCCATCAGGGTGTTACCCAACCAGAGCACATTGCCTCTCTCAAATGCAGAGCAGGGAAAGGGTGTCAGGCTGGTGGCCTCTTGCTTAAGTGAGAGGATTTCTAAAGAGCCTGGCATAATGAGTGGGGTGTGTCGGCTGTCTGAGCTGGTAGGAAAGTTACTGACTCACCTGTCAGACGCGGCTCAGCTTCAGAAAATTCCCAGCGAGGTAACTCCCTTTGCCAGGCAGGAAATGCTCGAGACCAATTCAATATGTTTATAGATAGGCTGGATTGAGTAAGTGACGGAATACAAATAAAGTCACACTCAGCAGACATAGAGCTCCGGCAAGGAAAGTATCATTTGTTCCTGCCAGCGCCTTGGACAGCAAGTTGGTATTGCAGACGCTGACCAGACAGTGGCAACAGTCAGCAGGAAGTGTGAGAAAGGAGATTGGCTTGCCAGTAAGCTTCCTGCAAAGGCAGCCTAGGGCAGGACTGAATCAGCTGGAAGCTAGCAGACATCACCCTCCACCCCAGGATTTATGGGAACCTCTCGTCACTTGTAAGCCCCATATGGAGAATGACATGTATGCAGATGAGATGCCTGACAATGTGCTACAGATAATTAGGTAGCCACATCTGCCACCTGCCCTAGGTGAGACAGACAAGCCTGATATGGGTCATTGGACTGGACAGGCACTTGCCATTTGTGCACACGGCCAATAGCAGACATCCAAAGATTCCAGTCAGGGTCGTCTCCATCAGAGCCACTCCCTAGACAACTCTAGGGCTGTACTGGGGATCTGTATATGCACATCTTCTTGAGAAATAGGGACCAGAGTCTGGACTTCCCTGTGAACTTTTGGCCACAAGGTATATCACATGCACTAGCAATGGGCTTCACCTGCAGGGGAGGGGTCTGACTGTTGCATTGTTCTCAAACGCTCACACACAGCCCCCAATGGTGTATTCTCAGAGGCAGGACCAGCCTCCTGGGGAGTCAAAACCAATGGCAGAATATAGTGTCAAGTTGTAAGGGGCATTCACAAAGCAAACTGACTCCTGTTTGATTGCCATAAAATGCTTTCACTCATAACACAGGGGGAGAAAATGAAGGCCCAGAGCTCAGACCTTGGGATAGACACAGTGAATCTGTCCCCTGGGAGGAAGACGGACAGAATAGTGGAGAGAGAAACTGTGTCATAACTGCTGCTCAAGATGCTTCACTCTGGAACATGTCCTCTCACTTAGCATACACCTTCCCCCTCCCCCCGCCCGGATAAGACGACAGGCAGGGAGGGGGTAAGCCCAAAACAATGGCTCTGAGCCCACTGAAAATAGAAAGCAGGCAAGAAAATCAGTATCATCTGTTTGTCACACCTGATTCCATCATTCAGAGAGAACTGACAGATTAACGAGTGTGTACATGAGCCATGATTAGTAAATTTTGTCTGTTGTTTTAGGTAGGAGGTTATAAGTCATCAGAAGTCAGGGAGAAGAGATAGGCATGGTATGGGATTTAAATAGAAAGGCAGGCAAGTAGGTAAAGTGTGGCAATCGGGGCATTCCAGATGATGAGGAAAGCGTGGGAGAAAGACATACCACTGGATATGGAAGATCTGGGAACATTAATGGTATGTCACAGAGCTGGTCAAAAATGTATTTGACTTGCTGCAAAAATAACATTTGAAGACTTTTTTTCATTTTCATCATCATTATTCTTTGCAGAATTTCAGGTTGCCCCCCCCCCCACCAAAAAAAAAAACCCTAACATTTTTAGATTTCAACTACTGAGAGCTGGAAATAAATGTTTACATTTTTTTTAAATGAAAATCCAAAACGTTCCTTATGAAAAGCTTGATGGTTTTGGTTTAGCCCAAAAGCCATTTTCCCCTCAAAAAAGTAGTTTAAATGAAAAATATCCAGTCAGCTAATATTTAATGAATCTAGGAAACTGGCTGGAAATGAGAGAGAGATGATGTTGGAGAAGGGCAGATACGGAGAAGCAAACTGCAGACAGCAAAATGCCCCAAAATCCTGTGCATTCTGACACCTGATCAAGAAGGTGTCCAGGCTGGATCGTATCAATTGCAACATTGCAGAGGAGATGAACCAATAAGGAAAGGAGATTGGGGTTGGATGGACCAGGCAGAAGGGCAGTTTCAGCTCTGTGGAAGGTTTGGAAGTGGGATGAGACATGATCAAGGAATTGTTCTGACAGAATTGGTTGAAGGAGGTGAAGGAAAACAAAGAACCAGGGTTGTAGAAATGAGACAGTAAAGAAATGCCAGAGAAAAGGGAGGAAGGGAGAGAAAGAGGAAACATAAAACTGGCAAGAATGAGCTGGAAAATATTCAAACAGCAAAGCAAAGAGAAAGGGAAAGAATAAGGAAGTGGGAGAGAGAGAGAGAACTCTGAACACTCTGAGGCCTGATTTTGGTGAAGTTAGTTCTACTGATTTTAATTGAGTGCTGCCAATTTTCACCATGGGGGATGGAGCTAATTGAGTCCAATGGAGCTAGACCAGCCTCCGGGCCAACTAACTCCTGCTCTATTTGTAAGCCCCTCACGCTTTCTGAGATGCTGGTGCAAACCTTGACTGATGGCTATAATCAGAGGTGCTGTCAGAAAAGAGAGGAAGCTCTCAATCTGTTGAGTCAGTGCTGGGGAATGCAGGCCAAATAAACAGAGGATGCTCTTGACAGCTGAAGAGGAGAAATTGCAACCGAGCTATTAAACTAAACCTTTGAAGGCAGATGAAATACAATCTCAGAGAGTGGCCACCAAAATGCTCATAAAGTAGCCACTTCAAGAAGTAGAACATTCCTCAATATCGCTCTTCATATTCTGATAGCCCTAGAGGCCCCAGCTGAGTACAGGGCCCCATACAAACACATGAGGGACAGCCCCTCTCCTGGAGAGCTTACAGTCAAAACAGACAAAGAATTGTCTCCATTTTACAGATGGGGAACAGAGGCCCAGGGAGATTAAGTGACTCACCCAGACCCACACAGTGAGTCTGTGGCAGGGCCAGGAACCAAGCCCCGATCTCCTGAGTCCCTTCCATCACATTTGAGACCCCACTCACTGGTCTTTCCTATCATGATAGTGCTCTTGAATCACAATGTGGGACTCTTGACGCAAATGAAACTGAGCACCTGAGCCCAGATGGACCCCAACTGAAGGAGAGGGGCATGTGTGGGGGGCCAATCAAAAAGCGAGGGGCTCCAGTGAGACAGACTGAGAGCGAAAGAGATGACCTGCGTGGAGAGAAAGCAGAGATGGTGGAGGAAAATCCCTCGACCTTGAAACAAATGACAGAACACAAGATAAAGACCGAATTGGTCACTCTCCAAAGATGCCCTCTGAGAAAAGTGATGAGGGCCCTTTCTAGTTCTCTCTCCCTTCCTGCTGCCCTTCAGCCTTGCTGCCAAGGCAGCCTTATCAGTAAAGCATGAAAAGCATTTCTCACCTGAGGAATCTTCCTCCTGGAGAGATTAGCCAACCTAGCTCCCCTCTGGACACAGGGAATTGCAGCCATCTCTGGAATGCAAGACTGCCTCTCCCCCCTTGGCACCGGGTGGCTGAAATTCCAGCTGTCTCTCCAATGGACAGACTGGAGCACATTGCACACCATAGTGGTGCCTTTCTGCCGCGCCGCCTTCATCCACCTTGCGCTGCGTAGTGAAAGTGGTTGGTGCAGCATATCTTGGATGCATAATCACACCATCCATGGGGGATGGGAGAAGCCAGTGTGCAGGCCAATGGATCTTGACACAAGCCATCTGAGGGCAGTAGATGAGACTCCACCACGGGGTTTCCCTGAGACTATCCCAAGCAAAATGTGTTTGCTGTGAAGTCTGTGTTGGCATCAAAATGGGAGAGTAGAATCCCCCAGTCCCCTGAGTCCTAATGAATATGAAGAGCTAATACTAATACTATCCAGACAGTAGGAAACACTGCCCATCACTGTAGTGTCTAGATGCCTTTTTCTTAAATATGTACTCTTCTCCTGGGAAAGCCACAGGCTAATGCCAGCTGGGGTTCGAGGCGTCTAACTTGCCTCCCAACAAGAGATTAATAGAGATTAAGGAACTATTAGCTCATCCAGTCTGACCTCTTGTCTAGCACAAGACATCACATTTCACCCAGTTACTCCTGCATTAGCTTTATCACATCTGCTTGGCTTCCAGAAAGGCCTCCAGTCTTGATAAGAAGCCACCAAGAGCTTCCCTTGGTAGCTTCTTCTACTGGTTACTCACCCTCACTGTTAAAAATGTGTGCCTGGCTTCTGAATGTGTCTGGCTTTAACTTCTAGCCACTGGGTCTGGGTCTGCCTTTCTCTGCTAGAGTACAGAGCCCTTTGCCATCTGGCATTTTCTCTCTGTGAAGGTCCTGCAGGAGGTGATTTGATTACATAGGATGGAACTTTTTGGTAAGCTGAACAGACTGAGATAATTAAGTCTCTCACTGCAAGGCATCTTTTCAAGCCCTTGACTCCGTTTGGTGGATTGTCACAGCTTGCCAGGAGCAAGGGGTTCAGGCCTTGAGCCCTGGCTCATCCTGTAACTGTTAATTGAAAGTCAGCCCCAAATGGTTTTTAACATCCCCAACAAACAGGCAATTTGTTCCTTACTGTAACTGAAGGGCAGTCAGTTTGTCAAGCCCAGGCTGAGGAGTATTGGCCAAGAACAGATATCTCCTCCCCCAGTCCAGCTTCTCCAGCAGTCAGCCTCATAAGAAGTAGGCAAGCCTTCTTATCCCACCTGGTGGGTTCTGATTGGCTACTGCCTCCTCCGGGATTTTTTAGCCACTGAAGGATCGAGTCTTTGTTTGACCAGTGCCAGAGCCAGGAGTGGCCTCTCTAGGCAGTTCTCAGAGGACTAAACTTCCTGCGCCTCTTTGCCAGGTGATTCTTTTCCTTCCCATGAGTGTGTCAGGGCGGAGATACCTCCAGCAAGGGGCAGAGAAGGCCAGTTAAACCCTATCACATGATTTTTTTTGTGCACCCTCTCCAGTCTATGCTTGACCCTGGCAATAATAATGTGGGGAAGAGACCCCAAAGGTTCGTAGATGAATTCCTGGGAAATTAAAAGAGGAAAGGGTTCAATGTGCTTAGTAGTGGGGAACTGGAGTAACAATAAAACGAGGACTCCTGAAACCCCTTCTGAACATATCCAGAATCAAATACCTTTTCATCACATCCACAACATCTGAGAGTCAAGTGTATAATGTTACCATGACCCCAGTACTCTTCTCCCAGAGTTCAACTGTGTCGGAGTGGTCCAGAGAGGAAGCCTGACCAATCTCCTTTTTGACAATGAATGCTAGATTTCCTCAGTAGATTTCATCAGCCAAAGGGCTGGTGGGTCAAAATCCAGACTCCCTCTGAGCAGCATTGGCTGGAACCCAAGCAGAGGTGATTCCTCCTTTGTCTTCTCCAGAAATGGGTCTGTATCCACAGGTGCTGAAGGTTTGGTCTTAAACCAAACAACTTCTCACGGGGGAGGGGGATACTTGACTCTTACTGATGGCAGATGCATAGATGGCAAGGCCAGATAGGAGCATTATGATCATCTAGTCTGACCTAGATGTGCGACACAAGCCATCGATGTCTCCCAGGGATTCCTACCATCCTCCCATGCTACATAAGTGACAGCGTCTAGCCCCATAGCTTGTGACTGAGCTACAGCATATCATCCCATCTCTACTGAGCTCTGGATTTATGGCTGCCTGACAGGGGGCATGCTGACACTCCAGCTGGAGAGCAGATTTCACAAGTCAAATCTGCACAATACTTTTGGCCCTCGTTGAAATGTTGAAAGCTTGAAAACCTGCATGGAACGAAGGGCTGAAAAACGGGGTGTGAAATTTCACTCCCACTTGTTTGTTAATCTACCCAGTGTTTGGAGCAGAGTGGCATTCAGCCCGATCAGTGCTCCCCTCTTTCACCACTGGGAGGAGCTGTCTCCAACACCAAGGGTGGAGCCACACACTGGGGTAAACAACAAATCTTTGTACCACAAAAATGACAAAAAGACTAACTGCAGAAAAGGGGGCAAAGAGCAGCAGTAATCTCTCCTTTATGACCCATCCCAGGGCCTGGCGCCCTGCTGGAAAATAGCTTGCAGCAGTGACTGGGCAAATGTGAAGGAAGAGTTTCTGCTGGGACTACAAATCAATAAACTGCTAGTATGTGAGATGAGTGGTATGCCCGGAATGCGACAAAACCCGTCCCAGGCAGTGGCCTGGAGTTTACGAGTGGGGCGGGGAGAGGCAGGCCGGCTGCTGTGCCCACTGCCAGGCATGCACCAGGCTGAGTGCTTACTGGCTGCCCTCAGCTCCCCTTGTGCCGGGCGCAGTGCACTGCTGTTTTATTAATCCAGGGTGGATGGCTTTGGGATTGAGGCCAGATTCTCAGAGGTATTTAGGCACCTAACTGCCATGGATTGGGAGGATCCAGACCTCAAGATCCTCTTGCCCTTGGGAACACATTATGCTCCCTCGGAGAGCTGAGCAGTGCACCTTCTCTCTGCCTCACCCCTAATGCTGCCACACCACCTTCTGTGCTGGAGAAAGGCAGCAGGCTCTGGGTGGCCTCTGCACCTGTACACAGACTGGAGTATAATCGCTGACCCACTCAAGGCAATGGCAAAATTTCCATTGATTTCAGCAGGGTCAGAATTTTACCTCAGGACTCTTAACCCTCTGTGTGTTAAAGTTGTGTGGGAGGGAGGCTGCTATCTTCACAGCAGCCCAGGACAGAGCGCTCCGCTCGCAGCAGCTAGTGCATTTCATGTTGGGAACCCCGGGAGAGCGGGAAGGTACAGCCACCACAGGTTGTGGAATTGCCTAGAACTGCCTCTCATTTCATTTGATCAATTTAATTTGTCTCTTGAGTCCCCATCCCAATTCCTGGAGTATGAGGAAAACACTTTATCATCATTTATATTACAGTCGTACCTGCAACTGAGGTCAGGGTCCCATTTCACTAGGCACTGTACAAATATGTCACGAGAGTCCCTGCTCTAAAGAGAAAGACAGAGGAAGGGTGGGAGGGAAACAGACCTGCCCAAGGTCACCCAGCAGATCAGTAGCAGAGCCAAGAGTAGAACACACGTTCATTGATACAGAGCCCAGCACCCTAACTGCTAGGTCACACTGCCTCTCAGATCCATCTCCTGCTATAGCACATAACCCTCTCCATTGACTTAATGGGCCCTTCTGACCTTAAAGTCTATGAGTCTATGCATCATCATCAGAGATAGGACTGTACCACTATGAATGTGGCCATCTCCCAACCCCCCTCCTACCTGAGATTGATTGGTCAGATCCCTTCCTGTAGGCACCCATCCTCACCTCTAGGGCATCCCTTCGTGTCTGGACATAGCATTGTAGGGGACTTTGCTTCTCACTCCACCATGGCCAATACCTTAGCCCTGCAACAGCCAGTCCCAGCTGGCATCTTCTCCAGCTCGGCTCCAGCCAAGTCACTCCACACTTCACGGCCCTGCCAGGGTGACAAGAGGCACAACTGAAAGTCCAAATCAAATGTCCCCTCTGCCTTACTGACGTCCTCTGCTTCCTGACAACTACAGACCTTCACTTAGTTTGCTTCCTCCTCAGCAAGATTCCCCTACTGTTTCCCTTCACCAAAGACTCCAGCTGCTTGCCTCTGAGAAGCCCCCTGCTCCTTGTAGGTCCTGGTTCAGGTCTCCCACAGGCAATTATTGTGTTCCCTGTGACTCAGTCTCTGGAAAAATCATGAAGGAATCCATTTTGAAGTACAGTACTTGGAGGAGAGGAAGGTGATCAGGAATAGTCAACATCGATTCACAAAAGACAAATCATGCCTGACCAACCTGATTCCCTTATGATGAGATAACTGGCCCTGTGGATATGGGGAAAGGGATGGATGTGATATATCTTGACATTAGCAAAGCTTTTGATATGGTCTTCCACAGTATTCTTGCCAGCAAGTTAAAAAAGTATGGATTGGATGAATGGACTATAAGGTGGATAGAAAACTGGCTAGATCATTTGGCTCAATGGGTAGTGATCAAGGGCTCGCTGTCTAGTTGGCAGCTGGTATCAAGCAGAATGCCCCAGGGCTCTGTCCTGAGGGCGGTTTTGTTCAGCATCTTCATTAATGATCTGGATGATGGGATGGATTGCACCCACAGCAAGTTTGCAGATGACACTAAGCTGGGGGAAGAGGTAGATATGCTGGAGGATAGGATAGGGTCCAGAGTGACCTAGACAAATTGGAGGATTGGGCCAAAAGAAATCTGATGAGGTTCCACAAGGACAAGTGCAGAGTCCTGCACTTAGGACGGAAGAATCCCATGCACTGCTACAGACTAGGGACCGAATGGCTAGGCAGCAGTTGTGCAGAAAAGGACCTAGGGATTACAGTGGAGGAGAAGCTGGATATAGTCAACAATGTGCCCTTGTTGCTACGAAGGCCAACAGCATATTGGGCTGCATGAGTAGGAGCATTGTCAGCAGATCCAGGGAAGTGATTATTCCCCTCTATTCGGCACTGGTGAGGCCACACCTGGAGTATTACGTCCAGTTTTGGGCCTCCCACTACAGGAATAAAATTTAAAAACAAAATACTTTGAACCCAAAGTAGTAAAATATATATATATTGTGACGGAGTCAGACCAGAAGGATATAGGAGAGTGCTGGAAGGCAGGTTTATTAGCCTCAGGATGTGCACCTATTGGGTATCCCAGGAGGTGGGCGGGCCTAAGCCCGCCCGTGACTAAAGTCCCTCCCCCAGCATTGGGGGAGGGACACTGGACCCAAGGCCAACAGAATACTTGGGACAACTAATGAATAAAGGCAGGGAAGGACGTGAGGGTCACAGGTTAAAAACGAGGGTACAGGATGGGGATACCGAGCAGAGAACCCCGCACAGCGCCCACCGCTCCGCGAAGCTGTCAAGGGAGCCAGTGGACACTGCCCAGTGGAACTCTGCCCGGATGTGTGAAATCAGGAGTGACCGGAAATAGGCCCCACAGTCGCACCATACCCCCTCGTCTTGCATCCTCCTCCTGGTGTTGTAGATGGTGACTTTGGCAAACGCCAGGAGGAGGTTGACGAGGAGGTCTCGCGACTTTGTGGGGCCACGGATGGGGTGCCCGAAAAGAAATAGGTGTGGGGAGAAATGCAGCCAGAAACTCAGTAAGAGATACTGGAGGAGCCAGAATAGGGGCTGCAGCCTGGCGCGCTCAAGGTAGGCGTGCGCCAGGTCCTCCCTCACGCCGCAGAAGGGACAGGCGTCGGGCATGGGAATGAACCGCGCCAAGTACACGCCCGTGCTCACGGCTCCATGAATGAGCCGCCAACTAATATCCCCGGCGGGCCGTGGAATTAGTGTGGAATAGAAGGTGGCCCACCGGGGCCGCTCACCCTCGTTCGGTGGTAGGTAGTCCCGCCACTTGGTATCGGGGCGGGACGAGAGGGTGAGGAGATGTAACGTGTGAAGCACGAGCGAGTACAGCTGGTTCCTCAACGCAGTTCGGAACGAGACCGCCTGCAAGGTGTGCAGCTGGCTCGGGGTGTGGGAGTGGGGAGGCCTGGAGGGCTCACAAAGCAGGGGCCCAAGTACTAGTTCCGGAGGGCCCGGGGTTAGGGGTGGGCGGGGAGAACCCTCTCGCAGGGCCCACTGCAGGAAACCGAGAGAGACGGGAGGCAGAGCATTCCACACTCCTGGAGTACACGCAGGGGGGTCACAAGGGTGGAGAGCCCCATGCGCTGAGCGAGCACACGGGGATCCACCCAGTCCCCCCTGTCGTAGTCCAGGAGGTCTCTGACTTTGGTGATTTCTGCCAGGACCAACCTCTGGCGCACCGAGAGACCTCAGGATGAGCACCTTTTGGTTACCCAGGAGGTGTTGTTTTCCGGGCGGGGCCTTTTCCCTTTTTTCCCCCCTGGCCCTTCCTACTAGTAGAAGGAACGACCACGGCAGCGGCAGGGACTGGACAGGAGCCAGTCGAAAGGGCGGCCGCAGGAGTGGGCGGGGGCGATGGCAAAGGGAGGGACGGGGCTGGGGCAATGGGGACTGGAGGAGGGGCAGGGGCAGGAATAGGGGCAGTGGTCTCCTCCATAACGGTACGGGGGTAGGAGGAGGCCCTATGGGAGTAGGGGTAGGGGGTAACCGCTCCTCCCGGCTAAACTGTAGGGGGGGGGAGAGGAGGGTCTGGCGGAGGAGTAAGCGAGGGAAAGGACTAACCACTCCTCTCCGCCGGGCTGCAAGCAGGAGAGGAGGGTCCAATGAGGGGGGCTGGACAGGCAAGGGGGGGCTAACCACTCCTCCCCGCTAGGCTGGAAGCAGGGGAGGAGGGTGCTGGCAGGGGTCAAGGGCGGGTACGGGGGGTGAAAACAAAGGTTCCGGCTCCTCCGGCTGCACTGGGAGGAGAGGGGGTTACAAAATCATGGGGTGAGGGGTGAAAGTGAGACTGATGGGGAAGAGGGCGCACAGGCACCTAAAGGGGAACGTGGGCACACGCGATGGAGGAGGGATACTAGAAAGTACTGGGGAGTAAAGGGCCTGGGTGGGAACACAAAATGGAGGCTAAAAAAAGGCGGGAAACTGAAAAATCAAGGTTTGGGGCGGGGCCAGGAATGGGGGCAGGGTCTGGATCGAGTGAAGGGATAGAGAGGGGGCCGGGACTGGGGTCAGTGGATGGGGCTGGTTCGGAGTGAGGGACTGGGGTAGGGACAGGGGTCAAGTTTGGGACTGGTTCAAGGGAGGTTGTGGGGGCAACAGTGACATCAGGGTCCCCAGCAGCAAAGCTGCTGGGGTGCGGCTCCTCTCGACTTTCAAATAGGGTCGGGGGATTGGGAGCAGGAGGGGGGCCTTCCACGTTGCCGGGTGCAGGCGACTCTATAGGTGCATCGCCCGCAGCCACGGCATCGGGCGTGATGGTGATTGTATCTGGGCCCCCCTCTGAGGGGGTAGCCGACTGCACGGGCCCTGCGGGACCCACTGACCCAAGGCCCGGCTGCTCAGCGTTGGCCGTCGCCCCGAGGGGCTCGGCAGCCTCTGCCACATTGCTGTTAGCAGCCGGGCAGGTGGGAAGGGTCAGGGGCGCCCCGAGGACCAAAGCGGGAGTGTTCTCCGGGAGAGAATGGCTAGGAGAGGGAGGGGGCGGTGGGAGCAGAGCACCGCCCATGTCGAGGCCCGCTGGCAAGGGGTCGTCCTCCCCCTGGGTGAATGGGGTCAGACCCAGGGCCTCGATCTCGTGATAGATGGGGGGGAGGGCGGGCTCTAAGGCCTCAGCGACCTCCCCCCCGGACACCGGGGTGGCAAGCGCCCCTGTGTCGATGGTGGTTGGGGCCGGGGGGGCCGATGGTGCAGGGTCCGAAAGAGCTCCTGCAACAGCCCCCTCACAGGAAGGGTGATCAGGGGAAACGGTTTCGTCTCTGGCCGCTGCCGTGGCCATGGCAGCCGGCACTGCCTGCTGGGCCTCGTCTGGGGTTGCAGCAGATGTTGGTGGGGGGCTAGCCCCCCACAGCACTTTTCGGGGGGCTACAGCTCCCTCCTCATCAGAGGGAAGGGAGCGGGTTCGCGGTCTGCGGGCGGCACGCTTCCCCCGGACGAGTACCCAGCCCTCTATGGTGGAAGTAGAAGTGGAGGGCCGGTCTGGTGGAGCAGGGCCAAGAGCGGAAGGGTCCGGGTTTTGGGCCGGGTCAACGGGGGAAGGGGAAACCTCCCCCTGGGGCGGGCCCTCCCCCTCGGCTCTTGAGGACCCGGTCACCGCCTCCCCTGTGGAAGGAGGGGCGGCAGTAGCAGCGGTGACAACCGGGCCACCAGGGCCACCGGCGTTGACGGGGCCGGTGCCCTCTCGGGTTTCGGGGGTCCCGGGCTCCCCTTCGGTCTGGGCCAGGGGGCAGTCCCTCCGGATGTGCCCCGTCGCCCGGCAGAGGAAGCACCGGGTCTCCCCCGTCGAATAGTGGACCCGGTGATAAGCCCCTTGGTAGGGCACCATAAAGGAGCCCTCCAGGGGTATTCCACTACGTGCCACCGCCGGCGATACTTGGATCTGTACCTGCCGGCGGAAAGATAGAACATGGCGTAGGACGGGGTCCTTATAGCCTGAGGAGAGAGGGGTGATGACGGATATGGGCTTCCCCAGGGTGGAGAGGGCGGGAAGCAGGGCAGCATTAGGGAGGCAGGGCTCGACGGAGGTTAAAACCACCCGTACGCCCAGGTCCTCCAGGGGCTCTAATGGTACGAACACGCCCCCCACCGACATGCCCTTTTCCACCGCCTCTTGGGCGGCGGCCTCCGATGCCAGGAAGAAGACCATCTTCCCGTACATCTTGGAGGCCGCCACGATATTCCTGGGCCCCACCACACGTGCCAGCGCTCGCGCATAAGTTTCTCCATTGGGCGAGGCTGGCACCAGGAGGCAACGGATGCCGTGCCTCCTGGTAAGCGCGTGGAAAGGGCCTCGTCCCCCGGAGATGGCAGCGGAGGCGGTGGTCGGGGCGGGCGGCGGCCACCTGGGCATACGCCCTGCGGGCCGGAGGGTCTGCAGAGCTGGTGGAGGGGATGGCTGGGAAAGGAGGGGCCGCGGCAGGTGTTGAAGCCGCAGCCGTAGGGGCAGCCCCACCCGAAGGAGGTGTAGGTTTCCGGGCGGGGCCTTTTCCCTTCTTTTTCCCCTGGCCCTTCCTGCTGATGGATGGGGTGGCCACGGCAGCGTCAGGGACCGGGCAGGGGCCGGTCGAGAGGGTGGCCGCAGGATTGGGCCGGGGCAATGGCAAGGGAGGGGCGGGGATTGGCTGAGTGGGGGCTGGAGGAGGGGCAGGGGTGGGAACAGGGGCAGGGGTCTCCTCCATGATGGTAGGGGGGTAGGAGGAGGCCCTATAGGAGTAGAGGTGGGGGGGGAACCGCTCCTCCCCGCTGGACTGTATGCGGGAGAGGAGGGTCTAGCGGAGGGGGCAGGTGAAGGAAAGGGCTAACCACTCCTCCCCGCTGGGCTGCAAGCAGGAGAGGAGGGTCCAATGGGAAAGGGGGTGGAACAGGGAAGGGGCAAACCACTCCTCCCCACGGGGCTGCAAGCGGGAGAGGAGGGCACCCCAAAGGCACGAGAGGGGGGAAGGGGGGCAACCGCTCCTCCCCGCTAGGCTGGAAGCAGGGGAGGAGGGTGCTGGCAGGGGTCAAGGGCAGGCACGGGAGAGAAAACAAAGGTTCCGGCTCCTCCGGCTGCACTAGGAGGAGGGGGGCTGCAAAATCATGGGGTGGGGGGTGAAAGTGAGGCTGATGAAAGGGGGGGCACACAGGCAACTAAAGGGGGAATGTGGGCACACGCGATGGAAGTGGGGAACTAGGAAGGACCGGGGAGTAAAGGGCCTGGGTGAGAACACAAAATGGAGGCTGAAAAAAAGGGCGGGAAACTGAAGACACAAAGTTTGGGGCGGGGCCAGGAGTGAAACTAAGGGCTAGGGGAGGAAGGGCTGACCAAAAGAATCTTCCGGAAACACTAAAGGGTGGGTGGGGCAAACTAAAGGAAGGGAACAAGTAAAGTAAAAAGGGATTGAAAAAAGGTTGGGGGGAGGACAGGGGGGACCCCCACCAGCCAAACACAGCTGGGGGGGATTAGGAAAAAGTCCAGGGTGGGGTGCGTGCACCCACAGGCACCTGTGCACCACACAGTCCTCGCTGCTCACAATCACAGGTGTTTAAGGGGTGAGAAAAACCAACACCCCCGTCGAGGGGCAAGGTCCAGGTGTTGGTGGGTTGGTGGAGGGGGCAGCGGTGGGGGTGGTGGTCCGGGGAGCAGATGGACAAGGGGGAGGGCTCTGTGCCTTTCCCCCGCGCTCCCCCAGGCAACAGCAATCCCACCACCCCAAGAGCACAGATGACAGAGTTACTCAGTCCAGTTGTAAACCCCCTCCACAAAGTCCTTTAATGGACGTCTTCCCTCCTCACCTCCTCGACGGTAGCAGCAGCTTCAGGATGGTGGTGAGCAGCAGGTCGGTGGAGAGGCCCGGTGATAGTAGTGGTGGTGGTGGTGGTGGTGGTGGTGTCTGGGCCTCTCCCCCCCAGAGGCAGGGGGGGGGCGCAGGCTAGCAGGCCTCCCCCCTGTTCTGCAACAGTCCTTTGGGGTGAGGTGGGGGGGGGGAGCTCAACCCAGCTGGTAAAAAGACAAGTAGTCCAAAGGGGGAGCTCCAGATGGTGGTGATAGCAGCCACAGGGAAACAGTGGTGTGTGTGAGTGTGAGTGGGGGTAGGAAAGTCCTGGCAGCAGCAGTGGGGCCAGGTGGAGGGGGAAGGAAGGGGCTCCAGGGGGGGATGATGGTAGCAGCAGCCCCTGCACCCCTTAGAGCCCCTTGTGGACCTTTCCCTTGGCCCTGTGGGCTGGGGGTTTCCAGGCAGGAGCCTCTCCAGAAACTCCTGCCTTGCCCCAGCCCTGCTTCCTTCCAGGTACCTGAGGTAAGCTTCCCCAGCAGCCAGGCCTGTCTGCTTCTCCAGGCAGAGGAGAGACCCGCACGAGGAGACCCGCACGAGGAGCAGCCTCAGGATGGGCAGGGGTCTGTTGTCTGGATAGACAAACAAAGGCTACTCCAGGCCAATCAAGACACCTGGGGCCAATTAAGAAGATTCTAGAAGGCAGTAGAAATAGCTAACCTGATTGGGACACCTGAAGCCAGGGACTGGCTGAAACCTGTTAAAAACCTTCCTAGTTAGTCTAGGTGGGTGTGGATGTCAGGAGCTGTGAGAGGAGGTTGTGCTGTTGGTGAGACTGAGTGGTAGACAACATATCATATGCACGGAAGGAGACTTGAGGTAAAGGTGAAGAGAAGTTTGAAGATGCGGGGGACTGCTGTGGGGAAGTAGCCCAGGGAATTGTATTGTGTTTGGTGCCTAAAAAGTCAGCCATCTTAGCTGATACTATTAGGGTCCCTGGGCTGGAGCCCAGAGTAGAGGGTGGGCCTGGGCTCCCCCCCCCCCCCTTTCTACCTCCCCTAACTAATCACAGTGAGCCTCTGAGGCTAGCACAAACCGCCTGGAAGTGCAGTACTCAGAGGGACAAGGCCAAAGCTTTGCCATAATATATATATTTTCTGCACAGGACATTGGGAATTTTTCAACATGTGTTTGAGTCAGGAAATTTATCCAAACTGACCCTGTCCAGCAAACAGTTTCTGTTCTGATGTAGTGTCATCTTTTGGTGGAAAAAATTTTTTGTCAAAAACTTACTGACCATCTCTAATGCTCACAACTCCCCTCTGGGGCAGGGAATATGATATGGTGCTTCTTGCTACCTGTTAGCTAAGCAGAAAGTAAAAACATGAAACCTTTATCCATCAGAAAGAAAGGAACAGACTCAGGCAGACAAGAAGACATTTTCCTACTCTTTCTTGATTTCTGATTGGCTGCTTGAGAGGGTGGGACTAATGTGTCAAATATCTTCTCCAATCAGCTTTGTGCAGCTGAAGGAAGGCAGAGAGTGGCCCCTTTTAAGATCCATTGCAGTCCACATAAGACAGGTCTATGCCACCTTTAATCACACTGAACTGAACCTTTACTGTGCCATCAGAACAAGACTCCATCGGCCTGGTTGAAACTGGGCTGCTCTTTGCAGGTGCTTTATGGTAAGTCCCATAAGTTCCCTGTCCAAATACCATTGGACAGAGAGATTCTGTTGGTCGGTCTGTTTGCATGTCTCTCCAGCTGCCCAACAGACACTGACAGCTTCTCCAGCTTCAGTCTTCGCATGTGGCCCAGTTATTTCCATCTTCTTTTCAGGGTTGCGGTGGGTGTTGAACATGCTGATGAACCTTGGCACTTGTTACACATTAATGCCATTCAATAACTTTAATTTTCCTGGGGAATTTGCTCTCTAGGGCATACAGATGTCCAGCTGCACAGTTGGAGGACCGCCCGCTTTCCCAGCCCCCCGTCCATCCCTTTGGTGAGCACTTACCCATTGCAAGCAGTCCCCCTGGTTTCAGTGGGACTACCCAGAGTAATAAGGGCGAGGATGACAAGATGTCCTGGTTTGATAGGGACAACCTTGATACTTGGGACTGTCTTATATAGTAGTCTACTACCCCTCATGCCATCCTGAATTTTCACTTTTGCTGTCTGGGCACCTGTAAGGGGGTCTCCACTCACCCCTGCAGCGCCTCCCGCTGGTCATCTGAGGAATCAGCTCGTTTAGCGTCCAGAGCGCCCTCCGCAGGTTGATGCCCCGCTCCTTTGCTGGCCCCCCATGTCCCTCCCGGACCCCAGTGCCCTCCAACTGTGGGTGCTGCACCCCTGCAGTACCCCCTTGGTGTGAGGGTCTCCCCTCCCCAGGGGAACCCTCTACCCCCTATTCCCACCTCGCCTCAGAGTGTGCCACTGTCAGTCACCACTTGCCCCCGCTCACTGGGGCGGACTGCAGTATCATGGCTTCTCATCACAGGCAAGGAGGGTTGGCCTGCTGTCGCTATCTCCAGCCCTGGGCTGCCCCCTGCAGCCCTGGTACTCCTGGGTCGGGCCTGTGTCAGGCCCGGAGGCCTGGGGCTCTTGGCTAGAGCCTGCCCAGCTCCCTCTGCCCTGCCCCAGCTCTGCCCTAACCCAGGTACCTGGCTTCAGCTCCTGCAGTCAGGCCTGTTTCCCTCTGAATACAGAGGAGTCTGCTTCTCCTCTAGGCTCCTGCCTCCCAGCCTTTATACTCTGGCCTGAGTTTGGGGCGTGGCCGCCCAGCTGGGCCTAATGCCCAATCAGGCCTGAACAGCCTGCTGGCTTCCAGCCTTACCCCCTTCTTGGGCCATTTCAAACCCCTTTTGGGGCTTTTCCAAGCCCCTTCTGGTAGGGGGCGGGTGGTCACCCCGCCACAGCACCCTAGTGTTCATAGAATCATAGAATATCAGGGTTGGAAGGGACTTCAGGAAGTCATCTAGTCCAACCCCCTGCTCAAAGCAGGACTAACCCCAACTAAATCATCCCAGCCAGGGCTTTGTCGAGCCTGACCTTAAAAACCTCTGAAGGGCTCATTCTCAGTGTTTATTTATCTCAGGTGGCATTTCCAAAAGCACTCAGCCTTGGCCTAACACTGTTTCCATTGCAGTCACTGTATCATCACTGATTTCAACAGGAGCAGAGCTAGGCCAGTAATGGGCACCTTTGAACCCCACCTCCCCTTCCTTTATATGTGCATCTGCCACATACATTTCTTGTGGATACGTCTGTGCATACACTACACCATGTGGCACCGTAGCCATACGGCTAAGCAACCACCCTAGACTGGTGGCCACAGCCCAGGGATGAGCTAGCTAATCCTGGCTCAGCCATGAGTGTGCTGGGCACCGCTGAGGGAGTTATGGGACATGTTTATCGCAGTTTCCCTATCAGAGGCATTAGGAGGATTAATTAGTTAATGCTTTTAAGGCTTGTGGGAGATGGGAGGCTGAGCATGTTCTGTGTATTTGCATACCAGCAGGTAATGTGCTCCCTGGAAATTGAGGGCAGAAAGCTGCCTGCCCTGCTGGGAGCTCAGGGAAGTGTGCCAGCTCTGCTCTGAAGATGCGTTTGCAAGGGCAGCAGCTATGCTTCAGACTGATCCCAGAAGCAGCCATTCAGTGCCATGGAGCTGAACAGAGGCTCCTGCAGTTTGCCCTTCAGTACCTGTGGTGGTCTGGGAGGGGAGACCTGACCTACCCAGCAGCTGCAAGATGGCAAAAAGTACTTTACTGCAGGGGATAATGGAAGTCCCCAGACGTGCAGCTCAGGCTGAACATTTTGGGGCTATTTGTTCTATGCTCTGCCACTGCTGCTGACTTGTGGCCTGCAACGATCTTGCTAAATACCCTCTCCCCAGCTCTGCCCATATGCTGCTCTCCTGACCTCAAAAGCCCCATTTTCCCCATGGTGTGCTCTCAGACAGTTCTGCCCCCAGGCCTTGGTGCTACCCGGAAATACTTCTGATACCCCATTCCTGGCTAGGGACTGGGCTCATTCCTGGGCTGTGCACTGATCTTTCATTGGCATGGAGAAAGGGCCTCACGGTGGTGAGGGGTAATAGGTGCCTATATAAGAAAAAGACCCAAAAATCAGGACTGTCCCTATAAAATCAGGACATCTGGTCACACTAGGCCCATTTCATTTAGGTTCAGCAAACCTCTTCAGCTGGGATTTTTACTGAAGTAAATTGCATGGGCCTACCTCACCCATATAACTGCTGAGTAGGAAAAGACCACAGCGAGTTTGTTTTTAGAGTTCCTTTCTTCAGTACAATCATCCTGTTGGCTCTGTCAAGGAATTCCTCAGGTTAATCTCGGCACATACCAGGACTGAATGCATTGTTAATGGTTACAGATTAACTAGCGAGGTCAGCGGCTTCAGGACACAAACTGTACTGCTGAGGCAGGAAATCTTAATGGACCGTAACATGGCTTTTTGGAACAATAACATTCCCTGCCCAGAAAGCTGCTGGGAATGGGATCACCACATTGCCAGCGTGGCTAGTGAGTTGTTAATACCACCATGAATACAATGGGACCATGCTCCTTGGCTGTTGTCACTGGGTATTGGGATTTGTGCCACCGGTGACAACTCTGGGGCAAACCACAGCTTTCTGGGTATTTCCTGGTCTCTGAAATGGGGCGTAGGAATGAGATGGAGGGGAGGGACAGATGGGTTTTCCCTAAAATACCTCTCCCTGGACCCTAGTGTCATAAATCCAGTGGCTGGGGGGCAGATTCCTTCCCCAAGCAGGGGTCTGGGGTGAGAGGGTGAGGGCTCCAGCTGGGGGTGCAGGTTCCAGGGTGGGGACAGAAATGAGGGATTCAGGGTGAAGAAGGGGGATCTGGGCTATGGCAAGGGGTTGGGGCATGGGTGCGGGGGAGTGAGGGCTCCAGCTGGGGGTGCAGACTAGGCTGGGGGGAGGGTTGGAGTGTAGGAGAGTGCTTGTGCTGGGACCAAGGGGTTTGGAGGGCAGGAGGGGGATCAGAGCTGGACAGGGGTTTGGGGTCTGGGAGAGAATCAGGGGTGTAGGCTCTGGGAGACACTTACCTTAAGCAGCTCCTGGAAGCAGCTGACATGTTCCCTCCCTCCAGCTCCCATGTGGAGGCGTGACCAGGTGGCTCTGCATGCTGCCCTGTCTGCAGGTGCTGCCCCTGCAGCTTCCATTGGCCACGATTCCTAGCTCCCGGCCAATGGGACCTGTGGGAGCAGTGTTTGGGGTGGGGACAGTGTGCAAAACCCCCAGGCTGCCCCTATGTGGAGGAGCCAGAGCGGGGACATGCCGGCTGCTTCACTGGCAGCCACGCGGCACAGAGGGTAGCAGGGAGCCTACCAGCCCCAGTCAATGGCCAGGTCAGGGTGCTGTCTGGCGCCACCAAGATCCCTTTTTGACTGGGTGTTGTGTTCAAAAATCGGACACCTGGTCACCCTATCTTGGCTTGATGTTCAGAACATGCTTACGTCCTTTTGGTTTCAATGGCACTTGCTTCCCCGCCCCTGGGGCCGGATCCTGGTGGGAGGCAATGCTAACACAGATGTCTCACCTGTGGAGAACTCCTGACCTGGGTTTGAAAGAGGAGGGTCTAGTAGGAATTCCTGTGTCTGAGAACGGGCTTCCCTTCTCATAAAATGCAGTGGGCTGATTTTATACACTGCATATTGTCTGAGGCCTCCCTTACGTGGACCTCTTTACATCACACCAGGGTGTTTTTCTAAAAGATGTGCTAGTTCAAGGCCGGCTAGTGGACTTGCAGCCGGAATTAATGTAGAGCAGTTCCTATGGCCCCGTGCTAGACAGATGAGATGATCACAGTTGACCCTTCTGGCCTTAAACTCTAAGGAATGTGGTTGGGCGATATCAAGGCCCACAAATATCAGAGGAGCAGTTTTTGGAATGACTCACACAGAGAGCAGACACGTTCTGGAACGCTGCCAAGGGGCAGGTTGCAGGGAGGCCGTCCGACCCCGCTGTCAATCACCACCAGCCACTTCCAGCTCCCACATGCTGGCCGATGAAGTGGTGAGTGCGAGCAGCCCCATGGAAGGAGCTTCCCTGGCCAGGCCAAGGGAAAGCTCCAGATTGCCCGGAACAGAAGCCCACGTGCCATGTCCTTGCTTGCACATGTTGACCCTGCTGGCAGCACAGGTTCCAGGTGTGGCGTCCGTGCACGAGCCACTGAGGAAAGTCCATAGCAAGGCGGGGAGTGGAAGGAAGTGTCTGAATGTTCAGTCAGTGGAACGAGCTGAATGGCTGGACATTGGTAGCAGCTCTTTGTGATTTGCACCCACTGCCCCTCCCCTCTCCTGAGCCAATGCTGAAGAGAGCTTGATCCCAGCAAGCATGCATCCTGCGTACCGAGCGAGCCGGGTGATGGCAGGGCGGAGAAGAGAGGGATGTGGAAACGAAGCTCACTCGCAGGCAGGCACACGCCCCACTGTGACACTGCAGAATTTATTTATTTACTTTCATGACTTGCCCTGGTTAAAGAAAAACTACAGTGAGTGGTTCAAATACCTGAAACACCGAGACAAGGGAGGCAGACCTGTAGGTGACATGTGGCAAGGCACATGCCTCAGTTTCCCCTCCTACCCTTTGGTGGCCCTGTCTACTTAGGTTATCAGCTGTTTGGAGCAGGACTGTCTCCCACTGCATGCCTATGGGGTTTAGCACAAAGTGGGCGTGGGCTCAGAAGGAGCATCTAGGTACTGCTGTCATGTAAATAATAGCAAACATTTACTACCAAAAAATTGCCTAAGGACTGAATATGAACACTATTTTTAAAAAGCTGCCATATCTGGCACTGGGTTTGTATCACAATGACCATGAATAGCCCTGGCGTCTCTCACTAATAGGGCTTAGCACTTCATTGTCATTTTACAGATGGAGAAACTGAGGCAAAACTGAATTTCCATACCCCTCTAGCTGCCTTGCACTTCAGCTCTTTATTTACACCTCTGCCAACTGAGTAAGCCACCCGCAGGACCTTTCCTGGGAAAAGCAGCCAAAGGAATGGGTTACCTAGGGAGGTGGTGGAATCTCCTTCCTTTAGAGGTTTTTAAGGTCAGGCCTGGCTGGGATGATTTAGTTGGGGTTGGTCCTGCTTTGAGCAGGGGGTTGGACTCTATGACCTCCTGAGGTCCCTTCCAACCCTGATATTCTAGGATTCGATGAATCAGGACCAGAGAGGTTGAGTGACTCATGCAGAGAGTCAGTAGCCAAGTGAGGATTCCAAGTGTTCAGTGCCTGGCTCTCCCGTTTAGTCCCAGGCTGCTGCTCTACACTGCCATTGTGAGAGTTCAGCCTTGTCCCTCATTCCCTCAACTCTCCAGTGTTTATATGGTTCCCAGCCCCACCTCCTGCCAATGCCAGGTTTGGAAGAAGCTGGCGTGCTGGACAGTGCAGAGCTGAGCTGCTCATGGCTCTGTTCCCCAGGTTCACAGGAGCCGCCATGCCCTGGTGTCACCTGGGGTGGCTCTCTGGCTCTTCAGCAATGCTCTGTTTTATTCAGGTCCCTGGAACCCCCCCAGTGTTTCCTTTAAAACTATTGGCACAGTTTAAAACAAGCCTGATGGAATCTCGCCCAGCATCTGGCACAGACAGCCCATGTGTCCTGCAGCATTCTCCACCACTACATGGGGATAACCACACTGCCCGTCTCCCGGGCGTGTTGAGAGGCAGTATTCCGATGCTGCAGGACCAGGGGCCAGATAAACACCAAAAGAGCTTTTAAAATAAACCACAGGCTCAGATGCTGTTTTTCCCCCCTCCCTGCTCATTCAGGGAAGAATAAGGGGACATTTCGAAGCATTGAGCTACAGTGATGGAGCATTGGAACAAACCCCAAGAGCCTCAATCCACCTACAGCCTTAGGGCTGTTAGAGCTAAAGCTGCTTGGTAGCACGTGTCCTTGGACAAAGAAAATGGCCGAATTATTTGGCTGTAAGCACTAGGGCTAAGCCCCTGCCCTGGTGCTGAACATTCTTGGTGAGTCTAGACATTCCACTCATTTAGAGACCACGGGAAGAGGCAGCACCGCCCATCCAAAAGAATAGAGAGATCGAGACGGAAAGTTTCAGTCTCCACTAGTTCAGGCTGCCTTTGGTTTTGGGTCACATACTTGAAGGCACCTTGAGTGAGGTGTTCCTGAGTGACTTAGGAGAACAGGCTCCACTGACTTTCAATGAGCATTGTGCTCCTAAGGCTTAAAGGGTATGTCTACATTGCAGTAAAAGACCTGCGGCACAGAGCATCAGACCCTGATGTGGGTTCACAGGACTTGGGCTGTGGTACTGCACAACTGCAGCATAGATGATCAGGCTTGGGCTGGAAGACAGGCTCCAAGACCCTGCGTGGGGATGGGCTTCAGAGCCAGAGCGCCAGTTTGAGCCAGAATGTCTACACTACAATTTTTAGAATTGCAGCTCAAGCCTTGTGAGCCCACGCCAGCTGCCCCAGGCTCTGAGGCTCCTTGCTGTGGGGTTTTAATCCCAGTACAGATTTACCTTTTAGGTCAGTGGTTGCCAACCTTTCAGACCTCACGGACCACTAAACTCACAATTTTGAATCCCGCGGACCACTAACATGAATTTTTTTTAAAAGGTACAAACATCTATAAAATAATGATCATAAAAGTTCCATTTTATTAATATGAAATGCACTTGTTTAATTAGAACAAAATTATTAAAGCTTGTTTAATTATAACAAAATTATTATGTGATATTTGTTGCTGCTTGTTTGAAATAAGTTTATGGATTCTTGGCTCCAATGATGTCACTGCAACACAGAGAGCCGTTTGTATTTCAAGCCAACAGCGGTACTTGTTTTTGATTGCCGTAACAGATGAGAATGTCTTTTTACACAAATAGGTTGTTGCAAATGGAATCAAAATTTTGATGGCTTTTTCACTCAGCGCTGGGTACTCACTTTTTACGGAGGGCCAAAAATGATGTCTTGATGAGGACGAGTGGAATTTAGTTTTGAGACTGTCATCAGATGATAGATCGATTAGGCTCTCTTTTTCTTTCATGCTCAAATTGCTATCTTCAATTTTCACCGAAAATGGATCCATTACCCACATATTGCCATGTCTGGGGTCCTCTTCCTTTGGGTAATAACGGCCAAAAGATTCTGTGAGCGACTGTAAGTGCTGTCGAACAATGGTTATTACCTGTCAGTTGACATCCTCCTCAAGATTCGGGAACATTTCCAGATCTTCTTCAGCCAACCGCATTTGCCACAGCAATATTTTCTTTTGAAATGCATCCATTTTACCTCGCAGTGTGAACACGTCCATAAGCTGTCCTTGCAAGGACGTGTTTAGCTCGTTTAACAGTGAAAAAATATCTGCCAGGTATGTCGACAGGTATCTGTCGGACAAGAGATCTTGGAATTTCGAATTATTTTGCTGCTGGAAGAATAACTTGACTTCTTGGCGCAGGTCGAACAATCGGGTTAGTATTTTCCCCCCCGACAGCCATCTCACCTCAGCGTGAAGAAGAAGATGAGTATATTGAGAGCCCATTTCTTCACAAAGTGCCTCAAATATTCGAGAATTGAGCGCTTTGTGCCGAATTTCATTTACAATTTTAATTACATCAGAGAGTACTTTGTGCAGTTCTGGAGACATTCTTTTCGCCGCAAGTTGCTCACGATGTATAATACAATGAGTAAACAAGATGTCTGGGTGTCCAACATCTTTCACTTTTGTAACAACTCCTGAACGATGCCCGGTCATGCTTGCGGCACCATCTGTGCATATCCCAACACATTTCTTCCATTCAATACCGTGTCTCAGGAAATAACCATTAAGTGCATCGAAAATCTCAGAGCCGGTTGTTCTACCCTGCAAGTTGAGCAAACAGAGGAGTTCTTCCTTTAGCTCTCCTTGACACTCAAACCTCACAGAACAAAGGAGAACTGCCTTGTTAGTTATGTCTGTTGATTCGTCGAGTTGAATTGAATAAAACGTTGAATTTTTCACCATTTCAATCACTTGATTTTCAATATCTTCGGCCATGTCTTCAATTCTGCGCTTCACAGTGTTAGCGGACATAGGAATTACTTTCAGTTTCTGGACAGCCTGTTTCCCCAAAACCTCTTCACAGGCTTGTAACAAGCAAGGCTTAATTAATTCTTCTCCGATCGTATACGGCTTTCTACTTTTCACGATTTGAAGTGCTATCAAATAAGAAGCCTTTACTAGGGACTTATCTTCCTAAAAATTGCAAATAATGTCCAAATTTCTCCACGGACCACTGGTTGGCAACCGCTGTTTTAGGTGATTTGGACAGTTATAGGCCAGGTGTCTTATCAGGGCATCACAAACAAGGTTACTTACCTGTAACTGTTGTTCTTCGAGATGTGTTGCTCACATCCATTCCACTATAGGTTAGGCACGCGCTGCGGGCCTGGTTGCCGGGTAGATTTTCCCCTAGCTGCAGACTGGGTGAGCAGGGAGCCCCCTGGAGTGGCGCCACTGAGGCACTCTATAAGTACCCCTGCGACACAGTCTGGCCCTCAGTTCCTTCTTTGCCGGATAAACCGACAGTGGGGAAGGAGGGTGGGTTTGGAATGGATGTGAGCAACACATCTCGAAGAACAACAGTTACAGGTAAGTAACCTTGTTTTCTTCTTCGAGTGATTGCTCACATGCATTCCACTATAGGTGACTGCAAGCAATACCTAGGAGGTGGGGTCGGGTTGACCCATTGCTGATCGTAAGACCACTGACCCAAACGCCGCATCGTCCCTGGTCTGCTGGACTATGGCGTAGTGGGCGGCGAAGGTATGGACGGAGGACCAGGTAGCCGCCCTGCAGATGTCCGTAATAGGGACTCCCTCCCGGAAGGCCGCAGAGGACGCCTGCGCTCTCGTGGAGTGTGCTGTTACTCTCTCAAGCGGCTTGTCCGCGAGTTCATAACAGGTGTGAATGCACGAGGTGATCCAGGAGGAGAGCCTTTGGGCTGAAACTGGCTGGCCCTTCATCCTCTCCGCAACTGCCACGAAAAGTTGGGTTGTTTTCCTGAATTGCTTTGTTCTATCTAAATAAAAAGCAAGAGCCCTCCTAACGTCCAACGTGTGTAATTGCTGTTCCCTTCCAGAGGTGTGTGGCTTAGGATAAAAGACTGGGAGGCAAATGTCTTGATTAACATGGAAGGGAGAGACCACCTTAGGCAGGAAGGCCGGGTGGGAACGTAGCTGCACCTTGTCCTTATGGAAGATAGTGTAGGGCGGCTCGGAGGTCAGTGCACGGATCTCTGACACTCTACGAGCCGAGGTGATAGCTACTAGGAATGCCACCTTCCAGGAAAGGTGGAGTAAGGAACACGTGGCGAGGGGCTCGAACGGGGGCATCGCGAGGCGTGAGAGCACAAGGTTGAGATCCCAAGGTGGAATGGGACGCTTGACGCTCGGATACAGCTTATCTAGACCCTTAAGGAAACGGTATACCACAGGGTCGGAGAAGACTGAGTGGTTCGACTGACCCGGATGGAAAGCCGATATGGCAGCGAGGTGGACCCGGATAGTAGAGGTAGAAAGGCCCTGATTTCTGAGGCCTAAGAGGTAGTCCAATATGCGTGGGATAGTAGCCTCACTTGGAACGATGTCATGTTGTGTGCACCAGGCAGAGAAACGGGTCCACTTGGCGGTATAGGTACTTCTGGTGGATGGTTTCCTACTACCCAGTAGGACGTTCTGTACCTCGGCTGAGCATAAGAGCTCAGGACCTCTCAGCCATGGAGTAGCCACGCTGTGAGGTGAAGGGACTGCAAGTCCGGGTGCAGGAGGCGACCGTGATCCTGGGAGATCAGGTCTGGCCACAGCGGGAGGCTGATGGGAGGGGCCCTGGACAGCCGGAGGAGGGACGCATACCAGCATTGCTTGGGCCAGGCCGGGGCTATGAGGATGACGTGTGCCCTGTCCCGCCTGATCTTCAGGATCACCTTGTGGAGAAGCGGGATCGGAGGGAACGCGTAGAACAGGTGCCCCGTCCAGGGTAGGAGAAAGGCATCTGTCAGGGATCCCCGGGAGCTGCCTCGAAAGGAGCAGAACTGGAGGCACTTCCTGATCTGTCTGGAGGCGAAGAGATCGATGTGGGGAAACCCCCACCTCAGGAAGATCAGCCGGATGACATCTGGCCGAAGGGACCACTCGTGCGTCATAAAGGATCTGCTGAGGTGGTCCGCCAGGGTGTTCTGGATTCCGGGAAGGAAGGAGGCCACCGGGTGAATAGCGTGGGCTATACAGAATTCCCACGGGAGAATCGCCCCTTGACACAGGGGGCTGGAGCGGGCCCCGCCTTGCTTGTTTATGTAGTACTGGGCTGTGGTGTTGTCTGTCAGCACCGCTACACAGTGACCCCGTAATGTGTCCCGGAACGCCTGGCACGCGAGCCGGACGGCCCTCAGCTCCCTGACATTGATGTGGAGGCAGAGGTCTGACTCCGACCAGCGGCCCTGGGTCCTGAGTTCCCCTAGGTGAGCTCCCCACCCTAGTGACGAAGCGTCCGTCACCAGGGACATGGACGGGCTGGGGGGAAGGAAGGGGACCCCTTGGCACACATTGTCCTGGTCTTCCCACCAAGCCAGAGCGGATAGGGTGGCTCTGGGGATGGAGAGGAGGGTGTCCATACTGTCCCTTCTCGGTCTGTAGGCCACCGCGAGCCACGACTGCAGTGGGCGTAGCCGTAGTCTGGCGTGCTGTATGACATGAGTGCACGATGCCATGTGACCTAGCAGACTGAGGAAGACCTTGACCGTAGTCATCGGACAGTTGCGTAGCTGTCTGATGGCCGACTGGATAGTGAGGAACCGAGGCTGGGGCAGGGATGCCCTTGCTACCGTGGAGTCTAGTAGGGCTCCTATGAACTCTATGTTCTGGGTAGGCTCCAGGGTGGACTTCTCCCTGTTGAGAAGGATTCCCAAGCGGTCGAACGTGCTGATAACGAGTCGCACGTGAGCTGACACTTGGTCCCTGGAGGTGCCTCGGATCAACCAATCGTCGAGGTACGGGTATAAGTGTACCCCGCGGCGCCGAAGGAATGCCGCTACTACCGCCATACACTTTGTGAACACCCTGGGTGCGGTGGACAGGCCGGAGGGTAGGACGGCAAACTGATAGTGTTCCCCCGCTACCAGGAAGTGGAGGTAACGTCTGTGTGAGGGTTTGATGCTCACGTGAAAGTAAGCGTCCTTCATATCGAGGGCAGCGAACCAGTCTCCCGGATCCAGAGAGGGAATGATAGTGCCCAAGGTGGCCATGCGGAACTTGAACCTGATCATGTAGGTGTTGAGTTCGCGCAGGTCCAGGATGGGCCGGAGGCCCCCTTTCGCCTTGGGGATCAGGAAGTAGCGGGAGTAGAACCCCTTCCCCCTGAACTCCTGCGGTACGGGCTCGATGGCTCCCAGTGCGAGGAGCGACCTCACCTCCTGTACGAGGAGTTGCTCGTGAGAGGGGTCCCTGAAGAGGGACGAGGAGGGTGGGTGGGTGGGAGGAGTGGAGGAGAGCTGGAGCGAATATCCCACCTCCACCGTGCGGAGGACCCACTGGTCTGATGTAATGGCCGACCATGCACGGCGGAAGTAGGACAGACGGTCTCCAAAGGGAGGATCCAGGTTTATGATTGATGAACTGCCCCCGGGCGCACCATCAAAAGTTGGGTTTGGGCCCCTGGGAAGGCTTAGAGCCTTGTTGTTTCCCGCCCTGCCTAGGCCCTTGCCGCCGGCGGTAAGGGCGGCTTCTCCTGAGGGAGGAGTCCTGGGGCGGGCGCGCAGGTGGGAAGAATTTCCTGCGTGGCGGGATGAAGGGACGCCTCTGTGGACCTGGGGTGTGCATGCCCAGGCCTTTGAGGGTTACCCCCCTGTCCTTGAGGGCCTGGAGACGGGCATCCGTATCCTCCGAGAAGAGGGACTGTCCCTCAAAGGGGAGGTCCTGGATTTTAAATTGCATGGCCGGGGCTAGGTTGGATGACGAGAGCCATGCTGCCCGGCGGAGGGCTATGCCATTGTTCGGGCCACAGAGTCGGCCGAGTCCAGGGCCGCTTGCAGGGCATGACGAGATATGTCCCTGCTTTGGAGCAATAGGGCCCTGAACTCCTGTTTGTCCTCCTGCGGGAGAGCAGTCTCAAATTTAGTAAGGGCCTCCACCGTGTCGAAATGGTGCCTACTCAGGAGTGCCTGATGGTTGGCGACTCTGAGTTGTAGGCCCCCGGAGGAATAAACTTTCCTGCCGAAGTGGTCCAACCTTTTGGCCTCTTTGGCCTTGGGGACCTGCGCCTCCTGCCCGTGGCGCTCCTTGTTATTAACAGAGTCCACCACCAGGGAGGAGGGCGTGGGGTGAACATACAAGTATTCATATCCCTTGGCTGGGACAAAATAACGCTTCTCCACCCCACGAGCAGTGGGGGAGATAGAGGCGGGGGTCTTCCAAATTGCCGCCGTGTGGAGTTTAATAGTATTAATGAACGGCACTGCCACCCATGCCGGAGTGCCCTTAGTTAACATGGTGGTGACCGGGTCGTCCACAACTGGGACCTCTTCCAAAGGCAGGTTCATGTTTTTAGCAACTGCCTGGAGGAGATGTTGGTAACTGGAGAGGTCCAAGGCGGGCGGGCTAGTTGATGAAGTGCCCGCCACTGCCTCTACCCCTACGGGGGAGGCGTAGGGACCCGGCTCCATAGGGCTACGTGTTGTGGAGGGCTGGACTGCCGATGATGGTCCTGCCAGCACGTCCACTGGACCCTCTGAGCTCACCGGGAACCCGGGTTCAGACTGGGTTTCCCGGGGCTGATCGTACCCCCATGCCGCCCACTCTGACCAAGCAGGGTTCTGGGAGACTTGGGCTGGTCCCGCCGAGCGAGGGGACCGCGTGCCGGCGGACTCTCGACGCTCCCGGTGCCGTGGGCTTCTCGACCGGTGCCGGGCGGTAAGGTGCCCATCCGAGGAGTCGTGGCTACCCGAACGGTGCCGCCTCGGGAAGTCTCGGTGCCGAGACGATGATCGGTACCGGGGGGACCTTCGGCGCCGCGACGGGGTCCGGTGCCGCTCTCTACACTCCCGGTGCCGTGGGCTTCTCGACCGGTACCGGGCGGTATGGTGCCCATCCGAGGAATCGTGGCTACCTGAACGGTGCCGCCTCGGGGAGTCTCGGTGCCGAGACGATGATCGGTACCGGGAGGACCTTCGGCGCCGCGACGGGGTTCGGTGCCGAGACGACGAGCAGTGCCGGGACGCGGAGCGGCTTGTGGAGCGACGTCTTGGACGGTCTCGGCGCCAGCAGAGGGACCGGTGCCGGGAGTGCGACCGGTGCCGAGAGTACGACCGGTGCCGAGAGTACGACCGGCCCGTACCATGGTGCCAGGACTCTGATCGGCGGCCAGAGCGCGAGTGGCGCGAACGGCCAGGAGGAGACCTTGAGCAGGGTCTCAACTCCTTGCGGCGCCGAGACTGCGACCGGAGCCGGGCGGGTGACCATTGCCGGGAGTCTGGTCGGCGCCGCGAGATCGAGCGGTGTCCATGCCCTGCCGGGCTCCGACACGCGATCTCTGCCTCGGTCATGGGCGGCCTGCCCGTCGACCGGACTTGTTGCTGCGGGGCGTCCCCGGCAAGCAACCCTCTCGCAGCAGTACACGCCTCCATCATGGAGGGAAGCTGCTGCGGAGTTGGCACCCCAAGTGGCAAGACCACTGGCACCGGACTTGACGGGGCCTCCTGCGGCGCCGGAGTCAGCGGTGCGGGTGCTGGCGGCTCTTCCTCAGGTCGGCTCCCCGGAGAAGGCTGAGGTCGCAGGACTGGTACCGACAGCTGGACGCGGTCCGGAGTGGGGCGAAGTTGAGCGCTCCTCTTCCGCTTGGTGCTGGGGGAGCGCGACCGGTGCCAAGGCTTGGCTCTCGGCGGTTTGGGTGCGGGGTCCGGTGCCGCACTCGAGTCCGGGGCCGCCTCCATCAGGACGTGCCGCAAGCGGGATTCCCTGTCTTTGCGGGTCCTGGGCTGAAGGTACTGCAGATCTAGGAAGAAACTGCCAAGTGCACTTACCAGGCACTTGAGAGGCACTTAGAGTGTGGGTCTCCCACAGGCATAGGCTTCCCACACTCTGAGTGCTTGAATCCCAGAGCCTTGAAGACAGAGGCTCCCGCAGCAGGGAAAAACCCCTGCACTTGACTATTTACACTACAAAGACTATGTAAACTAACTAACAACAACTGCTAACAACGAACAATTAAGAGAACAATCCACTAGCTAGGAGATAAGGAGAACGCTGAAAAGCAGAACTCCTCTTCCGACTACCAGCTCCAGCGGTAAAGAAGGAACTGAGGGCCAGACTGTGTCGCAGGGGTACTTATAGAGTGCCTCAGTGGCGCCACTCCAGGGGGCTCCCTGCTCACCCAGTCTGCAGCTAGGGGAAAATCTACCCGGCAACCAGGCCCGCAGCGCGTGCCTAACCTATAGTGGAATGCATGTGAGCAATCACTCGAAGAAGAAGGTGAGGTTTTCAAAGAAGTTAGGTGCCCAACCACTTTCAAATGCCCAGGCAGTTGGACACCTCACTCCCTTAAATCGCTCTCCAAATCCCAGTGCAACACACACACAATTAGCAGGAAATTTTCTTAGCATAGGTGAGAGGCTTGTGGGAGGGCGGGGTGGGGGGCATTTCAGCTATAATTCCCGCACTCAAAGGAGTTTTCCTCCTTTATATTCCTAGCTTGATGCATAAGGAGCTTGTGCTTCAAACACCACTGTGAAAGGCACATATCATCCATGTGCACCCCCTTCAAGCCAGGTGCAGCACTACAGATCCACTCTACCTTGATATCCCCAATGGGGAGGTGAATACGTTCCCCAAGCCTTTTATGTATCAAACAGCACCCTCACCACCACCCTGCTCTGAGGGGCTAATTTAGTAACCGGAAGTTCACAGAAACATAAGGAAGTCCGTCAGGCAGGCTGCTTAATGGGGGGCCGGCTCCATCTATCTGAGTGCATCTGTCCCATGCCCCAGCCCTTTACCTGCAATGCACTTCCAACTTCCCAGAGCGAGGGTCTTCCTGCTGACTGCAGCTCTTCTCCTGGCTGCACATAGCACCTTGCAGGCTGCACCTCTTGCAACTAGCCAGAATTTCCCTCCCAGGGTCTCTTTTTTCCACCTGAGAGTTCCCCTGCTCTGTTCCCTGGAGCATCTCTCTCTGAGGGCATGGTTAGACTGGCGCTTTGCAGTGCAAAAACCCTCCTGTAGCGCTATAATTTTCATCGCGAACACACTTCAAAGGGAGATTTTGCGCAATGACTCCCTGTTTAAAGCGCAAGTGTTAAACCTCCTTTTCCAGAGTGATAAGCGTTTTTGCGTTAGCCCTATTGCGCAAGGGTGGGAATGTGAACACCCATTGCGCGTTAATGAGCCTCCAGCCTCCGGCATCCTGGCCCAGAATTCCCAGTAGAGCCTCTCTGGCCAGCATTTAAAACTCTCCTGGCTCCTGCTCAGGTGACCACACGTCAGACCCTGCCCTACATTCCCCGGGAAATTTGAAAAGCCTTTTCCTGTTTACTGCAGCCAGACGTGGAGTGCTCAGGTAACCATTGTGCTTCTCCCATGTCTCCCCGTGCCATGCCTCCTCGCAATAAACGATCTCCAGCGTGGTCGGAGAATGAGGTCCTGGACCTAATCAGCTGTTGGGGGGAATCGGCAGTTCAGTCACAGCTGCGGTCTAGCCGCCGAAATTATGATACCTATGCCCTGATATCAGCTGCCATGAGGGACAGAGGGCGTGAACGGGACACTCTCCAGTGCCGTGCAAAAGTTAAGGAGCTTAGGATCGCATATTGCAAAGCCCGCGATGAGAACAGCTGCTCTGGGGCAGCTCCTGTGTTTTTCAGGTTCTACCACGCTGTGGATGCGATCCTGGGTAGGGATACAACGTGCTCTCCTGCGACCTTGGAGGATACTTCTTCCCAGACAGTTACTGAGAGGGGGGGGGGGGAGGAATGGATGCTGGAGACTCTCAGCACGGCGATTCACAGCAGGACCCAGACAGGGAGGAGTGGGATGACTCACCGATGTCACCAGTAGGGAGCCCAGGCAGTGTAATGGAACCACTGGATACATGCAGCCAGGACCTGCTCTCAAGCCCAGAGTGCACCCAGAGCGAGCCACAGCGACTGGAGACTGCAGCTGCTGTGTTTTCAACACCAATTTGCACAGGTACAGCTCACTTTTCTACGGGGGAGGGAAGACAGTTTTGAGGAGGATGGATAATAATGCATCCCTGGTTGGCTGCATAAGGAGTAGTGCATTGATGTACTCTATCACCATCCGTGAGTTCTGCAAAGGTCTCAATAAAATAGCTATTGCAGTATCACCAGTGTACGCCACTGTTGCAAGTGGGGGTGGGGCGGAAAATTGCCGCATGGTTGCAAGGTGCAAGCCACGAATGGGCCTTAGGCGGAAGCCACATCTCCTTAAAATCACCACCCTCTCTTGCCCCGTCTCCCCCGACACAGTGGTATGGAAAGGCAGGGAAACAGTGTTTGTCCAAGAGCCTTGGCATGGCCAGGGGTCACTGGTTAGTGGGTGAAATGGCTTGTTTGGACAGGGGACCTGCAAAACCAGTTCAAGGAATGCGTGGGACTCCCCAAACTGTGGCCAGCAATGGGATCTTGTGTTTTAAATCTGAAATTGTTTCTATTCCCAGCTGGGCCGTTGACAACCTCACCAGCTGCATCTGTGGCTCAAAAACTGAGCAACCTGCGATCCAAGCTGAGGAAGAGCAAAGAGGAGCTTCTGAGGCAAGTTATGGAACAGACTTTAATGGACAACTGCCGTAGGGAGGAGCGTCTGACCCGTTTGGAACTTCAGAAGGAACAGAAAAGGGAGGAGAGAGAGAGCACTCGCCAGGACCGTGCTGACAACCGCACTGACAAGCTGCTGAAAATGCTGGAGCTGCAATTACAGACCCTTCAGCAGATGGCTGCCATCCAGGTGTATCAGACCCTTGAAGGCCACCCCCCCCCCAACACTTGCCCCCCATCCATTGCCCTCCTGACCCTCTGTCTCCTCCAGGCTAGTATCAGCATCTGGATGCTTACTACCACCCACAGTTCCCACCAACCCCCATCCCTTCACCTAGCACCCCACCGATCCACAACCCTTACACACTGTACCTAACCCCTACTAACAGGCAGCAGCACACTCCCCAGAATGGGTTGGGTGAGTACACCAATTCGGAGGGCCGTGGAGATTAGGAGTCCAGGACACACAACACTGTAAAATGTCCCCTTTCAAACCCCAAGATCACACCACTTCCACCCTTGATCATATTTCACACCCCTCACTACCCAAAACCAGTTTAACACCCTCCACACACCCCCACACCTGTTTCACACCCTTCCCCCCAAAGTACCAGTTTCAAAACGACTTCCTCACACACCAGAAGATGTATTGTTTTTCAACTTTTATTGCTGATTATTAGAAAGCAGTTCAATAAATGAATTCATTTTTAATAAATTGGTTTCTGTATTCGGTGCACTCGTGATTAATAGGTACATAATGGCGACCACCTTCTCTGATTTCCGGATTACTAGCATGCAAGCTCCCTCCCTCGCTCCCTCCCACCCACCCTCTGCAATTCCCATTAGAACTCGCTTTCAGCCTCAAAATGCTCCCTCAAGGCTTCCCTGATCCTTGTACCCTCACGCTGGACCTCCCTAATAGCCCTGCTCTCTGGCTGTGCATAGTTGGCCTCCATTCGCTGAACCTCTGAGGTCCATGCCGCAGTGAAGGCTTCGCCCTTCCGCTCACAGAGATTGTGTAGGGTACAGCACGCGGAAATAACCGCGGATACACTTCCCTCAGCCAAGTCTATCTTGCCATAAAGGCACCTCCACCTGGCTTTAAGACGCCCAAAGGCCCTTTCCACAGTCATTCGACAGCGGCTCAGCCTGTAGTTGAACCTTTCCTGGCTGCTGTCCAGGCTCCCCGTGTAGGGTTTCATGAGCCAAGGCATCAGAGGGTAAGCGGGGTCGCCAAGAATCACAATGGGCATTTCCACTTCCCTCATGGGGAACCTGTGGTCTGGGAAAAAAGTGCCTTCTTGTTGCGGAAGATGCGTGCGTCATGCACCTTTCCCGACCAGCCTGCATTAATGTCAGTGAACCGCCCACGGTGATCCACAAGCGCCTGAAGAACCATGGAGAAGTACCCCTTTCGATTAATGTACTGGTCAGCTAGGTGTTCGGGGGCCAGAATAGGGATATGGGTCCCATCGATGGCCCCTCCACAGTTAGGGAACCCCATCTGCTCGAAGCCAGCCACAATCTCACGTACGTCACCAAGGGTCACGAGTTTCCGTCGCAGAAGGCGATTAATGGCCTTGCACACTTCCATTAGCACGACTCCAACGGTCGACTTCCCCACCCCAAAGTGGTTGGCCACCGATCGGTAGTTCTCTGGGGTGGCTAGCTTCCACACTGCTATAGCCACCCGCTTCTCCACAGGGATGGGAGCTCTCAATCTGGTGTCCTGGCACTGCAGGGCGGGGGTGAGTTCAGCACACAGCCCCATGAAAGTGGCTTTTCTCATGTGAAAGTTCTGCAGCCACTGCTCATCGTCCCACACTTGAAAGACGATGCGATCCCACCAGTCAGTGCTCGTTTCCAGTGCCCAGAAGCGGCAGCAATGAGCAGGTTACTGTCCATACTCGGCTCTATTTCTAGTTCCTGTTCAGAGTCATCGCTACTGTCCATTTCCATTTCCATTTCAAGAATATACTCTGCCACGCAGAGAGTTGTGCTGGCAACAGTCGCCAGCATGCTCCGCAGCACTTCACGATCCATTACAGCACAGGGAAAACGGGCAAGGCAGCCTTGAGAAATGCAGAACCTGTTGAGAACCGGTGCCAGAGTTGGTCAGAAAATGAAAGGATTGATGGGGTATAAAAGAAAGGATCACGAGAGTTCTAACCAGATGCAGAATGGCTGCAAAAAACGCCCCCTTCCCCACAAGGCAGTGAGCCAGATTTATGAAGAGGTGCTCTGTGGGATACCTGCCCTATCCCGCAACTGCTACTGACGCTAGAAGCGTGACAAATGTATCCATTTGTTTGCGCTACAAGGTTTCAATTTGTACGGTCTGTAGCGCGATACCTATTGTGCTACATTGGGAAGCGCTATAAATAAACACACAAAAATCTTCAATCTAACCATACCCTAAGAGATCCCTCTTGTTAGGAGCAGCTTCTCTTTCATCCCGACCCAGGTGCTCAAGAGTCAGTGAGCTGCCAACCAGCCACCTGGGCAGTTCATTGGTGCTCCAGCCAGTGCTCCAGGGCCACCAGTCCATGTCATGAAACAAAAGAGACAATTATTGCAAAACAGGGTGAGTCTCCAAAGCAGGGATTTAATGGGCAGCTTGTCAGTTACAAGATCTTTCTCCGCCCAGGTTTCGTCACCATCCCTTTCTTATGGACAGGCTCCATGGTTTTGTTATTCATCATCTCTGGAAAAAATGGTATTTTTAAATATTTCCCCTTCCATCCCCCAAAGTGGAGAATGAAAACCTGCCTTGCCCCAAATACAAGCTGTAACAAGGATATCGTCCAACTAGTTTGGTGGCAGAACTTCCAACAGCCAATGCAGAGCCCTGGGTATCTTTGCAATCAGACCTCTGGGCATGCACGCCATACCTGGGAGGCAGGCCATTTAGATACACTGTAGAAGAATCCTATGTGCTGAAGCAATCAGGCCCAGATTCATGAAGGTGATTAAACAGATGCATGTTAGCATGAGAGTTGTCCCTTCTGACTTCAATAGGATTACTCATGTTTCAATGCTGTTCTGAACAGGGACCTTGGAGAGCAGGGGCTTGTGTCTTAGTTACAAGTCTCTTTTAGTTGCCTTCCTGCTCACACAAATGAAACTAGCAGTAAAGAGGAGGGCCTGTGCTCTCAGGGACAGCTCCCCAAAAATCTCAGTGGACTTCAGACAAACCAGGAGGTACAGACGCTTGTAATCCAAAACGAAGATTGGGGGTGGGGAAGAGGTTCATGTTGGGCCTTCTAGCTGTGGCATATGTATGTTTTCTGTAGCCCATACTTTAAAATTCCAACATGGTGGCCTGCCTGTGGGGGCAGCTGCTGTTTGCTTTGATGCAGCATGTTACAGAAAACACAGTGCTCACTCACATTTTATTCTTGTTCTTTCATGCATTGCTGTTTCCCTCACCTAAAAATCAATGCTATTCAGGTTGTTGGTTTTCTCTGAGTATGGAGAAACTTAACAGCCTTAATGTTGTCTCTCCACTGTGGAGATTATTCTTCAGTTGCTTGAACAGACATCATTTGTCTCTCAAAGGGACATTCTCATGAGTGGCAGTTTCATTACCTGCTAAACCCACGGTTGTGAGTTCAATCCTTGTGGGGGCCATTTAGGGATATAGGGCAAAAACCTGTTGGATGATTTAATTAGGGATTGGTCCTGCTTTGAGTAGGGGGTTGGACTACATCAACCGTTCTCAAACTATTGAGAACCGCGACCCTTTTTAGCTTTGTTCTTTAGCACAGCAAACCCCTGTATTTCCACCCAAAGCCGCCGAATTGATTACTTCCGCATTCGGTGGCTATTTTCGGCAGACATGCCGAGCATTCCCGAAAGAGCTCGGCATGTCCACCAAAAAACACCGAATGCGGAAGTAATCTATTGGGCGGCTTTTCTGCAGCGGCAGGAGTGCCCCCCCTTTGAGAACCGCTGGACTAGATGATCTCCTGAGCTCCCTTCCAACCCTGAGATTCTATAAAACTTGAAATTGACAGCACCACCTTTCTGTCTAAAAAGGCTGTACCTATTACACTTCCAAAAAAATACATAAGATTCTGATAATCGGGAGAAGTTGTTGGGGAAAAACAGATTCTTTCGTAATGAGTGCATAGGGATTCAGATCTCTCAACATCCGTTCCCCACTATCTTAGAGATATACACCATTGGTTCTCAAAGTGGGGGTTGTGACCCCTTGAGGGGTCACGGCCCGCTTTTGTGGGGGTTGCGAGCCCCAACCCCCATGGCAGGCTGCCAGCTCCAGCTCTGACCCCCATGGCGGGTGACTCGGCCCCTGCAGCGGGCTGCTGCTCCAGCCCCAATCCCCGGGGCAGAGTGGCGGGGCGGCAAGCCCTGACCCCGGAGTGCGGCGGTGGGGCTGCAAGCTCTGACCCCAGAGTGGGGCAGCGAGCCCTGACCCGAGTGGGGCAGTGGGGCTGCAAGCCCTAAGCCCTGACCCTGGGGTATAGCGGCGGGGTGGCGAGCCCTGACCCTTGGGCGGAGCAGCGAGTCCCAACCCCAGGGTGGAGCGGTGGGGCTGTGAGCCCTGACCCTGGGGCAAAGCGGCAAGCCCCGACTCCAGGCTGGAGCAGCAGGGCTGCAAGCCCTGAGACCTGACTCCAAGGTGGAGCAGCAAGGCGGCGGGGCTGCACGCTCCAACCCAGAGTGGAGGGGCTGTGAGCCCCGAGCCCCAACCCCAGGGCAGAGCTGTGAGCCAGGAGCCCCAACCCTCGACTCTGGTGCTGGCAGGTTACTGTGAGCCTGAGCCCCAAGCTGAGCCCTGACCCCAAACCCTGTGCTGTGAGCCTGAGCCCCAACTCCAATCCCTGCACCAGGCTATGAACCCTGACCCTGGATTGCTTCAGGTCATTAATTACTGTCAAGTATTAAAATAAAAAATAAGTTTTCCACTTATATTTAATTTTGTAAATGTTTCAGTCAATTTAAAAGCAGTGACAAAATTCTTTTAAAGCAATCGGGTTTAAATTTACTATTTAACAGTGTTAAATATCAAAAATGTGTTTTTAATTTCTAATGGGGGGTCGCACTCAGAAGCTTGGTGTTCAAAAGGGGTCGCCAATACAAAAAGTTTGAGAACCACTGATATACACTGTAGAGTGAGAAGGCAGCATCCCTTTGTCAATATTTATTTTTTTATTAAAATATTGTTATACCAAGTGGAATGCTACAGCAATCTCAGTATAGGGCAGCATAACAAAACAGCCAGGTTTACATTTAAATACTTAAGATAACTTAAAACGCACAAACAAAAAAAACCTCATTGTCTTTGGCAGAAAAAAGTTCACAGCACAAAAAATACTTAAAGAAATACCAATATTAATATAAAATATATTAAGTTGTTTTTTCTCTTTCATAGTTTTTGTTTTGCACTTTGTAAACAATGCACCAGAACCAAACATTTTCTACATGTCTGGGGGAGAAAATAAAAAATGCAGTTGTCCAGCAAATGCACAGATGTTTAAAGTATATATTTATATACGGAAGGCCAAGGGAAGAAAGCATTGGAGTTCAGTGGATGAAGAATCTCAATTAAAATCAGAACTGGCTACTGTCAAAAGCCAGCTGTCAGTAGACAAAGGGGTTTATGAGAACTGTGAATAAGAGAGTGAGTATATCTTGGTGCAGTTCCAGGGAGGGGGGAAATCAACTCCTTCACAACAAAATCAGACATACTTGTTTCAAGTTGGGAGTGTTTTTTCATCTCCACTTTCATTCCCCTCACCCATCCCTAACTCCCTTGTTTATTTTTTTGCATAAAAACAAGCTCCCTTCAGCTGAAACATACACAGTGCTTCTGGTATTTATCAAGGCTCCCCTCCTGCAATTCTTTACCCTCTCAAGCATTGTGTTTGCTACATGGCTGTGAATGGTGCTACTGAACCACGCAAGTCATGAGAGTCAGAGTCAGGGGTTCAGGCAGCCTCACTTAGCTCTTCTGATCTACATCATCTGAGGATCTGCCCCTTCCCTAAATGAGAGCAGCTCAGGAGCTCAAACACATACCCAGCCACCCACCGACATCTAGCATGTGGCTGGTATTGAAACAAACAGAAGGGAAATTCCAGTTGGAGGAATCATGGGAAAGAGCCCCAAAGGAAATGGACTCTGACGGCCACCAATGAGGGATATTTAACTCTGGACGCAAACAGGATATGAAATGGGAGGAAGAGAACACACACAGGCATAGAGAGCCAAGCGAGGGAGGGTGAACAGCTAAGGGATGAGAAAGGTTCCACAGAGAGCAGGAGAGGGGGCAGGAGGGACAAAGGCCATGGCAGGGAGGAAGTTGAAATGATAAATACAGGGTTTGCGTTTGTTTACAAAACAGGGAGTTATTTACAGAGCCTGTCCTGCCCCCTCCCTCACCTCCTCACACCCCTGATGGGCTGCAACCTGCCAGCACTGCAGCCTCCCCAGGAGAAGTGCCTCTGGGGACCAGCCACTGGGCACCAGCTGGCTCTCCAAAATCGCCTTCAGCCAAAGCATTTCCAGTCCTCTCAACATGAGGGGAAAAGGGGGTTGTGAGGCCTGGGGAAGGGCAGGAATTCTGGCCACATCAGCACAATACAAAAGCTACTCCTGGCAGCTTGACCTTGGAGAGCAGGTACCAACGGGGTGTCCAATGAAACAGGCCCAAGAGTCCTTCCAAGATCAGTTTCTAGCAATGCACAGCATGCCGCCCTCCTCCAGGTCATGGATGGGGAGCAGGGGAGAGCTCCATGCCTCTTCACTTCCGGACCCTCCTTCCTTCTTTCCTGGGACACACCAGTGGCAAAGGGAACTTGGGACAGTACTTCCCAAGCACAGGTGCACTGCACAAGGGCTGGCCCAACGGGGCGGATGGAGCAGGTAGCCAATGAGCGCTGCTGCGCTGGAAAGTGGGCGAGATAAATGGCAGCTGATGGATGCAAACCGTAGTGGCAGCTTCCCTCCTAGCCTTCACTGTGCGGCTCTGCTGCATGCTCTCCTGCAGTCCTGCCCCCAAACTCCTTTTGTCCAAGAACTCTCCATGCCATGAGCCCAGTCAGGCCCCCGGTAACCAATCGGCTCCTGAGTTAGCAGATCTCTCATCCGACCAGGCCATTGCGCAGGGACAGAGAGGATGGTGGGCACCTGCCCGTCCTCAGATCAGGATTTCCACCATGTCTGACAGGCTGATGGTCCTGACCGCAGACAGGGTCTCTGCAAGGAAACAAACCACCTCTAGATGGTGAGCGCTCTCTAGCCGGGACTGGTTCCTGCTTTTATGTCTGCAGCACCTGGCATAATGGAGCCCTCATGCGCCCCATGGAAACGCAAACATTTACAGCAGGGCCATTAGATTTACTTAAATCCATAATGAATAAATAAGAGCTTGGGCCCACGCACTCCCTCTGGGGACACAACCATCAGCAGCAGTTAATGCAAACCAAATGGCATGTCAGAGCCAACCAGCTCCCTGCCCTCCCTCGAACCCCGCCCCCTCGCACTGCCAAAGGGAGAGCGCCTGGCTCCTGGCTTTCCACTGGCTGCAGGGCCTGGGGCAGGGGGATTCTTCTTGCGTTTGTGGTTTTCTCTTCAGATGGTAAAGCCCAGACAGAACACTGCACAATTAGCTACGGGGGGAAGAGCCTCTCCGATTCCTCCCTCCTGACTCTAAAACCATTAGCAGAAAAACCAGATTCTCCCACCAAAGGGCAGGTGGGTGTGCTAGCCTATGGCCTGCTGATAAGCTGGGCTTTCCTTCAGATCTGCAGGCCCAGATCACAGCCCAAAAGAGTCAGTGAGAGAAAAAACCTTCAAGACAGTCTCTTTCCTCTCCCTTCCTTCTTCTCTTTCCTCTGGTCTTTCCCACACTCTTTCCTGGTCTACGCCCCGCCTAGCCCTGCAGCATTTCATCCCCACTGTGTATCTCACACTCAGGATTAGTCACTCTGGCAGGAGGCAGGCAGGGTGGAGTAACCAGCTCCTTGCTCACCCCTCAGCTATGCAGGGCTTCTACGGCACCCCTGGCAGAGGGAAGGGAGGTCTCTGGGTTCACGCTGGGCACAGCCTTGCAGGGATTCTGCAAACACATATTTGCCAGGGCAGCGGGGCAGGCAGGACTTACCCACGGAGTGCGCCAGGCTGCTGTCGAGCTGGGCACCAGGCCCCTCGCCCAGACCGCCGAGACTGCTCTCAGGCACGCCATCCGTCTGGGTGCTCCCATCTTTGCTGCCACGTTTGGAATGGAAGGGGAGAGGGCTGGGCATCTCCTCCACTGGGACTTTGCCTGCTGGAGAGAGAGCACCTTTAGATTTTAAATACTGAGGCGAACTTGATTGGCTCTGAGCTCTTACTGGCTTTAAGGAGCCAGGCCTGACCTGACTGGCAGCCAATCAGAGGGCTCCATTTCTGTGCTATGTTCCGAGGTGTTCTTTGATGGCCATTGCGATCAGGGTGCATGTCAGGGAGACCCCTCTCCCACCAGAAAACACCCCCACTCAGTGCAGCTGAATGCCAAAGGATGGAAACATTGGAGGAAACACAGGAAAGGGAGCTTTCAAGCGGGGCTTCAATGCGAACTGAAGGGGCAAGTACCCTGTGACTCCCTCCCCACAGGTGAGACTCCTCTTACCTGGACTCCCTCCGGAAGGGCCCTCGACCAACCGTTCACTGTGGGTGGCCCCTTGCCAATTCTGAGCCCCAGCAGCAGCAAAGATGGATGGCACAGACTTGGCTGGCCGAAGGGAGCCCTGCAGCATCTTGCTGGGATCCTTCCGCGAGCGCTGTTGCAGAATTTTGATGACTGCATCCTTCTCCAATATTTGGGCATGAAGTGCTTTTAACCTGGGGAACGCAAGAGCAAGGCACAAAGTGAGAGAGATGTTGGAGATTTTATTCCAGAGGGTGAGAGACACTTCAGCAACTACTTCATCACATGGTGTTCCCTTAGCATCAGAGACACGGAAACCTCGCTCTGTCAATGCACATGGCAAGGACACCTATTTCCCATCCTATTGGGATCCAGGAAGGAAGTGGGTGGGCGGAAGCCCGCCCAATGCTAAAGGACCTCCCCATACCAATTTCCCATGGCTGCTGATTGGCCAATTGGGAAGCCAGTTTCTAAATGCTCAATGACACGAGTGACATAAAAATCCCAAGACTGACGATAATGGAAGGCCAACAACAAACATGCGCTGTAAAACCACATGCAGGACCTACCTGTTCTCCATCTCCTGGTGCTTGTGATTGGCCAAGAGGAGATCCTCGTCAAAGCTGTTATTGGGGGAATGACGTGGGGAGTGGTTGATGATAGTCGTGTCCCGCTGCGCAGCAGCGGTGGCAGCCGCATCCATGGCAAACTGCCTCATGGTGCATTCCTCCAGGTACTTCTGTTCCCACTTGGTCATGTCCGCCTCCAGGGCTAGGATCTTTTCTTCCTTCTCTCTCAACTGTTCAGCCAGCACGTGGGCACTCTGCTCCGGGGATGCTCCGGTTGGGGCTCCCACCTGTCTCTGCATTAGCACAGGAAAAATGACACATGGCATGAGACTGTGAATCATGAAGAGAAAGGTCCCTTGAGCACAATGATCAGAGATGGGCCCAACCTGCACAGTGTGGACCCAAAGCCAGATTTCTCCAAAGTCTTGAGGATACTTGGATTGGGCTGCTCTCTAGCCATTACTCTGTGCCCCATCCTCAGCAGTCTGGCACCCCTGGGCCTTGCCTGCCTTGCAGTGCCACAGCTGGCAGTGCTGGTGCCGCAAGGGAACTGGTGCCACCAGCGTTCTGAACAACTGTCTCACTAGCTCTGCTTCGCTGCTGGCCTCGCCCCTGGGCCTGACCTCCTCCTCACCTGCTGAGCCCGCAGCATCTTCAACTCCTGCTCGAGGCGGGTGCGGAGACGCAGTTCCAGCTGCTCACGCTTCTCGCAGGCGGCCTGGAGCTGGCCCAGGGCCTGCTGCAGCCTCTCCACCTTCTCCACATACGCTCGCTTCCTCCTCAGCTCGTCCTCAGTCCTAGCGGCCCGTGTCTGGGCGTTGCTCAGTGCCTGCTCCAGTAGCTCCGCCCGCCGCCGCCGGTCCTCATTGGTGCTGCGCAGCCGTGAAATCTCCTGTTCCAGCTTCTCTTTCTCCTGCTGGTGCTCATAGCCTGGGAAAGGCACAAGGCGCAAGAACGTTAGTTGATGGTTGTAGCTGCTCCATCCGCTCAGGACATTCCCAGCCGCAGTCATTTCATTCCAGCGCATATCGGAGAGACTCCACTCAAAGCTACCGTGTTAGGATTCTGGCTTCAGATATGAGGGGCAATTGTCATAAGAAAATCTAAATGTCTGCTCTGAAAATATCTGCCCAGGAAGGAGTCGCTTGTTCCTCCCCAGCTGATGCAAATGGGCTCCCAGTCTCTCTCCCACTGAGATGTCTGTGTTGCCAGTGCCAGGGGTGGGGAGGGAAGGGTCGTACCATTAGTGCCACATGCTATATGTGGGGCCATATTGGGCCACTGCCAGGAATCAGCTGCCACGGTAAAGGGCAAGAAAGAAGAAAATTCCTTAAAGGCTCAGTTTTCACAATGCTTCTTAGTCCTACTCTACCACTCTTGCTATTGCAGCCCTAGGCCCCATACAGCTCTGCAAGGCATTGCTTTGCAAGGCAGCCCTCTCCTGCCTTGTAACACCATCGCAGGAGAATCTCAGACAAATCCCGATCCAAATGGGTGCCACTCCACTGACTGCAATGGACTTTCATCCATTCATCCCAGCGGAGGACTGGCCCGTAATCTCCCAAAGCAGCCACACCAGTGATGGCTTCTCCATGGGCATTAAATCGCGACCGCTCAGAAGTCCAAGGGAAAGAGTCGTAGTTAAAGACATATTAACGGCACCTTTGACAAAGGCTACATCCACAGGAGAAACGGGCCTAATACCCAGGGTAGTGCAAGGCTATCAAAGGACTCAATCCCTGTCTCCGCCTGCAGGAAAAGCTTTCACCTCCAGGGCTGCACAAACTCCCCTCCTGAACTGGCTCAGTTCCACCAGTACAACATCCCTGGATGGACGAGGCCTAACCTGAAGGGGCTCAGCTGCTTTCAGGGAAGGGAAGGCAGGTGGGAACAATGCTGTGCCCCCTTCCCCCTCCTTTAGGTTTTTGTGGGCATTTTGCTGCCAGCCGTGGAAGTGGATTCAAGCCAGGAAGAGACTGTCCTGCCCATTCCCAGCCTGGGGCAAAAACGTTTTCTCCTTAAAAAAAGAAAAAATCCAATGCGAGAGAGAAAGGGCTCTAGCCTAGGTCTGGGATTTGGAGGGGCGGGAGTGCAGACTTCGTGCTGGAACAGCCGGAACAGCCGCTGGAATGCAAAGAATCCAGGTCACACTGATGGCTGCTGTGATTAATGGCTCTGGTTTGAGTGCCAAGAACAGCTTAGCTCTCCCTGGGGAATGGCAAAACCTTCCAAGAGAGGATCCACCTCCTCTCCTATCTTAAAGGGACCTTACCCTTCCTTCCTCTCTCCCTCCCAACACACCCACCCTGAAAGCATGCCAACGTGCTCTGACCCACCGAGGGCAATGCACAGCAGGGCTGGTGGTGCAGCAAGCTGTGCAGGCACATCTGCACAGCTCCGCACAGCACCTTCACTGTGACCAAGCATTCCCCCGGGACTTACTTTGTGCAAGCAGTTTCGCCACGGTCCCCTGGCTGCCTTCTGGGTTCTCCTGCTGCTTGTTGGCCAGCTGTTTGTTTGCAGATTCCAACCGTTCTGTTTCAGATTAAATATACAGAGATAGAATTTTTAGAATTTAATTGACTGGGAACAGCCTGGTTCTTGGAAAATACTGGTGGTATTAGACACCCATCTTGAAACTGAGCCTCCCTGAAATACTCCTGATGTACCAGGAAACATGTTAGGAGACAGCTTGCTGGGGATCGGTCACCAGAAATGAGGGTCACAAGACTGGAACCAACAAGGGGTAGTCAGAACAGAACCAGGTTTGACAACATGAGGCCAAGTGTCTACACTGAGCAGGGGCTGACATAGCGGAGATGGACAACCGCTCAAGTGGCTTATGTGGAGCACCAATGTGGGGAGGCTCAGCCCAGAGCACAGAATATTTCTAATAACAATTATCTTCTCTCGAGATGCATGACACAACCCAAAAAGGAGAGCACCCAAAAATTGCCCTTTCCACTCTCCCTAGCCCCAGTCTTGTGCTGTCCACAGTTTCTTACCTTTCAGATCCCGGTTGAAATCCTGAAGCCGCCGCATCTCCCCATCCTTCTTGTTCCTCATGGTTTTCTCCAATGCTTCTCGCTTAGAAGATGCCTTCATCAGGTTTTCGTAGTCCTCAGAGATTCGCTGAATCTCAGTTTCCAGCTGGGGGGGTGGGGGGGGGGGGAGAAACAACAGGCTGAAGTGAAACATTCTTCGGATGGGGAAAAGACCAGATATTTTCCATGTGAGGTGCATTGCAGAAGCAACACCACAAACCAACATGGCGGCAGTGTTTGTCACCAGTAAAGGGCTGGGTTTAAGTCCCACACTAGGAGACTAGGGACGAGTCTGGTGGTCTCATCCTGCTCCTTTCTTGTGCACAACACACCACTCGTGGGCCGTGCTCAGCCAAGGTTCTAACACTGGATGAATGGCAGGAGCCTTACAAGTCAGAACTGAGGTGCAAACAAGCAGCTTGCTCGCAACCCATTTGCACTTGCCTGCCCCACACCAGCACTCTTAGTCCGTGAGCATTACACACACTGATAGGAGAACAACATACACCTTCTCACCACCTCACTCAAACGGCAAACAACCCCACACCAGCAGGCGCCACCTACAAATGGCTTAGCAGGGCACCACTAGACTCTACAATGATATGCATAACTGTACCCATCCTGCAGTGCTGCTTTCCCATTTGCCTCCTGAGTGGCCACTCGAAAGGCCCATTTGTTTTAAGTCCACCTCAACGACACCAGGCTCTTTGGAGACTTTGGGCCTGGGTTTAATTTAAGAGGCACCAGTCATCGTCAAATATAAAACTCCCTAAGCTTCTCCTCCTTCCCCAGCTTCCCACAGAGAAGCACTTGATTTTTCCTTCCTGGGACCCTTGGATGTTCCACCTCTTCCTTGGTAAGGAGATAGCTCTGCGTCTCTCCACCCCGAGGTTGCCCTCTTGAAGCGTCTCCTCTTGCAGGACCAACCCTTTCATTCTTAGTGGTGGGATAGCTGCTTCAAGCGCATGGCGAGTGAAAGGGGTGCCATGGGGCGGGGATGTTGAAGCACTCTGATAAAGCTTCCTGGTACACAGTCCCTCCTATTCCTGGCTGGCTCTGGCTCCTTAGTGTGCTCTTCCCTTTGGCCATGTGGAAAGGGCAAGTCCTTATGTCTGTAACACTAAGGGATCAGAGACTCTCGTGGGTCTGTCTTACTGCAATGAACCTGATAGGTGATTCTGTGAAGCTGTGCACACATCTGTCTGGATTACGAAACAAGCTATACTGGAGAAGTTCTGCCATCTCTCGCCATGCTATCTCCACTCTTCCTCTCGTTGCTGCTTCATCCTGCCTAGCGGGCTCCGGGCCTCCTCCCTAGCTCCAGCACTTGCCTCTGTCTCCCCACCTTCACAAGCCTGGCACATACCCCTCCCAATGGCCCGTTTGTTCGAAGGGGAGAGGCTTTCCCCGTGGCTGTGCCTGGGCTGGAACAGGCCTCCCCTTGTATGTCTCTGCACAAAGGGCTTTCTGTGGCGGCCCAGCACAGACCCCAAGGGGAGGGACAACCAGAGAGGGCCCAACTGTTAACAGAGACGGTGAATGGACTCTTTTTTATCCACCCAACAACTGCCTTGGCTGAGGACCTGTTGTGCTGTGTGCTTCTGAGCCACAGCTGTTCAGAAGGATGGCAAGAGGAGAGAACTGTGACAGGGAAAGAGATTAAACATATGAAAGGGGATGAATTTTCTCAACAGCTGTCTGCTCTTTCTCTAGGCAAGAAACAAAACAAAACTCCATCCAGAGAATGAAGCCAGGACCAGGAGAAGCTCGGCTGACAAGTGAGGTGTAGCGTGAACGCAAGTGAAGGACAGGCAGGCACTGAGCAAGCTGCAGATGATACTAAACTGCTCAAGATAGTTAAGACCAAAACAGATGGTGAAGAACTTCAAAAAGATCTCACAAAACTAAGTGACTGGGCAACAAATTGGCAAATGAAATTTAATGTGGATAAATGTAAAGTAATGCACATTGGAAAAAATAACCCCTACCATACATACAATCTGATGGGGGCTAATTTAGCTACAACTAATCAGGAAAAAGATGTTGGAGTCATTGTGGATAGTTCTCTAAAGACATCCACGGCAGTCAAAAAAAGCAAACAGGATGTTAGGAATCATTTAAAAAAGGATAGAGAATAAGATGGAGAACATCTTATTGCCCTTATATAAATCCATGGTGCGCCCATATCTTGAATACTGCGCACAGATGTGGTCTCCTCAACTCAAAAAAGATATAGTGGCATTAGAAAAGGTTCAGAGAAGGGCAACTAAAATGATTGGGGGGTTGGAACAGGTCCCATATGAAGAGAGATTAAAGAGTCTAGGGCTTTTCAGCTTGGAAAAGACAAATAAAACAAATAAAAGGAAGTTCTTCTTCACACAGCACATAGTCAACTTGTGGAACTCCTTGCCTGAGGAGGCTGTGAAGGCTAGGACTATAACAGGGTTTAAAAGAGACCTGGATAAATTCATGGAGGGTAAGTCCATTAATGGTGATTAGTCAGGATAGGTAAGGAATGGTGTCCCTAGCCTCTGTTTGTTAGAGGGTGGTGATGGATGGCAGGAGAGAGATCACTTAATCATTGCCGGTTAGGTTCACTCACTCCAGGGCACCTGACATTGGCCACTGTCGGTAAACAGGATACTGGGCTGGATGGACCTTTGGTCTGACCGAGTACAGCTGTTCTTATGTTCCTCTAGAGCCCTCTCCAGGCTTTTCTATCCTGACCTGTGTAACTACCTTGCTGTTTGGTTCCTGGCCTCCTCCTCTGCCAATGCACCTCAATCCTGACAAAAGCGGAATGATGTGTGCATTGTCTCTTTAAATCCAGCACACAGAGCTAGGCAGAAAGGGGCTGGTGGAGGTCCTAGAGAAAAGCTTCGCAGTGAAGCAGACACAGTCACCTCAGGGCTAACCCTATGATAAAGCTCCTTGTTCAGCATTTGCAGAAAGCGAACCTACAGTTCCCGGACACGAACTGACAGACTGCCTACCAGGCTGGGTCATAGCAGATGAAAAGCAGCCAATGAAATGAAAGCATCCCAGTCCCATTTCCAATAAAACATTGGTAACATGCAAACCTGCTGCTCCTGGCAGCCCTGCCCCCTGCCGGGGTCCTAAGCCTGCCTGTGTGTTGCCCCAAGGCCCACATGCTCACAGGTATCCAGTGGGAGTTAGGGGCCTGCGTACCTTTGAGGAGCTGAGCCCTCATGCTTTGATTGGAAAACCCGGTTGGGTGCCGGCTCCACATATTTACCTTCTGAATCCGGCTCGCTTTTTCGCTGCAGCTCTCAAGCTCCCTCCGCAGCTTTTCATTCCCCCTCTGGAGCTTCTCCCTCTCCCTCAGCAGCTTTTCGTTCTCCCTCAGCACTGTCTCCATCTGGGCCAAGTGGCTGCTGGCCGATGCGGCCTGGGCTGTCATCAGAGCCTCCATCCCTGCTGGAGTAAGGGAGCCCAGCGGACCGTGACACAGGGCAGCCGGCTGGGGCAGGAAAGCCTGGGGCATATGGGCCTGCATCACCCTAAGAGAAGTCACAAAAATGCAACAGAGACACTCAATCGCATTGTTCTGTGCCTGCCAGGACACATTGTAAATCAAGGATGGAGATGGAGTGATGGGCGTGGCTGGGATGGCAGGCCACTGAGTGGCTTCTGGCAATATTCAATCCCCAGCAGACCTCACACCAATATTCCTGTCTCCTTGAACCTCTGGGGCAGGGATTGTCTTTTTGTTCTAGGTTTGTACAGCACCCAGGGCCATGGAGTTCTGGTACCATAATCAGGGCTCGTGGGCACCATGGGAACACAAACAAATCATACCTCTGTCAACAGAGCTCCCGGGAGGAGGTTTTCATCTCCCCATTTTAAATATTTACTTGACCCTTAAGGGGAAAAACATAGCCCGGGAATGTCAGAAATCTTTGAGGCCTCCCACTCTGGGATGAGTGGCACCATCTCATTTAGGGCTGTAGCACATGCAGCCACGCTTATATGGAACCCTTACAATATATTCATAGGGCAATCTTTAACAATCTCCCAGTGCATCTTTCAGACAGATCATGGCATGGCTGTTTTTCAAAGTATAGATTCCATGGCAGTTAGCACCACTTCTCGGCTACAAAACACAATGTCAAAACCACTCAGCATCGGTCTAACTCTGCTCTCACTGAAATAAGTGATAAAACTGCCATCAGCTTCAATGGAAGCAGATCTAGGCCAGCGCTGAATGCTTTTGCAGATCCCATCTACTATATTTGGAAAGATGCGCCTTTTCACCTCACTCACCTGTCAGAGAGCTTATGTAAAATTTTCAAAAGCCCTTACATCACTGAGGAGCCTAATTCCTATTTTAAAAAATGATTTAGACACTAGGACCAGATTTTAAAGGGATTTAGGCACCTAAAGATGCAGATTAGTGCCTAGTGAGATTTTCAATAGCATCTCTATGCCAAACTTCCACTGATTTCGAGACACAGTGGCTTTCAGTGCAAAGCCACTTTTGAAAATGGGACCTAGTCACCTAGCTCCTTTTTTAAAATTTACCCTTTATTTCTAATCCTTGTTTAAAAAGAAACTTTTTAAAGTTTCTTTTTAAACACCATCACGCCAGTGCTTAAGAACACAATGAGAATACACTTATCAGGGACAGTCAAGCATAGTGAAATGTTACCACAGAACTGCCCCCTCTCTTATCAAGCTCCCCAAGGAAATGCCTATTTCCCTAAGCAGCAGAGCCAATTACAAGTTTTTCCACTTGCTCAAAGTTCCATAGGCTGAAGAACCATGGGGGCAGTGATCACTTTTAATCAGTGATCCTGTACTAATTAGTATGGCTGCTGCCAGAGCAGTCCAGAGCTTGGTCACACCACCACTGAAATTTGACCTGAAATGGTGAGAACAGGGGAGTCTGAGGCTCCGCACCGGCTGAGGGAGATCCTGGTTGCCTACAGGGGGAGAGAAAAGCGGGGACCTGAGCTTGTCCTACCCCCTAAGAAATATCTGACTTGGCACCACTGCCTCAAGGTGGTCCCTTACTAAAAGTATGCCGCTAATAAACATGTCCTGTACTTTGTGGGGAAGGCAGGCTAAGCACATCAAACACTGTTACAGGGCCTCTCTGTTTTAACAGATCTCGAAGGCAACTGCTAAGAGGGCAAAGATACCATAGCCCCAGTGCCAGATTGGCCATCCTATGGGAGCCTGACCGTCAGGTGCTTCCCAGAAGGCACCATGGCTGCACATGAGCGAGGGCTGGCAGTAAACATGGGGCTGCATTCCTGGAAGGCCATTTGGTAACTACGTCTTCCTTTCTGCCTGCACCCCCTCCCCTCTTTGTTCCCTCCAAAGGAGAGCACTTCCTGTCAGAGATATTATCTCTTCCTGTCAGCATTCACTCTGGCTTGCCCAACAGCACACACTGCTAATCCGCCTTGCTACCTTTCCCAACCATACAGCTAGCTGAGAAGTCAGAGGGACAGTGGGCAGCTGGGAAATGGTGGTGGTGGTGGTGAAGAGAGAGAAGACCCAGGGGGAACACTCAGATTTAGTTTTTCCTATGCTACTCTATTTTCCTGGTTATAAGCAACCAAATTGCCAGGCAAAGCAGAATGCATGATGCCCTAAAGTGGTCAGGATATAACAGCAGATCTTCATGTGTTGGTGACATAGGTCATAATGCTAGCAAGGCCCTGTGCGCAGGTGAAGAGGGTTAGGCACTTTTCACCCAGCACTGACACTCCACTTACCGACCCTATGCTGCAGCCAAGGGAAGAGGGACCTCACCTGCCAGTGTAACAGAGATCACGATTCACCCTTCGGACTGCACTGGGTGCAAGCTGTGGGCAGACTCTGGGCTTTGACATTTGCAAAGTGGATGAGAGCAAAGCCCACTATCAAGGGAGCTAGGCACAGATTTGTATCGAGCAGGGCTCCCCCTGGGAACATTCGGCAAGAACTCATCACTTTCACCTTCCTCTCAGCACAGAAAGGCAAGTGTCCAGTGTCCATGTGCTACTCAGCCCTCAGAATCTGCACTCCCTCTAGGGACAGCACTGGTCGTTTTCCACATAGGCCGGTTTCCTTTCTCCTTCTAAACTTAGCCATTTCCTGCTTCAATTCCAACTCCTAAATTAACCAGAAATTCCACTCCGAACACAAGGGGAAAGAGGCTGTGAAGACACAGCTTCATCTGCAAAACAATGGGTCTAATTTAGCCAGAGACAAATATAGCCCAGGAGCTTCAAAAGTCAGACTGCAAGTCCCCTTCCCCACCTATTTCTGCCCCACAGAACAGGGCAGCACTTCCAGAATCAGCAAAAGGTAGATGGATCTGGGGCAAAGGAAGGATTTGAGCAGCCCGGGGATGAACATTGTAGTGTCCCTACAGCTCATCTTATTCTGCAACACGCAGGTTCCTCTGCTTATGCAACCAGCCTTGCGCATCAGAACCCATAAAGGCTCTCCGGCCACAGCCTGTCTGTGAACCATGAGGCGTAGCATCAACAGACCCGATCCCCTTCCCACATGGCTGTCGCAGTCCCTGGAACTGAGTGCATGCCAGGAAGGAAGGGCCTAGCAATGCACCCTAGCTGTGAAGAGGGAGGTGCTAGACAAATGTTGTGGTTACCTGACTTCAGGGTGCTGAAATCTTGGCCCTTCCCTGGAGCAGTGCCTGGGATCTGCCAGATAACCAACCGCAGGCTCCTGCGGGGGAATGATGTAGGGGTACTCTGGAGGGGGCCCCCGGGGCTCCATCCCCTCAGCATGCTGCCCTCTTGGGGCTGACAGCTGGAAGTGCCTCGATAACTGGGGATAACTGTGGGAGGAGCTCATGTGGTTCTGGGCCTTAGCTCCGTTTCTCTCCAGCGACATTTGCATGAGGCGTTCGCTCAGTGACCTCACATGCCCATGCTTCAACTCCTTCAGTGACTCGTCCTGGCGCTTGCTGCTGCTGTCAGGGGCATAGGCCCTGCGTTGGCCAGGCTCAGTGGGGGCACCTGGACAGGGCACCCCAGCCTGCTGTCCTCGCTGTAAGGCATAGTACTGGGAATGCGCTTTGGCCTCCTCGTAGGTGGGGAGTTCCTCGCCCTTGTGCGGAGGCTGATAGAGCTCATACACGTTGTTCTCCAGGTAGACGTGATCGCAGTGGTGCTCCTGGCCCTGGGGTTCCTGCCGTGTGGACTGCTGAACCATCTGGCTCTCCTCTTGGGTGAGACTTTCCAGGGAGGAGCGAGGGCTGCCCATGCTCCCACCTCCACGCAGCGCTTGCTGCTGAATAGCCAGCAGCGTGCGGTTCTCGGTGAGGTTCCCATATCTCAGCTGCTCCTGGATGAGCCGGTGCAGGACCGTCCCAGAGGAATCCTCCGCCGTCCTCATCCTTAGCTGGTCAATTGGCAAGGGACTGCCACCAGGAACGCAATACAATCTCAAGGATCTAGCAGCACCCAAGGAGCCTACAAGAGATGAACACAGGGGATCAGGAGGCAGCTCTCAGTCAGGGGATTGTGCGTTACATATTTTCAGAAGATTTAGTTTGCCAGGAGTCCCATTGTGGCACTCTGCCAGGAAAGACGCCATCCACCCTTTAGTCACAATACTCGTATCCTAGCAGAGCGGGGGAAGGGAGGGGGATTCTGAGCAACATCCCATCTCTTTGCCACCATTAGGAAGAGCAGAGCCAGACCCAGGCTGAACGCTAATTCCGTGAAAGGCCACCGAGAACTAGGCCCTTGGCAACCCTGCGAAAGCTGGCACTGGACCAGTCCTGGCAAGCTCAGTTCCAGGGGACTCAGCTCTCATACAAAAAGCCTCCCTGCCCAGCACTTCAGTGAGCCACTAAATCCCCATCTCATCTTAAGTGTCCTAAAGGGGGCAGCTCTTGGTGGAGAGAGGAATCTGTGCTGGCTTCCCAGTGGGGTGAACAGCCTCAGCACCTGGGCTTAGCCTGAGTGCATTTGAGATTCAGTGCGACCGCTCTCCATAACTTGATTTACTACTCTGGAAAGAGGAGGTCACAGGATCCCAGGAACTTGTGCAGTCAGAACCCCTTTATCTGGTTCACTTAGTGCGCGTGTCTCTCTACATGTGCCAGGCGCAGTAGCCAAGGGAAAAGCTGTGATTGCTGTCTAAGAAATTCACTCAATTCACTGAGCAGAGCCAAACTCATTACCAAAAACAGGAGGCCAATGCAGAACTTTTAGTAAGTGAGACTCCTGTTAGTCTAGCTTTGATTGCGGGGCACGGAAGAAGCTCTGTTAAGTGTAATGAAGACAATGCTCTGAGCTCAAGCCACCATTATACAAAATATCCTAGACTTGGTGAGCCCAAGTTATACTGGCAGAGAATGTTCCTAGTTCCTGTGTAACGTGCAGGACAGCAGCTACAGTCCACAAAGCAAGGGGATTTCAGTCTCCAGTACTTTCCATCTCCCTTGTCAAATCTGGGCCAACACTTAGAATTTGTAAATGGAAGCTCCTACAAAACCTAAAATCAACAAGACTGTGTCCACAAAACATTTCTTTAACAATTCCCATAGGATCTAATTGTTTTAAACAAATAAACATTCTCCTCCCCCATTTGGGAACATTGCAACATTCGGATCCTGAATGAAAGTGTAATTGACTCAAAAGTGACTGTGAGCAAAAGTGAAAAGGGCTCATCTACTGTCATCACACCAGTGGATCGCAAAATATAATAAAAGCATACTGAAAAGTCACATAAAATAAACCTGATTTTCCCCATTATTTCAGTTTTAATCAACTACATGGTCATGGGGTTTTATGTATACATGTATTTTCGCATGCATGCTTTTCATACATTTACTGACATTTTAAATATAAAACACTTATCTTAATGAACCAGTAACCTTTTTGCTGCCCCTGGCAATCAGAAGCTGTAGCCCAGGTTTGTACATGGCTAGTAATTTATTGAAGAGGAATGCTAGCCAGGGAAGTTAGATCACTGTTTTTAAATTGCATGTCCTCCTCTGCACTCAAACTTTAAAGCAAGTGAATTCCTAAGTAGACATCTGATCACCTGTTTCTAGTCTCATGCTAGTACATGTGGGTTGGCAAAGGGAGATTGCTAATCTCATATTGCTTCATACAAACATACCTCAAATATTGGTTCCCAACACAAAAAATTCTTGACCAGGTTTTCCCTGAAGGAGAAATTGAGAAACTCTAAACAGACTACCTTTCCTGAGCCTCATTTCAATGCTGACTCAGATCTCTGGGATTTAAAACTAACCCCAGACTGCCTTTGGTGACTCAAAATAAAAGAACCACACGTCCCCTCCAGTTTCACAAGCCCTGGTGCATTCTCACAAGGAGGAAGTCTGAAATATTGGGTCAGGGAGCATGACTAGATAGCTAGGAAGGTGGAGAAAACATTCCTCCCTCCCCCCTCCCCCCATATGCGCTCTTCAACCTTTTACTGTCAGGGAGTATTATAGCTCCTGGATCCTCAGGTGGTTTTTAATGTGGTTGCCTGCCTTTATTCCCCTTCCCATATTTTCACACATTTCTTTACTTTTGCAGTCACAAGAAATTCCCTTTAATAGCACTCAGGATAACCGGAATGAGTGGCATCAAATAAGAGAGAATCATTAAAAAAGAGAGAGGAAAAAAAAGGCAACTCAAACTCCAGGTGACAAGAGGAAGTTCAAAGGCGATCCAGTGAAAGAGCAACGGTTTGCAACCCAGGAGATCTTCCTGGAAAGTTCCAGCTGGCTGGGAGGTCACAGTAGGGCTGACGTTAAACAGGGAGACATAAAACCCCCTTTCTCGCCTATCTAAACCCACTGGGTATAGCTAACGCACTCAGAGCGATTGCCATCTGCAGAGCAGCGCTAGGGCCCTGCCTTGCTGCCGCTTTGTTTTCCAAATCGTTCAGCACTGACATCACCCGGGGTTGGATTGCAATTAACATTCCTTCTAAGTGAGAACGAGCTCATGGCTGCGGACAGCATTTTCCGAGCAGGACAAAGAAAATTCCCCAGCAAGCTGAGGGCACAAGCACCTGTGACTGCAAACGAGCCCAGCAAAGCCCTGCTCACCGCCACTCTGCTTGTTCTGGGGCACAACCCGGGGCTTGCAGAAATCACGGGTCACACGCTGCAGAGGAACGGGGGGACCCAGAGCGATGGGAAAGGGGGAGCCCGCAGCCTGACGCCCCCGGAGCGCAGGGAAAAGCAGCGCCCCAACATTGCGAATTAGTGACAAGAGCGAGCCAGGCGAAGGGGAGCCGGGGACCAGACACCGCGGGGATGGGAGCCCGGCGCGGAACTCACCGAAGCAGAGCAGCCTCGCCGCAGAGCCGGGGGAGGAGAGGCTCGCTCCACGCCCGGCCGGCTCGCTGTGTGCGCGCGGCTCGCAGAGATCCTGCCCCCGCGGCTGCTGGCAGGCACTGAGCGCCGCGTCGGTCCCCGCCAGCTGTAATGAGAGCCAAGGGGGCCGGGCTGCGCTCGCGGCTGCTATGCCAGGAATGCGAGTTTCAGGTTCCCCCGGGATCAAAGCTAACCACAAATAACCTCTGCGCCTCGGCAGCAGCGGCGCGGCCTGCAGGGGGCGCAGCCGCGGTTCGCGAGCACACACGGGAGTGCCAAGGCGGCTGCAGTCTGCCGGGCTCGCTCTGGTTTCAAGACCCGCCGATCCGGAGTCTTGCAGCGCTGCTAGGCCGAAGCGGCTGAGTCCCCAGTGAGCCTGGGCCCAGCCCTTCGGAACCACCAAGGAACCACCAACTAGGCAAGGAAAAGGCTCGGCCGGGGCTGAGAAGAGTTTTCCCAGTGCCTGGCGGGGCCCTGCTTTCTGGAGCGGACCCTTTACACAGCAGGGAGATCTGTAGGATGTTGCCAATTTGTGTTGGATTTATTCCTGGAGGTTTCATCCCATGACATAATCCAGAGATTCCAGGCCAGTCCTGGAGCGTTGGCAGCTCTAGAAACACCTCAGATGTGGTGGATTTGGGACCTTTCTCTTGTCTATAATTTGGGTTATTTATTTGCAATGCCATGTGCACAGCAGAGGGATAGCTCAGTGGTTTCAGCATTGGCCAGCTAAAGGCAGCCTTGTGAGTTCAGTTCTTGAAGGGGCTATTTAGGGATATTGGGCAAAAATCTGTTGGATGATTTAATTGGGGAGTGGTCTTCCTTTGAGCAAAGGGTTGGACTAGATCAGGGGTGGGGAACCTGTTTTGTGCCAAGGGCCATTTGGACATTTATAATGTCCTTCGCGGGCCGCTCTCCCCCCCCCTCCCTCCCCCCGAGGAAGCCCAGGCTGGCAACGGGAGCTGAGACCCCAGCTGGCAAGGGGCCAGTGGGGGAACCCCAAAGCAGTGGCAAGCAGAGTGCTTAGCCCTGCACTGCTTTGGGGTTTCCCCCACTGACCCCTTGCCAACCGGGGGGGTCCTGCCACCTGCCCCGGTCAGCTCCCGCTGTCAGTCTGGGTGTAGGGGGTGATCTTGCTTTACCCCCGCCAAGCCTCCCCCCAATCTAACTGCGTTCCCTCCCCCACCCCTACCTGGCCCAGCCCATGCCAAACCTTACCTCCTCCCCACCCCTCCCCGTCCAGCCTGGCCTCCCCCCCCCCTTCACCGGCCGCTCCCCCACCCCATGCAGCCTAGTCTCCTGCCCCCCCCCCACACCCAGCCTGGCTCCCCCTTCACCGGCGGCTCCCTCTGGCGCTTCCCGGCCCCTTCGCTCAGAGCGGAGCCGCGCGCGTACCTGGCTGGCGGCTGCGGCACGTCTTCTGCCCGCGCCCGCTCACTTGCGGCGCGCAGTCCACAGCCCTCCCGCAGCCCGCTGGCTCCCCGCGCCCGGCCTGCTGTGAGGGGGGAGACGCCGCCGCCTTCCCCTCAGCCGCGCCCGGCCTGCTGCGAGGGGGAAGGCGCCGCCACCGCTTTCTCCTCAGCCGCGCCCGCTGCCGCCGCCTCACCGCTTCCGCCACACCGCTCTGTCTGCAGGCCCGGGCGACAAGGGGGACTACAGCCTGTCGCCGGCCCTGCTCCCACCACCACGTTGGTCCGGCCATCTCTACGGCGGAGATTTGGAGACCCGCCTGCAGGCCGGACCAAATGACTTGGCGGGCCGTATATGGCCTGGAGGCCGGAGGTTCCCCACCCCTGGACTAGATCATTGGTTCTCAAAGTGGGGGTTGGGACTCCTCAAGGGGTCGCGACCTGATTATGTGGGGGTCATGAGCCCCTGCTGCCAGCAGCCGGCCCCAACCCCTGCCGGCAGCGCCCCGAGCTCGGGACCCTGACCTTGCTGTGGCGGGCTGCTGGCGGTACTCTGGGCCTTGGCGCGTGCTGGCGGCGGGCTGCTGGCGGCACCTTGAACCCCAAATCCAGCCCATGGCACAGCAGGCTGCCGGCGGCGCCTGGAGCCCCGGCCCCTGCTGCGGCGGGCTGCCGGCAGTGACCCGAGCCCCAGGCCCTGCTGCGGCGGGCTGCCAGCAGCACCCCGGGCCCCGTCCCCTGTCCCGGGGGGTTGCTGGCACCCTCCCCTCGAGCCCAGCCTCCGCCCCGGGGGGCTGCTGGCACCCCCCCCCCAGCCTGGCCCCAGGCCCCTGCCCCACCCCCAAGCCTGACCCCTAAGGGGGGTTGTGCTTAGAGGCCTGGTGTCCGAAAGGGGTCACCAATAGAAAAAGTTTGAGAACCACTGGACTAGATGATCTCCTGAGGTCCCTTCCAACCCTCATACTGAATGATTCTATGACAGCTATAGCATCCAGGGCTCCCTATTGTGCTGGGCACTGCATAGAGGCAGTTCCTACTCCAAAAAGCTGATAATTTAAAAAGACAAGACAGACAAAAGGTGGGAAGAGAAACAAAGGCTCAAAGACTTGTCCGAAGTACCACAGCAGGGTGATGGAAGTGCTAGGCCTGCAATCTTATGGCTTCTGACCAGTACCCTCTTCATTAGAACATGCTTCTGCCTCAGTAAAGTAACCGCCTGGGGCAGCACTAGAAGGCAACAAAGAGCCGCACTCACCTTGTGCGAGTTACACCACCGAGAGGTGCCCAACCCAACTGCATGTGTTTCTTAAAGTCCCTCATGACTCAGAAATATGCAGTAGGAACCCAGAGGGAATGCTGTGGAACATCATCACAACATAAAAAGGGGTGCTTGGAATGGAAACTATTTTGCCACCTTCATTACAGCAGTCACTTTTGCCATGACTGCTATAATTCATGCACAGCATGTGAACTGCTAGCTGAGGAAGGCTAACCCCGAGCTTTGCCCCTTCCACTTTTGGCCCCACCCCTTCTGCACCTCTAAACCCAGGACTCTTTCCCCCCCCCCCATGCTGGTTAGTCCCCACGCCCCACAACTCCAGAGCCCCAGGCAGGAGAGCGCATAGTGCCACTGCAGTCCCAGGAAGGCGGGCAGGGTGACCCCAGCTTCTGGATCACCAAAGCGGGGCCATGCCTGGCTGTTTGGGGAGGCACAGCCTCCCCTATCCGCCGCCCATGCTGCTATTACTGTGAGTTTGTTACTAACATGATTGTCTTCAGAATTAAAGCTCCAATCTTCTGGCTGGGGAAGGATGGTCCAGTGGTGAAGATACTAGGCTGGGCAGGCCAGGGTCTAATTTTCTGCTCTCCCACAGAGTCCTGGGATAAGTCACTTGGCCTTTCTGTGCCTCAGTTCCCCATCTATAAAATGGGGATAATAGCCATACCCTGCCCTGCCCCACAAGGTTGACAGGAGGGAGGATAAATACACCTTGCATGTGGTTCACATGGAGATTTCTTCCTGGAAGTGTAAGGTGACTCATAGACTTTAAGGTGAGAAGGAACCATTGTGATCATATAGGTCAGGGGTTCTCAACCTTTTTCTTTCTGAGGAGAGCTGTGACCAGGATTGCCCCACTCTGGGTAAAACACTGCAGTTTTGGGGGATAACACCCTCATGCCCCCTTAAGTTTGCCCATAGGCTCAAGGGTTCTGCTCTTGGCAAGGTTTCAGCTCCCCCTCTGCCACCCACTCCCAGCTTCAGCAGGGAGACAGGGGCTGGAGCTGGGGATGTCAGACCCGCACCACTCCTGGCTTCAGCAGAGGGAGCTTGGAGTTTCAGCCCCACACCACTCCCTGCTTCAGCCCCACGGTGGGTGTGCCGGGGCTCAGGGCACTGGGTTTCAGTGGCGGGGCTCTGCATACCTCCTGAAAGGGTTCGCAGACCCTCAGGGGGCCATGGACCCCGGTTGAGAACTACTGATCTAGGAGGTGGATGCAAGGAGTTTGCTAGTGGAGGTAATGTGTGTGAGGCTGCAGGCGGCAATCTTGTGTGTGTGGACATTGCAGAGATTTAGCAGCTGGCTGCATGTGGAGGGAAGTGTGTGTGTGTGTGTGTGTGACAGAGAGAGAGGAGATTGCAGGGAGCGTGCAGCTGGCTGTGCATGTGCAACAGGAGATTGTAGGGAGCATGTGGTTGGCTGTGTGTGTGCTGTGTGTGACAGGCGATTGCAGGGAGTGTGCGGCTGGCTGTGGGGTGTGTGACAGGCGATTGCAGGGAACATGCAGCTGGCTGTGCATGTGCTGTGTGTGACAAGTGATTGCAGGGAGCGTGCAGCTAGCTGTGGGGTGCATGTGTGACAGGCGATTGCAGGGAGCGTGGGCCTGGCTGTGCATGTGCTGTGTGTGACAGGCAATTGCAGGGAGCGTGCAGCTAGCTGTGGGGTGCGTGTGACAGAGGAGGTTGCAGGGAGTGTGCAGCTGGCTGTGGGGTGCGTGTTGTGTGTTTGTGAGGAGTGTGCAGCTGACTGGGGAGGGGGTATACAGGCTGCTTGCCAGCTGTCTAGGGGAATAAATCATCTTTAAGCAAAGATAGGAGAGGCAGTCCATTGTCTGTATACGATACAAATGGCTAAAAGCTGCCTTACCATCTGCTCCTCCTTTCCTCCCACCCCCGCACCCAGGGCACATGGCTTCTCCCTCCCGCCTTGCCCCATCTGACAGGTGCTGCCCATCTGTCACAAGCAGCGGAGGCACAAACTGCCTGTCCTTTGAGAGCTGTGTGTGGCTCAGCAGCTTGTCTCTCTCATCAACAGACATTGGTCCAGTAAAAGATATTCTCTCCCCCACCTTGTCTCCTTCCTATGGGATGACTTCCCCATCAGGGCTATTTTCTGCTCCACCACAAGAAAGGGTCTTAGAGGGCAGCAGAACCACCACATGGGTCTTAAAGGGACTGTGGGCAGAGAGAGGGAGAGGAGAGGAGAGGAAGGGCAGCAAGCACAGATGGAAGAGAGACAAGAAGCCAGACTAAAGGAGAGATTTTCCTCTGCTCACTTTGGACCCATAGTTCCCTTTACGTGACTGCAGACCCTAACGTTTCTTCACATCTGGGGACAGTACCACCCTAAGAGAAGGAGCGAGGAGGGTCACACACCTGTACAAGCTATTATCTTGCTGTACAGTCCCTTTGGAATGTGAGTGTAAAGCCCAGGCACAGGGAGACTGTAACCGTGTCAGTGGGACAGCTCCGACATGACTCTGGCTAATGTTCGTAGGGCTAAGGGTGTACAAACTATTAGCTGTGGAACAGTTTCCAAAGGGCAGAGTCAGGCCAGGTAAACTGCTCAGACCCTCTGAGATGGTACTAACCATAGGGCTGAAGTGGAGTTTTCTTATACACCTGCCCTTGTGCAGTCCAATCTGAGGCCTGGTCTACACTAGATCAACCTAAAATTTTGCACCCTGAGGACTGTAGTTAGATTGCCCCAGCGTAACTGCAGCTAGGTTACTGGAAGAATTCTTCTGTCGACGTAGCTACCACCTCTCAGAGAGATGCATTAACGGAAAACCCCCTTCCATTGAGGTAGGAGGTGGCCATACTCTGGTGCAGCGCCACAGCTGTGCAGCTGTAGTGTAGCTGCACCCAGAGAAGAGAAACCGCAACGAGAACTGAAGTCCCCTCTAGAGTAGGAGTCAAATCCATAGTGAGTATAAATCAGTGTCGCTGAAATTGCTCAGATGGTTTGACACTAGCTGAGGATCTGGCCCCATTGGCCTTTAACTAAGCTGGATGCACTGTACTCCAACTCAGTTCCTCATGTTTGCTGTCCCCAGATGCTGCTGCAAGCCACTTTATAAACTCTTTTCTAGCTTCAGTCCTTCCTGCATCGGTACCAGCTGGGTGGCACGATAGAGCAAAGGCCAGAAGGCAGAGGGAGGGGAAAGGAGTGCATCCTTTGACCTGTGCTCTGTAGACAGGGTTTCCATTTCTCTCTGGCTGTTTGGCCTCGGGCTCTGTGCCATTGTGGGCAGTACGTCAGGAGCCGCAGGTGCGCGGAGGATATTGTGCGATATTGATTGTATAGAATCATGCCACATGTTCTCTTAACAGAGCCCAGCCTCAGCACAATAAATGCTCAGCTTGGTAATTGGACCCTTTCTCCTTTGAGCCTTCCATTGTTTCCTAAGGAAATGAGACAGCTCGACAGATGTAATCTTGTCAGGGGTTCTACCACCAGGCAGTTACTAAGGGGGTTTGGAATAAGTTGACAACATTAGAGAGTGATCCAAGTTGCTGGGATCTTACCAGGGTTTCACTGCTTGCCTGCTTTTCTCAACAGGGGTCTGTCAGATATTGACCTCTACGAGGTAAATCCACTAGGTAGGTGCTTGATGCTGTGTAGTGGGAACACCGCTTGCTGCCAAGCCCCTTGTGAAATCATTCACACTAGGGCAAAAAGATGTAAAATGCTCTCAAATGGTCCGGTATCACAGAGCACTTTGTACTGGGGACAGTGATGATATAAGATGCAGCGCAATGGTGGGTCAGACCCAGGGAGTCATGTAGAAAGCAATGCAGGCTTCTGCATAAAAGTTAGCTTCAAATTAGCTGTGACACACACTCTGGTAGCCCTGGACAGCAACAGATTCCCAGCTAAAATGGCAATGGACTGGCAAGATCAACTTCCCTAAGAAGTAGATTGCTTAGCTTTTCCAGGCCTGTACAATGGCCTTGGGCAGCCCCAGTGGCGCAGTATCGATCAGTTTCTGAGTGGTGATGCTTGTTCTTTGTAATTAAGTCCCAGGCTCTCTCTGGATTTCCAGGCTAGGTGTGTTTCTGGAAAGCACATCTTCAAATCCCCCTCTGCAATATGAGTAGCATCTTCATGTCTTTGTTTGTCAGTTGCTTCAATATGAACGGATCTGAGGGCAGCACCATAGGGGTAGTGAGCACTTGGAAGCTGGAACCAGAATCCCAAGTGACCTGGAAATGTTATGGGAGCAGGAGCTGCTGGCAACAAGGAGAGATTAGGATCTAGTAATAAAGGTGCATTTCCTCATGCTGGCTGGGGTTGACTAAATTCCTACTCCCACAGGGAGGAAATAAACAGCTCAGATACAAACGAATCCTTAGTAGTTCCCCACAGCACACTTCATCTACAGATCTCCAAGGCCTTTCCAAAGAGATCATTGTTCTTGTTTTACAGATGGGCACAATGAGGCACAGCACTATTAAATGACTGGCTAAAGGTCACAGAACAGCATCAGAAACCACACAGAGGCAGCCTAACTTCCATTTCCATGTCCTGGCCACTGGGCAAGGGAGATGCATTTTGGGAGACAGAGTCAGATAGCCAGCCCAGCAGCATTCAAGAAGTGATTTTATTTTTCTGATTTCCCTGCTGTCCTGTGCATGGCCTATTCATGCAACCAAGCTAAGCTGTGTTTGCATCAAGGGAGGTCTGAAATTGGGCCTGGGATCTTGAGAAGGCCGATGGCTGGGAGAGGACTTCTAGCCAAGCAGTCTATTCTCTGGAGGAGTTTGAAGAGCACTAGACTAACAGGCTGGGCACTGGTCAGCCGCTCCTATTCGGAACCAGTAGGTGATATGGATCAATGGAGAAAGCTTGCAGAAGCTTGTGCAGTTGGCAGATTGTCCCTCCTCTGAGTTATTCTGTGCAAAACGAAGGTTGCTTCTGGCCGCAATGTTGAGCTTTTCCTGAGGCCCCAGTATTAGGAAGGGCAGCCCGGGCTGTCTACAGATGTGCTGCTAGTCGGTTGTATCCAAGAAAGAAAAAGAAAAGCGTTGAGCATTGCTAGCTCCGGAAGGTGGCGGTGAGGTGTGGCTGGGGCATCCCGTGTTATCAGCACATGCTTCTGGCTGCTTCTGCCGCACTGAGAGATCAATATGCTCAGTAATGGCTGGAGTGACCATCTTTCCCTATGCTGAACACGTGACACCTGGTAAAATAACTCATGTTCCAGCTAATTCAATGGCAATCAGTCAGAACTATGGGGGACAAACATTCAAATTAACATCAAGTTGACAGAGCCCCTGTTAAAAAGAAATACTGCATAGTTTGATTCTTTTAATTTACCTTCTTATCTTTAAGGCTTTAGGGTTCACAGGAGGAGAGGTGACACACACACACCTCTGTCAGGGGTGACTGACTGACTCAAGCCTCCCAGCCCCGCACTCTCTGCCCTCCATGCCTGGCTGGGCCCCTGAGATGGACCCACCTCTCCTGGTACCTGGCACTGTGTCTTCCTGAGGCAACAGGGTCACATGCCCTCCTCCACAGATTTCTGCCAGGGTTCACAACAGAATGTGGCCAACAGATGCCTTTTGTCCCTGTGTGGGAGGGAAGAGACAGGAGCTGCCTCAAACATCAGGGGAAGAAGGTGGGGGCGGGGGGGGGGAACCTGGCCTGTGTCTTTGCAGAGCTCATCTCTCTCCCCTCCCCCTCACCCACCCCGCTCCCCTGTGGCTGGAAGCAGCTTGTCCCTTCCTCCCTGCACAGTGTTGAGAGGAAGCTAAGGCCTCCGGATTGCTGCTGGTCCCAGACATAACCCAGCTGCCTCCTGTCCCCTGGGCTACTGTGTGGGAAGGAAGGTGTTAAGCCCTAAAGGATACATTGTGCACGAGGACCCAGGGAACCTGACTGCAGGGGCTGCAGCTTCACCCTCCCTAGGGACAGGACTCAAGGTAGGGGGCGGGGGGGGGGTGAAAAGGTGCTAACCCCCTTGTGGGGGGATGGATGCTGTGGAGTCTGCAGGATCAGGTAGAACAGGCTGGAAATCACTTCCCGCTCCCCCACTGCAGAACTTAGCTGAGGGGTGGAGAGGCTTCCCATACTACTGCTGTGTGGGGCTTTGGCACACATAGGGCATGGCTCCTTCTGACCAGCGCCCTGGGCTGGAGGGCCCTGGGCTTTCCAGGGGCAGTGGGGGAAGGAAGGAGCCTGCTGGCCAGGCTGTTGGTGAGCTGAGCACTCCGACTAGGGGCTGGTTCTTGTTCTCCACACAGCGCTGAGAGGGTGGGTGGGTGGGTGGGTGGGGGGATATGAAGGAGCAGGGCGGGAGGGACATGGAGGAACAGGGGCAAAGCAGGGAGAGTACATGAAGGGCTGATGGGTGTGTTAGAATAATGAAATTTAGAAACAACCGTATTATGAATGTTGTGTGGTATGGTTTTAAAAACAGTCTTAGACTATATTCTCACTCCTTATCTATGCACTCCTGACCCCTGCCCTGCATGTATCTTAAACTCATTTTCACCCTGCCCCAACTGTGCTTTTCACAAGGCAGGAGATACAGTGTCTAAGTACCCTGAACCTCCTGTCTTTAAAGAGTTCCAGACAAGTAAATGGAATAGATTAATACCAAACAAAGGGTGTGATAGCCGTTAAGTGTTTTCACTCGTGTAAGTGTATTGGAAGCCCCCCTCCCTTATCCACACTGGACTATAAGAGGGCCTCAACCATGTATAGAGTTGAGCCAGTTGTTTTGGGTGTTAACCCCTTTGGCTCCTTTTTGCTAGCAATAAACCTGTTTTCCAGAAGACTACTGAGTCATGCCTGTCCTTTGAGGGTAATGTTGGGATAAGCCTCCAAAGGGACGAAGCAGTTTTTGCAACAATTCTGGCACCCCCAGATGGGACACCTTTGGACAACTCCTGGATCACAATAGACCGACCAGAGGAAGGAAAGTGCGTACCAGGCTATTTTTGCCTGTCCTAACTCTCAACCCGGTCTGTGGTGATACCCGGAATGTTAAAGCGTGAGTGCCTACAAATCAGGCAGACCAGAGGTTTTGGAAGTTTGGGAGGCACCTGGGAGACAGATGCGGTGTAAGTATCTCCATTGCTCTCATTGTTAATTTGTTTGGTGATTTTAGTACTTTTGTATTAATTCACTGTTTGTAGATTCCTTGTGAATCATTTGGTATAACAATGGGATCGGGTCGCTCCCGAATGGAAGATTCCGCCTCTCCCTTGGGTTGTATGTTACGTAACTTTGGTAAATTTAAGAGTGATTATGGTATTAAGATAACTAAGAATGATTTAATTAAGTTTTGTCAGTTAAAATGGACCACATTTAATCTTGGTTGGCCCGATTCCGGGTCCTTTAATGTCACCCTTATAATCAGGGTTCATAAAATGGTAATTAAAAATCTACACTGAAACCAGTTCCCCTATATTAAATAGTTTTAGCTGGTACAGCTTGTAAAAGTAAACCTAAGATGTGCCTGGTAAGGATAGTGGGGGAAAAAAGTGTCCCTCTGCCTTACCTGTGTCCTGTGTGGAGGAGTGTGACAGTGAAGGGAGTGTGCCTGTGTCTGTCAGGGGTATTGACTTGCCTATGGAGAAAGCTACTTTAGTCTCCAAGTACATAAGAACATAAGAACATAAGAACGGCCATACTGGGTCAGACCAAAGGTCCATCTAGCCCAGCATCCTGTCTACCGACAGTGGCCAATGCCAGGTGCCCCGGAGTGAGTGAACCTAACAGGTATGATCGAGCGATCTCTCTCCTGCCATCCATCACCCCCCTCTGACAGACAGAGGCTAGGGACACCATTCATTACCCATCCCGGCTAATAGCCATTTATGGACTTAGCCTCCATGAATTTATCCAGCTCTCTTTTAAACCCTGTTATAGTCCTAGCCTTCACAGCCTCCTCAGGTAAGGAGTTCCACAGGTTGACTGTGCGCTGTGTGAAGAAGAACTTCCTTTTATTTGTTTTAAACCTGCTGCACGCCAATTTCATTGAATGGCCCCTAGTTCTTCTATTTTGGGAACAAGTAAATAACTTTTCCTTATTCACTTCCTCCACTCCACTCATAATTTTATATACCTCTATCATATCCCCCCTTAGTCTCCTCTTTTCCAAGCTAAAAAGTCCTAGCCTCCTTAATCTCTCTTCATATGGGACCCGTTCCAAACCCCTAATCATTTTAGTTGCCCTTCTCTGAACCTTTTCTAGTGCCAGTATATCCTTTTTGAGATGAGGAGACCACATTTGTACGCAGTATTCAAGATGTGGGCGCACCATGGATTTGTATAAGGGCAATAAGATATTCTCCGACTTATTCTCTATCCCTTTTTTAATGATTCCCAACATCCTGTTTGCTTTTTTGACTGCCGCTGCACACTGCGTGGATGCCTTCAGAGAACTATCCACAATGACTCCCAGGTCTTTTTCCTGATTGGTTGTAGCTAAATTAGCCCCCATTATATTGTATGTATAGTTGGGGTTATTTTTCCAATGTGCATTACTTTACATTTATCCACATTAAATTTCATTTGCCATTTTGTTGCCCAATCACTTAGTTTAGTGAGATCTTTTTGAAGTTCTTCACAGTCTGCTTTGGTCCTTACTACTTTGAACAGTTTAGTATCATCTGCAAACTTTGCCACATCACTGTTTACCCCTTCCTCCAAATCATTTATAAATAAGTTGAATAGGATCGGTCCCAGGACTGACCCTTGGGGAACAACACTAGTTACCCCTCTCCATTCTGAAAAAGTTCCATTTATCCCTACCCTTTGTTCCCTGTCTTTTAACCAGTTTTCAATCCATGAGAGGATCTTCCCTCTTATCCCATGGCAGCTTAATTTACGTAAGAGCCTTTACGTAAGTAGTTGTGTGTGTGCTGGGGAGAAAGGAAGTAAAATCCCATGCTGTGTGTCTAGTGAAGAAGAATGTGTCTCTAAATCTTCTCTGTCTGTGAAGCAGACAGAAGGTACCTGTTAGCCTGTGATGGGTGAAAATAGTGCAGTTGTGTCAGAGTTGGTTTTGAATTCAGCTAATGCTCTGAAAGGGAATGGTCCTCAGTTTGTGTCTGCTGGGGAGAAAGGCTGTATAACTAGGTTTAATCTGGTTTGTGTCTTAGCAAGATCCCAGTGACCAGACGATTCTGGTGCTTATATTTTGCCTGTTGCTAGTGTGTTGCTGGAAAAGGGTGTAGCAACTCTGTCTGATCAAAGTGATACCCTAGCCAGGTCACAAGAAGAGCAGAAAGGTGATTTGGTTGTGTTACCTACCAACAGATTGACAACTTGTACCGAGAAGGAAGCAATTCCTGAACTAGTATCTGGCAAAGGAAAGAAAAATAACTCTAACCTCTTGTCCAGTGAGTCTGTGAGTTTGCCTGAAAGGGGATTTTGTAGAAATCCACCTGATGGACCAAGGATAATCATGAATGTAAGTAAAGCCCAAAAAGAGTCTGTTATTGCTCAGGAAAACGTTCCTTGGGAGCAAGCCCTAGGGGAAGGGGGTAAGAACAGGATTTCTGTGAGCGGTGAAATGTTTCCTAAAGAAGTTCCTGAGGGAAAAATGAGTAGGCAGTCTGCTGCAGTTAAGAAGTGTAAAAGTGATTTGACTAGAAAAGAATTAAGACAGCCCTATAACCAAGTGGCTGTGTTTAACCAGCTCGTTGGGGAAACAAGGTTGTTCAGAAAGAAATGTCTCCATGCTAATTCTGCAAGTGGACAGTCTGTGTCTCAGGCTCAGAAAGATGACTGGGTAAATGTATCTTCAGAGCAGGACAGCTGTGCAGTTAGTGTCGTAAGTGATATCATCTCATCTCTAGACACTTTGAATGTGACTTGTAGTCTCTTGGGGAACCTAACATCTGATCCCCTGTGGAAGCAGAAGTGGGTAAAGAATGAACAATGGAACTTTGAGACTAGCTTGTTAGTGAAAATAAATGGTATCCCTTTAAGACATGATACAGCCTCAAAGCTTGGTTCTGTCTGTGGAGATGCAGATTACTTGACTGAATTGGGTAAAAACGACTTGCTAATGGCTGGTAGCACAGGGGGCCCCTCCAGATCAGCCAGGAAATTCTGTTAAGCAAGAGAGCAGGTTTTGTCCCTTCAGGGCAAGGAGGGAAAAGAGAATTAGATTTTGTAAAGGAAAACTGCAAAGTGACCCTAGAAGGCCGAAATCCTAATGGTATTAGATCCAAAGGCATAGCTTAACAAACCTGATTGTAAATTTGTGTAACTACTGTGTTATTGCCAGAAACTGTAAAATTGTACAATGTGTCTAATCTTTTTTTTAAAAAAAAAAATCCTTTAAACATGTTAAAAAGGAATACATGAAAACACACTTTATGTTAAAAGGCCTTGTTCTACTAATGTATCACAGTTAAGGCCTGTAAGCAGGGGTGAAACTTTCCAAAAGGAAAAAGACATTCCACACCTAATGCGCAATATAAAAAGGGAAACTGAGGCACACTACCCTATTGTTTCCATGGCTAAATTCCAAGATTTCTGTGCTGGTGGCCCCTGAAAAGCAGTACCCTTTTTGCCTTTATGTGGGGGGTCCCTGGTATTGCAAAGAAAAAGAACAAAAGTTCTGAACCCCTAAAACATTTCACTTAAACTAGAATGTTATGTAAAAACAAAGTGCGCCATCTAGTAACATTATAGCAGCATATATACTCAAATGGTTTACCCTTGTGAGAAGCTTTTTATCTCTTACCAAGTGGCCTCAAAGAAAACACCGCTTCTGCCACGATAGCTGGGACCTTTCAAAATTCTTCTGGTGAGCCTTACTGCCATTCAAGTAAAAAGCTACCCACCTAAATTCATCACACACGGATCAAGAGAAGCACCGCTAGGGGGCCTGACCTGGAAAAAGGCCCACCAGAAGCAGACGACCTCGGACTTCAAGGGTGCCATGCACGTTCACCCCACCGTGAACCGGGTGAACCAGAAGCAGACGACATCTCTGCCCAAGATAAATGGACTGCTATCCCTTTAAGAAACCTAAAACTTAGACTGAAGCAAAAAGGACCTTAACATGGTGGTGCCCTTTTCTTAATGGTGGCCTCGCTTGTTGGCCTAAGTTTTTCTGTTTTTAATTTGTTTCTTGTTTATTATTTTCTGTTGTGGTTCAAGGAGTTAAAATTTTAAAATTTCATAGTTCTAATACCTTTATATGCTTTGCCCATAAAATGAAGCCCTGTATGTCAGTTTTGTATAACACTTCATGTTGGGTGTGCTCATTAAGGCCAAAAGATAGCCAAACAGGACTTCCCATAGTCCTGGACACCATCTGGCAACTATAAACTGGGCTGACACTGGCACCTCTTAAAGTAAATATCTTACAGTTTGGAAAAGGATTGGCCAGTAGTGCCTCTTAAAAGAGGGAACAATAGCAGGGGGTAAAAGTAAATGTACAGCCTATCATGTATTGCCCTCCAATTGGACGGGTTCATGTTGCTTGGCTTGGCTAAAACTACCTACCTGCACCCCAGTTCTCCCATGTTTAACATGTAATAATTGAGGGTAAACAGAGTAAACTACCTGTATATAAGCCCTTACTTACAAAGATCGGGGACAATATGCTAGAGCATGCCTTTATTGTTTCACCTACATGCCCGGTTGCTCTGTTAGGACGAGATATCCTAACCAAATTACAGGCTGAAATCTTTTTCCAAGGAGAACAGATTGTAGTACACCTACCAGGAAAACAGGGTTCCAATTACCAAATGGCCCTCTTTAAAAAGGAGACAATTCCCTGCAAAGGGAACATTGAAACCTTTGAAGGAATAAATCCTGATGTATGGGCAGATGGAAACCCTCCAAGGGCAACATCCGTACCCCCTGTGAAAATACCACTAAAGGAAAAAGAAAGCCCTGTTTGTGTAAAACAGTACCCTTTGTCAAAGACAGCTCGAATGGGTTTAAAACCCCTCATCGAAAAATTCAAGCAATGGGGCTGGCTAAGTAGAGGGGTCATCCCCCTTCAATACCCCGATATTGGGAGTGCCTAAACCGGATGGTACTTATAGATTGGTGCATGATTTAAGAGCAATAAATAAGAAGGTTATTGTAGACCACCCTATGGTCCCGAATCCTCACACCATTCTAAAACAGATTCCGCCTGTAGCTGCCGTTTTTACAGTGTTGAATTTAAAGGATGCTTTCTTCTCAATACCATTAAAAAAGGAAAAGCTGAAAGTAATTTGCTTTTAAAATATAAAAGAAATCATCTTTAAAGAGGAAGGATTTGTTAGAATAATGAAATTTAGAAACAACTGTATTATGAATGTTGTGTGGTATGGTTTTAAAAACAGTCTTAGACTATATTCTCACTACTTATATATGCACTCCTGACCCCTGCCCTGCATGTATCTTAAACTCATTTTCACCCTGCCCCAACTGTGCTTTTCACAAGGCAGGAGACACAGTGTCTAAGTACCCTGAACCTCCTGTCTTTAAAGAGTTCCAGACAGGTAAAAGGAATAGATTAATACCAAACAAAGGGTGTGATAGCCATTAAGTGTTCTCACTTGTGTAAGTGTATTGAAAGCCCCCCTCCCTTATCCACACTGGACTATAAGAAGGCCTCAACCATGTATAGAGTTGAGCCAGTTGTTTTGGGTGTTAACCCCTTTGGCTCCTTTTTGCTAGCAATAAACCTGTTTTCCAGAAACCTACTGAGTCATGCCTGTCCTTTGAGGGTAATATTGGGATAAACCTCCAAAGGGACGAAGCAGTTTTTGTAACAGGTGGATAGTAAAGGTGACATGTAACCAGCCACTGCCTGGCACTTCCTCGCACTCACCAGCCACCGCAGCTCTCAGTGTGCAGCCAGTGCCAGTTGGAAAGGGAGCAGGGCAGAGCTAGCATGCAGCAGGAGCTGCGCTGTCGGACTAGCAGGGGGAGTGGCCAGCCCTGCCACCAGCCCTGCACACCTACCCCCATCATCAGCCATTGGACCCCCCCACTCACCGCTGATGGGCAAACGGCTGGTGATCAGGGATCCGGCCAGCAGCAGGACCCACTAGTACTGATGGAGAGGAGGGGGACAGAAAATACAGGAGAATTTGCCTGTTTTTAAGAAAAAGTCAGGACACCTGTACGTCTTAAATACAGGACTGTCCCTTTAAAAACAGGACATGTGGTCACCCTAAGCAAGGTCCAAACCCAGAGAGGTCTTGCCCAGTTTGCAAGCAGCCAGGCCGCAGGTTTGGGCACAGCTGAGAGCAAAGTTAATTTTCCTGAGACCCTCTGTCCAAAAGCTAAGAGGAGCAGTGGAATGACAGTCCCCTGCAGCCAACATGACCAGGGACGGCAAGAACGTCACCCTGCTCCCAGTGCCATGCAGGAATACTTGGAGCAGGGCTTGTACCATGCAAAATGGGGTGCGGGTGGGGTTAGAATTTCATGCGGCTGGAACTGGAGATAGAGGGGGCTTATCTTGGTGGATCAGAGCAAATATTATATAACAAGACCATAATTAAAGCCTGGCGGAGAGGTCTAGGGTGATTTGCAACTACGTAATTATACAACCTGGTCAGGTCATTCGTGTGTGTGTGGCGGGGGGGGGGGGGGGGTGTTTGCTGTGCTCCAGTCTCTCCTCACACAGAATAGTCCATTGAGCCCCGTGTGACAGAGCTTCCTGTCCCAGTGTGGCGCGCCAAGTCCTGCATGCCACCTGTCCCTGCTTCAAACTTGTGTGGACTTGTGTGCTGACCTTCTACTGTCTCACACCCAAGAACTCTCCTGGCCCAATGGAGCTCAAAGACAGGCCCCAGTTTAGGGTCTTCTCAATGCTGATCCATTTGCAAATCTGAGATGTGTCTGAAAGGGAAACCTTACCTCTCCAAGGCTGATTCTGATTCCTCCGTATTCCAACACAGCCTGCCTGAAGTGCCTCAGGGACCTTGAGGGAAGGATGGGACGTGGTCAGACAGTAGACAGCAGCCTTGGGCCCTGTTGAGAAGAGCATGCAGGACCCTGAGAGAAGAAACTTTGACTCTACTGAGAGGGCTGCTAATCCTCCTTTCTGGTAAGAGCTGGTAGACCAGAGAACGGGTCATTGCTTTGCCAGGTCTGCAATTCAGAGGGCAATCTACACTTGCCTTTATTGCCAGCAATGTACCACCACTGCCCCACTGATGGTATCAATGGTGGGAGCGTTAGTGTAGATAGGGTCTGCTGGGGTTCTAACCACAGTGTCGTCCAACCCTGCTCCGAGCTGGACTTGGCTGGACAATGTCATCAGCTGTCTACACTAGGACTCACCTGTAGCGTCCACGTGTACTATTAACGGCAAGCAGTGCGGGCCAATGTTCAGGACTGAGACTCACGAGAGCTGGATTCTGCTCCTAGCTCTGCCGCTGAGCTGCTGGGTATCAGTTTCCCTGACCCCACTCTCACTATGTGTGCATACAGCCCCCTAGATTGGTAGGCCCTGATCTCAGCCTCTCGGTCCTACTGTAGTACAGCTCATAACACTAACTGGAGAGGGAGAATGCAGTATAGACAAAGCTGGAGGGGAGAGTTAGCCCTTTGTCTGCATGGGGTCCCCCCCCCCCCAGCAGCTGCTCCCAGGTTTTGTTTACATTGACATGGTAATGCCTGGAATGCAGCTATTTCCTCTTCCCCTCCTAGACAATGCAAAGAAGGACAAGAGGCAGCAATTTGCTCACTTCAGGTCAAAGATTAGCCCCCTCCTCTCCCTCCCCTCTGAGCAACCCCTGCTGCATAGCGCCCCCGCATCCCCATTATCTCAGCAGGGAGATGGAGAGTCACTTCTTCCCAACAGGAGGCCTGCTCCAACATAGCTTAGTTCCCTTTGCAATGAAACCGGGCTCTAATGCCCTACGCTTCCAGGAAATCACTGCCCTGGCTCCGCTGGGGACCTTGGGAAGCAAAGGATGGTACCTCAGTGGGCATACTGTAAGAGAAACTGTCCTGGCCCTTCAAGGGGCCCAATTCTGCCCACCCATGTAGGTCGATGGTGGTGGGGTGCTGACTATGGAGCAAATATCTTGCTGAAGACGAGCAAAGGGTTCAACCTTTTGCCTTTGGGGTTTTCACTTTCCTCACTAGAAAGTTGTTAATTTATTATTATTTGTTTGTACTGCAGTAACACCCAGGAACCCTGGTCATGGGCCAGGACCCCATCATGCCAGGTGCTGTACAAAAAGATGGCCTCACCCCCGCCCCAAAGAGGTTACAGTCTGACATGGTTTCCTGGCCAGTGCAGAGAGGACTACAGTAAAACCTCGATTTAACGGACTTTGGATGCAACGGACAAAATTTCTGATAAATATCAGACCGCGAGCCCTCCCTGCTGCGGCCCTGGTCCCCTTCCCTGGCGGCCGTCTGCTGGCTCCCGGCTGCAGGCGGGCGGGCTGGCTGGCTGCTGGGTCCCGCCCGGGTCCCACCAGCGGGCTGGCTGCCGGCTCTCGGGTCCTGCCCGAGTCCCGCCAGTGGGCGGGCTGGCTGCCAGCTCCCGCCCGGGTCCCACCTGCGGGCGGGCTGGCTACCAGCTCCCGCCTGGGTCCCAGCAGCCGGGACCCGGGCAGGCTAGCTGACGGTTCCCGGCTGCCGCCCAGGTCTCAGCAGCTGGGACCCGGGCGGGCTGGCTGACGGCTCTCGGCTGCCGCCCTGACCCTGTGGCGGGCGGGCTGCTGCTCCGACAGCTCGTTGTTGTTTTTTTATTAAATAATGGACTTTTTGATTTAACAGACACCCCGTCGCCCGAATTAGTCCGTTAACTGGAGGTTTTACTGTATTGGAAAGCAGGTCTAGGGACAGTTTCAGGGGTCATAGGCTGCCATGGAAATTTACTGACCCGGCTGAAGTTTTTGGAAGAATGGTAGAGGGGAAAGATATCAGTTTGCTAATTGATTCCCACCCCAGCCAGGAAAGTAGTATGTAGCCTGGAGAAATTCTGGAAAGTAATTGTATCCAACCAAATCTGTGAGTGTTACAGAGAGCCATTGAAGAAACATCACCTAGTGCGAGAGAAATCTCCTTTCAGTCTCTCCCAAGTCTGTTGGAAGCTGGTTCAGACCAAGAGACAGCTGGAACCACAGCCCAAATCTAAATGGCGAGAATCCAGACCAACATTAATAAACCACCCTCCTTCCAACACCTTGCTCTGAAATCCACCTTGAGGCCTGAGCAGGTCTGGCACTCCTTGGGACTGTTTACCTCAGGATAAATCCTCACTACACAGTTAACCTGGGATCTTATCTGGGTGTCAGCCTGAACTCCCTGCCCATCCACACAAAAATGCCATGGACCTGGAGGTGCTGTAAGTCCAGGGCTACCTGATCAGGGCGGTGGAGTTTAGAGCCCAGGCTGGAGTGAGGATGCAGGCAAAGTCACCTGAGAGCTGGCAGTCCTCCAGTGTTCTTCCCACAATTCCTCCCCAAAGGACAGCCAAGTTCTCCCCTAGTTGGCACAAATGACTAAGGGCTTGTCTTCACTACCCGCCGTATTGGCAGTCGCGATCCATCTGTTAGCAATCGATTTCTCGCGTCTGGTGAAGACGCGATAAATCAATTGCCTGCGGCACCCCTGTTGACTCTGGAACTCCAGCTCGCCGAGAGGTGCAAGCTGGAGTCGACAGGGGAGTGCGCTGCCGCCTGCCGCCACCATGAGGACGGCAGGTAAGTCGGCTGGAGATACGCAGACTGCAGCTACGTGATTCACGTAGCTGAAGTTGCATATCTGCCGTCAATCCCCCCCTCCTCCCCCGTAGTGAAGACCAGCCCTAGGAAAGAACCCCAGAGTCCCTTGCATAAAGGACCAAGGGATCTGTCCCAGACCCACACAGGCAAGTGTAGAATCAGTGAAGATACATTAAAATGGGTAGGGTGTTGCTGTGGGGATGCTCACACCCGAGCTGGGCCTACCTGAGTGAAAGTCACCAGTGTTATCTCAGCAGTGAAGATATACTGTAACAAGTAAAGAAAACGAGGAATACTTGTAGCACCTTAGAGACTAAGCAGTTTATTTCAGCATAAGCGTTCGTGGGCAATAGCCCACTTCATCGGATGCATAGAATGGAACAAACAGAAGTAAGGCTTATGCTGAAATAAACTGGATAGTCTCTAAGGTGCTACAAGTATTCCTCATTTTCTTTATGGAAACAGACTAACACGGCTGCTATTCTTAAACCTGTAACTACAGTGGAAGTCAATAAGAAGGGATACAATAAAAGTTTACAAAATTGCTAAAGAGAAGGTAAATCAGGTGTTCCTATTCACCCCATCATTATACAAAAACAAGGGGACAGTCAAGGAAAATTAAAGGCAACAAATTGAGAACTAGTACAAGGAAATTCCTTTTAAAAAACAAACAAACAACCCACATAATTAGCATGGGAACTCAATAGCAAAAGAGATCACTGAGGTCAAGAATTTAGAAGGATTTAAAAGAGATTAGGCATTAATATGAATAATGAGAACATCCATAGTTACAACAGAGGACAATAATTTGTATAAGGGGATATAATAAAATGTAGTAAAAATAATAAATACTTTGCTGTTATACGGTGCTTTGCCTCAGTAGATCTCAAAGCACTTTGCAAAGGACATCAGTATGTCATCCTCATTATACAGATGGGGAAACTGAGGCATATAGCAGTGAAGTGACTAGTCCAAGTGCATGCAACAGACTAACCCATCTCGCATCATGGCATAAGTTAACCACTAACTCAGAGGACAGAAACTTCACCTGTGGGCAGATTTTTCCATAAATTATTCATCCACTGTCCTGTGAAGCATTTGGTTCTTCCCCCAATCAGCCTGAGGATACTGTACTCAAGAAATCCCTGATCTGATCATTATGGCTGTTCCTTATATTCCTGAAAGTGGCTTCTGCACTGTGCACCAAGGGAGCGTGCGGCTTTTAGCCAGGTCATGACTGTCTTGGCTGTTTGAAGTAGTTTCACCAGAATGGCCTTTGTGTACATGGTCTTTCCTAGAGAGTTCCATTTGCACCTCTCTCGTTGGACGGCAATTCTGCTGCAGCTGACTAAGAAGTGCAGATGTATGTGTGCAAAGCTATTTGCCTGGATGTGCAATCCTGTAGACTATATTGTTTATTATTTGATTGATCGGAGGTAGCGCCTCGGAGCCCCAGTCGTGTGCCAGGACTCTTCTATGTTAGGCACTGTACAAACACAGAACAGTGCTACATTCTTGGGAGAGAGTCTCAACACGGACTTTCATATGTAATTCCCAGTTTTTGGTCATCAGCTGTTTTGTTTAGTCAGCCACCAAATACATGTAGCTTGCAGCTAAGATTAAGGGGTGCCAACATTTGCCCCCACAGAATTAGATTTCTGTCCCCGGGACTATATTTCTTACGCCAGAATCAGCATCCAGCATTGTCAACCTTAGAAATGAATCTCCACCATCAAAAACCTCCTTTATAGTGCAACCCACATGCTGCCCAGACAAAGAGATGCCAAGCAACTGTCCAGGCTACATCCCAGGGCATTTCAAACTGTAAAGCTCAATGTGGATGGGGAAATGCGTACTTGGCCCTCCGCCCTTGTGCTGTTCTCCCGTGCACTGATAAATGAATCTGAAATAAGCCCCTTCTTGTCTTCTACTGGCTCCCCCCAGACACACATGTGCACAAGGGCTGCTCAGACACATAGCTGCTGCCGTCTGCATTGGCTCTGAGACAGCAGATGGTCAGAGGGGCTACAGAGAGAGGGAGAGAGGAGGGCAGGTGCAGGGAAAATTGCTAATTAGATACAGAACATTAAGCTTCCATTCTAGAAAGCGGGAATTCAGCACCTAACCCCCACCCCTCACCCGTCCTCTAGGCCTAGGAATTTGGCTGGTGACTTCTCACTAAGCTGCATTGTCTGCTAGAGGCTGCGGCTCCCCACACAAAGCTTTGTCTGAGGGAAGAAAGGGTTTTTACCCCTCGAGAAACTTCTTCACTTGCGGGGCACTTCGGCCCTGATCCAAAGCCCTTTGGCGTCTTTCCATTGGCTTTGGATCAGGTCCTTTAAGAGAGGCAAATGATTCCATTATGTAATGTCGTGTCGGAGTGACAAATGCAGGGCAAGAAAGTGAGCGGCAAAGGCCAAAGACTCTGAAAATCTGAGGCAGAACATTTTGCTGGAATAAATCATTTCTGAATTAATACATTAATGAGCCCCCCCCCAACTGCTCCCCCAAATAATACGGGTGCTATTTCTGCAGAACAATGGGTTAGTAGTCAATCCCTGCCTGGAGGGAACCAGGGAAAGATGCAGGACAGGTGCTTCTAGTGACACTCTATAAAATGAATAATAATAATGCTGGGCAGCAGCAGCATGGACTCCAGAGCCAGAGAACTCAATCAGCATAGGCACAAGACACAGTTTGGCTGTGTGCTCTCTCCATTGCCCTCTCAAAGGCTGCTCTTCACGGTCCTCCACTCATCCCAGCTCATCTTAGGCCTTGTCTGCACCAGGCAGTGCCGTGCACCAGCTCTAGCCAGCCTCTCCCTTTCAGGTGGAGCAACTTGCAAGAAAAGAAGCTCCAGCCTTGATGTGAATTTTAGCCCAGCTTGGGGGTTGGGAACCCCATTCTGCCTGACTGCCTTCTCCACTTCCCTGCCGCCTTCTGGGGAAGGGCAGCCATTCGCAGCTGCTGCACAAGACAGGTAGAGCTTTCTTCCCCTTGGGAGCCATGAGGAATTTCTGGAGAAGGGACAGGAGTGGGGAGAGAAAACCGAAACAACCCAGCTCCTAGTGGTGGCTTGGCTGCCTTCTTCCCTTCTAGGGGCAATGGGTCAGACCATCTGCTGAAAGCCAGGAGTCCTTCATCATGGTGGCAGCTGGGAAGGTGAAACCAACCCCAAGAGGCCACGGTCAGGGTACTGTTCCAGCCTGTGAGCTGGAATAGTGGTCACAGCCCCTCCGCACCATTTGCATGGGGCACTGGGACCAATGGAACTATTTCAACATGAACCTGTGGCCCCTTTTCTGGCCCACTAGTTGTGGCCTCTGCCAGGCCTGCATAGAGACCCTTGCCAGGATACACAGGCAAATTGCAGAGGCACATGACCCACATGGCTTACAGATCCTTGTGCCTTCCCTATCATTAGTCTCACACAGGGAAGCATTATGCACCGGGTTGAACTTGGGAATTCACTCTATAGCTCTCATTAAAATCAGCTGTGCCTCTGCACCCTGCCATCCCCGACTGTGCCAGGCAGAGGGGTGCAAAACAGCAGAAAAAACCCACAGTGGGACAAGTGAGTCTGGGGGGTGCACTCCTGTGCTACCCTCTGCAAAAAAATCCATGCAGCACAAAAAAGAGGAGTGAATAGGAGGCAGGGAAGTGGTGCCACCGTTCCATACTTAGCACTGTGCTTCCTGCCCGGGAGCTCCAGTAGAAGGGTCGGAAAGGGAATGCAACAGGCAGAAATCTTAACTCTGTGGGGTGGGTGGGTGGGTGTGTGATCCCCTCTCAGAGTGTAGTTCAGCAGCCTGCCAGCATTGTGGTCTCACTGTGCTGGGCAAGATGAAACATTTTTGTTTGAGGAGATACATGAAAATTTTAAAAGAAAATGAAAAGGAAGCAAATCACCTGGTTTAAGCAGCTGCAGTTGCACTAAGTTCATGGAGTCACAACTCCGATTTTGCAGAGGTTTCTGTAGCTCTGGGTCTCAAATGACTATTCACCTGTCCAAAAAAATCAAATCAAATAAATCCCAGAGCATTCAGGGCATGACAAATTGACAACATTGATTTAAAAACATGAAAACGTTGCAATCAAACAAGGCTGATCCAATCATTCCTTGTGAGATCTGTGGGGTCTGAAAAATGAGAAGTTGTTTAAATCATATCAAGTGTTTTATTACAGATTCAGAGATTAAGGCTAGAAGGGATCCTTATCATGCACAACACAGGTTAGAGGCCATTCCTGCACATAGCCTGTACTTTGTGACTGAGCTAGAGCGTATGGCTTTAGTTTAATCAAACATCTAAGAATAAAATTGTGAAGGAAACAAGGTCCCCAAGTACACGTTCCTTGAAAAGAAATCAAATACTTCAGGTCAGCTCCTCGGCAGGTGTAACTCAACGTAGCAGCATTGAAGTCAGTGGAGCAGTGCCCAGTTATACCAGCTCCTGGTCTTTGCCTTTGTTATTAGGTAGTTACTGTTTTCTGACTCTGTAGGAAAGCAGACAATTACACACCCGGCCTAAAGTATCTCACTGCCGCTCCCCCGGCATGAATGTCTTTCCAAACCGACATACATGCACCAGCCGCCCCTCCAACAAAGGAAATGCTGTTGGATTAACTTGTGAACTTTAGCCTTTTGTCCCTCGCACTGAGACTTCAAATGTCCTTTTGATTCTCTGTATTAATCTGTGAAGTTCTGGCAGCAACACCACAAACAAGTCACCTTGTTTTTCTAGCCCAAAGTGATCAGCTGGTGAGAGAGTCAGCAGCTTGAGCTCATTGGAGCCCTTCAGTGCCCCAGTAGCTTCTTTTTCTCTGTGCTTGTAACAAAGAATTTTTTCCCCTTTACAAGAGACCACCTGGGCTTGGCGGTGGGTTTCCCAGCACACCCCGGCCTGCATTCTTCCTTGCCGCAGTGCAGTGGATTGCTTTAGAGAGGTTTCGTTGAGAAACTGAAGATGGTTCACAAAACCTGGATTTTTTTTTCCTGAATGGAATTACCCAGTCTCTATCTCTGGTACTTTCGCAGTCCCTGTTACCACGTATCTGAACCCCTCAAAACACCCCTGTGAGGAAGGGAAATATTATTATCCCCATTTTATAGATAGGGGGTTGAGGCACAGAGACATCACAGAGTAGAGTTTTAAAGCTATTTAGGTGTCTAAATCCCATTGGGAGTTAGGTGCCAAAATAACTTTTAAAAATCAAACCCTAAGTGATTGCCCAACTGAGAGAGACAGTCTATAGCAGATCATGGAACTGAACTCTGGTCTTCCTAGGCCTAGGTTGATAACCTGGCTGCACCTTCTGTCCTAGTCTCACTTTGCTCTTTATGCCATGGTAAGAATGTGAGGAAACCCACAGGGGTACAGCTGGGTTCCAAATAACCAGATTTGGTAACTACATACAAATATGCCAAATATACACTACAAGAATACAGATCTAACCCCACTCTCAGCCACTTAGCTACTCTGCCTCTCCCAGCCGATCCACCAGTCTTATCTATGCTGCTATCGTTCTGTTTTCTTTCTCTTACAATGGTAACACTGTTCTGCTTTCAGCAGTAGGAACCCCCTTTTTTCAATAATAAAAACCTTTGGAAAATGTACTAAAGAAAAGTCTGCTCTTACCCTCTTGCCTTTTTTTCCTCCAAAAACCAGGGATAACTTGCAAAAGCCCATTTTCCTGTATAGCAAATTAAACCAGTGAAAACACTTTCTTGTATTATTAATTGTTGTAGTAGTAAGGGAACATATAGGGGCACTGACTTATTGTGTTAGGCAATGGACATACACATAGTAAGAGAGAGTCACTGCCCCAAAGAGCTTACAATAGACAAGACAAACAAAAGGTGGGAGGAGAAACTGAGGCACAGGGAGATGTGATTTGCCCAAGGATATGTGGAAGAGCTGGGAATAGCACCATCTCTCCTGAGTTCCAGTCCCCTGCTTTATCCATCTCTTTAACCTTCAATCAATTCCTTATAATCATGACCTTAACTCAGGGTGTGGAGACTACTGACAACAAGGTGGCAATTCCACCATATGGTTAGGATAGTTTCTAGCATAGTAGTAAAGGTCTTGCTTCAGCAAAGTACAAAGCACATGCCTAACATTATACACAGTATGTCACTGGGCTTACTCACATTCTTAAAATTAGTTAGGTGCTGTAGGGAGGTGGTGAGGCCCCTGCTGACCTGGAGGAGAATAAGCCCTGCCAGTCGCCAGAGTGGGCGGAGCCAGAGCACGCCAAGTCCGGCCCTTGGAAGGTCAGGGGTCGGACAGGAAGTACAAGAGCTCTGCCTCAAAGCTCACTGAGGTGGCAGCCATTCCAGAGGCCAGATGTTGCTGAGCTGGCCCCTCGCCTGCTACCCTGAGGAGCCAATGGTGACTGACCCCCTGAGGACACTGCTGGAAGCCAGGTATCTCCAGAGGGGGAGTGGGGAAGTCGCCTGGGGACAGCCGACCCGAGTCTGGCTGGAACAGAACCGGACCCCGTGTCAGTGTGTTGTGGCCAGGATCCCCCGACACAGGAGCAGGCACTGGCTGTTGCTAGGGTCCTGGGGTGGGGTGGGCTGTGTCCCCCTCCCCCCCTGCCCGGGCACCCAGCATGGCGGTGGCTGTCTTCCCCTTTGGGCCCCTGACTTAGGGCCTGGGCCTACTGACCCTGACTTTGTGTTTGTTCAGCCTCTTCCTGAGCCCCATAACTGTTGTTGCCCTGCCCAGACCTAGGGCCTGGGCTTACCTACTCTGTTTGTTTGTGTTGGCTCAGCCCCTGCCGGATGGTGTGAGCCAGGACTCAAAGGGCCCAGCTAATTCCCCAGAAGAGCCCATGCAAGGACATAGGGAGGTGGTGTGGCCCCCTGCTGGCCTGGTGGAGGTGGAATCCCTGACAAACCTCTTCTACAGGTGCTTTAATACCACCGTGAATGGCCACACTATTGCATGTTTTGGTTTCTTTTATTTAATTCAGAAGCTTTAATTATCTATCTATCTATATCTCGGAGATAGGGGAAAAGCATGGGAAATAGGTTACTGAGTAATTGTAAAAGTGCAAAAATAGATATGGCTGTGCAAAAAAGGATGAGAAGAGGAAATTACCACCCACAGCTCTCATTCTCATAAGTCAGGAGGTGACTTTATCATAGAAAATAATTGAATGTATATGATGTCCATATGGAATTAACATGTTTCAGAATTTTCCACACTTTCCAAGAAAGATTAATCCTGTTTTCAACCAGCTCTATAGCTTCTGAAAACTTTCACTTTAAAATTTTTTTGTGTGTGTGGAAATTTTCATGATTCACCCACCACTATTTCAGTCTGCTCAAGTCTCCTGGTGGAGTTTAAAAAGTTATTTTATTCACACCCCAGGAGGGGAAGCCAAATTGCATAGAACCCACTTGGATACAGTGATGCAATCTTTTCCCCCAAATCAAATAATTACACCTGAAGGGTCTTTCCTTTTGCAGCTTGTTGCTACCAGGAGATGTAATAAGCTATGAATTAATTAATGGATATTTCCCTTGCACAGGGAGATCTAAACCAAGACTAAGATTCCAAAGCAGTCTGGTTTCAGAGATTCAAAAATTAATTCTGGGACACATCCATAATTTCACCACCTTTGGACACTCCCCACCAAAGACAAGAAAGGTATCTCTGCTGCATTGTATATAAAGTTTTAATTTATAAAGGGCTAATAAATAAATTAGTTTTAATAAATGACAAATCAATTGTTATAGACTGTTGTAGAGTCCAAACAGGTGATAACCATGTCTTAAGTACCTATAAAACCTTCCACTGATGAGGTTATAACCATCTAAGGACCAACTTTCTTTCCCATATAGAGTGTTAATTTATACTATCTGAGGGGATCTCTGACTTTTGGGAACCTGTCAGTGTTTCATGGGAAGAAGGACAATATTAACCAGATTGGACCATTTTTAGGACTTTTGGGGTCAAAACAGAAGCCATTGCAGATCATCCAGCACAGACAACATGAGCTCCCTGTGTGACATGCTACTTCGTAATGCAGACAAGTCTCCCATCTGAAAAGTATTAAAATGTTTGCATCTTTTGGAATGTTTGACTTGTGTGGGACATCCCCAGGGGGTGATGGGGAGGAATGCTTTCCTCTCCGAGGTGTGTCCTGATTCTTTGATCATGGGGGGGCATGGTGAGCCAATAATACAAGAGGATGTGGGTTTGCCCCCACCCCCAGATCCTTGGGATCCCCCTCAATCTGGGAGGGGGATCCATGAGAGGCCAGGGCTATGGGGTCAGAGGCCCTCATAGCAATGCTGTCAGGCCTTCAACAGCCAAAAGGAGAGTCCTGCCGCAGGAAGGTCCAGTGGAAAAGCAATATAGACATGGGTGGCACTGGGTTATTGAACTGCACTGCCTAGGGCTGTATCATCTCTCCCTTGCCCCCTTCCACCATGCTGATCTCCAGGCCTGTGGAGTGGCTCTGGGGAGAGGGGGAGGGGTGAAAAAGCTTTATCTGCCATGCATTGGGGGCAAGTGAATAAGGCAAGAAAATATTCAAGAATTAGATCACCTCCATTTTTGGAACACTCATGTTTCCCAAAGGCCACGTTCAGTTTACTTCCGTTTTTCAAGAGTACTTTTATCCTGGCATAAAATCACAGCTACGAAACTTCAGGCAGATTCTTTGTTTTGGGTAAGTGTGACAGGGTGTGACTCACCACTGCAGCACCTCCTACAGGTGTTCTTGAGAATTAGTTCTGGAACATCTACTGGTGGTGTCTCACCCACCGTCACCTCTGGTCCTGGACTCGTGTCATTTCCAGGACTGTGGCATCCTCTTCATGACACTGCCCTCTGGCTGTGTCACACTCTGTTCTCCCCTTCCAGGGGATCTGCAATCTCCACCCAGCCACTTCCCACAGTGGCAACTGCAGTCCATTGTCCTGGGGCTGCTTCCCATGCAGCTCCAGCACCTTTTTCTGTCCTTACCTCAAGGCTTGAGCTTGCAGGCCCTAGCAGCCAGCCAGGAGCTCTATCTAGCTCCCCAGTCCCTGTTTGAAACACTGAATTGTCCCAGGTGCTGGGGCTTCTTCACCCTGCTGGGAGCCTGGTCTTCTCTCAAGTTCCAGTCAGCTACAGACTTCTGCTCTGCCTGAATCCCATTTTATATGGGCCTGCTGGGCAGTGATTGGTTACTCCTCTCAGCCCCTTTCTAATTGGCTGGCTCCAGTGCAGCCTTCCTAGGGCTTCTTTTAACCCCTTTTCTGCCAGTGAGGGGCAGCTACCCCATCACAGAAAGCTAAGAAGGGTAGGTGTGGGGGTAAAATCCAGGCTAAGACTAGCTTTAGCCTCCCCAGTGGTGTCATTCCATAATAAATATCTTCCCTGGTTACCAACAATCCTGCTAATGAAACAGTCATAATACCGTGTTGAACCAGAAAACACCATGTGATAATGAGCTCACCAGGGCTCTTCACGATGCATTTCCTTAGCAAGTTCATGCTGTCATTCAATTTCCCCTCAAACTTTGGCCTTTTGTATCAGAAACATAGTCAAAAGCAGAAGAATACCAGAGCATGTCAAATGAGTCTGCATACTCCCTTCAGACAGTCAACTTCTATCTCACCCCTAGAGAGGGGGATGCCTTCTGGGGAGTGTTGGGATCCCTTGATGACCCAGTGTGGAGAAACCCAGGAATGAATGCACGAACGATTAGAGCAGTGAATGACCTGCCTGCATCTGTCTGTTTTTGTAGTTTTTAGGAGCAGCATAGACTGTCAGAACATGGATGCTCAATTGATTCTCACCCTTACAACAGGTACCCCCTTAAATCTTGGCTGAGGTCCATTGGTGGAGGACACAAGAGTCGCTGTTTCTCCACAGGGTGCACAATGCAACAGGGAAAGAATGAGACTTTTGTGTTGGCTATCCCTGGGAGCAGAAAACACGTCAGACCAGACAGGGAAACTAATGACTAATTTGCGCTGAGGCTGCAGGAGACAACACTAGATACATTCCTTTGCAGTAAGGAGGAGAGGGGAACAGAAGAAGAAAGCAAGTGTGTGTGCCTGTGTCTGTTTCTCTGTGTCGGAAAATCCTAGAATCCTAGGCATCAAAGAAAAAAGACTGCTCAAGTTGTCTAGTCTATGCCTTGGGAGCTAATGGAAGATGTTTCCCTGTAGTATTTCATCTGCAGCATGTTAAGTGTCCCAATGCTCATAGAATCTCAGAGTTCAAAGGGACCTCAGGAGATCATCTAGTCCAGGGTTTCTTAAACTGGGGGTCGCGAGCTCCCGCTGCGGGAACTGGGGGCCGCGACGCAGCCGGGAGCCCACCCGCTGCGGGGACTAGAGGGGTCGCGCCTGGCTGACGGACCAGGAAAAGGGGTCGCGGTCTCAAGAAGTTTGAGAACTGCTGATCTAGTCCAACCCACTGCTTAAAGCATGAGCAATCCGTGATTAAGTCATCCACCAGATTTTCGCCCCATAACCTTAAATGGCTCCCTTAAGGGCTGAATGCATAACCCTGGGTTTAGCAGGTTAATGCTCAAACCACTGAGTTATCCCTCCCCCTTAATCCACAGCCAAATATAATTTACTCAAATTAGGATGTTTTTCCTGCTATTCCTTGGCCTGGTTCTCAACTGTGATAAACCAGCTTAGCTCCACAGAATTGGCCCTTGCTTTCATAATTCTTCAGGCTGGAATTGTCAATGAAGCCCCAGGGACTTAGGCACCCAGTTCACTGGGATCTGAGCATCTAGCTGCTCTTTGAAAATCTCTGCCTTAATTGCTTGTGCTCTGAGATTTTTAAATAGAAGACCATCTCCATGATGTTCTCCTCTCAGAGGCGTGCCCTGATTCTTCCATCCTGGGGGCATGGCGTGCTGATAATACAACAGGATGCAGGCCTGTCCCAACCCCAAGATCCTTGGGATCCCTCTGACTCTGAGAAGGGGATACATGAGAGGCCAGGGCTATGGGTGCAGACCCCCTCTTACAGGCTGTTTGCACCCTAGGGCAAAGATAGATACAGACATAGGTGGTATTGGGTTATTGGACTGCACGGCCCTACGACTGGATCATCTCTCTGCCCTGATCACCACGGGGCTGAGGGGGGGGGGGTTGTGACGACCTCACCCTTTTCCCTCAATCCTCTCTGCTGATCCCCAGACCTGTGGAGTGTCCTTGGGAGGGATACTGGCAGGCATGCAGCTGAGCTACCCTTTCACGTGGTAGGGCTATTATCTAGGAATGGTGGGTCCCTTTCCAGGCCGACCAGGACATATGATTAGGCTTGCTGATACTTCCCGCCATCCATCTCAGACTCAGCAGTACATGCAAGGTGACAAAGCAGGAGCAGTTTGCTTTGCATCTTTAATGCATGAGGTGTTAGAACTAGGAGCACAGGGATGAGAGCATACCTACTTTCATAGCAGAGCCATTTTGTGAGCCGGGGAGTGCAGGTTGGCCAAAGCCACGGTGAAGGAGCATTGCTGGAGCCATAGAACTGCAAGGCTCCATGAGACGCAAGAGTTTCGCAATGACAGGAGACAAGGAACAGTAGCACTGTGGGAGTCTTGCCATGAAGCAGAAGAACTAGGGGGACACTGCAGCCCTACAGAAGTAATACCATCAGCAGCTGCATCAATAACTCCTCAATAGATCTTTGCAAAGAAATAGAAATTATTAGGGAAAGAAGCACCCGGAGTACAGACACTCCTCTGACAATACCATTCAGATTTATTTCAGAGTGATAGCCATGTTAATCTGTATCCGCAAAAAGAACAAGGAGTATTTGTGGCACCTTAGAGATTGAGGGCTTGGTTACACTTACAGCTTTATAGTGGTTTTGGTTATACTTGCCCTCGTATACAGCTATAGGGATATAGGGAGTAAGGGGGAACGTGTTGTGTGTATGCGGATGGAGAGAGGGAGTAGATTTTCAGCTGCTGAGACACATTTCCTTTGAAATTAAGAGCCTGCTAGTTTTCTCTTTCACACAGGCTCACTTCATAAACATTTGCATTGCTGATTAGCCAAGTTTAGAGAGAAACTCTGAAAAGGTACTTCTGCATTCCTCCAGAGGAGTTCAAAACAAAGGGAAGAGACGTCAATTGCCTTAAATGGCTTGGGGCATCTCCAGAGATCACTCAAAAGCACTTGTAGTGTTAATACCCATTCACACTGGAGATAATATGGAGCAGTGAATACACAATAGCTATTAATCCTCGGGGAAGGGAGGATTAACAGGACCTGTATAACTGTGGGTTATAAATTCCTCGCTTTCTTTATGGATACAGACTAACACGGCTGCTATTCTTGAACCTGTGGGTTTATAGCGCTCGATGTGCCTCGCCAGTCTGGATGGGTAGGGAGTTATAGCGCTCCTGGAGGCTTTACAGCGCTATAAAGTGCCAGTGTAACCAAGTCCTAACAAATTTATTTAGGCATAAGCTTTCATGGGCTAGAACCCACTTCATCAGATGCCTAGAGTGAAACATGCAGTAGGAAGATATATAGATATATATACATATACACAGAGAACATAAAGGGGGGGAGCTTGCCATACCAACTTTAATTGGCTAATCAATTAAGGTGAGCTATTATCAGTAGGAGAAAAAAACTTGTAGTGATAATCAGGATGGCCCATTTCAAACAGTTGACAAGAAGGTGTGAGTAACACTAGGGGGATACTTAACATTGGGAAATGTAGGGAGGTGGTGTGGCCCCCTGCTGACCTGGAGGAGAATAAGCCCTACCAGAGTGGGAAATCACCAAAGTCTGAGACCTCCTGGACTACGACGGGGGGACTGGGTGGATCCCCGTGCGCTTGCCCTTGTGATTCCCCCTGCGCGTACTGCGTAGAGGTGAGGAACGCTCTGTCTCCCGTCTCTCTCGGTTTCCTGCAGCGGGCCCTGCAAAAAGGTTCTCCCCGCTCACCCCGGGCCCTCCGGAACTAGTACTTAAGCCCCTGCTTTGTGAGCCCTCCAGGCCTCCCCACTCCCACAACCCGAGCCGGCTGCACACCTTGCTGCTGGTCTTGTTCCGAACCGTGCCAAGGAAACATCTGTATACGCTTATGCTTCACACGTTGTATCTCCTCACCCTTGCATCCCGCCCCGATACCAAGTGGCGGGACTATCTACCACCGGATGAGGGTGAGCAGCCCCGGTGGGCCACCTTAATTCCACGATATTAGTTGGTGGCTCCTTCACAGAGCCGTGAGCAAGGGCGTGTACTTGGCGCGATTCCTTCCCATGCCCGATGCCTGTCCCTTCTGCGGCGGGAGGGAGGACCTGGCGCACGCCTATCTAGAGTGTGCCAGGCTGCAGCCCCTATTCCGGCTCCTCCAGAACCTCTTTATTGAGATTCTGGCTGCACTTTTCCCCACACCTATTTCTTTTTGGACACCCCATCCATGGCCCCACAAAGTCGCGAGACCTCCTCGTCAACCTCCTCCTGGCGCTTGCCAAAACCACCATCTATAACACCAGGAGGAGGATGCAAGATGAGGGGGTACGGTGCGACTATAGGGCCTATTTCTGGTCACTCCTCCATTCACGCATCCGGGCAGAGTTCCACTGCGCAGCGTCCACTGGCTCCCTCAACAGCTTCGCGGAGCAGTGGGCACTGTGCGGGGTTCTCTGCTCGGTATCCCCATCCGGCACCCTCATTTTTAACCTATGACCCTCATGCACTCCCCTGCCTTTATTCATTAGTTGTCCCACGTATTTAGTTGGCCCTGGGTTTAGTGTCCCTCCCGCAAGGCTGGGGGAGGGACTTTAGTGATGGGCGGGCTTAGACCCGCCCACCTCCTGGGATACCCAATAGGTACCAGAGTGGGCAGAGCCAGAGCACGCCAAGTCCGGTCCTTGGAAGGTCAGGGGTCGGACAGGAAGTACAAGAGCTCTGCCTCAAAGCTCACTGAGGTGGCAGCCATTCCAGAGGCCAGATGTTGCTGAGCTGGCCCCTCGCCTGCTACCCCGAGGAGCCAATGGTGACTGACCCCCTGAGGACACTGCTGGAAGCCAGGTACCTCCAGAGGGGGAGTGGGGAAGTCGCCTGGGGACAGCCGACCCGAGTCTGGCTGGAACAGAACCAGAACCCGTGTCAGTGTGTTGTGGCCAGGATCCCCCGACACAGCAGCAGGCACTGGCTGCTGCTAGGGCCCTGGGCTGCGATGCAGTGGAGTGGGGGGGCCTGGGTTCCACCCCGATCCCCGGGCCACCCAGTGTGTGGGTGGCAGTCTCCCCCTTTCAGGCCCTGACCTAGGGCCTGGGCCTACTGACCCTGACTTTGTGTTTGCTCTGCCTCTGTTGGAGAGCCTGAACCCCTGAACTGTTACTGGTGTTTGCTCAGTCCCTGCCTGAAGGCCTGAGCCCTGAACTGCTGTTGCCCTGCCCTGCCCTAGGGCCTGGGCTTACTGACTCTGGTTGGTTGTATTTGCTCAGTCCTTGCCTGGGGGCCTGAGCTCTGAACTTGCTGTTGCCCTGCTCTGACCCAGGGCCAGGGCCTGTGGGCTAGTTTACTGGGGGTTGCTCAACCCCCTGCTGGACAGGGTGAGCCAGGACTCAAGCGGCCCTGCTAATTCCTCAAAGGGCCGTGCAAGGCTATAGGGAGGCTGTGTGGCCCCCTGCTGACCTGGTAGAGGGGGTAAGCCCCAACAAACCCCCTCTACGGGAAATAAATTGCAATTTGTATAATGACTCAGCCACTCCCAGTCTTTATTTAAGCCTAATTTAATGGTATCCAGTTTGCAAATTAATTGCAATTCAGCAATTTATCACTGTAGTCTGTTTTTGAACTTTTTGTTGTTGAAGAATTCCCACTTTTAAGTCTGTTACTGAGTGACCAGAAAACTGAAATGTTCTCCTAATCACCTACTGGTTTTTGAATGTTATGATTCCTGATATCAGATTTGTGTCCATTTATTCTTTTGCGTAGAGACTGTCCCTTTTGGCCAATGTACATGGCAGAGGGGCACTGCTGGCACATGATGGCTTATATCACATTGGTAGATGTGCAGGTGAATGGGCCCCTGATGGCATGGCTGATTAGGTTATATGAGAGTGTCACTTGAATAAATATGTGGACAGAGTTGGCACTGGGCTTCGTTGCAAGGATAGGTTCCTGGGTTAATATTTCTGTTGTGTGGTTGCTGGTAATTATTTGCTTCAGGCTGTCTGTGAGACCTGGTCTGTCTCCCAAGATATGTGAGAGTGAGGGATCGTCCTTCAGGATACATTGTAGATACTTGATGATGCGCTGGAGAGGTTTTAGTTGAGGGCCGAAGGTGACAGCTAGTGGGGTTATGTTGTTTTCTTTGTTGGGCCTGTCCTGTAATAAGTGACTTCTGGGTACTCTTCTGGCTTTGTCAGTCTGTTTCTTCACTTCAAGTGGGTATTTTAGTTTTAAGAACCCAGCTAAAACCTCTCCAACCAACTCTGTCCACATATCTATTCAAGTGACACATTTGGAGAGAGGGCAATAAAAATGATTAGGGAGCTGAAGCACGACTTACATGGGGAGGCTGAGGGAACTGGGCTTATTTAGTCTGCAGAAGAAGGGGAGTTCCAAAGAGGATGAGCTAGGCTAGGGGTGGGCAGACTACGGCCCGCAAGCCACATGTGGCCCTCCAGCCATCTTCATCTGGCCTGCGAGGCCGGGCTGGCATGCCACAGGTCCCTGTGCTCCCAGCCAGGGGCTGGAATGAGCGTGGGGAGCCGCAGGGCCCCACCCTCCCTTGCCGGGCCCAGCAGTGCATGCTGTGGGGTCCCGTGCTCCCTGTCCGGGTGGAGCGCAGGGAGCTGTGGGGCCCTGCGCTCCCGGGGCCGGGTCGAGGAGCTGATTAAGGTAAGTGGGGGGGTGGGTTCGGTGGGGGGGGGAGGTCCAAGGGGGTGGTGGTTAGGGTGGGGGGATCTTGGGAGGGGGCAGTCAGGGAACAAAGAACAGGGGGGCTTAGATGGGTGTGGGGTTCTGGGGCTGCAGTGAGGGGGTCTCCAGAGGGGGCGATAAGGGGACAAGGAGCTAGGGGAGGTATTGGATGGGTCGGGGATTCTGAGGGGGTCGGGAAGTGGGTGGGGGTTGCATAAGGGGTGGGGTCAGGCTTCCCTACCCGGCCCTTCGCACAATTTTTAACCCCAATGTGGCCCTCGGGCAAAAAAGTTTGCCCACCCCTGAGCTAGGCTGTTCTCAGTGGTGGTAGATGACAGAACAAGAACCAATGATCTCAAGTTGCAGTGAGGGAGGTCTAGGTTGAATATTAGGAAACACTATTTCACTAGGAGGGCGGTAACGCACTGGAATGGGTTACCTAGGGAGGTGGTGGAATCTCCATCCTTAGATGTTTTTAAGGCCTGGCTTGACAAAGCCTTGGCTGGGATAATTTAGTTGGTGTTGGTCCTGCTTTGAGCAGGGGGTTGGACTAGAAGACCTCCTGAGGTCTTTTCCAACTTTAATATTCTATGATTCTATGAATGGCATCTGAATATCCCAGGCATTTGTCATCTTGCTTTTCTTTCCTTTAAGCAAACGGGGTGAATTTCAGTGCTCAGAAAATTCATAGGTTCTAAGATCAGAAGGGACCATTGTGATCAGAGTCTCACCGCTTGTGTAACACAGACCAGAGAACAGATCCACAATAATTTCCAGAGCAGAGCTTTTAGAGAAACATCCAATCTCAATTTAAAAATTGTCAGCAATGGAGAATCACCCGTGACTCTTGGTAAATTGTTCCAAAGGTTAATTACTCTCAGTGTTAAAAATTTATACCTTATTTCCAATCCAAATTTCTCTAGCTGCAACATCCAATCATTGGATCGTGTTAGACCTTTCTCTGCTAGACTGAAGATCCCAGTATTAAATGTTTGTTCCCCATGTAGCTACTTACAGACTGTGATCAAGTCACCCCTTAACTTTCTCTTTATTATGCTAAATGGATTGAGTTCTTTGAGTTTATCACTGTTTTCGAATCCTCAGGGGGGTGAAAAGAGGGACAAACGCTGATCGGAGATAGATTCTTGTACCATGGTTATCTAGAACAGAATAATACAAGCAGATACTGTGTCAGCTTCCTCCAGACAGCTGAGCCAAAGCCCTGGGTCTCAGTCTTGGGTTTCTCTTGAACACAGGCTGCAAAATATATTTAATTATGACAAATTATCTAAAAATTTTGCAATGTGGAAACATTTCAACTGGTCACTTTCACATTCATTCACTTGTGCACTAAGTCTAATTTGAACCCAGATTCTTAGATGTTTGACAGACTGGGACAGCAATAGAATCTGTATGAACGTCATTGCGGAGAAACTAAATGAATTCTTTGATTCAGTTTTCACGGCTGAGGACGTTAGGGGGATTCCCAAACCTGAGCTGTCTTTTGTAGGTGACCAATCTGTGACAGTTCCTCAGATTTAAGTGTCACTAGAAGAGGTTTTGGAGTTAATTGATAACCTTAACAGTAACAAGTCACCAGGACCAGATGGCATTCACCCAAGAGTTCTGAAAGAATTCAAATGTGAAATTGCAGAACTATTAACTATGGTTTAATTTAATTTAATAAATGGAGATATACCAATCTCCTAGAACTGGAAAGACCTTGAAGGTCATCAAGTCCAGTCCCCTGCCTACACTAGCAGGATCAAGTACTGTCCCCTGACAGATTTTTTGCCCCAGATCCCTAAATGGCCCCCTCAAGGATTGAACTCACAACCCTGGGTTTAGCAGGCCAATGCTCAAACCACTGAGCTATCCCTCCCCCGCAGCCAGCCCGCCCGGGTACCAGCTGCCGGGACCCATCAGCCAGCCCGCCCGCTGCCGGGACCCGGGCGGCAGCTGGGAGCCAGGAGCCAGCCCGCCCGCTGCTGGGTCCCGGGCGGCAGCCGGGACCAGTCAGCCAGCCCGCCCGCTGCCGGGGTCGGGGCGGGAGCCGGCAGCCAGACTGCCGGGATCTGGGCGGCAGCCGGGAGCCGGCAGCCAGCCCGCCAGTGGCTGGGACCGGGGCAGCAGCCGGGAGCCAGCAGCCAGCCGCCTGCGAAGGGGACCGGGGCCGCAGCCGGGAGGGGTCGCGGTCTGATATGTATCAGAAATTTTGTCCGTTGCATCCGAAGTCCGTTAAATCGAGGTGCGTTAAATTGAGGTTTTACTGTAATGCACATTAGAAAAAATAACCCCGACCATACATACAATATGATAGGTGCTAATTTAGCTACAACTAATCAGGAAAAAGATCTTGGAGTCATCCATGGCAGTCAAAAAAACAAACAGGATATTAGGAATCATTTAAAAAGGGATAGAGAATAAAATGGAGAATATCTTATTGCCCTTATAAATCCAAGGTGCGCCCATATCTTGAATACTGCGTGGTCTCCTCATCTCAGAAAGGATATACTGGCATTAGGAAAGGTCCAGAGAAGAGCAACTGAAATGATTAGGGGTTTGGAACAGGTCCCATATAAAGAGAGATTAAAGAGGTTAGGACTTTTCATCTTGGAAAAGAGGAGATTAAGGGGGGGGATATGATAGAGGTATATAAAATCATGAGTGGTGAGGAGAAAGTGAATAAGGAAAAGTTATTTACTTGTTCCCACAATACAAGAACTAGGGGCCACCAAATGCAATGAATAGGCGGTAGATAAAATAAATAAAAGGAAGTTCTTCACATAGCGCACAGTCAATCTGTGGAACTCCTTGCCTGAGGAGGTTGTGAAGGCTAGGACTATAACAGGGTTTAAAAGAGAACTGGATAAATTCATGGAGGTTAAGTCCATTAATGGCTATTAACCAGGAATGGTGTCCCTAGCCTCTGTTTGTCAGAGGGGGGTGATGGATGGCAGGAGAGAGATTACTTGATCATTACCTGTTAGATTCACTCACTCTGGGGCACCTGGCATTGGCTACTGTCGGTAGACAGGATACCGGGCTAGATGGACCTTTGGTCTGTTCTTATGTTCTTAAAGACTGAAAAGTATCAAAGCTGCATTTATACTGATAATGCAGTGCCACTTGTAGGGTGACCAGATGTCCCGATTTTATAGGGACTGTCCTGATTTTGGGGGCTTTTTCTTATATAGGCTCCCATTACCCCCCCACCCTTTCTCCTAATTTTTTTTTATACTTGCTGTCTGGTCACCCTGCTCCAATGGCACACATTTGTAAGGGCACTTGAGGGCATGTTTAAACCATTGCCTCACACCTTCGATCGTCATTTACATCACTGCAAAGTGAATGCAATGTGGGCTACAAACTTCCATTCTGATACAGTCGCATTTTATACTGGTGTAAATGAGTACACAGGTGATGGGTAATAGAGAATGAGCCCCAAATATTTTATCCATAATGCTTTGGGTTCTTTCCCACCTCCAGCTAAGGTCATCCCTGAGCTTGGCACAAATCCACCTATCAGGAAAGGGCACACACTGTTCGATCATTTCTGTTTCAAATGTGATGCATACTCCGCTCTCACATAATCAAATGTGAGTCAAGTCATTGTACTGGTATTTCTGACTTGGCAGAAATGGCTGTGTTTCCAGGGATACTGTGTTCTGAATTTGAAGCCTGAACATTTGAGTTGAAATAATGTTTTTAGAAGGGGTTGGCTTAATCATGTTCCCAGACCTCCTGGCCCCTCCCTGCCATACTCATGCAGACAGGGAAAGGTCATAAAACAAACAGGAAGCTACTCCTCAAGGTAATTAACCCGGCAGGTGTGAATGATTTAACCCTTCACGTCCTTGTGCTTTCCGCAATGCTTGTTTCTTTTCTCACTGCACTATGACACATTATTACTAATACTGTTCCATGAGACGGCAGCAAAGGGAGGAAGAAGTCCTGCTCCCTTCCTGTCCTGATGAACGATTGCTGAGAAAGAACCACCCTTGGAAATGAGACTGAGCTAAGGCTGAGATTTGCAGAGCTGTCCCAGGGATTTGGATGGCCAGTTCCCATTAGCTTTGATGGGAAGTAGACATCTACATCCATTGGGCAGGTTTGAAAAACCACAGTGTAAGCTTATAGATCCTTCTACCTTAGTTCTGATCTTGGGAGCAAGAATGGTACAACTATAGTGGCTTAACAATATCAATATAATTATAGTGGGGGAAAACTGGAAAAAAGTTTGCATGTAGACAAGCCCTATGACATTCTGGACCAGATCTTCAGCTGGTGGATATTGGTGTAGTCAAGATTAATGCCAGCTCTGGTTCTGGTCCCAAGGTTTTAATGCCAAGCCAAGATTGTGAAATGTATTTAGCACTGTATTCTCCCTTTTGGGCACTACATCTCTTTTGCTCAGTTTGACAAGGATATGCACTGAGGTAAGGGAATGACCCGTCAGGTGGCACCACATTGGAAAGGGAAATGTTTACTGCCCTCTCTCCCATAAAACAAGTGTTGTGCCTGGGTATCTTGTCCTTGGGATGAAGGATGTGAGGAGCCCAGGAAACTGGGAAAAACCTCCTTGTTACTATTCTCAAATTGTTACACTTTCAATTCTTCAGACACCTTATCAGACAAGCTGAACCGGCATGACTGGGAGCATGGAGTATTAAGGCAGTTTGACCTGATGCTGTGTCCCCTAGGCTACTCTGTTGGGCTGCATCTAGATCTCTCCACTAGGCACTTGATCCCATTTCTAGGTGCTAGATTCAACCACTACGTAGCTAGATATTTTCTTTAAGTGAAACCAACCTGTTGGGAGTGTCCTTTGCAAAGGGTCTCTGTGTGATTTGCAATGAGCTCTCTGGCTCACAGCACTTCCTACAGCTGTCCACCTTGCATGGAAACTGTAGCATGGCAAAACCCGCACAATAAACTGGCTTCCCTACCGTGTGGCCCCTGTTAAAGGAAAACCCACTCTTCAAATAACTCTCAAGAGCACCGTCCGGGAAGACTGTGTGCTATAAAGCTAAATCAATGATGAGATCAAGAGGCTGCTCTAGGTCTGATTTGTTTGGTATGTTATAGAAGCAATAATATTTATATAGGCAGAGAGAGACAACACATTTTGAATAGTGCATTGTTCCAAAAAGGAGTAATTATTAGGGGATTTCACAGAAGCATACACAGTTAGTTACTTAGATTGTAAATTCCTTGTCTTTGTGTTCTGTCTGTACTGTGCCTAGCAGAACAGGGCCATGACTGGGCTCCTAGGTGCTACTACAATTCAGATAATAGCGATAATAATTAATAATAAAACATTCTGAAGGGAAGGTAGAGGATAGGGTACTGGAGATTGTTAAAAAAGACAGAAAATATGAACTATAGAAGGGATAAACCTAAAGAGATTAAGAAGGAGTTTGTCCAAACAGAATAGTTAATGCACAGACTAAAGTATCAATAAAAGCAACTAATATAAACAGTCTTAAGCTTAAGATGACCTTCAAGGTCTTTCCAGTTCTAGGAGATTGAGAGTTAGATAAGTATTTAGAGGGAAAGTTTAATACAACATGCTGATCGCTAACTCATCACAAGTGTCTGTCTAGCCCTATAAATTCCTGTGCCATAAGGCACAACCTTATATTGCTGCTGGAAACTCATGGGAAACTCCTAAGGGGGGCAGAGTCATCCATCTGCCATCCAGACCAGGAAACTCAGTATGCTGCTTACCTGAAGCTAGAATTCAGGATGTGATGGAGTTTTTTCTGAGATTGATCAAGCCCTCCGATCACTACCCATTCCTACTTCTCCACGTGGGCGCCATTGATAATGCCAAGAGTGACCTTGAACAGGTCATTGTAGACTGTGGCACTAAGAAGGATAACGGAGTTTGAGGCGCAGAAACAAACCATCCCGATGTGGAGAAAGAATAGCAAATATTGGTGATCAGCTTAGATTAACAGAAACAGCTTAGCTTAAGCTTCAGTGAGTTTAAACACAAAAAGGAATCTTACAAGAAGTGGAAACTTGGACAGACGAGGAGGGAGGAGTATAAAAATATTGCTCGAGCATGCAGGAGTGTAATTAGTAAGGCCAAAGCACAATTGGAGTTGCAGTTAGCATGGGATGTGAAGGGTTACAAGAAGGGTTTCTACAGATATGTTGGCAACAAGAAGGTCAGGGAAAGGGTGGGGACCCTTACTGAATGGGGGAGGCAACCTAGTGACAGATGATGTGGAAAAAGCTGAAGTACTCAATTCTTTTTTTTTTGCCTCCGTCTTCACAGACAGCTCTCAAACTGCTGCACTGGGCAGCACAGTATGGGGAGGAGATGAGCAGTCCTTAGTGTTAAAAGAACAGGTTAAGGACTATTTAGAAAAGCTGGACATACACAAGTCCATGGGTCCAGATCTAATGCATTTGAGGGTGCTGAGGAAGTTGGCTGATGTGATTGCAGAGCCATTGCCCATTATCTTTGAAAACTTGTGGAGATTTGGGGAGGTCCTGAACTATTGGAAAAACGCAAATATAGTGCCCATCTTTAAAAAAAGGGGAATCTGGGGAATTACAGACCAGTCAGCGTCACCTCAGTCCCTGGAAAAATCATGGAGTAGGTCCTCGAGGGATCCATGTTGAAGCACTTAAAAGTGATCAGGAACAGTCAGCATGGATTCACCAAGGGCAAATCATGCCTGACTAACCTAATTGCCTTCTATGATGAGATAACTGGCTCTGTGGATACAGGGTTAAACAGTGGATGTGATATATCTCAATGTTAGCAAAGCTTTTGATATGGTCTCCCACAGTATACTTGCCAGCAATTAAAAAAAGTATGGATTGGATAAAAGGACTATAAGGTGGATAAAAAGCTGGCTAGATTGTCGGGCTTAATGGGTAGTGATCAATGGTTCAACGTCTAGTCGGCAGCCAATATCAAGCAGAATGCCCCAGGGGTCGGTCCTGGGGCTGGTATTGTTCAAAATCTTCATTAATGATCTAGATGATGGGATGAATTGCACCCACAGCAAGTTCACGGATGTTTCTATTCTATGACACTAAGATGGAGGGAGAGGTAGATTCACTGGAGGGTAAGGAAAGGGTCCAGAATGACTTAGACAACTTGGAGGATTGGGATAAAAGAAATCTGATGAGGTTCAACAAGGACAAGTGAGGAGTCCTGCACTTAGGAAGGAAGAATCCCATTCACTGCTAGAGGCTGGGGACTGACTGGCTAAGCAGCAGTTCTTCAGAAAAGGACCTGGGAATTACAGTGGACAAGACGCTGGATGAGTCATCAACAGTGTGCCCTTGTTGCCAAGAGGGCTAACAGAATATTGGGTTGCTTTGGTAGGAGCATTGCCAGAAGATTGAGGGAAGTGATTATTCCTCTATTTGGCACTGGTAAGGCCACATCTGGAGTATTGTGTCCAGTTTTGGGTCCCCCACTACAGAAAGGATGTGGACAAATTGGAGAGAGTCCAGCAGAGGGCAATGAAAATGATCAGGGGGCTGGAGCACATGACTTACAAGGAGAGGCTGAGGGAACTGGGCTTATTTAGTCTGAAGAAGGGAAGAGTGATAGCAGCCTTCAACTACCTGAAGGGGGTTCTAAAGAGGATGGAGCTAGGCTGTTCTCAGTGGTGGCAGATGACAGAACAAGGAGCTATGACTCTCAAGTTGCAGGGTGGGAGGTGTAGGTTGGATATTAGGAAAAACTTTTTCAGTAGGAGGGTGGTGAAGCACTGGAATGGGTTACCTAGGAAGGCGGTGGAATCTCCATCCTTAGAGGTTTTTAAGGCTCAGCTTGACAAAACCCTGGTTGGGATGATTTAGTTGGAGTTGGTCCTGATTTCAGCAGGGGGTTGGACTAGATGACCTCCTGAAGTCTCTTCCAACCCTAATCTTCTGCACAACCAAGCAGTGAACATATGCATGCTGTTAAATTTTAATGGCAAAGTTCTCCAAGGATGGCAAGATACTGGTGCAGATATTTCGGTGGTCAGGAGGGACCTGATTCAGGAGAAGGATTTGTTACCAGGAAAAATGGCAGAATTAGAATTGGTGGGGAGTTACAAAATTCTTGTACCTTTAGCTAAGGTACACATGGAAACTGGTGATTTGCAAGCTGAACTAACTGTTGCAGTGGTGGCACATAATTTTGCACCGTTTCTACTGGGGAATGATTTTTTTGATGTGGCAAATCTGTAGCAAGAAGGAATGTTGTGCTGAAAACCTCAGAGGGGAGGGTGAAGTCACATGTGCTGCTGGGGAAATAGGAGAGTGTTTCTTTAATCCCTCAGTAGCATCAGGGATGGTTGTAACCAGTTCTTGTAGCCCTGGGGCCCAAGGCAAATCCCTGTGGGAGGGGCTGGAGAGAGACCGCTCCTGTCTTGTGATCATCTCTCTGCGGGAGGGGGATGTTCCACCTTGTAATAAGGAGGCCTTCCCTGCTGCTGATTGCCCGGAAGTTGCAGGTCAGCAGGGGACAGGTCTTAACCTGGTGCACAGAGACATGTATTTTGCCAGATCTGCTGGACCTTCAGGGTGGGACCTTCAAAGGTGTCAGGGAATGGAAAGAGGGACGGCCTACTAGACAGTTGTGGGATGAGGAGAGCTGAGCACTCTGGAGAGGAGAGTGAAGAAAGGTGGCATCAGAAAGTGTGGCTACATTTAGATAAGCATCTAGTCTGTCTGACCACTGAACAGATTATTCAGCCCTTCTGAGGTCCACCCATCACTAGTTTTACAAGGTGCAATTTGCTCTAGAAAGCTCTTTGGAGGAGTGTTTGTGGAAGGGGGATAGTCTATAAAAAGGAGGGGATCAGCCAGTATGTCCCCTTCTATCCTGATGGGCCACACCATTGGCAGGTGTCAACTTCAAGAGTCCACATGAAATTTCAAGTTGCTGTAGTAAAATGAACATGCCCAGTACAAAGCGGTCACTGGGCACCAGATCCCCGCCTAGCGATGGCTGGCCGAACCATGACACAAGCCAGCTTTGGAAGTCCTGGCTATGAACAGCATACTGACCCGCTGCCAAAGCCACATGGTTAACTGGGGTCCTTTTCTTTGTCTTGTAAAACGGCTGTTCCTGAAATGAGTCATTTCTGTTCCCGAATGTTCAGTTGTTCTTTTCTGTCCTCTTCCTTAGCTATTGTGTTTCCAGAAACATGTTCATTGTCTGTGGGCCTCTACTTCATCCTCTCTAGCAGAGCCAGTGTTAGGTGGCACGGGATAAAGAATTTTGGTTTTTTGGAAGCCTATCCCATGACAAGTGTTAGAAAGGAAAGAGGTCAACGATCTTTGTATATGTTTTAATAAATAATAGATAAAAGCTGGAGCCCATCAAAACCTGTAACTATAAAGTTACCTAAGCATTTCCATAGTAAAGGGCCTTATTCTGTTGGTTATAAAGTGGCCATACTTTCACCTTTGGACTATTTTCACTCACCTCTGGGACATACAGAATACGTAAGGAGAAATCCTGGCTCCAGTGAAGACAGTGGAACTTAGTCACAGCTGGGGAAGGTCCCCTCCATGGCTGCTACAGTCTGGGTTTATATACCCCACCACAGAGAGGATGGGCAGGGCCTGAGCAGTGGTGCCCGGAGGCACTACTCCTTTGTAAGGCAAAACGACTCCAGAGTGTGTGGGGGGAGCATTGTAAGCAATGGGATGTCCATGGCCTGTGCTGCCCTCATGCTGGTGCTGTCTGGTAGCCAGGAGCAGGTGGAAGAGGCTTTGGTTTCCTATGGCGCTGCTAACACTGCTGGCACAGCTAGTACTACCCTGTCCTGCCATCATCCATTCACACTGTAGCTGCCCCCGGTGTGGATGCACTAGGTTGGGGAATAGGGGCTTCCCATGCCCCCTCTCCCTTTCTAGTGACCTATAATACAAGCCTGCCGTAGTTCAGCCTGTCAGATCTGAGCTGTAAACCTCAACATGGATGGGTCTTCCCTGTGCTTTTTTGACAGCACTGCACTGCTGTAGGACAGAGCGAGTGCCGTATAGCTCCTTTCTGCAGCCCATATGTGAGATGTTATTTTGCTATGGCTATTCCCTAGTTTTGGGTCTGGAGTCAGAAATTTCCCTTAATTGGCCCCTCAATTGTTTGGTGATTTCTCCTCTGTCAAAGCAGCAATAGTCTACTTATTTTCAGGGTCCACTGGACTCCTGCTCCTTTCCCTCTCCTGCCTGCAGGCTCAGTAGTTTGTCAGCTTTTAGTCTCTACTGTTATACAGCGGGGTGAAAAATGGATAAAGGTCAGGCCCTCTATTTAGCTGACACAGAATCCCCTTCAGGCTCCTTTTTAGATGCCTGCCTCATGCCTTGGTGCTGATAAAGAGGCAACATGAGCAACAGGATCATTAGTTGCACAAGTCATGATCCCTGGCTGCTGTTAGCCCATCCCCAGGCCTGCTCCCACTCCTCCATCCTCCTGGATGCTGAAACAATGAGCAGGACTGGAGGTACCTCCCAGCCCAGGAAGTCATTCCTAGCAAAGAAACACAGTTATTTCCTGCTCATTTCCACCGTTTGCCATTCCAATACATTTGCTTCATATCCTGCTTTTGAAAGGCAAATCTGTGCAGGCAATGCAGTACACAGCCAGAGAACACAACTGGGCATACAGTGACACATGCACACAACATTACAAATTGCACAACACTTACAAGCCTCAACTTCAGAGAGGGAAAATAAGTACACTTTGAGGGTGCAGGATATATACCAATACTCTACTGCATTTTTTGCTGCATTACTCCCATCCAATTGCCTCTGAAAGTCATCAACACAGTTCTTCCTTAGGTTAATACTATCTGCTAGCCAGTAGCTACACTAGTTGGATGGGTTAAGGTTTATAACCCAGCTGATGGGAACACATGCATAACTTTCCTCACATGAGTAAAGTTACCATTATGTGTTCGCAAGATCAGGGCCACAAGTTGTTCAGAAGCAGGAAATGGCTTTTCAGCTAACCAGACATTTTTTCTGAAAGCTGAATGGTTTTCTGCAGTGGTTTTTGGGTTTCATTTTTTCAATGAAAACCTGAACATTACTGACAAAAGTTGAGGAAAATTGTTTTTGTGAACATGGGGTGGGGGGGAGGAGAAGGAAGGAAAAATCATTTCCCAGCTAGCTGTAATGTTAAGCGAAGCAAGGATGGACTCCTACTGCTTGAAGGCTGGATGTGCATCCCCCTAGGACAGGGGTGGGGAACCTCCGGCCTCCGGGCCGTATATGGCCCGCCAAATGATCCGGTCCGGCCCGCAGGCGGGTCTGGAAAACCTGCGCCATAGAGAGGGCCGGACCAACATCGCGGTGGGAGTGCGTAGGCGGGGCGCTGCCCCAAAGCATCTCCGAGGGCTTGGGGCACGTCGCTCCATCTTGCCCTCGCAGGAGTCGCGTCCCAGCAGCGGGACCCAGCGGACAAGTAGGCGCGGGCGGCGGGAGACCGGCGGGGGGGGGGAAGCGGTGTGCAAGGGGGCATTGGGGGGAGGCTGGGCGGGGGGGGAAGCGGTGTGCAAGGGAGTGTGGGGGGGAGGCTGGGCTAGGGGGCGGGGGAGGCGGTGCGGCGCAGCACTGCCCCAGAGCGTCTGCGAGGGCTGGGGGCGCATCGCTCCACCTTGCCCTCGCAGGAGTCGCTTCCCAGCAGCGGGACCCAGCGGACAAACAAGAAGGCGCGGGCGGCGGGAGACCGGCGGGGGGGGGGAGTTGGGCTGGGGGGCAGGCAAGGGGGCGGTGTGGGGGGAAGGCCAGGCTGGGCGGGGAGGGGGGCAGGAGACTAGGCTGGATGGGGTGGGCGAGGCATGGGTGCGGGAGGGAAGGAGGTTTGGTGGGGGGGAGGCTGTACTGGGTGGGTCAGGGATGGGGGGCAGGAGGCTGGGTTGGGAGGGGGCAGGAGGCTGGGTTGGGAGGGGGGAGGAGGTTAGCTTCCGTGGGGTGGGCCGGGCCAGGCAGGGGTGGGGGAAGAAAAGCAGTTAGATGGGAGGCTGGGCGGGGGTAAAGCAACATCACCCCCTACACTCAGGCTGATAGCGGGAGCTGACTGGGGCAGGCAGCAGGACCCCGGCTGGCAAGGGGCCAGCGGGGAAACCCCAAAGCAGTGCAGAGCTAAGCACTCCGCTTGCCAGTGCTTTGGGGTTTCCCCCACTGGCCCCTTGCCAGCTGGGGTCTCAGCTCCCGTTGCCAGCCTGGGCTTCCTCGGGAAGGGGGGCGGGAGCGGCCCGCGAAGGACATTATAAATGTCCAAATGGCCCTTGGCACAAAAAAGGCTCCCCACCCCTGCCCTAGGAGTTCCCCCAATATGGAAAAATCACTTTCAGAAAGGAAGTTAAAAGCACAAAGAAGATTATTTCCTGATCTGCTTTGTACATTCATTTGCCGTTTGTTTTGTGTGTGCCATAGGAAGTCTCGGTCCCTTGGAGATTGTCCCATTTTCACTGCAAATTCCCATGTAGTGGACACTGCCTGGGCTGAAGGTGGCTCCCCCCAGAACCTGCCAGTGATGCTGCTTCAGTCAGTATACTGGAGATGCATAATGGGGCAGGCTGTGACACAGAATCAGGGTCTGACAGTGTAAGGAAAAGAGCACCTGCTCTGTGTTCAGCAGTAGCACAGACATAGCATCAGACATGGGAGTTTAAGTTCCTGGGAGAGGAAGCCTTGGGAGGACATTGGGATTATTCCCTGTTCCTCTTCAAAATGAGCTATAAGATCTTCACCTTCTCTCTAGACAGCAGCAGGACTCTGATTTGAGGTTTCTTATGAAAGACAATACATTTCTGCTTCTACATGCACCGCAGCCTCAGCTTGGGTTATAAGTGAATAGCTCAGCTAGTGCTTTTACCTACAGCTGATTGCAAGTTTTTCAAGGAGGCTTTTATCTGATGAAAAATGGCTCCTGAATAAGCCATTTTCATGAGACCAACTTTCATTTGCACTGAGAAGCTGAAAATGGATTTTTTTCCTCCCCAGTTTTGACAGCCAAACACTGATTTTTTTTCCTAAAAGAATCCACAACAATTTTAAATGAAATTGCTAAAAAATGTTGTTGACATTTTTCATGGAAAAATCAATTTTTTTTTATTCAGTTCTGGCTTGACCCCAGGACTCCTAAGTCAAACCCAGAATTGGCAGGGCTTCCAGGTGAACCACAACAGAGAATCCAGACTTACCTCAGCCAATGCAAACCGTTTTCATTTACATTTGATTTTTTTAAAGCAAAGTAGGCCATGCTTTCTAGCCTCGAGGAGGTGCACGACATTTTGGAGTATGGTTTATTATCCCCTTTTACAGATGAGGCAATGGAGGTCCGACTTTGCCAAACAATTACCTTGTAAATCAGTAAGAGCCAAGCAGAGCACCATGGAGTCCTGGTTCCTTTCTAGCCCCCAGATAACATTCTTTCCCAAGAATGTGTTTTGGCTGTGAATAAAATTTGTCCCTCAGAGCCTGATCCAAAGCCAATTGAAGTCAGTCAGAATCTTCCACTGACTTTAATGGGCTTTTTATCAAGCCCCATGGATTGGTCCTCCCACCCTCGTGCCAAGGACACTGCACCTCCCTTCATCCAGCTCCCTAACAGGACAGGAGCCCTTAGGTTGGGCACTAACAAGGAGCTTCTTTGTACCCACACTCCTGATAGGGAGCACCACGTGGGTGTTTCCATGGGGTCTTGGGTGCATGCACAGCCTAACTCTGGAGTTGCCACAGGCTCAAAGGGGAGCAGCTCCAAGATCACAACAGCAGGGGGTAGACCAGTAAAAACACCCCCTTCTCTTCTTTGTGATAAGAATAAGCTCCTCTTTATCCGGGTCACATTCCAGAGCAGTAACCTGAATGTTAGAGATGCAGGGAATGTGTCCAAGGAGGCTGTTTACCTCTTCTGAACAGCACCATGCTGTTTGAAAAACACGCCTGCCCAAATACCACCCAGAGTTACCCAGTTACACAGCGTCAGATGGACTGAGTAGCCAATGAAACCCAACTAAACACACACCACAGTGCACAAATGGGCTCATCTCTGATCCTTGCTGATGCCCCCCTCTTTATGGAGAAGTGCAGTCTCTTGTGACACCAGCACAGGGATGTCAAACAGCTGATACCCAGGACAGATTCAGATTCTGTAGAAATTACTCTTCCATTTAAACCCCGAAGCAAGCTCCTAGGCCTCCTGGTTATGAAGATCACCTTGCACCAATGAACTGAGTGCAACTGATGCAAAAGCTATGCTGTGTCATCTTCCTAAGTCTGCTGACAGCCTGAACTACTAGCTCTGGTAGGTGATCACTACTCTACTAATCTCAATTATGTGTTAACTCTTATGTCTAATGAGATACTTTAAAAGTAGGCTGACCATACGTCCCGTTTTGAACGGGACAGTCCCGTTTTTTTAATGTTTTTTAACCGTCCTGTCTTTTTGTCCAAAATATCAATTTTGTCCCGTTTTGGGGGCAGGACTCATAAAACGTGGACTCATAAAAGAGGACCCATAAAACATGGAGTCATAAAACGTCCCCCCGCCCCCGCCGGCGCGCTCGGCCCCCGGCTGCAGCTCCGGACAGCTCTGATCTGCCGCCTCCTCCAACCCGCCGCCCGCTGCCGCCTCCTCCTCTCTATTCCTCCTTCCCTCCCTTCTCTCTATCCCCCTTCTCCATCCCTCCCTTCCTCCCTGCTCTCTCCCTCCGTCCACTGCCTCCTCTCACTCCCTCCATCCCTTCTCTCTTCATAAAACCTGGCCGGCAGCCCCCCCGCCGGCGCGCTCGGCCCCCGGCTGCAGCTCCGGACAGCTCCGATCTGCCGCCTCCTCCAGCCCGCCGCCCGCTGCCGCCTCCTCCTCTCTATTTCTCCTTCCCTCCATCCCTCTCTTCTCTCCACCCCCCCTTCTCCATTCCTCCCTTCCTCCCTGCTCTCTCCCTCCGTCCATTCTTTGTATTCTTTTGATTGTATTCTAGTGCTAGCCACGATTCTACAAAATACAACGTTCTAAATGAAAAGTCACTTAAAAACCAAACAGAAGTGGTTTAACTTTGTCAGAAATCTCCTCCCCCTCCCCCCGCCCCGCCCCGCATCTTCCTCTGAAGTGACATTGACCCACTTTCAGGAAGTGTTTCCATTTTGATGGATCCATACATCCTGAAGTGGTTCCAGAGAGCCAGGTTCTGAGCCCAGTCATCCTGCCTCGTGGCAGCCTGGCAGAACTCCAGTGAAGCTACTCTGGGTTCACACAGTTGCAGGATGCCTCCTCTCGCTCCCTCCATCCCTTCTCTCTATCCCCTTCTCCATCCCTCCATCCCTTCCTTCCTCCCTTCTCTCTATCCTCCATCCCTCTCTTCCTTCTCTCCATCCCCCTTCTCCATCCCTCCCTTCCTCCCTTCTCTCTCTCCCTCTGTCCACTGCCTCCTCTTCCATCTCCCTTCTCTCCATCCCTCCTTCTCGCTGTCCCTTGCCTCCTCCATCCCCCCTGCTCCCTACCCCCATCTCTTCTCTCATCCATCCATCCTCTCCCTTCTCACCTTCGTGCCTTCTCTCCCTCCGTCCCCTCCATCCTCTTCATCCCTCATCCCCCCTTCTCTCTCTCCCTCCATCCTCTTCATCCCCCATCCCTGTTCTGCTTATTCCTCCATCCATCCCCCCAACCCCCCTCTTCCTCCCCCTGCCCAGCGCTGGGGGGCCCAGGTGGGGCCATGCCCCCCCCCCACCCTGTCCCGTTTTTGCCATCCCAATGTCCCGTTTTTGTCTAAAGGAAATATGGTCAGCCTATTTAAAAGCCAGATTGTCAAATCATTTTATGTGTGCAACTTTTACACCTATAATTGCATAATGATCCATACAAATTGGACAATCATCTATAAACAGCCAAGTAAAGAACAGAAGAAAGAGCAGTGGTACTAAAAGTCCCTGGTATCATTTTTTTTACCTACAGAATGACACCGAACGCAACAGTAATTTTCCTGAAATTGTAAGCTCTTTCAGGCATGGACTGTATTTTTGTCCTATGTTTGTACAGTGCCTAACACAATAGGGTCCGAGTCCATGACTGGAGCTTCTAGGGACTACTACAATTAAATAATGATATTCACCAAAAGTTTGTTACTGTGTAGGAGCCCCATTCCATTCTCAGTCTTTGTATAAGCCCCCCATGTGTTATCTCCAGCCCTCAGCCCTGCACTAAACATGGAATTTGGCCCACTCACTGGGACGAATCTGATACTCCTGCATGAAGGGAACCCAAGAAATCCTAATTAGCTCCCATCCAGCTTTGAAGGGAAACTAAAACCTTAATTAAGAATTAATTAATAAAGCAAAGAAAGCCGGTTCAGCTGCAGGGTCCATAGCAAGGAGCCTGTGTCTCCCTCCCTCCCTGGGGCTGCCCTCCCGGGCTAAGAGCCCTGCCTTTTGTACTTCCGGTTCCACCCCTCCACTTTTGGGGGGTTGGAATAAGCTTGGCCTGGTTCTGCCCACTTGGGCTGAGAGAGTGGCTCGTCACCTTCTGCTATGCAGGGAGACCACACCGGCTTCCTCCACACCTGACTTGCTGAGCTCTTCAAAACTCTGACCACTGACTTTGTCCAAATGGGAGCTGATCTTGTCTAAAAATCCAGCCTTTAATGTTCCACTTTTGGGAAGTTAACTGTTCGTTTCTGCATGGGGAGATCTTTGGAAATCGTAACATGGAGTGCATGCCTTCAAAACGGAAAAAGAAACTAATTCGCTTCCCACTTACCAGGGCTTTCCTGGCATTCTGGCTATCAAAGGAGTCCCCTTCTTGTATGTACAGCATTAGCAACACAGGATTCCCCACAATGCTGGGATCATGAGCTTATGCTGCTGGAGCCCTCCTAGGAGTGTGGCAGTTTAAAGGGTGGGTTTTTTTGTTTGTTTGCTGCAAACAAAACAAAAGTCTCAGCATTCATTGGGGGAGGGGATTGGGACTGAGTTCATATGCAGCTAGGGGACTGAATGATTTTCGTAACTGCCATAGCAGTAGCCAGTCTGTGGTGGCACGGGGGCGGGGGGGAGGGTTTCTGAGCATTTATTTGCATTGTGTTTCTAGGTGCTTCCCTTTCTAGACATTTCAGTTTTTAGGTGAAATTCTGTGCTTTGTTTCTATGAGGCACAGCACACAACTTGAGCAAGGAGCAGCACAGGTGTCTTTGAGATGGAATGTAGCTTGAGCAGCCCGGGGCAACTCTCTGGCTGACCTCTGCTCTGCCACAGGCACTTAAAAATACAGTCATATTAACAAGTAGTTAATAGAACAGAACAGTATTTTATAAATAAACTAGCAAAAATACCCGGCGTTGCTCGGGTCCATCGGAGGTGGGGAGGGGACAGAGAGCTGAGCGAGTGCGGGGTCCGTGGGAGGGGGCAGAGAGCAAACCTGACACCGCCACCTCACCCCCCCGACCAAACCCGACACCCCCACCTCACTTACCCCTCGACCAACCCCGACTCACATTTTCACCCCCCCACCAAACCCAACACCCCCACGCCACGCCCCTACCAACCCCAACACCCCCTGACCAACACCCACACCTCACCCCCTGTAGACCAAACCTGACACACCCACCTCACTTCCCCCCCCAACCAAACCCGACACCCCTACCTACCACCACAAACAAACCCGACACCCACACCTCACCCCTCGACCAACCCCGACCCCCCTCTTCACCTCCCCAACCAAACCTAACACCCCCTGACCAACACCCACACCTACACCTCACCCCTCACCCACCTCGACACCTTCCCCCCCCCCCAGACCAAACCCAACACCCATACCTCACCCCTCACCCACCCCAACACCTTCCCACCCCCCACCCCAGACCAAACCCGACACCCCCGGCTCACTTACCCCCGGACCAAACCCGACACCCCCACCTCACCCCCCAACCAAACCCGACACCCCTACCTCACTTACCCTCCGACCAAACCCAACTCGGGTCCGTCGGAGGTGGGGAGGGGGCAGAGAGCTGAGCGAGTCCGGGGTCCGTTGGAGGGGGCAGAGAGCTGAGCGAATGCAGGGTCCGTTGGAGGGGGTATTATGACATCATAACTATGTCACAGAGAACAGCAGCTGCCCAGCTGATGTGATTGGCCTTTAAAGAATTTCACCCCTGGGGGGCATCAGAGGTGAGATTTGAAAAATTTTCGACTCTTACCCTGATTAGGACCCTAAGACCTATAACTGTACCAAATTTCAAGTCTCTAGCTCAAACGGTGTGGAAGGAGTAAGCGCACATACTGTGGCAGGGTGCTGGCCAGGAGTGCCTGAGCCAGCCCTGCCGGCCCCTTAAGAGGGAGAAAAGCCCTCTGCAAACCCCCGGTGCAGAAAGCCTACTCAGCAACCTGGCTTGCAGGGCAATCAATTGTATGGGTTGCACCTGGTAACCTCCTCTGGGGGATAAAAGGCTCCCAGGAAGTAAGCCCAGTGTGGTGGGGATGGTACAGAGTGTGGTGTGGTTGGAGCTAGTCAGAGCGGTGTGTTTAGAATTGTATGCTGTAAGCTGTGGGGCTGGACTATACAGAGTCTGAAGAGCTGTGTGCTGAGAGACTGTATAAAGCTGTAGGTATTGGTGGTGGGGTCCTGCACTGTAAATTAAAGAGCACTGTTTGGAGCAAAAAAGGGTTTCCTGCCTGTGTTCCTGAGGGGGGTGAGTGAGCGGTCTGTCACAAGTGGTGTCAGAGGTGGGATCGCTACACCAGCAACCCAACTGGTGGCCCAGAGATGGAGGGAACCCTGCAGTGGCTCATAGAGAAACAGAAGCAGACCCAGCAGGCCATGCACGCCTTGCAGCAGGCCCAAGCCGAGCAGCAGAAGACGCTGCAGGACTTTATCCAGGAGCAGGCAAAGACCCAGGCAACTCTCCTGCAGCAGCTGGTGAGTCGAGGGGCAGGAGAGGGCATGCGGCCGCCGGGCTGGGGACTCTGTAAGATGAGCCCAGCGGATGACCCCGATGCCTACCTGGGGACTTTTGAGAGGGTGGCCACCACAGCCGGGTGGGAGCGGACCACCTGGGCCCTCCGGCTTGCTCCCTACCTTGTGGGCGAAGCCCAGGCAGCCTATATGGCCCTGGGGAATGCAGAGGCCCAGGACTTTGATATTGTAAGAGCGGCCATCTTGGACCGGGTCGGCTTATCTGCAGAGAGATACCGGCAGAAGTTGCGGGCAGCCCGCTGGACGCAGGCGGTGCGGCCCCGGGTGTTTGCCCAGAGGTTAAGAGACTGGGCGACGCGCTGGCTAAGGCCGGAGGCCCGGTCTGGGGAGGAAATCATGGACTCCCTGATCATGGAGCAGTTTTTGCTCAGCCTCCCCGAGACTGTCCGTACCTGGGTCAGGAGGCACCAGCCGGAGACGGTGGAGTCTGCGGTGCGCCTGACCGAGGAATACGTCGAGGCAGAAGGACCTCGGGGAGGAGACCGACCGCGACGGGTCTGGGATTTGGGGCGTTGGCCCATGGACTCCCCCCCAGCAAAAGGCAAAGGGACTGATGGGGAGCCCAGGGGGGCGCCAGGAAGAGTGGCCCGGCTTACCTGCTGGCAGTGTGGGAAGCCAGGGCACATTAAGAGAGACTGCCCAGCCATGGAGTGTGACTACTCTAACTGGTGTGGGTGGATGGAGGTTTGGGGGCAGAAACCGTATAAGGGGATACCCACCCTGCGGGTACAGGTGGGAAGGAAGTCCCAACCGGGGGTAGTGGACTCAGCCTCTCCCTGTACGCTTGTCCGCAGAGCGTTGGTACGCCCCGAGTGGATAATTCCGGGGGCTACCATGGACCTACAGTGCGTCCATGGGGACAGGAAGACCTGTCAGGTGGCCCAGGTCCCCCTAGAAGTCAGCGGCAGATTCCGCTGGAAGCGGGTCGGCGTGCCAGAGGGGTTACCTTGCCCCGTAATCATTGGGCGGGACTGGGGCCCGGTGGGGGGAATGAGGCCCCGGGTTGCCCCAAGGCCGGGCGTGAGAACCCGTACGGGGGGTTCGGCCAACCGAAGGGGTGGGTCTCAGCCCAAGAACCCTGCGAAGGACCTAGACAGCCAGGAAGGGCTGAGGCCAGAGCAGGAGGTAAGCTCCACAGAGGAGGCCCTGGGCCCCTGTGAGAGCTTGGGGGAAACTGAGGCAGAGGGACGGTCAGTTCCACCCTACTGCCTGCAGTGTGAGGAGTGGACAAGGCTCCCCCCCGAAAAGCACGGGGGCAAAGTACCACAACCCCCTGCCCAGGCGGCGCCTGTGAAAGAGGTGAAAGCAGTGGGGTTCTCTGCCACAGCCGGGCATGACACCCCAAAGCCTCAGGACCATGCTACTATGGTGAGAGAGATGAGGAAAAGAGGTTCAAGGGCCCTATTGGATCTAATTGGGAAGTATTGAAGGGTCTGAGCCAGCCCGATGGGGCTAGGCTAAGGGGGGAGGTGTGTGGCAGGGTGCTGGCCAGGAGTGCCTGAGCCAGCCCTGCCGGCCCCTTAAGAGGGAGAAAAGCCCTCTGCAAACCCCCGGTGCAGAAAGCCTACTCAGCAACCTGGCTTGCAGGGCAATCAATTGTATGGGTTGCACCTGGTAACCTCCTCTGGGGGATAAAAGGCTCCCAGGAAGTAAGCCCAGTGTGGTGGGGATGGTACAGAGTGTGGTGTGGTTGGAGCTAGTCAGAGCGGTGTGTTTAGAATTGTATGCTGTAAGCTGTGGGGCTGGACTATACAGAGTCTGAAGAGCTGTGTGCTGAGAGACTGTATAAAGCTGTAGGTATTGGTGGTGGGGTCCTGCACTGTAAATTAAAGAGCACTGTTTGGAGCAAAAAAGGGTTTCCTGCCTGTGTTCCTGAGGGGGGTGAGTGAGCGGTCTGTCACAATACATACATACACGCACGCATACATACACGCACGCATACATACACGCACGCATACATACACGCACGCATACATACACGCACGCATACATACAGCCATTTGACTTCTATATATATAGATGTAGGCAAAACATCCATGTAGGCCTTATGGACGAGGCAGCATCCTCTCATCAGCCTGCAGCTATTGGTATCAAAAGCACTGATATTGTTACAAGGAGCATGTTATGGAATGAAGGCCTTCTCACTGTGGGTTCTGTCTGCAGGTCCCGTGTCCCTCTCCTTGGTCTCCTTTGCTCTGAAGTGTCTCTGTAGTTGCAGGGAGCTGGAATTTAGTATAAGGACTGGGCTGGTACTGCATCCTCGTGAAGCGGATGTGTGTTTGGAAGTGAAGTTTGTCTCCAGATTTCCTCTGTGAAAGGCTCTTGTGCTACATGTGTAACATGGGATGTTGCACTTAAAAATCCACTGTTGCCGCCACGGACCTCCTCATAATCTCCTGGGCCTGGACCCTTGGCTATAGATAGGGAGTGCACAGTGCAGCTCAAAGGACTCCTCAATCTCCCTGTGTTAGAGTAGCCTGCCTCTGGCCCCCAAGGGACTACGACAGTCAGGGTCCATGGTGTCATTATCCTGGCCACATCCCATATCACAGCAGCTGGCGTGTGGTGCTTTAAGAGTTGCAAAATTGCCTCACAGAGTCTTCCCCTCCACTGGGGTGATATGACACTCCCCTGGCTAGCTAAATTGTGTTTAATAATCTGCTGGCACGAGATAGCTGAGCTGCACTACCCAAGAGGAGCTGGACTGCTATGGAAATAATTTGGTTGGTGCATCGTATATTTCCTTATAGTCCATCTCTCTGTATTTTTATTATTTGGGGCATTTGCATGAAAATAGGATTTTATTGCCAAGGTGTCATCAACTTCCCCTACTCATTCCCCATTTGAAGTCATAACCTTCTCTACAATTTCATAAACATCTGCACAGAAACAAGTTGTGTGGTCTCAAACAGAAGATCAACTTCAGGGGCAGAATAAGCAGCAACAGTCAATGAATTCTTAGAAATAAGGAACTCGTTTTCTTGCAATGTCTGACTAATAAACATTGTGGGGAAGACAAAGACAGGCCAGATGTATCAGAAGAGTCCTCATTAAAATGGGCCATATTCATACTGCACTGGAGTTACACCAAGGATGTATTTGACCTGATAGTTTTAGATGGCAACAATGTTTAACTCCCTGTCAAATCATAAAGACAATTCAGAGAGATCGAGCAGATGGAGAACATATACTGTGTGGGTTAGGCTCTGAGTGAATCTTTGGCTAAGGAAGATGAAAAGAAGGGGGGGGGGGAATCCTCCAGCCTGAAACCCTGATTGTAAAGGCTGTATTAAGCATTATCTACTATGTTAAACTGTGTCTTATCCCTTTGCTCATTACAGGGAAAAATTCTTCAAAGCCCTGATGACACTTACAGTGCTTTATAATGCTCAGCCACTGAGCACTTCCTTTTGTGGTTGGCTAAGTGCTTCTTAAAAACAAAACAAAAAAAGTGCCAACAAAGAGTCATTTAGATGAAGTTCATATAGGGAAGAGGTTAAGCAATGCATCAAAGGTACAGTTCTTGAAGTTCAGCAAACCATGTCTGAAAAACAGAAGGGAGAGGGCGAGGGGCGGGGAAGGCAAGGCCAGCAACTGCCTCTTTCTCCCATGGCAGTGGTATGCAATCAGTGTATTCCTTTAACAAGGTTAGTCCTTTGGGAGATCCCAGAATGAGCACTAATGAAATTTACTCCAGCTTTAATACAGATGCCCTGCTTCCCTCCCCCCTCCCCCATAGCTATCTCCCTTGCCATCTCCAAGTGAGAAGAATTTGTTGAAAAGATCTCTACTATCCCACAAAGACATCATGCCTGCCAATTTTGCCACCTCTAATGTCCTCTACCATTAAATCCTCGTTTTCCCTGCCCCTTCTGCTCTCCCTTTGATCTCCTGACACTCTCTCAAACCTTTCTGCCAATAAAAGGGCTTCCTGCATTGCCTATATTCCCTTGTTTTCAACCCCTGCCTCTCTAAGTTTATTTCACAATAATCAACTATGCCTTTTTCACTGATATCTCCCATGATATCCCCAAGCAGCCAAGATCCCCTGTCAAAAATCCCTTCCTATCACCCCTTCTTTCATTGAAAACAAAGACAGCCTTTGGGCAGCCTTTATAGTCAAACATAGCATTTTGGGGCTACAGCTATGCTAGGAGAGAGGCTATTGAAATTAATAATCGGGTTTAAACCTAACTCAATGTGATATGGTGGAGAAGCTGCCTCCCTGACTTATTTGAACTCATGTGGTAGGAGGGGTGTTGGCATGGGTGCTGACCGGTAGCCCTCCCTCATTTTAATTCTTTGGGTGGTCCCCAGCTGGCGGAGGGAAGGGAGCACTGTCTCAGCAGTGGGCAACGGAGATCAAAGTAGGAGAGTAGCTCATCATGTCTGGTGTCATAGTGGGGGTTGATGCCACATGGTGACGTGTCATTGTATCTTCTTGTGTGATGGGATGTAGCACATGCCCAGAAACAAACAATGAGGAGCAATGTAGGGAAATATTCCTTATGCTCCCAGTTCCCCTCCTTCTACAGGAGGGAGGAGGGGGACCCCCAGCTGAGGCAGTTCTCCCCTCACTAGCCCAACCTGAATTTTCCCACCCAAGTGCCAGCTCCTCTGCTGCTCCCTCTTCATGTACTCTCCTGGTAAGTCATTTCCTCAGTCAATGAAGAGGTGGGAGGAGGAGAAGGAGACAGAACTCTGGAGAGCTGAGCTCTGTCAAGCCCAAGACAGTAGAAGAGGAGAATCTTTGCTCCCATTCCCTCCCCCTCACTGTAATCCCTGCCCAGGCTCTTCGTCTTGGGGTGCTGATGACCAGTCACAGACCCCATGGGGAGCCCTTCTTCTTGGCAGTGATAACGGCCAGAAGCAGGCTTCCCTGAAGTACATAGCCTCAGCTCCTCTGTTGTGCTGGGCTGATGTCAAGGGCCAGGCTTTGGAGAGGTAACTGGCTCCGCACTTCTAGACTGCTGGGAACAAGCTTTGATGAGATCATTGTATTAGCACCTCTAGCTTGCCGGGCGGATGCCAAGACACATGCCTCTGCTCACAGACCAGTAGTTTAGCATGCTGGTCTGATGTCACGACTCAGGGCTCTATTAAGGTTACTAGCTCTGGGCACAGGCCTTCGTGAAGGTTAGTGGCTCAGCACCGCTTTTAGACTTACATCAAAGTCGAGGCCTGGGTGAGACTGTTGGAGCTGCTCCTTGAGCTTGCTGGTTTTATGTGAAGGTCCAGGTCTCTGTGAGATCTGTGGATAAGCACATCTAGTTGGCTAGGTTGCTGTCCAGGGACAGGCTGCTGAGAGATCACTGGCTAAGCCACTGAGCTCATTTCAGGTCATACATTTCTCTGAGGTGTATGGTCTGCTGTCTAGCAGCAGGGGCTTATGTCACAGCTTGGGTCCCTGGAGATGAGAGCCTCAGGGCCTCAAGCTTACCGGGATGAGGCCGTAAAACATAGGCCATTCGGAGATTATTGCTTCACCATCGCTGGATTTCTGGGCTGACATAAAGGTCCAGGACTGCATGAGCTCACAGGATCAGCAATTCTAGCTTGCTGAGCCAGTGGGAAGATTTATATATTTACTAGCGAAAGTGCCCGGCGTTGCTCGGGTCAGTCGGAGGTGGGGAGGGGGCAGACAGCTGAGTGAGTGCAGGGTCCGTTAGATGGGGGCAGAGAGCAAACCTGACACCCCCACCTCACCCCCCCGACCAAACCCGACTCACATTTTCACCCCCCCCACCCAAACCCAACACCCCCACGACTCCCCCTACCAACTCCAACACCCCCGACCAACACCCACACCTCACCCCCCGTACACCAAACCTGACACACCCACCTCACTTTCCCCCCCAACCAAACCCGACACCCCTACCTACCACCACAAACAAACCCGACACCCACACCTCACTTACCCCTTGACCAACCCCAACGCCCCTCCTCACCCCCCCCAACCAAACCCAACACCCCCACCTTACCCCCCCACCAAACCCAACACCCCCTGACCAACCCCAACCCCCACACCTCACCCCTCACCCACCCAGACACCTTCCCACCCCCCCAGACCAAACCCGACACCCCCGGCTCACTTACCCCCCGACCAAACCCGACACCCCCACCTCACCCCCCCCGACCAAACCCAATACCCTCACCTCACCCCCCCCAGCCAAACCAGACACCCCTACCTCACTTACCCTCTGACCAAACCCAACTCGGGTCCGTCGGAGGTGGGCAGGGGGCACAGAGCTGAGGGATTCCAGGGTTCCGTCGGAGGGGAACAGGGGGCAGAGAGCTGAGGGATTCCGGGGTTCCGTCGGAGGGGAACAGGGGGCAGAGAGCTGAGGGATTCCGGGGTTCCGTCGGAGGGGAACAGGGGGCAGAGAGCTGAGGGATTCCGGGGTTCCGTCGGAGGGGAACAGGGGGCAGAGAGCTGAGGGATTCCGGGGTTCCGTGGGAGGGGAACAGGGGGCAGAGAGCTGAGGGATTCCGGGGTTCCGTGGGAGGGGAACAGGGGGCAGAGAGCTGAGGGATTCCGGGGTTCCGTGGGAGGGGAACAGGGGGCAGAGAGCTGAGGGATTCCGGGGTTCCGTGGGAGGGGAACAGGGGGCAGAGAGCTGAGGGATTCCGGGGTTCCATCGGAGGGGAGAGGGGGCAGAGAGCTGAGGGATTCCGGGGTTCCATCGGAGGGGAGAGGGGGCACAGAGCTGAGGGATTCCGGGGTTCCATTGGAGGCGGGAGGGGGCACAGAGCTGAGGGATTCCGGGGTTCCGTTGGAGGGGAGAGGGGGCACAGAGCTGAGGGATTCCGGGGTTCCGTTGGAGGCGGGAGGGGGCACAGAGCTGAGGGATTCCGGGGTTCCATCGGAGGGGGGAGGGGGCAGAGAGCTGAGGGATTCCGGGGTTCCGTTAGAGGGGGGAGGGGCAGAGAGCTGAGCGAGTGCGGTGTCTGTTGGAGGGGGTATTATGACATCATAACAACATAGCTGCCCAGCTGATGTGATTGGCCTTTAAAGACTTTCACCCCTGGGGGGTGTCAGAGGTGAGATTCGAAAAATTTTCGACCCTTATGACCATCAGGACCCCAAGACCTCTAACTGTACCAAATTTCAAGTCTCTAGCTCAAACGGTGTGGAAGGAGTAAACTTACGCACATACATACATACATACATACACCATTTGACTTTTATATATATAGATACTATATATTTATACTGGGCTGATGTCAAGGCACAGGTTCAGTTCTTGGGTCATTGGCCTGATGTCAATGTAGAAGACTCTCCAAAGTCTTGCTCTGATTAGCTGCCCTTGTTGACTGGTCTGATGTCCAGGAACAGGCTGCTGTGAGGTCACTAACATACCACCTACAGCTTGCTGGGCCAAAACCAAAGCATAAGCCTTTGTGAGGGTTACTAGATCAGTACCTCTAGTTCACTGGGCTTATGTTAGGATGCAGGTGTCAGTGAGTTGATTTGCTCGGATGGTGACAAGAAAAGGCCTTTGTGCAGTTCCTGTCTTAGTAGTCCTACCACATAGGGCTGATGTGAAAGCGCAAGTCTCTGGGAGGTTACTCAGGCCACCGGGGATTTGAGAGGAAGGTCTAGACAGAGCAAGTCACTTTCTATCAATGCGAGAATGCATCATAAGTAGTTTATTGGGCAAATGGTGAATTCACAGCAAGGGGAAAACGAAAGATTTCCAAACATGACAGGATTCCCCTTACGCTTTGATCTTTGATTTTATAATCTCCCATTAACTAGTGTAGAAATAAAAATGCCAGCTAGTCTCCTGTGGAAGTCAAGGTTTGAACATAAATATTTTACTCATTTATGTGGAAACTGAATGAGAATTTGACTCTTGCCAACTCCCATCAAATTTTCATCCATATTATTTTGTACAATCTACCCTTTCCCCACTGTCTTCATTGCTAAAAGCCTGGTTCATGCCTTGGCCATCCCTTGCTTTACCTAGTACAACCTTGTCTGTTTTGGCTTCACATCTTCCTACACCTTCAGTACACCTAAAAAGCTGAATCTAAAATCACCTTCCTCCTGCACTTCTTTGACAACATCTCTCTTCCTCATCTTCACATTCTGGGAATACAACAATGCCTGTATGGCCCAGCAAACTGTGGAGTGGGAAGAAGTAATTTTAAAATTATTGGATATCAGGTAATTTTATTTTAAAAATTCCTAAAAAATATTTAGTCCAGAAAAAACAAGAAATGGCAGGCCAGCTCTTACTAACTGTTTCTCTAACTGCCAACATGGGGGTATGGCTCCTGCTGCTTAATCACAGAAGTTCTTTTGCAAGGATTACGGGACACCATGATCAAAATAAATCAAAGCAAAATAATCATGTATTAGCCATGGCTGTTTTATTATTAAAGAAAGAAAAATAAAGTAATAGAACATGTGATTAAACTGGTGATGTCGGTTACAATCTCGTTCATAAAAAAATGGGGAGTACTTGTGGCACCTTAGAAATTAAGAAATTTATTTGAGCAAAAGCTTTCATGGGCTAAAACTCACTTTATCAGATACATGAAGTGGAAAATACAGTAGGAAGATATAGTATTGGTATTGTAGTACCTTATAGACTAACAGATCTTAAGGATCATGAGGTTTCGTGGGCTAAGACCCACTTCATCAGATGAATATTGTGGAAATCTCCAGAGGCCGATAATAATGATGATGACTGAAACGCAGAAAAAGTACTCTGCAATTTGATCTTTATTCTTAACTAAATTATTTTGACCTTTACAAAAGTGATTAGAATACCATTTTATGATAAACTAAAAAAATAAAATCTACCAGACGGAGCTAGTCTCTTGTTTTGTTTGTGACTAATTAAAAACAATCCTACTGGTTTTACTTTACTAGAAGTATAAGGAAAATTGCATAAGGGCTTCTACTGTTCAGCCTTAGACTGGGCCTTTTTGGTATTTGCCGCTGTCTCAAAGTATCAGTTGTGAGAGACTGTTTTGAGTGATTCGCCACACATAACCATAGGAATACTATCAACAACTCTAATAGATATAATTACAGTAAAAAACAAACAAAAAACCTTGTCAGAAGTTCATTGTTGTATTGATGCAGGCAATACTGAATGTTACCAAAATTTATTGAAAATAAAGTTTTTTGTGCTAATGTCTGATTGTTAAATTACCAAAGCAACTTTAACCCCCACCTATCTCAGGCTTGATCTACACTAGCATGGGGGGGTGGAGGGGTGTCAACCCAAGATACGCAACTTCAGCTACATTATTCACATAGCTGACGCTGGCGCATCTTAGGTCGACTTACCTGGTGTCCTCACGGCGGCAGTGGGCTTCCCCATTGACTCCAGTTCACCAAGAGGCGCAAGCGGAGTTCCAGAGTCGACGCGGAGGGCCTTTGGGGATTGATTTATCGTGTCTAAACTAGATGCGATATATTGATCCCCGATACATCGATCACGGCGGGTAGTGAAGACATACCCTCAGAAACTAAGAACATTCCCAGGAATGAAGGAAGGTCAAAGAAAATAAATGAACTGCAACAAGTATGAGAGATCAAACAAGTTTACTGGCTAAATTCCAGGATCTTGTTGATAGTGTGCAATACACAGTAGCAACGCACTGCTCCTAGGTTTTAGACATCCATGGATCAGATTCTCAGTGGCGCTATACCAGTTTATATTGGCTGAGGATCAGGTTCCCATTGTTAAACTTGTCTATGATGAAATGCTAATGAAACAATCAAAAATACCAGGCATTTGAAAGTGAGACCTACCTTTCTCTGGTCCAATGACCATTTAAGTATTTGGGACTAGAGAAACGGAGAAAGTGAATGACTCTAGTCCAGTGGTTAGTATACCTTCCTTTGACATGGAAGACCATCTCTGCTCCAATTGCTCTTTCATTATTTATCTACTGTGGAACAGCTTCAATAGGAGAAGCTAAGGAACCCTTCACCTCCCCTCAGAATATCCCCTTGCTCAGGGGTTAGAGCAGAGGTTTTTAACCTTTTTCTTTTTTACCCCTCAGCCTGAAACTGGAAACCTGTGGTTTAACAGTAACTGTTTGCTATGAAAGGTGCTGAAGACACATTGGAAGAGGAAATCCTTTGAACTGGATTTAAATTATTCTAACTGAAAGTGAATGAGAGAAAATGTCCAGCGTTATCCTCCTAGCAAAAGAAACCTTTTAAGTTCAGAAAGGAACATTTTGTCCATCTTCTGTATAACACAAGCCATAGAATGTCACCGCATACTTCCTCCAGAAAACCTATGATATGTGACTGAGCCGGAGCATGTCTTCTGGAAAGACATCTACATGCATTAGAGTCAGCTGATAAGACAAAATCTTTCTTCTGTAGTGATGTGAAGTTAAAGGACATGGAGAAGAAGAAAACCTCTACTGAGGTTGTTACTGGAGCTGAAGCAGAGAGGCCAGGATAAACACGGGTATGGCCGAGGACTGACTATCAGCAGATCTGATGTTTTCTATTCCTGGCGTTTTCACCATGAGCCAATCTCTTTGCTTCTTTGTGCCTCAGTTTCCATAACGATAAAATAAAGCTAATCAAGGTTATTTTTCCCCCCTCCTATTTTGCTGGGTGAGAAACTTAGATACATTTGGGGCCTGTCTACGCTACCGGTCTAGAGTATATTTGTCAGCCGATGACCCCCATGTTGTTGTTGAGAACCTATGGATAAGACAAGTTCCTAAGTGTGTGGTTGTTCTGTGCTTAGCTATGGAACAGCTGGACTGGATGGCCTTTTCTTGCTGTGTGGAGCAGATTTTGGACACTGGGGATATGAAGAGGCTCTCAGGACTAATTCTTGAAAATAAATATCAATGAACTGCAGCACAATATAAAATCACTGCTGATAACATTGGTGGGTGATAAAATATTAGCAGAGTGGTCATTAATGATGAGGACAGGGCAGTGACACAGAGCAATCAAATCCCTTGATAAGCTGGACCCATTCAAAGAAAACCAGTTTGAAAATAACCAAGTGAAAGGTCCTATACCTAGCAACAAAGCATGCAGGCCACGTCTACAGAATGGGGAAGTGTATCCAGAAAAGCAATGACCGTGAAGAGGATTTAAGGGCCGTGCTGGGCAAGCCATTCAACATGAGCACCCAGTGTGATGCTGTGGTGAACAGGGCTAATGTCCTCATTAGATGTATGAAAAGAGCAGTGAGTAGCATAAGTAGGTGACACACAATCAGTAAGACTGATCGTGGAATACTGCATCCAGTTTTGGTGTCAACCTTTGAAAAAGATTTTGAAATATTGGAGATGGGGTAGCAAAAAGCAATGAAATGTTTTGAGGGCTGGAGAAAAATGCCTGCTAGTGAGCTATTGAAAGAGCTCAGCCTGTTTAGATTATCGGGAGGCGCCATCGTTGAAGTGACTTCATGGAGAGAAAATATTGGGTATTAAAGGGCTCATTAATCTAGCAGAGAAAAGCATAACAAGACCCAGTGGCTGGAAACTCAAGAGACCAATTCATATTAGAAATATGGCACAAATATTCAACAGTGAGGATGTCTCACCAAAGGAACAAACTAGAAAGGGAAGTTGTGGGACTTCCCCATCTCTTGATGTCTTCTAATGAACACTAGATGCCTTTCTGGAACGTGTTTAGTCAAAAACTAGCTACTATGCTGTGACGGTGCTGTTCCTGGTGGGATCCAACTGTGAGTGTCAGATCAGGACAGATTGCTTCCAAAGGGGCAACTACATCCCAAAGCTGGGGTTTTTCCACACTAAGGCAAACCAAACCAGCCAAACAGAAAAGACTTTGGTTTCGCCCCACTGGCTAACCACAAGTCACACAAGCAATTCCCTTAGACACTCCAGCTTCCCAGTATCACCACCACCAGCCACCTGTCCTGGGGATCAATGGTTATGAAAACCAATACCCCAAATAAAGAAAACGGTTCTCCCCAATTCCAAAGAATCAGGCCCCAGACCCAGGTCAATATACAAATCAGATCTTCCCACAAATCACGCTGTTGCCAATCCTTTAGAATCTAAAATCTAAAGGTTTATTATACAAGGAAAAAGGTATAGGTGAGGGTTAAGAATGGTTAAAAGAAATCAATTACATGCAGTAATGGCACATCTCTTGGTTTAGGCTTGCAGCAAAGGTAGAATAAACTGCAGGTTCAAATCAAAGTCTTAGAATGCATCCCATTTGGGGGATGGGTCAGCACCTTAGTTCAGAGTTCACCTGTGTAGCAAAGTCCATTCAGAGCTGGAAGCAAGACAGGCTGCATGCTGAAGGTAAAGACAAAAGATGGAGGGCTGTAGCAGCTTCCTTTATAGTTTTTTCTCTCCCTCTGTGAAAAGTCCAGCCCCATGGAGTCCTGGAACCACATGGGCAGATCACATGACCATGCATGACTCATATTTGCAGGCAGCAGCCATTATGCCCAGGCTTTCTCTCCTAGACTTTTTGTCTGGATTGGAGCATTCCAAGCTCCCAGAGTCCATTGTGTTGCTGATAGTCCCTTAATGGGCCATCAGGCAGCCCAAGCCAAGCTGACGCCCAGTATTCAGGAATCTTCTTCCCCAGCAGAGCACAATATTTGGAAAGACAGACAGTCCAGAGCCAATATTATAGCTCTAACTACAAAATTGATACACACATCACTGGCATATTCATAATCAGCCATTCATAACCTGGTTGTAGGCACCCATTATGACCTCCTGTACATAAGATTTGGTGCCACTATAGGACCCTGGTTGCAGCAATGATTTATAGGGTCCCAAATTATTTCAGTAACGTGACATATGCTATACAGAAAACATGCGATATGCAGGGAGTCAGATTAAACGCTCCAATGGTTCCTTCTGGCCATAAAGTCTACTAACTTATGGAAACCTGATTGCAGCCTGGGGAAGAGTCACTCATGTTTTATTGTGTAGTTGGCTTGACCCCACAATGAACACTCATTGAGTGGGGTGATCCAGGGAAAGCAGCTCAAACATCCAATGTGGCTGGACAGAGGCAGGACAAGCACACTGGAGGGGAGGGGAAGGTGTGGCAGTGACATCACAAGGGCTTTTAGCAGGACCTCATCTTATTGGACAAAGGTGGTGAGGAGGCAATGATCTCACAGAGAGCTCTTGACATTACCCTGGCAGGACAGGGGTACAGGACAGTGGCAACCTTGGAGATCCCTGTGGCTTTGCTTCAGCATGTCTCCTTCTCGAGGTTTCTTCTTGAGGACTGAGAGAGAATTCACTGTCACATACATGAGCGCAAGGAGGACCCTCTTCGAAGTTTTCTCCTTTTCTTTACTGATTTTGCTAGAAAACAGACGTCCCTGTTCAGAAGGTAAGAGCCTCTGAGAGGTTTGGAACCTGTTCAGTTTGATCCATCAGTTGCTGGCTGATTTGTAGGAATGGAAAACACTAGCTTATGTGGGAAGCATTTTATTCCCGACATAGAACTTTGTCTCTTAGACTCACTGGGGACATTGGGGTTTCTCCATTTTGTTTTCCCTTTTCCTCTGTCTCTCCCTCCTTTTTCTTCTTTTCTCACATCTTTGTGCTTTTCCCCTGCTCTCCTTTCACCACCAGGACCTGGCTGCATGTGGAGCGGAGGAGCGGGGGTTGCACTCTAACTCTCCTTGCGGGACACCCTCCCAAAGACATGTGGCTGGAATAGTACTCCAAGAGTGACTCCCTCCGGTGGTGACCTGGGACATCTGGTAAGCATTCTCAGCTTTCTGATTCTCAGAGTCTCAAAGCTGGTTGGGCGAGCATGGGGCTATTTTGAGGGAGGAGACTCTCTTTTAAGACCAAGGAAAAGCCATAACCAAACATGTATTTGATTGCTCTTTTCTCCATTCATTGTCTTTGAGTAATTCATGATTCTCTCTCTCTAATGGTCTACTTCTAAAATACTTATGAATAATTAGGTTTTAATAAAGCCATATGCAAACCTATACTTCCAGTAACAAAGGAGTGAGGCGGCACCCTACAGAATGGGGGACAGTCCGCTGGAAAGCAGTGACCTTGAAAAGGATTTCGGGGCCATAGTGGACGAGCTGCTCAACATGATCTGTCAATGTGAAACTGTGGTAAAAAAGGTTAAAGCCATCCTTGGATGGACAGAGTAGTGAGTATGGAAAGGGAAGTGATACACCATTGGTGAGACTGATATTGGAATGTTGAATCCAGTTCTTGTCTCCACATCCTATATTATAAAAGACTAGAGAAGGTGTGTGAAGCCGTCATGCGCAGTAGAGATGGCCCGGACGAACGGCATGCTGGGGGTTGTAGTTCGTAGGCACAAAATGGCCACTGCGCGTGCCCGCCTGAGCGATCTTCACACGGAGCTAGAGCACCAAGGAGCAGTTATACATAGACAGTTAGCTGGGCTGTCGGGTGCATGACGAGGGGTTGAGGGGGGATGGAGGGGAGGGAGCTGAGCGGGGGGGGTCGTTGCAGGGGGAGGGGGCTGGGCGAGGGGGGGTCGTTGCAGGGGAGAGGGGGCTGGGCGAGGGGGGGTCGTTGCAGGGGAGAGGGAGGGGCTGGCTGTGCGTTGGGGAGGGGGGGAGCTGAGCGAGGGGGAGGCATTGGGGGGGAGCTGGGCGAGCGGGGGGGCGTTGGAGTGGGGGGGAAGGAGGGAGAGAGCTAAGGGAGTGGGGGGGCCGCAAGCCGTTTCCATTGGCCCGTGTCCACGGGCTTTTACACTAGTATTGAATATTATGTTAAAAAATTGGAGAGGGTACAGAAAAGATTCGTAATTGAGTGATGGGGATGATGCCTTATAATGAGACATTGGAAAAGCTCAATCTGTTTAATATATACAAACGAAGAATGAGAGGTGAGTTGCTTGACTTCATGCAGAGAAAATGTTGAGTATAAAAGGGCTCTTTTATCTAGCAGAGAAAGGCATGACAAGACCCTATGGATGGAAGCAGAAATCAGAAAAAGGATGATTACAATAAGACCCAAATTTGTAAGAGGGTGATTCATCATTGGAACAAACTACCACGAGGAATGATGGCTTCTCTGTGTCTCGATATTTTCTAATAAAAACTAGATGCCTTTCTGGAAAATGTTTGAGTAAAAGAAAAACCCAGCTTTTCTGACATACAGGAGGCCTTAGGATAGGCAGGGGATCATATTAAATGCTCTAATGGTTCCTTCAGGCCATAAAGTCTACTTACCTTATGAAAACCTGATTGCGGCCTAGGAAAGAGCCTCTCATGTTTTACTACATGTATAGTCGGCTTGACCCCACAATGAACACTCATTGAGTGGGGTGATCCAGGGGAAGCAGCTCAAACATCCAATGTGGCTGGACAGGGGCAGGACATGAGCACTGCCGTGGAGAGGAGGGTTTGGCAGTGACATCACAAGGGCCTTTGTCAGGACCTCAGCTTATTGGACAAAGGTGGTGAGGAGGTGATTATCTCACAGAGAATCTTGACATCAGCCTGGCAGGACGAGGTACAGGATAGGTAAGGGGGGCAGGGATAGCTCAGTGGTTTGAGCATTGGCCTGCTAAACCCAGGCTTGTAAGCTCAATCCTTGAGGGGGCCATTTTGGGATATGGCGAAAAAATAGGGATTGGTCCTGCTTTGAGCAGGGGGTTGGACTAGATGATCTTCTGAGGTCCCTTCCAACACTGAGATTCTATGACAGGGGCAACCTCCGAGATCCCTCTGGGTTTGCTTCAGCACGTCTCCTTCTCGAGGTTTCTTCTTGAGGACTGAGAGAGAATTCACTGTCACATATGTGAGTGCAAGGAGGACCCTCTTCAGAGTTTTCTACTTTTCTTTTCCTGATTTTGCTAGAAAACATACATCCCTGTTTAGAAGGTAAGAGCCTCTGAGAGGTTTGGAACCTGTTCAGTTTGATCCATCAGGTGCTGCTGAATTCTAGGAATGGAAAACACTAGCTTATGTGGGAAGCATTTTATTCCCGACGTAGAACTTTGTCCCTTAGACTCACTGGGGACATTGGGGTTTCTCCTTTTTGTTTTCCCTTTTCCTCTTTCCCTCCTACCTGTCTCTTCTTGCTTCCTTTGTCCTTTTCCTCTGATCTCCTCCCACCACCAGGAGCTCTGTGTGTGGAGCTGGGGAACGGGGGTGGTGGTGGTTTGTGGGAGGTCCTCACAGAGAGGTGAGTGCTTCAAGAGCGATCCCCTCGGTGGTGACCTGGGCTATTTGGTGAGAACTCTTAGCCTCCCACCCTTCAAAGTCTCAACCTTGATTGGCTGAGGAGGGGGGCTATTGACAGGGAAGAAACTCTGGTCTTTATTGTTCTCTCTTATGAACAAGCAGTTAAGTCACAACCCGTTATATGTTTGACCAATGTTGAAGCTGCTGTCCATTCATTGTCTCTGAACAGTTCATGATTCTCTCTAACATTCCAATTCTTCTAAAATATTTGCTAAATAATTACCATGAACAATTGTTGGTCTGTAGCTCATTTGAGAGCAACTCTGCTACTGACTGGCTGCATCAGCCAGTCACTGCTCCTTTCTCAGCCTTAGTTTCTCCTTCTGTCAAGTACAAATAACAGTCCTCTCCTACCTACCTTGCGGTGGGTGGAGGATGGGGATCCATTGAAGAGTGTTACTAGTAGCAGTGCAGATTAGGAGGTGTCCTATCACATTGAGCCATATCAGATTATGACATAATATTCTAGTTTTATTTGTATTTTATTATTTTGAAATTAAGAGCAGCAACTATTTTAGCTTAGACTGAAGCATCTCACCTAATTTTGTAGATGATAGTATCTCCCATTTGTGAACGACGAGACAGTTTGATGCACTGTGACAAACAGGAGATGCTCTTGTTTTGCAACCAAATATTTTTTGCCAAGAATTTTCATCCTACTTGTTATGATTTCAAGAAACAAAGTGGTTCAGTCTGAATGGATTTTCTGACAGAAAACGGTTTCCATGAAAATTTTCACACCTTTTTTCCTGGGCTCTATCCAGGCCGGCTCCAGGCACTAGCCTGGCAAACACGTGCTTGGGGCAGCCAATGACAGGGAGCAGCATTCCGGGCACTGACAGGGTGGCCGGAGCTGCGGATTCAGCAGCATGACTGGCAGGTCAACCGACGGACCCGCAGATTCAGCAGCAAGTCCACCGCAGCTGTGGGGCCGCCGGATCTGCTGCAGGCGCGCTGCCGAAGCCGCAGGTCCAGTCGCTGATGGGACGACTGGAATTGAAATGCCGCGCCCTGCTTGGGGTAGCAAAAAGGTAGAGCTGGCCCTAGCTCTATCCCTGCCTCCGTGGGGGAGGGGCAGAGGGTTGTTGTCTGTTAGTTAGAACAGGAGTCAGGACTGTTGGCTTCTCTTTCTGGCTCTGTCACTGCTTTGCTGTGTGACACCTTGGGTAGCTCCAGTGGGAATGGGGTCAATTCTCTAACTCCAGGCAGCAGTGAGCCTGGGTGAGATAAGGGCTGTTAAAGCCGCCTGCGAAGGTGCTGAACGTCAAGAATTCTAAACTTTGCTAAAATGGCTCGTCTAGAGAAACAAGAAATAGTTGGGGCCAAACTTTGACCATTGTCTTTTTTAAAGCCCATTCAGGGATGTCAGTCCCAGAGAGCCATAGAGAGCTGGAGCAACTTGCCCAAAGCCCCACAGATCAATAGGCAGCAATGGAACCAGGAGTGATGCTCCCTCTCAAGGGCAGGGGGACCAAATATTAGGGCCTGGTTGTAATTGCCAGCTGTGGGAAGCAGTGTGCAGCAGTGGTTAGTGAAGGGGTCCATCCATGGCTCTGACACTTGGTGTGACCCTGAGCCAATAGCTCCCCCTCCCCAGCTCCTCCTCCCCGAGTAGGGGTGGGGTCCTGTCCCTAGAGCCCAGGGGGGTTGGGAGGCTTTATGAAGGTGAGTAAAGTGCCGGGATGTCAGGATCTGGGAGGCGCTGTCACCTCCGCACTAGGGCACTGTTCTGCACACACACACACACACCCCTGCTGCTGTCTGAGTTTCTCCGTCCCTTGGCAATAAGACAGACTCTTGTTTTCACAGCCAGTCGATTGCCCGGTGTCATCACCCTGCCTGCTGCCTGGACAGGGTAACTCCTCAGGTCACCACCCTCTCCAGCCTATTTTGGGCTTAGGGAGTGAAGAGGAGGGCGAGAGACATCTGCTGACCCTGAACATCCGCCATCCATCATACCATCACCTAGAGCAAGTGAGTGCCATTAGGGTTCCTTGGTGGCTTCCCCTGTCAGGAGAGGCAGAAACGGGGAGAGAAAATTTCCAAAGGAGGATTTCATTTGCAAACAGCTTCCATGAGCCCCTCACTCTCAGACTAGGCAGGGGCTTCTCCAGAGCCATCTCCAGTGTGTTTGGAAAGGTTCCAGCAATGGGGCTCCCAGCCCTTCCCTTGTGAGAGACTGTTCCCCAGGCTGAGAGTCTCTGAGGTGGGCCAGACTCTGTGAGCTGCTGAGCATGGAAATCAATAGGGAACGAGGGGAACCCTGGTCTTCCTGTGCCTAGGGTCATTGTGACTTTGATGCGGGGTTTCCCAGGAGAAGTCCAGACTCCTGGGTTCTGTTCCTTCTCTGGCCTGAGTGGGAGTGTGGCCTGGGATGACAGGAGGGAGCTGCTTGTCCAGAGTAACCGATGGTCTTTGGGACTGATCCCACTGCTCTAAAAGGATGAGACTCCCTGGATATTGCAGCAGCAGGGCTGATGAGGGGGAACGTTGGGAGCAGATCACCTGATGAACTCCTTACCGTGTGTGTAGATTGCACTCCTTGCAGTCCTGTGGGGGGAGAAGAGGCTGATCTGACTGGAGCAGGGCTGAGGAGGGACCAAAAAGGCCCATGAGTGAGAGGCTGCCTTGACCCCAGACTCACGTCTGCTCCCCACTCGGTCCCAGGATGGCCAGGCTCCTGAGGATGTTCAGGAAGAAGGCTCTGCAGGTGGCCCCAGAGCCTGAGGGAAGCAGCTGCCATCTTCCCAAGGAGCAGAGCAGCCCCTCCATCCCCGCTGGTGGGGAAGCAGCTACTGTCCAGGGCAGGAGGCGGAAGTACCCAGACATCTGGCAGACGAAACCAGCTCCCGGTGCAGGCGCCGAGCTGTGACAGGCCCTGACCCAGCTCAAGTGGAGCTGGCCCAGGATGCAGTTTCGCAGAGAGGACCCAGCCCAGGAGGGGCGCCGAGCAGGGTGGCTCTGGGGCTTCTTGTGTGGGCAGCAGCAGCCCAGCCCTTATTCCCAGACTGGGGAGAAGAGAAGGGAAAAATTCTGAGATTGAGCAGTGGGGGAATTGTGGGGCTGGAGGGCAGTTGAGACTGGGGGGCAAGGAATCGCATGGTCCCATCTCGGTAGTCGGGATGGTGCTAGATGGGGACAGTTTTGACAGGGAGGAGGAAAGAAGGGGATTGGGACTGAGCTGGGCAGGAATCCTGGAAGGGGGACACATTTGATGGGTAGTGTAGCAGGGCAGGGGTAAAACCCCTTGAATGTCCTGCCCCTGCTGGCTAAATCCTGCTTGCTGGCAGGAGGGCCAGGGGCAGAGGCTTGGAGCAGCCAGCAGGGAGCCCAGCTGGGAGCCCTGATGAGGGCTAGCTCACAGTGACAGGCTGGGCTAAGTGAACACAGCTGAGGCTGGGAACTGAGAGGGCTAGAAAAGCCCTGAGCCAAACTCAGTTAGGGGCAGGCCAGGAAGGGAATAGGAGGCTGCTATGCTGGAGACCCTGGAACCAGGACAGAGAGAGTAACTGTTGGGGGATGAAGGGGAGCACTTGCACTGAAGCCACTATGTATGCACTGTAAATAAAGGATACTTGGGTGAAACAGCAGAAGAGGGAGTGAAGGCCTTTATTTTGATCAGCCAGAACATCGGGCACAGGGGAAAGACAGACCTGTGTGGACCCTATGACCAGCAGGAAGGAATCAGAGGAGCAGGAAGTAGTGGGGGATCCTGCTGGCCATGTGGGGCAGTGGCTATGAAATCTCCTCACGGGGAGGTGTCCGTAGGGCCCGAATCTCACATGTTCCTTCGTCTCCTTCACGGATCACAGGAGTTCATTGAGGAGCTTCCTGATGACTCTCCACCCAGCACCATCCTTGATGACTCCCTGATTGCAGTAGGCAGCCTCAGGTACCCAGACAGCTCCCCTCCACCAGCTCCCCTAACCCCAGTGCTGCTCAGGCCCAAGGCTGGGAGTCACTGTCCCGCCCACTCCCAGGTCACTTCCCAAGGGTGGCTCCTCTAGCACAGTGGTGGGGTGGGAAGGTTCACTCTCTCCTGGCTGGGCTGTTCGTTTCACTCCAATAAAGTTACAGGGGCCTTGGGGGAAGGGCTCACTCCCAGGCTCAGATACAGGAGGGGCAGCAGGCTCCAGGGAACAGGCGCTATTCTTGCCATGTCACTGTCTCTGTGATGCCTTGGCCTTGTCATTTCCTGGCTCGGTGCCTCAGTTTCCATTTTCTCCAGCCTGTGCCTATATCCCTGTGGTTTCGTGTTGGCGACAGACCCACCCCCGTACTGCACAGTCTGATACCAGCACCTCTCTCTTGCTAGCACCATGAAACCTGCCCTGGAGCCGGACATAGAGACCCACTTCTTGCGTGCTGCCCTTCACTCCATCTTCACCCTGGGCACAGAGAAGGACACCACTCACATCCAGGTACGTCATCCTCGTCCATCCTCCTACTCTTCCAGAGTGGTCCTTGGTCTCTGTTCCCTTGATTTGCTGGAGCTCCCGATTTTAGGGATGGGGTAGGCAGAGATGGAACAAGCTGCAGGGTTGGATCCTTCCCTTCAGCAGCGAAGAGATTACTGCCCCCCTCTTCCCCCCCCCCCGGTGGGATTTCTGTCTTTGTCTTATGCTGCTTTTTGCCAAGCAGCCCAGCTTCCATCCATAGCAAAACAGGGTTACTTACTTGTAACTGTTGTTCTTCGAGATGTGTTGCTCACATCCATTCCATTTAGGCTAGGCACGCGCTGCGGGCCTGGTTGCCGGGTAGATTTTTTCCCCTAGCTACAGGCTGAGTGAGCAGGGAGCCCCCTGGAGTGGCGCCTCCATGGTGTCCTATAAGTACCCCTGCGACCCAGCCCCCACCTTAGTTCCTTCTTGCTGGCTAATCCGACAGTGGGGAAGGAGGGTGGGTTTGGAATGGATGTGAGCAACACATCTCAAAGAACAACAGATACAAGTAAGTAACCCTGTTTTCTTCTTCGAGTGATTGCTCACATGCATTCCATTTAGGTGACTGCAAGCAATACCTAGGAGGTGGGGTCGGGTTGACCCATTGCTGATCGTAAGACCGCTGACCCAAACGTCGCATCATCCCTGTTCTGTTGGACTATGGCGTAGTGGGCAGCGAAGGTATGGACGGAGGACCAGGTAGCCGCCCTGCAGATGTCCGTAATAGGGACTCCCTCCTGGAAGGCCGCAGAGGATGCCTGCGCTCTCGTGGAGTGTGCTGTTACTCTCTCGACAGGTCTGCCCGCGAGTTCATAACAGGTGTGAATGCACGAGGTAATCCAGGAGGAGAGCCTTTGGGCTGAGACTGGCTGGCCCCTCATCCTCTCCGCAACTGCCACGAAGAGTTGGGTTGTCTTTCTGAATTGCTTTGTTCTACCTAAATAAAAAGCAAGAGCCCTCCTAACGTCCAACGTGTGTAATTGCTGTTTCCTTCCAGAGGTGTGTGACTTTGGGTAAAAGACCGGAAGGCAAATGTCTTGGTTAATATGGAAGGGGGAGACCACCTTAGGCAGGAAGGCCGGGTGGGGACGTAGCTGCACCTTGTCTTTATGAAAGATAGTGTAAGGCAGCTCGGAAGTCAGAGCGCGGATCTCTGACACTCTACGAGCCGAGGTGATAGCTACTAGAAACGCCACCTTCCAAGAAAGGTGGAGTAAGGAACACGTGGCGAGGGGCTCAAACAGGGGCATAGTGAGGCGTGAGAGCACAAGGTTCAGGTCCCAGGGTGGAATGGGACGCTTAACGTTCGGGTACAGTTTATCTAGACCCTTAAGAAAACGATACACCACAGGGTTGGAGAAGACAGAGTGGTTTGCCTGGTCAGGGTGGAAAGCCGAGATAGCAGCAAGGTGGACCCGAATGGTGGAGGTAGAGAGGCCTTGCTGTCTAAGGCCTAACAGGTAGTCCAAGATACGTGGGATAGAGGCTTCACTAGGAACAGTGTCATGCTCCCTACACCAAGCCGAGAAGCGGGTGCACTTCGCTGTATAGGTGCTTCTGGTCGATGGCTTCCTGCTACCCAGAAGGACACCTTGTACCTCGGTCGAGCACAACAGTTCTGGACCCCTTAACCATGGAGCAGACAGGCTGTGAGGTGGAGGGACTGCAGGTCCGGGTGCAGAAGGCGACCGTGATCCTGAGAGATCAGGTCTGGCCACAGCGGGAGGCTGATGGGAGGGGCCCTGGACAACCGGAGGAGGGACATGTACCAGCACTGTCTGGGCCAGGCTGGGGCTATGAGGATGACATGTGCCCTGTCCCGTCTGATCTTTAGGATCACCTTGTGTAGTAGCGGGATTGGAGGGAACGCGTAGAACAGGTGCCCCTTCCAGGGTAGGAGAAAGACATCTGTCAGGGATCCCCGGGAGCTGCCTCGAAAGGAGCAGAACTGGAGGCACTTCCTGTTCTGCCTAGAGGCAAAGAGATCGATGTGGGGAAATCCCCACCTCAGGAAGATCGGCCGGATGACATCTGGCCGGAGGGACCACTCGTGCATCATAAATGATCTGCTGAGGTGGTCTGCCAGAATGTTCTGGACTCCCGGGAGGAACGAGGCCACTGGGTGAATAGAGTGGGCTATACAGAACTCCCACAGGAGAGTCGCCTCCAGACACAGAGGGTTGGAGCGGGCTCCGCCCTGTTTGTTTATATAGAACTGGGCTGTGGTGTTATTTGTCAGCACTGCTACACAGTGACCCCGCAATGTGTCCCGGAAGGCCTGGCATGCGAGCTGAACGGCTCTCAGCTCTCTGATGTTGATGTGGAGGCAGAGATCTGTCTCCGACCAGCGACCCTGAGTCCTGAGCTCTCCGAGGTGAGCCCCCCACCCGAGGGACGAGGCGTCCGTCACTAGGGACATGGATGGGCTGGGGGGAAGGAAGGGAACCCCTTGGCACACATTGTCCTTGTCTTCCCACCAGTCCAGAGCGGATAGGGTGGCTCTGGGAATGGAAAGGAGGGTGTCCATACTGTCCCTTCTCGACCTGTAGGCCAATGTGAGCCACGACTGGAGTGGGCGTAGCCTCAGTCTGGCGTGCTGTATGACATGAGTGCACGATGCCATGTGACCTAGCAGGCTGAGAAAGACCCTGACCGTAGTCATGGGACAGGCGCGCAGCCGTCGGATGGCCGCCTGGATGGCGAGAAACCGAGGCTGAGGCAGGGATGCCTGTGCTACAGTGGAGTCTAGTAGGGCCCCTATGAACTCGATTCTCTGGGTTGGCTCTAGGGTGGACTTTTCCCTGTTAAGGAGGATCCCCAGGCGGTCGAATGTGCTGATGATGGGAGTTCACTTGGTCCCTGGAGGTGCCTCGGATCAGCCAATCGTCGAGGTACGGGTATAGTTGTACCCCGCGACGCCGAAGGAACGCCGCTACCACTGCCATGCACTTTGTGAAGACCCTGGGTGCAGTGGACAGGCCAAAGGGCAAGACAGCAAATTGGTAGTGTTCCCCCGCCACCAGGAAGCAGAGGTAGCGTCTGTGTGAGGGCTTGATGCTCACGTGAAAGTAAGCGTCCTTCATGTCGAGGGCAGCGAACCAGTCTCCCGGATCCAGAGAGGGAATGATGGTGCCCAAGGTGACCATGCGGAACTTGAACCTGATCATGTGGGTGTTGAGTCCGCGTAGGTCCAGGATGGGCCGGAGGCCCCCTTTCGCCTTGGGGATCAGGAAGTAGCGGGAGTAGAACCCCTTCCCCCTGAACTCCTCTGGTACGGGCTTGATGGCCCCCAGTGCGAGGAGCGACCTCACCTCCTGTACGAGGAGTTGCTCGTGAGAGGGGTCCCTGAAGAGGGACGAGGAGGGTGGGTGGGAGGGAGGAGTAGAGGAAAGCTGGAGCGAATATCCCACCTCCACCGTGCGGAGGACCCACTGGTCTGATGTAATGTCCGACCATGCACGGAGGAAGTGGGACAGACGGTCTCCGAAGGGAGGATCCGGGTTGCTGACTGGTGCTCTGCCCCCGGGCGCACCTTCAAAAGTTAGACTTGGGCCCCTGGGACGGCTTGGGGCCCTGCTGTTTCCCGCCCTGCCTAGGCCCTGGCCTGCGGCGGTAGGGCCGCCCTCTCCTGTGTGAGGAGTCCTGGGGCGGGCGCGCAGGAGGGAAGAATTTCCTGCGGGGCGGTAGGAAGGGGCACTTCTGTGGGCCCGGGGTGTGCATCCCCAAGGTCTTGAGGGTTACACCCCTGTCCTTTAGGGCCTGGAGGCGGGCATCTGTGTCCTCCGAGAAGAGGGATTCCCCTTCAAAAGGAAGGTCCTGTATTTTGTGCTGCATGGCTGGGGGCAAGTTGGATGACAGTAGCCATGCAGCACGGTGGAGGGCGATTCCTGAGGCCATTGTTCTCGCTGCCGAATCTGCCGAGTCTAGGGCCGCTTGCAGGGCATATCGAGATATGTCCCTACTTTGGTGCAATAGGGCCCTAAACTCCTGCCTGCCCTCCTGCTGGACCATGGTTTCCAACTTAGCGAGGGCCTCCACGGTGTCGAAATGGTGACGGCTTAGGAGCGCCTGGTGATTTGCGACTCGTAGCTGAAGGCCCCCTGAAGAGTACACCTTCCTGCCAAAATGGTCAAGCCTTTTGGCCTCTCTGGTCTTAGGGACCTGGGCCTCCTGTCCGTGGCGCTCTTTATTGTTCACTGAGTCCACCACTAGAGAGGAAGGCGGCGGGTGAATATAAAGGTATTCGTACCCATTGGCGGGGATGAAATATCTTTTCTCTACCCCCCTCGCAGTGGGGGGAAGAGAGGCAGGGGTCTTCCAAAGCGCAGCAGCGTTTTGCTTAATGGTATTAATAAAGGGTACAGCCACCCGGGTCAGTGTGCCCTTGGTCAGCATAGTTGTGACCGGGTCCTCCACCACTGGGACCTCTTCCATCGGTAGGTTCATGTTAGTAGCTACCGCTTTGAGTAGGTTTTGATAATTTGAGAGGTCCACAGTGGGTGGGCTGGCAGAAGAAGTGCCCACCACTGCCTCGACCTGTGCCGGGGAGGCGTAAGGACCTGGTTCTGGACTGTGGTGCCCATCCGAGCGGGAAGCCACCTGCGATGGGCCTGCCCCTGCCTCCGCAGTGCCCTCTGATCTGAGAGGGAACCTAGGCTCGGACTGGGTCTACCGAGGCTGGTCATAAGCCCAGGTGGCCCAAGCTGGCCAGCTGGGGTGCACCGCTTGTGTCGCATGAGCCGAGCGGGGGGACCCCGAGGCCGAAGGTGAGGGCCAGGGTGCCACCACTCCAGGCTGTGGGGCCTTGGGCGGAGAGTCGTGCCGGGGTCACAGGCCGGTGGACTCTCGATGCTCCCGCCGACGAGGGCTCCTCGATCGGTGCCGAGGTGTGCGGTGCAGGTCCGGTGAAGCTCGCCTCTCCGACGAGTAGCTCGTCGACCGGTGCCAGTGCGGGGAACTCCGGTGCCGAGGTGATGGTCGGTGCCGAGGATCGCGTCGGTGCCGCGATGGTGTCCGGTACCGAAGAGAGCGCCGGCGATAGGGGGACCTGGAACGGTACCTCCCGTGGTGAAATGTCGACCGGCGTCCAGGCGATGCATGCCTTGAGTGGGAGCGGTGCCGCGAGGTCGACCGCCGCCGGGGCGATGACCGGTGCCGCGATGTCGACCGGTACCGAGGTGGTGATCGGCGCCGGGACCTTGAGCGGTGCCGAGACGGTGAGCGGCACGGAGAGCGGCGTCGGGAGCGGCCGCGGCGGGAGCTGGCGGACCGGTGCCGGGAGTGCGACCGGCGCCGAGAGTACGACTGGCCCCGAGTTGAGCGTGGGTGCCGGGACTCTGATCGGCCCCAGGACTCTGACCGGCAGGCGGAGCGAGAACGGCGGGAGCGCCCGTCCGGAGACCGTGACCCAGGTCTCAGCTCCGTGTGGCGCCGAGACTGCGACCGGTGCCGGGAAGCTGACCGGTACCAGGAGTCAGATCGGCGCCACGAGATCGAGCAGCGTCCCTGCCCAGAAGGGCTCCTGGCCGCGATCTCATCCCCGATCATGGGCGGCTTGCCCTTGGATCAGATTTGCCGCTGTGGTGAACCCAGTCAGCAGCTCCCTCGCAGCAGCGAACGCCTCCAGCGTGGAGGGAAGCTGCTGCGGAACCGGCACACGGAGTGGGGAGACCACTCGTACCGGACTCAACGGGGCCATCTGCGGCGCCGGAGTCGACGGTGCCGGTGCCGGGGGCTGTTCATCCGAACGGCCTCTGTCCGGTGTCGGTGCCATTGGGAGCGGTGCCGGTGTCCCCATGCGGTCCGGTGCCTTAGCGGGGCGAGGCTGGGGGTCTCTCTTTCGCTTAGCGGTGGGCGAGTGCGACCGGTGCCGAGACTTGGATTTCGGCGGCTTGGGTGCGGGGCCCGGTGTCGCACCCAAGTCCGGAATGAGAGCCGCCTCCATGAGGATCTGGCGCAGTCGAGACTCCCTGTCCTTACGAGTCCGCGGCTTGAAGGACTTGCAGATTTTACAAGAGTCTGCTAAGTGCGATTCTCCCAGGCACTTCAGGCACTTAGAGTGTGGGTCGCCCACTGGCATAGGCTTCCCACACTCTGAGCAAGGTTTGAAGCCCGGAGCTTTTGGGAGACATAAGCTCCGGGTGGCAGGAGTAGCCTGCACTTAACACTATTTACACTACAAACAAAGACTAACTACACTATCTAACACCTATTGAACTGTAACGATTAACTATTAACACAATGACTATATACACTAAAGCACAATAGAGCTAGGAGACGAGGAGAAATGCGAAACGCAGTACTCCTCAGTTCCAGCAACCAGCTCGGCGGTGAGAAGGAACTAAGGTGGGGGCTGGGTCGCAGGGGTACTTATAGGACGTCATGGAGGCGCCACTCCAGGGGGCTCCCTGCTCACCCAGCCTGTAGCTAGGGGAAAAAATCTACCCAGCAACCAGGCCTGCAGCACGTGCCTAGCCTAAATGGAATGCATGTGAGCAATCACTCGAAGAAGAACTTGGCTGTTTCATACTTTTCTGCCTACAAGATCCTCTGCAGAGACCTGCTAAGCTCATGGATCAAAGTTCCAGCTGTCATCAATCCTTGCTAATTGCCTGGGATGGGATGGGAATGAGAGAGGCCAGGGTATGTGTCTGGGAGTCTCACCAGTGCTTCCCAGAGACCCCTCTTCCCATCATGGCAGGTGTAGACCTAGTTTCCTGAGGAGGGATAGCGCAGGGGTTTGAACATTGGCCTGCTAAACCCAGGGTTGTGAGTTCAATCCTTGAGGGAGCCATTTAGGGATTGGGGGCAAAAAATCTATTAGGGGGACAGTATTTAGTCCTGCCAGTTCTATGAGATAGGGGTGTGTGTGAATGTTTTATGGGGGACTGGTAAGGAGAGACTGGAAGATCCATTTTCTACTCTGTCCTCCTAACGGGCCATCCTTGGTTGGGGAGGTCAGTGCAATGCAGTGTCAGGTACTTCCTCCTTGAGGGACAGAAGAAGGAGCTGGGACTTCAAGCCAAAGCTCTGCCTGGTTCTGTTGAGCACTAACAAGGCCCCTGGCTGTTTTGGGGAGTGGGAGTCTGAAACTTCTCCTCCCACCCTCACACATGCCCCAGGAGATTCCGGAGATGGTTCTCAGAGAAGAGGCACATGCTCCTTCCTAGAGAAACAGGAGGACCCCAGGGAATCAGCCCTTCTCTCCGATAGGCTCTGACATTCCTGGGGGATTATGCTCTGTCACTCCCTACATCCCACCAAGGATCTTGGTAGCAGAGAAGGGCAAGGGTTCAGTCTCCTCTCTGGTGAACTGTTCCAGAATCAAGAGTTTTGGGATATGGGACCAGCCCCGACACCAAACATTGTCTCAATCTAGAAAGACACTGGTACGTTGTGACCTGCAGGATACAAGCTGCGTCTTGGGGGAATGAATCTCCTTCTAAAGCTCTGGACCAATGACTGATATTCCCCCCTGTGCATAATGTCTCAGGCTCCTGGGGCTGGGTGGGGGAGGGGAGTGCTCATTTGCAAAGCACATGCACGTGCTCATTGATCCTGACCTGCCTCCTTCCCCCCGCAGCATATCAACTTCTGGATCATGTCCAGGGTTGCTGGGCCAGGGCATTTAGGCACAGCATGTCCCTGCTCAGATACACTGTCCCCCTCCCTGAGTTTAATGTAAGTGATCTCTGAGTCCAGGTGTAGGCGGGCTGGCTCTAATGGGCTGTAGGATCTGCTGCTGCAGGGGCTGTGAGTTAGGAGTGTTCCTCATGGGGAGGCAGAGTCAGCAGGGAATGAGAGGCTTGAGTCAAGTTCTTTGTCCTGGTTAAGTGCTGACCCTGTGCCTTTAAGGGGACCATGCTCCAGCCCCTGCTTGGCAGCCAAAGCAGCTCCTGGCTCCCTTGGCAGCAGAGCAAATGAAGGGTCTATCTCCAGCTCCTCTCCCGCAGCAGCTCCTGCTGAGGGGAAGGAGCCTTCTGGCCTAGGGGGTACAGGGAGCTGACAGGAAAATGCTAATGGAGTCCTCTTCTCTCTCCTCTCCCTTCCATTAGACCACAGCAGAGTTCCCCAGGATGGGTCTCCATGTGGCACAGCTGGCTCTGTCAGTTACCCAGATGAGAACATCAGCCTGCAGGCCAGGGCAGGGACTTACCAGCTCCACCAGCTGGAACACAGAACCCAACAGGGGACTGAGAGTGACCACAGCTGGATAATGGGACCCCAAACCATGTCCCTCACACTGACCCCAGCTGGAGGATGTCTTTGTCTCTGTTCTTCTCCACTCCACTGTGCAGCCGCCAATGGGATTGGAAGGAGACACAAACTGTGACCAGAATGATAAGTCTGTGGGTCCCAGGGAGGACCATATATGAGTCAGGACATCTGTAGTGCTATGACTGGCACCTGCCCAGCAGGCTCCTGGGCTATAAGAACACAGCCAGGGTGGGGGAAGTAAGGGCACTGTGCCAGGGCATGACACAGCTCCGGGAGTGGGGCTGGCTGGGTTCCCTGCAGTGGATGCCTCCTGGAGACAGGAAAAGAACCCTCTCCTTATTTCCAGCTCCCAGTTCCTCATCCAGCACCCAGTGGGATGGGCTCGTGCTAAAGGTCCCACAGTGGAACCTCGCTAGTTGCCATGATTTGAGTGTCTTACATGGATCCATTGTGACGTGGCATAAAGAGAATCCCCAGGGGGCAGGGGTGAGTTAAGAGAGGATTATGGCTCTGGGTGTCTGTGCTCCGTGTCCCCATGGCTGATCTCCAAGTGTCTGAGAGGAGAGTACTGGGTCAATCAGTCACTGTTGCTTGGTCAGATCCTTGTTCAATTCCCTGTGTCCTGTAGAAGCAGGAAAGGAGGTGGGGTTTGCCCAATTCCATTGCCATCCAGGAAGCAGAATGCCCCAACCTGGGAACTGGGTAGGGGATACAGTAAGCGCCAGAGCCAATGTGGACCACATGTGCCCCCCTCATGTCTCCAGACCCAGCCAGGGAATGGCAGAGTATCTGGACCTCAGCCACTTTTCCAAAGAAGCACATTGTCATGCAACTTGTGGCTAGTTGGACAAGTAAAAAAATCAAAGGACAACCCCCCCCCCCACCCCCCATCTCAACTGTGGTGAGATCATCCAAACCTTTGAACACACCAGAACACAGTGCCCCCAGATTGGAGTCAAAGGTGAAATGGGTGATTTCCACAACATCACAGAGGAGGCCTTGGAATGGCTCCTGGATCTACAAGTGCATGTACAGAAGGCTGCTCTACAGATGCCCCCTGAGAGAGACTGTGTGCGCTTATCCCCCATCCCATAAGCTGAATTGCTGCAACAGAAGAAAAGTTTCATAGGCATGTCTGTCATGGGGACTGGGACATGAGTTTCTCTATCCTTGTCATGTTGCAGATTGGATTCTCCTTGGAAGAAACCAAGGAGCTGCAGAGGCCATAGCCAGCTACTAGAGAAATCACTACGTTAGGGGGAATAGACCTTTGGTCTGTCAGCTCTAACCCCCTCTCCTCCCACACAAACAATCCTCTAGCCACTGAGCTGCAGGAGATCTCCCTGCTGGAAGCAATAGAGGGTCCCCTATTATCTCTGTGCGCTGCACAGTAGAGTGGGCCGGCTCACATGTTGGAGATCCAGTTCCAGCCCATCATGTCCCCTGTGGTAAATTGCCCTCCAGAAAGAGCCATTGGAGACTCATGCCTGAGCATCTGCGACCTTTTAATAAAGGGGCTTCCCTGAGCCATGGGTCCCTGAAAGCCTCCTGGGGAATGAACTGCCTTGGCTACAGCAGCTCTCATCTCCTTTAGCGCCCCAAAGGGAGGGTAAAGCCATTCTGTCTCCAGGACTTGGAGGCTGGCTCTGGGCAATCTGCTAAAGCCTCATGTCCTGTTGGTTTTAGGTCTTTAGAAAGTTGTTCTTGGAGGGGCAGAGAAGATACTCCCTCCGGACAGCAGTGCTGGCCAACCATGACCCCCTGCTGCGTGTCAACCAGGCTGGTCTGGTCCTAATCTACTCCCTTCTGGGGGAAGCCCAGCAACTGATGGGGGTCACAGTAAGCAGCTGCAATAGACTCAGGAGCTTGGGGCGGGGCCTAGGGCCTTATTCCCATCCTATCACCATTTGCTGGCCTGGCAGCAAGGAGCCAAATGGGGACTTCTGGACTTCATGGACTTCTGTTCTTAGGATGTGGTGCTATGCTATTACTCCTGGGAAGGGCAGGAGAGTCCCCTAAGTGCCCTCTGTGAACCTTTCCTGCCCCACAGAGCTGTACCCATTTCCCCATGGCCTAGTGCCCTTGTCACCCAAGCCACCATCTAGAGTTGCTCCCATCAGTGCAGCGTGGGAGGCCAAGGACTGACTGGTGATAGGGACTGACCAGACAGGGCTGAGGCACATGGGCGTAGGAAGCTGGCTTTGCTGCTGGCAAGACTGGACCCGCTCTAGAGAGAATGGGAGGATTCAGTCAGCAGGGGCTGCTGACATCCTGTGGCTTCAGCATTTGTCACTGGGGTGACTTGGGGAAAGGTCTCAACCTCCCGCCATCCCACTTTCACTGCTGCCAGACTCCCACCTGCCCCCCTCACCCTGCTGCTAGAGCCCCCTCCCTGCCCTACCTGGGTGGGGATGGAGATGGGTGGTGGTGGAGAGGGTTCTACAAACTTGAGCTGTGTCCCCAGGTGGGTTAGAGGTGGAACAGCTGTCGGGGGCACTAATGGGGAGGTGGCCAGAGCTAACCCTACAAGGAGTGGGGTTGGCACTGAAGGTCACTAGAGAGGACAACAAGACTCCATCCTGGGGATGAGGAGGGTGAATCCACCACTCAGACATGAGCAGCTGCTGGGTGGAAATGGGGCTGGTTCCAGGGGCCCTTATAATCCTCCCTGATTCCTGGGGAGTGTCTGTCTCTGACATGTTCTCGTTCCCCTGCAGCATGTGGACATCACAGCCAAGGTCATGTCAGCTCAACGTCATCCAGCATTTGCGCCAGGTGCCCGAGGCGCTGCAAGGGCTGTGCCTCTTCTGATGCCCTTAAAGGTTCCCCGTTCCCATGTTCAGCAACTCCCGCTCCTTGTTGCAGGTGCTGCTCTTTCTCACTGTAAATGGAGGGGGAGGGGCTAGTGGAATGGGAAATGGAGGCTGACAGAAACTCTCTCCCCTCTCTGTGGACCAGGGTCCTTCCCTCTGACCCCAAACTTCCCCTCACTCCCATACCCCTCCCCTCTTTCCTTGATCTGACCCCCATCCCATTCGTCCTGCTCCCAGACAGAGATCTCTCTGCCCCATATGGTACAGAAGGGCTACAGACTGTCTGCCCAGCTGAAGCTCCACATTTGAGGAGCTGAGGATAGGACAGAGGCTCAGGGCTAGCTTGACCTCCTGCCCTTTATTTTTCCTTTGACCCTTCGATGGGCTCTGAGTGTGACATGAATAGGAGCCTCTTCCCCACCTGTTTTCTAGGCCCCAGGGTGTCTCACAGCCTCCCAGGTGGATACAGTCAGAAGCTGAGCTGCCTCAGGGAGCAGTGGGGACAGGTCACCTCGTCCTATGAAATCAAACAGTGCTAGTTCTCAAAGAGGCTGAGAGGGAAGACTCCGCTTCCTCATGGAGGTAATAGCCATTTACTTCTTTGGGCAGATGGGTCTCTTGGGGGAGAAATAGGATCCCTGCTGCATAGCCTGGGTGGGAGCTTCCACCATCCCTGGGACAGAGACACTTCCATCAATGTGCCACTCTTGGTTCTTTTCCTAGCAAGAGGCTCCCCAGAGATGTCCTCAAACCTGTTCACCTGGGAGCATTTCTGGGAGGAGGCTCCCATCCCTCAGTCCCCAACTCCATCATGCCCTCTCATTCACGTAACATCTCCGCTCTCCAGCTCCACATCCCGCAGCAGGACAAATGAACCTTCAGCTCCTAGAGAACGGACTCTGTGACTTCCTTCTGATCAGCAATGGGGTTTCACCATCCCCCTCACCAAACTTGTCAGCCTCTGAATGATGAAGGGCCTGAATGTCAGAGTCACCAGAATCAACAAAACTCCAACTGTAGCCAGTCGAGCCTTTGTGAACTCAGCCCCCGTATGGGCCAAGCCTCCACTCCTGGCAGTTCCGGCTAACCTCCCCCTGTTCTCAGTGTGTCTTTGGCTTTAGCTGCTGGGCCTGCCTGCCAAGACGGAGGACTCAGGTATTTCCATCAGGCTGCTCAGTTGCAAATGCAGCCATCCAAAGAATTGAAGAATGGAAATGAAAGAGCAAAGCTGGACCATCCACTGAGCTCCTGCAATCAAGGGAGCACAGCCTGGGGGAAAAGAGGGAACCAGGAGTGGAGAAGTAAATAGTTAATGATAAATCCTACAGGCTTTGTCTTGAGTGGTGAAGGGTTTAAAATGGGTCTATTTACTATCACATTAAACTTTGCAATAGCTATGTATGATCGAAGGGCAGGTCTGTAAAGGTAAGAGGGCACTCTAGGAGCGTCAAGTCTCAGATTGTCACTATTGCCTGCTTTGATCAGCTGATCTCAACCCAATACATCCCTCATGTCATAGCAGTGGTGAGCTCTTTTCCTCTTTGTCTGGATTAGCCACCAGACTAGGGACACGGAACGTGGCCAAGGAAATAGAGGCATGGGTGTCACTTGCAGAGTTGCCTGTTAGTGCAGCTCTTATGGGGGAGCACGGTAGGGTACTGTGCACTTAGGGGTTCTGTGGGGGACAGTCAGGAGGTGGGAAGTGGGAGGGAGTGGATAGGAGGTGGGGCTACCCCTGCCCCCCATGAGTGTCCTCTTTTTTGAAAGTCAAATATGGTAGCCCTGTTGGAAGTTAGAGATCAGACTAGAAGGAAAGCTCACCAGGTCTGGCGCTGGTGTGTCATTATAGGTGCTGATGGCATGTGGTGAAGTGGCATCACATCATCTTGTATGATGGGACATGGAGCAGGGAAAATAATAGGGACAAAGGAATAAATGGATTGCACAAAGATTCGTGTCCCCAAGCAAGGCCATTGCCAGCCAGACCTGTGTGCGCGTGGGTGTGCATTTGTGCATGGGCATGCAGAGGGTGGAGCTGTGCAGGTGAACGTCCACAGAGAGCCCAGCTACAGTTTCTTTGTGCTCCATCAGTGCCAGAGAGGTGAGAGCTGTCTGAAGGTCTTTGCAGCCTCTTCCCTCCAACAGAGGTGCCTGTAAAACACACATTCTTCTCGTCAACCATGACAAGCATTGAAGGGCAAACCAGGGGTTAAGAGCAGGAGACTCCGGCAAGAAGGGGAATGCTCTGCCAATGGGCCCATGATAGACTGTAAGCTGGTGCCCTGGCCAGCCATCCCAGCATTACAGAGAAAACATGTAAGAGGGATAACCAGGGCCGGCGACAGGAATTTTGGGGCCCCGTACGCTGATCGTTTGTGGGCCCCGCCCACGGCCGGTCTCCCGCCGCCGCCCCCCCCCCCCCCCGGCCTCCCGCCGCCTGCGCCCCTCCGGCCCTGTTCTGACCCTGCGGTGCGCAAGGGGCACGGTGCCCCCCGCCCCACGGCAGCGTGGCCGGCTTGCTCCCTGCCCCACGCGGGACAGCGGACCCGCCCCAGGCCCCCAGCCCACGCCCGCTCGAACCTAGGCACCTGCTGCGCTCGCTGCTGCTGCTAATGCTGCTGGGCGGGGAGGTGGGAGCCCAGCAGCCCCCTCCCCAGGCAGAGACAGGACACGCCCCACTCCAGTCACGCCCCCCTCCCCCCGCATGCGCTCTCCCCCTCTGGGGGGCGCAGAGCTGCCGCACGTTGGGGCTCCGCGTGGCCCGGCCGGGAGAAGCAAAGGGGGGCGGGGGGAGGCTGCTGGGTGCCGGGGGAGGGCGTTGACGAGCGCTGCAGCGGCTGCCCGGAGCCGCGCCTTGCTGTGCAGGCCCAGCGACAAGGGGGTACAGCTGCGTACCAGGCCCACCCCAGACTTAAGGGGGCCCCCCTTAAGTTCAGGGCCCGGTACAGCTGTACCCGTTGTACCCCCCTGTCGCCGGCCCTGCCCTGGGGATAACCCCTCCTCCATGGCTTTTCCCAGCTGCTCATCAATCCCCAGGACATATATGACAAGGGAGTGGATCTGGACAGATAGGTGTATGCATTTTGTTAGCACCTATTTGTTAGCTGAAAAGACAGGAGGCAGTTTGTCCTGGAACATTGCTTTCCCAGGTCCTGTTAGGCACTCGGGATCCCTCCCCCAGCTGCCGGCTTCTTTTAGAAAATTTTTAACCCTTTTATATCAGCAGTGCTGGCCTGCTTAATTCCCTTCCTATCTTCTGGGCTGCTGCTGCTCCTTCTCCTAGTAATGCTGACTGGGCTGGTCAGCAGAGGCACGGCAGCAATCTCAGGCTCTTTTAGGTCTTGGAAACAAATTGCAGGCTCAGTTTCCTAGAAGGAAAAAATGACTCAAACCCTCAGAGCTTTCTAACCTCTTTCCCTGCCATCTGCAGTCCTGGAACGGACACAAGGGGCTACAGAAAGAGATGGGCTGTTAGTGCTGAATGGGAACATCTTTATTTGACCACAAGGTTTTTTTCTATATGCTGGAAAGAACCTTTCACTCGGGACTGAATGACAGCAATGCAGCATAGCAGTGCTTTCTACCTTCTGCGTGGCAACCCAGGGAGAACAGAAACTAGGCTCTCCACAATGACTCGCAGGCTGCCAGGGAGTGAGACCCAAAGACGTGTAGCATGAGCATTACAGAGGCATGCAGGAGGGATCATTTGTAGTACTGGGAAAACATATAGCATTGGAATGTTGAGCACAGGGTTCTGTAAATAATGGACCCAATTCTCATTTGCACTAAGGCCCCTTTACGTAGGGTGACCCGATGGGAAGAGTGAAATATCAGGACACACTCCGCGGGGGGGGGGGGCGTGAGCAGGGGGGGCACGACAGGCAAAGGTGCAGAGCCCTGATCGGAGCCATAAGAGGGGGCACACGGCCCTAGGAAGCTGAAAAAGCCTGTAGAAGGCACGGGGTCAGAGGCACAGGGCTCTGGCTCCACCCCCCGGCCAAAGCTGCAGGACAGACGGGTGCAGGATCCTGGTTGCAAAGTCAGACCCAGATGCAGGGCAGGGGAGGCAGAAGCTTAGCAGTGCTCAGCCCCTGCCTGCCCTGGGTAGAATCAGCATGTGCAGAGCAGGTGCCTCCTTTCCTTGGCTCTGCCATGAGCAAGGTGGACTGGTCTGCACACACTCTGCTGGGGAGGAGGATGCAGCCTCTGACATTTCCCCCCAATAAATGCACAGTGTTCACACCACCCCTCCTATGCTCCCCCGCCTGTAGATAAATCTCTGCATTATGCATTTTTGTTTAACTTTTATATGACTTTTGTATTATGCCTTTTCATAGAACTTTGTTTTAGAAACTCTGTATTGAACTTTGGTAATATGTATAGCCCCTAAGGCAGTATAATTAAGGTAAAAGAAAAATGTCTCTGTTATGAGTAGAATAAGATCTCCCCCCCCCCACTTTATAATCAAGTGCCCTGTTGAATGAATGAGGTGTGAATGAGGAAGGCATGGAAGGCAGGCACCTCCAGACAGTGAAAGGGTTGGAGAGGGGAAGAGAGACAGATCAAGGACAATCAAACTTGTCAAGTGGGCTGTCTAAGAGCAGACATAACCCTCAGGGGTTAGCAGCCAGCACCAGAGAGAAGCAGCAAAAAGAAGCAATGGACACAGACCCAGATTTGCAGGAGAGGGAAGCTGCTTCCTTCCTGGGGCAAGGATAGTGAACTTGGCAAAAATTTTACCTTGCGCCTCTGCCCCGCCCCCATTCCCTTTTCATGGAGCACTGCTTATTTTAAAACTTTTTTAAAATGAATATTGCATAAGGTAGCATTGTATATTAGAATGAATATATGTTTGGTTTGAAATTTTATTAATTTCATTTACTTTATATATTTAATGAAAATAAATGAATAATTTGATAGTCTTGATATTGTTATTTCTATTTTGTGCCCTTCACCAGACATCCTCCATACCAACCCTCACAGCCCAGCACCCCACACACCTCCCAAACACTCATCCACACTTGACCCTGCCCCCCTTCCCTGGCCACACTCACCAGCTCTGGAGGTCTCTGGCTCCTAGGGTGAGAGTTAGAGAGTAGCAAGGGGGACTCTCCAGCCAAAAGCACTACCTCCATGGCTCCCATTGGGAGCTGGAGCGGGGGGGCTTGCAGGTAATCACTGCTGCATGCAACAAAGCTCCCCTCCCCTAAGAGCCAGAGGGACCAGTCACCTGCCAGGGGGCAAGGTAGGGAGTCCCAGGCTGGGGATGCTTACCTGGGGTGGCTGTCCTGTCCTGGGGAGTATCTGGCAAGCAGGCAGGTTCATTCGTCTGCTCCTCTCCTGTAGCTGCTCCTGGGATCCAGTGAGGTCAGGGGGGTGGCTGGGGCCAGCCAGGAAGTATCCAGCAGGTGGGTCGGTGGCTGGATCCAGGTTGGGGAGGTGGGGGGGGTCTCTTCCCCCACCCTCTTCTGCTGGCGCCTGCACCATGCATGCCCCACAGGCAGCAGGAAGGTGAGAGACCAGTCCTCCTGGCCATCATCACCTCCTGGGGTGTGGGGCCAATTATGGACTCAGCAGGGTGGGAGGGGCGCAGGAGCGGGCCGTGGTAGATGGAGGCTCTCTGTCTCGGCGCGGGGGGGGAAGAGTGGGCTCTCTGCCCCCACCCCTCCTCCCCTACAGGCAGCATGCTTCTGATGCTGTGCTGTCTCTGCGGGGGGGGGGGAGGTGCCGAGGGAGGGAGCAGTGGGCTGCCCCCCTGCCCCCTCACCCCCCTCTCCCCTCTGCCTGCAGGCACTGGTTGTGGGAGGGTCCCCACACTCTGCCCGCCCTGCATGTGTCCCCCCTCCCCCTCCCCCCCCCCCGGCCTGTCTCTGCCGGCCGGAGGTGGGGGGGAAAAAGGACGGGAGCGGGCTGGGTTCTCAGTCTCTGTGGGCAGCAAGCTACTCTAGTAGCACTCTTTGTCCCGAATTCGGGACTTTACAGATGAACCCTGCCTGCGAAGGGCTCATGCAGGCAGCACATGGCTGCCTGGGGCGGTGGGCGGGACCGTGCTGCCTTCATGAGCTGTGCATGCGTAGGGCTAATCTGCAAACTCCCAAAATCAGGACAAATTGCGTCCCGACCAGAGTGTGGTCGGGACGCGGGACAAATAGACAAAAATCGGGACTGTCCCGATTAAATCGGGACGTCTGGTCACCCTACCTTTACACCAAGCTGGAAGTGCAAAGAGGTGCAGATGACCTGATGTGTAGCAAAAACTGCTGGGGCCCTGTAGCGGGGCGGCACGGCTCCTGGCCGCCCAAAATGGCCCCTGGCCGGGGCCGGAGGGAGCGGCGGTAGCGCCGCAGGAGCCCCGCCCCCGGGGTAGCGGGGCGGCACGGCTCCCGGCCACCCAAGACGGCCCCTGGCCGGGGCCGGAGGGAGCGGCGGTAGCACCGCAGGAGCCCCGCCCCCGGAAGTCCGGGAGCGGGAGAGAGGGGGTTCGGCCGCCCGCGGACCGCGGGCCACGCGGCTTCCGGCCATGGCCGGAGGCAGCCGCAACAGCGCCGGGTCAGCCCCGCCCCCGGAGGTCAGGGGGCGGACCCGGAACTACAAAAGACCGGCCGCCCAGCTCAGAAGGGCGGCCGACACCGGCAAAGGGAGCTGCCCCAGGAGTGGCTCCCCGCCGAGACCCGCCAGAGCGACAGCCTCCCCATTACTGGGAGAGACCGCCGACCTTACCCCTGGGCCACTACCCAGAGGAACCCCTGGACCCTCACCTGGAGGACCGGCTGAGGGACCCGCACGCCGACTACCCCGGAGGAAGTCAGGAGCGGACACCGGACCCCGGCTGGGACCAGCCGCCGACCTCGCCTCCCGACCCTTACCCAACGGAGGGACCACCGTCACCAGCGCCCCCACCGACAGCCTATTACCCCGAGGAGCCCCCAGCCGAGCACGCCGGCGACCCCGAGGACCTACCCGACCTGCCACCGGACAGCAACCCAGAGGAGCCGATGACCCTAGGTTCCGGGGAGGACCCCGCAACGACCCAGGTACCCAGGGAAGGGGGATCCGGAAGCAGCCCGGGAGAGGAGCCGATGTCAGTGTGTTTCGGCCGGGATCCCCACTGACAGCAGCAAGGCTTGTGCTGCTAGGGCCCCGGGCTGGGGCGCAGAGGAAGTGGGTGGGCCTGCGCCCCCCCCCTGCCACCCCCTCCCATCGAGGGTGGCAGTTCCCCCTTCCCGACTACGGGACCTGTCGCCGGGAACCTCCGGCAGAGCCACCCAAGGGCCTAAGCCCGACCACGAGGACTCGTGACTGGGCCAACCTAGGGCCTGAAGCCCGAGCCCGAGACTCTTAATCCATCCGCCCGAGGGGCCAAACGCCCGGGCGGCCGTAAATCCCGCCCCTCGAACGGCACGGGTAGGACGGGCGACCCCGCTAATTCCCCTTAGGGTCGCCAACCCCGACGACGATGCTCGCGCCCCGACGACGAGACCCTTACAGGCCCCTAATGTGGAGATTCCCACTGAAGCCAGGAGCTGGAAACTAGGGGGGAACTCCAGGGAGTCTGCTGCCCAACTCAAGAGAGCAGCCACCTTCCATTACATCTTCTGAGATGGAGAAGAGAGGATACCACTCCATTCAGAAATGGTTCCCTCTGGAGTCATGTCCATCTACAGCAGTAATTCTCAACCTTTCCAGACTACTGTACCCCTTTAAGGAGGCTGATTTGTCTTGCATATCCCCCAAGTTTCACCTCACTTAAAAACTACTTGCTTACAAAATCAGACATAAAAATACCAAACTCATAGCTTAACTTCTCATTTTTACAATAGAATTATAAAATAAATCATGGTCCCCCTTGCTATAGTATATAGAGCAGCATTGTAAGTGAGTGGACACTCACCCCGGCAGCACCTCCTGCTGGTTGTCAGGGGAATCAGCTCTTCAGTCTCCGGAGCGCCCTCTGCCGGCCGATGTCCCGCTTCTACTCCGGCCCCGTGTCCCTCCTGGACCCCGGTGCCCTTTAGCTGAGGGTGCTGTACCCCTGCAGTACCCCCCTGGTCTTAGGGTCTCCCCTCCCTGGGGAACACTCCACCCACTATCCCCACCTTGCCTCAGACTTGGCCACTGCCAGTCACCACTTGCCTCCGCTCACTGAGGCAGACTGCAGTATCCTGGCCTCTCATCACCGGCAAGGGGGGTGGTCCTGCTGCTTCTGATGCTGCCCCCTGCAACCCCAGTACCCCTGGGTCAGGCCTTCTGTCAGGCCTTGCAGCCTGGGGCTCTCAGACTAGAGCTCCCTAGCTCCCAGTGCCTAGCCCCAACCCTGCCCCAGTCCAGGTACCTTGTTTAAGGCCTCCCCACAGCTAGGCCTGTCTTCCTCTGCTTACAGAGGAGACTGACCCCTCGGGCCCCTGCCTCTCAGGCTTTATGCAGGCCTGGGTGTTTGGGGCATGGCCACCCAGCTGAGCCTGCTTCCCAATCAGCCTGGGAGTTTGCTGGCTTTCAGCCACAACCCCTTCCCAGGGCTGCTTCAAGCCCCTTCCCTGGGGTACTCCAGCCCTTTCTGGCAGGGAGCGGGTGGTCACCCCGCTACAAGCATAAACAAGTCATTGCATGAAATTTTACTTTGTACTGACTTCACTAGTGCTTTTCATGTAGCCATGTATGCAAATATCTAAATGAGTTGATGTACCCCCCTGGGAGACCTCTGTATGAGGTATGCATACCCCTGGTTGAGAGCTACTGATCTACAGGAAGGGCAAGTGATCATGGAAGTGTATCATTAGAAAACAAGCAGTAACCTCAAACTGTTTGATTGTAGTGGGAAAGCACCAGTTTTATTCAGGGGGAATCCCCATTGACTCTCCCAAGGATTTAATTGCACATCCCTATTAGTCAAATGAAGGAATGGCAGAACAAACAGGAAAAAAGAAATTGGAGTGGCAGAGAAAAGAGACAATGAGTGAAATCACTGAAGACAGTGGTAATGTGTGTGAGTCTGTCTGTCTATGGGTCTGTTCCAACACCCACTGAAGCCAGCGGGAGTCTCTTGAATTCATTGGTATTGGATCATGTCCCACCTGCCTGAGTTTAGGGTGACCAGATGGGATGGGTGAAATATCAGGACACACTCCACTAGCGGGGTGGGGTGTAGGGGCGGGGCCCGAGGGGGGGAGCAGGAGCGGGCCGCAGTGGCTGGAGGCTCTCTCTCTCTGCGGGGGCGGGGGGCAGTGGGCTCCCTCCCCCTCCCCCCGCAGCATGCTTCTCCAGGAGCCAGGGCAGAGAGAGCTCTCCTGGCCGTTGCCGTGGCCCACCCACCTACCCCTGAATGCTGTGCTGTCTCTGCCATGGGAGGTGCTATGGGGGGGGGCTCCCCCCCCCCCGCCTGCGGGCGCTGCTTGCCTGCATGTTCCCCGGGCCCCGCCTGTCTCTGCCGGACGGAGGGGGGGGGGGGGAAGGACGGGACTCTGGGCTGGGCTCTCTGCCGGCAGCTAGCTACTAGTATTCTTTGTCCCGATTTCGGGACTTTACAGATGAGCCCTGCCTGCGCAGGGGTCATGCAGGCAGCACATGGCTTCCTGGGGCAGTGGGCGGGGCCGTGCTGCCTGCATGACCCCTGCGCAGGCAGGGCTCATCTGTAAAGTCCTCAAATCGGGACAAATTGCGTCCCGACCAAAGTGTGGTCGGGACGCGGGACGAATGGGCAAAAATCGGGACTGTCCCGATAATATCGGGACGTCTGGTCACCCTACCTGAGTTTTAGTAGAATTAACTGGCTGACTGCAGGGACTGTGGGTTCATAGTTTAAACTCTGACTAGTTGGTAATGCCTGATCCATCTTCCCTAAGAAATGTCAACATCCATATGACTATTAACCCTCCAGTTGCAGAGCAGAACTGTATGGCCTTGTCTATGCTGGCGGTGGTGTGTAGGGTATGTGCAGCAGTGAAAGCTCTGGCAAGGAGGAGGCAGCAGGGATTTCACTATGAAGTGGGAGATGCTGGCAAGGGGAGGCAGTGGGGAAAGGCTCTGGCAGTGGAAATGAAGCAGCAGTGATGAAATCAGCAGGGATGTGACACAAAGCCAATTGGAGTCTTTCCACTGACATCAAAGGATTGCAGATCAGGCCTTCGAAGAGGCTGGAACATCTGGGGATGTGTAAGGGAATATGGAGATGGAGCACGAAAAGCAGAATGCATGGACGTGAATCAGGAGCTGAAGGGACACAATACATTCTAGAAATTTCCTCTTTTTTTAAATTGCTCAAGCTTTAATCGCTTCTGGCTTTCAAATCTGACATATGTCACTCTCAGCCAACACCCAAAACATTAAACAACTAGACTCTCCGAAGAGTGAACTATCGTGTGTAGTGGTGTCTTTTAGTCATGATTCTGAGGGTGTGAAAGAACAGGCTTCTGATGTCCTGGCTCTCCCTGCTACATTTACTTAGCTTGCTGGAATTTCCATCTGTTTCTTCCCCTCTCAGATACCAGTTGAAGGACAGTATCAATCCATGTGTATTCCTGACAGAAGCCGGAGAAGTGCCAGTTTACTAATAAAATATCTTTGCTCCTCCGTCATTTCTGTTGCCCTACTGTATTGGGTATTTTCATGGAGCAGGTTTCGCTGTGGTATCAGGCTCCATCTTTCCCTATTATTAATCATTGAAGGGGGCTCTGCCAATCAAAGATAAAATTTACGAGGCAAGGAGGAAGCTCTTGTTTTTACAGAAGTGTCTCGCACGCAGTAGGAAATCAAACATTCCAAACATACCAAAGGATCCATGGGATAAAAATTCCCCAAGCAGCGGAGATTAAGACACTTGAAGCACATGGAAGGATTGAAACCTGAACTCCTGGATTTAACTGCCTTATTAGCAGTCAGCACTGAGTGCTGGTAAGGAGAACCTGAACGATATGTGAAAAGTCATTCTTGGGGAGAGAGTCCATCCACACCCTCCGGGACCCCTAAAGGTCACTCTCACCTCCTCCCTATATGGTGGCCAGCATCCCTTTGGTAGTATGACCGTATTTCCCAATGGGAAAACAGGACACCACACGGGGTTGGCCCAAACTGCTCACCCGAGCCCTGCCTGTCCCCACGTGAGGCTGGGATCACTGCTTGCTGGAACCCTGTCTGCTCCACCCCCCACGAGGCTGGGGTCACTGGTTGCCCCCCATGGATGGCTGCCGCTGGTCACTCAAACTCTGCCTCCCCTCCACTCCCTGTACAAGCCCTGTCCCCTGCCCCATGCTGGGCTGGCATCGCCACTTGTACTTCCCACACGTTCCTCTGCACCCCAGTTTTTGACAAAAGTGGGCATTTTGTCCTGTTTACTCTTGCCAGTTGATCAAGTTGGCAAGAGCAAATGGGACAAATAACCACTTTTGCCAAAAAAGTTGAGACAGGACAGGGCTTAAAAAAGGGAAAGTCCCAGCCAAAATGGGATGTATGGTCACCTTACTCTTTGGCTAAGTTTTAGATGGGAATCTCTTTGGAAGCTATCAGCCTGGTTCCTTAGGAGGGTGGTGAAGCATTGGAATGGGTTACCAAGGGAGGTGGTGGAATCTCCTTCCTTAGAGGTTTTCAAGGTCAGGCTTGACAAAGCCCTGGCTGGGATGATTTAGTTGGGGTTGGTCCTGCTTTGAGCAGAGGGTTGGACTAGATGACCTCCTGAGGACCCTTCCAACCCTGATATTCTATGACTCTAAGTCCGAGAAGGGTCGCTGTTGTGTGAGTCAACACAATGCCTGATCTTAGCCTTCAGGGCAGAGATTGTCTCTCTCTTACAGTGCCCAGCACAATGAGGCCCCAAAATGAAAGGATGCTGCCATAAATGTTGCAAAATTCAGTTGCTACATAAAGGTTATAGTCTCACCTTCATCTCTGTGCAAACTCCTGCTGCCATCAGCACGTGTTCTGCCATGCATGCACTGTGGGGAATATATCACCCTGCATTTATCTCTGGGCCCACAGGCTGTAACTACAAATGGAATCTGGCTCTCTCTTCTGAAGGAGTTTGACACTCCTACTGCAATGGAACCCCTGCAACTGAATTCAATAGAGTCTGCCTGCATGTATTTATTTGCAGAACTGGGGCCTAAATTTTCAAAATTGTTTGCCTCTTCATAAATCAAATGCTTTTCATTGTTATTTTATATCTCTTTGGTGTCTTCACTTATCAGCAGTTATTGATGGCAGCAGTACAAAAGATTCTTGACATTCTCATTTCAACTTTCCTAGTAAGTTAATTTGAGCTAAGTTGAAGCATAATGATTTAGTTCAAACATTACTGAGTGCACAGCCTGCAGACAGGGGCACAGGTTGTTGCTTGCGCCTTCTTGGGAATCTGCTACATGCTGGCCTTGTGACAATGTATCTTGCTCTCTTTCAGTCTCAATCCTCAGTCTCATTGACTTCAGTGGGAATACTCATGTGCTTAAATGCATTGCCAGATCAATGCTCATGAATTTACGGGCTTGTGCCCTTAAAGTGTACTTCTGGTCTGAGAAATAACTCTAAACGTGCATTTTCTTACTCCTTCGAGCTGCTCCTTGGGTATATTCAGTCACATCTGCTGATTTCAATTAGAACAATCAGTTTTGATTGTTTTGTTTTTTTTTTATTCCTGCTAGCTTTACAGAGCCAATACAGCTGCAAGAGAGAGGGCTGGATTTAATTTCTTCCCATGCATCATCAAGAGCATATCAAGAGAATAGTTTCCTAAACTCCAGTCAGTCCTACTGATGGCAATGGGATTGCACAGATATCTCTGAGGTGATCATTTGAAAACATTTTGGTTGCACAAGTGTGAGAGCCTATTTTGGCCTGTGGAACCTTTATGATGATGATAATGTTTGAGAAGGAAAGAAGCCAGGCTTGTTTTGGACTGGCAGTCAGAAAAAACATTGTTTCACTTGCATTGAGAAAATTTCATCTGGGACCATTGAAAAGCCATTAGAGAGATGCCACAATGCCATTTTTACAAAGTCACATTCAGAGCAGATTCCCCACCACTTTGAATTTTTTTGCAATAACACATGAAAGGATGGCAAGAATCAGAGAGGTAGCCATATTAGTCTGGAATTGAAGAAGTGACAGAGTCCTCTGGCACCTTAAAGACTAACTAAAGTATTGAAACATAAGCTTTCATGGGCTAATACCCACTTCGTCGGATGCATGCGCTTATGCTTCAATACTTTGGTCTTTAAGGTGCCACAGGACTCTTTGTCACACATGAAAGAATGAAATATACAGCTACCTTCTGCCATAATAAAAACAGAGACAATAATATCCCCAACTCATTACTAGAAAATAAAATACCCTTCACAGCCAGTCTGCTGAGCAAACAGACATGACATGCAATTTTAAATATGCTGTCTCCTGCACTATTGGCTTTGGACCGCCACAACTGCAACCTGCATTCCCCAGATGTTTTATCTGTCACAGGTGATCTGTACACCAAGGTGAACTGTAATTATAATGCACAGGCAGAAGGTATTTAAGAGCCGTTTTGTCAATGGCACTGAACAACAGATGGTCATAACAGGTTACCAGAGCACTGATAGAACAGCATTGTCTCCACTAATATCTGATTCTGACTCACTGGGAGCTAGGAAACCAAGAGGCTGAAACAGGCAGAAAACGAGAAAAGGGATGAACTAGTGAAGAGGGTATAAATGTAGGTATCACTGGTGAGAATTGATAATTTTGAAACCAGGAAGCAGGTGGTTAAATATAATGACAAACGTATATAAGAAGTGGTCAGGGATAGAAACCCTGGGGGAGTTGAATAGTGAGAACGTTCCTTGTTAGAACAGTGACCATTGTAAATCACAAAAGGCCTTAGATAGGCTGCAAATCTTGAGTAATTAGGGTATTTTCATGTCAAGTTTTTACATGAATTTGGATTCTTGATATCTCAATTTCTTGTTCCTTTTAATATGCATTTATTTCATGCAACCTTGATTTCAAATGTCAGGATTTCCCAGTGCATGACACAGCAGCCAGACTGTATCAAGAAGTCAATGAATAATCATGCCTTCCCCATGAAATGGCTGGATCAATTTGATTATGCCATGATTATCTGCCAAAGCAATTGATAGGAAAAGAGGAGATGCAATGCATACTTAGTGGCTACATGCACTCCCCTTTCAACTCTGGAGACCCTCGTTCTGACTGTTCACTCACAAGTGAAGTGAGCTAGCTAGTCTCTCAGCCTCATCCATCCTTTGCTTTTGTCCATACCCTAAATCCATTATATCACCTGGCACATTACATCACGTGATTGGGAAGAAACTGCATATAAAATAGCATGGCAGTTGCAAGGGAGGACTAAAGGGAATTGGCTGAGCTGTGTGGTGCCCTGCACTGGAATAGCATGGTCACGAAGAACAAACTTACGTTCTTACATCCAAAGTCTCTGGAACTGTCTTCCCTCTCTATGGGGCTGACTCCATAACAAGGCACGAATGATGGGAAATGTAATCTTATAATAAGGCGTAGCACTTACCATTTATAGAGCTTCACGAGTTCAAAGATCAGTGCAAGCACTAATTCCTCCACGAATTATTGTTCTTTTTCTTTCCTGCTTTCTCTACCTATGTTTCAGGAACCTTTGGTTCTGACATCATAATCTGCTGCTATGGGAATAAATGAGGTCATGAAAAAGGGTGCTTAGGATAAGTTCTGATTGATGATAGTAATACATAAGTATCTTTGGGAAGGTTTTAGAGACAATCTAGAGACGAGAGATTTTTGACTCAAGATGAGAGTCCTGCTTTAAACCTTTCCTTTTTGCAGATATCCTTGTGTCAACCCTTATAGAAGATACATAGGATCATTAAGATGGGGCAAAAGTAAAGAGGGCAAGAATTTTCTCTCCATTTTCATGGCTGCTTTAGGCTCCAGGAAGAGTCAGTGATGAGGGGTGCTGCTGCCCCCTGTGTGCTCCTTAGACAAGCGTTTATTTCCCCCTTTTTAAATGAGAGCCATTCTTGTTCCAGTGAGGCCTGGCCTGCGATGCTGAAATTCCTATGCCTCTGTTTGTTGCTATTCTGGCAGCCGGTATCCATGGTGACGCAGATTCCATGCGAGCTAGTGGAGGGCCTAGCACAACCCCATACCTCAAGGTCTCCTTGGAAAAGAACTTCCCCCCTCCAAAAGAAGAAAAGCAGGAATACAGCTCTGCCCTTCCCCAAACCCAGCACACCCACCTCCAGCATCAATTTGGCTCCTTTTGTTGGGAACAGTGTAGTTGTTTGGATTGTGAGTGTTGTTTTAGGGTGACAGGAATCCAAAGCACACCTCCCCCTTCCCGTCTCCCCGCGTACACGCAGGAATTACCACATCATGCTAACGTTTCAACATGAGCAAGCACTCCAGATGGTACGAATTAAAATTCCGATATTTCTGATTCACCAATGACAACTTGCTCCCTAAATTATCTCCAGAAATACAAACCAAATCTAAGCACTGGGTGAAGACAGATGGGGGAATGAAAGTTAGATGAGGAAAGGGAGAAAAGACAGGATCAACCCTTCCCTTTCCACATCTCACTGCTTGACATTAGGCTTTCTCCATTTCTTTTATTGCTGCAGTGACTCTGGTTTGCTGCATCGCTGTAGTGGATGGTGATTTCCTTGCTGATGACACTGTTTCTGTGTGGGTGAACTGGAGGTGTTTTGAGGAAAATTAGTGCTGTTGGAACTTCCCCTTCTGTTCTCAAAATTGGATTAGGGGACTCAGGCTGCGTGCTTTACTTTAACTCTTGCTTAGGGCCGCCTAGCCTAGCCCTTCTTGCTCTGTAGGTGCCCCATTGTTGCACAAATCTGTTCTTGCCTTGAAGGCCTCTCCAATTACCTTCCAAAAACAGGCAAAAGACTCAAGGTAACCTGAACAAAAAGGTTTATTTGTGCACAAATAGGGGATCAGGGGAATAGAAATCCAAAGCCTGAAAGCCCACGAACACAGGGTGGACAAAACATATATACAAAGTACGAATATGTAAGCAACCAATCACATCAAAGAGAGTCACAGCTACATACAGCCAATAATCATATGCCACATACATGCTTGTACACAGATTCAAACAGCACCATGGCTACCAGCCGTTAGTTCCCGCTCTTACTCTTACACAAGCATGACAGACATTGTTGCAAAGTATGACATGAGCTGACAGGCCTACATTCAAGCTCAGTCCCTGATTATGGCTACATGCTCACCCAGCTGATAGACTCCATTTTAAAACAAAACTCCATCTTGTATTACACAGATTACATAACCATTAACTCAACAGTTGCCGCAAGGATAACGCATCTTATACACTATACAGTTAAACTCCTGTTAAACTCCTATTTCTATAACAGTTAACTAGAAACAGGCAACAAACTTTATAGAGCAAGTAATCACCAAATACCATTTTTACATTTGTACCACACCATTGAACAGCATACTGTGTTTAACTGGGTATCTGCTGGGGCTGATCACTTTCCCCCCTCATGAAGCTCTCCAGCTGGAATGGAGATGGCTAAGAAAAGTGGTGCTATCATATGGCAACTGCAATGTGATGGATTTGAAGGAAAACAATGTTTGAGATGGAATTCCAAGCCCTGGTTCCACAGGTCCTAGAAGTGTGACTTCCAACCAATCCGTGAACCCCTCCCTCTACAGCACCTGCTACTACTAAATTTAAGGAATAGTACTGTTAATCTATATATATAAAAGTCAAATGGTGTATGCGTGTATACATGTATGTGTGCGTGCGTGTATGTACGTTCCCTTACTCCTTCCACACCGTTTGAGCTAGAGACTTGAAATTTGGTACAGTTATAGGCCTTAGGGTCCTAATTAGGGTAAGAGTCGAAAAAATTTCAAATCTCACCTCTGACACCCCCCAGGGGTGAAATTCTTTAAAGCCCATTCACATCAGCTGGGCAGCAGGTTAACACCTGCTGTTCTCTGTGACATAGTTATGATGTAATAATACCCCCCTCCAACGGCCCCGGCACTCGCTCAGCTCTCTCCTCCCCTCCCCCCCTCCAACAGACCCCAGACTCGCTCAGCTCTCTGCCCCCGCCCTCCCTCCAACGGCCCCGGCACTCGCTCAGCTCTCTCCCCCCTCAGGTAAAAATTGAAAATTTTTAAAATCTCCCCCTCCTCCCCCCACTCCAACGCCCCCCACCCACTCACTCAGCTCTCTTCCCCCTCCCACCCTCCAACGGACCCCGCACTCACTCAGCTCTCTGCCCCCGCCCCCCCTCCAACGGCCCTGGCACTTGCTCAGCTCTCTCCCCCTTCCCCCCCTCCAATGGACCCCACACTCGCTCAGCTCTCTTCCCCCCATCCAAGGGGCCCCACACTCACTGAGCTCTCTCCCCCCTCAGGAAAGAATCGAAAATTTTTAAAATCTCACCCCCCTCCCTCCCTCCAACGGCCCCCACGCTCACTCAGCTCCCTCCCCCCCCCCCAACGGACCTTGCACTCGCTCAGCTCTCTCGTCCCTCAGGTAAGAATAGAAAATTTTTAAAATCTCCCCCTCCTCCCCCCACTCCAAAGCCCCCCCATCCACTCGCTCAGCTCTCTCCCCCCTCCCACCCTCCAACGGACCCTGCACTCACTCAGCTCTCTGCCCCCGCCCCCCCACCAACGGCCCCGGCACTCGCTCAGCTCTCTCCTCCCTCCAACGGACCCCACACTCGCTCAGCTCTCTTCGAGCAATGCTGGGTCCCCTTCCCCTCCTCCGATGGACCCGAGCAATGCCGGGTATTTCTGCTAATATCTTATAAGTGGTCCAGCCCCTTGTTCTGCTTTTACAGTTCACCTTCTTGATCAGTCCATAAATCGGCATTAACCCATAAAGGTGGTTGTGGTACATCTTTCCCTCTGACCTGGATGCAAAATGACACAATGGAAGGGGGAATACAAAAGGGATTATTAGTGGCAAGATAAGGAGGTGGGCATGAACTCATATTGGCCTTCCCCGGTTGAGATGCAAATTAAATCAATGTTATTTAGATTTATATCCAAATAGAATCTAGTTCTTCAGTAACAGCCTCTTTACACTTTCCCTGGAGTGAAACTTGGTCACGAGATGTAGCTTGCTGTCTGAAACACTCACTAGAGGACAAGGGCAGCAGGACTATTACAAGAGAAAGCAGAGCCTTCTCAAAGGAATGTCATCCCAGCTCTTGTAATGTGCTGTCATGGTTTGGATTTTCATGTTGCAGCAGTAAAGCACAACTACCAACACTGAGGGATTATACCACCAGGCGTGTTAGAGGCATGGACACATTAATGAAACACATACTTAATTCAGCACACTTAAATTCCATTGGCTCGAATGAGACTTAAGCATGTGCTTAGCTGCTTTGCTAAGTAGGGTTTGTGCTTAGTCATGTTCTCAAAGTTAAGCATGTACTTTAAGTGCTGTACTCAATTAAGACCATGGAGGTCAAGCAAACAGGATTTGACTCCAGACTCATCTAGGGTTAAAAAGATACCTTTTCTTCCAGCTTATTTTATAACACAATATCCAATTTGATGTAGTTCATATGTTACCCAAAAAAGAATGTATAAGATGGGCAGACAAGCTAGCTCGATGCTAAATAGGTTGCTCTGTTGCCAGATTTAATCAGGTGATAGGATTTAATGGTAGGATTACCCACCTCCCCCCCAAACTCTGAAGATTCATAACTGAGCAACGTGAATCTATCAGAAAAGTATGTTGCTGAGACTGGTACTGCTGTCCAAGAGAGCAACTGTAAGGCCAAAGCAGGTATATATTAGTTGGCTAGTGGTGTGCACCACAGATACTTTGTAAGGCACAAGGCCATAGGCCAAATGATTTCAGTCACACCAAAACATCAATAGTCTATTGATCAATGCCTTGTTGTGGCTCAGTTGAAGTATTAATTATTTTTGGCTAACAGTTTTTTATGTTGGTGCTGTGGTGGAGAGTTTGCAACACAGAAGGTAATTTGGATGTACTTTATAATACAGTGATTTTAATTACAAAGTAATTACAATATAGTTGTGCTTTCTGATATCTGTAACTATCAATCATTCATATATCTCAGTCTAAATACACAATGGAATTATTTAATTCCCCATTAGTTTAAAATATGTAGCTTTAAAATCCAGGTACATTAAGTACTTTGCATTTACATTGAAATTAGTCTGAAAATATAATTTTGATTGTGAAGTATAGATAATGTGCCTGGATTCTAAAAATACATGTATTAACTATGAAGTTCTGGGGGTGGTTCAGTCATGTATTTTACTGTCTGGTTATAGGATCCTGTAGCAGTTACATGTATCAAAAGAGATAACTTTAGAGAAATTACAGTATAATGTACCAAATATGGAAATAAAAAGGATAATAAAGGATAGAGTTATGACATTAACCTTGTTATGTTAATTCTGAAAACCGATGGGCAACTATACTATAAGTGCAATGTAACTACAGTCACTGTATTATAAAGTACTAGCATAAGTGCCCGGCGTTGCTCGGGTCAGTCGGAGGTGGGGAGGGGGCAGACAGCTGACACCCCCTGACCAACCCCAACACCCAACACCTCACCCCTCACCCCCCCTGACACCTTCCCACCCCCCCTGACCAACCCCAACACCCCCCGGCTCACTTACCCCCCGACCAAACCCGACAACCCCACCTGACCCTCCCAAGCAAACCCAACACCCCCCCTCACCCCCTGACCAAACCCAACACCCCCACCTCACCCCCTGAGCAAACCCGACACCCCCACCTCACCCCCCGACCGAACAGTGTATTTAATAATCTGTGTGCTACACAGTGCACCGTGAGCCGGGGGGGTGTCGGGTTTGGTCTGGGGGGGTGGGAAGTTGTCGGGGTGGGTGAGGGGTGAGGTGTGGGTGTTGGGGTTGGTCAGGGGGTTTTGCGGTTGGTGGGGGGGTAAGGTGGGGGTGTCGGGTTCGGTCGGGGGGTAAGTGAGCCAGGGGGTGTCGGGTTTGGTCTGGGTGGGTGGGAAGGTGTCGGGGTGGGTGAGGGGTGAGGTGTGGGTGTTGCGGTTGGTCAGGGGGTGTTGCGGTTGGTGGGGGGGTGAGGTGGGGGTGTCGGGTTTGCTTGGGGGGATGAGGTAGGGGTGTCGGTTTCGGTCGGGGGTAAGTGAGCCAGGGGGTGTCGGGTTTGGTCTGGGGGGGTGGCAAGGTGTCAGGGTGGGTGAGGGGTGAGGTGTGGGTGTTAGGGTTGGTCAGAGGATGTTGCAGTTGGTGGGGGGGTGAGGTGGCGGTGTCGGGTTTGGTCGGGGGGTAAGTGAGCCGGGGGGGGTGTCGGGTTTGGTCTGGGCACCCACCCCGACACCTTCCCCCCCCAGACCAAACCCAACACCCACCCCTCACCCCTCACCCCCCCGACACCTTCCCACCCCCCCCCGACCAATCCCGACACCCCCCGGCTCACTTACCCCCCGACCAAACCTGACACCCCCACCTGACCCCCCCAAGCAAACCCAACACCCCCACCTCACCCCCCGACCAAACCCGACGCCCCCACCTCACTTACCGTCCCACCAAACCCAACTCGGATCCGTCGCAGGCGGGGAGGGAGCCCAGAGCCGAGGGATTCCGGGGACCTTCGCAGGTGGGGGGTGGGGGTGGGGCACAGAGCTGATGGAGTCCGGGGTTCTGTTGGGAGGTGGGAGGGGCAGAGAACTGAGGGATCTCCGGGGTTCCGTTGGAAGAGGGAGGGGCGGTGAGCTGAGCGAGTGCGGTGTCTGTTGGAGGGGGTATTATGACATCATCACCCCCTAACCACCCAGCTGATGTGATTGGCCCTGAAAGACTTTCACCCCTGGGGGGCGTCAGAGGTGAGATCCGAAAATTTTTCGACCCTTACGAGCATCTAGACCCCAAGACCCCTAACTGTACCAAATTTCAAGTCTCTGGCTCAAACGGTGCGGGAGGAGTTCACTGTCATACATACATACATACATACATACATACATACACCACTTGACTTTTATATATATAAGATAGCCCATGTTGAATATACTTGTAGTTATTATTTCCTTTAGATAAAGTATGTAGCAGAAATTGAAGGGATATCAAGATGACTAGAGGCATAGGAAAACTTCCATATGAGGAGGGATTGAAAAAAGTGAGATGGTTAAGTTTAGAATGGAGATGAATAACAAAAGATACAACTAATGAAGGATATAGAGTGTGGAAGCTGGGGACCCATGTTTATTCCCAATTTATAAAACAAGCATAAGGGGATATTCTGCCTGATTCTGACAAAAATCCTTGGTCAAATGTCAATTGATGGAAGGTTAAAGCACCCCTCAGAAAGGCTGTGCAAAACCCAGCCAATAGATTGAGGGCTTCTAGAGAGCTAATCAGGAGTAGGTTTGTTGGAGCAACCAATCAGGGCCAGGGAAGGCCATATAAGAAGGGCTACTCAACAAGACCAAGGATCACCCCACTCTAAGGGCGAAGGACTAGCTGCCTTAGAGAAGCACCTTAGCTAGGGCAGGGCAGGGCAGGGTAGGGTCAGGAGAGTAATAGGTAGCTCTAGCTTGAGGACTGCCAAGCTGAGGCCCCTGATACAAAATGCTGAGAAGGTGCTATGGCTATGGAAAAGTGCCCCAGGGAAATAGGTGGCAGGAGTTGGAGGAACAGCAGCATGTGGCTGCCAGAGTCCCTGGGTTGGAGCCTGGGGTAGGAGGTGGCCAGTATTCAAATTACAGTTTATCCCTTAAGGTGAGGGGCTAGACCAAAGGTTGCAGTAGGGAGCAGTGGTAAGTGGATGGACTATGGACAGTTGGTTTTCCCCCAGAAGGGGGAAGAAAGCGGAACAGGGCACAGCCAGAGAGGGGATGCTGCAGTTTAGGGAGTGATGTGGCTCTTACAGGTGGAGCAGAAGTGATGGTGGTGTGACACCACTAGAGGAAGGTGCACTGACAACCAAGAGCTAATTCCCAGCATGAGGCACTGCGGTGGTGAGTTCTGCTGCAATATAGTGCAGTGTTGAAATGCACATATTTTATATTATCCCTACTAAAACTTTGGCATTTGTAATGCACCTTTTCCCTGCCAAACTGATTAACATTTATTCATTTAAAAAACCCTGCTCACCTTTAATTATACACATAAGATGGTTCAAATGAAGAAGGGTTTTGAGCATTTAGGTAAGGTATGGTTAGGACTTCTGAACCTAAGTAAAAAAATATTTTTTCAGTCTAATAACAGGGTGAACTTAATGAGGTTCGAATATATTTTTAGATGGTTATTGATGTTTTAGTGCTAATGTGATCAGATGAATCCATACTAGCTGCATTCACATATCTGGAACCAATCTGCTAGCCTGTATGAACCCCGTAACCAGTTCATATTCAGTTCTGATCAGTTTCTCAGCTGCATTAATCCTATTGTTGTTGATTTGTCCATAGAGTTCTTTTCCATAGTATAAATGCCTCATCAAACATTTACCCTCAATGGCCTTGTGAGGCAGGGAAGTATTATCCCCATTTTACAGAAAGGAAATCTAGGCACATTTGCTGAATAGCAAACAGGAAGTCTGTGGCAGAACCCCAAAGAGTACCTATATCTCCTGAGTTCCAGAGCAGTGTCTTAGCCATCGGGCCACCCTTCCTTCATTACTAGTCTTGTGGCCTGGGATCCTGCCCCCCCTTTTTTTTGAGACTTATTTTTGTAGACTTCCATATATTCACTCAATTAACAATTTGTGCTCAAGATAGGCCTGCATAGGGGAGGGATAGCTCAATGGTTTGAGTGTTGGCCTACTAAACCCAGGGTTGTGAGTTCAATTCTTGAGGGGGCCATTTAGGGATCTGTGGCAAAAAAAAATCTGTCAGGGGACAGTACTTGGTCCTGCTAGTGTAGGCAGGGGCCTGGACTCTATGATCTTTCAAGGAGGTCCTTCTAGCTCTATGAGATTGGTGTATCTGAGAATATATATATATAGAGAGAGAGAAACAGTGATGGGGCAGCAGATGAGACTCATTTTGGCAGAAGAGACAGCTTACATCCACGTGTAGGCAGCAATAGTACGAAGACTCACAAGCCTCCCTTCATTTCTCTAGCAAGAATTCATTTCCAATGTGCTATATGGGCAAAAATCACAGGACAGAAGAACTGATTTGGATAAGCTGCTCAGAAGCCTCATAAAAACCCTTAGGTTTCAGCTTTTCCATATGTCTATGCTGCAAAAAAATACCTGCATGGCAGCAAGTCTCAGAGTCCAGGCCAACTGATGTGGGCTTGTGCTGCAGGGCTCACAATAGCAGATGTTTCTGCTTGGGCTGGAGCCCAGGTTCTGTGACCCATACCGCTCTCCAGGTTTCTGAGCCCAAGCTGCAACCTGAGCATGAATGTCTACACTTCAATTTGACCTGGGCTCTGAAACATGCTGCCACTGGATTTCTTTGTGCAGTTTAAACTACCCAGAGTCTAAGTGCCAGGTCTTGAGATAAATAAGCAAACCCCTGCTTCTGTGCTCTCTACTGGCTATAGTCTGTTAACCAGTGCATCAGCTGAACAGCATATTGAATATTGTCCAGGCATTACAAGGGACGGTCCTTCTACTCCCCCTGCTGGATTTCAAGAGGTTTATATGTAGCTCCATTGAACTTGTTAGTTAAGTCACACTGATATAGTTAAATCAATCATTGATACTGAAAGGAAAGCTCAAAAGTAATATCTACAGTAGCTGTCAATGTTTTAATCAAACTTTTCTATTATGTGTACTGCAGTAGTGCCTAGAGGCTTCACACGATTGGGGCCCACTGTGCTACACACAATGAAAATACAATCCCTGCACCAAGCACTATCCATAACTGAGGTAACAAACAGTCCAGTGGCACCACCTCTGCTATTCCAGACTAACACGGCTACCTCTCTGATTCTATCCATAACTGGTTGCTCTTGTTTTCCTGATCTTTACATATTATTCTTCTGCTGCTTCTAAAAAGATTTTGGCTTTCTCGCATCTTCATATATAAATTAGGTTAAAGTTTCTAGCCGAGAGAAAATATTTAGTTTCAGCAGGTGCAAGTTACCTCTGAGTACATTTGCTACAGCAGAATATGAAGAAATTACATTGTGGGCTAGAGTAAATCCTAAATTACATAGGTACAGACTGTGACCAGAAGCGGGAAGTCTGTGTAGAAGGTAGTTGCAATGGCACAAGTTACCCACAAATTCCCCTCCCCCAGGGGGCCTGCCAGCATAGTCCCACTGGTGGGGAAAAAAGGTGGTTGGGGAGAGTACTGTACTGTCAGAGTAGCCAATACATGCATTGCTGCAGTTCCTGAGCAACAGCAGTCATGAGCACTTTTATGAAGCCCCAAATGCAGTGTAAACTGCACCACCCTAATTGAATCCAAGTGCCCTGTTGATTCTGTGCTCTGAATGAGGCAGAGACCTGTAGAAAAAGTAGTATGAGAACGTTTAGTATGCAAAGGGAGGGCAGAATTAAGGTTACACAAGGAACCTTTATTTCTTAACTTTCACGTTTGACTTTGCAGCTATAACATTCTCAGTCGTTTTTGTACGTAATATCAGTTTTAATTGTGTGTATCTACCACTAGGCATACTTCTGATAATGATAAATGTATGCCTATTGTTGACTAGTATTCTCATGCAAGCAAGGTGATGGCTCTCATGAGCCAAATTCAACCCTGGAGTAAGCAGTTACAACTCTTGATTTCAATGGGCATTTCAACTGCTTATCTCAATGACCACGTTTTAAAATAAACATGTTTCCATCCTTTCCTACAGGCACCCTCTCCATAGCTGAGATGACTGTCCACTCTGTCTCCTATCTGAGACTATTAAGAAGGGTGCCAAGAATGGTGTAGACACCTGTTCACAGGAATTGGATTGAGGTCAGCAATACCTTCCACGTAATACATGAACATACATAAAAAGACAATTACGTTGAGTCACTTCTAACAAAGCCTTTTAATATAAATTGGGTTCTTTTACAGTATGCTGGTTAGCAAACATACCACAGGATGTTCGTGTTGGGAATGTGCTCCAACCAGAATAGGCAAACTCCAAGACTGCTTACTGTGTAAAGAACTTCTTTCATATTCTCATTTGTGTTTACAGATCACTTTCAGTTCCTTAATCCTGTTCATTAGCCTTTCTCTCGGTCCCAAACAACCTTCCTGTGTCACGGGCAAGTTAAAGGCAGTAAAAGTTGGTTCATAGTTGCTTAGGTTTTGCACCATGATCTCTAACACTAACACCAAAACATAAAAAATAATAGCTTTGGGTCTATAAAATATTAAAGCAACCCACAAATATTCACCGAATCACTTCTGAGATCAATGATCAGCTTTCAGGTAGTGATAATACGCAAAAGGCAATTAAGATGAACTTATAAAGAATCTGTCAACACAACAGGACTCCAAATATTTTTGTGTAAGTGAAAAAGTATTCTGCTACCTCCCCGCAGCTTTAGGATGTCAGTTATCTTACATTGGGCACATAGGGCCTTTTAAACTATTTTGCTTCTGTGGAGTAGAGCAGCTGTTGGAGACTAGAAGGTTTTAAAAGCTTCTGATTCCTTCTTAAGCAGCTGGATAGGAGATAGTGAAGATCTGCTGGAAAACATCTTCTTTTATTGAAATCATTCCATGAAATAACACTGATTCTCTAGTTTCCTGTTGGAGGAACGTTTTCATGCAGATATTGCAAAGCCAAGTCTGTCCATTTCATTTCTTGTTCTTTTACTGACTCTGTTGTGCCACCATTATCTTGTTCTGGTTCAGGAAGCTCATTCTGAGAACACAAAATGGTACAATGCATTCTATACTTAAAGCACCATAACAGGAGCAGGTTACCCTGTTTCCCCGAAAGTAAGACATCCCCCGAAAATAAGACGTACTTCAAGTTTTGCCTCTCACTGTAATATAATGTAATGTAATTTTGGGAGCAAAAATTAATATAAGACACTGTCTTATTTTCAGGGAAACACAGTAGTAACATTTCATACTGATAAATACACAGACCCACAACTAAGACTGGATGGAGCATCAGAAGGACATGTACTGTACATACTGCTCCCCTTAAAAATGTCAACAAGCTCAAATATGGGCATTCCATTTTCCACAAGAATTCTGTACTTAGTTTTAGGAAACTAATTCACTTCTATCTTGGTGGCTGGTGGACCCAAGTAGTGCACATGAAGCAAAATGGTTGTAATATCTGGCAAATATTGGATACATTGCTGGAGAAATTCTATTGCTTATTTGTAATGAAGTCCAAATATATATGTATTCCATTTCTGAATTTTAATTAAGGCATTCTATCAAATACCTCTTTACTGTCCTATAGAAGGTAACAAAATAGCAAAATAAGCACTCTGTCTTGAAGCTGAGGTCAGTGACCTAAAGGAAGTGAGGCTGTGATAGGGCCATATAGAAAACAAAAGCACTTCTAATGTTTGCTTTAGTAACAGAAAATTGAACAGACAAGCTCTCAGGATGAGCAATAGTTTAACTGTTTTTCTTTTAAACAACATTCTCTTAAGTGTTGTCATAACTGTGCAATTGCTAGAGAAAGCGTTATTCTCCAGAATGTGGTCAAGGTTCTCACTCCTGGGTCTTGGGATCCCTAACATGAAACAAACAGAACTCCTCAAACTAGGACTTTGTTCACTAAGGTTCTGATCCAAAGCCTGTTGAAGTCAGTGGGAGTCTTTTCATTCTTTTCAATGGGCTTTGGATCAGACACTGAAAGCAGAAGTAGTGGGTCAGGGATTAAATAGGGCCACCTGCCCCTGACTCTAAACACCATCAACTTTCCAGTCAGCTCCTGCTTGACTGTGTTGAATGAAGAAATATCCCACAGCAGCCATGCTAGTTTGTTAGCCTGCTAACATCCAATCTGTGTCAATGGCTCAGTCCTCCTGAGGCCTCAGAGGGCCTTTAGGTCCACATGCAGGCCCCTCTCTACTCTTAAGAGTGCCCACTGGACCAGGACACCTCAGAAGTATGCTGCAAGTAACACTTCCTCCTCTTCAGATACTGTCTGTGTGCACGAGTCTCAATCTTCTAGTGTAAGTAGAAAGTTCACAGAATATTCCCCCCCTCCCCAAAAAAGTGACTAGCTACTGAACTGACCATAAGATGAAGGCAAATGCCAGCACGGAAGCAGTTTCTATATTTAAACAGTTTAATGAGGCACATCCCAGTAAACTCCAAGTTGGAGAGTCTGTTCTTCCATGTCTCAAAAACATAATCACAGATCAGCAAGATGAAGGTAGGATCATTTCCTAAAGCCTGAATACAAACAGCAGAACTAAGTGAAGACAGTGAGTAGTTTACGCATATGTCTGCAACAGGCACTGCTGACTATCCTAAGGCAGGCAGCAGAGGCTGCTTCACCTCTGACCCAGCTGACCCTGAGATGGGCCTTTAGGCTTCAGACTTCAAAGTAATGTAAAATGTAACCAGACAGCTATCCCAGCGTGGTCTTTTAGTGACTATATCCTCTGGAGCGGTGACGTCAAACAAATCCAGAAAGTCAGGTGGACTGACGCAGACTAATTCCCTTCGAGTAACTGTCTCAAGAACTTTGCATACTGAAAGAATGAAGAGAGGCATGCAGATTTTGCGTACTTGGATGTGGGAGGGAAGAAATCTAGCATAAGAGGCCTACAATCTGGGAGCCTATCACTGCCTTAAGACAGGATCTTGGCAAAAGGTAGAGTAGGTACAAAAGCCTGAAGTACACTTACTTACTGAGCTAAAATCACTGTTGGGAAGGGTCTCAACATGAAAGGCAATCTTGAGCCCATCAAAATAGAGTGGCACAGGAAACCTTTAATTAGTTAATTAAGGACTACACTCTCAAGGCTTACTGGGCTTAAATGATGGGTTTCCACGAATGACAAGGCTGTCTGTGCCTAAAAACAAGGGGCTGTGAAGATCCTGGTGTACCATCAAGTAGTTTGTGATAGACTAAAAATAGTTGCTGAATAAGCCTAGGAAGGGTTCATTATAAAATTGACCTAACACTAGCAAATTTGACCTAACTTTGGAGCGTAGACCAGACCAAAAAATTAGGGGATTATGGGAAGACGCATGCCACCATCCAAATAAATAGATAACTGGTCAGGAGTAGGGGAAAGCATTTTCTCCTTTCAAACAGAGGTAGCTGACTGCAGGGAGAGAAGCACTTGTTCTTCTAGCCACTGAGAGATATGAGAGCAGGAAGAAATCCCCCACTTCACCACAAAATAAATGGGAAGCTGGCCTTTCAGGTGTGGGAGCATCATTCATACAACCAGCAGAACTGTAAGGCACATTTGCTATGCCATGCCTCTGTTAAGAGGTTAAAGAAGATAGAAACATACCTCAAGCTTATAAGCAGCCTACAGTATTCACCTACCAATGGTATTGCTACATCCTCATAGGGCAATTTATCTTCTCTCCAGGCATCATCAATCAAATCCAGGATTCTTCCATCCCTCTGCACCTCACTGTCCATCTTTGTGCAATTCACATACAGATAGATCTGGGATACAAAGTAGAAGTTATTTGTGATATCCAGACCCCCGCAAAAGATGAAGCGTAACGCTATACTTGCTCTTGCCTTGATCCCTTTATTAATGTTTTTTTATAGTCAGTACTACATGGCCAAGTTGGTTTTCATAGTTATTGTTTGTCTTTCCCCAAGAGAAGCATGAATACAACATTTCTTTGTCTACCAATTCAGTTTTTGTTCATGTAAAAAAAATTAGTTTCCCACTCTATCCAAAAAGCAGTTTAAAATTGCACTATAACCATCTCCTCCTTAAAGGGTCACTGTCAAATGTTATTGTAAACAAATTTTGCTTCCTGTCAGAGTACCGTCTAAAATTGTGTCTCAGATTGATTTAAAATTCCTTTATAAAAATGGTTAAGGCTATTTCTGCTCGTGTTTTACGATTTTCAGGTACAGTGACTGTCCCCACAGAATTTAAATACTTAGAAGCATCATTAGGATGGGCCAGAGAACTCAGAGCACTCCTCCCCTGCATGCAAATAACCTGTCTACTTGTTGCCTGTTTATTTTGGTCATGGATTTGCTGCCCTTACTGGCAGACAGCCTCTAGCTGCGTGTGGGGAGAGATGTGCACCATCAAGACTATATGAAAATGACCCTTCACAAAATACTGTCAAAGGCAGTGGCACAAATGAAGGAGACTAATAAAATAGAGGAAAAAGGAGAATCTTCTCGAGCCTCATCAGGTGGGAGGTCATATCATCATAGTAATCTCAGGGGTTAATTGCATCACTAGCTCCTTCGAATACGATCTCCAGCCAGCCCTGCCGCAATACCTACAAGCAACCAGCTTTAAAAACTACAGCACAGCTGCTGGACCTAGGTTTGTGCCAGATCGGCTGCCCGTAGCCGCCCTCCTGCCGCTTTCCCACAGGTGACACCTGAACCGCCCCGTTCCTCGCAGCAGGTGTCAGGCGCGGCGCGAGACAGGGCAGGGCGGTGCCTGGGGGTCAGGCTGCCCGAGAGCAACCCCGGCCTAGGGCAGGCGGGGGTGGCGGTGCCTGGATGTCCAGGGAATGGGCTTCACCCGACTGCTCCCATGGAGACGCACGGGTTGGGGGAGGGGCAGCCTCCACTCAGGACCCGCCCCCGCTCATCCTCTTTGCGCCCCCACCCCCGATTCAAGGAGGGGGCTCCAGCTCCCCGAGCAGAGACCTCAGCGCGGTCAGTGCGCATGCTCACCCGCCGGGCCTACGCGGAAACAACACAGCCCCGCTCCCGCGATGTGTTGGCGGCGGGGTCCAGCCTTCTACCCCCACCCTTCGGACCGGCAAGGCGCAGTCCCCTCCGGCGTCTGGGCCTAGCCCCCGCACCTGACACCCTGCGCGCGCGCCGTCTCCCGCCAGCGGCCCTAGGAGGAAGCCACGTGACCGGCGGCTCTAGGCCGCGCGAACCATAGAGAGTGGGAGGGTGCGAGTCCGCCAAGGAGAGAGAGGTCGGCCCCAGAGGTAACGGCTCGGCTCGGTTGTGGGGAGCGTGTCGGCTCGTGACTGGCTCTGAGGAGCTGGGTCTGATTTTCCTGGGTGATCAGGTGGCTGTTCCTGTGGAGCTGGGTCTGACTGTACTTGGCTGTGTGTGGCGAGGTAATAATTGTAGCCTGGTGTCCAGCTGTGGCTCGCTGGCAGTGTCTGACTGTACCTGGCCGTTACAGTCTGATTGTCCCTGTGTGACCATGGCTATAGCTTTTTGTCCAGCTGTGACTGTCCCTGCCTGGCTGGGTTCACACTGGATGTGTGTCCAACTGTATCTAGCTGTGAGTGTCTCTGTGTGATGAGGTGACTGTAGCCTTGTGTCTGGCAGTGGCTGTCCCTGTGGGAGTGAGTCTGACTGTAGGGCTCTGTGATGAGGTGATTGTAGCCTGGTGCTCAGCTGTGACTGTTCCTGCAGGTTCTGTCCCCTGACCCCATTGGAGCTGAGTCTTCACTGCAGAACTCCTGTGTTTGTGCATTGAGAGTGCCAATGTGAGATCAAGGTTCTCTCGCTTAGAGAGCCTAGTGGGGATGTGTTGTGGGTCTCTCCCCCCCTCGGGGAGTCAGGTGAAGTAACAGCTTACAGCATCTTTCTGTCAGTTGAACTGAATTACAAGTTGGCTACATCAGTGTGCAAACATGCTGCTTCTGCACTGGAGACAAAACATGTCCCCCGGTGGCTGTGGCCCTGTCTTGCCTGGGACTAGGGTGACTAGACAGCAAGTGTGAAAAATTGGGATGGGGTGGGGAGTAATAGCCTATATAAGAAAAAGACCCAAAAATCAGAACTTCCCCTATAAAATCAGGACACTTTAGCTGGGACTCACTGGTGAGTTCAGATTAGTATCAGGAGTTGGTACCTGATCAACCACTCAGTTTTGGGATCTAGAGTGGGAGCTGAGTCCCGAGCAGCAGCTGCTGGTGGGAGAGTTTGGGGGTAGGGATAGTAGATGGGGCACTCCCACTCTTGGTTCTGCTGCTGGTGCCCTGTCACTAGCACTACTTCTTGCTGCGTGGTGGGACTAGGGTGACCAGACAGCAAATGTGAAAAAATCAGGATGGGGTGGGGGGTAATAGGAGCCTATATAAGAAAAAGACCCCAAAATTGGGACTGTCCCTATAAATCGGGACATCTGGTCACCCTAGGTGGGACTGTGATATTAGAGGAGAGTGATAAGTTGAGGAGACACTCCGACACATTCATTTATTCTGTGTCAGTCATAGTGTGTGTCACTGCAGTTGTAGTTGTAATTGCAACATGTGTAGGTATACCCCATTTAGCTTTATTCTGGTTAACATAGATGCTAATGGCAGTGAAGCCCCGGCTTTTAGAAACCGTGATGGGGATGGCTAGGCCTAGCAGTCGGAGCCGTGGTAGTCAGAGCCAGTATTAGAAGTTCGGAGCTGGGTTGGAGCAGGTTGAGACTTGGGGAGTCTGTTGCCACCATCAGGCAGGAGAAAGTTTTAAGCCCTGGAGTGATATTGAGCTAACTGAGTTGATTTTCCTCCTGTGAGGTTATATACCTGCCTGAGAGCCACCAGACCAGTTCCTGGCTTCTGGATTAGCTGGAGTCTAGCAGAGCCTAACACAGGCTATGCTCTTATGGGATGCTAGGTACCTAGTGCTCTTCAAAGTGGGGTGTCCCAGCGCCGCTGCGGGGTCGGCCCCCCGCCGCGGAAAGATTCTATTTGTATCCCGCCAAAATGCCGCTGAAAGCAGAAGCTTTGCATTCGGCGGCATTTCACTGGACACATCCCTGGGCTGCGAGAGGACTCGGGAGAGCGGAAGGGGGCCGCGGACAGAAAAGTTTGTGAGGTGCTGAGCTAGTCAATGCTTCCCCACCATTACTGCTATTGGTACTTGTGTTATCTAGATCAAATTTAGCTTAGATATGTTTACGTGTGCTGCAGCCACATCTCTGATTACAGTGGAGTTGCACCTGCAGCGACAGTCACAGCCTGTCAGGATTCCTTCCCCGCTCTGAACTCTGGGGTATAGATGTGGGGACCCGCCTGAAAGACCCCCTAAGCTTATTTCTACCAGCTTAGGTTAAAACTTCCCCAATGCACAAATCTTTCCTTGTCCTTGGAGGGTATTGCTGCCACCACCAAATGATTTAGACAAAGATTCAGGGAATCCATTTGGAGTTCCTATTTCTCTCCCCCCCCCACCCCCCCCGCTCTCCCCACAAATATTCCTCCAAGCCCCTTCACCTCCTTTCCTGGGAAGGCTCGAGAATAATATCCTCACCAATTGGAACAGTGAGCACAGACCAAACACCTGGGACACTGAAAATCAACCAGGTTTTTAAAAGAATTTTATTAAAGAAAAAATGTAGAAGAATCACTGCTGTAAAATCAGGATAGAAGGTATTTACGGGTTTTAATTTATCTTCACAATGGAACAAAAACCCTTGTGGCTAATCACTGTCTATGCCCTTTTCTTTCATATGCATGCATTGAAGAGCTAGGGAGTCATCATCAGTACTATCATCAGCCTCATTCAGTTTTAGATTGAAAGCCTCAAGCAACCCTATCCTGGGGCATATGGGGCCTTCTAAAGACTTCCACCATTACCAGTGGGTCTCCCAGCATTCAGTAGGTGACCTCTCTGCTGTTCACCTACTGATATAGTGTGAAAGGGGATGTGCCACTCCTCCAGCAGAGTTCCCAACAAGAGTTGTTGCCAGAGTACTGGTGAGATCAGATCACAAGCCGGACTCATACCATACTGACACAGCTGCCAGTGTTTGAGGAAGAATGTGAAGGGAAAGTAGGGATATAAAATCTTCCAGAGGAATAGATGTGCATTGAATCCATTGTTAGTTTTAATAGGAATATCTTAGTTATTGGGGATTCAAAACTGGTGCCTCTGCATTATCCTTACTGGATGCCAGACTGACATTGCAAAAATACCTAGAGACTAGCGGTGAGAGAACTGCAAGTTCTCTGGTATTTAGAGAAGGTACCAATGGAGGCCCTGTGACCTTCCTCCCCAGTGGATCCAAACTGTGGTTATTTTCTTGGCAGGGGAGAAAGGAGGCAGCAGCCTGTTCCTCCCTCGCAGACACACTCACTCCCTCTTTCTAGGGGCAGGTGGTCTGTACTGGCACCTGTAGCGAAGTCCAAAGTAGGCATGTTTCCTGGCAACTGGGGCGTATCTCTTTCCTCTTTCTCCCCTAGGGCCACTTTTTTTCTTTCCATGTCTGCCCTTTGGTGTTTTTCCTGACCCATTTTCCCCTCTCCACCACCAGTTGATTGGACCCACTGTTCCTCAGAGTGATGGGCCAGCCCTCTTCACTGCAGCTTTAATGAGTGGGGAGGGAGTTGATGCTGCCATTGTATTGCTCAGGTGGGTCAGGGTGGGAGGCTGATGAATGATTGCTCCTGGCTGCTTTCTCTATCTTACTGGCTGCTTTTCACCTGGAGTCAGCAGGGGGTTGTGCAGCCAGCTGTCTGCCTCCTACAAGATCAGCATAGCAGGTTTTAATTATGAGAATCCTGTATTAAATAAACAAACGTCATGCAGCAGCAATCAACAGTCCTGTGGCATTGGCCAAGACTCTATATCGAGGATTGTTCCATTCAAATCTGGGCTCCTGGCAGCTATGTGAAGCTGGCAGATGAGACACTTACCTTGTGTGATATAATTCTAGGGAGCTAAGTGGAAGCAGAGGTGGATGTTTCCTATGACAGTAAAACCTCTTAATTAACGTTCTGCATACAGCACTCCTCCTTCAAACTCTCCTGACAGGAGCTACTGTGTGAGAACTCAAATTTTTCTCCAGGTTCAGCATCTAAATTTAAGTAAGTTATCTGTAATTGCAGTATTGCCAATCCCAAATGTTCAAAAGTCACGAGTCAGGATCACCAAAATCATGAGATTATGTAAAATAACAGATTTCGGGTTCTTTTTATTTGCTTTCTGCTTTTTGATCCTTCATGGTGCAATGGGGTTGCATTTTGAACTCTTTCTATAGCCACGAGGGCTAGAAACTTACTTTTCCTTTAAGAATGAAGGCTGAGATTATCACATAGCCACTTGACTCCAGGACAAAATCATTAGAGTTGGCAACACTGCAAGCTGCTTCAGGAAAGTTTGAGTTGAGCATTTTGGTGGTACTAGTTGAAATGATTGCATGGTTGACCAAAGTCCAACCGGGGGGAGGGATAGCTCAGTGGTTTGAGCATTGGCCTGCTAAACCCAGGGTTGTGAGTTCAATCCTTGAGGGGGCCATTTAGGGATCTGGGGCAAAAAAAATCTGTCAGGGGACAGTACTCGATCCTGCTAGTGTAGGCAGGGGACTGGACTCGATGACCTTCAAGGTCTTTCCAGTTCTAGGAGATTGGTATATCTCCATTTATTTTTTAATATTTTTATTTTAAAGTAATATACTGCAAATGTAAATTAATACTGCTTATTTTCGTAGCTTAGAGACACCAGAAGAATGTTTTAAAAATCATTGGTATAAGCAACTTCTGTTTTTTGTTTTTCTTTTTCTTTAGTTTTTTTGCACAATGTTATGAGATTGACAAGTAGCAGTACAGTCTGGAAGGTATATTAAGCCTCATGGTTGAGGGTTTAATCCAGGGGTGGGCAGACTATGGCCTGTGGGCCACATCTGGCCCGTGGGACCATCCTGTCTTGCCCGCCTGAGCTCCCAGCCGGGGGGGCTCCCTTGGACCCGCCCCTGCTGTCTCCCCTCCCCCGCCTTCCCCCCTCACGATGTCTCAGCGCGCCGCATGCAGGAGTGACCCTGGACATCATTGCAGCGGTGGGGCTCCAGCGGGGCCGGAGCTCCCGCTGCTTGGAGCGGTGTGGTAAGGGGGTGGGCTGCGAGCTACGGTGGGCTGGGCGGCCTCGAGACATGCTGCTGGAGAGGCATGGTAAGGGGCCGGGGGGGGGTGGTGGTGGTGTTGGATAAGGCCCAAGGAGTCTTGGGGACAGTCGGTACAGGGAGCAGTGGGGGTTAGATGGGGTGGAGGTTCTTGTGGGGCGGTCAGGGGACAGGGAATGAGTGGGTTGGATAGGTCAGGAGGCGGGGGGGGGGGATTGGATAGGGGTTGGGTCAGTCGGGACAGGGAGCGGGGGGTTCGGTAGGGGGCAGGGTCCTGGGGGGTGTTTAGGGGTGTGGGGGGCCTTGGGAATGGTCAATCGGGACAAGGAGCAGGATGAGTTGAGGATTCTGAGGGAGGAAGTCAGGGGCAGGAATGGGTGGGGATTGAATAGGGGGGCAGGACCAGGCTGTTTGGGGAGGCATTGCCTTCCCTGCCCAGCCCTTCATACAATTTTGGAACCCCGATGTGGCCCTCAGGCTAAAAACTTTGCCCACCTCTGGTTTAATCCATTTTCTGTTGGTGTATGTCTACACTATAGTTGTTACAGTGGCACAACTACCGTGCTGTAGTGTAGACTCTTCCTACATTGATCCTATTGGGATCCAGGAAGTGGGCGGGCGCAACCCCGCTCACTGCTAAAGGACTCCCCTCTCCAGCCTAAGGGAAGGTGCACAGGGCCCGGAAGCCAAATAATTAAGTGGGACAACTAATGAAATAACAGGGACAAGAGTGGGGTCAAACAAAGGGAACCTGATGGGGACACTGAGCAGAGAATCCCAGATACTTCCTACAGTGATGGAAGGGTTTTCCACCTCTCTGAGAGGCAGAAGCTAGGGTGACAGAAGACTCCTGTAACCCAGCTGCATGTATTCAGAAAGCTAGGTTGACCTAGCAACAGTGCTCAGGATGCAAAATTTTTCACAGCTCTATGTGATTCAGCTAGGTCTAGGTCAGGGGTCTCAAACACGCGGGTCTGCGGCCCACCATAGGTGCTGACTCAGTGGGAGCTGGAGGACCCATGGGAAAAAAATTAGTGGGTGCTCTGCTAAGCTCCCCTCCTCCACCCACTTCACCACCTTCTCCCCTCCCACCGTGAGTATGCTGTTTCCTCACTCCTCCCAGCGCTTCCCGATGCCAAACAGCTGTTTTCACGCTTTGGGGATGGGGAGAGTGAAGAGGAGTGGGAACATGGTGCACTCAGGGGAGGAGGCAGGGCCAGGACAGGGGTTTAGGGAAGGGGTGGGGTTGGACTAAGAGCAGGGAAGGGGCGTGTTTTGTCATTTGAGTGAGGTGGTTTGGTATTCTGCTTTGGCTGCAGTCTGCTGAAGGTGAAATGTTTGCAGTGCTGCAGGATGAGCGATTTGGATGGGAAGTTCTCTTCAGGGTGAGGGTTGGACAGTTTTGTTTACTTGAATCAGATCAATGTGCTTCTATCCCCCACGCTCTTAGCAGAGCGCCTCCTGTTACAAGACATGCGCTCACACGCTGCACGTGCTCCCTACCTATAAACTGCAGCTGGCTGTTGCCTGCCTGTTTTGCATTTTCATTCTTTTATGTACATGAACTAGAAACACCCTTCCCCTCCCCCCCCCCCCCCCCGCGGAATGGTTACAACACAACATTACCTTCTGGAAGCTAGTGATCTCTTTAACCTCAGTCCAGGTGCTCAGAGCTGGGGGAGTCTCAAGGGCTGCATCCTGCACATGTCGCCATACCTCTGGCCCCAGAGTCCTAGACTACCTGTAAAACAGGAGTCACAAGAGATTTAACCACCACAGCCTAAGCTGAGATCAGCAAACTCATATCATGTGACATAAGTTTGACTTTTAAATCCTAAACTCAGGAGGTGAGAGCCAAGTGTCTTGCCCAGGCTCTCCATTTTCTCTTTCAGATCAAATCCCTATGACGGGACAGCTGAGCTGTGATATGTTCAGCAGGATTCCACAGGTCTCACTTAGCTGTAGTGGTTTTTTTCATTTTTGACTATACTTTTGTATTGTATGAAAAAATTTCAGTGATGCAACCCCTGGGCCAATGTGGCTCTTGTGGTAATTGGAGTTTGAGCCCCATTGTCTAGGTGTAGACCAGGCCTCACATAGAAGTGTAAGACCTAATGTGGGGAGAGGTTATTCCCCCATCTGCCTACTGTGGGGTTCTTATACCCTTCATCTGAAGTAGCTGGTATTGGCCACTGTCAGAGACTGGACAGTAGTCCAGTTGAACCTTGGTGCTGATCCAGTCAGGTAATTCTTATGTCATCTCACTTCTCTGCCCTAGAGAGTGAAAATCCCTCAAAGTCTAGTATATCCTTACCAGTTGGATTAACCAACCCACTAATGTTCACATACTGAATATGTATTTCACCTCCACTGTTGAAGCTTTGCATTCACTGGATCAGACCGCTGTATCAGTCAGCCAACGGTGATGAGTGAGAAATAATTCTGACTTCTTGTAATGAGGTTTGTTTTACTGTTTTATCTGGTCAACATTTGACTTGTAAGCTCATTGAAATGATAACTGTTCTTTCTGGTATTCCCATGCACTCACTGTAAATTGTGTAATTCTTCACCTTCCCTGCCTCCTAGACTTCTATCATGTTCTCCAGTCAGCTGTGGAGGGACTACATTGGCTATGAATTGCCATGACATGATCTCTGCTTTGTTTGCTTTCCCAGCTGCCAAAGAGGACGTGACTTGGTGATGGAGGCTTTGCTGGAGAGAATGCAAAGACAAGGGCATGGAGGGTATGTATACCACCATTTACAATGCTGTCTCAGATCATGCAGTTTCACTTTTATAGCAGTTCAAATCCTACATCCTTTGGTTCAGTCCTTAGCCAGACTAAATTTCCTTTGCTTATTGTAACAGCTAGGAACCACAGGTAAGGACCAGGAACAGGACCCATTGTGCTAGGAGCTGTAAAGGGTGTTATGTCTTCAGGACTTGGCCAGGAGGGCCTGCTTGTGTATCTTTAACTTCAATTGGAGCAGGATCAGGGCCATAGTTAATTACTTTTCCAAACAGTCCCTGGCTACAAGTCTTTGTTGTTTTAATAGCTGGTATTTCTGTACTATTATGTTTCTGCAAAATCTCTGTTATATTTTTCAGCCTTCTTCCAAGTTATTCTGCTGCTAAGTGCAGTTACGGTCGTAAAAGTGAATATCTAAAAATGGCATCACCTTATTCTGTGGATCTATTCCAATCTGCTTACTTTACAGAAAGAAATACTGCTAGCAGTGCATGCAGCTATAGGAGAGAGCTGGATTCTCTCCTGGCTTGCACAACATCAACAGATCTTAACTAAGTTCCAGTTGCAGAATCTTGGTGCAGCCAGGATAAAAACATCATGACTCATAGAATTTAAAGTCAGAAGGGACCATCATGATCATCTAGTCTGGCCTTCTGAACGTTGCAGGCCACAGAATCTCACCCACTTCAGATCCTAGATTGAGTCAGCAGTGCTGGCCGTTGAACAAGCATCTTTTTTTCTTGTCAATTGAGCAAATAGGATATTGTTTTATTTGTCTCAATGGCATGCCACTTTTATATTCCTTTTCCCAAATTTGCCCCAACTCTGAAGACAGCAAAGACTCTCCTTGCCAAGTAATGCTTTCAGAACTTGAATATGAATTCTACAGCTACTGTCACTGTGTGGGAAATTTTCTTAAGGACCATAATTACTGCTTAATGTTTGGCCAGCTCACAGGACAGGGTGAGCTTCAAACTGAACTGTGAAGCTGACTCCTTTAAGAACGATTGGCCTTCCTTATAGAAATGCTGTCAAGTTTTGAAGTGTTGAGACACTCCAGGGAGACAAGGGATTTAAATTCCTCTGACCTATTGATTTCCATTTCTTTTCAGGCCTTCCTATTTGACAAGAAAATTAAAGGGGTAAAGATCAGTATGGAGTTCACTTCTCTCTTGGGCTCCATCTTGCAAGCTTTAATATTGTCCCAAGCTTAGCAGCTTGTAAGGTTTCAGAGACGTTAGTTGATTTGGGTTCAGTGATTACTGCACCAAAGTTGAAATTTCAGCATGTCTAAGGAGAAAACTCTTGCCAGTAGATTGGAGATGTTTTATTCTTTATTATGGTAGTGTTATCCACCCTGCTTCACTTAAGTGTTTGTCAGCATTTATGTGATAATCCTCTATTTTCAGGAGCTGATAAATTGGCTGTAAGATTTCTCTGGTGATTGAAACTTGGTTCAAAAAAAATTCTGCTTGGGGACTGTGATAGTTCCAGGCTGTTTCCTGAGGATCCCATGGGAATGTTGTGCTCCTTAACTCTCCAGCCTACACTGTCTCTCTCAATGCTATACCAGTGACAAGCAGCCAGTCCCTACAGGTGCTGTGATCACTCTGCTACCTGCATGTGGAGACTCACACCCAGCTAAATTGCATGAAGGCTCTCCACACCACTCATGAATTATACACAGAGAGGCACTGGTCAAGCACCTCAGCCCCCATCCTTGCATCCCAGAAATATACTGTCTTACAGTGCTCAAGACTCTCCTGGCTGGTGCAAACTCATTAATTAGTTTGCAACTCCTACAAAGGGTAGTAGATTTGCGACAGCCATTGTTAACCTGAGCTGAGATTCCCCAAGCACTTCAATGGAGAAAAAACTGTTCTACATAAAATACAAATCAGATTTATTAACTACAGGAAGATAGATTGTAAGTGATTACAAGTAGTAGGCATAGAGATCAAAGTTGGTTACATAAGAAATAAAAATAAATTTGCTGTCTAAATTCTACACACTGAGCAAGATGTGAATCAAGCAGTTTCTCACTCCACTAGATGTTCTTGGCAGTTTACAGCTCTTAATACACAGTGTGAATTCCCTTCCCAGTCTCCCCAGTTTAAAATTTTCCAGACAATTTCCAGGTATTGAGATGAGAATTACTGTGACCCTGCTCCCATTGTAGTCAAGGAGTTCAGTTAATCTGTTTTGTTGGAGGTGCCATTATCATGGATGGAAGGGGGTGGAAGAGTGAAGGAAAGAAGTACTCTTGTTGGGCTAGGTTCAGTAGCTCTTTTGTCTACTGTGCGGTTTTAGCAAGCTGTCTTCCTGCCAGCAGAGGGTTCTTGACGTCTTGCGAGGCAGAGCTGCAGGAGCTGATGAGGCAGATCGATATCATGGTGGCTCATAAGAAGTCTGAATGGGAAGGGCAGACCCAGGCTCTGGAGACCTGCTTGGAGATCCGAGAGCAGGAGCTTTCCTCTGCCAGGACTCTGTTGGATGAGAAACACAAGGAGGTACAGCCCCAGGCTTACTCTGTCTAACATTGTGATATTCCTGTGCACGTGTTCCTTCAGTATAGAATATACAACAGCCAGCATAAATTTTCATAATGTTCACTGTTTCTGCAGAAAAATGTATCCATGTCAGTTACTGTTTTGTCAGAAGCATCTTGTTTTTTTGTTGGTGTTTTATTGATTAAAGCTCAGAGATTAAGTCGTGAAAACTTCAATGAAAAAAATGTCATGTCAAGTCTGTTAATCCTGTGTCAGGGGAAGCAGGAACCCGCTTCACAACTGCAGACTGCCTGTCATTGGCAAAGGAATGAGTTACCTAACTCCCAGAAACTGGGTGCCTAACTCCACGTTTGAAGAAACCATCCTGGACTCTCAAAGCCCCAATGAGATCCAAGAAACACTTGCCCTTGTCACAGAAATCATAAGCAGATTGGATTTTTCCAATCTTAAGGGTAGTGAGAAAGGTAGTTGCTAAACTGCACCAAGTGATGATCCAAAAAAATAATAATTGTTTTTGAGGGTTGTAGCATTGGTTTTATGGGGTTTCAAAAACATGTAACAAATTCCTGTGTCAGTACCGTACAGATAGATCAAGTAGCAAAGCTTCTATGGTCTTTGTTTGTAATTATATTAAATTTAACTCATTTTACAAAGAGCAATGTTGCACCTTCTCTTGAGTGCTACGCGATCAAGAGGACTGTGGTGGGCTGTGGAATTGTCTCTGATCTTTAGCTGAACTTCATTTATTTTAAAATCTTGTCTCCCATTGTACAGCTCCTTTGTTCTGTTTGTTCCTTGTCAGCACATTGCCTTCCCCATAAGTAGCATGTTAGCTGTACTCCAGGGATGTGGGGAAGGCATTCAAGTTTTAACACATTGGGACTGGAATGTGATCTTCATCACAAAACTTGTTGGTGACTGAGTATATAAATTGTGTTTTGGGTGCCTTTGTGACCCTGAATTGCAGGTATTTCTCTGGTCCCTAAACTACATGTAAATATGTACATCTGGTATAGAATCTAGGTTAAGCCAATGAGCAGGAGAAAAAGGAGATTCAGGTAGTTTATTTTGATAATGTGCTAGGACTTCATGTTTTAATGCCCTACCCTCTTCTCTAGGTATTAATTATTGATGGGGTAAGTATTAGGATTAGCATGTCCAGAATGCAGTTACTTTGTACCAGGCCACCAGTATTCACAACCAGTTTGAGAGAAGTTTCTTTGTACGGGTCATGATTGCACTTTTTACAGTTATATTTCACTGAAAACTTTTGAGAGATTCCCTATCACTGGAGACAAACTATACATTTCTTATGCTGAGATGTGTTTGTGATATATTTTACATTGCCCAAATCTTTTTTTTTGTTGCTTTTCAGACACAGTTAGACAGGTCTCTTCTCTGGAGTTCTGAGAAGGGGAAAGAATGTGAGGAAGAAGGAAAATTAGTTTAAAGGCTTTTTTTTTTTTTTTAAAGGAGGAATAATCTCCCATTCACCTGTTTCGAAGCCTATTTTTTTTTTATTCCTCTCCTCCCTTTCCGGCATATAGAATTTGAAGAATTTCTTCTCATTCCCTGCAGATGAATCAGCAGAGGTGGATATCTGTGTTGCTCACAAATAGCTTGACATGATAATCCTCATTTCTGACCAAAGTCATCGTTCCCGTTCCCCCAGTCACCTTTTGGCATAAACTGAGTTTGGCAAACTTCAGCCCAAAAGATGCAAATTTCAGAAAGCTAGCTGAAAACAAGGGGTTGAAATGGAAGCAATTCTGCAACTTTAGTTGAAACCCAGCAAAGAGTTAAGCACACACTAAAACCGATGCATGGTGAGTAACCACATTGAAACCAGTAGGACAATAGCGTTTCTTGGACCAGGACCTTAGTTGGAACAGTTGCCCCCATTATACTATAATGTGTGTTTATATATGTAATATACTGTGAAATTAAATTACAGAAATCCTTCAATTTCCACATCTACAGGCGAGACAGCCAGCTAGCTGTGTTGGAGTCTGCTGCTTCTGTATTGATAGTCACTGTGCTGTGTTTTAATTCTTTCTTTAGGTTGGTAGGTTGCGCCAGCAGTTAGAACACACGGAGCAAGTCAAACAAGGCATGGCTGTAGAGTATGAACAGCAGCTGAAGAAGTTTCAAGAAGAGGTGGGTTTCAGAAAGATGAGATTTGGTGTTGAAACCCCAGTCTATGCCTTGTGGTCTGAAAGATTAATTTTTCATTTCATCCCTGTCCTTTGAATGCTGTGATTTTTATTAATTCTCCTTTCCCCAGTGTGTGCCAAAACAAGAGGATTGATTAGCGACAAAATAATAATTTGCATTTATAGAGCACTCTTCATCTCATTCCAAAAGATCTCAGTGCCTAACAGATTACTATGGAAATGGAAATACTTACTGTCAACTCTGAAGTCAGGTACATACTCAAAAGTTAAGTTGACCCAGCTACGTTGCATAGGGGTGTGGGAAAATCCACACCCCTGAACAGCATTGTTAAACTGCCCGAATCCCTGCCATAGACCATGATAGGCTGACAGAAGAATTCTTCCCATGTCATAACTATTGCCTGTTGGCAAGGTGAATTAACTATGGCGATGGGAGAATCCCTTCCCGTCTTTGTAGTGAGTGGCTACACTGAAACACTATACCACGCAGCTGTAATGTTTCAAGGATAGACTAGCCATTATTATGGCTACTTTCAGGTGTGTTAAAAAGTGGCAGACATTTACAGCCAAGGTTTCCTGTTTTCTCTCACCCCAGCCACCCCTATGCTTGCGCATATGTTGCTATGTGTACAAGCAGTTGCTCTCCCAACATAGCATGAAAATTTAAAGAAAGCACAGCTCTGCAGCTGGTCTTTTTCATGTGAAATAAACATGAGATGATGACTTTTCTTTCAGCAGCTATATAGCTTCCTCTGGAAGTACTGTCATAGTGGCCGGGAGAGAGAGAGAGTAACAACCGTCCACCATGTGGGCCAAGGATATCAACCTCCTCCGGAAAATTGTTATGAAGTCTGTCATGTCTCTGTAGATCAGAAATTCTCTGTTTTTTACGGTCTCCTACAAATTCTCTGTATGTCCTTTTTTTAGGATTTTATTCTGCCACCCGTTATGGTAGTGTGTGAGCACCTGCCACGTTAAATGGGTTCAGTTTGATAGTGACAGAATATCATTATTCGTGTGACTTTTCAGAGGCTAGTGTAAAGTCAGTTAATCTTGGTCCTTTCACCAGTGAATGTGTGTCCACATTCCAGAGACCAGCATGCCCATCGATATTCTTGTTGCTATTTCAGGGGAAATTCTAGCTGTTAAATCAGCATAGAGCCTTACCCTTGAGGCCAGTGCTGAAGGAGATTGGCAGAGTGCGGGAGTGGAGTTTTATACTGGTTCTGCCTGTATTCTTGTTCTCTGAAGATGACTCCATTCTCTCAGGCATGTTAATATCACTAAATTTATTTGACAAAGACTTTTTAAAAGAGTTCCACACGCTTTATTACACAAAGGACGTCCTGCCCCACTGTAACGCAACAGATGCTGAGATTTTCTGCAGGTGGGCTGACAGCATGTCATGTAAGTGCCTTAGTGATTACTTCTGTTTCAATAGGCTTGTCAGTAGTATAGAGCAAAATGCCAGGAGAGGGTAGCAGTGCATTAACCTCTTATCTCTGGAGGATTGGGCTCAATTCTTGCTTACGTAGGTCATAAGTATAATTAATTTGGTAGTCTCAATTTAGTGTGCAGAAGACATCTATCCTCATTTAAAACCCACTTACATTTCAGCATGATGAACAGTCTTTGTTCAGGGAATGTCCCCACTGGAATAGTAGAGATGCTGCTAGGCCAGACTGATGTGCATTAACAGATCAGTCTGAAAGCTCAGTACTGGAATCGCAACTGTGTTGTGGGTCAAGACCGAAGTGCATTAGTATTGAACTCAAAAAGGGATAATGTGGTGGGGGGTTAGAACAGGAGACTGAGGAATCCTGGGGTCTAATCCCCGAACTGCTTGCTTTGTGTCTGTAGAAAAGCCTCACAACCTCTCCCTGCCCCAAGTCACCCAGCATTATAAATGTGATAGTTGATCCTAGATATTCTATAAATCACAGGGATGTTGCAAGGCTAAATCAATATTTGTAAAGCTCTCTGGCTCCCACTCAACACAGCACATAGGAATGTGCTTAATTTTAAAGGTGCGTGTAAGTCCATCTCTGTTCAGCAAAGCGTTTAAGCACTTTGCTGAATCAGGAGATCCTCTTCTGAAAGGAAGCATGTTTTTGTGGGTAAAACACAGGACTGGGAATCATGAGATTTAGGTTAACTTCCTGGCTCTGTTCATGTGTTTCCTTTATAACCACGGGCAAGTCATGAACCAATCTGTAAAATGGAGATATTTCCCTAATTCGCAGTGTTGCACAAGGGGCTTTGTTCCTTTGGAGGCTAGTTCCAATTTTACCTTCAAAGACAGGCAGACTTCAGTAGGTTTATGAATGCAAGTTTATTTGCTAGCAAATAGAAGCCACAGAGTAAAGACTCAAATCAATGGCTTACCCCTATACCAGGCTTGTCCAACCCGCGGCCCATGGGCCGCATGTGGCCCAGGATGGCTATGAATGCGGCCCAACACAAAATCGTAAACTTAAAACGTTATGAGATTAAGTCCACAAATACCGCAGTATTATTCGTAATTCGCATTATAATTGCAAACAGTTCGACCAAAAAACCGAAAAACTGATAAAATTGACGACTAAAATAAAGAGCGAGAGGACTCTAATGTCATGTAAAATGAATTGTGACAAAGAATTCGTGTGTACTAGGCATAACGCCGCTGTGCGCCGTACGCTCTCGCTATTTGTACGCATGTGTGGCCCAAGACAACTCGTCTTCTTCCAATGTGGCCCAGGAAAGCCAAAAGATTGGACACCCATGCCCTATACATTGCCACTGGCTTCTTATATGCCTCTTTACATAAAGGAGGGGCAAGAGGGGCCCCAGACAATTTGACAAACTTGACACGGGTATCATGTCGTTTTGCCTATCTAGGCTAGAATGTTTTGAGACAAATATCAAACAATACATGCAGATGTGCTGTTTCCTGTTCTGGGGGAAACACAGATAAGACAAGAATGCAATAATGTATAGGACAAGAAGGGAGTTAGGGGTACATGAAGCAAGATAAGAGCTTGAAACTGTCTCAAGACAGGACATACAGATGATAAAAGTTCCTGCCTTCTGGAGACACGTTTGGGCAGGAATATATGAAGTGAGATAAGCGGTTGCTTAAGAATGCATGGAACAAGCTAACAGTCTAAAACAACAAAAGGCTATACTAAAACTAGGTTATATAGCACTTATAATTTTACCGATATTCTAGATATTTTCTTACAACAGGATGTTGAGGTTTTATTTTGTCAGTATTTGTAAAGAAATTAGACAATCAGGTGCCAAAAATGCTCTGTTTAAATTCAAAATATTTGATCAAAGGTGCTATTTAATGCAAAGTTTTTATTATTCACGTTTTAAAATTAAAATTAAAATTCTAGCAGTAGACATGGGTGACATTCTTTCTTATCTTTCTCCAACCAGTGGGGAAATTTATGACCTAGCTAAGTAACCAATATGACAAAGAGGAGTGGCTATTGTATTGCATACACTGGAATGCCATGAATGTCCTTTACCCACATCCTTGCTAGGTTTGTAGTCAAGCCTCTCAGTGTTCTGTTTCTCTTCGGGTGCTGTCACTCCATGTTTGCGTAACCCATATCTGCTCAGCAAGGGGCTTTTTCTCCCTAGAATACTTGCTTGGCCACAGTCAGAAGTTTATGAGCCTGATACAGCCCTGGCTGACCAAGCTGGGTATTGGGTATTTTAGCTCAGGCAGTATAGGCTCCTGACTTAAGTCCATAGCAGCCAGGTTCAATTTCTGCTGCTGTTGCTCCTCCCAGTGGCACACCACAGTGACACAACCCAGCATATTTTGATACACTATGGAGTACATATAGTACTTTTTGTTGTACAGCTAGAAATCTTCTTCTACCAGTGGATGGTCTTGGTTCGAGGGAGTGTCTCTATAAAATGACTTTGTCTCTTCCTTCAGAATGCTTCATTAATGCATTGTAACCTTGACCAGAATTATCAAAAATTGCACTGATTTCCTTGCAGCTAGGCAGACTGAAGAGAAGCTATGAAAAGCTGCAGAAGAAACAACTGAAAGAAGCTAGGGAGGGTCCCAAGAGCCAAGGGGACAACCGGTCAGAAGTGAGCAGATTGACTAAGAAGATAGAGGTGTGTGGATAATAGCCATGGTTCATACAAACCAAACTAAGGTGGATAGAAAGCTGGCTAGATCATCTGGCTCAATGGATATGGATCAATGGCTCCATGTCTAGTTGGCAGCCAGTATCAAGTGGAGTGCCTCAAGGGTTGGTTGTGGGGCTGGTTTTGTTCAGTATCTTCATTAATGATCTGGAGGATGGTGTGGACTGTATCCTCAGCAAGTTTGCAGATGACACTAAACTGGGAGGAGTGGTAGATACACTGGAGGGCAGGGATAGGACACAGGGACCTAGACAAATTAGAGGACTGGGCCAAAAGAAATTTGATGAGGTTCAACAAGGACAAGTGCAGAGTCCTGCACTTAGGATGGAAGAATCCCATGCACTGCTACAGACTAGGGACCGAATGGCTAGGCAGCAGTTCTGCAGAAAAGGACCTAGGGGTTACAGCGGACTTGAAGCTTTATATGAGTCAACAGTGTGCCGTTGTTGCCAAGAAGGCTAATGGCATTTTGGGTTGTATAAGTAGGGGCATTTCCAGCAGATCGAGGGACGTGATCATTCCCCTCTATTCAGCATTGGTGAGGCCTCAGCGGGAGTACTGTGTCCAGTTTTGGGCCCCACACTACCAGAAGGATGTGGATAAATTGGAAAGAGTCCAGCGAAGGGCAACAAAAATGATTAGGGGGCTGGAACACATGACTTATGAGGAGAGGCTGAGGGAACTGGAATTGTTTAGTCTGCAGAAGAGCGGAATGAGAGGGGATATAATAGTTGCTTTCAACTACCTGAAAGGGGGTTCCAAAGGGGATGGGTCTAGATTGTTCTCAGTGGAGGTAGATGACAGAACAAGGAGTAATGGTCTCAAGTTGCAGTGGGGGAGGTTTAGATTGGATATTAGGAAAACCTTTTTCATTAGGAGGGTGGTGAAGCACTGGAATGGGTTACCTAGGGAGGTGGTGAAATCTCTTTCCTTAGAGGTTTTTAAGGTCAGGCTTGATAAAGCCTTGGCTGGGATGATTTAGTTGGGGTTGGTCCTGCTTTGAGCAGGGGGTTGGACTAGATGACCTCCTGAGGTCCCTTCCAACCCTGATATTCTATGACCGTTTCTGGTTCTGTAGCAACTCTGAATTTTAATAAGCAAATAGACTGCGAGTGCAAATACTCAATCCACTTACCCCTGCATTTGCTGTCCTTGTGCTCTTGTGGGGCAACGGCCATTTCTGCACTGTTCCTGTCCACGATGCTGCCCTATTTAACTGGGATCCCATGTGAGTTTATGAACATTGTGTCCACCAAGCTTTTATAAAGGAGCGGAGGAAGCTGTCACAGGCGTGCGTGTGCATGCGTGTGCATGCATATGCATGCGTGTGCGTGTGTGTGCGCGTGTGTGGAGAGTAGGGGAGAACTGTTTGAAAATGTAAAAAGAAACATGGTTATATTTGTACTGCACCTAGCCCAGTTGTGCCCAATCTCTCTTGGGGCCTGCTGCTATTTTAATACAGTTTATAAATGATATTATTGTTATCATGGATTAAATCAAAGGTGAATGGATGTTTTAAAGACAAGACAGTAGGTAAATGTAGAAAATTCAAGCACAATGGAGTTGTTGCCACAGGGTTTGGAGGAAATTCTCTGCATTAGTGTTTTCTAAGTCCAGTTTGTCTTTAATCTTACTACCATGATGAGACCAGCCATATTTTTTCATCTTTGTTAGCACTACTCAGAAGTTGGTAACGAAGCTCCCCAAAACACCTCTGAGTGTCTGATTTCTGGGTTAAGAATTATTGTAACTTCATACTTGCAAACTTAGTGAATCCAGTAGTAGCCTTGTCTTGTAAAGTTACAGGGAAGTAGAATTGTTAATGCTCTGACAGCAAATCTGTAGAGCTGGTCATGAATCAGCACTCATCATCTGTAAGTAGCAGTGATTGACATTAAGGTTTTAGCTTGGAGAGATCAATGCCACAGCACAGTGTGAGGGACTTTTTACTGCTGAGTCAGTGCATTAAATGACTGGCTAATGATTTCCCTGCTGTGGAGAAAGGCTCAGGAGTGTACAGTGAAGGGGGTTAGTGAGAGTTGGGAGAGGATGATCTTGACAACCAAATGGGTGGTAAACTCCAGGTCATCCCAATCATCCTTGCAGGAGTTCCGTCAGAAATCTCTAGACTGGGAGAAGCAGCGGTTGCTTTACCAGCAGCAGGTGGCATCACTGGAGGCCCAGAGGAAGGCTTTGACTGAGCAGTCCGAGCTCGTTCAGGTACAATTAATGTGCGCTAATGAAATCCCTCAAGTGTGAATCCACTTGAGATTGCAACTGAAATTAATGTATTGGTCCCAATGGAGTGAACTCATCTAAACAGTACAAGCAGTGAAAGATCTGAAGTCTGTTACTGGAGGCTGGCTAAACCTTCCCCATGACTCCCGTACACTCAGTCCCACTCATAAATATTAGCAGAGGGAAGATAGTTAGATGATGGTTTCTGGGAGTGGGGGGAGATTACAGGACATGACACTTTAAAATAACTTTTGTAACCTGTCCTGTTCAAAGCTATGTGCCTGCCAGTCCTCAGCTGTGTAGCTGCAGCTATGCAGAAGTTGTTCTTTGAAAGTATTCTTGTCATACAAAAGGCACTTGCCACACGGTAGCAAAGTAACAGCAGTTTGTAGCTCTCTTTTTGAAGCTCTTAAAACAGGAGCAGAATGGTTCCTGAAAAGTTAATCTATCCCTGGAGCTGGTGCTGTTGCAGCAGTCTGATGAGCTGACCCAGACCCCAGCTGGGAAGAAGCTTTCACTGACACAATCACAGCAAATGCTGATAAGAAGCTTGTTGGGAGCTTTTCACTTAATTGGCACCTGAATTGCTGCTGAGTGGAAGCTCTGGCAAGGAGGAATTTTGCAGTTTACATTGACAGGATTGGAGCTGGCACTGATGGTGCTTTATGAGGGGCCAACGCTAGCAGATCCACAAATGCCGAGTGGGTCTTAGACAGCAGTAGTGAGACCTTCTGCTCATTGTCCTTGATATTTCAGTCTTCTGAGGAGAGAGGTGTCCTTGAGCATTGGCCAGTGTGTTAGATTCCAGTGTAGCAGAAAAATGGGACATTTATGTTGAGATTTTCAAAGCAGTCTTGGGGACTTAAGCTCATGTTTGCCATTAAAGGTAGGGTTACCATATGTCCAGATTCTCCTGGATACGTCTGGCTTTTTGGGTTATAAATAGCATCCGGGCGGGAATTTGAAAAACTCTTAAGGTCTGGGATTTCCCTCCGTGTGCAGAGTGCAGCACAGCTGACAGGGTGGCTGGACCGGATTGAGGCGCTCGCATCGGGGCCTCCGGCAGCCAGAACCCCTCCCCTCCTCCCTGGCTCTCCCCCACTCCCCTGCAGCCTCTGATTGCCCCCGGCTGCTCACATCAGGACCTCTGGCAGCCAGAACCCGTCCCCTCCTCTGCTCTCCCTTCCCCTACGCGCCCCCCCCCGGTTCTGGGGGTGCCTGTCAGGGGGCAGGAGTGTGGAGAGGGGTCAGGGCAGTCCAGGGACATGGAGTTGGGGGGGGGGGGTTAGATCGGTCAGGGGTCCTGGGGGGGGGGCAGTTAGGGGACAGGGAGTGGTTGGATAGGTGTGGGAATCCCGGGGCTGTCAGAGTGTGGGGGTGTGGATACGGGTTGGGGCAGTCGGGACTGGTAGGGGGTGGAGTCCTAAGGGGACAGTTAGGGTGGGGGGGGGGTCTCAGGAGAGGGCAGCTGGAGACAAGGAGAAGGGAGGCTTAGATAGGGGGTGGGGTCCCTGCGGGTGGTTAGGGGCAAGGGTCCTGGGAGGGGATGATCAGGGGTATAAACGAGCCCTCCACCACTCATTGCACAAATGAGTCTGAGACCCCGCTGTTGCCAACACCAATGCCCTTTTATTTTCTTGTGCAAGCCCCCCCCCCCCTTATATACAGTTATTTACACTATATATAAGTACACTTGCTTAGCTGCTTGGGGGACAGCTAGCTCCTGCAGCTAGCCAGGAACTTGCTCCTCCCTTTCCTAGTTTCCCCCCTGTGCACCTCCTTCCTGCCAGCTTTATCCTTCTGGCCTGGAAGGCTCACAGGTGCTTCGTCTCTTTCTTTCTAAGGGCCACACCCTGCCAGCTTCAGTTAACTCCCCTGGCTGGGAGCTGAGCTGATGAGCTATCAGGAACAGAGCTAACGGGCTGGCTTAGAGTTTCTTGGCCAGCACCCTGTTACAAGGGGACAAGGAGCAGGGGGGGTTGGATGAGTTGGTTATTCTGTGGGGGGCAGTAAGGGAGTGGGGCTATTCTCCCCCTCCACCCCCCCCCCCGGAGTGTCCTCTTTTTTTGAAAGTTCAAATATGGTAGCCCTAATTAAAGGTGAGGGAAAACATGTGCCTAAATCCTCACGACTGCTTTGGAAATCTCAACCTAAAAAAAATAAAACCTGTCACAAATGCATCCTCCGGCATTTCCTATTTGTTTGTTTGTTCTGACAATGGATTGGATGAGATCTGCAGCCCCCATGCACACTTTTGCCTCCACCCAACCCCTTAGTCTGGGGTGCCATTTTTCCAGCTAAGGACTACTGGGTTCCCTTTTGTCGCTGTAACTGCGTAGGTTACTCTGGAGTAGACCTTGGCTTTCTCTTGTCCAGTGAGGAGTGCCTTCCCTCCACACCTGCCAGCCTAATAAACTGAAGGCCAGCAACCTTGGTGAAGCATTGGAATGGGTTACCTCGGGAGGTGGTAGAATCACCTTCCTTAGAGGTTTTTAAGGTCAGGCTTGACAAAGCCCTGGCAGGGATGATTTAGTTGGGGATTGGTCCTGTTTTAAGCAGGGGGTTGGACTAGATGACCTCCAGAGTGCCCTCCCAACCCTAATATTCTGATTCTAACCGAAACTGGGTCTCCTATGTGGCCCCGTAGGACATTATGACGTGGCCTTTCCTCTGTGGGTCTTGTCTTTTACTTTCAGGCTTTCCCTTATGGCAGAAACTGTCCATGGATTCAGCCAGTCCGGCATGTTGGTTTCTTGGGCCATCACTGGCAACCATATGTGTTTAATTTCGGAGCCATTGCTCCTTGTGATCCAGATTTGTCTATTGATTGCCGGGGTAATGACAACACTGCATATTTTGGGCGCTACATAAAAAAGGTGTTCAGAAAGTGAATGTTCTTAGAGGCATATGACGTGGCTCATTTGTTAAATTATGTCAGTCTGAAAATACTAGGGAAGATATTGTTTGCCAGTGATTTGTTTAATATAAGTATTCTATTTCTTTCCTTTCTCTAATTTACATTTAAAACAATAAAACTTTCAAATCTCAAGAAAGTGAGTGTTCTAGCAGGCTCTAGTGCCAGAGAATCGCTGCATGAAATAGAACATGACTGGCTGTTTCTAATTTCTATTTGATTCTTTTCCATCTGTCAGGAGTTGCTCCCTGTCTCCATGTGGGATTAACAGATTCGCCTGGCTTTCTAGCTCATAGATGGTATTTTCAAATCTGCTTCCACTTTGTCCTCTGGCTAGATCTAACCCCTTGGTTGATGGACAGGGAAATTAGGCGGCTTTACAGTTTGTTCAGTCTGTTGGGCAGTGGTTGTCTGCTTTAGAGATTCTCTTTCTTTAGATGCCCTCAGAACCTCTTTTGGCATCATAAGGATCCCATCAATTCCTTTCTTCTCCCCACCTCAAAGGCCACACCTCTGTACAGTCCTGAGGCAGCGCCTCCTGTTGTTCCCTGAAAGGCAGTGCTGCTTTTGGAGAAAACGGCATGTTGCATCAAGAAGTATCGGTGTGTAGTCTTTATAAAGCTTCGAATATGTTTATTTCACTTGATATGTAATTTAGCTTTAACACCTCCACAACCTCTGTCAGCAGACTCAGCTCACCAATCGGAAGCAGGTGCTGGAATCTGTGCAACTGGCAAGCCAATCGGAAATCCAGCATTTAATCAGCAAGCTGGAGCGAGCCAATGATACCATCTGTGCCAATGAGCTGGAGGTGGAGAGGCTTAACATGAGAGTGGATGAATTGACTGGAGCCAGTCAGGAGATTCTGGAGGATTACCAGAGAGTCCAAGAGGAGCTCGGGCATTCTAAGAAAATGCTGGAGGTTTGTGAGAAGTAGCAGTGAGAGCTGTTCATGGAGGTTGCTGTTGGTAGTTCAGTGCATTCCTTTACCATCTCAAACTGAGATCATCACCTGGGGGGTGCAGTCACCCTGGAGATTCCCTCACCCTTCCATCAGTGCCTTTGTGTGAGGCTCGGCTTTGTATCCATGTAGCATTGTGATCCCATTACCCATCTAATGTTGAGTGCTTCTTTTAACATCTGAAAATACAAATCATTTCCAGACCAGATATATTAAACTGATTTTCTCCATCTCTGCAGCAGTCACTTCCATTTTCTCTCTTGTAGGTATCACAGGAGGAGAAGTTGGAGCTGAGAATCACTCTGCAGTCCCAGGAGGATTTCATTAAGAGCTCAAAGATGCAGCAGGAGCAGTTACAGAAGGAGCTGGCCAGCATAACTGAAACCCTGCACGGCAAGGAGCTCCTTATCAGGTCTGATCCTTGGCATTTAAAAGTGCCACCCCTCTAAATGTAAATCTGTGACCTTGAGGCACTCTCTGGGCTGTGAAGCCCTTTCTGTATGCTTGGAGTGAGTTCATGTCTGTTGTATATGGCAGTGGGACACTGTAAGGTAAGGGTGCCTATTCTTCGTTTCATTCACCGCATGTGTTAAATTGGATTTGCTTTAAAAGCAATTGGCATCTGAACAGTAAATACAGAGCAATGCAGCCTTGACTATTTGGTAGGTTTCCTGAGTCAGTGCGTTGTGTTGGATTTCTTTTCCGTGCATTACAGGTGAGTAGTGGAGAGAGAAAACATCCTTTGCACCGACTTCAGTGAACACATTTAGTGGCCAAAGGTCCCATTAACTTTAAGGGCATAGGGTCAAGGCTTTAGCAAGGTGATAATGACTGTGGCAAAGGCATCAGCACCTCTCTGCCTTGATGCTGAAGTATTCACAGGAGACCTAGCAGCTATGCCTCTCCCCGCAGCAGGGATTACTGAGCATCTGACAGTGGGATTGAAATTGCCAAATTGTGTCGGTTTTTTACTAATTTGGTGGTGGCCTGTCATAATCTGACTGAATTCAAACATGGGCCTGTCATCAGGATGAGACACTTGGGGCGTTCAGAATGTCCACAGACGCTACATTATAGGATTGGATTTTGTAGAGCCAGAGTAGAGATGAGATGGGTGAGGTAATGTCTTTTATTGGACTGCCTTCTGTTGTCAGAGAATAGAAAATATCAGTTCTTATGTAAACACACATGCGGATGAGGTGTGTGTCAAGAGATTAAGGCCTTTCTGGGATGGTTTGTGCATAGGTCACTGGAAGAATACCTGCGTGAGAAACGTCTGTCACAAGAGTTCCCAGAGCTGGAGCACGTACTCCTGCAGCTGGATCTTGCACAGAAGAATGAAAAGAACCTACAATCAGAGGTGGCTCGTCTTGAGGGCAGGTAGAGGACAACTTCAAAATCCCAGTAGCTCACAGACAGTATGGCACATATAATGTCTTATTCACCAGTGCTGTTTAAACACACTAGAATCGTCCAAACCACTAGTATATTAAGAGTCCATAGAAATCTGAGTCCAAAATCTTACCACAGTGGGACATTAGGTTAATTAGTTTTTTAAATATACCTTTTAAATTGTCTAAGCAGACTAAAAAAAATATTTTTTACATGACATTTTCCTTTGTAATGGAGAGGGAAATCCTTTGTTAAACTAAACAGCCAGCCCGCTGCTAGGAGCTACATCTCATCTTTCCTGTTCTGAGTAAAAACAGTGATGGGATTTCTCCACTGATGGATCTGTAGAGGTGATCCCAGGTTTACAAAAGAAGTTGGTAACTTTCCTTTGGTAAGGAAAAGAGAAATGGCTGTATCCAATCAGAAAAGATTGCAGCAGTCTTGGTCTGTCAAAATGACTTTGGTAGAGAGAATAGATGTGTGAATGCTGGTGTCCTGAAACCACCTGCATCTCAAAGGGATGTTTAACTTGTGATTTTTGTTTCTGCCCCCAGCATGGGAGCAATAAATGCCAGGTGTATTCAGCTGAGCAAGGAGCTGATGGAGAAGTGCAAAGAGTTGCGGGTGATGGAAGAACATCACGGCCAGGCCAAGGCTGAAATTAAAAAAGTAAGACACCCTGAGTGGGAGAGAACTGAGGATCCCACATGCAACTGACTGTTGGTTGTGGTTTTGAAAGTGGCAGTGGATGGCTGAAGGAAATTAGCAAGGGAAGTGCCTCACTGACATAACAGTTCTTCGAGTGATTGCTCATGTACATTCCAAGAGGTGTGTGCACGCACCGCATGCACGATCATCAGAAGGTTTTTCCCCTAGTGGTACCTGTTGGGTCGACTGTGGAAACACCTGGAGTGGTGCCTTTATGGCAGTGTATATATGACCCTGCCAACTGGCCGCCTGCTCAGTTCCTTCTTGCTGACAGTGACGGTCATTGGAGCAGCTCAGTCTCTTGAATTCACAAGTGGCTACCTAGTGGTTCCTTTTTCTTTTTTGTAAATAGTTAATCGATATTTGTATAGTAGTTTATAATTAGTTGAGCTTACTTTGGGGGCTCCCCCCTACCCTACGCTATCCCCACCTTGCCTCAGCCTATGGCTAATGCCAGTCAGCATCAAGCCCCCACTCCCTGGGGCAGACTGCAGTGTAAAAGCCAGTCATCATAGGCAAGGGGAGGGGGTGTTGGACAAGCTGCCTTTCCCTGCAGTCCAGGACCTTTCCAGGCCCACAGCCTGGGAGATTGCCAGGACTCATCTCCCCAGCTCAGCCTGACCCTTCCAAAGCACTGCTCTATCCTCAGTACCCTTCGCTCCATCAGGCAGCTAGGTCCATCTCCCTCTAAGGCTAGAGGGAGACTGTTCTACCCAGCTCTTCCCAGAGCCCTTATAAAAAGGCCAGCTGGGCCCTGATTGAGCTGGCCACAGCTGTGGCCAGCCACACCCTCAGCTGCTTTCCCCAGCTGCAGCCCTCTGCTGGGCTGCCTTTAACCCCTGTTTACTGGAGTGGGGCAGCTGCCCCACTACAGTCCTACAGAGAACTATCACTGCACATCAATGTAAGGGAGCTGAGGGTGGTTTGTCTGGCATGCCAAGTGTTCCAGACCCGCCTGCAGGGCACTTGTGTGTCGGTGCTGATGGACAATAACAGTGATGTTCTATATAAACAAACACTGGTGCTTGCTCCTCTCCCCTGTGCCAGGAAGCTCTTGGGTTGTGGGACTTTTGCATGGCCCACTTGATATACCTAGAGCAACGGTTTCCAAACTTTAACAACCCGTGAACCCCTTTCACTAAAATGTCAAATCTTGCGAACCCCCTCCTAAAAATGAAAATGTTCAGGGATTTTCTCCTTTACCTGAGTATAAATTATAAAAGCAGTGATCTTGGAAATATAAAATTTGTTTTATGACATGCTCGTTACACGCTATTATTAATTATTATTGATCATTACAGTATTTTTATTACATTATGAAACCAGCAACACTCTTCCAAGATTTCACTTTTATAGCTTGTGTCACTTTGAATAAGCCTGTTATAAGACAAGGCTCCTATGTTTCATCAAGGAGTATCAGATGTGAAACAGCATGAAAGTATTTAACAGGTCAACTCAAAAAGAGTTCCTTCTACACAAACATTCAGGTCTTGAGCAGTCCAGGCAAACAATGCTCATTACAACAAAGCTTAAACTTGTTCTTCATAATAATTTAAAAAACACTAGCTACCTATTTAATTTTTAAAAAAGCAAAAAATATTCACCTCCCTTTCCATTTCTTATAAAGAGTCTTGAAGTTTGAATCTCCTCAGTATGATAGATATGCTCGCTTTGATCTGCTTAGCTCTTGGAAGTCCGGGGGCTCTGGGCTGCTGGCCCTGTGCTCCTCGGGATTCTTAGGGACAGCTTTGTCCACCATTAGGGAACTTTTTCCTGAGAACCCTCTGTAGCATTTTGCGAACCCCCAGGGGTTCATTAACCCCAATTTGGGAACCACTGAGCTTGAGGCATTGCACCTTCCGGGACTGCAAAACAAGCTAGCTGAATGCGTCAGCTGCTCTTTTCATGGTCACGAATGGTCCTTCAGGTCACACATGGAATCTGCGATTTTCCAGAGATGGGGTTTCCCCACGTAGACGTGTTTGCAACACGGAGCAACAGGAGGCACCAGCGGTTCTGCTCATTTCTGAACCACAGCCCAGGATCCATCGCGGATGCCTTTCACCTTTCATGGTCACCTCCTGTACACCTTCCCGCCATTTCATCTCATACACAAAGTCCTCCTCAAGATGCATTGGGCCAGGGCTTCCTTGATCCTCATAGTGCCAGCGTGGCCCCACCAGCACTGGTTCACCACGCTGTTGAACCTCTCAGTGGACAGACTACTAGCCCTTCCCTTGTGCCCGACCCTCATTTCACAGGGCCACGGCCATCTGTAACACCGCAACCTAGAGTCTCTCCACCTCACAGCATGAAAACTCCATGGTTGAGCCTGCTTGAGCTTCAGAGTTTGGACCCAGTGAAGGAGGTCCTGTTGGGAAGTAGGAAACTCTCCACGCATGCCACATACCTGGGAAGCCCATCTGGTCTCTGCTGTGGAGCAGCCCACCGCAGCAGGCACCAGTTCCCTTTGTTTTGGATTACCTACTATATCTCAAGCAGCAATTGTTGGCATATAATCTCTCAGGGTACACCTAGCTGCCATTTCGGCCTTCCACCGGGGGGGCAGCTGGTAGGTCAGTCTTCGGCAATCCCATGGTGGGCCAGTTTCTCAAGGACTTGGACAGGCTTTATCCCCAGGTGCGATGGCTCATTCCCCAGTGGTCCTCAATCTGGTCCTGTCCACGCTCATGAGGCCCCCTTTCAAGCCCACTTTGTCCTACCTTTCCTGGAAGGTGGCCTTTCTTGTTGCCATAACCTTGGCCAGAAGGGTCGCTGAGCTCAGAGCACTGACTTCCAAGCCTCCCTATACAGTCTTTTATAAAGATAAGAGGCTGTTACACCCTCACCCTGCATTTATACCAAAGGTAGTCTCCCTGTTTCATCTGAACCAGAACATTTTTACCTGTGTTCTTCCCTAAGCCACATGCCAGTAACAGAGCGAATGCTCCATTCTCTGGATGTCAGGCATGCACTAGCATTGCACACAGAGCCATTTCGTACGTCACCACAGCTCTTTATTGCAATCGCAGAGAGAATGAAGAGGCTTCCCATCTCGTCCCAGTGCATTTCATCATGGATGAAGTCCTGTTTCAGGACGTGCTATAACCTGGCTAAGATTCCTGCCCCTCCACTGACGGCACACTCCACAAGAGCACAGGCTTCGTCCGCAGCATTCCCAACACAGGTCCCTATCCAGGTCACATGCAAGGCAGCAACATGGTCTTCCGTCCTCACCTTCACGTCTCACTACGCCATCACCAACAGGCGAGGGACGATGCAGCCTTTGGCAGGAAAGTTCAGCAACCAGGTGAACTCAGACCCCTCCTCCAGGAAAACTGCTTGGAAGTCACCTATTGGAATGCATATGAGCAATCACTTGAAGGAGAAAAAATGGTTACCTACATCTCATAACTGTTGTTCTTCGAGATGTTGCTTATGTCCATTCCAAATCCCACTCGCCTGCCCACTGTTGGAGTATCCTGGCAAGAAGGAACTGAGCAGGTTGTGGGTCGGCAGGGACCTGTATACACCGCCATGAAGGCGCCACTCCAGGGATCTTCACAGCTGAGCTGCTGGGTACCGCTAGGGGGAGAACCTTCCAACCATAATGCACGCGGTGTATGCACACCTATTGGAAAGAATATGAGCAACACATCTCTAAGAACAACCGTTAGGAGAGAGAGGCAACCATTTTTTTCCATTATACTGTAGGTAGGAAAATGTGGTATAGTTCTGTCCAGAAAGTAACACCCAGATGACTGTGGCTGTTTTTTGTACATTAGTGCGAGGCTAACTGACGTATACCCTGTCCATATATGTGGGGTTGTAGATTCCTTCCTGAGAGGGTGTGTGTTTAGAGCGATTCTCACCCTGGTCGTGACAGCAGATTCACAAAAGGAGAAGGAATTGAGACCAGAGGGTGGTATCTAGCTGGCCCAGTGGTATAATGTGCTTCCCATTTCACTTCTCGAGATCTGGATCTGAACGTGTTTTAGGATTGTTGGTGTAATGAGTGAGTTTGCATCAGTCTAGATATCTAGGCATGCAGCCATATACTAGCACAAAACACAGCAGCCGTCTCCAGTGAACACATCGCCCTAGTGTCCTTTGCACTGGCTCCCCATGGAATATGCAGCTTATATTCAGCTTATCCCTCCATGGGATTGGTCCTAACAACCTGAGAGATCTCCCCACCCCCTTCTCTTTCTCTCTGCAACTATGATCTTAACAGCAACATCCTACTGGTATGGTGAAATGGTATGCCACCAGGGTTAGACTTGTCAACGTGACAGACAGAGCTTTCCCAGGAGCAGGAGCTAGCCTACAGACCTTGTTCCCACCAAGAGATAAGGGATGGTCACCCCACCCCTTTCAGAACATACTGGAAACCTCATTTCTTCAAAGTAGCTTTCCATCACTAAGCTCTTCACATACATGGACACCTCACCCTAGACAGCCTATTTACTTACACAAACAGCTGGGGAAGAGGAAAGAGAAAGTGGTGTTCCTGTTGTTTCTATTTTTAAATATTTGGGAGGCCCTGAGATACTGAGTGATGAGTGCTGTGTGGTATCGAGATAGACACACTCTGTTGTGCTGTAGAAATAGATCTACAGATTAGGGGTGTAAAATACTAAACTATTAACTGGTAAGCATTAGTCTTATCGGTTAACTGACCCTTACCATTAACCCCCAGCCCTGGGGCCAATTACATGACATTTTAATGGTTTAAATGGTTAACTTTTTAAATGGATATTTGCATTCCTACTACAGATATGACACTTTATAGATAGGTTGAGATCTGTGGGCTGGTTGGGTTCAGAGCTGCTATTAATGGGGGGTGTGGGTGTTCATCCCTTTTGAACGGCTTCTGCTCTGCAGTGGGTACTTTTTCACAACCTTCTTCTTGCCCCCAACGGATAGCTGGGGAAGCAGAAGACCACAAAAGGAATGAGAGTTTGTTATAGGTAAGGACTGAAGTATTTTAGCAGAAGGGTCTGAGGAAGCTTTCATAGAGCTCTGCATCAGCCAGTGCTAAAATTACACATAGCTCATGTGTCAGCACATCCGCTTTCTCACTGATTGTCCTTTAAAAACCCATGGGTGGTTTATGCATGTCTCTCTCCAGCTGAAGGAGAAGCTGTCTCAGGTTGAACAAACTCATAACAGCGAGTTAGAAGGGATGAAAAAGGAGATCTCCCAGCTGACGCAGGTGCTGCACCAGCGTGACATTGTGATCGCCTCGGCCAGCGGGTCCACTTCTGACACAGAGCAACGGATGAGAATGGAGATTGAAAGAGCAGAGAGGAAAGCTGTGGAGCACAGGGTAAAAATGTCTGAAGGCTCTTTCTCTGTCTCCACGGCCCTTGGGGCCCTGAGGGTTGCAGCACTGAGTCTTGCATTTCAGCTAAGCTAATGCTTTCCTTCCCTCTTGTGTTTTTAGCCTTCGGATCCAGAGACTGGTATGATCAGAGTAAGGCACTGGAGAGCCTCCGAGGCAAGCTCTCTAACCCTGTTGTGTTCCCCGCAGCCTCTTGCTTTCCTGACCAAACCTGTAGCCTTTACTTGTCTTTCCTGCTGAAAGGGGTATGGAAAATAATTTCTGAGCATGGTTTTGGTGAGGAGGATCCTGTTGTAGCTGCCTGTGGAGCTCTGGCATTATCCTAGGCTGTCGGCTGTGTGGAAGGAAAGGGGTAGAGAAGCTTTCCTTGAGCAAAGAGGAACTCTTGACAATCTCTACTTGATCAAGGTGAAACAACTTATTGTTCCACGTGGTAGCAAAGTAGCAGCAGCTTTCAGCACAGTTTAGAGCAGGGGTGGGCAAACTTTTTGGCCTGAGGACCACATCGGGGTTGCAAAATTGTATGGAGGGCTGGGTAGGGAAGGCCCAAACAGCCTGGTCCCGCCCCCTATCTGCCCCCCCCCCCACACACTTCCTGCCCCCGACTGTCCCCCTCAGAACCTCCAACCCATCCAACCCTCCCCTGTCCCTTATCTAATCCCCTGGCCCCCTTACCATGCTGCTCAGAGCAGTATGTCTGGAGGCCGCACAGCCCGTCGGAGCTAGACACGCTGCCCTCCAGGGACTCGCAGTCTTTTTCTGCCTGGCCCTGAGAGAGAACACCAACAAAGAGCAGAAACAAAGCCTTCCTCCCACCCCTCAGATTTGAAAGCATCTTTCTTCCCCATTGGTCCTTTTGGTCAGGTGCCAACTAGGTTATTTGAGCTTCTTAACCTCTTACAGGTAACCTCTGGCCAGGAGGGATTTTATATTACTGCATACATAAAGGTTGTTACCCTTCCCTTTATATTTATGACCGAGGCCAATATGGCTCCATCAGGAGGTCTGTAATGACCTGAAAATCAACAAAGAATCCCACAAAAAGTGGAAGCATGGATGAATTGCTTAGGAGGAGTACAAAAGAGTATCACAAGCAAGGAGGGACAAAATCAGGAAGGCTAAAGCACAGAATTAGTTACACCTTGCAGGAGTCATACTAGGCAATAAGAAGAGGTTCTTTAAATGCATTAGGAGCAAGAGAAAGATGAAGGAAACTAGGTCCTTTACTTAGAAGGGAAGGAGTGCTAAGAAGCAACATCAGGAAAGTTAAGGTGTTTAATTACTATTTTGCTTCAGATACTCAGCACAATTAATGTTAACCAGAGGGAAGGAGCACAAGCCAAAATAGGGAGAGAACAGTTTAAAGAATATTTCGATAAAGTACAGTAGACTCTCGATTATCCGGGATGATCAGGATAAACTTAATCCCGGTTAATAAAATCCCGGATAATCAAGAGTCTACTGTGGGGACCTTGGGGGAAGGGGGGGGGGAGTGCGTCACTGGCCCTGCGGCGGGGGGGGGGGAGGTCCCAACACCTGCCCCAATCAGCTCCCGCTGCTAACCTGGGTATAGGAAGCCCAGGCTGGCAGCGGGAGCTGAGACCCCTGCTGGCAGGAGCCTCAGGGAAACTCTAAAGAGGCAGCGGGCGGAGAAGCGGCAGCAGGCTGAGTGCTCAACCTGCTGCGGCTTTAGAGTTTCCCCGCAGGCTCCTGCCAGCGGGGGGTCTCAGCTCCCGCCACCAGCCTGGGCTTCCTACACCCAGGCTAGCAATGGGAGCTGAGACCCCAGCTGGCAAGGGGCCAGCAGGGGAAACCCCAAAGCAGTGGCAGGCGGAGTGCTTAGCCCTGCGCTGCTTTGGGATTTCCCCCGCTGGCCCCTTGCCAGCCGGGGTCCTGCTGCCTGCCCCAGTCAGCTCCCACTGCCAGCCTGGGCTTCCTACACCCAGGCAGGCAGCGGACTGGGACCCTGGTTTGCAAAGGGCCAGCGGGGGAAACCCCAAAACAGCCGCAGGCTAAGTGCTCAACCTGCCGCCGTTTTAGGGCTTCCCCTGCTTAACCCTGTTAGACGTCCCGGTTAATCTGCAGCCCGGTTAACCCGAGCCCAGATAATCAGGAGTCTACTGTAGATGTATTCAAGTTGGCAGGGTACTTGGGGAGCTAGCAGAAGCAATCCTAGAACAGTTAGAAATTATCTTTTGGGAACTCCCGAATGACATTTGAGATCCCAGAGGACTGGAGAAGAGCAAACATGGTACCTATCTTTAAAAGGCAGAACAAAGGGGACCCAGGGAACTTTGATACCTTGCAAGATACTGGAACAAACTGTTAAACAATCAGTTTGCAAGCACCTGGAGGATAACAGGGCTATAAGGAATAGTCAGCATGGATTTGTCAAGAACCAAATCCTCATTATTGGAGATTTTTAAGAACAGGCTAGACAAACACCTGCTCAAAGTTAGTTAGTTAGTTATGCCCGTCACCCCAATCGGGGTATGGGCCGCCAACCGCAGATCTCCAGAGTCCTCTATCCTGGGCCATTCTCTCTAGCTGGTTCCAGGTGTAGCCCATTTTTGTGGTATCAGCCTGAAGGTCACGTCGCCAAGTGTTTCTTGGACGACCTCTTTTCCGCTTGCCTTGGGGGTTCCACTGCAGTGCCTGTCTGGTGATATTGGTTGGCTGCTTGTGTAATGTGTGTCCTATCCAGCCCCACCTTCTCCTTCTGATTTCTTCCTCTGCTCAACAAGAGGTGGATGTTGCTCATGGTGTCTGGCCAGCGGATCTGGAGAATCCTTCTGAGGCAGCTGTTGATGAAGGTCTGGATCTTCCTGGTGATTGTTTTGGTTGTCCTCCAGGTTTCAGCTCCACACAGTAGGACTGATTTCACGTTGGAGTTGAACAGTCGAATCTTTATTGCCAAAGATAGCTCTCTAGAGCTCCAGATGTTCTTGAGCTGCTCTTGCCTTACCAATCCTTGCTTTGATGTCTGCGTCTGTGCTGCCCTGCTGGTCGATGATGCTGCCTAGGTAGGTGAAGGACTGCACTTCTTCCAGGGGGCTTCCATTCAGTGTGACTGGGTTGCTGCTGATGGAGTTGATCTTAAGGATCTTGGTCTTGTCCTTGTGGATGTTGAGGCCAACCTGTGATGACCTGGCTGCCACTGTGTTGGTCTTCTCTTGCATCTGCTGTTTGCTGTGCGAAAGGAGTGCAAGGTCGTCGGCAAAGTCCAGGTCATCGAGCTGGGCCCACAACGTTCACTGGATTCCGTTCCTGCGCTCATAAGTGGATGTCTTCATAATCCAATTGATGACGAGGAGAAAGAGAAATGGTGACAACAAGCATCCTTGTCTGACACCGGTTCGCACCTGGAAGCTGTTTGTGAGCTGTCCTCCATGGATCACTCTGCAGTGTACACCGTTGTATGAGTTCTTGATCAGGTTGACCATCTTTGCTGGGATGCCGTAGTGCCGAAGAAGCTTCCAGAGGGTCTCAGGTTGACCACCTTTGCTGGGATGCCGTAGTGCCGAAGAAGCTTCCAGAGGGTCTCTCGATCCACGCTATCGAACGCTTTCTCATAGTCAACAAAGTTGATGTACAACGAGGAGTTCCACTTCATGGACTGCTCGACTATGATGCGGAGCGTTGCTATCTGGTCCGTGCATGATCTATTCTGCCAGAAGCCTGCCTGCTCATCTCGTAGCTGTGGATTGATGGCATCCTTCATTCTTCGAGTGATTGCTCACATGCATTCCATGTAGGTTGTGCACGTGCCGCGGGCACAGTTGCCGGGAAGATTTTTCCCCTAGCTACAGGCTGGGTCGGTAGGGAGCCCCCTGGAGTGGCGCCTCCATGGCGCCGTATAAGTACCCCTGCGACCCAGCCCCACCCTCAGTTCCTTCTTACCGCCCGCGCTGGTTGTTGGAACTTTGGAGCTCTGCTCTTTAGCGATCTCCTTTCTCCTGCCGTGTTTCCCCGAAAATAAGACAGTGTCTTATATTCATTTTTGCTCCCAAAATTACATTACATTATATTACAGCGAGAGGCAAAACTGGAAGTACGTCTTATTTTCGGGGGATGTCTTACTTTCGGGGAAACAGGGTAGCTTTGTAGTATTGATAGTTAGTCATTAGTGGTTCTTTGTTGTTAAGTCGTTTAGTTAAGTGTTGTTAATAGTTGTTAACAACAGGGAGTTTCTCCCCTGCCGTCTGGGGCTCTATGCCTCCCTAATCTCAGGGTTTCAAAGCCCGTGCACAGTGTGGGTAGCCTATGCCTGGGGGTTACTCACACTTTAACTGTTGAAGTGCCTGGGCGACTCTCATCTGGTGGACAAGTGAAGACTTAAGCCGCGCACCAGAAAGACAGAGAATCTTGCCTCCGACAGCCCTCATGGAGGCGACCCTTGCTCCTGCAACGGTCTCGGGTGAGGCACTGGGACCCGCTCCAAGGCGGTGTCCGCCAAACCGCCGTGGACTCCGGCGCCGTTTCAGGCCCCGTTGAGTCCGGTGCCCCCCGTGAACAGCATCCCGTGAGGGAGCATTCAGGGCTACAGCTGCAGGCACCGACACCGTGGACTCCGGCGCCGTTTCAGGCCCCCTTGACTCCGGTGCCACCCGTAGAACAGCATCCGGTGAGGGAGCGTTCAGGGCAACAGCCGCCGGCACCGGCACCGTTAACTCCGGCGCTGTCTCAGGCCCGTTGAGTCCGGTGCGGGCAAGCTCGCCCCTCAGAGTGCCGGCGCAACAGCAGCCTCTACCCTCCACCAGAGACTTTTGCTGCCGCTAGGGAGCTGATAACGTTGACAGCCTCCTCTGTGCGCCCATGATTGCGCCTGCGGTTGCTGCCGGGAACCCTTCGGAGTCCCGGCACCGGTTGATCTCATGGTGCCGATCGCACTCCCGGCACCGGTCTCCATCCCGGGGCCGGTCGCAGTCTCTGCGCCGCTCAGAGACGAGACCTCGCTAGGTCGCCAAAGATCCCGGCACCGCTCTCCACCCCGGCGCCGGTCACCGTCCCGGCGCCGGACACCATTGAAGAGGCGGTCTCCCTGCCGACGGCCATCACCAGCCTGGATCTCCAGCCCGGTACCATCGCGGAGCCGACACCGCTCCCGCTCAGGGCGCAGAGAGCCTGCCCGGTCCCGATCCCGGCATGGTTCTCCGCCTGTTGCACAGCGATTGTGAGCTCGGCGGCCCCGTGGCCCTCCTCATCGGCCTCGGCCTCACCGCGCTCGGTACAGGCACAGCCGGTCACAGCACCATCCAGCTGGCCCACCTGGGCACTTCGGGCACACCAACAGGCCCAGGGAGCCCAGTCTGTGGTGGCCACATCGGAGCCCGGGGTCCGACAGGCACCGTTTGGGGGAGAGGACGAGACAGTCGCAGGTCCGTCCTCAGCTACTCTTCCCTACCAGGACGTGCCCATGCCCGACAGAGCCAGAACCTTTCTTCTCCTAGTCTCCGGACGAGGCGGTGGCTGGCACGTCGTCTGCAAGTCCACCGCCTGTGGACCTGTCCGCCCACCAGGCCCTGTTGAAAGCAGTGGCCAAACAAAACATGAATCTCCTGATGGAGGAAGTTGCTGCTTTCGACGATCGGTCGCAAGCATCCTAGCGAAGGGCGGACCAGCAAAGGTGGCCTTGCCCTTCATCAATACGATCAAAAAATCGAGAGCCACCATATGGCAGACTCTGGCCTCCATCCCACTGACCGAGAGAGGGGTGGAGAGGAGGTACTTCGTTCCTGCTAAGGAATATGAGTACCTGTATGTCCGCCCGCCTCCTTCCTCCCTAGTGGTGGACTCTGCAATAAGGAGCGCCACGGCAGCAGGCCCCAAAGCTAAGCAGGCCAAAATAAGTTGGACATTTTTGCCATACCGTGGACTCTGGCTAAGTTCGAGGGTACTGCTCCTCCGGAAGCCAATCAGGAGTTTAGGGCTTTGGCCAGCAGCCAGAATCTCCCTGCAGGCGGCCCTAGACTCGGCCGACTCCGCGATCGGAACGATCGCATTGGGGGCCACCCTAAGGCACAGTGCGTGGCTGTAATCCTCGAACCTTCCAGGAGGGGGCGTGGCAATCGCCGTTGCTCCGCACCACGGCAGGGGGGCAAACAGCAGGCCCCTAAAGCATCTCAGGGGTCTAAGCCCTACTTTGAAGGTGCGCCGGGGGCAGAGCACCAGCCAAGCACTACCTCTCCCTCCCTCCCTGTCCCTCTTCAGGGACCCTTCTCATGAGCAACTCCTCGTACAGGAGGTGAGGTCGCTCCTCTCACTGGTAGCCATCGAGCCCGTCCCAGAGGAGTTCAGGGGGGACAGGGTTCTACTCCCGCCACTTCCTCATCCCCAAGGCAAAGGGGGCCTCCGACCCATCCTAGACCTACGCGGACTCAATACCCACATGACCAGGTCCAAGTTCCGCATGGTCACCTTGGGCACTATTATTCCCTCTCTGGATCCGGGAGGCTGGTTCACGGCCCTCCATATGAAGGGCGCTTATTTTCATATCAGTATAAAGCCCCCCCACAGACGCTATCTCCGTTCCCTCGTGGCGGGGGAACACTACCAATTTGCTGACCTGCCCTTCGGCCTATCCACTGCACCCAAGGTCTTTACCAAGTGCATGGCGGTGGTAGCGGCGTTCTTCCGCAGCCGCGGGGTACATCTCTACCCGTACCTGGACGATTGGCTGATACAGGGCACCTCCAGGGACCAAGTGCGCACGCATGTACAGCGGGTCATCCGTACATTCGACCGCCTGGGGATACTCCTCAACAAGGAGGAGTCCACCCTGGAGCCGACTCATGAAATCGAGTTCATAGGGGCCCTCCTGGAATCTACCGTGGCAAGGGCATCCCTCCCACAGCCTCGTTTCCAGGCCATTTAGTCGGCGATCCAAGAATTGCACTCCTTCCCTAGGGCGACGGCTCGGGTGTTCCTCAGCCTACTGGGTCACATGGCGGCATGCATGCACGTCACCCAGTACGCCAAGCTGCGGCTGCTCCCGCTCCAGTCCTGGCTGGCGTCGGTCTACAGGCCGAACGTGGACTGCATCAACGCCCTTCTCACCATCCCAAGAGCTAACCTCTCCGCTCTGGCCCGGTGGGAAAATCAGGACATTGTCTGCCAGGGCGTTCCCTTCCCTCCACCCAGCCCCTCCATGTCCCTAGTGACAGGCGCTTCGTCTCTGGGTTGGGGAGCTCAGAACTCAGGGCCGCTGGTCGGAGGCCGATCTCTGCCTCCACATCAATGTCAGGAAGCTGAGAGCCGTTCGATTAGCGTGCCAGGTGTCCAGGGGCACGCTAATGGGTCACTGTGTAGCGGTGCTAACGGACAACACCACAGCCCAGCTTTGTATAAACAAGCAGGGCGGAGCACGCTTGAACCCCCCTTTGTCGGAGGCGGTCCTCCTTTGGGAGTTTTCTATAGCCCACTCCAAGGTGATCCTCAAGATCAAACTGGACAAGGCGCGTATGATCCTCATAGCCCTGGCCTGGCCCAGGTAATGCTGGTATGCATCCCTCCTCCAGCTGTCCAGGGCCCCTCCCATCAGCCTCCCGCTGTGGCCAGACCTGATCTCTCAGGATCACGGTCGCCTACTCCACCCGGACCTTCAGTCCCTGCACCTCACAGCGTGGCTGCTGCATGGCTAAGGGGCCCGGAACTCTTGTGCTCGGCCGAGGTGCAAGGTGTTCTTCTGGGAAGCAGAAAACCATTGACCAGAAGCACCTATACTGCAAAGTGGACCTGCTTCTCTGCTTGGTGTATGCAGCGCAACACCATCCACAGTGAAGCCCCTATTCCAGCTATCCTGGACTACCTGTTAGACCTTAGACATCAAGGTCTTTCTACCTCTACCATTTGGGTCCACCTGGCGGCCATCTTGGCATTCTATCCTGGCCAAGCAGATCACTTGGTCTTTTCAGACCCCGTAGTCTATCGCTTCCTTAAAGGCCTGGACAAACTCTACCCGCACGTTAAGCGTCCCGTTCCACCCTGGGACCTGAACCTTGTGCTTACCTGCCTCACCATGCCCCCTTTTGAGCCCCTCGCCATGTGCTCCTTGCTTTACCTTTCCTGGAAGGTAGCCTTCCTCGTAGCGATCACCTCGGCACACAGAGTGTCAGAGATCAGGGCACTGACCTCAGAGCCACCTTATACGGTTTTCATAAGGATAAGGTGCAGCTACGCCCCCACCCAGCCTTCCTCCCTAAGGTGGTCTCTCCGTTCCATGTTAATCAGGACATTTTCCTCCTTGTCTTCTACCCGAAGCCCCACACCTCTGGAAGGGAACAGCAATTGCACACACTCGTTGTCAAAAGGGCTCTTGCTTTTTATTTAGACCGCACAAAACCATTTAGAAAGACAACACAACTCTTTGTTGCGATGGCGGATCGAATGAAGGGCCAACCGGTCTCCGCCCAAAGGCTCTCCTCCTGGATTACCTCGTGCATTCGCACCTGTTACGAACTTGTGGGCAGGCCCGCCGAGCGAATAACAGCACACTCCACAAGAGCGCAGGCGTCCTCTGTGGCCTTCCGAGAGACAGTTCCGATCACTGACATCTGCAGGGCGGCTACCTGGTCCTCCGTCCACACCTTCGCCGCCCACTACGCCGTAGTCCAGCAGGCAAGGGACGATGCGGCGTATGGTTCAGCGGTCCTACGCTCAGCGATCCGACCCCGCCTCCTAGGTACTGCTTCTAGTCACCTACATGGAATGCATGTGAGCAATCACTCAAAGAAGAAAACAAGGTTACTTACCTGTAACTGTTGTTCTTCGAGATGTGTTGCTCACATCCATTCCAAACCCGCCCTCCTTCCCCACTGTCGGATTAGCCGCCAAGAAGGAACTGAGGGTGGGGCTGGGTCGCAGGGGTACTTATACGGCGCCATGGAGGCGCCACTCCAGGGGGCTCCCTACCAACCCAGCCTGTAGCTAGGGGAAAAATCTTCCCGGCAACTGTGCCCGCGGCGCGTGCACAACCTACATGGAATGGATGTGAGCAACACATCTCGAAGAACAACAGTTACAGGTAAGTAACCTTGTTTTCTCTCTAAGAGGACTCGGTTGAAGACCTTCCCTGGCACCGACAGGAGTGTGATTCCTCTGTAGTTGGCACAGTTGCTGAGGTCCCCTTTTTGGGTATTTTGATGAGGTATCCCTCTTTCCAGTCTGCCAGAATCACATCATCTTCCCATATCTTCTCAAAGAGAGGGTACAGCATTTCCACTGAAGCATCCAGGTCTGCTTTCAAGGCCTCTGCTGGGATGTCGTCAGGTCCAGCCACCTTCCTGTTCTTAATCATGGTGACGGCTTTTCTGATCTCGTCTCTGGTCGGTTTGTCACAATTGATTGAGAGGACCATTGGCTGGGTCAATGTCTGGTGGATTTGGTGGTGCTGGTCTGTTAAGGAGTTCTTCAAAGTGCTCCACCCATCTGTTCATCTGTTGTTCTATTCCTGTTCTAGACTTTCCCTGCTTGTCTTTGACGGGACGTTCTGGCTTGATGAACTTTCCAGACAGTCGCTTGGTGGTGTCGTACAGCTGTTTCATGTTGCTGCTGCTGTATGCTGCCTGCTCCGCTTCTGCTGCCAGTCCATCCACATAGTCTCTCTTATCCTTCCTAATGTTCCTCTTCACCGCTCTGTGGGCTTCAGCATACACTTTTTGAGCTTTGGCCTTTGCTGCTCTAGTCCTGCTGTTGTTGACTGCTGCCTTCTTCTTCTTTCTGTCTTCTATCTTAGTCAAGGTCCCTGCTGTGATCCACTCTTTCTGCTGATGTTTCTTGATTCCAAGCACTTCCTGGCATGCTGACCTAAGTGTGTCTCTCACTTTCTGCCAGCTGTTGAGTACACTGTCTTCCTCTTCCTCAAACCTATCCTGTAGTACTGAAAACTTGTTCTTCAGCGTCAGTCCAAAATCTTCTTTGGTCTTATGGTCCTTCAGAAGGCTGACGTTGTACTTCGCTCTTCTATCTGACACATCTATCCAGTTCTTCTTCAGCTTCAATCTGGCCACCACTAAGTGATGGTTGGACGCCGCGTCTGCTCCTCTTCTAACTCTAACATTCTGCAGGGATCTTCTGAACTTCTTGCTAATGCAGACATGGTCGATCTGGTTTTCTGTCGTGCCTGCTGGCGATACCCAGGTACTCTTGTGGATCCGCTTATGAGGAAAGATGCTGCCTCCCATGAACAAGTTGTTAAATGCACACAGATCCGCAAATCTCTGTCCATTCTCACTCATCTCTCCCAGCGCGTGGGTCCCCATGACTTGTTAGTATCCTGTGTTGTCAGGTCCAATTTTGGCATTGAAGTCTCTGTGACGGTGTACCTCATAAGGCTTTATGGGGGGGTGCCTGTAAATATATGTATGATGTTAGTGGTATATGGTTTAGCTAAAAAGTTATATCCCTGTGAAGGTAATGATCCACTAGATCTGTTCATCCTATTTGTATGTATGTGCCTGCGTTGTATTGAGAGTTATGAATATTGACTATGTGCTTGGTTGATTGTATGTGGACTTTGAAAAGTAGCTGAACAGCTCTCTGAGAAAAAACTATTCTCAGTTAAGCCCAATTGAGAACCAATCAAGCAGACAATGAACTGTGTAGACGCCCGTCGACACCCGAGCTTCCTGAGGAATGCAGCCTGGCTGGGGGTGAGGGGAGTCTGGTTCGGGCCTGCAACTGAGCCATGTGCTCTGAGAGGCCATGTGGACTCTGCATAGGAAGGAGGAGGGGCTCTCCACCCAGAGGAAGAGGTCTATATAAACCTGGGAGAGACCTCTCCATTTTGTTCTCAGCTGGCTCAAGCAACAGCCCTCCACCCCCCAAGGATTCCTGGAAGAAACTGGAACAGAGGACTGTGACTGCAGGGGGGGTGCGAGTGATTGCTGGACCCAGGCTAACAGGGAGTTTAGCCTGAAAGAAGGAATTCAGAGGGTGAGGTTTTTTTATTGTAAGTGTTAGATTTGCATGTTCTGTTTATTTTGTTTGGTAATTCACTTTATTCTGTCTGTTACTACTTTGAACCACTTAAATCCTATTTCCTATCTTTATTAAAATCACTTTTTACTTATTCGTTAACCTTGAGTACGTGTTGGTACCTGGGGGGGGGGGGGGGCAAACAGCTGTGCATATCTCTCTATCATTGTTATAGAGGGCGAACAATCTATGAGTTTGCCCTGTATAAGCTTTATAAGCCTCCTAAGGGATTTCTGTGATCCCAACCCGTCACAGTCTCCCATAAGGATAGTGATGTCTTTGTCTGGGAAAGTCTCTAATATTTTCTGAAGTCTGTTGTAAAAGTAGTCTTTATCCTCCTCTTCACTATCATTGGTTGGAGCATAGCACTTATCTTAATCCTCTTCATTTTAGTTCTGAAGGATGCTATGATGATCCTGGGGCCATGTGCCTCCCAACCAATCAGTGCTCTCTGTGCCTGCTTGGACAACATGAAGCCTACTCCCTGTGTTTGGGGTGCGTCACTCTCTTTATGTCTGGAGTACAGCAACAGCTCTCCTGTCAACAGTCGTCTCTGTCCAGCTTGCCTCGCTAATACCTAATAGAGTCAGGTTGTTGCTTCTCATCTCTGCTGCAACCTGCGCCGTCTTTCCTGACTCGTACATGGTCCTCACGTTCCATGTGCCAATGGTAATCCTCCTGGTTATAAGAAGGGTGATCGGCTTAGTGGCTTCCTCGCGGCTTTCACCACCCAGCGTCATGCGTCTTCGAGTTGAAGACCCTTCTTTTTCCAGGCTAAAAGTCTCTTCTCTATTGTTGGCGTTTCTGTAGCAAGTTGATTTTTTACGGGGTGCATAGCCTCATGCCCAACCCTCCTCCTTTACCCTGACTTGGGACAGGCAGATGGCCCCGAAGGACCTCTCTGGTGGAGTTCTGGTCAAAGTGGTCAAGGTTTACTTGGTCCTGCCTTAGTGCAGGTGGCTGGACTTGATGACTTTTCGGTCTCTTCCAGTCCTTCATTTCTATGATTCTGATTTGAGATGTCACATTAATTATACTTGGGCAATAAAATCCTTCAAACCAATGTGAAAATAGGCTGGCTTGGACTGTGTATCTATATATATATATATACAGTAAAACCTCGATTTAACGGACTAATTCGGGCGACTGGGTGTCCGTTAAACCCAAAAGTCCGTTATTTAATAATTAGGGAAAAAAACAGCCTGCCCAATTAGTCCTTATTTCGAGGTTTTACTGTATTCCCCTCCGCCGAAAAGCTGCCTTTTTTTCTAAATAAAATGAAAAAAAAAAAAAGCCCTGGACCCCCATACACCCCAGCCCCAGTCCCCGCTGGCGGCCGGGGCTCGCGGCTCCAGCCGCCGCCCAGGGAGCATGGCTTGGGGCTCCAGGCGCCGCGCTCCCCGGGGCTAGGGGCTCGCTCCCCGAGGCTTGGGGCTCCAGGGGCGGCGCTCCCCGGGGCTCGCGTCTCCAGCTGCCGCCCGGGCTCCGGGCTCACTCCCCGGGGCTCGCGGCTCCAGCCGCTGCCCGGGACTCGCGTCTCCAGCTGCCGCCCGGGGAGCGCGGCTGGATCCGCGCTCCCCGGGCTCCGGGCTCACTCCCCAGGGCTCGCGGCTCCAGCCGCCGCCTGGGGCTCGCGGCTCCAGCTGCCGCCCGGGGAGCGCGGCTGGATCCGCACTCCCCTGGGCTCCGGGCTCACTCCCCAGGGCTTGCGGCTCCAGCCGCCGCCCGGGGCTCGCGACTCCAGCTGCCGCCCGGGGAGCGCGGCTGGATCCGCGCTCCCCCGGGCTCCGGGCTCACTCCCCAGGGCTCGCGGCTCCAGCCGCCGCCCCGGGGCTCGCCGCTCCACCTGCCGCCCGGGGAGCGCGGCTGGATCCGCACTCCCCTGGGCTCCGGGCTCACTCCCCAGGGCTTGCGGCTCCAGCCGCCGCCCCGGGGCTCGCGTCTCCAGCTGCCGCCCGGGGAGCGCGGCTGAATCTGCGCTCCCCCAGGCTCCAGGCTCACTCCCCAGGGCTCACGTCTCCAGCCGCTGCCCGGGGCTCGTGTCTCCAGCTGCCGCCTGGGGAGCTCGGGGCTCCAGCTGACTGCCAGAACCAGGGCAGCCGGCAGGACCCGGGCGGGCGCTGGCAGGCAGCCCGCCCGCTGCCAGGACCCGGGCGGCAGCGGGGAGCCGGCAGCCGGACCTCGATAAACAGATTTCGGCTGCATCGGACTTTTTTAAAAATTTTGTCCGTTGCATCCGAAGTCCGTTAAATCGAGGTCCGTTAAATCGAGGGTTTACTGTATATATAAAAGTCAAATGGTGTATGCGTGCGTGTATGCGTGTATGTATGTGCAATTACTCCTTCCACACCGTTTGAGCTAGAGACTTGAAATTTGGTACAGTTAGAGGTCTTAGGGTCCTAATCAGGGTAAGAGTCTAAAATTTTTCAAATCTCACCTCTGACGCCACCTCAGGGGTGAAATTCTTTAAAGCCCATTCACATCAGCTGGGCAGCTGCTATTCTCTGTGACATAGTTATGATGTCATAATACCCCCTCCAACGGACCCCGCACTCGCTCAGCTCTCTGCCCTCTCCCCCCTCCAACGGACCCCGCACTCGCTCAGCTCTCTGCCCCCTCCCCCCTCCAACGGACCCCACACTTGCTCAGCTCTCTGCCCCTTCCCCACCTCTGACGGACCTGAGTTGGGTTTGGTCGGAGGGTAAGTGAGGTAGAGGTGTCGGGTTTGGTCGGGGGGTGAGGTGGGGGTGTCGGGTTTGGTCGGGGGTAAGTGAGCCGGGGCTGTTGGGTTTGGTCGGGGGGGGTGGGAAGGTGTCGGGATGGGTGAGGTGTGGGTGTTGGGGTTGGTCAGGGGGTGTTGGGTTTGGTGGGGGGGGGTGAGGTGTGGGTATTGGGGTTGGTCAGGGGGTGTTGGGTTTGGTGGGGGGGGTAAGGTGGGGGTGTTGGGTTTGGTTGGGGGGGTGAGGAGGGGGGTTCAGGTTGGTCGAGGGGTAAGTGAGGTGTGGGTGTCGGGTTTGTTTGTGGTGGTAGGTAGGGGTGTCGGGTTTGGTTGGGGGGGAAAGTGAGGTGGGTGTGTCAGGTTTGGTCTACAGGGGGTGAGGTGTGGGTGTTGGTCAGGGGGTGTTGGTAGGGGGGTGAGGTGGAGGTGTCAGGTTTGCTCTCTGCCCCCTCCCCCCTCCAACAGACCCCGCACTCGCTCAGCTCTCTGCCCCCTCCCCACCTCCGACGGACCCGAGCAACGCCGGGTATTTTTGCTAGTACTAAATAAGTTGTACAGGTGCCATTGCAAACTTAGTGGGGACTACAACTCAGAACTTGCTTCGTAAGCTACATTAGCATTTGAGCTAAAAGTGGGAAAAGATAGCATGTAGGTTTTTGATTAGTTATCTGTGTTCATCCTGTCTTGTCAGGTGATTCTGGTTCATTTGGAATCCCTGAGGCTGGAGACCTGTCACCTCTCTGAGATGTTGCAGAGGTGGAGTCTAGTGTGTTGGGGGTATGCAATGTGGAATAGCACTTAGAAGACCTAGTGTCGTGGTAGTGGGCTGTGTGGTATCAATAACAGGAGTGTTTATATATAAACGCCTTCCACACCTAGGCTGCCATGTGCTTGACAAAGTTGAATAAGCATCATTCCCTCCTGTTATACAGTTGAGGAAAGTGAGACCCAGAGATTGATGATAGCTTGCTCTTATACAGTGCTTTTCATCAGTAGATTTCAAAGAGGAGGTTGATGTCATTATCCCTGTTTCACAGATGGAGAAACTGAGGTACAGGTGAGGGAGGTGACTTGTTCAAGGACACCCACCAGACTAGTGGCAGAGCTGGGGATAGAACCCAGGACTCCCAATCCCTGGTTCAGTGCCCTAACCTCCTGCTGCCGCCTGTCATCACATTGCAGTACATGCCATGTTTTTATTACCTTGTCTTCAAGCTCTGAGCAGATTCAGGAGTCTGACTATAAATCCCTAATGCCTCCTCCACAAGTTTGAGAGCTATAAGTACTCTGGCTCTTGCAGCTACTGCACTGAAAATACATTTTCTTCCTGGTGAGAGGGCATTTGATAGCCTTTCCCCTCTCTAGTCAGTGCACTAGTGGAAATGAGGCATTGAAAAACATGTAAATCTACAGAAAATCTATTTGACTTGCTTCTACCACTAGATGTCGCTGTGGGTGGCAGTTCTGAATAATAGGGAGGGAGAGAAAGATGGGGCTTAGTATAAAGCAGTGGTTGCCAACCTTTTGGTCCTCACGGACCACTAAAGCGGCGCGGCTCGGCTCGCTCCCCCCCCCCCACTTTAGCGGCGCGGCTCGGCCCCCCCCCCGCTCTAGCGGCCCGGCCTCCCCCCCCCCCCGCTCTAGCGGCGCGGCTCGCCCCCCCCCCCCCCCCCCCGGCTCCAGCGGCGCGGTGGAAGACGGGAGGCAGTAGCGAGCCAGCGCTTGCTGGCCACTGGGGACGGGGCGGGACAGGCGCCCGCAGCCTCTTGCCTCCCCGGAGGGGCAGCCGTGAGGGAGCCCGGCGCCGCGGACCACTAAAATGTTCCCGCGGACCACCGGTTGGCGACCGCTGGTATAAAGGATGGAATATACTGGTCACTAATGCAGAGATTTTTCAGAGCAAAACGTTATTTCAGCCTGGATTACTCCCTACTTGTGCAATACACAGGAAAGTAAAATCAATGACACTAAAATGAAGTAACAGCAACATTCAGAAGGAAGATATTTCTGGGGCATTTTATTTTAGTAGGTGTAGGATGGAATTAATGATGTCTGCTTTGTAGGCAGTGTATTACATAACCAATGGGTCTATAATGGGTCTATAATGGGTTCTTGGAGGCTGAATTCTAGATTTGTCTGTCTCAGGTCATTACTTTACCACTTTGCTGCAGCAGGAAAGAAGTCATTCCCTATGTAAAGCCCATTCAAATTAATAGAAGGTGCCTAGTAGTACATCTAGCCGCACCAGTGCAAACACACTTGTTTGGGTGTACCTGAGGAGTCATTTAGCAGTTAAGAGACTCTCAGATTTGGCTTTGAAGTTCCCACCCAACTGAGAATGAAGGAAATTCACATCTGTTTGATTAGCTCATTGACTTCAACATCTCTCCCTTTGTTAGGCAAAGGATGTCCCTGTAACAGACATCCAAGAAAGCTACACTACAGCATTAAATGTATTAGAGTCTGAGAACCAGCAGCTGCAGAAGGACCTGGAAGAGACTAGAGCTAAGTTAGAGCTCTCCTCTCAGGTTTGCCGGGACAAGTATGAGAGCATCGTGCAGCAAATGCAAAGCAAAGTGACTGAGATCAAGGATACAGAATGCAGGTGAGATCATAGCATGGGGACAGAGGTGGTTTTTTATTACAAAGGAAAGGCAAACAAATAGGTTTCTGATGCCACATTTTGTACAGAATATCTACCCCAAAATTCATACACAAGGCCGTTCTGGAATTTGCCATTGTGCTTTAAATGGAGCAATAGCTTTTAGTCCCTGTTATCTTTGTTCTGCAGTGCTGTCTGGCGTCTTAGACTATGTCTACACAACATTTTGGATTTGACAGTGGGGTTCCCAGCCTGGGTTGACGGAGTTGGATTAGTGGGGCTTGTGCTATCAATCATAGAATGTCAGGGTTGGAAGGGACCTCAAGAGATCATCTAGTCCAGCGGTTCTCAAACTTAGTCGAACCGCAACCCTTTTTTCTTTTATAGGCTTGTGGCGTGACCCTTGTATGTCCGCCGAAATGATTGCTTCCGCATTTGGCCGTTTTTCGCCGGACCCGTGTGTGCTTCACACAGTCTGCCGAAACCAGAAGCAACCACTTTGGCTGCTTTTCAGTGGACACTTTGAAGCGTGCGGCATGTCCGCCGAAAACCCACCGAATGCAGAAGCAATCAATTTGGCAGCATGCCAGTGGTGCCGGGAGCTCGTGACCCCTCCCCCCCGGAAGCGGCTGGTGATCCCCAGGGTGATCGCGACCCCCAGTTTGAGAACTGCTGATCTAGTCCAACCTCTCTGCGCAAAGCAGGACCAATCCCCAATTAAATCAACTGATTTTTGCTCCAGATCCCTAAATGGCCCCCCTCAAGGACTGAACTCAAAACCCTGGGTTCAGCAGGCCAATGCTCAAACCACTGAGCTATTCCTCCCCCAAAGTAGTTTTTTAGACATCGTTTTGACTGTGCAACCTTGGGGTCTTAAGTCTGGGGAGTGGGGCTGGACTTCAGAGCCTGAGGTTGCACTTTTAGACCATTTTTAGACCACTAATGTGAGGCCTGCTAACTCAAGTCTGGCATGTCGGGCCAGGCAACTCACCGCTGTGGGCTATGTAGACGTGCGCTTGCTGGTGTTCTTTTTCATTGCCGCTATGCTTAGCTGCTTTTGTGTAGCAAAATTAGCACATATTTGAAGCATGCATGCATTCTTCTCAGTTAACTTGTACTGGTTTTTGTGGAGGAAGAGCTGTGGCACAGGAAGCTCTGGTCGTAATAGGATGTGTCACTGACTGTAATACTTTAAAATGACTAGAACAATAGAATAAATGGTGATGTGAATTCCCTGGAGACTGGAGGTACTTCTGGGGTCGTGTGAAAACAAGTTATAGCAGCCAGTTTGAATTGCCCAGTGTGTTCGGAAAGCCTACTCACCTCTCTGAACTTTTCCAAGAAAAGGCCCTTGCATAAGATCTGTAAAACAGAACCAAACTGTCCTGACTGTAGATTTGTGCTTTCTTCTGCTCTCCAGAAGAACCCAGGAGCTGCAGCACAAACATGAGGAAGAAAGAAAGAAACTGCAGGCCAGGCTTGAAAAGACCATTCAGCACTACAAAGGAGAGATCCAGACTCTGAAAGCCCAGCATCTGTCGCCTGGGATGGGTGCTGCATCTGGTGCAGCAGGCGGATCGAGCCCCCACATCAGTAGGAGCAGCTCTAAGGAATCCCTGTCCTCTTACTCACTGCTGGGAGCAGACCCTTTGTCCCCTATGCTGGATGGAAAAGAAGATTTCACTGATGATGAATCCAGGAAGTCCATCTCCAGTCAACAGAGAGAACTTGTGCCCTTGGTAAGTAGTAATATAGGAGCTGTTGGTCACTGTTCAGAGAGAAGGGATATAGTCAGGATTCTCCATTCTCTTACATGACAAATATAAGAAGGTTTCAGAGACCACCTTTTAAACACTACCATACTGTGTGTGCACATAGAGGTACATTGTAACCCAAAGCCAGGAAAGTGAATAGTACAGGGATGATGAATACTCTAATAACTAAAAGGATGGTTTGGAATAAGATTATTATCCAGAACACTTTGGGGCAAGACTTTCTGCTGAAGTACAAATTCTAAACTCCCAGTTGGTTCAGCCTGTAGTGAACTGCTCCTTGACACTGAAGTTGTGTACAACTCATGTAAGCAACCTACTTCAGTTATTAAATATTCTTTATCAGTATCTGTTCAGTGAAACTTGGCTCAGGCATTTAATATTTTGTAGGAGAGGGAAATCTGCTATGCTGAAAATATAGGGGATGGGAGGGATGAGATCAAGTTTCTGAGATAGGAAATTAGTTCACATATTTTTCCTAGTATTAATTGGAGGACGCATGGTTTTTTTGGTTCTCCCCACCCTATGCTTTCACTGTTTTATGTCTCTTAAAGGGCTGCCACTGGTAGATCACACCCTTGCAGCATTAGCAGTGAAAGGGAGCTTGCCAGAAGGCAGCATTTGTCAAAAAAAGAGAGGTGATTTGAAGAAGTGGCTGTAAACTGAATGAGACTAGCCCATCACCAATTATCTTCTCTTGCCAAGAAATTAAAGGCAGGCTTTCCCTGATGGACATCTGCTCCTTCCTGATCTCATATTTTACCTCCCTTACCCCTCCCCTCACATTCCCTTCTCTAAAAGTCTCCCCTAATTTTTAATGTAGTTTAAAACATAGCTTCCAAACATCCTCAGTGTACAGGGTGAGACGACTGGGTGTGGCAAGTGAGTGGCAGAACCAGCTTCTGTTTTTATTTGAAAGAATACATGGCAACTTATCAACAAGGGCTGGCCGAAGAGGAGTGTGATGGGAGCTCAGCTCATTCCTCCCAGCTGCATGGGAGTTGTGCATCACAAACCCTTAATGTTCAAGGAGGCAGTACATAAAAGAAAGCAGGGGACTTCATAGTCCGCTCAGAAACTCATTCCCGCATTTGGGAGAGAGAGGCAGCAACAGGTGGATGAGTAACATGCACGGGAAAAAGTGGCTAGCTTCAAGTAATAAAACCATTGTAATGATTGAAAATGGCATTAGACAGTGGTTTTATATAACCTCTTTCATAATCTTGAATTACCCTAAAGCTGTGTAGAAAGTGCAACACTGACTCTGAAATCCTCACCCTATTGAAGTCAACAGGAATTTTACCACTGATTTCCCCTGGAAGTGTGGTGATCAGGTAGGTAACTGGAAGTAATTTTCCACTCAGTAGTAGCTCCCACCCAGCCCTGGACGTGCAAAGTCCTTGTTATGGAGAACAGTTACATTCGCCAAGGTAGTGTCATGGGACTTTTCACTGCTGTTGGAGACTGGCTGAAGCTACCTGGAGAGTCGGTATCTCTCCCTGTGTGCCCCGCAATTAGGACTGTATTTTTGTATCAGTGACTTTTCTAAGCGTGAGACCCCAGTGCCTGACTTGGCCCAGAGGAGGGAATGTCAACACAACTGATGCAGTGCTGTATCTTTGGAAAGTATGGCTGGAATCCTGTTTTTGCTGACCTTCAGGCTGGCACTCTTTTACTACGACAGACAGGCTGGAAGCACACCTAATCTCTGCATTATTGATTTCCTATTATTTCTGGCTTTTTGCGGCATCCTGAGGCCTTGTCCTTTTCTCATTCAGAATCTAGCCCCTTGCTGTGTGGCAAGGGACTTAGGAGCAAATGTCCCAGCTATAGTTCTTCCAGTGGGGCTTCCGCTTCTAAGTCATTTGTTAATTTAGCCGCCCAGGGCCTCACTTTTAGAACGTTGCTGTTTCCAGCTGTCCTTTTAAGGTTCCCAATCTGCTACCTCAATCAAGTTCCATGATGACATAACTTAGATTCTAGGTTCCCTGAACATGTAGAAACTGCTTGTGGTTCAGTATACTTTCACTTGAATTAAATGCACTGTTTTCCCCCTCACAGTTAAATGCCAGAATATTGCATGTGTTGAAGCCTCCTGCCTCAGTTTATTTCTGTGCCCATGAGCCCTATTAACATCTTTGTTTTCCTTTAGTGCCCCCTGCCTACAGCTCCGATTGGCTCAATAGCAGCACGGTTTTTGGAGGAGGAGGAAGTGAGATCTCAGCGTATTCTGGAACGCTTAGATGCTCACATTGAGGAACTCAAAAGGGAGAGTGAAAGGACAGTGAAACAGTTCACACACCCGAAGTAGCAGCTCTTCAAGATCGGTGGATTTGAAGACTGATTTAATTAAACCACATCAAACTGAGGGGGAAGCTACCCATGAACCTAATATAACACAGAGCTTGCAGGAGAGAGATCTCCTCGTTCCCCAAGCTGAATTAGCAGCGTGGAAACCAAGGAAATCATGTTAGTCTCTGGAGCAAAACACTGCCTGGTACGAGTGATTATGCTGGTGAAAGTACATCTCCATCTGAAACAGTGGCTCAGGAGGCTAGAGGTCTCTGTTCCAGGAGAGACTGTGTGTGTGTGTGTGTGTGTGTGTTCATTGCCATGGAGATTGTGATGTCTTCCTGAAGCAAATTCCAGTGTAAACTATTTATTTTAAAATTATTTTTATATTTATAAAAAAGATAAATAAAAGCAAAACAGGAAAAATTCCTACTCCTTGTTCTCATCCCCCCTCACTCCCTGCCCAGTTTTCATTTGTGTCCCATCTCCAAGGAATTAATTTGACCATCTGCTTCCAAGAGTTGTTACACTCTTCAGAAAACAAGGTATACTGCAGACCTAAGGAGGGGAGGGATCACTTTCTAAATAAAAAACTCCTCTCTTAGTGTACTGATGGTAAATATTTCCTGGAGCTCCATGTAGCTCCTTACACCTGACTGCTTGCGTGCTGTACTGTTCATTTCTGTCCGATTCCATCTTGCTTTTACATTGCTTTCACAGATACTGAGGCAGCAAAATACGCAAGCAGAAAACAAAGAAAGGTGGCAGAATTCTCACTATGGAGATGGATATAAAAGAGGAGCAGTTGGAGCAGAAGGTGAAGTCGAATGTAAGGGATAAACACACATGAAATGAGAGGCACTATGTTTGTACAACAGCTGTATTACAGAGCACTGAGCAGCTGGTGGGAATTGTAAGAGTGGTTTTAGGAGTCAGGTCAGTGTGCCAGATAGCTTCTGAGAAGCTGTTTCATTCTGACAGGAGTACATCTTAAGGCACTTGTCCTTGACTGTTTTCAGTGTGTGTTCTGTCACATCTAAGGGAACAGAGTGGAGACCAAGCCTGGTGCTTTTTTTTGTTGATAAAGAATCCTCACCAGCTCCTTTATTTTATGTACTAGCCTCATTTATAAAGTGGACCGGATTGGCTAACCCAGTCACATGACAAGGTGGTGAGCTAATGTTGCCACATAGCTCCAGTAAGAATGAATAGAGCCAAAGTTATTGTAATAAATTGTCAACTGAGAAATCTGAAAGGATTTTATGCCCTTGTTATATATTAGGTGAAAGATTCAAAGATCCCTAAAGGAGTTACGTTCCCAGTTGCCACTGAAAGTCAATGGGAGTTGCACACCTAACTCCCTAGGTCCCAGCCATTGTCTTTCCTCCTGCTCCTTTGTGCTTCCTTTTCCTGCTGCTCAGACTCCATCCTCCCATTCCATCCCTCTCATGCTCATCCTGCTGCTCCAAAGCTGTGGGTTCCCTGGGCATGGTCCAGGTGGGCATTGATCGGCACTACTCAGCACACTGCTGTATTGAATCAGAGAGGTAGCCGTGTTAGTCTGGAATAGCAGAGGTAACAGAGTCCTGTGGCACCTTAAAGACTAACTATAAAGTATAGAAGCATAAGCTTTCGTGGGCTAATACCCACTTCGTCGGATTGGGTATTAGCCCACGAAAGCTTATGCTTCTATCTATCTATATATATAAAAGTCAAGTGGTGTATGTATGAGTGTATGTATGTATGTATGACTGTGAAGTCCTCCCGCACCGTTTGAGCCAGAGACTTGAATTTTGGTACAGTGAGGGGTCTTGGGGTCTAGATGCTGGTAAGGGTCGAAAAATTTTCGGATCTCACCTCTGACGCCCCCCAGGGGTGAAAGTCTTTCAGGGCCAATCACATCAGCTTGGCAGTTAGGTGGTGATGATGTCATAATACCCCCCTCCAACTCAGCTCACCCCTCCCTCCTCCAACGGAACCCCGGAGATCCCTCAGTTCTCTGCCCCTCCCACCTCCCCAACGGAACCCCGGAGATCCCTCAGTTCTCTGCCCCTCCCACCTCCCCAACGGAACCCCGGACTACATCAGCTCTGTGCCCCCCCCACCTGCGAAGGTCCCCGGAATCCCTCGGCTCTGGGCCCCCTCCCCTCCTGCGACGGATCTGAGTTGGGTTTGGTGGGACGGTAAGTGAGGTGGGGGTGTCGGATTCGGTCGGGGGGGTGAGGTGGGGGTTTCGGGTTTGCTTCGGGGGGTGGGAAGGTGTCGGGGGGGGTGAGGGGTGAGGGGTGGGTGTTGGGGGTGTCAGCTGTCTGCCACCTCCCCACCTCCGACTGACCCGAGCAGCGCCGGGCACTTATGCTAGTCTATATATATAAAAGTCAAGTGGTGTATGTATGTATGTATGTACGTATGACTGCGAACTCCTCCCGCACCGTTTGAGCCAGAGACTTGAAATTTGGTACAGTGAGGGGTCTTGGGGTCTAGATGCTGGTAAGGGTCGGAAAATTTTCGGATCTCACCTCTGACGCCCCCCAGGGGTGAAAGTCTTTCAGGGCCAATCACATCGGCTGGGCGGTTAGGTGGTGATGATGTCATAATACCCCCCTCCAACAGACACCTCACTCGCTCAGCTCACCCCTCCCTCCTCCAACGGAACCCCGGAGATCCCTCAGTTCTCTGCCCCTCCCCCCTCCCAACAGAACCCCAGAGATCCCTCAGTTCTCTGCCCCTCTCCCCTCCCAACGGAACCCCGGATAGCCCTCAGTTCTCTGCCCCTCCCACCTCAACCTCGGACTCCATCAGCTCTGTGCCCCCCCCCCCCACCTGCGAAGGTCCCCGGAATCCCTCGGCTCTGGGCCCCCTCCCCCCCTGCGACGGATCTGAGTTGGGTTTGGTGGGACGGTAAGTGAGGTGGGGGTGTCGGGTTCGGTCGGGGGGTGAGGTGGGGGTGTTGCGGTTGGTCAGGGGGTGTTGCGGTTGGTGGGGGGGTGAGGTGGGGATGTTGGGTTTGCTTGGGGGGGTGAGGTGGGGGTGTCGGGTTTGGTCGGGGGGTAAGTGAGCCGGGGGGGTGTCGGGGTTGGTCTGGGGGTGTGGGAAGGTGTTGGGGGGGGGTGAGGGGTGTGGTGTGGGTGTTAGGTTTGGTCTGGGGGGGAAGGTGTTGGGGTGGGTGCCCAGACCAAACCCGACACCCCCCCCCGGCTCACTTACCCCCCGACCAAACCCGACACCGCCACCTCACCCCCCCACCAACCGCAACACCCCCTGACCAACCCCAACACCCACCCCTCACCCCTCACCCACCCCAACACCTTCCCACCCCCCCCAGACCAAACCCGACACCCCCTGGCTCACTTACCCCTCGACCGAACCCGACACTCCCACCTCACCCCCCCAAGCAAACCCGACACCCCCACCTCACCCCCCCACCAACCGCAACACCCCCTGACCAACCCCAACACCCACACCTCACCCCTCACCCACCACGACACCTTCCCACCCCCCCCAGACCAAACCCGACACCTCCCCGGCTCACTTACCCCCGACCGAACCCGACACCCCTACCTCATCCCCCCAAGCAAACCTGACACCCCCACCTCAACCCCCCACCAACCGCAACACCCCCTGACCAACCGCAACACTCACCCCTCACCCACCCCAACACCTTCCCACCCCCCCAGACCAAACCCTACACCCCCCGGCTCACTTACCCCCCGACCAAACCCGACAACCCCACCTGACCCCCCCAAGCAAACCCAACACCCCCACCTGACCCCCCGACCAAACCCGACACCCCCCCCCCCCCGGCTTACGGTGCACTGTGTAGCACACAGATTATTAAATACACTGTTCGGTCGGGGGGTGAGGTGGGGGTGTCGGGTTTGGTCAGGGGGTGAGGTGGGGGTGTCGGGTTTGGTCGGGGGGTGAGGTGGGGGTGTTGGGTTTGTTTTGGGGGGTCAGGTGGGGTTGTCGGGTTTGGTCGGGGGGTAAGTGAGCCGGGGGGTCTTGGGGTTGGTCGGGGGGGGTGGGAAGGTGTCAGGGTGGGTGAAGGTTGGGTGTTGGGGTTGGTCAGGGGGTGTCAACTGTCTGCCCACTCCCCACCTCCGACTGACCCGAGCAACGCCGGGCACTTATGCTAGTATATATATATAAAAGTCAAGTGGTGTATGTATGTATGACAGCGAACTCCTCCCGCACCGTTTGAGCCAGAGATTTGAAATTTGGTACAGTGAGGGGTCTTGGGGTCTAGATGCTGGTAAGGGTCGAAAAATTTTCAGATCTCACCTCTGACGCCCCCCAGGGGTGAAAGTCTTTCAGGGCCAATCACATCAGCTGGGCGGTTAGGTGGTGATGATGTCATAATACCCCCTCCAACAGACACCGCACTCGCTCAGCTCGCCCCTCCCTCCTCCAACGGAACCCCGGAGATCCCTCAGTTCTCTGCCCCCTCTCCCCTCCCAACGGAACCCCGGAGATTCCTCAGTTCTCTGCCCCTCCCACCTCCCAATGGAACCCCGGACTCCATCAGCTCTGTGCCCCCCCCCACCTGCGAAGGTCCCCGGAATCCCTCGGCTCTGGGCCCCCTCCTGGCCTGCGACGGATCCCAGTTGGGTTTGGTGGGACGGTAAGTGAGGTGGGGGTGTCGGGTTCGGTCGGGGGGTGAGGTGGGGGTGTCGGGTTTGCTTGGGGGGGTCAGGTGGGGGTGTCGGGTTTGGTCGGGGGGTAAGTGAGTCGGGGAGTGTCGGGGTTGGTCTGGGGGGGGTGGGAAGGTGTCGGGGTGGGTGAGGGGTGAGGTGTGGGTGTTGGGTTTGGTCTGGGGGGGGGAAGGTGTCGGGGTGGGTGCCCAGACCAAACCCGACACCCCCCCCGGCTCACTTACCCCCCGACCAAACCCGCCACCGCCACCTCACCCCCCCCCACCAACCGCAACACCCCCTGACCAACCCCAACACCCACCCCTCACCCACCCCGACACCTTCCCACCCCCCCAGACCAAACCCGACACCCCCTGCCTCACTTACCCCCGACCGAACCCGACACCCCCACCTCACCCCCCCACCAATCGCAACACCCCCCGACCAAACCCGACACCCCCCGGCTCACTTACCCCCCCGACTCACTTACCCCCCCCCGACCAAACCCGACACCCCCCCCTCACACCCCCAAGCAAACCCGACACCGCCACCTCACCCTCCCACCAACCGCAACACTCCCTGACCAACCCCAACACCCACCCCTTACCCCTCACCCACCCCGACACCTTCCCACCCATCCAGATCAAACCCGACACCCCCTGGCTCACTTACCCCCCTGACCGAACCCGACACCCCCACCTCACCCCCCCAAGCAAACCCGACACCCCCTGACCAACCCCAACACCCACACCTCACCCACCCCGACACCCCCCCCACCCTCCGCAGACCAAACCCGACACCCCCCCGGCTCACTTACCCCCCGACCAAACCCGACACCGCCACCTCACCCCCCCACCAACCGCAACACCCCCTGACCAACCCCAACACCCACACCTCACCCCTCACCCCCCCCGACACCTTCCCACCCCACCAGACCAAACCCGACACCCCCTGCCTCACTTACCCCCCGACCGAACCCGACACCCCCACCTCACCCCCCCACCAATCGCAACACCCCCCACCAATCGCAACACCCCCCACCAATCGCAACACCCCCAGACCAAACCCGATACCCCCTGGCTCACTTACCCCCCCGACCGAACCCGACACCCCCACCTCACACCCCCAAGCAAACCCGACACCGCCACCTCACCCTCCCACCAACCGCAACACTCCCTGACCAACCCCAACACCCACCCCTCACCCCTCACCCACCCCGACACCTTCCCACCCCCCGAGACCAAACCCGACACCCCCTGCCTCACTTACCCCCGACTGAACCCGACACCCCTACCTCATCCCCCCCAAGCAAACCCGACACCCCCACCTCACCCCCCCACCAACCGCAACACCCCCTGACCAACCGGAACACCCACACCTCACCCCTCACCCCCCCCGACACCTTCCCACCCACCCTGACCAAATCCGACACCCCCGGCTCACCCCCCGACTGAACCCGACACCCCCACCTCATCCCCCCCAAGCAAACTCGACACCCCCACCTCACCCCCCCCAACCGCAAAACCCCCTGACCAACCCCAACACCCACACCTCACCCCTCACCCACCCCGACAACTTCCCACCCCCCCCCCCAGACCAAACCTGACACCCCTCTGGCTCACGGTGCACTGTGTAGCACACAGATTATTAAATACACTGTTCGGTCGGGGGGTGAGGTGGGGGTGTCGGGTTTGGTCGGGGGGTGAGGTGGGGGTGTCGGGTTTGGTCGGGGGGTGAGGTGGGGGTGTCGGGTTTGCTTGGGGGGGTCTGGTGGGGGTGTCGGGTTTGGTCGGGGGGTAAGTGAGCCGGGGGGTCTTGGGGTTGGTCAGGGGGGGTGGGAAGGTGTCGGGGTGGGTGAGGGGTGAGGTGTGGGTGTTGGGGTTGGTCAGGGGGTGTCAACTGTCTGCCCCCTCCCCACCTCCGACTGACCCGAGCAACGCCGGGCACTTATGCTAGTACTTTATAGTTAGTCTTTAAGGTGCCACAGGACTCTTTGTTACTGCTGTATTAGCTTGGCTCCTAAATGTAGCCTGATTTAAAATGTACACTGTGCGGTATTGGTGTCTCCATCTCCACATTTGCCAATCCCTGTTTCTCTCTGTCCTTATTAGTTTTTCACAACTTTTCATCAGTTTCACACACACAGAAGACCTGAAATCACAGACTTCATGAAGACTTGCCATAAGCGATAATCAGCTCCATTGATCCAGACCATCCAGTGAAGGTGGTAAGTAATGCCTGTCAAAACAAAGGCGTTCTGTTGTTGGGAGCTTTTGCCTCATCCCCTCTCCTCCTGTCCCATAAACTATGAATCAGTGCATGTTTGAGAGCTCTCCTCAGTAGCCTGGAGAGTTTAAAATATGGAGGATTTGTGGATCCCACCAGCTGTCCTTGATAAATGTGAATGATGGTTCTGGAGCCTTTCCAGAGTCTGTTCTGTCACACAATGGGACCTAGTGCCCTTTTGCAATGTGATGTTTATTATAGACACTCCTTTTCCCATATAACACATAGAGCCTGAAGTCACACTGTGGTGGCAGGATTTTTCTGCATGTATAGTGATGGTCTGACTCTCCTTTGGCTCTGACTTTGATTGGAACAGAGGTAGGTCAATGAAAAGAACTCAGGAAGGCCCTATATAGGCTAACCACTCGGGCCAAAGGGGCAACAATAGCAAAGGATCTCAAGGCTTCAATGAGCTGGAGTATATAAACATTAGGGTGGTGGAATCCTGGCCATTATCTAGTCAATAGCAAAACTCCCATTGACTGCATTGGGGGCCAGGAGTTTGCACTATGATTAGCAAAACGTGGTAAATCCTGACATAATGATGGTTGCAGATGAGCAACACTGAACATGTGCCCAATTATGGAGCCTGTGGGTAGTAGTTAATGAGGAAAGAAATTTATCAGACTGACTGTGCCATGAAAGGAGCAATGACCCCAGTTGCATCAGGTGGGGTTTTTACAGCCACACTCAGAGATATTAAGCCAATATACTGCTCAAAACAAAGCAAGATCTGAAGTTAGTTTTAATTAAGATACATTATAGCTCAAAGATATCTCATCATGGAATAGGGATTACCGTATATTCCGGCGTATAGGACGACGGGGCGTATAAAGATGACCCCCGAGTTTTCCACTAAAAAAGCCGGATTACAAAAAAAAAAAAAAAAAAAACCCCCCCACACACAAAGCGCGTGCGCCCCGCTCTCCCGTCCCCGCGGCTGCTGCGCGGCGGGGACGGGAGAGCGGCGCGCTCCCAGCAGCCCGCCCGCGGCGGGGACGGGAGAGCGGGGCGCTCCCAGCAGCCCGCCCGCGGCGGGGACGGGAGAGCGGGGCACACGCGCTTTTTGTGAAATTTTTGTTGATAAAGAATCCTCACCAGCTCCTTTATTTTATGTACTAGCCTCATTTATAAAGTGGACCGGATTGGCTAACCCAGTCACATGACAAGGTGGTGAGCTAATGTTGCCACATAGCTCCAGTAAGAATGAATAGAGCCAAAGTTATTGTAATAAATTGTCAACTGAGAAATCTGAAAGGATTTTATGCCCTTGTTATATATTAGGTGAAAGATTCAAAGATCCCTAAAGGAGTTACGTTCCCAGTTGCCACTGAAAGTCAATGGGAGTTGCACACCTAACTCCCTAGGTCCCAGCCATTGTCTTTCCTCCTGCTCCTTTGTGCTTCCTTTTCCTGCTGCTCAGACTCCATCCTCCCATTCCATCCCTCTCATGCTCATCCTGCTGCTCCAAAGCTGTGGGTTCCCTGGGCATGGTCCAGGTGGGCATTGATCGGCACTACTCAGCACACTGCTGTATTGAATCAGAGAGGTAGCCGTGTTAGTCTGGAATAGCAGAGGTAACAGAGTCCTGTGGCACCTTAAAGACTAACTATAAAGTATAGAAGCATAAGCTTTCGTGGGCTAATACCCACTTCGTCGGATTGGGTATTAGCCCACGAAAGCTTATGCTTCTATCTATCTATATATATAAAAGTCAAGTGGTGTATGTATGAGTGTATGTATGTATGTATGACTGTGAAGTCCTCCCGCACCGTTTGAGCCAGAGACTTGAATTTTGGTACAGTGAGGGGTCTTGGGGTCTAGATGCTGGTAAGGGTCGAAAAATTTTCGGATCTCACCTCTGACGCCCCCCAGGGGTGAAAGTCTTTCAGGGCCAATCACATCAGCTTGGCAGTTAGGTGGTGATGATGTCATAATACCCCCCTCCAACTCAGCTCACCCCTCCCTCCTCCAACGGAACCCCGGAGATCCCTCAGTTCTCTGCCCCTCCCACCTCCCCAACGGAACCCCGGAGATCCCTCAGTTCTCTGCCCCTCCCACCTCCCCAACGGAACCCCGGACTACATCAGCTCTGTGCCCCCCCCACCTGCGAAGGTCCCCGGAATCCCTCGGCTCTGGGCCCCCTCCCCTCCTGCGACGGATCTGAGTTGGGTTTGGTGGGACGGTAAGTGAGGTGGGGGTGTCGGATTCGGTCGGGGGGGTGAGGTGGGGGTTTCGGGTTTGCTTCGGGGGGTGGGAAGGTGTCGGGGGGGGTGAGGGGTGAGGGGTGGGTGTTGGGGGTGTCAGCTGTCTGCCACCTCCCCACCTCCGACTGACCCGAGCAGCGCCGGGCACTTATGCTAGTCTATATATATAAAAGTCAAGTGGTGTATGTATGTATGTATGTACGTATGACTGCGAACTCCTCCCGCACCGTTTGAGCCAGAGACTTGAAATTTGGTACAGTGAGGGGTCTTGGGGTCTAGATGCTGGTAAGGGTCGGAAAATTTTCGGATCTCACCTCTGACGCCCCCCAGGGGTGAAAGTCTTTCAGGGCCAATCACATCGGCTGGGCGGTTAGGTGGTGATGATGTCATAATACCCCCCTCCAACAGACACCTCACTCGCTCAGCTCACCCCTCCCTCCTCCAACGGAACCCCGGAGATCCCTCAGTTCTCTGCCCCTCCCCCCTCCCAACAGAACCCCAGAGATCCCTCAGTTCTCTGCCCCTCTCCCCTCCCAACGGAACCCCGGATAGCCCTCAGTTCTCTGCCCCTCCCACCTCAACCTCGGACTCCATCAGCTCTGTGCCCCCCCCCCCCACCTGCGAAGGTCCCCGGAATCCCTCGGCTCTGGGCCCCCTCCCCCCCTGCGACGGATCTGAGTTGGGTTTGGTGGGACGGTAAGTGAGGTGGGGGTGTCGGGTTCGGTCGGGGGGTGAGGTGGGGGTGTTGCGGTTGGTCAGGGGGTGTTGCGGTTGGTGGGGGGGTGAGGTGGGGATGTTGGGTTTGCTTGGGGGGGTGAGGTGGGGGTGTCGGGTTTGGTCGGGGGGTAAGTGAGCCGGGGGGGTGTCGGGGTTGGTCTGGGGGTGTGGGAAGGTGTTGGGGGGGGTGAGGGGTGTGGTGTGGGTGTTAGGTTTGGTCTGGGGGGGAAGGTGTTGGGGTGGGTGCCCAGACCAAACCCGACACCCCCCCCCGGCTCACTTACCCCCCGACCAAACCCGACACCGCCACCTCACCCCCCCACCAACCGCAACACCCCCTGACCAACCCCAACACCCACCCCTCACCCCTCACCCACCCCAACACCTTCCCACCCCCCCCAGACCAAACCCGACACCCCCTGGCTCACTTACCCCTCGACCGAACCCGACACTCCCACCTCACCCCCCCAAGCAAACCCGACACCCCCACCTCACCCCCCCACCAACCGCAACACCCCCTGACCAACCCCAACACCCACACCTCACCCCTCACCCACCACGACACCTTCCCACCCCCCCCAGACCAAACCCGACACCTCCCCGGCTCACTTACCCCCGACCGAACCCGACACCCCTACCTCATCCCCCCAAGCAAACCTGACACCCCCACCTCAACCCCCCACCAACCGCAACACCCCCTGACCAACCGCAACACTCACCCCTCACCCACCCCAACACCTTCCCACCCCCCCAGACCAAACCCTACACCCCCCGGCTCACTTACCCCCCGACCAAACCCGACAACCCCACCTGACCCCCCCAAGCAAACCCAACACCCCCACCTGACCCCCCGACCAAACCCGACACCCCCCCCCCCCCGGCTTACGGTGCACTGTGTAGCACACAGATTATTAAATACACTGTTCGGTCGGGGGGTGAGGTGGGGGTGTCGGGTTTGGTCAGGGGGTGAGGTGGGGGTGTCGGGTTTGGTCGGGGGGTGAGGTGGGGGTGTTGGGTTTGTTTTGGGGGGTCAGGTGGGGTTGTCGGGTTTGGTCGGGGGGTAAGTGAGCCGGGGGGTCTTGGGGTTGGTCGGGGGGGGTGGGAAGGTGTCAGGGTGGGTGAAGGTTGGGTGTTGGGGTTGGTCAGGGGGTGTCAACTGTCTGCCCACTCCCCACCTCCGACTGACCCGAGCAACGCCGGGCACTTATGCTAGTATATATATATAAAAGTCAAGTGGTGTATGTATGTATGACAGCGAACTCCTCCCGCACCGTTTGAGCCAGAGATTTGAAATTTGGTACAGTGAGGGGTCTTGGGGTCTAGATGCTGGTAAGGGTCGAAAAATTTTCAGATCTCACCTCTGACGCCCCCCAGGGGTGAAAGTCTTTCAGGGCCAATCACATCAGCTGGGCGGTTAGGTGGTGATGATGTCATAATACCCCCTCCAACAGACACCGCACTCGCTCAGCTCGCCCCTCCCTCCTCCAACGGAACCCCGGAGATCCCTCAGTTCTCTGCCCCCTCTCCCCTCCCAACGGAACCCCGGAGATTCCTCAGTTCTCTGCCCCTCCCACCTCCCAATGGAACCCCGGACTCCATCAGCTCTGTGCCCCCCCCCACCTGCGAAGGTCCCCGGAATCCCTCGGCTCTGGGCCCCCTCCTGGCCTGCGACGGATCCCAGTTGGGTTTGGTGGGACGGTAAGTGAGGTGGGGGTGTCGGGTTCGGTCGGGGGGTGAGGTGGGGGTGTCGGGTTTGCTTGGGGGGGTCAGGTGGGGGTGTCGGGTTTGGTCGGGGGGTAAGTGAGTCGGGGAGTGTCGGGGTTGGTCTGGGGGGGGTGGGAAGGTGTCGGGGTGGGTGAGGGGTGAGGTGTGGGTGTTGGGTTTGGTCTGGGGGGGGGAAGGTGTCGGGGTGGGTGCCCAGACCAAACCCGACACCCCCCCCGGCTCACTTACCCCCCGACCAAACCCGCCACCGCCACCTCACCCCCCCCCCACCAACCGCAACACCCCCTGACCAACCCCAACACCCACCCCTCACCCACCCCGACACCTTCCCACCCCCCCAGACCAAACCCGACACCCCCTGCCTCACTTACCCCCGACCGAACCCGACACCCCCACCTCACCCCCCCACCAATCGCAACACCCCCCGACCAAACCCGACACCCCCCGGCTCACTTACCCCCCCGACTCACTTACCCCCCCCCGACCAAACCCGACACCCCCCCCTCACACCCCCAAGCAAACCCGACACCGCCACCTCACCCTCCCACCAACCGCAACACTCCCTGACCAACCCCAACACCCACCCCTTACCCCTCACCCACCCCGACACCTTCCCACCCATCCAGATCAAACCCGACACCCCCTGGCTCACTTACCCCCCTGACCGAACCCGACACCCCCACCTCACCCCCCCAAGCAAACCCGACACCCCCTGACCAACCCCAACACCCACACCTCACCCACCCCGACACCCCCCCCACCCTCCGCAGACCAAACCCGACACCCCCCCGGCTCACTTACCCCCCGACCAAACCCGACACCGCCACCTCACCCCCCCACCAACCGCAACACCCCCTGACCAACCCCAACACCCACACCTCACCCCTCACCCCCCCCGACACCTTCCCACCCCACCAGACCAAACCCGACACCCCCTGCCTCACTTACCCCCCGACCGAACCCGACACCCCCACCTCACCCCCCCACCAATCGCAACACCCCCCACCAATCGCAACACCCCCCACCAATCGCAACACCCCCAGACCAAACCCGATACCCCCTGGCTCACTTACCCCCCCGACCGAACCCGACACCCCCACCTCACACCCCCAAGCAAACCCGACACCGCCACCTCACCCTCCCACCAACCGCAACACTCCCTGACCAACCCCAACACCCACCCCTCACCCCTCACCCACCCCGACACCTTCCCACCCCCCGAGACCAAACCCGACACCCCCTGCCTCACTTACCCCCGACTGAACCCGACACCCCTACCTCATCCCCCCCAAGCAAACCCGACACCCCCACCTCACCCCCCCACCAACCGCAACACCCCCTGACCAACCGGAACACCCACACCTCACCCCTCACCCCCCCCGACACCTTCCCACCCACCCTGACCAAATCCGACACCCCCGGCTCACCCCCCGACTGAACCCGACACCCCCACCTCATCCCCCCCAAGCAAACTCGACACCCCCACCTCACCCCCCCCAACCGCAAAACCCCCTGACCAACCCCAACACCCACACCTCACCCCTCACCCACCCCGACAACTTCCCACCCCCCCCCCCAGACCAAACCTGACACCCCTCTGGCTCACGGTGCACTGTGTAGCACACAGATTATTAAATACACTGTTCGGTCGGGGGGTGAGGTGGGGGTGTCGGGTTTGGTCGGGGGGTGAGGTGGGGGTGTCGGGTTTGGTCGGGGGGTGAGGTGGGGGTGTCGGGTTTGCTTGGGGGGGTCTGGTGGGGGTGTCGGGTTTGGTCGGGGGGTAAGTGAGCCGGGGGGTCTTGGGGTTGGTCAGGGGGGGTGGGAAGGTGTCGGGGTGGGTGAGGGGTGAGGTGTGGGTGTTGGGGTTGGTCAGGGGGTGTCAACTGTCTGCCCCCTCCCCACCTCCGACTGACCCGAGCAACGCCGGGCACTTATGCTAGTACTTTATAGTTAGTCTTTAAGGTGCCACAGGACTCTTTGTTACTGCTGTATTAGCTTGGCTCCTAAATGTAGCCTGATTTAAAATGTACACTGTGCGGTATTGGTGTCTCCATCTCCACATTTGCCAATCCCTGTTTCTCTCTGTCCTTATTAGTTTTTCACAACTTTTCATCAGTTTCACACACACAGAAGACCTGAAATCACAGACTTCATGAAGACTTGCCATAAGCGATAATCAGCTCCATTGATCCAGACCATCCAGTGAAGGTGGTAAGTAATGCCTGTCAAAACAAAGGCGTTCTGTTGTTGGGAGCTTTTGCCTCATCCCCTCTCCTCCTGTCCCATAAACTATGAATCAGTGCATGTTTGAGAGCTCTCCTCAGTAGCCTGGAGAGTTTAAAATATGGAGGATTTGTGGATCCCACCAGCTGTCCTTGATAAATGTGAATGATGGTTCTGGAGCCTTTCCAGAGTCTGTTCTGTCACACAATGGGACCTAGTGCCCTTTTGCAATGTGATGTTTATTATAGACACTCCTTTTCCCATATAACACATAGAGCCTGAAGTCACACTGTGGTGGCAGGATTTTTCTGCATGTATAGTGATGGTCTGACTCTCCTTTGGCTCTGACTTTGATTGGAACAGAGGTAGGTCAATGAAAAGAACTCAGGAAGGCCCTATATAGGCTAACCACTCGGGCCAAAGGGGCAACAATAGCAAAGGATCTCAAGGCTTCAATGAGCTGGAGTATATAAACATTAGGGTGGTGGAATCCTGGCCATTATCTAGTCAATAGCAAAACTCCCATTGACTGCATTGGGGGCCAGGAGTTTGCACTATGATTAGCAAAACGTGGTAAATCCTGACATAATGATGGTTGCAGATGAGCAACACTGAACATGTGCCCAATTATGGAGCCTGTGGGTAGTAGTTAATGAGGAAAGAAATTTATCAGACTGACTGTGCCATGAAAGGAGCAATGACCCCAGTTGCATCAGGTGGGGTTTTTACAGCCACACTCAGAGATATTAAGCCAATATACTGCTCAAAACAAAGCAAGATCTGAAGTTAGTTTTAATTAAGATACATTATAGCTCAAAGATATCTCATCATGGAATAGGGATTACCGTATATTCCGGCGTATAGGCCGGCGGGGCGTATAAAGATGACCCCCGAGTTTTCCACTAAAAAAGCTGGATTACAAAAAAAAAAAAAAAAAAAAACCCCCACACACAAAGCGCGTGCGCCCCGCTCTCCCGTCCCCGCGGCTGCTGCGCGGCGGGGACGGGAGAGCGGCGCGCTCCCAGCAGCCCGCCCGCGGCGGGGACGGGAGAGCGGGGCGCTCCCAGCAGCCCGCCCGCGGCGGGGACGGGAGAGCGGGGCACACGCGCTTTTTGTGTGTGGTTTTTTTTTTTTTACCGGCGTATAAGACGACCCCTGAGTTTAAGCCAGGAAAATAGTCTCAAAAAAGTCGTCCTATACGCCGGAACATACGGTACTAATTCTATAGTATGAGACAATATAGTCATGTAATATTTAAGAAAAGTTTTGTAAATGAGTTCCAATAGTGGATGGATTAGGGACCCAATCTTATGGTGTTCCACAGGCTTCTGAATAGATCATTTAGGTTAATCTTTCTGTCTACCCAATGGGCTGTCTAGAAAATACCATCAAAGATGCTTAGTTTTGCCATACTCAGACTGTGGATTTGTGTCTCCAGTGGTAACTTGCTTGTTAACAGCAAAAATAGTTTTAAATAAATAAATAAATATACAGAGGTGAGAAATAACAGACCTCAATTCTATTGTCCCTCTGCACATTTGTGTACGCAGAGTTAATCCCTTACCTCTCTAAAAGAGCAAAGTTTCAAAAAGTTCAATGATTGTTGGGAGCCGAATAGATCTGGACAAGGAGGAGAAGTCTGGAGATAAATGTGAGAAGCAAGGAACATCTGCTTGTTTTGTTAAACTATTATATGTTTGCTGTTGAAGAAAAAAATCCAGAATACTTATCCTTGTTGTTTTAGTTAAATAAAACAATTTAAATGTCTGTCTGGTGATATTCTCCTCCTAATACAGCATGGCAAGAAAATCCTCCAAATACTAATGATTAACCTATTGAACTGGAGATATTTCACCTCCCAATTACTTCATAAATGTCTGCTTCAATTACCGTTGGTAAATGAAATAATCAAACAATCATTCATTTTCTGATATACCTGTAAAACTCATCTGAAAAGTTTTCAAAATAAATCACTTTAAAAATGTATAGTGTGTACCTTCTAAAAATGAAACCTGCATCCATCTCTGAGTTGTGAAGAATATGTATTAAAGTTATAACAACCAACAAGAATACATTTTTATGTAGAAAACCATGATTAAATAGTCTTCCTGACTAGTGATTTAAATCAAATCCACCCTGCCTAAATACGCTATTATATTAGGGCCATTATTGAAGCAATTAGCTATAATAATTGATAGATGAGGAGCTGAGAGGCAGTTATCAAAGTTCTTCACTTGAATGTGTGTAGAATAATTTTCCAATATCAAGAAAGGATGAGACCTCTGACATTAGCAAATCACAGCTGACAATGTGAATTCTTAGCTCAGAGTAATTACTCCTGCATGACATAGGGTTACAGAAACTCTCCCAGTCCCCTTTCAAATGCAAGGATAATAGTCCATTTGAATTGGTGGGAAGCGTTGATTTATCAATAATGTGCGCTATGAAACTGTTAAGTGTAGCTGTCATTTTGTGAGGAGGAGGAGGAATAGGGTTTATCCTGAAGGGAGATGGCAGAGCGTGTCCAGACTTCGTGGCACTTTTATCTGGGGCCACAGGGTTTGCGTGCATTCGTTTATGCCTTCTGAATATTGAACATCCCCTCGGAATAATTACTTGGTCCTAGCAGTTTTATAATTAATGAAGCTGGAGGGTTTTTTTTGTCTTTGAACTCATCCTTTTAATAACACCAAAGAATTTCTTACACAATTGCAAGGCTGAGCCAGATGTTTGCCTTCTGTTTCATTTAAAAAAAATGTGTGGAAATCAATCTATAGTGAGTCGTGCCTTGATTTCTAGTCTGCACTGCATGAAAAGGAAAAGTTGCCATCTTGGCAAGACTTTTAATGCTGGTCTCGCCAGATATGTGAGAGGGCATCAGATTGTTCATTATCCATGTGTGATATTGCATCTAAGTCATCTGTTTACTTAATCCAAGGAGTGGGGGTGTCAGAGAGAGAGAGAGAGAGAGAGAGAGAGAGAGAGTAAAACAAATTGACTAGTTGTATTGAGGGTAATAACTATCCTATAGCCCAGGGGAGAAAATGAGTCCTGGAGACTGTCATCGTGATAGGTGATGGGGAATCTGTACAAAGAAACTATTTTTACCTTGAGGCAATTTCTTCTTACTGCTGTTGCTCTTTGATCATCTGTTAGATGACTAGTTTGGGCTTCTCCTGCCCCAATTCCAACTCCTTTCCCCCTGCCACCGTATCTGTTGAGTGAAGGTCTAGGGACTTTCTTGTGACAAGCAGACTTTAGGGAAGAGGATCCAGAGCCTTCTCTCTCTAGCCATTTACAGGGCTTTACTACAGTCAGACCTTGGGGGCAAGGATAGGCTTCTGTATCTATCTGTTGGCCTGGTCTGTAGAGACATGGGGCTGGCTGTTGGACCTTGAGCAGGAGTTCTTGCTGGGAATGAGGGCAGGCTGTAGGACTGCCCCTTGGAATTGCACTCAAAGTAGGCTACTGTGCTCCTATCTCCCACCGGCAGTCTCAGCTCTGGCCATATTGGATTCTGATGCCATGGTGATTGGATGGAACAGGTGAAAGTGAACGTGCCAAACTAGTCATTTCAGATGTTGAAATTCCCCCTGGCTAAAGGCCAGCTGGAGAGGTAACAGTTTACCCAATGGGTTGCATATGCCTGAGGTGGAGCTGAAACACTGCAAGGATCTACTTGTATGAAATCAAGAGGGCTCTGTCAAACGTCATGACCTTCTCCAGTTGAAAGCTGTGGTCCAAGGGAAAAGACATTCCTCTGCCAGAGGCCAAAATAAAGCTGGGCTTGCTTCAATCAAGGCCCATACTGAGTCTTGGCTCAGCCTTCACAGAGCTGTCAGCAAACAGAGTGCTCCTGGGTTTCCCTTTCTTCTGTCTGCATCCCTGCTGTGTCATGTACTCTGCTCTCCAGGGAATCAGCTCCCTGTTGGCTGGGATTAGCACCATTAGCATTTCTATGGGGAGCAGCTGCCAGTCCACCCTGGTCTGCCATAGGCCAGGGACAGTAGACTGCTTGAGAGGGGCTTTACTTTGGTCTTGGATGCTGCATGGAGTACCTTGACCACAGCACAGTGCATGCAGTCCCCCAAGCACTGCTTTTCACTGGCATTCTGGAAAAGGAATTTCCAGACAGTATTTTTGCCAACAGAAGGCGCTCCGATTGTTCCATGAGGGCAAGAAATAGAATAAGAAATTATAACTTTGTTGTTTTGGGGAAAAAAATTAAGTTAAAACAAAATGCTACCCCTTGGAATATACTAAAATATATGCACATGAAAGTGAAGTGTATTTTGTGGGGTGCTTTTTTTTCTTTTTTCATCACCTATTAAAAGTGAGACCAACCAGACTACTACTCTTGCCTTCTGCATGGAAGTTTCTCTATGAATAGGACATCTATCAACATTATGGTTCCTATACGATATTAGCAATAATGTGTGTTTCTGTAGAGCCAAAGTTCCACTTGTTACGGCAATACCCTAGCTATCCAATCACGTTCAGTAATTCTATCTTGGACAGACAGGTTGGGTTCTTTTTAAATATTGGCTTTGAGAACTAGCATTCCCAGTTTAACTGTGATCTTCTGTATGGCAGAAAGCTCCTTTTGTGATTGAGGTAAAAGAATTGTAGTGTGCTAGATAGTGCCGAGTTACCACTCTATAGCAAAAAAAACCTCAAGCATCCAAGTAATATGATAAAAATTAATGTATTTATTGAATTGAAGATCTAGTGTAAAAACAGTCATTTTGCAATATCAATGAAGTGAACAAGAAAGGCTTCACTTAGTGTATCCTCTTTAACTAGCACATCTCTTCCATTTTGCTGCTAGGCTAGAGATGCACAGGAACCCTGGTTTAAAGATTCTTAAAATACTGCAGAGTCCTATTGCAAAAGCATAAGGTGCTTTCTTTTCCCTACCCAATGAGTATTCAGATTCTTCTCAAAGTAGCACTGATGAATGGTTTTGGTGATATACGATAATTCAGAAACCAACAGTTACTGCTGATATGTTAATGAACTGTGGACATGAAAAGTCAATCACTTCCCTCAAACCATTTCTCTGGACGGTATCACCTAGCAGTGTCTGTAATTAATTTGAATTCCCTAAAGCAGTTGCTCTCTTTGCAACAATGACAGGTTTTTGCTAGTTTTGATCTTGTAGTATTGCATTGGCTCCTCCAAAGATATCTGAATGTTGCTCCATATTTGTTGGGTTAATAGATTTGGTGGAGGGAGCTAATGGACACATAAAATGATGTGGGTTTTGGACATGTTGAAATGTTGTTTTGTGCACGACGAGGAAAAGAATGGGAAAATGGTTTACTGGGTCTCTACTTCATATTTCAGGATGTGTGAGTAGAAATTATGATTTGCATTCTCTTGCACCATGACATACACCTCTGTGCAGCCAGAGGTATTACAGATTCCCTCCCAGTAACCATCTTTACTGAAGGTCAGAGGAGAAATTTTTTCATCCTTAACAAAGGCCTTTACTATACTATGCATCTTGAGCTTAAACTGAACATTGCGATTGGCTGGCAGTAGCCCAGCAAGTGGCTCCAGTATTTCATAGCCTTCTGCCCAGGTGCTATAACGCTGTGGAAAAACTGGCCATTTCACATTGGTGTTTGGGCATGAGATTAGGTAGTTGAAGATATAATTGTAGTTACCTGGATCTGACTTCTTCTTGTTATAGATTTGAAGAACAAACTTGCCTGCATGGGGGAGATGGATCTTAAACTCAATTTGGTTTCCTCGATGGATCTGCATGATGTGCCGCCTTCTCATATCCTCAGTCAAGCTAGTGTTATCCCAATGCAGTGAGGGTAGGACACTTATATCTTTACCCAGTGTGAAAGTGATGGAACACCGCCCATCATTGGTGTGAATTATGGGGTCAGGGTGTGATGGCCTCAGGAATCCTTTCCGCTCCGTGAACCAACTAGGTCCAACAGGTTGATATAGGTCCTTTGGGAAACGCATGTTCTTGTCCACAGAGCTGCACTCTACGGTGCATTCTAACACACAGTTGTAGTGATCCTCTGAGCCTTTGCAGGGCTTGGCAAAGACCTGTAGCTTGTGATTCCCAGTCTTCTGGGGATAAATCTCCAGCTTCATCCCATTCTTTTTTAATGTCATTAAACCATGTTCCTTAGTTCCCTGCAGGCTAAATGTAAATAATACTGGAGCACGACTCTCCATAGAAATAGTTGCTTTTCCGTTTACTGTGAAATACAAAGAAGAGACTGTTCAGGAGTTTCCTCCAGTTTGTTTATATAAAACCCCTGCACAGTATGACCTGAAGGACTGAATATCCGTGAAATGAAAGGGTTGGCTGGTTCTAACTAACTTGTCTGCCACCAGCCAAAACAGTGTCCTTCCCCCTAGCAGTGTCCTTTCCCCCCCCAAAGGAACAAGATGGGGGTGGTTGTTTTGTTTATCCAATTTTATATTAAGTGAGATGGAGCTGGTCAGCTCATGGATCCTGTTGAAAATGGAGGCCTGTGGGAACTCTGGTATTACATCTCAAGCTGCTCACACTTTTAGAGACACAGGAACTGCCAGGCTGGATCAGACCCAAAATCTAGTCCAGTATATAACAGTGGCCAGCACCAGCTGCTGCAGAGGAAGGTGTGAGAGCCCCGCCATAGGAAGAGATGGGAAAATCTGCTCCCTGATCGCTAGTATCTCAAGCATGATTTAAGGCCTGAAACATTAGGGTTAATCTTCATGATGACAACTCGGGATATTTTTATCTTTCACTAGCATAAGTGCCCGGCGTTGCTCGGGTCAGTCGGAGGTGGGGAGGGGGCAGACAGTTGACACCCCCTGACCAACCCCAACACCCACCCTTCACCCACCCTGACACCTTCCCACCCCCCCGACCAACCCCAAGACCCCCCGGCTCACTTACCCCCCGACCAAACCCGACAACCCCACCTGACCCCCCAAAACAAACCCAACACCCCCACCTCACCCCCCCGACCAAACCCGACACCCCCACCTCACCCCCTGAGCAAACCCGACACCCCCACCTCACCCCCCGACCGAACAGTGTATTTAATAATCTGTGTGCTACACAGTGCACTGTAAGCCGGGGGGGGGGGGGGGGGTGTGTCGGGTTTGGTCGGGGGGTCAGGTGGGGGTGTTGGGTTTGCTTGGGGGGGTCAGGTGGGGTTGTCGGGTTTGGTCGGGGGGTAAGTGAGCCGGGGGGTGTAGGGTTTGGTCTGGGGGGGTGGGAAGGTGTTGGGGTGGGTGAGGGGTGAGTGTTGCGGTTGGTCAGGGGGTGTTGCGGTTGGTGGGGGGTTGAGGTGGGGGTGTCAGGTTTGCTTGGGGGGATGAGGTAGGGGTGTCGGGTTCGGTCGGGGGTAAGTGAGCCGGGGAGGTGTCGGGTTTGGTCTGGGGGGGGGGTGGGAAGGTGTCGTGAGGGGTGAGGTGTGGGTGTTGGGGTTGGTCAGGGGGTGTTGCGGTTGGTGGGGGGGTGAGGTGGGGGTGTCGGGTTTGCTTGGGGGGGTGAGGTGGGAGTGTCGGGTTCGGTCGGGGGGTAAGTGAGGCAGGGGGTGTCGGGTTTGGTCTGGGGGGGGTGGGAAGGTGTTGGGGTGGGTGAGGGGTGAGGGGTGGGTGTTGGGGTTGGTCAGGGGGTGTTGCGGTTGGTGGGGGGGTGAGGTGGCAGTGTCGGGTTTGGTCGGGGGGTAAGTGAGCGGGGGGGGGGTGTCGGGTTTGGTCTGGGCACCCACCCCAACACCTTCCCCCCCCAGACCAAACCCAACACCCACACCACACCCCTCACCCCCCCGACACCTTCCCACACCCCCAGACCAACCCCGACACCCCCCCGGCTCACTTACCCCCCCGGCTCACTTACCCCCCGACCAAACCCGACACCCCCACCTCACCCCCCCAAGCAAACCCAACACCCCCAACTCACCCCCCACCAACCGCAACACCCCCTGACCAACCCCAACACCCCCACCTCACCCCCCGACCGAACCCGACACCCCCACCTCACTTACCGTCCCACCAAACCCAACTCAGATCCGTCGCAGGGGGGGAGGGGGCCCAGAGCCGAGGGATTCCGGGGACCTTCGCATGTGGGGGGGGGGGCACAGAGCTGATGGAGTCCGGGGTTGAGGTGGGAGGGGCAGAGAACTGAGGGCTCTCCGGGGTTCCGTTGGGAGGGGGGAGGGGCAGAGAACTGAGGGATCTCTGGGGTCCTGTTGGGAGGGGGGAGGGGCAGAGAACTGAGGGATCTCCGGGGTTCCGTTGGGAGGGGGGAGGGGCAGAGAACTGAGGGATCTCCGGGGTTCCGTTGGAGGAGGGAGGGGTGAGCTGAGCGAGTGAGGTGTCTGTTGGAGGGGGGTATTATGACATCATCACCACCTAACCGCCCAGCCGATGTGATTGGCCCTGAAAGACTTTCACCCCTGGGGGGCGTCAGAGGTGAGATCCGAAAATTTTCCGACCCTTACCAGCATCTAGACCCCAAGACCCCTCACTGTACCAAATTTCAAGTCTCTGGCTCAAACGGTGCGGGAGGAGTTCGCAGTCATCCGTACATACATACATACATACATACATACACACATACATACACCACTTGACTTTTATATATATAGACTAGCATAAGTGCCCGGCGCTGCTCGGGTCAGTCGGAGGTGGGGAGGTGGCAGACAGCTGACACCCCCTGACCAACCCCAACACCCACCCCTCACCCCTCACCCACCCCGACACCTTCCCACCCCCCGAAGCAAACCCGAAACCCCCACCACACACCCCCGACCGAATCCGACACCCCCACCTCACTTACCGTCCCACCAAACCCAACTCAGATCCGTCGCAGGAGGGGAGGGGGCCCAGAGCCGAGGGATTCCGGGGACCTTCGCAGGTGGGGGGGGCACAGAGCTGATGTAGTCCGGGGTTCCGTTGGGGAGGTGGGAGGGGCAGAGAACTGAGGGATCTCCGGGGTTCCGTTGGGGAGGTGGGAGGGGCAGAGAACTGAGGGATCTCCGGGGTTCCGTTGGAGGAGGGAGGGGTGAGCTGAGCGAGTGAGGTGTCTGTTGGAGGGGGGTATTATGACATCATCACCACCTAACTGCCAAGCTGATGTGATTGGCCCTGAAAGACTTTCACCCCTGGGGGGCGTCAGAGGTGAGATCCGAAAATTTTTCGACCCTTACCAGCATCTAGACCCCAAGACCCCTCACTGTACCAAAATTCAAGTCTCTGGCTCAAACGGTGCGGGAGGACTTCGCAGTCATACATACATACATACACTCATACATACACCACTTGACTTTTATATATATAGATATAACCATCTACTCCACTTTGCAATCTTAAGTGCTTGGCCTCTTGGTTGAAGCCCCTTAATAGCTTGAGACAGTTCTGCTTTTGCGACCCCACAAAAAGGCCAAGATTTTTTTTTTTATTATTTTTTAAAAGGGGGGGGGGGTACCCTAAAATTCAGCTCCTAAAAATTAAGAACTAGCATCTAAATAAATGCCAAAGAGAGCTGCTGGTGCTCAGTCCTGAAAATCAGGGTGCTTATTTAGACACATGGTAAATAAGGATTTAGGAGTGGAACTGTAGACACCCATTTTTAAAAACGCTTGCCCTTCTTTTCTAGCTGGAGTTTACAGCTATGTGTTGGGGTATGAACCCAACACAAGTAATGAAAGAGTTAACTAGAGTCAGAGCACTTAATGTGTCTGGTAGAACCTGGAGGGTGAGCCAGGCCCAAGTGAAGATGAAACCTGTTGGGAGGAGGGATGCATGATGAGACTAGAGGGAGGAAGCCAGCTGAGAAGGAAGGTGGAGGAAGAGGGGAAAGGGAGTGTAGGAAAGGCCTAGAAAGAGTCAGATGTACAGTGAGCCAGGTGAGGGAAAGGGACAGAAGGAAGGCCAAGGTAAAAGAAGTCCAGGGAGGCAGCAAAGAATCTGAGGGAGCAGATCTGTTGAATTTAGAGCTGGGCTTCTGGAGAGAGAGCCTGGAAGGTGTTCTTCCACACAAGAGAGGGAGGACACCATGCAGAGCCCAGGACAGGGTGGTGAGTCTGAGAATGAGCTTAAGTAGGGACAAAGAGTTATGTTCAACTGAGTTGAGTTTATTGCACTTTGCTCTGGAAGGGATGGGACTCTGTGAGACCCAGCTGGAGGGTCGAGTCCCAAGAAGAGGCAGGCCATTGCAGAGCCAAAGAGGCTGGGGGTGCTGGAGGAGGAGGACCTGCTACACCACACTGAGAGGGCGCATCAGCGATGAGCCCACTCTATGAAAAGCGGCTAATATAGGGGCTAGTTTAAGTAGCCCAGCGGAATTTGCAATAGCACTTCTGATTTCACTCTGTTGGGAGTGAAACCACAAGCTGATGATATTCACTGGGTATTTCTGTAGACCCTTCAGCCTCATGTAACTCATGTTACCCCAAATAGCCAGAAATTGGGCCCATGGAGAAAGAGAGCTTCTCATGCTACCTATTTGTCAGCAGTGAGTGGGAAATGTAACTCATCCAGATCTGTAAAAAAAATGTGAGCGCTCTGTAATGTCTCCTGTTGGGTGACATTACCTGTTTGGATGACGGACGTGCCTGGATGTGCACCCAACATGCCCAGCTTGTAAAAGTGATTCTTGTATAACAGGTTGTCCTCAAACTCTTTCAGGGTCAGACCTGGCTTCAGGAGCTGCCAGTTGCTGTTGTCTGGGAAATGATCATTAATAAATAGGGCCGGGTGCGTAAGAAAATAAAACTCATCATACCTGGAACAAGAGGGAAGAGATTAGCGAAAAATGGTAACATCTTCAAAATTAAATGTAACACTATTCTAGAAGTGAAAGAAGTGTGTGGAATGTTGACAATATGCCCAGCTGCTATTGTCTCATTAAATAGAGGGCTGTCATGTGAATAGTGGGGGAGAGGACAAGGGTCCACTCCTACATTGCCTGTGTAACCCAGAACTCCCAACCAAGTCCCATTTTCAGTCCACGAGGCAGTCCCTCTTTAGTCAACCTCTTCACTCCCAGCCACCAAATTAAGTCTTCTCTCTTGCAGATATATCCTTATGTTTATCTTTAAGCACAAGTGGCCCCGTTGACTTCAGGGGGAAAGTTTTCATATGTCAAGTTAAGCATGTGCATGAGCATTTTCTGGATTGGAAGCTTAATTTCCAGATGCTCTCTTATGCAAATATATAATATGCTCCAAGACCCCTTTCTGGTGTATGAAAGTGCAGCCTCATCTGGGATATCAGGCTACAGGATTCAGAGACAGACTCAAGCCATTCAATCAAAATACAAGATCTGAGAATGATGCCCCTTTTATAATTGCATTTGGGGTGAACCTTACACCAATTTTAAAACTAATGACAAAGAGCTCCTAGGAGTATGTTGTCTGAATTTATTTTTCCAGCGGTTGTAAGTATTCTGCACCTCTGAAAATCAGACTGATAGTTTGAAAAAGAAATAGTGTCCACTTTTTTAAAAAGCCCTAGTTTTTCATTTGCTTTCCCCTTCTGCCACTGGGCAATTGTATTGGAATTACCAATTTAATTAAAAAATGGAAGATTTAGGAATTTGAGACAATTGAGTGATTTAATACACAGGGCAAACCTTAAAGCTTTCCCGTTAGGTTTATACTACAGAAATCCTAGTTTTACAGTATGTATGTTTTTTGACCATTCATTTAAGTATATGAAATAACTAAGGAACCAACCCCATGTATATACTTCAGTTTTAATCCAGAATAAAAGCAGAGTTTTTAAAACATTTTTGAAAGCCCAAATACTTCAAGATAAGTATCTGAGGAATCTATTAGCAAGTGTTGGGATTGGCTCATTGCTCTTGTTACTCCATCTTTTTAAAAGGTAGTCAAGGTCTGCTCATGTAAGGACAATAGAGAGCGAGAATTCTCTTCAGTACCAAGTATAAGCCTGTGGTGAGTTATTGAATTCTGGAGTTTTATTTGTTCAAAGGCCCAATTGTACGTGCTTTTTGAAAATTTTACCCCTGCAGCCTCAGTCCTGTTGGCAAAAGTGATAGGCCCGTATCTTCAAGTACCTAAATACCTTTAACTCCCATTGATTTCAGCCCCTCAATACTTTTGAGGATTTGGCCCTTAGAAGCCTTAGGCTCCACTGATTATCATTGAGACTTAGGCTCCCAATTGTCTACATTGTTTTGGAAAATGAGAGTGAGGCTCAAATTGTTTAGGGGCTTTGGAAAATGTTACCCTAGGTGTCTTTGTCATAAGTTAAAAATACGGATAACAAAAGGACTGCACCAAAAACAGCTACTTCTCCACCCAAAACCAGAAAATACTAAACTAAAGCTCAAACCAAATACTGCCACACACATTATCCCTCTTTGTGCCCCATGTTGACCTAGTGCTCGGTGTTAAAATAACAAATGGTACCATACTGAAAGGTGAACTTGCTGCACGAATCACCAACTGAGCCACTTCCCCAGGTGCTGTCCAGCAGATGCCACCTTCCATCAAGGAAAACTGCATTCCAGGCATGGTTACTATCCTCTGTAAAGGACTGTCCAGGTCTGTAACTGTACCCTTTAGAGTATCCTGATAACTTCATGCACTGTACACCTGCAACGCTGAGGAAAAGTGGGTGTTACAAAGCAGCATCTTATTCATAAGGAGCTTTTCATTTTTATATGGTTGAAATCATGGAGCTGCACAGGAGTGACAATGAAAATTAGTGTTTCCATCAGCATTATAACCCAGATCCTGTAGTCACCTCGTTATTTCCTCTGATTGCTAGATCATACGCCTTTATTGGTCACAGATGAAATACTCATTTCATGTGCAGTGTGTATTTTCCGGGGCTTGTCTGAACTGCGGTTATAATCCTATAATCCTACCAACCCAGGTTGGACAGAGTTCCCTCAGATATCTCCATGTAGGAGATACATGCTGTTTCTTCCTGTCATGAAACATGGATTCTGGCTGAGCCCTGCATGGACTTGAGCAGAGATTTGTCTTTCCTGGGCTGCGATGGAAAAAGCCTCCCTGTAGGAGGCTGGGTACCAGCATTGGTCCAACTGTGTTAGTCTGTTGAGACAACTTTCTGATGTAGAGTAAGATCGATCACTGACCACACCTTTTCCCTAGGGCTTGGACAGTGTATTCTATTTTAAGAGAGGGTATCTTTTTTCCATTCCTTGTATGATTCCTCACTCTAGTTTAGTGTAACATCCACTATGACAACAGAGCATGCTTAATTTCCTCCATCTTGTTACTCATTGGAGTCACTTCCAAGGTTGCCCAAAATTAGAGACAGTCGTCATCCATTTTCAAGATGGTGGCTATCAGTCTCTGAAATAGTGATCCCAGATTGTTAATGTTGCAGTAAGGCATCCTAGATTTTTTCCTAAATGGAGGGAAATTGGTTTAAAAAAAAAAGTTGGAGTTTTTCTCTGAGAATGCATTAAGGGAGTGATGGGGGAAGATCAGTTCATATTATTTTTCTACAGAATGAGAGAGAACCCCTCCACTGGAGTAGACATTGTTATGCAAATAAAATTAAAATATTTTTTTTTATGAATCAGTTTCTGTGCCATGGGAGAACAAATAGGATCTAAACACATTGGAATCCTGTGGACTTGTCCAAATTTGCTTCATTTAAGCAGAAATTTGTCCTCTGAATAGGTTGGAACTGAAATTTTTCTGGTTTATTGAAAAATCTTGTATTAAATGGAGCAGATACTTAAAACAGTAAATGATGTGTATTTTAGAAACAAGATTATCTGTGGAATGTGAATTTAACTCTGAGATGCAAAGGGATTTATATGTCAGAAATGAGAGCTACAAAATGATGGATGGATATTTGGGTAATAGCAGGTGATATGAAGAAATTTAAGGCGGACAACTGATGCACCAGCTGTGAATTCACAGTATGATGCTGCTCCACAACAAAGCAGAGGCATTCTTTGATCTATAGAGAAATCTCCTGTAAAGTTAGGGTGGTAATAAGGCACTTTTACACATAGGTATATTAAAAACTTAATCTGGATTGTTATGTATTATTTGTGTTGTTGTGCATAGGAGCCCCACTTGTGGACCCCAGAATATCGATTTCAGTAGTCTTTGTATTAGGCACTATGAGGCAGATACTGTTTTAGGGAAGGGTCAGAGACTGCAGTGGTACTAAAACTGGAGTGTGATGAATTGAGAGCCAGTGAAGGAGCCCAAATTAGGTAGTCTGAGGAGAAAGAGTTGAGGTGGGACATGCTACCAGTATATAAACACATTAGAGGGCAAAGACTTCTTTATATTTTCTTGGAAATAAGGTGATCAAGATTAAAGGCCTTCAAGGAAAAAATGAAGAGAAAATTCAGGGTATACATGAGTAAACATTTCTCAAACGTGCTTAAGCCTGGCATGGGATAGACCATAACATAGAGATATTGAGGGATGGCCTGTCACTGGAAGTATTAATCAACAGGCTGATCAAAACGAGAGGGAGAATTATATCGAGAAACCTTACTGATGGGGCAGAAGGCCAAACAATGTCTTTGCCATGTCTTGATAACTTGTGATCCAAGTTCTGCTCTGTTTCATGTCAGTAAATCTGGTGTAGCTCTGTTGATGTGAATAGAGAGACACCAGTGTAAATCTAAGAGAACTGAGATCAGGAGCTGGCCCATTGACTGAAGGAAGATTTAAGGTAGGCATTGCCAAGAAGTTAAGGTGAATTGGGTATCTAATTCCTGTAAGCCCTCTGAAAATCCCCTCATTAAACATGTCTAAACAGAATGTCAAGGGTCATATTCTGCCTAAAGTGATCACCCCCTTCAATCCCATTTAGGATGTAATTAGTAAATCTATCCCAATATTGAGAGAAACTAGAATGTGTTTGTGATTCCCAAGGGAAGTGGTAGATGCACTATTGGTAGAGTCATTTTAAAAATGGACTGGGCAAAGTGCTGGCTGACTATAAAATATAGGAGCAACCATGTACTGGCAGGAAAATAGAATAAACAGGTTTCTTACATTTGTCATGTAAATGCTATACAAATAAACTAAATTGTTCAGGTCTAAGAAGTAGTGTGAGGAACTCAAGAAATACCCAACAAAGCTAGAAGACTGGATCACATGATAGTGGATGATATTAAGTGCAATGTAATGTGGACTGGAAAAAAATGATTGCATGTGGTGATGCCATTGTAAACAGTCCAGTGAAAACATTTGCTCAATGCACAGAGATAACTAAAAGTAATAAAAGAAGCTGGCCTGTGTTAAAAAGAAGATAAAGACCTTGCAGACTAATATGGAGAATGTTACACTGTCTTTTATATATCTGAATGGCATAGCCTTCCCTTCAATTTTGGCTCAATTTTGGTGAATTCATCTTAAAAAAAGAAGGTGGGTGGGTCAGAGGGGAGAGAAATGTTCCAAAGAAGGACAACAACAATGGTACATGGCACTTAGGAGGGAGGGGATTCCATATTAGAGAGTAATAGGATAGGACTATTGAATATGGAAAAGGTAAAAAAACAACAGGGGAAGGCCAGTTGGGTGCCTGTGTGTACTCAAACCCATAATGCTTGCATAAGGGCAGTCTATGCTCAGGTCTACACTGGAGACTCCAGTCAGTTGGGCTGAAAATGTATCATATTGAAAGCTGGGAAGTACAAATGCTTGTGTGTATTAATACTAGTCACATTAAGTCATGTCCCATGTCCATGCTAAGGCTGTCCTAAGCTGATTTATCTCACCAACACAAATAATGGGTTCACAGTGGTTCCAGCAAACAAGACACCTGCATTTTGCCTACTGCCACCTGAGAAGCCAATTTTGGATAATTAAATATTGCTGAAGAATGTAAATATGATTTTTTACAAATACATTATTGGAAATGTTTGATTTTTTAAAATTGGCCTTTTGGTACTGACCTCCTAAAAATGTCCTGGTCTTCATTAATGCCCTATCTTCCCCCACTATGGGACCCTCATCTGGTCAACCATAGGAGGTTGAAGAGCGATCCACCCATCATGTGTGCCTTGGACCCTTGTCCACACTGGAACTGAAGCTACTGAGGCTCAATCAATGACATGAATGGGAATTGTGTGGTGCTCATGACTTTTGGCGAATCAGTTCACTCATTACAGTTGCTTCAATATGGATTTAAGAGCCTGGATTTAGGCCCTCATTTTTGAAAAGTGTGTTCCTTGAAATGTCAGAAATCAGGAGTTCTGCTCTTTCCCTACAGGGAGGGTAAAAAGAGGCAATGTGGTCCTCTTTATAGAATGGAATGTCTGGCAACAGAAGAAATGTGTCTAGGTTGAATTAATCTTTGGTGTGGGTTGGGCAGGGCCTCTGTCTTACATTCAGGATAAATGTAAAGAAACAATTATGATCAGGTGACTGAAACAATAGCAGTAGCATACAAAACACAGAGGCATGCAAAAGCTGAATAGAAGCTGAATCATGTGGCCCAACAGGTTTCAAATATAGCATCTAGATCTTTGATTGGTGAAGCCGGTTTTACTCCTGGGGGAATTCTGTGCCAAAAATGTAAAATTATCCAAAAAAAAATAATTAAATTAAGTTCTGCAAACACTATTTTAAAATTCTGAATATTTTATTTGTCAAAATAACACAATACAGTCACACCAGTTTCAATTATTTTTGGTCATTTATTTCAAAATACCTATTAGCAAATATGTCTGTAACAATACAGACAACAAAGATGATTCAGGAAATGTTTTTTTGACAAATCTATTCCTTACTAGGCATATTAATACAGAACTCTGAGTAATAATTAATTTAAACTACAGCATAGAGCTGTATTTCCCACATCCCCTCAGAAGCAGTGCAAAGACTTGGGGCAGTCAGGGGTAGCGGAGAAGCTGAGGGAGAGGGAAGTAAATTGCTGGGTAGGAGCCTGGGTGTGAACTTTGGAGATCTGTTGGTTATAGGTGGGGAAAGTATGAAACAGCTTTTTGTGTTTTTTTTTTTCAGGGGCAAGAAGGGATTATTAGGGAGCTTCCCCCATTCAGACCCTGGTTGACCCCTAGTCTCTCCCATTCAGTAAGGCGCATCTAGGGTGATCAGATCACAACAGTAAAATATCGGGACACGTTGGGGTGCCGTAGGAGTGAATGAATCCCTGCTCTTCCCAGGTTCCATCCCCACTCTGCACCAGGTCCTGCCGCCTCCTTGCTCGGCCCTGCCACCGCACCCCTCCTCCTCCACCAATGGCTTGCCTGCTGCTGGATTCCCCCCACCCCACTGCTCGCCTCTTCCCCTCTGCTCTTGCTCATCTACTCACCCCCTGCCACTCACCTACTCAACTTCCTGTTTGTCTCCAAGCCTGATTATCGGGACAATTGGCGCCCCGATTGTACATCGGTCAGGACGCGGTATAAAGGGCTAAATATCAGGACAGTCCCAATTTTATCAGGACATCTGGTCACCCTGTTCCCATGTGGCCCTATATCCCTTCCTCCTGTCCCCATGTGTCTCTGAAAGCCCACCCAGCCACTCCACTGTCGGTATGTAGCTCTGGATCCATCCCCCATCACCAAGTGGCTCTGCACCTCCCTCCCCATGCCAGGTGGCCTTGCTCCTCCAGTCCTATTCATCCCCCGCCCCAGTCTGTCTTCTCCCACTAGCCCTTATGAGCCTCTGTCTGACCCCAGCAGCCCCATACTGTCTGTCTCCCCATACCTCCTGACCTGGCCCGACAGGCTCTTTCTCCTCCCGGGCTGCTTTGTTCGAATACCACAGCACCCTCTGGCGGGCAAAGGGCAGAACTGCAGCAACATTTTGGCAGAAGCTTTTTTCTGTGCAAAAAATTAAAAATATGTGTAGCTCACTAAATATGGGTACGTGCAGTAGCGCAGAATTCCCCCAAGAGTATGTTCTGGTCTGTGTGTATGTGTCTGAGAGAGGGCACAAGCTGAAGTATGATGGGACAAGCTGAAGCAGTGAGAGAAAGTCAAGCAGACAGCAACAGAAGGCTGGCAATGTGACATTGAGACTGAGAAAGCTAAGAGAAAAGGTTTTTAGGCTTGGAACAGCCAGCAAAGAAATCTGTTTCGTTTTATTTTGTTTCCTTTTCCCCGGCTGTGTTTGAGGAAATGGAACTTGGTACATTCTTTGTAAATAAACAAAATTGCATCAAAAATACCTATTACCAATTTCTCCTTCTAACTGTAACAATAAATAAAACACCACATTTTTGGTTAGCCACTTGAGTGAAAGGAGGTAACAACTGTCTGTCAGGAGGAACATGTACTGGGCCAATATCCGGTTAGTATTCGATAAAGACAAAACAGACTGGATACCTGGGGTTTTTGTAAAATCACAGATTGAGGAATCAGTGTGGAAATGTTTCAGTAGTGAGTAGATGAGTGGAGACTAAGTAATACCAATATCCTTGGGAATGTTAATTATTAATAAAAGTTCGTTTCTCAGTATATTTTTCTAATTACATTTGGAATAGCTAGCAATAATCATTACATGAAATGCAATTATAAAATCATAGTTGATTATCAATTCATAATTTGAATAGTTTTTCTTAAAAAGTGGAATAGATACCCGAACACTGAGTCGTGGGCTAGAGGCATTCTCCACATTAGCATCTTGCAGAATATTTAAAAAATGTCAGTTCTTCTTCGAGTGATTGCTCATATGCATTCCAGTTAGGTGTGCACGTGCCGCGGGCACAATTGTCGGAAGATTTTTCCCCTAGCAACAGGCTGGGTCGACCAGGGAACCCCCTGGAGTGGCGCCGTTATGGTGCCGCATAAATACCCCTGGGACCCAGCCCCCACCTCAGTTCCTTCTTACCGCCCGTGTAGGTTGTTGGAACTTTGGAGCTCTGCTTTCAGCGATCTCCATTTCTCCTAGCTTTCTTGTGTTAATTAGTTGTCAATCTTCTTATCAGTACTTAGTAGATAGTAGTTAAGGGCAAGGAGGTCTCCTCCCCTGCTCCCCCGGGGCTTTATGCCTCCTAAGACTCTGGGATTCAAACCCTGTCTGAAGTGTGGGAAGCCTATGCCAGTTGGCAACCCACACGGAGACTGCCTTAAGTGCCTCCAAGAGGCTCACCTAGGCGAGAAGTGCAGGATTTGGAAGGCATTCAAACCTCGCACTAGAAATGACAGAGAGGCCCGACTCCAGCAGATCTTGATGGAGGTGGCTCTTGCTCCGGCACCGGAGCCAGGTAAGCAACCCGCACCAGCGCAAAAGGTGGCCCCAATGCCCACTAGACTGTCTGTCCTGGGGCCCAGACCGAAACCTCGGCACCGGTTACACTCCCCAGCCCGCAAAAAGAGGTCCAAGACGGCCATCGTGGCACCGGCAACTCAGCCACCTGTAGAACAGCATCCCGTAGGGGAGCACTCAGGGCAGCAGCTGCCGGCACCAGCACCGTTCACTCCGGCGCTGATTCAGGCCCCGTTGAGTCCGGTGCGTGTGAGCTCACCCCTCAGAGTGCCGGTGCAGCAGCAACTCCTCCCGTCCACTCCGGAGACTTTTGCTGCTGCGAGGGAGCTCATCACTTTGAGTGCCTCTCCGGTGACCCAGAGACATGTACAATCAAGAGGCAAGCCGCCCATGATTGCACCTACGGTCTCGTCCATAAGTCTCCGAGCCGGCACCGGTCACCATCCCGGCACCGCTCTCCGAGCTGGCACCGGTCACCATCCCGGCACCGATCACCATCCCGGCACCGATCGTACTGGCACCGGTCACCATCTAAGAGGCGGTCTCCATACCGGCACCGGTCATCACCCCGGCACTGGTCTCCGAGCCGGCACCGCTCTCCATCCCGGCACCGGTCTCCAAGTCGGTACCGTTCCAGGAGCCGACACCGCTCCCACTCCGGACGTCGAGAACCTGCCCGGTCCAGATCTCGGCATGGTTCTCCGTCCATGCAGCAGCAATTTGTGGGCTCGGCGCCCCCATGGCCCTCTTCATCAGCCTCGGCCTTGCCTCGCTCCGTGCAGGGTCAACAAGTTGCGGCACAGCATTGGCCAGCCCGGGATCCAATGAGCTGGCCCACCTGGTCACCTTGGGCGTACCAACAAGCTCAAGGGGCCCCGTCTGCTGTTGCTGCATCGGAGCCCAGCATACTGGAGGCGTCCCTCAGTCGCCCACCTGTCGGCGGAGCAGACTGCGCAGCCGCGGGGTCATCGTCGGCCGTGCTTCTCCAGCAGGACGTATCCACATGCCCTGCAGAACCGGAGCAGTATTCATCCTCTTCTCTGGACGAGGCGGTGGTGGGCACGTCATCTTCCAGTCCACCGCCTGTGGATTTGTCCGCTCACCAGACCCTATTGAAGGCAATAGCCAAGGGCATGAACCTCCCCATGGAGGAGGTGGTTGAGTTCGAGGACCCGGTTGCGGACATATTGTCCCAGGGCGGACCAGCCAGGGTGGCACTTCCTTTTATTAACACCATTAAAAGTCTATGACCACCATCTGGCAGACACCGGCCTCTATTCCACCCACAGCGAAAGGGGTGGAAAGAAGGTACTTCGTCCCAGCAAAGGACTACCAATATTTGTATGTCCACCCTCAGCCTTCCTCCTTAGTGGTGGACTCCGTGAACAATAAGGAGCGCCACGGGCAGCAAGCCCCAGCCCCCAAGGCAAAGGAGGCCAAAAAGCTGGACCTTTTGGGGAGGAAGGTTTACTCTGTGGGTGGCCTACAGCTCAGGGTGGCCAACCAGCAGGCCCTCCTGAGCAGACATTCGTATAGCACTTTGGACTCCTTGGGCAAGTTCGAGAGCGTTATCCCCCCAGAGGCTAAGCAGGAATTTAAGGCCTTTGTCCAGCAGGGCTAGGACGTGGCCAAAATTTCCCTGCAGGCGGCCCTAGACTCGGCCGACTCCGCAGCCAGAACGGTTGCGTCGGGGGTCACGCTCTGGCGTAGTGCGTGGCTGCAGTCCTCCAACCTCCACACAGAGATGCAGCGCACTATTCAGGACCTTCCCTTCGAGGGCGAAGGTCTCTTCTCTGAGGCCACAGATACACGCCTGCAGACCCTCAAGGACAAAAGTGACCCTCAAAACTCTGGGGATGCATACCCCAGTCACCCAGAGAAGGCCCTTCCAACCCCCTTGGAGGCAGTTTTACCCCCCTCCTCGCCCCCCCCCCCCAAGACTCCTTCCAGCGAAGGGGGCGTGGCAACCGCCTTCGTTCCTCTGCACGGCAGGCGGACAAGCAGCAGCCCCAAAGACACCCCCCCCCCAAGGCCCAAAGCCTAACTTTGGAAGGTGCGCCCGGGGGCAGAGCACCAGTCGGACACCTGGATCCTCCCTTCTGCGATCGTCTGTCCCACTTCCTCCGTGCATGGTCAGACATTACATCGGACCAGTGGGTCTTCCGCATGGTGGAGCTGGGATACTCGCTCCAGCTTTCCACCTGCCCTCCTTCTCATCCTCCTTCCCCGTCCCTCTTCAGGGACCCCTCTCACGAGCAACTCCTCATACAAGAGGCGAGGTCGCTTCTCTCGCTGGGAGCCATCGAGCCCGTCCCAGAGAAGTTCAAGGGGAAAGGGTTCTACTCCCGCTACTTCCTCATCCCCAAGGCGAAAGGGGGCCTGCGGCCCATCCTAGACCTACGCGGACTCAACAGCCACATGGCCAAGTTCAAGTTCCGCATGGTCTCCTTGGGCACTATCATTCCCTCTCTGGATCCAGGAGACTGGTTCGCTGCCCTCGATATGAAGGATGCTTACTTTCATATTGCCATAAAGCCCTCCCACAGACGTTACCTCCGTTTCCTTGTGGCAGGGGAACATTACCAGTTTGCTGTCCCACCCTTTGGCCTGTCCACTGCACCCAGGGTCTTTACCAAGTGCATGGCGGTAATAGCAGCGTTCTTACATCTCTACCCGTACCTGGGCGACTGGCTGATACGGGGCACCTCCAGGGACCAAGTGCGCATGCATGTGCAGCTTGTCATAAGCACATTCGGCTGCTTGGGGATCCTCCTCAATGAGGAAAAGTCTAGCCTGGAGCCGACCCAGAGGATCAAATTCATAGAGGCCCTCCTGGACTCTACTGTGGCAAGGGCATCCCTCCCACAGCCTCGTTTTCTGGCCATTCAGTCAGCGGTCCGCGACTTACGATCCTTCCCAATGGCAATGGCTCGGGTGTTCCTCAGCCTACTGGGTCACATGGCGTCATGCACGCATGTCACCCAGTACGCCAGATTGCGGCTGCACCCGCTCCAGTCCTGGCTTGCGTCGGTCTACAGGCCGAACGTGGACAGCATCAACGCCCCTCTCACTATCCCAAGGGCTACCCTCAACGCTCTGGCCTGGTGGGAAAATCAGGACATCGTCTGCCAGGGCGTTCCCTTCCTCCCGCCCAGCCCATCCATGTCCCTAGTGATGGACGCCTCGTCTCTGGGTTGGGGAGCCCACCTCGGTGAACTCAGAATGCAGGGCCGCTGGTCAGAGGCCTATCTCCGCCTCCACATTAAAGTCGGGGAGCTAAGAGCGGTTCGACTAGCGTGCCAGGCTTTCCAGAGCACGCTAGCAGGTCACTGTATAGCGGTGCTAACAAACACACCACAGCCCAGTTTTACATCAACAAACAGGGCGGAGCGCGCTCGAACCCCCTTTGCCAGGAAGCGGTTCTCCTTTGGGAGTTTTGCATAGCCCACTCCATTCACCCGGTAGCCTCTTTCCTCCCGGGAGCCCAGAACACGCTAGCGGACCACCTCAGCAGATCGTTTCTGTCGCACAAGTGGTCCCTCCAGCAAGACACCATCCAGCCGATCTTCCTACGGTGGGGGTTTCCCTAGATCGACCTCTTTGCCACTCGACAGAACAGGAAGTGCCTCCAGTTCTGCTCCTTCCGCAGCAGCTCCCGGGGCTCCCTAACAGATGCTTTTCTCCTTCCCTGGACGGGCCACCTGCTCTACGCGTTTCCTCTGATCCCACTCCTCCACAAGGTGCTCATAAAGATCAAACGGGACAAGGCGTGTATGATCCTCATAGCCCCGGCCTGGCCCAGGCAATGCTGGTATGCATCCCTCCTCCAGCTGTCCAAGGCTCCTCCCATCAGCCTCCCGCTGTGGCCAGACCCGATCTCTCAGGATCACGGTCGCCTACTCCACCCAGACCTGCAGTCCCTGCATCTGACAGCGTGGCTCCTGCATGGCTAAGGGGCCCGGAGCTCTTGTGTTCTGCTGCGGTGCAAGGTGGTGTTCTGGGGAGCAGAAAACCATCAACCAGAAGCACCTATACCGCAAAGTGGACCCGCTTCTCTGCTTGGTGTATGCAGCGCAACACCATCCCCAGGGAAGCTTCCATACCAGTCATCCTGGACTACCTGCTCGACCTTAAGCAGCAAGGTCTCTCCACCTCCACTATTAGGGTCCACCTGGCGGCCGTCTCGGCGTTTTACCCCGGCTCGGCAGACCACTCGGTCTTCTCAGACCCTACGGTCTATAGATTCCTCAAAGGGCTGGACAGACTTTACCCACAGGTTAAGCATCCCGTCCCGCCCTGGGACCTGAACCTTGTGCTTTCCCGCCTCACCATGCCCCCTTTTGAGCCCCTCACCACGTGCTCCTTGCTGTACCTCTCTTGGAAGGTAGCCTTCCTCGTGGTGATCACCTCGGCATGCAGAGTGTCCGAGATCAGGGCGCTAACCTCAGAACCGCCGTATACAGTTTTTCATAAGGACAAGGTGCAGCTACGCCCCCATCCAGCCTTCCTTCCCAAGGTGGTGTCTCCCTTCCACGTTAACCAGGACATATTCCTGCCGGTCTTCTACCTGAAGCCCCACACCTCTGGAAGGGAGCAACAATTGCACACGCTCGACCTTCGAAGAGCTCTTGCATTTTATTTAGACTGCACAAAGCCATTTAGGAAAACAACACCGCTCTTTGTTGTGGTGGCAGATCGGATGAAAGGCCAACTGGTCTCCGCCCAAAGACTCTCCTCCTGGATAACCACGTGCATTCGCACCTGTTATGAACTGGCGGGCAGGCCCGCCATCCAGATAACAGCACACTCCACGAGAGCGCACGCATCTTCTGCGGCCTTCCGGGAGAGAGTTCCGATCGTGGACATCTGCAGGGCGGCCACCTGGTCCTCTGTCCACACCTTTGCCACCCACTACGCCATAGTCCAGCAGACCAGGGACGATGCGGCGTTTGGTTCAGCGGTCCTACGCTCAGCAATGGGTCAATCCGACCCCTCCTCCTAGGTATTGCTTGCAGTCACCTAACTGGAATGCATATGAGCAATCACTCGAAGAAGAAAACGAGGTTACTTACCTGTAACTGTTGTTCTTCGAGATGTGTTGCTCATATCCATTCCAAACCCACCCTCCTTCCTCACTGTCGGATTAGCCGGCAATAAGGAACTGAGGTGGGGGCTGGGTCCCAGGGGTATTTATGCGGCACCATAACGGCGCCACTCCAGGGGGCTCCCTGGTCGACCCAGCCTGTTGCTAGGGGAAAAATCTTCCAACAGTTGTGCCCGCGGCGCGTGCACACCTAACTGGAATGGATATGAGCAACACATCTCGAAGAACAACAGTTACAGGTAAGTAACCTCGTTTTTCCCTTACAGTAAACTTCAGTTATTAATGAGGAATATGCATCCAGTGGTTCTTGGGTGAGGAGAACGTCTGTGATTACTGTTATGTGCCAATTAAAATCTGATTTTCCTGGGCCTACATAAAATGGGAGTCAGTGTGTCAAGAAGTTGATGGAAGGGGCTCAGTTTGAAAAGGTACCCTGTGGAAGCCCAAGTTTCAGCTAAGTGCAAAATTAATTTCTTATCACCATCATTAATTCATAAAACCAAACTATTACAAACATTTGGGGCATCAGCAGTGATTCCTAGGGTTTGCCTTACACAAGAGTTGTATCCTTTCTTTACTGGGGATGGAGAAATGCACTGGAGAAGCAATTTGTGCTGCATTCATACTAAAGGAATGTATAGTTTCTGCAGTGAAATGAGCCTCCTTTTTACATGAGCTGGATATATAATTGGTTGTCAAATCCTACTCTAAATCATTTAGGAGTCAAACCCTGCTCACTCATTGAATTCAATAGGCTACTGGCATGCAGAAGGTGAATGGATGTGGTCATGAAATTACAACAGTTCTTCAAAATGGGGATAATGATACTGACCTCCTTAGTAAAGTGCTTCTCGATCTACTGATGAAAAGCATTATATAAGAGCTGGGTATTGTTATTCTGGCTTAGGTGTGAGGGTTTTTGCAGAGTATATTGGAGAAGCTTATGCCTGGGCTTCAATGACTACTACTTGCATGCAAGTTGGTTGCAGATAATGTTCTTCAGTATTTCAGCCTTGCCATTCTTTTACCCTTCAGATACACAGCTACTCAAAGAAAAAACACAGCCTCTTCTAACTAAATTATCTTCAGGTATTCATCTGCCATTATGTTAATGCAATGCGAAGCTCAGCAGATGGCACAAAGTAAATTATGCTGGGCCGGGGGGAAGTGGGGAGAAAGCAAAATTGACCTTTTGAGGACTTGCTGTTATTCCACAGCATAGTTTGAAAGAGAAAGTTTGAAGTCCTGTTTAAAGTAATTTTAGGTGATGTAAAGGGAGACAGAGTAGGCACAGAGATATCAATATTCATTCTTCCGGGGGTTGAATATTTGTGATCTTATTTACCTGCACATTTGTTGAAAGAGCCCAGCATATCCTGCACAAACACTCTTCCCAGTGCGAAGGACGTCCTTTGGCTCACAAAGCCTCTGGTCTTTGTTATGGAAGCCCACAACATCGTATTCTGGAGAAATGAAGACAAAATAAAGTTCCTCCCAAAGCCTGGGGCAAAGCAATAGAAAATGTTTGGATTATTTTCATCTCCAAGAAGTACTAACAAAGCGAAATGATCTGTAGTAGGAGCTGTACAAAGATGCTTCCTCTATAAATGTCTGCTTTGGGTTCTCTCTGCATGCATCTCCTAACGAACTAAGTTGTAAACCTAGGCTCTGATTCAGGAGTCAGATCCAAATGAGCAGACACTTATTTCTGTGCAGAGCCAATGTGTCTCCTTAAGGATCCATCCCCAGTTGCAAGATCACGTCAGTAAAAGCTAAAATGTAAAGTCCTCAGTATCGGAGAAAAATCCTTGAAGGGTCCTTGAATCAATGAAAAACATGGAGCAGTTTCTTGTAAATGCATCACACATCAATGTGGCTAGCACTAGGTAATTGTCACCTTTCCCTGGCACCAAAAGTATTCATGAATTTGGGTCAAATCTAGCAAATTTTACCCCTCCCAAAATAGATTTTTTTAAAAAGTCAAAATAGTTCATCTGAATCATTTTGAAACAAATGTGTTGAAAGATGTTTTGTTTAGAAGTTTATATATATAATGTAAAAAACACTCAAACTAAATGAAACACTGAAACCACTTAATTATGGATCAAAAAACATCTGAAAATGAACTAATCCCTCCAAAAAACATATTTTTTATTATTTTGTTTCATTTTGGGTGTTTTCCCTTTTTCTTTTTTCTTTTGTTCTCAGCTTGAAGAATGTTAGTTTTGGTTCAAAATGAACCATTTTTTTTCTTTGTGGTTCAGCCACCCCAATGTAAAATCAATGATTCACTCAGAGCTAAATGTGGGTGGGGACTTTATAGCTTGAGCTGCAGGAAATATTATTTTCAAAATAAATTCAAAAAATGAACAAAGGGTTTATTCTAGGAAGAGCTAGAGAAAGTGGCCCAGGAAAGTTAATTTTAATACCTAGTAACCCTGACGAGGGCCATAAGTCTTTATAAAATATGAACATATTTTTCTGAGAAAGGGCTGCGTGCCATCGGCACTCATGTAACATTCCTCCTTCCTTGAATGCTGTTCAGGAGAAGAGAGTCTGTGAATGCCGCATAGGGTGATGAAATGCTGCAACTTGAGTTTCATCTAAAAGACTCCATTAATATAATTGCCTTTAAGTCTGCTCCTGAGGACACGAGAAAAGGGACATTCTAGAGCAGCGATTTCCAAAGGCTCCTTAGTGGTCTGTGGAGCACTGGCTGTTGGAATAGAGAGGGAGAGCTGGTCACATGGTGCTGGCTCCTTATTTCCAGCTGCTAAAGTGCATGAGATGACACAGCTAAAAATACATGGAGGTGCTTTTCCCTAGAGGCATGATACACAGGGATGGAAGGTGAGATGTTCAGGAGGTAGTCTCTTTTTTAAAATGTGGGCCAAACCATGACACAGTTTGTTACAGCTGCTCTACAGGATCCCCTTTAGAGGAGTGAAATGTGCCAATCCAAATGTCATCTACTAGCCAGAATTTGACACTGATTTAAATTCCTGTTCCAAATTGTAATCCACTGTGTGCAAAGGGGAAGTCAGAGAGCCTGCCCTCCTACATGCCCATCACCAGGGAAGGTGGAACGGGAACTAGGACAAAGAGCTCTGAAACAGGGTGGTGGGAATAGCACATAACAGTGCATCCAAGATATCCTAAGAAGATGAATGGGGAAAAAAAGGATAGCCACGTACTATAAATCAAGCAAATTATTCTGGTGGGATCTTCAGTTATAAGAGCACTTGTTAGTTTTCTACAGTGAGCCTCAGAACAGAGAGATTAATGAAAAGCATTATAAGCCATTTCTTCACACCCTCCTCCCTGTTATAAGAAGAATCCACATCTTTTGCTAAATTATAGTATTTGTTTAACATGTGATACATTCTCCTATACTTTTAGGAGGATAGACTCTCTGATCAAATACAACTATTCCATCTCCATACTGTATGATTTTAATTGGCATCACTATGTACAAACATAAACATGTCTGCCTGAATTATGAGAGGCCCACGGGAATGCATTGTGGTAGCATGACTCAGTTTCTCTGTTTCATGACATGCTTAAAATAAGCAATGTATAATAACAGGCATGTCATCCAAGAGCGAATATGATGGGGGCATATGAACCCCACACTGATTCATTGGGGTGTCTAGGAGCCTGAGCCCAGTTAGGCAACAGGGTGGTAGCTGGAGTGGGTTAAGCATAATTTGTGATCAAATGTACCTGGGGAGGAGCACAGGGCAGTGGGGGAAAGACCAGGGATGAGAGCCGGGAGAGGTAGCTGGGAGTTTTATCTTTTGGACTAAAGGCAGCAAGAAGTCTGAGAGGCCTTGAGCCAGAACCAGAGGGTTCTGAGCCAGGAGGAAGCCGGGGGCCAAAGCTAGGTTGTCCTGAACCAGGGGGAAGCCAGGGGCCGTTGAAGCCCCAGAAGCAGTAATGGTAAAACCTAAATCCACTTGGATTTAAGTTTGAGAGACTGCAGAGAGAGATGAAAAGGAACCCTGTAGTGCCTCTCTAGGTAATCAATGGCAGAGGAGCTGGCCCTCTACAACTTCACAAACCAGAAGGGCCTCTCCCTCTCTATTTTAAATGTCTTGATTTGTAAGCCAACCTCACATCTTTCTGGGGTTTGACTCATAATTTTTGAACAAGCGGGGTTGGCAGCTACATTATTTATTATGGTGTGTGACGGAGTCAGAACAGAAGGATATAAGAGAGTGCTGGAAGGCAGGTATATCAGCCTCAGGATGAGCAGGTCCCTGTTCCCTGGATAGCCAAACAAAGGCTACTCCAGGCTAACCAAGACACCTGATGCCAATCAACCAGTTAAGACTGTTAGGCTAATGGAGACAGGTGGAGCCAATCAAGGTCTCAGACTGCTTAAAAGCTCTCCTTTCCGGTTCCCTCAGGGGGAGCCAAGGAGAAAGGAGTTGGAGGAGAGGAAATTTTGCTGTAACCTGAGGTAAGGGTGAAGATAGGAAGAGGGAACATGGGGGAAGTGGCCCAGGGAATCAAAGCAGCATTAGTGGTGAAGGGAAAATCTTACTTTTGTTAGTCTTTAAGGTGCCACAGGACTCTTTTCGCTTCTGCAGATCCAGACTAACACAGCTGCCCCTCTGATTAATTCCGGTGGAGTTGAGGGAAATGTTTTTTCTTGTTTTAAGGCAGGTTCATTCCAGTAGAACCTCAGAGTTACGAACACCTTGGGAATGAAGGTTGTTTGTAACTCTGAACAAAATGTTATGGTGGTTGTTTAAAACATTTACAAGTGAACATTGATTTAATACAGCTTTGAAACTTCACTGTGTAGAAGAGAAATGCTGCTTCCCCTTTATTCTTTTAGTAGTTTATGTTTAATACAATACTATATTTGCTTGTGTGTGTCAGGCTACCTGATTGTGTACTTCCAGTTCAAAATGAGGTGTGTGGTTGACTGGTCAGCTCATCACTCTGGTGTTTGTAACTCTGAGGTTCCATTGTATTGTACCATTGGTAAATCTACGTTGCACCTCTGAGGACTGGGAAACTCCTGCTCTGGTGGGGTTCACTTCCTGGCAGGGGTGGCTACAGCACATTTGTTGCAAGAAACAGACCTTTACTGGAAGTTCCTGTATGAACAGGCTTCACGCTGGTGTTTTTAGTTACGTGCTTTCGATAGAAGAATACATTTGGTATATAAGTCTGGGTGAGAGAGAGGGAGTTAAACATGCCCTTCTCTTGGGCCCTGATTCTGCATAGGAGTAACCTTGCAGGCAGCTAGTGCCACTGACTTCAGTGAAGTTGTGCAGGTAAGGATCGCTCGTGTGCTTTGCAAGGTCAGAGATGATTTGCAGACACAGGACTTAGCTTCCTTGCAAATTAAACACTCAAAGAATCCCACACGTTACAGAACGTAGCTGAAAAATAATATTTATCACACACTGTTGAGCATGCATGCTCTCTTCTGCATGTCTCTATTCACTTATGAAATGCTTGTGCATATGAAAAAACAGAGGTGCCCACGGTTTGTAAATGGTGGTCATCTGCTTTATTTGTTCAAGGCCAGAGTCTGCCCAGCCCATAACTAGTGATGCAGTGTGTAAAGAGCTTCTTCCCCCCCACAAACCCACTTGTCTGGTCCACATAAAGGTCAGGCAGAACTGCAGCACTTCGTGGGTTGGGGAGGGGCAAGCACAATGTGAGATCATGGCTTTTTTCTCTTCCTTCTCCCCCTGCCTCTCAAAGTAAATGTGCAAGTGCTAGCAGAGCTGGCCAGTGCCAGGGGAGAGGCTACATGTCACAATCACGGTCTTGCTGATGTTACAACCTAGCATTTTTGATGTTTCAGTCACTGGCATGGTGGTGACTTGTGCTGTGGCATCTCTGAACAAATCAGGAGCGAAACTCAGGCTTGTCACATAGGAGGAAATCACTGACACACAACCTTGTGGAAACTGGCAGGGATGGGAGAGGAAGTACAGCAAGATAACCTCTCAGTAGAGTTCTGGATACTGACAGCAGACTTTATTTATCCAGAATTAATTGTGGGCTCCGCTTCTCCCCACCATGTGGGCCCAACAAACTGACTCACAACATGCAATCACAATATCATGAGAGTAACAGCACCAGCTTGTCTGCCCATGCTGTGGATCTTGACCTACCTATGTGATGGCATATCCACATCCAAATGGCTCTGACTTTCTCCAGATCAGTCTGGGCTTCTTGGAGCAGGGCTTTTACCAGTTCCTCTATGCTGTTCTTGACACTCACCTGTTTTTGTACAGAGTAAGAGTAGAGGAATCAAATGAGAAAATACTAGGCGGTAGGATGTCCTCCTTTTCTACCTTCCTGCTGAAGTCACAGGGGCTCCTCTGACATATCTTGTTTTTGCATGTCTGCCAGGGCCTCTGAACATTTCTGCGCAGTCCCAGCGCCTACCCTAACAACTGCCTTTTGAATTTGCTCATTCCCCAACTTACTGGAAGCTCTCTTGGTGAGAGACTCCAATGCTCACGAGACTAGTTCCTTTTAAAGGTGACACAGATTAGGAGTATTGTGGGCCAGACATGCAGCTTTTCATCACAGAATAGCCACCCTTACCAACCAGTCGAAGGACAGTATTGATGCTTATCACCTCCTTCACAAAGCAGATTTTGCTTTTAGATTTACACACACACACACACACACACAAAATCTTCATCAATGTCACTGTTTGTCGTAAGAGACAATAGTCATCATCACTGGTATTCCCCATCAGCCCCTGCACACACTCTGATTTCTGTTGTCTCTTAACAAAGCAGATAATGTGTGTTTTAAACTTGAGCTTCAGATGAGTCATCGGTGGAAATTCAAAGCTGTGGAAATTCAAAGTCCTCATTAAGAGTGACTGATATTTTTGGTCCTACTTTTTTGTGAGTACACTATTCCCCAGTTGAAATGGCCAGGGAAAGGTATTTTCAGTGTAGTTTTGGGGCAGAAGTTCTGAAAGCCTAGGTCACACTGAAGTACATCATCACCTCATTCCCCTATGGAGCACCTTGGTCTCCCAGGGAGTGAGCTCCTGAATGGCTGAAGACAGTGTGGTCTTGTAGGAAGACTGAGTTAGATGAAACATACCTTTGATGCATAGGCATCCAGTTTCTCAAATTGCTTCAGGTCTAATGTCATGGATTTCAGATTGGATTTGTCCCATGGATATGCTGGAAATAAACATGGAACAATCATTCCAGAAAGGAGACGTAATGTGCCAAACATCAGAGCAAGCGCAATCAGCAGGGTCTCCCACCCGCTGACTGAACTTGATGTGTGTGGATCAGATGACACTTGAATGGGACCCTTCTGCTTTATCAGTTCCTCCCTTCCAAGCCAGCCAGATCTGCACTGTGCATGTCTGAGCTGGGAGTTCCTCTTTGCATATTTTGCAGAACATAAACTGCACAGAAAAATCTGACAGTAAAAATTGGGGCTGATGTCCAATAGATGCCCAAACTGATAACACTAGAATATCAGGCCTAGAGCTGGTCAAATAGTATTTATCAAGAGCTAGCTTCTGATATCCATAGTCCTCAAGTAGTCTCAGTAAAATGTATGGCACTATTTGCCTGATAAAGGCTCTGATCCAGCAAAGCACAGGAGTAACTTTACTCGTGGAAGTAGTGCCAGTGAAATCAATGAGATTACTGCTGTGAGTAAATTCACTGATACATGTAAGCCTTTGCAGGATTGGGATTTAAGATTCTACTCAGCAGGGGAAAGGGAATAAGAAATTAGCCCTAAATTTGTGATGAATACTATAATATTCTCAAATGAATTATTCTAATGTCCCTTATTTCACCAAGTATATATTTCTGATTGAATATTCCACACAATCACTTATTCAATGGATAGCATCCCAAAATTAATTTGAATAGTGAACAAAAATCTTTTTTTTTTTCCCCTACAACTACCGCTAAACAGGCCATTCTAGCAAGTCAAAGCTACAAGAATCATGCCCTTTGCAATGCTGGGTTTAAGAGATTCTTCCGGTTATTGCTTTATGGCTGTTAAATTGCAGGTGGGGGGAGGGGGAATAAAAAAGGTAATTAGAGGTTAAATTTTTATTGTGTGACTTCTGAGTGCCAATAAATAGCAAGGGAACTGCTTAAAGTGTAAGGGTTGATAATCTTACAGCAACCCAGCTGCAGGAAGAAAGACTAGGTTATGTTACCAAACAGATGAAGAACCAGGGGACGTGGAACTATTTTTCTCTCTCTCTCTATATATATACACTGCTGTGCCGGTGGGAGGGGTTTCTGTCAAGAGCAAGGATTGAACCTGTGACTCAAGATCACAGAAGCATGAGCCTTTACTGCCTGAGCTGAAATATACAGTGCTTATAGCCTGCCTGTAGCAGTCTGATTAACCTCTATCTATGGCGTAGGCACCACTAGAGGGGGATGGAGCACCACATTGAGCAGACATGAGTGGTTACATATAGAGCACTTGTTCGTTCCCATCTGCAGGAGCACCATCAATGGGAGGCAGGAATGACTGTCCCCAGGCCATCCCAGTCAGGCAGGGGCTGCCAGAACAGAGTGCCTTCTGTGAAGTGATGTGTGAGTACAACCCCTCCTGCATTAGGAGATAATGAGAAGCAGCTTCATCTGCTGCTAAAGTGCTCTGTGCAGGTCCTATCATCGACACTCCTAACATTAGAACAGCTGTTCTCTCAGACATTGGCTTGTTTGCTGCAACCTCTGACCCCTGCAAGTGGAGGCCATAAGACCACCCTTCAGGATGGATAGCCCCAAGTAGAACTCAGCGAGACCCCTTAGTGGACTAATCTCTAGTCCTTTGGGGAACTGGGGCAGGGTCTCTTCTTTGGCTCTGGTTTAAGGTTAAGAAGTAAACTGGCTTCCTCAACCTTAGTGGATAGTGTGCTCCCAAGCTAATGGAAGTGTCTCTGTTCGCAGAACCCCCACCTCTACTGGCCAATTATGTGAGCAGAAGTCTCTGAACCTGGATTCCTCAATATTCCCCCAGACTTAGTTCAAAAGCCTTCATGGTAATGGGAGAGCCAGCCAGGCAATCCAGTCACAAGCAACAGGCATTTTCTGTTACGTACTGGGCCAAATGTGCCTAAAACAGTGCTCCACACAACATCTGTTTCTCTAACAGGCTTGTTTGTTTATCTAGCTTTTCGCTGAAAAGGGGCTATTACGGTGACCTAAAGAGAGAGAAAGCAGATTTACACATTTGAAAGGTTCTTATTCTATTCAGCTCTGAAAATTACTTCTCGCCTTTTGGGAGCCGAATGGGTTTTTAAAATTGGTTATCAGTTTTCATCTTTGTCAGGTTATAGCTGCAAAGGCTCCCCACAGACACCGAATCCACAATAACTCATGCAGTCCGACACTATTACCTTGACAGTTAGAAATGTGTAGCAGACCCATTTGCAAAGCAGACTTCTGTTATGTTGCACATGCTGTCTCTCAAAAACACGCATGACATTCACCAAACCGTCCTGACTTTGAATCCCAGACAATACAGCATCCAAAGCAAAGTATATTTAGAGTGACAGAAATGAAATCATTCATTTGCTATCAATGTACTTCGATATAGTTGTTTTTAGCCAGTGCCACATCATTTTTGTGATCAGTGTGAGTCCTATTTCTAAAAGTGAATGTGTGTCCCATTGGGGGTGCTCACTGCAGTGAGGAAACTATGCTGTGCTAATCACAGACAGCTACAATACTGTGGATAGTTACCATGCAGGTCGTTTCCACCAGGCAGGGTCACTCTGCTCTTCCCGTTCTCTTGAAAACCTAGAAGGTTGCCAAAACTGAGGTGAGATGAAACAGAAGTATAAAGGGATCGAGAAAGGTAATGTGTCTATGTGGAATACATGGAGGGTTGAAAGATAGGCTTTTATTTCTTTGTCCTTAGCCCTGTGGTTCATGTCCTGTTGCATACAGCCCATGAGGGGGAGTTGGAAGCAGCATAAGATAGAGATGAGTAGAGAGAGCTTCCCCTCCCACCAGCCCTATGACCATGAAAGTACCAGATAGCACATTCACAAACAGTCAGATGTCTTCTATTATAGGCTGAAGGCTGGGAACATTGTGCTCAATCTTGCCAGCAAGCCAGCCAAATGGCTTACTGTATAGGAGAAATTCAATTCAAGTGTGTATTTCAGAGAGATCTTAACACCTCTGCAGCCCAGTTATTAAATGATACCTTCCTAGAGCGATCTACAGATCAGCTGGAGCATGTTTTAGGGGTGATGCAACCACCAGAAGGTCACCAAATATGAGAGATCTGTAGTTCTGGAGGAGGCCCCACCCACACAAAGAAAAGGATTTTGTTCTCACTACCAACTGCTCCTTTTGAAACAAGACCCAAGAGCTGGCAGAGCACAACCAGCATCTGCCCAGCAGGGAATTTGGGCACACGTCCACCTCTAAGTAGCACAGTCATCATCTGAACTCAGCTGCTAGAAGCCTCTCCAGTACCCCAAGAAAGCAGGCCTGGTAATGGAAGATGTTGTGCCAAACTTATGGCTGAAGCAACTCCCCTGAAGCTGGACTAGTGTTTCCACTCTCACAAAATACACTGTAACCAAGCAGCCTCACCTTTGTTATCCAGGCCTGTCAGACTGGGCAGCTTGCGGACTCCTGCAATAACCCCCAGACAGAATTAGTGAAGAGTTACCAATGGAAGAAAACTCCACCATCATCCCAGCAACCTCTCCCCTGGGCCTAAACACCTCTGCAAGCACCACAGGCTCCATCCCATTCCTATTGAAGCCCATGGAATGTCTTAATTGGCACTCAGTGGGTTCAAGCCACAGACACACTGAGCATTTTCTCCTTTCCTCATGGAGGCCGCCACCTAGGCACACTGTCCTGAGCAGCCCAGTTAGCGTTGTTACACTGATTGGAATGTAGAGGGTGCTGAACCTTGTAGCTTTCTCTCTATCAAGGCTACTTTCAGTCAGAAAAAAGTGCAGCTGTTCCTCTCTTTAACTGAGTCTAGGTTAGCCTGTGCCTGCTTTGTGAGCTGGGAAAATATTGAACAGATGGACTTGGATTGCCATTTTATTTGCTATTGGGTACTACAACAGTAATGGTGCCTTACGTTTCAATAGTTCTTTTCTTGAAGAATTCCAAAATAGCTTATCCAGTATGTTCAGAATTCATGTACACCCTTCCAGCCTCAATGATCTTCTGGCTTCAAAGGGTGTAAATAAGGGTAAAATGTGACTACAGAAATGACACTACTAAAATGCAGCCACCTCTGGGGCCAAAATACAGGTGCCTTTCTGCACCAGTAGCACTACACAACTGTCCTGGCAAGAGGCATACACAGGAATCACATAGGAATGCTTGAGATTAATTGTAGCGGGAGTGTCTGATCTAGCTAAATTTCTATAGGCCTTTCCACTTCAATCCTCCTTTTTCGGGCTGTGCATAATTTTCTGAAACTTTCAACTACTGGGCTGAAATTTCCCACTTGTTCTTCAAAGCTGAAACTTTGTTTTGTTTTAACTACAAGTAAAAATAGTTTGGCAGGATTTAACACCTATTGAAGGTAAATTAACAAGTTAATTACCCTTGTTAATTTACATTCAATAGGTGTTAAATCCTGCCTGACATATCCATTTCAAGAGGTATTTTTTTCTCTTACTGATAATGGCCCATCTAAATTTAACAGCCTCTTAGAATTGGTATGCTAATGTACAACTTTTTTTTCTTTCTTTCTGTGTGTATAAATGCATCTTACCTCTGTTCCATTCTGTGCATCCGATGAAGTGAGCTATAGCCCACGAAAGCTTATGCTGAAATAAACTGGTTAGTCTCTAAGGTGCTACAAAGTCATCTTCGTTTTATTTACGGATACAGACTAACATGGCTGCTAATCTTACACCTACCTGAAAGGGGGCTCTAAAGAGAATGGATCTAGACCGTTCTCAGTGATACCAGATGACAGAACAAGGAGCAATGGTCTCAAGTTGCAGTTGGGAAGGTTTAGATTGGATATTAGGAAAAACTTTTTCACTAGGAGGGTGGTGAAGCATTGGAATGGGTTACCTACGGAAGTGGTACAATCACCTTCCTTAGAGGTTTTTACGGTCAGGCTTGACAAAGCCCTGGATGGGATGATTTAGTTGGGGGTTGGTCCTGCTTTAAGCAGGGGGTTGGATTAGATGACCTCCTGAGGTCCCTTCCAACCCTAATATTCTATGAGGGATTTGAAAAGGGAACCAAACACTTATATCTTTTTTTAAATTATTTTTTTTAGTTATAAAGCAGCTGGCGGTTGGAAACTTAAATGTGGAAAGGAAGTAGTGGTTACTAAGGGGACCTGTCATTGGCTGCTCCTGTGACCATTAATTTAGATTCGACTGAGTTATGAACTTTGGAAAATCACACTTTGAGCAGTGTCACCTTTCCCTTTCATCACTGATATGCACAGACAACAAGCAAACAGGTTTAACACTGTGGTAACTAAATGAGACCCTCTTCTTCCTGGTCTCTAGTACAGCTGATATGCCATATTTTAGCTGGCCCAAATGTTTTAAAACAATGATGTACCTTTCCCAAGGGAGAATTTCTTGAACAGCTGTGGGGTGGTATTTCTAGGATGTACTTCAACAGTCACATGAGTTCCTGCAACGAACAAAGAATCAAAAGTGGCCAAGGAATGAAAAAGCAACTAGCTAGCAAAAACATATAAGACTGAAAATATCAAAGATTACTCTTCTAAGTGCAAACCACATTCATTAATATTGTACCAATACTAAACTAACTCATAGGGCCTTCACTTCTTTCTTTCTTTCTACCTTAACATCCCCCTCGTCCAACTTTCCCTGCCCTGCCTGTTTCTTCTCTGTTTGAAAACCAGAATGTCCTTAGTGGGATGGGGCCTCCGGGCAAACGATCTGTTCACAGGCCTGCCATGAAGATACATTTGTTCTGTTATTTTTAAACAAAGTATATAGGGTTGCAGCACTATGGACAGAAGAAGAGGCAAAACAGTGAAATAAGCAAATAAAAAATGATCCTATGCACTTCAGATTCCTGGTGTAACAAATATTAAAACATCCCCCAGCCTCTCTCCCCTTAACAATGAATTGGAAACGGAGTCAGAATTCTAGGAGTGCATAGCTTGGTTTGAAGATGTTGTTGTGTGTTTGACTTTTGATTAACATTTTGATTAAAAAACTAGAATTATATAAAATTAACATTTGCAGTGTTGTTGTAGCCATGTTTGTCCCAGAATATTAGACAAAGTGGGTGAGGTAATATCTTTTATTAGACCACCTTCTGGAGGCAAAAGAGAAACTTTTGAGCTACACAGAGCTCTTCTTCAGCATTAAATGGATTAAAAACTGGCTAACTAAGGACTCAACATGTAGTTGCAAAAGGGGAATCGTCATCGAGTGGGTGTATTTCTAATAGGGTCCCACAGGGATCAGTTTGTGGCCCTACTCTGTTTAACATTTTTGTCAATGACCTGGAAGAAAACTTTAAAATCATCACTGATAAAATATGCAGGTGACACAAAAATTGGGGGAGTGGTAAATAATGAAGAGGGAAGATCATTGACTTAGAGCAGGGGGCTCCAAGCTTTCTGAGACGAGGACCATATTAGATTTTTGAATAGGCTTCATGGGCCGAAGTGACTGTGAAAAATATTAAATATATGCAACTCATAAAAAACAATATTACTCTACTGTGTCAGTGTTGCATTAAATTCTAAATCCGATATAAAAGCTGTATAATCAATGCAGGTACTGTGAAATCACAAAATATTTGTCAATATGTTAAGTCATTTCACATTTTAAAATTTTATTTCCATATTCTTTACTCCATTTATTGGAGATGTAATTAAGCATCTAGCTTGTATTTTTACTCTAAGGCAGGGGGTCCGTACCTGCTCGGCTGCAGCAGTGACTCTCTGCTAAATTAGCTCCCCTTTTTGGGGGACACTGGCTCCGGGGGGCACTCACCCCTCCGCACAGTTGAGCTGAGCTGCTCCCACATGCAAGCTGCTGCCAGTGGCCCCTCCCCCTGCCTGCTAGAGTGCCTGCTCAGCTGCAGCAGCCTTTGCCTGCTCGCTTCTCCCGTTGTGTGTGTGTGTGGGGGGGGGACAACGGGGGACGGTGTGTGTGTGTGTGGACAAATCGAAGCTGTGAGCCGGATCCAGCCCTTGGGCCGTAGTTTGGAGACCCCAGTGTAGACAGCTGTACTTTTGCTGGTATAGCTTATTTTGCTCAGAAGGTGGCATATGCTGGAATGAGTTCTATCAGCAAAGCTGCACTTGGTTGGTCTGAGCAGTGTCCTCACTGGGGAGTGCTGTGCTGGCAGAGCTATACTAGAAATGCTTATTTGCAAAAATAACCCACTTTGGAAAACAAAACAAAGTTGAGATGAAAAATTCCACAGAAAGTTTTAAAAAGCAAAATATCAGTTTTGAAAACCAACAGAATGACACGGACGTTTTTGTGATTTATTATTATTATGTATTATTTATTAACATCATCGTCCCTAATCGAGACCTACTTTTTTAAGGACCAAGAAGGCTTTAAATATCAATTTTAGTATAGACCAGATATACAGGATGAATCAATTCTAAAACAGCCCCCTTATAAAATGTAAGGCAATAATTTGACCCAACCGGCAAACTCTTGTTTTCCTTGTTCTCTTAAGGCAGCTGTCCTCAAAGATTTTTGGCCGTGGCCCCTTTCTGCAGCATTGTGTCCACTCGCGGCCCCTCGGGGTATGTCCGCCGAAATGCTGCCGAAGAGAAATGCTGCCTTTCTGCAGCGGCATTTCGGTGGTTCAAAAATAGACCGCCGAGTTCGGCAGTCTCCCGGGTGGGATCGGCGGCGGCGGCAGGGTCTTGTGCACCCCACTTTGAAGACCACTTAAGGTCTGCTCTACACTAGGAGGGTTTTGCTGGTGAAGTTTTTCCAGTATAGTTCTACCAACAAAAGCCTCTACTGTGGATGCAGTTAGTGGAGTATGAAGGGGTTTATACCAGTATAGCTTATGCTGGTTTGGGGAATTAGCCATATTGGTATAAGTGCAGTTGTGTCCATATAAAGCCATCTACACTATGTCAATATAAAGCCATCTACACCAGTTTAGTTATGTCAGGTTAAAAAAAAGCTTAACCACCAGCAATACTGGTAAAACCTTTAATTGTAGACCAATTAAATATTCTTGAAAGAATTGTCCAGCGAGTCTTCAAATTCTTCATCCTTTGCCGTCAGATTATAAAATATTCTCAGATTTGTCTCTTGCTGTGGTGATGTTCTGGGCAAGTTTTCTCTCATATGAGCATAAATAAGAGATGAATGCTGCATTGCTACAGAAAATCAGTGTTCACTGGGTTACCACCTACCTTCGTTGGTGTAGGAAGTAATGACTGGTGCCTGCTCGACAGGCTGCGTCTGAACTGGCTGGCCTGTTTATATGAAGAAAACATTCCTGTGACTAGAATAAAATGGAATTTTCTCATCCTACAGCAACAGGGCACTAACCGCAGAACCAGGTTAAATCTATAAATGTGGCGCACCAATGAGCTAAATGGCACTGATATTCCATTCTATAGCTTTTATAGCTTGTAAGGCAAATTGATACAGCAGGGCTCAATATATGCTGTGTGAACCAATTCCTGGGCTTCAGATGCAAGTGGAGGGAACAAGGGAGTGCTAGTTGGGAATACTCCAGGCAATTCAGGCATTGGTGGCGAGACCGTGGCTGAGGAAGTAGGGAGAACTCTCTGGAGAGGCTAGACCAGCATCAACTGAATTCCATTTTATTGAAATGCCTCATACTTGCATAAATAGTCTAGTTCAGTGTTTCTCAACCTTTTCAGATTGACCACCTCCTATCTGAAGTCAATCATTTGCACTACCTCTTACATTTACTATAGGAGTAAAACGTGTATCCATAATTAGTATGTGTGTGTTTCAGAAGGTTGACAGAGCATACATGACCTTGAAATGGAAGAGGTGCGCAGAGAGTGGGGAGGGAGATTTTCTTTGCTTCAGATTATAATAAAGTTTTGAATGTCTTGTGACCCTGATGGCCAAACCCCATCTCCTGAAAAACAGTAGTCTAGTCAGTGGGAAGGACTGGAATTGGGCGTCAGGAGACCTGCGTTCTTTTCCCAGCTGCATAACCTTGAGTAACCTCCTCTCCTTTTGTTTGTGTAGATTGTAAATTCTGTGGGGCAGGGGCTGTCTCTCATCTTGTGTGTGTACAGCACTGGGCAGAATAGACCCTGATCTCAGTTGCAGCCCCTAGGTAATGTGGTACTAAATAACATTAATCTATCCCACAGGACTGCAATGACATTAAGCTAGCACAGTCAGCAAATGCCATTTAACACTGAGCAATATCTCACATATGGCTTTGGACATTAGAACCTGATTCAGTGAGGATGAACATTGGCCATGAAGCTGGGGTTATCCCTTACTGCTTTATAGAAAGGGTCATGGGATCTGTGTCCTGACAGCAGAAGGAACCTCACTTTAACAGCTCATCTGAAAGGCCAGATACTTTTTGTAATTGACAGTTGACATGGATCAGGCCTGTGAATTATGAGATTTTGATGCACTATATGTGGCAGCAGTAGGTTTTTTTAAAAAATGTGGTTCAATCTCAGTTAATATCATACCGTTTGTAAATACTGCAGCAGCACCAGCTGCTCCATGGTGTCAGAGTCCTCATAAACACAGGAATGCGGCTGATTAAAGTGAATTTATTAACCCCTTTGGTGCTGGTGCATTAAGAGCTGGCTATCATTTTGGCATTGGAAAGTCTCAATTATCCTCAAGAGGACTCATCTGAAGGCAGGGCTACAGAAAAATGTATTGATACTCACATTTGCACTAAACTAGAGGTACTTCAGTTAACTGTGTGGGTCGGGTAATTAATTCTGTCCCTTCTAGTCCTGGTGAATTTCACGATTTCCACTATGTAGCTGTCGTTGAAAACCCTCTCAGGGATGAAGAAAGAGCATGTTAAAGCTCTAAAGATATTAATATTTATCTGCTTTTCTTATTTGTCAGCTGTCTGTCTGGTAAAGTCAAAGACAATTACTGACAGTACCTTGCCACAAGATATTGCTTTCTGTCTATGGGCTGAATCTGCTCCCAATGATTGCAGTGGGAGTTGGAGCAGAACTCACATTTAGCAATGCATCAGTAACATTTAGAGTTTTAACACAGGGGTTATTAAAAATTCTGTGGAAGCTAAACTCTTTCTTTCACTTGCCTTTTTTCACTAGAGACCAAATTACATTTTCAGACAAGCAAAAATGAGGTTGGTGGCCCGAGCTCATTCCCTAGGGATTGTTTATGTTCCATAACAAATCCAGGGCACAGTTTTGTACAGCTGGTAGTATTTTTGAGTGGGACTAGTGGGAGGGGTCATAGGTCCAATACGAAATGGATTGGCTGAGCTACATGGAACTTCAGGACTAGGGGACAGATTGTTCCTCATGCCAAAAACAACTTTGCATGGGACTGGAAAGTTTGGGAGGATCCTCCCATGCAATTTGCACCCAAGTTTTCCATTAGGGGTTGAGGTGAGGAGGGATTCACCTTCTCAACAGGACAGGGTTTTCTGCCTCCATTCACCAAGAACTGCAAGGATCCTGGGTAAGCTAAGAGTTCTGTGCGACTGTTTATACTGTCTCAGGCTGTGTTAGCTTTCAGGAGGATTCTTTCTTGGTTATGATGATAGAATCAGAGAAATGTAGGTCTGGAGGGGACCTCCAGAGCTCGCCTAGTCCACCCCCCCTCCATGCTGAGGCAGGGTTACGTATATGATAACTATGCTGTATGTATAGTAGACTCTCGATTATCTGGGATGATAGGGAAAAAAATTAATCCTGGTTAATAAAATCCCAGATAATCACCATCCATAGGAAATATGGGGGTGGTGGGTTGGTTCACCAGCCATCCTGTGCCACTGGCTGCCCTGTGCCCTGGTGGTGTGTGTGCATGCGTGTGTGTGTGCGTGCGCGCGTGCTTGGGGCGGCAACAAAGCCAGAGCCGGCCCTGCGAGTTATGCATATTTTTTTTGCCATCCTGGTTAATCCACAACCCGGTTAACCCCATCCTGGATAATCGAGAGTCTACTGCAGGGGTGGGGAACCTTTTTTCTGCGAAGGGCCATTTGGACCTTTATAATGTCATTTGTGGGCCGGTCCTCCCCCCCCACCGCCAGGAAGCCCAGGCTGGCAATGGGAGTTGAGACCCCAGCTGGCAAGGGGCCAGTGGGGGAAACCCCAAAGCAGTGGCAGGCGGAGTGCTTAGCCCTACACTGCTTTGGGGTTTCCCCCGCGGGCCCCTTGCCAGCCGGAGTCCTGCCGCCTGCCCCAGTCAGCTCCCGCTATCAGCCTGGGTGTAGGGGGTGACCTTCCTTTACCCCCACCCAGACTCCCCCCATCTAACCACCTTTCCTCCCCCACCCCTGCCTGGCCCGGCCCATCCCACCGAACCTAACCTCCTCCCAACCCAGCTTCCTGCCCCCCATGCCTGACCCAGCCCAGCCTCCCCCCCACCAAACCTCCTTCCCTCCCGCACCCACCCCATCCAACCTAGTCTCTTGCCCCCCATCCCCACCCGCCCAGCCTGGCCTCCCCCCCCACCGCCCCCTTGCCTGCCCCCCAGCCCAGCCTCCCCCCCACACCCCCTTGACCGTCAGCTCCCCGCGGCTCCTCCTTACCCTGCCCGGCTAATGGTGGCCACGCGGCGCCGGCGGCTCCCCCAGGCGCTGCCCGGCTCCTTCGCCGAGCACGGAGCTGCCTCCGCATGGCAGCCCGCACGCGTCCCTGGCCGGCGGCTCCCCCAGGCGCTTCCGGCCTCTTCGCCGAGCGCGGAGCCACCCCGCGCCACCAGGCGGGGGCAGCTCTGCGTTCGGCAAAGGGGCCGGGAAGCGCCTGGGGGAGCCGCCGGCCAGGGACGCGCGCAGGCCGGATGGAAGGCTTTGTCGGGCCGTATAAGGCCCACGGGCTGGAGGTTCCCCACCCCTGGTCTACTGTATGCAACAGTGTGCCCAGCACCTAGCCATCTCACCATACTCCCAGCACACACACATCTTGACCTCCACTGGCTCCTGCTGATAGCTAGAGATAGGAAAGTGGCATCCCTCCCATTACACATGAGCACAGGGAGACCCAAATCTGAATGGAGCCTCCCTGTGCACATAACCCAGACGCAATAGGGCCTGGAACGGGCTGTGACCAGCACACTGTTAGTGTGCAGAGCCATAGCTGTGTAATGGCAGCCGGCAAAGCATCTCCACACACTCTGCCTGGCTCCAGCCAGCTCTAAGATGCCCTCACTATCACTTTCCCTGTGTTCCCACACACAAAATGAGAGGGCAGAGAAGACAACATACCAGGAAGGCCATTCCCTCTGAGTTGCTGCGATCTGTCATTTCCATTTCCATCGCTTTGAAAACCTACATAATGACAAACATGGGCATGAGAGTCAGACAATATCATTCACGGGGGCTGGACAGCATGTTCGATACCAGCTAGTGGAAGATCACATCAGACCCACTCCTGTTCCCACTGAAGACAGAAATAAAATTTCTGTTGATTTAGCTGAGACAGGACCAACTCCATGACGAGGAGACATCACTCAGCTAGGCATTATTTACCTAGGAGGACTCATAGAAGAACTGTTGACTCATGAGAATGAAAAATGTTTATTTGAAAAATGCCAGTCCAAAATTTTCCTTTGCTATTTCTGTTTTTATCCTCCAGACTCAGACTCCTTTTCTACTTACTCCTGCAATCAAAGAGTAATTTATGACATCACAGTCAATGGGAATGGTGGATATATCAATTTTTCTTAGCCATGGCCCTGTTTTAGATTCTCAAACTCTTCTTGATTACGCTGGTGTTTATTTAAATGTTAGACAAATCCCCTCCCAAAGTAACATGTTGCAGAGCTGTCCAAGGAGAATCTCTCACTTGAAAAGTTTGAAAATCATGATGGTTTATGGTGATTCATCTTGAAAGTAAGTTCTAAAGCACTTTAGAGATCAGCAGCAGAGGAACACTACTACTGATGCGAACTAGCTCTTCATCCATAAACCCCAAAATACTTTACAAAGGAGGTCAGTATTCTCCCCATTTTAGAGACTGGTGAAACTGAGTCACGGGATGATGATGCAACTTGCCCAAGGTCGCCTAGCAGGCCAGTGGTGGAGCCAAGAATAGAATCTAGGTCTCCCAAGTTCCAGCCCAGAGCTGTCTCTATTAGGCAAAACTGCCTTCTTAAAGGCTGTGACATTATTTATGAAGGGCATATATGCCACTAGAATTGGTCAACATTTTTGAATAGATATTTTCAACAAAAAAAGAGAAATTTTCATTTGGAATGTTGGTAAAATGTTTTGGCTTCGGTAAAAATGTAGTTTTCAAAAACAAAAGTTTTTCCAAAATAAATTTTCAAAGCCCTGAAACTTTTCAGCTTTCTATGGCAAGTTTTCATTGAATTTGTTTCCATTTTTACGGTTATTTGGAGAAATAAACCACACTCAATTTTTAAATAGCCCACAAAACACAAATTGGCATTTTCTACCAGGTCTATCCACTACCCAAATACTCCCTCTAGTAGCACCATTAATCTAAATATAAGAGAGTCCATAGAAATGTTATCCAGCTATTCCCCTCTCATGAGAGTGAGTTAGTGCCAGGAGTAATTACCTCCTGGACTTCCTAGCCTGAACAGTTGCTACCCATCCCTTCCCCCTCTGCCCTGCCACCTATACATTGACCCCAGTTCCTCCACATAAAACTGATTTCCATGCTCAGTCTCCTCTCCTGTTTGTGTCCCCACAGCTCCTGAGCCTTTCTAATTCCCTTTGCCTGCCTACAATGGTTCAAGCCAAAATGGCGGGGAGAGCTGATTTTGCTGTAATTTTTGCAGAGCAAATCCTTCTGGGGCTTGAGGTGGGCAAACAATTCAGGGGTAATTGTAGTTGCCAGAAAATGTTTTAGTCAAAAATGGCCCTTTTTAATAAAATGAATTGGTTTCATTTTTCAATATCGTGAGGTGAAAAAGGGGGAAGAAAGCAAACTGAGAAAACAGTTTTAGAACCAAACATTTTTGGAAAATTGAGACTTCTCAGTAAAAAAGCTGTCTCTTTTTTGTTTGTTTGTTTGCTTTGAAACGTGGTCCTTTTTAAAATCATTCAAATTAAAATGTTTTCAACATTTCCAAGCTCAACTCACCCCCACAGCTCTGTAGGAGAAGACTGAAAAACAGTTGGAGACACTGGTGCTGGTGTAGGCATGAAGTAGACTGAAATCAACTGTAGCTAAAGATTAGATTAGCCAGATCATCCACTTTTCCTGTCTTTTCTTCAGTATCTATATAGCCCCAATCACCAGAGTCTGAAATACAGTTAAGAGGTTGGGATTAAACCAGATTTCAGCAATGGAGTGTTTGCATTTTGCAGTGAGGGGAGGTTCTCTCTGTTGTCTGCAAATAGCCCATGATGTCCAGCGTTTCAAAAAGAGTGTGGAAGATCCCCTGAAAGGATAGGAGATAGGCCAAGGGGATTGTCGCAAACTGTAGCTATAAATGGCTCATGGTGATATTCTTTGCAGACAAAGTATGCACATGCTCACGCAAACACACACTAAAATAAGACCATATTTCCCTATGCATCGTTTTGTGATAGCCACCAATTTGGGATTAAATAACTGAAGCACAGTCCATTCAACCTGCTCACTGCTTTGCCTTGCAAATCTAATGCATTTTCAGAAACCGGCAGTGTCTGACCCCATATCAAATGTTCCATTGGAACAGGGCTTGTGTAAACACAGTCCTCGGAATAATAGCCAAATGCTGCTCGGTGGGTGTGCCACACAGGTGCCGCACCCTGAAACACCTGCAGTGTGTGGTATGCAACATGCAGAGGCTCTTGTTTGTTAGGTAGGATCAATAAAACTAAGTTAAAACGGGAAGATTTTATGGGAGAGTTTGCAGGTTTTGGTTTTCATTGCATGCCTTTAAGTTAGGGGGGCACAAAAGAAAACCAAAAAACGTGTTGTTCTTTCCCCGAGAGCTGATTATTCACCTCTCATTCGACAACTCACTTGCAGCTTGGCTCTGCATGCATTGCAGCTGCACCCCTCCACTTGAACAACTGTGAGATATTGCTTTACCTTGGCTGTGGTGTGAGGCACTGATTTCCGTCTGTCTGTCTGTCTGCACCCTTTGCACTGTCTTCCTCTTCTGAGGGCGAACTATGAGAAGCATCTCAATTGTTACTGCACTGGCGTCTTTTTTAAACTCCATGGTACCCATCAGAGCATTGCCACTGCTCCCTTCCTCACCCAGACCTGCTGTTGCTGCTGCAGAACTGGCAGTGTTTATTTTCCAATCTTGGAAAGGCAAATGCTCCCCCTCACCCAAAACGAACTCTGCACACACACAAATAACGTGTGCCTGACCCTGCTCAAATGCACCATTACTGCCCTGCCAAAATCTACCCTAATGAATAGCTTACAAGTCACCTTTGAAAGGAAATCCCAGCAGGGACCCACTTCCTAAATCTGAAGAAGGAGCCACATTTCAGAAGGAGAGTTCTAGTTTCAAGACAAGCACTCCTCTCCCCCTTCCCCGCTTTCTGCCCTTTCAGATTTAAGCCCTTGTCTACCCTCAAACCCCCCTACCAGCACTGTTACGCTAGAGGGAATTCATTCTGCAACACTTGCAAGTTCTTTAAAAGGATGCCTCTCTGATTCTCCTCTGCCACACCCAAAGTAGAAACTTTAAAACATGGCTAAAAAAAAATAATCAGTGGCTTAGAAATAAAAAATTACAAAAGGAGTGATGAGGAAGGTGTGCAGTTGTGAACAAAAAGCTGGGACTTTGTGTCCTGGGGTGAAGGTTGGTGTAAAGTAGGCCATTTTTCAGGGGGAATAGCACTTCCAAAACCAATTAATAAATAACCCTAATAAATAAATAGAGGTCTGCTCAGAAAAAAACAGACACTCCTTTAGAGGCAACAAATGGATCTCCCTACCAATCCGCATGAAGGACGTGGTCTCAGAAGTCTGTAGGTGCCAGAAAACACTAGCAGCAAAAATCCTGCCTCATCTGAAAGTCTCATAGCCCCCAAACAGGGCAGAAGAGGGAGTACAGTGGTCTGGTTTAGCAATTAACAGCAACCCAGTTTAGCTGGCCCCTACCATTTGTACAAGATGTTGGATTAGAAATCCTTTCTAATTTTATCTTGGGCTTCCATCCTGTCACTGAGCTGCCAGCTGAGGGATGTTTGGTTGGTGGCCTCAGGGGAATGTTAACACCTGTGGTTTGACGGACTCTGTCCGGCACAGTTACACAATTTTGCATGCTTGCAGTACGCCTTCATTATGCCAATGCCAGCCCATGCTACTGACCCAGGGGATAAAGCTCTGTCTAATGACATTTACTTTTTGGTGTCACTAGCTCTAATCGCTTTTGGACTTTTTGGAAAGTGGAGGTTTTCCCCCCTCCAACGATTCTGGGGGTAAATTTGCTGCTCCTTAATCTATAGACAGAGAGCTAGTGCTGCTGACTGGTGTTGGCAGAGTGCACACAGGTATACCTCCCACCCTGTGATCTACAGCCCCTACTGTGAGCTTCTGTCAAGACAATAGGCAGCCAGCCTTCCCTGCAAACCCAGCAGGATGCATCTGTTTAGCAGATCCAGAAATAGCACATATGGTTCTGTTCATGCTGCCTCTGCCCAGCTTTGCCACTGCTCCCTTAGTAATCCACATATACAATGCTCTCCATGTTCCTGGAATGTTCTGATGCCCACACTCCCCTGCTCAATACTTCAGTTCCAATTTGGCGCCTCCCTGCTAGCAGAGAAGCAGTCACGGGTCAGGGTAAGGGGTCTCACGGGAAGGAACATATGGTTTTAGGGCTATTGCTTTGTTAACCACTTTAACTCAGTATAGTAGGTGGGTCATTGCCTGTCTTGATGTCTGGACCACACAAGTATGCTACTGTTTCCACTGAGGGGGAATCAGCTCTTTAGCTCAAGCAGCAGCAGCATCTGTTTTTAGATTCAGAGGTCCTAAATGCAGTCCCTGCTGATGACCCATCCAGCAAGGCATGATGACTGGAAGGCAGGAAAAGAAGGGCATGGGAGATTCAGAAAAGCACTCAAAGTTCTGGGGGCTCAGGCAAACAGAGCCTCCAGTCCTACGGCGGCTCACCCATCTGTGTGTCAGGTCCCCTGAGTTAATGAAACTCTCCTGTGCCCATCCATCATTCTAGTAGCTCCACTGCCCTCCCCTCAACTGGTGTCACCACCTTGGAGCCCTGTTCTACTCTCTCCTCTGCCACCACATCTAGGCTATCAATCCTGGTGCTTTTTTCCTGCACAACATCCCTACAAGCACCCTTTCTTCTCCATTTTGCTGTCTAAATCCTTCACCCAAGCCTTGGTCCTTTCTTCTCTAGACTATAGCAGACTTCTCCTCTCTGGCCATCTTGAACATCACCATGTCCCCCTACTGCCCAGCCAAAATAATCCTGGTATCATCATCATCTTCCTCACCAGCTACTCTGTACACCTCACCCCCCTTCTTGTGTCCTCTGGCTCTCCACATCAGATTGAAGCTCCTCATTCTTGCCTTCTATACTGCAAAAAGCTTGGCTCTGGCCTATACTCCTCCCCAACAGCTCCCTTTACTCCATCAACTTTTCAAGCCTCCTCACTCTCTCTCATTCTTTTCTTCCACACTGCACCTTAAGCTTGAACTTCCCAGTTCCAGTGACACAAACCTCTCCTCCTTCAAATCCCTCCTCCAGATACCCTTCTTCTGGCAATCCCATTAGACAGATCCCAACAACTGAATGGGCAATGATTCATTAATAATTAGAGGGATAACCCCATGTGGTACCAGATTAAGATTTTGGCTACATGAGAAAGTTGCACTGATTTAAACTAAGGTCAGGATTTAAACCGATCTAGTTAACCTGGTGCAAACCCCTGTGAGAGACCCATTTTGATTTAGGAGTTGCTTTTTTCAGTATAATTTAAGTTGATTGGGGACAGCTAACCTGCAATAAAAAATTAAGTTAAACCCCATTCATCCTTCCTAAAAGATCAACTGGTGTCCTGGTGCTTTTTGTTTTTCAGTTGCTGCTGACCCTTGTTTTCTTAGGGCTAGATTGTGAGATTCAGTCGGCACTGGAGTTGCACTGTCCCAAGGGGAGTTCTATACCCCTCTAAGTCCATACAAGGCCCTCCTCACTGTAGTATGTAAGCGCCTTCCGTCTAGAAAAACAATAGTGTTCTCTCTCTCCATTCCTTCCTTGCCAGCAGAATGGGGTTCAGGATTTTCTCTTTTTAATGAATGAGTTTGTGGGAATTAGAACTCTATTGTGGGGAAGCCTGAGAGAAGAGCTGGGTATTTGGCTCTGAGTGTGGTGAGATTAGTGGTAGTTTTTACTCCTTCTAGCAGTGAGTTTGATATGCCGGGGCTGGCTGCTTTTGTTTCCCACTGTCACTAACTTCCTCCTGTCAGCCGACAGGATTATCACCAAAGTTCCTCTCTGACATCTTGAATAGGGATACTCAAAATGTTCCCATCCAAATGTATTTTCAACAGAAATTCTGGGCTTTCAACTAAATGAATATATTCATGGGAAGTGTCTGCATTCCTTGAAATTGGTTAAATTCAATTTTTTCAGTATTCTGACAAAAAAATGTTGATTATCAGGTTTTCTAGTGAAAAGTTCCCCCCTCATTTTCGGACCATGTGGTGGGTTCAATTAAGGCCCAGCTGGCCCTGATAAAAGGGTTCAGTTTAGACCAGAGGAGACAATCTCCTCTGTCTACAGAGGCTGTCCGGCTGGGAGCTTGACAGGTAAGGCAAGAGGAGCTGGGGAAGCTCTGGCTGGAAACCCCCAGGCTGCAGGGCCTAGGGGAAGGCCCAACAAAGGGTACTGGAGTTGCAGGGGGCAACCCAGGGCTACTGAGGTAGAAGCAGCAGGCCAAGCCCTCCTCACCGGTGATGAGTGGCAATGATAGTGCAGTCTGCCCCAGTGAACGGGGGCAAGTGGTGACTGGCAGTTGCCTAGACTGAGGCAAGGTGGGAATAGAGGGAGGGGGTTCCCCAGGGAGGGGAGACCCTAAGACCTCAGGGGGTACTGCAGGGGTGTAGCACCCAAGGGAAGAGGGCACTGGGGTCCAGGGAGGGACTCTGGGCCAGCGCAAGCGGGACATTGGCCTGCAGAAGGCGCTCTGGAGGCTGGCCTGAGCTAATTCCTGGACGGACCAGCCGGAGGCGCCACAGGGTGAGTCACCGCCCTGCTAGAGGGGCCCACTGTGAGACACCTTGGAGGGGTTTGACTTTCAGAAAGTGCTGCTGTGTACCTGCTGTGACAGATCGCCTTCTCATCCCCCCCCTTCCCCCCCCCGCAGGAACAGGCAGGAAACCCTTCTTTGCTCCAAACAGTGCTCTTTAATTTACACTGCAGGCCCCACCACCAATATATACAACTTTATACAGTGCAGTCCTTTTAGTTACAGCTCTACAGCTTCAGCTCTGAGTAGCTCATTAACACACAGCTCTGAGTAGCTCATTAACACACAGCTCTGAGTATACAACTCTAAACAGCTACAGGGGGAGGCTGAGTCCACTACCCCCGGTTGGGACCTCCTCCCCAACTGCACCCGCAGAGTGAGTATAAAACAGCTCTAGCATACACTTATACAGCTCTACAGACTCTATATAGTCCAGCTAACAGTTTTCAGCTCTACGGACTCTATGTAGTCCAGCTAACAGTTTACAGCTCTACGGACTCTATGTAGTCCAGCTAACAGTTTACAGCTCTACGGACTCTATGTAGTCCAGCTAACATACAAACAGAGCTCTGAATAGCTCATGCCACCACCCCTGGGCTTCCTTCCTGGCAGCCTTATATCCCCCAGAGGAGGCTGCCAGGTGCAACTCATGCAGGCTGATTGCCCTGCAAGCCAGGTGGCTAATTAGCCTTCCTGCAAGGGAGGTTTGCAGAGGGCCTTTCTCCCTCTTAAAGGGGCGGCAGGCTGGGTCAAGCCCACCCTGCCACACTGCCTTCTGAAAAGTCAGACCCCAATATCATAGCAGCGGCAATCACAACTCACATTTGGAAATCTGCAGCTCATTCAAATTGTGGTAGCTGTCTGATTTGGGGCATTTAAAGTTTCCAAGTGTGTTCCTACTGCACTGAACATTCTGATGATACTGCAGTGTGCTGTAATGGAGTCCTTTAGCCTGCCTGTCCTTTCTTTCTCCCTCTAACTGAACTGCAACACAGCTTATGAAAGGGGAATAAATACACTACCACTCCATGCATTGCTCAAATGCTCCATTCATTTTGAAGCTTCTGCTGTGTCAGCAGCTGTGCTTTATGATTTAAAATGCAGCAGAACTTTCCACTGAACTATAAACTCCTGTATTCAGTTTCCTGGTATCCACACAACCAGGGATCTAATTGATGGCTGGGATATTATTGTGAAAATTGATCGGGCTATATTTAGATTGTAGAAAGACAAAGAGGATTGTTCGTTTACACTGAGCTAAATGAGATGGCCGAAACACCACAGATAAACACAGTGATGGGCACAGACTTTACCCAAATCGAACAGAACATGACATTATACAAAGTGCTGGTAATGCCCTCAGCTGTCACTTCTAGGGACATACAGTCAAGACTGAGAAGGCCCAAAGAAGGGCAATGAAAATCGCTAAAGATGGGCTCAAATCCTCAAAGTTATGAAGGCACCTAACTCACTGACTCCACTGTGGTGTTGTCTGATCTGCTAGGACAAATCTTGTGTCTTGACAAAGGGAGAATTCAAAGTACAGCATCAGTAGAGGAACCTTCCTGACACAAAGAGCTGGGATATGGGACATGTGATTTTCTTTTAAAACATCCATTCTACCCCCTCCCTGCCATTTTTGTTGCTTTATTGATAGATGTTATTTTCCCTCTTTGCACAAGAGCAGCTGGTTACTTAGCCTGCAGGATGAAAAGCACAGGGACAGCAGTTCCCACATGAGAGATCTCTTTTCTCCAGAACTCATACTCAGGTGGCTGCAACTTGAGACCTCTTTCTATAAAAGCGAGGGGGGGGGTCTGTTGGCAGGACATTTGCCATGAACGGTTGTCAGCATTTGGATTTTCTTCCCCCTTGTCTGCCAAAGAGCGGATTTGTTGACCTTCAGGACACTCTGCAGAGCTTTCCTTGTCTCATTGGCCTATGTTACTAGTCCCTTATAATCACTGTGGAAGGGAACTTATCCCTACAGTGCAGCTTGGACACTAAGGGAAGGTTACTTCCCAAAAACCATCATTCTTTGAGAACACCGCCTCTGGACATTCACACTTGCTGGAGGTGCTCTCCCAGGCCAGACCATAAGGAAGATCAGTGACTGCTGGGATTGCCCGAGTGTGCCACATGGCACTGAATGCTCAGGTTATGAAAGGATTTTGTAGAGTCAGGTTGAGTTTAGTAGAACTGAGCCAAGATTCCTGCGAGAATAGAAATCTGAGGAGGAGGGTGGGTAGTGTGAAGACAGATCTGCTTATTTCAGGGGAGCTTTGTAAGTCGGTCCTAGGCACCCAGACCATTGGATGGGCTGCTCTTAGAGCTCACTTTGTGAGCTGCAGAAGCCACATTCACGAAGGGGGTATCCCACAGGAAGGAATTCCCAAGTGTGCCTTCCTGGGCACTCAGAGGGGTTCTGTATGTGGGTGCCGGCAGCATCTACCAATCCAAGGTCAGAAAAGCTGTAACCTCGGGAGTTTAATACAAGCCTGGAGTGGCCAGTACAGTAACTCCTCCCTTAAAGTCGTTCCAGTTAATGTTGTTTCATTGTTATGTTGCTGATCAATTAGGGAACATGCTTGTTTAAAGTTGTGCAATGCTCCCTGTAGCAGGGTGCTGGTGCAAGAGCCACCTAATTAGCCCCTGCTCAGCCAGCCCCAATCAGGGGAAATGGATTGGGGCTGGGGAAAGCCTGATGCCTGGTCTAAGGATTGGCTGCAACTGCTGGCCTGAGGACTCTAAAGGCTGGGAGGAGGCCAGAAGACAGGGGGGAATGGTCAGGGGAAGATTAGTCTCCTGACTGGGGCCTGACTCTGTTGGTAAAAGGAGCCAACTTGGCTGGTAAGCCTTATATATAGCTGGACACTGGTGGTGGGACAAGGCTGTAAATAAAGACATGGGTACTGCACATCTAAAGCCTCTCTGAGCTTTATTGGGATGGCCGGGGGGGCCCCAGGAAGTGGGGCAGCAGGAAGACCTTGTTACACTCCCTTCTAATGTCATTTGGCAGCCACCCACTTTGTCCACTGCTTGCAAGAAGAGCAGCCCATTGCAACTAGCTGGTGGAGGCTTGGAACCAGGGTGGACCAGCAGCCCCCCGCTTCTCTAAGTTCCCTGTGCAGCAGCTGCCCAGTAAGCTAACAATTGCCGGCAGTTCAGCTGTCCCTCCCCGCACTGCCATGTGCTCCTCCTGCCCTCTGCCTTGGAGCTGCTCCCCAAGCCTCCTGCTTGCTGTAAGGGGGTGGGGAGGGAGGGATGAGGGGGACTAATGTCAAGTTGTCTCCCTCCACTCTGCACCCTGCTTACCCCAGGGGGGGACACACAACAGGGCTTAGGAGGAGGGAGCTTCCAGGCAGCAGTTGTGGTTGGTCTCAGCTTGTTGATCTAATTAACAAGGCAGTGGGGAAACTGAATTAGTTTAACATCGTTTCGCTTAGTCACATTTTTCAGGAACACAACTACGTTAAGTGAGGTTAGTGTATTCATGTTTAGAATCCTGACAGGCCCCCACATTCTGCACTCAAAGTGCCAAAGTGGGGAATTAGTCTTGACAGCATTTTTCCTTATTACATTTTAAGCTCTTTTCTAGTGCCAGTCAGAACCTCTCATAGACTAATAGGACGATACGGTCAGGTTTCACTTCAGACCAGAACATCATCATGAGAACTCGTAGCATCATCAATTCCTTCCAACATCTCCGCTACCCTCGTGTGGAACACTGCTGGTGCACTCGAGATACCGACAGCAACCAAACAATCCCTACCTGCCAAACATGGTATATCTAACTCTTCCTACATCAGTGATGTTTGTTGTGGTTCATGGGCTTAGTTCAAAACTCTGAAGCATTTTCCTCCAACCAAACCTGTGCATATTCTCAGACATATTGCTACCACATTGGAACACCCAGTCAACTGGGTCAGCAGCCAATGTGTCAGAGCAACCACTCACCTTTTTGGTGCTATTCCCCCTACAGACTTACAGCCTGTGAATCAGAGTAATCAGACATCTTGATTCAGCTTTCAGCTCTGAACAGCCAATAGCTTTCCAGCTCTAGAATGAACTCAGCAAGCCATTAAATTCCATCCAGAGTTTGCCTGGAATGTGCATCCCTGGGTTGCCATGGGGATGATAGGTGGACATCTCCAACCTCTCATAGACCCAGCCGGATACTGTTGCATCACAGCGAACAATACTTCTACAATGCAGAAATATACCCCTCTACTCCGGGGCCGGGGGGACCCCCAAGAGTGAAATGCATGAGAGAGTCTCCAGTTCAGGATAGAAAAGTCTCACCTGTGAAGCTGGCGTGTTTCTGCATTTCAACCGTCTTTCCTGCCTCCACACGAGCTGTTGAAAACATGAGCAACTGTTATTGATGTCACTCCTGAAGCAGATGATCACTGCCACATTACGCTCTGCCTTTTGCTGTCTCAGCCTAATGGTATCAAGCCCCTGAGTGCTGATTGGTATAACACTGCACGTCTGCGTGAGAAAGATGTGGTTCTGATAGGGTGGGGAAGTGTATTCAATGCCAGAATGTGAGGCTGAGTTCTGGGCTGGGCAGAAAAGGATTAAAGCAACCCAGGAAAAGTTAGCAAACCCTCAGGACAGGTCCTGAGCAGTCCAAGTAATTGTCACGTCTCTATTTTCATCATCATTGTTCTCAGCTGGAGAATTTCCATTCGCCCCTCATCTCTGTGGCAGGGTATTCTGTGTCATTGAAACAGTCAGCATGTGATGGGGCTCTGTTCTTGAGAGCTCCTGAGCACCAGGGAAAAAGAACTATTTGGATTGTTATCCAAAGAATGTTTCTCTGCTTTGCTTTCTGTTCCTGATCCTCTCCCTGGGACACAGTGATTCTTTTCCAGTCCCACCTCAGTGCACAGCTCTCTCACAAGGTCTTGGGCATTGCTGATGATTACTCTAATCACGTTGATTAGAGATCACACTAATTATAATAGACTGGCTTGTGATGCTTAAATGCAACATCTATTTGAACCCTTCCCTGCTCAGCAGCACTTTGCACCTGCTAATCCAGTGGTGGGCAGCCTGCAGTCCATCAGAGTAATCCACTGGCAGGCCACAACACAGTTTGTTTAAGTTGACCATCCGCAGGCACGGCGCCCACAGCTCCCAGTGGCCATGGTTTACTGTTCCCAGCCAATGGGAGCTGTGGGAAGCAGCACGGGCTGCAGGAACATATTGGCCGCTGCTTTCCACAGCTCCCATTGGCCAGGAACACCAGCAGATAACCCTGATAGGCCACATGCCGCAGGTTGTCCACCACTGTGCTAATCCAACCAAACATTGTTCTGTTTTTCAAGGCAAGAGAAACATTGTTGGCTCCCACATCACTCAAGCCAATGGAAGTTTTGCTTTTGACGTCAGTGCAAGCGGGATTGGGCCTTATGTTCCAGAAGCAGCTTTGTTTGTTTTGCAATTTAATCTGTATTTATTTTTACCAGGGTAAGTAAAAGGGAAAAGGAGGGGACATAACATTCAGAAATACAGGACAATAATTACAGAATGTTTATATTGCTACATTGTCAACATTTTGGCAAACCCTAAAACTGCTGCTGAATTGAATGGTTTTTTGGGGTTTTTTTTGTTTTGAAGTTTTCCATGCCAGCTATATTTAGTGCTATTTATCAGGTGCCCGAGGCCACCAAGCCCGGGAACATTGCATTTGTTATTCTTTTATCTCTCCATTCAGAGTAGTAACAGCTGTTCTTTTCTTTCTGAGTTTTATTTCCACTCAAGATGGGTCATCTATAGTCAGGTTTTTTTTTCAAGAGCCAAGAAGGTGAAAGTAGTTTCTTCCACCCCCAAACCTTCTGTCACAAAGTGTGGGGGAGACAGGGTCCTGCACCCCCCCCCTTCCTGCAATTCATCGTGACTCTCAGCCAGCCAGTGAAACGGAGGGTTTATTAGACGATAGGAGCAGAGTCCAAAACAGAGCTTGCATTTATAGAAAACAGGACCCCTCAGTCAGGTCCATCTTGGGGGTAGAAAGGCCTGATCCCGGTTCTGGGCCGCCCTCTCTTTCCTCAGCTAGCTCCAAACTGAAATCCCCTCCAGCCATCTCACTGAGCCACAACTCCGGCTCCTCCTCCGGTCTTTGTCCAGTTTCCTGGGCAGAAGGTGTCACTTGGCCCCAACCCGCTCCTGGGCTCAGGTTACGTGCTCACATATCATCCCTCAAGTGAAGTTACACCCTGATATCCCACCACCATCCAGCACCAATGCAGACAGTACCACTAAAACTCCCACACAACATTCCCAGGTCAAAACTCCTCACTCCCTACTCCCACCCTTCCTATAATGCTTTAGGTGAGATTCCATTTTTGTGTGTTCACATTGCCTAATATACAGCAGAAAGAAGTCCCGATGTTCACTTACCAAGTTCAGTGGGGTCTCCTTCCTCTTGTTTCTCCTGACTCCTTGCATAGCCTATAGGGATATCATAGCTGTCAAAAATCCATAGATATGCTATTATTCTCGCCACAAACTTCCTTTACCCACATTCAAAAATACCCGTTGGCTGACTGTGGGTTGAGGAGACTTCCAGTGTCATTGGTTGTTTTAGAGCTCTGTTTGCCAAGACACAAATGTGTGATTGACAGGTTCATCTTTAAAGATACATATTTCACTTGTTTGGTCCAATTTACCTCAAGATGGATCTCTGAGCAACCTCTTCTCCACTCCCCTCCCCCAGTCATAGCATTAATAAAATTATCACCCCCCTTTTAGAGCTCTTTATTATCACTCTGGCATTGTTTGCCCACAGAGGAGGGTGAAATACAGAAGGCATGTATGGTCAAATGGATCTGCTACTCACAGAGAGCGCAGAGGTAGAAGGGCAGCAGAGGGAAGCAGAAGATGGCCAGCAGAATCCTCTGTGTGGGGGACAGATGGTCATGAAATGCCATTTCCTTTATGAATGTTCACCTGGAATGAACACCCAACATTAAATCAGTGTAATTTTTTTTTTGCAACTCAGCATTATTTTCATCATCTGAAATGTTCCCCTCTGTTGCCTAATGTAACCAGTCTTTACACATCATTTCCCACTTAAATGGAGGGGAGTCCACAACAGAGTATGGAAAGTTCAGTCTAACATGGATGGGTCACAAGATGTTTAAAGACAGGTGAAGCCCTTGCAGTGTTGCCAGTCCAAGCATCGAAAAATCATGAGATTGGTTTACAATGAGGTTTAACAAATCAGAAATACTGGGTTCTTTTTATTTTTGTTCTGCCATTGGGCATGCACAATGATTTAAGATTCTCATCAAACAGGACGGTTAGACATTTAAAAAAAATACTGTAAAATTTGACAGTCTCAGGTAATAACCAGATTCCAGCAGCACCAAATCTTGCAAGATTCCTGATAAAATCGTAAGAGATGTCAGCACTATTGTTAGGTAAAAAGCAAGTCCCTACTCACCTCTCCAGCACCCGAGATTCGTGCGGAGTTGGTATAGGGCTCACAAACTGTCAGAAACCACTTACACAGACTTCAATTCATTGATCAATGGGCTCACACTCACATCAGAGTAGTGTGGCAAATTTACTAGGGGTGAGCATCAATATTTATACACAGAAGTAAACAAAGTGATTTACAGATCATAATGGTCATGCATAATCAATCAAGATTCTACAGGATAAAACAGGTTAAAATGTAAGTTACAAAAGATAAAGAGGAGATGGCTACTTAAGGGGAGGGGGGGTGTCATGAGTAGTTTGCAGGTCAGAGCTTTGATTAAAAGTTCAGACATCAAGTCTGGGGTAAGATTAAGCTTAATCAATAGTTCAGACTCAACATTCCCCCATTTGTAGCTTTGATATAACTTATTTATCAAAAAGCTACATCTTAGTTTAAGGAGCTAAGGGCAGCTTGGCAACTTCAGCTTGTGCCAATTAGAAAAGAGTAGGGCCTAAAAAAACAAGCTGACTTACATGAGTCTATGAGGGAGGGGACACACTGAATACAACACAGTATTATAAGGATTACTATGGCCCCAACAATACTCACTAAGAGTTTTACTAAAGGCGGTGCCATTAAAACACATGTTGTATTTAAAATCATACTACACAACATTCATAATACAGTTGCTTTTAAGTTAGAAAAACATTCTTCACAATTCCCTCCTCTTTAAAGATAATTTCTTTTATATTTTAAAAGCAAATTACTTTCAGCTTTTAAATTATGCACTAACTTATAGGTACCATTCAGTTTAGGCACACCCGGTATTGAGGTAGATATTATTTTTAAAGACATAGCATTTCTCATTCATGAGAGCATATATTCTTCCTTGGGCAGCTAACATGTTTCAGGCCATTTTGACTTGCCCACTTGTTTCAGGATAGACTCTCACTGAGATTAATTGCTTGGTTTGTCTTTTAAACAAACATTCTGAACATGAACCCTTTTAGTTTTAGGGCAATTCATGATAGACTGTAGCTTTACGTACATAATATGTTCTAAAAAGTGCTAATTTACTGGTGGAAGCTCTATTTTTATCCAACCAGGAGTTACTTGTCACAAAAAATGAAGTGACTTCTATTAAAAAGACTCAACACGAGTCAGCATTATGCAGAGGCACTGATATTTGAAGTAGATTTTGCATCTACTCTTTGTTAGCTACTATGAAATACTTGTTTGTTTTCTTATTCTTGTTTGGTCCTATGTTAGATTAGGCTGGACCAGATCTCTATTTTGGTAGCATTCAAGTCATGTTAACAATAATCAGAGGGGTAGGTACACAGAGGAGTTTCTATCCTGCATCTACTAAGAACTGAGTACACACTTAACAATCACTTCTAGTTTTCAAAATACAGGTTTTGACTTTCTGGAAATATCTAATAAAAACATTATACTCATGAAATAAATCTTGCTTAATCTAAAACAAGATTAATAACTTAAAATTGATCAATACTTCAACTTGATAAACATTATTAAGTCCTTTTGAATTTTATCTTCAGGCTGAGACCCGGCACGGCCTTCGCTAGCCACTTTTCTTCAGGGTTCTTCATCGTCCCCTCTCCAGTTGCTAGGGCTTGGGTTTGCCCCGCTGTCGTCTAATTCTCATCCTGGTCCGTCGAGGGTGGAGGCCTCAGCTGCCTCGTTGTCATCTGGGAAAAGGGCATGCTTGCATCAGGCATGGTGAATTCAGGTTTCTTTTTCTGCCACCTTGATGATGGTTGGGGTGGCCAAGGCACTCGGTATGGTCCTTTTCACAGGGGCTGGAGCAGAACTTCCTTGTAGGCTTTAACAAAGACTCAAGAACCAGGTTCTATCGGGTGTGCTTTTACATTTAAAAGCAGTCTCATATCTGTGGAGAGAGTTAGCCTGTCTCTGGAGCTGTAAAACAAAAGAAGTTAGTCCTGCTTTTTCAAGCACCAAATCAGCAGTCATGGAATATTTGACTAGGTAAACTGAGGAAGGCCTGCCAAAAAGTAGTTTAAAAGGTGACAACTTGACTTCTAGGAGTGTCATGGAGATTGTGCAGCACAAGGGGTAATGCATTTATCCAGTTAAGACCAGTGTCTTTGCATATTTGTCTTTTTAACCTGGCCATTAGATTGCAGGTGCCAAGGTGTGTGGCACTTCTACTGAACTCTCAAGGCACTCATAACTTGCTGAAAAGCTGTTTCTGTAAAATGAGACTCACGGTTTAAGTCTGTCATCTTGGGTACCTATACTTAGGGATAAAATCATTTAAGAGATATTTGTCCACAGTCTAAGCATTTGCTCTTTTGGTAGGAAATGCTTTACACAGGATGGCAGTTCAGAAAAGTTAATTTGAGGCTTCTTAAAAAGAAAGACAGCTCAGGGCCAGGTTCTGGATGGACTTTGACTCCTCCTGATTGAATTGCTGATCCTGAACAGGCAAATCCTTTTACAATGTAAAACATGGGTTCAGACAGTCAATTAGTCTTTAGTCTTTCACAAAAACATTGGTAATGGAGAGTCCCAAGGTGTGGCTGTTCAGGATCTTTAGGTAATGTATTCTTTACCTGTGAGTGAGAAAAAATCTAACACATTTCATTAATACTTGGCAGTGTTACAAACTTTACAACTGAGTGAGCATTTTAGACCTCTCTCTTTCTCTCACACACACATACACACCTTTCTTTATCTTACATTGTTTTTATACAGTACTTCAGTTTTACATACAGTTTTATAATAAAAATAACTGAATTACAGAGCTTTGGAGTAACAGAACAGGACAAGCATACCAACTGTTGAGGCCACTTGGTACCTCTGGTGTCTAATAGCTTCTTCCCTCCCTCGCCCTCTGGCTAGAAATCTGGGGGTAGCCAGAAGAATTCCATGTACAATTTGAGGAGTGAGTTAACTTGTCATGTTAATGCTTCCAAAGTCTATTGGTATTTAATTTCAATTGAAAATTATTGTTCACATTGTTCTTAGCTAGTGAAATTATAACAAGTATATTTAAACCTTAACTTTGTAAAAACAATTTTATATTACAAATTGAATAAACAAATATCTATATTTCAATTCTGAAGTATATTGCTTTATGTACAATTTATCACAAACACAGTTTTGGCCACATTGACAAAACATTTTAAGACAAACATAGAACATAAAATACAATTCTTATTGTGCCAGTAAGTGCATAGTTTGTTAGCTGTCATCAGCTTTCTTTGATTTTTCTGAAAGACTAAAAACCAACCAACTAAACAGACAAACATATCTCCACCCTTTCTAAGGGAATTAGTTATTATTTAAAATATATATATATTTACACTTAACAAATTCAACCAAACCATCTATTGCCACATACTTGCAAGCTAATAATCTCTGTGCTTGGATTACTTATCATAAGGATTTATTTACAGACATTTTAAAGACACTAAAACATTTTCTTGTTTTTACTAAAATTATTTCTTTTATTTGTTTTCTAGGCAAACCAGGTTTCAGTTACTTTTTATCAATTAGGTAATTTACATGAAAACAGATGTTTTCTGGCTTGCTTTTTGGATTCAAAGCTAGTTACAGCCTAAAAGAATACAATTATTTCTACTAGAATTTTTACTTTTAACTTTTGCCTTTGAAACACAGTGATTTGAAACACCACCACTTAAGTGTAGGTAACAAAGTCCTGTGGCACCTTAAAGACTAACTATAAAGTTTTGAAGCATAAGCTTTCCTGGGTACTTGGAGGTCAATGGGGCCCTGAGACAGACATTAGCAAGTAATTTGCATTTTCACAGATAGAATAAAGCTTTTGGGGCTAGGTTTACAAGAAATACTATTTATTTTTACTAACAAGCTCGTTTTAAAGTTTCATTGTCTTTCTTTACCCAGAGACCACAAGTTGCATTCAAAGTGTCTAGAGATGAGGGTATACCACCTACGATACTAACAGCACAGCTGTCCTGCTCTGAAGATACATCTACCCAGTTATCTTTTGAGCCTGAGCCATAGACTGTTTACCTGCAGAATCAGCATGGGGACATTCCTCCCTGAACAATCTTGTTTCCCTATCATTGGTGAAACACAGCCACTTGGATATAGGGATGTTCCAATTCCTTCTCAAAGCTATCTCCACTCAAATCACTTTCACACTTTTTAACTGCAGCAGACTGCTTACACATTTTTCCCTCAGGAACTTCTTTAGGAAACAATTCACTCACAGAAACACATTTTATGATCATCCCTTTTCCTATCAGGCAGATTTTTACAAAATCCCCTTTCAGGCAAATTCACAGACTTACTGAACAAGAGGTTAAAGTTATTCTGCTTTCCTTTGCCAGATACCAGTTTAGGAATTGCTTCCTTCCTGGTACAAGTTGTTAATCTGTTAGTAGGTAACACAACCAAATCACTTTTCTGAGCATTAGCTGAATTCAAAACCAACTCTGACACACTGCACTATTCTCACCCATCACAGACTGACAGACACCTTCTAGAAGATTTAAAAACACATTCTTTTTTCACTAGACACACAGCTTGGGATTTTCTTTTTGGCCTATTGCCAAGTGAATATTTCTGTCGAGGTTTCTCCCCCTACCATTTTTCCTCCTACCCTCTGCACAGATTCAGATCCTGAGTCCTGCAGATTCCCCTCTGCTCCCTGGAGAGTCCCCCTGCGGAGGAGTAGGGGCAGGTGCAGTGGGGACCAACTGGCGGGTCAAAACACGCCATGGTTTACACCCTTTATTGAAATAACATGGAGGGGGTTCACTCTCGGGAGAATACCTGACTGTCATAATCTTTAAAGATTTCTACAGCTCTGCTGCAGAGTTCAAACAAAATCAGTAACTTAACTGTCCCGGATGGTTTTTTCGATCTGGCTCTCCACTTCTCTTTAAAGCAGCCTGCTCAAAAGAACCATACAAAGGCAACCTTTTCTCCAGGTTGGCCCATACCGCGGTATTCCCAGTCTAATTCCTTACACACAGCGTGTACAACTTCTTAGACATTCCTGTCTGTACTGGGAGTCTTTCTTCATAACACAACTTATTCCTAATGCTCAAAAAAGTTCTGAAAAGGGACACTAGTCCCTTGACCCATGATGTCTGACAGGAGCCCTCCAACTGGCGTTTACCCTGCTGTCCAGTACACGACTCCTCAATATTGAATTGGCTGGGAGAAATCTCCCGTGGCGCCTGCCAATTCGTATATGAGTGATCTGACCACAGGACAGAGGCACCGCACCAGAAGGAATCCCGGACGAGCCCCCATATTGTTAGGTAAAAAGCAAGTCCCTACTCACCTCTCCAGCACCCGAGATTCGTGCGGAGTTGGTATAGGGCTCACAAACTGTCAGAAACCACTTACACAGACTTCAATTCATTGATCAATGGGCTCACACTCACATCAGAGTAGTGTGGCAAATTTACTAGGGGTGAGCATCAATATTTATACACAGAAGTAAACAAAGTGATTTACAGATCATAATGGTCATGCATAATCAATCAAGATTCTACAGGATAAAACAGGTTAAAATGTAAGTTACAAAAGATAAAGAGGAGATGGCTACTTAAGGGGAGGGGGGGTGTCATGAGTAGTTTGCAGGTCAGAGCTTTGATTAAAAGTTCAGACATCAAGTCTGGGGTAAGATTAAGCTTAATCAATAGTTCAGACTCAACACTATAATTAGGATGCCTACACAGATTCCACTTTGTTCTTAACACATGCCATCCCTGCTAGCTCCCTTCTGAGCCACCCTAGCAGCAAAATTGACAGAGTCCTTTTAATCCTCCCTGCAAAGTGACTCAAAGTCTTAGAATGAATGAACCTCATGTGTTTGGTGCTCTGCAGGTCAATAGCAGGTTTCAGCCTTTTGTTGCTGGTCCCCTGAATGTGTGGTGCCTCCAAGGGGGGGGAGGGGAGCTGAATAAATGAATGCTCAGCCCCCCTGTTACGTTAACCATTTCCATTCTGCAGAAGAATCAAGGATTAAGAACTTTAAGAAGGAAAAACACATTAAGGTAAAGAAAAGGGCAAACTTAAAAGGCGTATAGACAGGAACCGGAGATGAAATGATGTTGCAAAGCAGTCAGGGGTAGAAAGTAAGCTGGTACAGCATACCGGTAAAAAGTGGCCGGCGGTACCATCCCGTACACAGCTGATGGGGGAGACGTGTAGGGAGGCAAAAGGAGCAGCTGCCCAGGGGCTGGCGCCGCTGGTGCTACTGCAGCAGCAGCTAGGGCCCCAGGCCCTTTAAATCGTCAGTGCAGCCCCAGGCAGCGCAGGCAAGGAGCGTGGATGGGCTGGCTGGGGGATGCTGACCTCTCCCCCCCACCCCCCGCCCTGTCCCTTCTACCTGAGGCCCTGCCCTTTCCGGGGGTTGAAGCCAAGTCTTTCACCCTTGAATGCAGTGTACTCAGAATCCCAGGAGCAGCAGAGAAGAGTAAGGGGGTGCAATCCCAGAGTCTAGGCTGACCAGGCCACAGTGGAGCTCTGTGGGGATGACTGAAGAAAGGTAGGTTTAAAGAGAACCGTCAAGGAGTGTTACAGGCCTGACCTGCTTGTGCAAGGTCTAGTGCTGACACACCCTTTAAATGAGACTTCGCTATCTATGCACACACCAGCTAGGTCTTAATACACCCTGAGCCCTTTCCTAGCTACCAACATGTAGCAGGTGGTACTCACAATAGTGATGTCCCACCCAAGGCAGGCAGATCACTCTCTAGACTGGAGCAGGTCCTTAGGTTGCTTAAACCCTTCCCTTCCCTTGGCTTCCTGCAGAAGGGAGGCCTAATGGAGAAGGCTGCCAGGCAGACCTCTCTGCTTAGACAGTGGCGTTCTGGAGCAGCGTTCCTTCTTCTTGCGCTAGGCCTAGGCTGTCTGGCTCTCCTCTCTCCCTTCCGGTTCCAGCTTGTGGCTGATAACTCTTTGGGAGAGGAATGCCCTCTGTCACTGTGGTCTTTGGAGGACTCCCTCAGCATGGCTGGCAGCACTCCTTAGGCTCAGAAGCAAAATGGACTTCCCTCTCAACTAGCCTGCAGTGAGAATTGAATGGGGGGAATCTCCTTCTCCTGCTGGGATCGTCTCTTTTCTCAGCATGTGTTAGGTCCATACACAGGATCAGCAAGCACTTTGTTCTTCGAGTGATTGCTCAGATGCATTCCAGTTAGGTTAGGCACGCGCTGCGGGCCTGGTTGCCGGGAAGATTTTTCCCCTAGCTACAGGCTGGGTCAGCAGGGAGCCCCCTAGAGTGGCGTCTCCATGGCGCCATATAAGTACCCCTGCGATCCAGCCACCCACTCAGTTCCTTCTTACCGCTCGCGCTAGTTGTTGGAACAGAGGAGTTCTGCTTTGCGATCTCCTTATCTCCTAGCTATCAGTAGTCATTCACAGTTTGTATATACAGTAAAACCTCCATTTAACGGACTAATTCGGGCGAGGGGGTGTCCGTTAAATCAAAAAGTCTGTTATTTAATTAAAAAAAAAAATACGAGCTGTCGGAGCAGCAGCCCGCCCGCCACAGGGTTGGGGCGGCAGCTCCGCAGCTTGCCCGCTGCCGGGACCTGGGCGGCAGATGGGACCCAGCAGCCAGTTCACCCGCTACCGGGACCCAGGCGGCAGACGGGAGCCGGCAGCCAGCCCGCCCGCTGGTGGGACCTGGGCGGGAGCCGGCAGCCAGCCCGCCCGCTGGTGGGACCCAGGCGGGAGCCGGCAGCCAGCCCACCCGCTGGTGGGACCCGGGTGGGAGCCGGCAGCCAGCCCGCCCGCTGGTGGGACCTGGGCAGGAGCCGGGAGCCGGCAGCCAGCCCGCCTGCTGCCGGGACCGGGGCGGCTGCCGGGAGCCAGAAGACGGCCGCCAGGGAAGGGGACCGGGGCCGCAGCAGGGAGGGGTCGCGGTCTGATATGGATCAGAAATTTTGTCCGTTGCATCCGAAGTCCATTAAATTGAGGTCCGTTAAATCGAGGTTTTACTGTAGTTCTTTGTTATTTAGATAGAGTAGTTTGTGTATTTAGTGTAAATAGTTAAGTGCAGGGGTCTTTCCCTGCTGCCCGGGGCTTATGTCTCCTAAGGCTCCGGGCTTTAAACCTTGTAGTGAGTGTGGGAAGCCTATGCCAGTGGGCGACCCACACTCTAGTGCTTAAAGTGCCTGGGGGAGTCTCATTTGGCAGACTCCTGCAAAATCTGCAAAACGTTTAAGCCCAGGACACATAAAGACAGAGAGTCTCGCCTCCGCCAAATTTTAATGGAGGCGGCTCTTGCTCCGGACTCGGGCGTGGTACCGGGTCCTGCACCCAAAGCGACCAAGACCAAGCCTCGGTACCGGTCGCGCTCCCCGAGCGCGAAAAGGAAGCGGGAGTCCCAGCCGCCGTCCGCTCCGGCACCGGACCGAGTTGAGCCACCGGCACCGCTACATGCGGCACCGACAAGTGAGAGAGACCGCTCAGATGAACAGCCCCTGGCACCTGCACCGTCGACTCCGGCACCTCAAGAGGCCCCGTTGAGTCCGTTGCGAGTGGTTTCCCCCCTCAGGGTGCCGGTCACGCAGCAGCTCCCCTCCACGCCGGAGGCTTTTGCTGCTGCGAGGGAGTTGCTGGCTACGAAATCTCCGCCAGTACATAGACAAATCCGATCTAGGGGCAAGCCGCCCATGATCGGTACAGAGATCGCGGCCAGGAGCTCTTCGGGGCCCAGGCACCGCTCTATCTTACGGCGCCGATCTGACTCCTGGTGCCGTTCGACCTCTTGGCACCGGTCGCAGTCTCGGCGCCGCACGGAGTTGAGACCTTGCTCCAGGTCTCCTCATGGACGCTCCCGCTGCTCTCAGTCCGGTTGCCGGTCAGAGTCCTGGCGCCGATCTGAGTCCCGGCACCCTTGTTCAGCAAGGTGCCAGTCGCACTCTTGGCACTGGTCGCACTCCCGGCACCGTTCGATCAGCTGGCATCGGGGATGATCTCGCCGCCGTTCGCCGTCTCACCGCTCATCATCCCGGCACCGTTCGGTTTCCCGGCGCAGATCCCACTCCAGGTACCGTTCGTCACCTCGGCACTGGTCGACGTCTCTGCAGCGGAGATACCATCATTCCAGGTCCCCAGATCGTCGGCGTACCCCCCTGCGGCACCAGACTACGTCGCGGCACCGGCGTTCCTCCAGGCACCGCTCTTCCTCTCGGCACCGGAGCTCCCCGCGTCGGCGCCGCTCGTCGAGCCGGCACCGCTTTCCAGACCGGCACCGCTCGTGATCCCGGCACCGGTCAAGGAGCCCTTATCAGACTGGGCGTAGAGAGTCCACCAGGCCACAAACCCGGCGTGACACTCCGCCCAAGCATCACCAGCCTGCCAGTGCGGTGGTCTCCTGGCCCTCGCCATCGGCCTCGGTCTCCCCGCGCTCGGTCCAGGGGCAGCAGGCCACACTCCACTCCAGCTGGCCAGCATGGGCACCCTGGGCTTGTGACCAGCCCCAAACCACCCAATCCGAACCCGGGTTTCCCCTGCAGTCGGAGGGCACCGGTGAAGCAGTGGCGGGACCATCCTCAGCAGCCCCTCACTCTGAGGTGCCCCCTAGCCCTGTGGAGCCGGGTCCCTATGCCTCCCCGGCTGGGGTGAAGGCAGTGGCTGGCACAACATCTGCCAGCCCACCTTCAGTGGACCTCTCAAATTACCAGAACCTTTTAAAGGCAGTGGCAATAAACATGAATTTGCCCATGGAAGAGGTCCCGGTGGTTGAGGATCCAGTCACCACCATGCTGACAAAGGGCACGCCAGCCAGGGTGGCAGTGCCCTTCATAAACACCATCAAACAAAATGCAACTGCGGTCTGGAAGACTTCTGCCTCCATTCCTCCCACTGCCCGGGGAGTGGAGAAGAGGTATTTCGTCCCTGCAAAAGGGTACGAGTACCTTTATATCCACCCTCCTCCTTCCTCCCTGGTGGTGGACTCCGTGAACAATAAGGAGCGCCACGGGCAGGAAGCCCCGGCCCCCAAAACAAAGGAGGCTAAGAGACTAGACCACTTTGGGAGAAAGGTCTATTCATCGGGTGGTCTCCAGCTCAGAGTGGCCAACCACCAGGCGCTCTTGAGCAGGCACCATTTTGACACGACGGAGGCCATGGCTAAGTTTGAGGCCATGGTTCCTCCGGAGGGTAAGCAAGAGTTTAGGGCCTTGCTCCATCAGAGTAGGGACATATCTAGATATGCCCTACAGGCAGCCCTCGACTCTGCGGACTCGGCAGCTAGGACAATGGCTTCCGGGATTGCCCTCCACCATGCTGCGTGGCTGCAGTCCTCCAACCTGCCCCAGGGGATGCAGCACACGATTCAGGACCTTCCTTTTGAAGGCGTGGGTCTTTTCTCGGAGGCTACGGACGCATGCCTCCAAACTTTTAAAGACAAGGGTGTGACCCTCAAAACTTTGGGGATGCACACCCCTGTATCCCAGAGGCGTCCCTTCCTTCCCCCAAGGAGGTGGTTCTTTCCTCCTGCGCGCCCGCCCCAGGACTCCCTGCAAAGGAGAGGGCGGGCCTATCGCCGTCGACCAGGGCCACGGCAGGGGGGGAAACCACAGGCCCCCAAACCACCCCAGGGGCCTAAACCGAACTTTTGAAGGTGCGCCCGATGGCAGAGCACCAGCCAGAGACCTGGATCCTCCCTTCAAGGATCGTCTGTCCCACTTCCTCCGTGCGTGGTCGAACATTACATCAGACCAGTGGGTCCCCCGCACGGTGAAGTTGGGATATTCGCTCCAGCTTTCTACCCACCCTCCCTCCCTGTCCCTCTTCAGGGACCCCTCTCACGAGCAACTCCTCATACAGGAGGTGAGGTCACTCCTCTCACTGGGAGCCATCGAGCCCGTACCAGAGGAGTTCAGGGGGAAGGGGTTCTACTCCTGCTACTTCCTGATCCCCAAAGGCAAAAGGGGGCCTCAGGCCCATCCTAGACCTGCGCGGACTCAACACCCACATGATCAGGTTCAAGTTCCGCATGGTCACCTTGGGCACCATCATTCCTTCCCTGGATCCGGGAGACTGGTTCGCTGCCCTCGACATGAAGGACGCTTACTTCCACATAAGCATAAAGCCCTCACACAGACACTACCTCCGCTTCCTGGTGGTGGGGGAGCACTATCAATTTGCTGTCCTGCCCTTTGGCCTGTCCACTGCACCCAGGGTTTTCACCAAGTGCATGGCGGCGGTAGTGGCGTTCCTATGGCGCCATGGGGTACAACTCTACCCGTACCTCGACGATTGGCTGATCCGAGGCACCTCCAGGGACCAAGTGAGCTTGCATGTGCAACTTGTCATCAGCACGTTCGACCACTTGGGGATACTTCTCAACAGAGAAAAGTCCACCCTGGAGCCAACTCAGAAGATCGAGTTTATAGGGGCCCTACTAGACTCCACTGTAGCAAGGGCAGCCCTTCCTCAGCCTCGCTTCCTAGCCATTCAGTCGGCCATCCGAGAGCTGCACACTTGTCCCATGACTACGGCCCGGGTGTTCCTCAGCCTGCTGGGTCACATGGCGTCATGCACGCACGTCACCCAGCACGCCAGGCTGAGGCTGCGCCCGCTCCAGTCATGGCTGGCGTCGGTCTACAGGCCGAACTTGGACAGCACAGACGCCCTCCTCCCAGAGCTACCCTATCCGCTCTGGCCTGGTGGGAAGATCAGGACACTGTGTGCCAGGGCATTCCCTTCCTCCCTCCCAGCCCCTCCATGTCCCTGGTGACGGACCCTTCATCCCTAGGGTGGGGAGCTCACCTCGGGGAGCTCAGGACTCAGGGTCGCTGGTTGGTGTCAGATCTCTGCCTTCATATCAAGGTCAGAGAGCTGAGAGCTGTTCGGCTGGCCTGCCAGGCCTTCCGGGATACACTGCAAGGTCACTGTGTAGCAGTGCTTACAGACAACACCACAGCCCAGTTCTATATAAACAAACAGGGCGGAGCCCGCTCCAACCCTCTGTGTCAGGAAGCGGTTCTCCTTTGGGAATTCTGTATAGCCCACTCCATTCACCCAGTGGCCTCGTTCCTCCTGGGGGTCCAGAACACTCTGGCAGACCACCTCAGCAGATCTTTTATGACGCACGAGTGGTCCCTCCGGCCAGATGTCATCCGGCCGATCTTCCTGAGGTGGGGGTTTCCCGACATCGATCTGTTTGCCTCCCGGCAGAACAGGAAGTGCCTCCAGTTCTGCTCCTTCCGAGGCAGCTCCCGGGGCTCCCTGACAGACGCCTTTCTCCTACCCTGGACGGGGCATCTGTTCTATACGTTCCCTCCGATCCCGCTTCTGCACAAGGTGATCCTAAAGATCAGACGGGACAGAGCACACGTAATCCTCATAACCCCAGCCTGGCCTAGACAGTGCTGGTATGTGTCCCTCATCCAGTTGTCCAGGGCCCCTCCCATCAGCCTCCCGCTGTGGCCAGACCTGATCTCACACGATCACAGTCGCCTACTGCACCCAGACCTGCAGGCCCTCCACCTCACAGCGTGGCTGCTCCATGGCTAAGGGGCAGGGCCGGCGACAGAAATTTGGGGCCCCCCCTACTCTGATAGTTTGGCCCCCCCCAGCCCAGCCGGGGCCCCCCCAGCCCAGCCGGCACTCCCCCCCCCAGCTGACAGCGCCTGGGGGAGGAAGCCCAGCCGCCCCCCCCAGCCCAGCCGGCGCTCCACCCCCCCCAGCTGACAGCGCCTGGGGGAGGAAGCCCAGCCGCCCCCCTCCCCCAGCCGGCGCTCCCCCCCAGCTGACAGCTGGCCGCAGCGGGAGCGAGAGCCCGGGAGCGGCGTGAGCTGCCCTGGCTGCTCCCCCCTCCTCCCCGCCCTTTCTCCCCCCGGACTGAGCCGCTGCCGCCGGCCGGGCTCACTGCTCCGGCCGGGGACACGAGCACTCGTCCGGAGGAGAGCCGCGCCGGATGACTACGGGTAGAGCTGTACCGGGGCCCCCCTAAAGTGCGGGGCCCGGTACAGCTCTACCTGTAGTACCCCCCTGTCGCCGGCCCTGCTAAGGGGTCTGGAACTGTTGTGCTCGGCCGAGGTGCAAGGTGTTCTTCTGGGAAGCAGGAAACCATCGACCAGAAGCACCTATACAGTGAAGTGGACCCGCTTCTCTTCTTGGTGCAGGCAACATGACACCGTTTTCAGTGAAGCCCCGATTCCGCTTATCCTGGATTACCTATTAGGCCTTAGACACCAAGGCCTCTCTACCTCCACCATCCGGGTCCATCTGGCTGCTATCTCGGCATTCCACCCCGGCCAAGCGAACCACTCGGTCTTCTCGGACCCTGTGGTATATCGTTTTCTTAGAGGGTTGGACAAACTATACCCGAACGTTAAATGTCCCATTCCAACCTGGGATCTAAACCTTGTGCTTTCCCGTCTTACCATGCCCCCGTTTGAGCCCCTCACCACGTGTTCCTTACTATACCTTTCCTGGAAGGTAGCTTTCCTTGTGGCGATCACCTCAGCTCGTAGAGTGTCAGAGATCCGTGCACTGACCTCAGAGCCACCTTACACGGTCTTCCATAAGGACAAGGTGCAGCTACGCCTCCACCCGGCCTTCCTGCCTAAGGTGGTCTCCTCCTTCCATATTAACCAGGACATTTACCTTCCGGTATTTTACCCGAAGCCCCATACCTCAGGAAGGGAACAACAATTACACACGTTGGACGTCAGGAGGGCTCTTGCTTTTTATTTAGATTGAACGAAACAATTCGATCTAACAGTTGCTCACATCCATTCCAAACCCACCCTCCTTCCCCTCTGTCGGATTAGCCGGCAAGAAGGAACTGAGTGGGTGGCTGGGTCGCAGGGGTACTTATGCAGCGCCATAAAGGCGCCACTCTAGGGGGCTCCCTGCTGACCCAGCCTGTAGCTAGGGGAAAAATCTTCCCGGCAACCCGCAGCGCGTGCCTAACCTAACTGGAATGGATATGAGCAACACATCTCGAAGAACAACAGTTACAGGTAAGTAACCCTGTTTTTCCCCTCTGCTGCACGTCTGGAGAACAGCATCCCTCAGGTAGACCTACCTGAGGGAAATAAGACATGTAGCTCACTGGCCTTTTAGAGTGGATGACAGATTCGCAAAATAAAGGGTATGGCTGTTTCACTAGCATAGAGCAACATGGCAACCTACTTTGTAGGAAAGAGACATTGCTAAGCATGCTGAGAGGCCAGCATTACATGCTGAGATTCTAAGGTTTATGATGTAGCAGCTGCTCCCTGGCTTCCTTTCCTGAGTCCCTGATGTCACACCTACAAAGGTCCCTCCTGAAAACCGGCCAGCTTTCTCCAGTTCCACTCATTCTGCTACAACAGTACTAGAGAAAAAAAGCTAAGAGTGATCTGGGTTTCATCTCTCACATCCTGGGCCTGATTCTCCTCTCAAACTGGGGTAGATAAAGGCTAACTCCATTAAAGCCTATGGAGTTACACCAATATAAAACCATCTAAGTGAGAGGAGCGTCAGGCCCATACTGAATGAAGTACCAATAGTTTTTAGCTAAATGCTATAAAGTCTATGTGCCAGGTGAACCAGTAGGCTCCAGCTGCTTTATGCTGTTTTGAGAACTGTGATGGAACGTGTACCCCACACAGACTCTGAAGGGGTTAATGTGGGACTGAGAAGCCAATTAATAAGCCTGGCAGCACCTGATAGTGAGTGAAAGCCAGGCTTAATTGATAATGAAGCCCAGCTGGGGTGGAGATGGCGGATCATTAGAGCTAGGAAGGTTGCGGCAGAAAGGGACTGCTAGAGTTGAGGCTAGTGACATACTTCAGGGCTTGGATAGGAAAAAGAAGTGATTTTGTTTGGGTATTGACTGGCGATTGTGGCATAAATGAAAGTCTTCTGAATAAATAGGCACAAAGATGGACTATGGGTGCTTGGTAAGGTGGAAGAAAACTCATCACTTTGTATGGTTATATTAGGTAAAATAGCAAGTCCCTACTCACCTCTCCAGCACCCGAGTTCGTGCAGAGTTGGTATAGGGCTCACAAGCTGTCAGAGACCACTTACACAGACACCAATTCGTTGATCAACGGGCTCACACTATTCTTAGCTCAGAAGCTTCAAAGTAAGTGTGGCAAATTTATTAGGGGTAAGCATCAATATTTATACACAGAAGTAAACAAAGTGATTAACAGGTCATAATGGTCATGCATAATCAATCAAGATTCTACAGGATAAAACAGGTTAAAATGTAAATTTTAAAAGACAAAGGGGAGATGGCTACTTAAGGGGGGGGGTGTCAAGAGCAGTTCGCAGGTCAGAGCTTTGATTAAAAGTTCAGACAGAGACATCAAGCCAGGGTAAAGTTCAGACTCAACAGTTATGTAAGGGCTTTGATAGAGAAAGGGAAAAGCTTTGTGAGGAAATCAAATATTGTAAGGTGTAACAAAAGTTACATTGTTATTTACCAAAAAATATTAGGGAAATGAGGTAGGATTAAGGAGGTGTGGTTATGTTACCTAAGGGATGCAGGGTAGAGTGAGAGATTTTGCAGCACTAACTATTTAGGAATTATGTTTGGTGGCAGCTATAGACTATTTCAGAGGTCGGCAACCTTTGACACGCGGCCCATCAGAGAAAACCACTGGCGGCAGGGACAGTTTATTTACCTGCAGCGTCTGCAGTTCAGCCGATCACAGCTCCCACTGGCCACAGTTCACTGTTCCAGGCCATTGGGGGCTGCGGGAAGCAGCACAGGCTGAGGGATGTGCTGGCCGACGCTTCCTGCAGCCCCCATTGGCCCGGAACAGCGAACCACGGCAGTGGGAGCTGTGATCAGATGAAACTGCGGATGCTGCAGGTAAACAAATCGCCCCAGTCCACCAGCAGATTTCCCTGATGGGCCATGTGCCAAAGGTGGCCGATCCCTAGACTATTCAGTGAAGTGTGCTTTATCGTTTAAAAAAGAGCAGAAAGGGGTTGCAGGAAGAGAGTCTGTTGTAACTCTATCAGGGATAGATGAGGCAGGAAGTGGTCCAGGGAGGCAGCAGGACATAGACCTTGTCTGCCAGCTCCAGGGTCCCTGGGCTGGAACACAGAGTAGTGGGAGGTTCCAAGGAAGCTGGGGTGAAACTGCTGAGGTAAGGGGTGTAAGAACCATAGAGCCCAGAGACAGACAGAAGACCTGCTGTAAGGTTCACTGGACTACAGCTTGGTTGGACTCTGTTACCCCGGAAGCAATGGACTAAAGCCTAACCACTGTAGCAATGGAAGGACAGTCAACAAGGGGCACCATATGGGGAGACAGCTGCTATGCCACTCCTGGCTACAAGGAGATGCTTCTGCAGTGAGTGAAAAACCCTTTACAGCAGCGGTTCACAAATTTCATTGCATCATGACCCCCCTTCTGACAACAAAATTACTATATGACTCTGTGAGAGGCGGCCAGAGCCCAAGCCCCACTGCCCCGCATGGCGGGAGAGCTTGGGCTTCAGCTTCAGGCCCAGGTCCCAGCAAGTCAAATGCTGGCCCTGGTGACCCCATTAAAATGGAGTCACAACCCACTTTGGGGTCCTGACCCACAGTTTGAGAACTGCTGCTTTACAGCACCACAAAGCAGCTGCCAACCCAGATTAACTGGACAATTAAACAGGACTGATGGCAGCACTGCATTGCCGGAGCAGCACAAAGCAGCCAATCTTTCAGTGGATATGGCCTTAAAATTATACTGATCCCGTGACATATATCAAAATGCTACCAGTATTAATCAGTCTCGCACTAAAACAAAACTACTTGTCAAATGTCTTGTATTAGTAACTTAGTAAAACATGAAAATTCACTTATTGTTGTACATCCTCAACATGGAAAATATCATTCCAGTTAACTTAGTAAAAATGAGACAATGGAGCATGCAGGGCATAGTCCTTAATATGTACTTTGGGATGGAAATGGTGTTCTTCTGTCTGGAAAGCACCTTGCACTCTGTGGGCTGTCCTGCAATATATAAAATACAGATTTCTTTTTCATCCAAAGTTTTAAAACCAGATCGGTAATGGCTATTCTTTTCCTCAGCCCTGTGCGTGATATTGAATGTAAATAAATAATATGTAGCTCTTACAGTAGCATTGAAACTTATTGCTTCATGATTTTTAGTGGTAAAGTCTTCAATCAGCCTGGAGAAAAGTGTGGGGTTACACCAATCAGCCTGGAGAAAAGCGTGGGGTTGCACCAATTGTCTTCGCTCCTCCATGCCATATCCCCTAGTATATCCATTAGTGGAATCCAACTAAAGCAAGTTGACAGTTTTACCTGTCTCATCAGCACCACACAACCAATGAGACATACGAACCTGAAAACATCATCAAAACAAGTCTCACTGGCTGGTCATATTCGGAAGGCATTCTAGCATTTTATCAGGTTCTGGAAGTTGTCTGTTTCAAATGAATCTTTCCTTCCTAATGCTGTACAGGCATTTCTCTGACGTTTCTGAGCAGTAAAGAATAGGAGTCCTATTGATGCATATCCTCTGCCTGGGTAACCATAATTTGAAAAGTCTGTCTTATTAAAAATATCCCTTGTGAACAGCAGCAATACAGTATGGCAGCACACATTGGCAACAGGTCACTCTGGATGGGATCCGCAAAGCGACTTAGGCTTTCTGTTCATGGAGGCTGGGGGAGGGGGCATGGAAGGTGGAGTTAGGGTCTGGGGATCTGGGTGGGTGGAGTGGGATTGAAGGGTTTGGGGAAAGGAGATTGAGGTAGACACACTAAGAGGGGAAGGGTTGAGGGGCTGGAGTCAGGTGGGGACAGGGGACTTGGCAGATTTGATTCTGAGCCATGCAGTTGAATTGCTGGATGGGTTTGTACTTTTCTGTGTCATGACCCCATGCTGCACTAATGCCCTGTGGGGGCCAGGCTGGACCTTTGCCAGATGGCCCCAGCATGCTCTAGGCCCCCGCTAGTGTTACTAAAAGATGGTGGAGTTTAGATGCCTGAATGGGGTGTGCCCACCCCAGGCTGCACAGTAATAAAGGCCTGGCGGTGGCAATGCCGTTCCCCAGGCCTCCCGCCCTGGCATCCCCCAGAGCTAGCTCCTTGACCTCCCTCTCTCCCCCCCCCCCCCCCCGCTGCCATTCTCATATAGGCAGGGGGAGACCTGCCAGCTCGGCACCATGTTGCCTCTGAAGCTGCAGCTTCCAGCTGTGGAACAAAATTTTACTGTGTGTGGGGAGGAGGGGACTTGTTCTCCCCCTTGTAGGATCTGGGTTCAAGTCTCCTCTCCCTGGTAGAGTGGGAGAAAGGCTTTGAATAGGGGTTGCTCATCTGAGTGCTCCAACCACTGAGCAGTGAGATATTGGGGGGGGGGGGATCTCGCCTGTAGTTAAACATGAGCAACTGGCAGGTGCAGGGGGTAGGACCCTGGGTCTCTCACATGGATGCCCCAATGACTGGTCTATGGTCATTCTCACACTCTCGCCCAGTAACTGCTGATAAATAACTTAAAGTTCTCATTGCAGGGAAGAGAGCAAAATATGACTCTGCAGTCTAAGGGTTGGGGCACCCATCTGGGAGGTGGGGGTTCAGTCCCCTCTGTTTCATTCATTCTATTAGTCACTACTGGGGCCTACAGCCACTGAGTGAACTTTTATCTGAAAACTTAGGGACTGAGTGAGTGAGGATGCCTATAAGCTTCCACTAGGGTGACCAGGTGTCCAGTTTACAGTCAGAACACCAGGTAAAAATGTGATCTTGGTGGCTGTAGTCAGCCATTGATTGCCCAGTTGGCGGCGCCAATCTAGAGGGGCTGGCAGGCTACCTGCTAGCCTCCGCACTGTGCAGCTCCTTGGAAGCTGCCAGCATGTCCCCCCTCTGGCTCCTACGTGTAGGGGCAGCCAAGGGGCTCCGCACACTGCCCCTGTCCCAACCGCTTCCCCCGCAGCTCCCCTAGCTGAGAATCACAGCCAATGGAAGTTGCAGGGACAGTGCCTTCAGACTGGGCAGTGCACAGAGCCGTTGGGGGGGGGGGGGGGGGGGACACATGTTGCTGCTTCCAGGAATAGGGTGACCAGACAGCAAATGTGAAAAATCGGGACAGGGGATGCGGGGGTAATAGAAGCCTGTATAAGGAAAAGACCCACAAACCATGATTGTCCCTATAAAATCAGGACACCCTATCCGAGAACTGCTTGAGGTACTCACCACTTGAAGTCTGAACTCCTGATCCCCTCCTGGGCACCAATCCCCTGCCCCAGCCCCAGCCCTGATCCCCCTCCTGTCCTCCAAAACCCTCAGTCGCAGCCTGGAGCCCCCTCCTGCACCCCAAACCCCTCATCTCCAGCCCCAGCCCAGAGTCTCCACCCCCAGCCAGAGCCCTCAGCCCCCCCCGCACCCAAACCCCTCAGCCCCAGCCCAGAGCCCCCTCCTGCATCCCAAATCCCTCAGCTTCAGCCCCACATCAGAGCCCCCCCAGCTAAAGCCCACTCCCCAGCTCCCTGACCCAAACCAGAGCCCCCTCCTGCACCTATAACCCCTCATTACTGACCCCACCCCAGAGCCTGCATCCCCAGCAGAGCCCTCACCCCCTCCTGCACACCAACCACCTGAGCCAGCCCCGTGAAAATGAGAGAGTAAGAGGATGGGGTGAGTGAGCGACAGAGGGAGGGGGAATGGAATGAGAGGTGGGTCGGGCCTCAGAGGAAGGGAGGGGCAGGGCAAAGGTGTGAGTAGAAAGTTGGCAACCTTAGCTTCAGCATTCTGTAGATCACAGTGGAACCAAAACGGGGACTTAAGCGATCTGAGTGTCTACTCCTGTCTAAACTGTAAGACTGTACTCTCTTAGAACTACCATTACAATTTCCCAAATGACAGCCAGCAATCAGTGAGCTCAAATCTTTTATAGCAAGGCTGGGAAGCCAACTCTGCCCTTTGCTTCAGCATCAGACCAGATGACTGTGTTTGCTACCAAAAACTACAGTTTTGTTATTTATCTATATTGTGGTATCCCAGTAGGAGCCTCAGTCATGGACCAGGTCCCAATGGTATAAAGTGCTGAACAAACACAGGGCAAGATGTGATATGAATCAGCAGTACTGAAATGAATACATAATAATTAACGACAGACTTCCCTTGTTTTCATTATCCATCATGTTTCCAGTCCAGGTTTGGATTAGCATTCAGTCATCACTGCTAATATCCTTCTTTATTGTGGCTAATTTGACTAGTTCATCTTTTTGAGAACTCAACATAATGAGCAGCAGTGGATTAAGTAATAATAGCAGATGTCTAGGGAGCAGCAAGCATGCACTTTAACATGCTCAGCAAGGGAGAGCTCATTGCTCCTGGTGGCCATCTTGTAAAGCAGCCCATGAGCAATTTGTAGCATTTCATGGGCAATGTAACCCCTCTAATTGTGATTGACAGGCCTATCAAAGCTGAAAAGCATTCAATAAAACAGATTGCGCAAATAGGATTGTCCCGTTAAAGCCACAGGTTACCAATTAAATGTAATGGGAAAGAATTGTTTCCCTGCTTTTTGCCCCGCTAATGTCACTGCCTCAATTAACTGGGTCCCATTACTGTGTTTTTTCGACTGTACAAAGATGAACCAAGGACACATGAACGTAACATGAGCTAGGAAGATTCTATGAGTGCCAGGAAGTAAAAGCTGCTGTCTTCTGACTGGCTGTACTTTCATTCCTCTTTATGGATGTGGGAGCAGTTCAGAGCCTGCTGTATGTGCTCTCTCCCCAGGACACGTCTCTCGGTTGTCTGTGAGAGACTGGCTTTTCCAGGGACTCGCCCATAATCTCTTTGATTAAACTGTAGAGAAGAGTTTTAGTTTCCTGGGCACCCACAACTCTTTGTATTAGTGCTACTGTAATCCACAAGTGAGTGTGTTACAAACCCCCAATGCTATGGGTTTGTTATGGCCCTTACTAGAGCAGCGTGCCTGTTTAGTTTGTGCTTTTAGCTCTGAAGCTCCCTGGTTCAATTCCTGGTGTATGGGTCAAGAGGACAGCTGTTGTGCTCCGATAACAAAACCTCTGCAGAACAATTCCTGCTCTCAGCTGTGCCACCCACCCATGTAGGCACAGCCTCCTCATTGTCAGCCACTGGGGGCTTGGAGGACACATTTGAATGAGACTTGTATCCAACTTCCTTCTTAGCATGCTTAAACCTGACCTACTAGTGGCAGGGCTGCTCCCTACTTTTGGATGGCTGCCCTTTGCCAGCGCTGAGACCAGCTGCTCCAGCCCCAGCGTCTCATCTCGGCAGTCTCTTCCCTCAGATGAAGCCAGGACCACGTGGGTATGCTGCCTATTGTCAGGCCTGCAGGTTGTGTCTATCCTCACTTATGCCTGCTTCTCACTTTTGGGCGGTGCTCTCCTACAGTGACGGCCCTTTGTTGGCGAAGTGCACCTTCCTTGTCTGTTCTGTACCTTATATATAGGAGCTACCTAGGTTCCTTGGTTCTTCCCAGCCACTCGTTCCAATTGGTTTCCCTTTATGCACTGGCTTCCCTAACAGGAACCAATGGCCTAGGTGTTAATAGCAAAATGGTAGCAACAGATGCCTCCTGGGCCTTCTGGGTACCAGCCTTCTTAAGTAGTGACATAAGCAAGGGTTGGTAGCCTTTCCTCTGAGCTTCCGCTGGCAGCTTAAACCAGCCTGGAAGCTGCAAGTGCCCGAGAGTGCCCCTCCCTTTCAGTGGTTAGCCTCAGTTACCTCTAAGCCCTTCGATCCCTGTAAGACCACAGCTTCACGGCCAGTCTTTGTTTACCTTATTTGTGCAGGACTCTTTGTCAGTCCCTGGGTCAGAGCGCCCCTCAGTGGCATGGATAGCCTGTGGCTATTTCTCTTGGGGTGAACAGAATACATGCTAGGACACAGAAAAGCTTTTGTGCTGATTGGGGTCAGGCAGGGCCCAGGGGCTATTTAGGCTTCTCACCGCTCTCTCCATACATTTGGTCTGATTTCTCACCCCACCCCTGCTATTCCAGACAGGGGCCTCTCTTGAGCACTCTGGCAGATGTTGTGGTTTCAAATGTGGACCAATGTCCATTGAGACTAGGTTGAGATCATTTCAATGAGTCCTAATTAAACTCTGGTCAAGCAAGGTGAAAATTATTGCCTCGACTTCTGGCTCCTCTTCATAATAATACCAAGGCCAGAATGTGGCATAACCTTTAGGCACTGCACAATGCTTGTTCCATACAAGCTGGCTTATGGCAGTCATGGAGCATGGTATTGACAATGGCCTTCTACATGCATGTAGAATTGCTTGCGATCCCCAGGTGGGAGGCTTAAAATCATGCGAGGCAGGGAGCTGGGTGCTGACAGCTTCTCTCAGCCACGTCATTACAGCCATCTGCTCTCTGTTGTGCCAGGATGACGGCGTCTGTAAAGAGCGAGTATGCTGCAGGATGTTGGAGACCTAGCAGTAACTGTATCTGAGAGGTTTTGGAGAGGAGCTGACTCTATCTTTTCAGTTACTCGTTATGTACCTCTAGCTATATATGCTGCTATACGTATTGGGCCAGATGCTTGGGTGTGGCTAGGCTGAGCATGGTGCAAGAGCCAACGGAGGAGGGGGACAATAGCTGTAAGCTATCTTTCAACGCGCTGGATCCTTGGGCTAGTTTGGCCCTGGCTGTAATTTAGGGCAGCCTCAGGGGAGAGCTCTATGTTATTCTGGCTAGAAGTTGCTGAAGCACATGTTGCTCTGGCAGTGCTCTTGTGTCCCCAGCCCACAACTAATACAACCCCTCAATGGGAAGGCGGGGACAGCAGTGGGTGATATAGAGCTCTCAAAAGTGGCTTTATGCCATCTGAAGTGTGTCCCCCCCCCCCCCCACACACCATGCCTGGAGGCTCTCCAAATGCTTTGCAATCCCTGATCAGCACAAAACAACCAAAGAAGGAGGTGTAGGAAGGGAGGTTTGGTGGGGTTTGGCCCACTGCATTATAGACAGATGTTTCTTTTGCCATGGCCCATTTGATGTTTGTCCTTCCTAAGGAATGTTTGGTGGGGAGCACACTTGAGGATTTTCAGTGCACATGACTTTGAGGACAGCAATGCAGCCTAGGGTTGCTTGTGCCAAGGAGTTAAGAGGCTTGAAAAGAGAGCTGCATTCCTGAAAATAACACAGGGAGAGGCACCTCTCCTCAGAAACGAACACTTCCATCTGGAATGGAAACAAGTCCTTTACTGAAATGAGAGGTGGGACCAGACCAGAGCCTATGATCCCCAACTCCCCTGTACTAGAGCTGAGAGAGGCTGATACTTTCCCTCTCAGGGGCTGAGACTGGTTTGAGCCAATCAGTTGGAGGGATATTGGGATTAGAACAAGGACAGGATAGAGGGTCCAGGGGCAGAAAGGAGGCATGGGACAGAATCATCTAACCATTAAAAGAGAAACTCTCCTCAGAATATTAAATAGAAACTGAAGTTTCTGAGTCTCACTATTCTTCTACTGTCAGGAAATAGCTGTGAAATTCACTGACAAAATGTATCCCTCCTCTCCCTCTATTCGCTGATTCATCTAGAGGATGACAACCTATTAGCGCTATCAGCTACTCTGTTAGATCAAGTAGCAGAAATCTGTGTTGTGGATCTAAATATCTGAACCTTGCTAATGTCTCAAGTGGGAATCAGTGTGGTTCCACAATATCGAACTTTTAAAAAATCTAAGATATTGCATGCAAAAAAAAAATTACATTAAAAGAACAGTAAGGTTGCAAAGTCAAACACTCAGAAGTTAGGAAATGCGTATATGAAAGGTGAGTGCACAATCTTAATGCATACACACAGGAGGAGACAAATTACAATATGGTCTTACATGATCGCATGCTATTTTTTCCACAGGACCACTGTCTCAGTCAATGCACAGGATGGCACTGCTCTGGGAATGAATCAGGGTTGTGTAGTGAAGAAGGGTTTTGTCTGTAGACCCTGTCTCATTCGCAGCAGAAATTGGAAGGTGCGTAGGGAATGAAGCATGGGACTGAAGGGAGAGGTTAAGGAATCTGAATAACACTATGGAGAACTGAATTCTATCCCTGCCTCTGTCACAGAGTTCCTACGTGACTCTGGACAAGTCTTTAAAACCACACTTTTCACAGGTGATCACTATACTCCTCATTTCCTGGGTGCCCAATTTGATCTTCTGGGGTCTGATTTTCAGAACTGCCGAGCGCTCACAGCTGCACATTATGGCAGAAAGTTTTCTGTGGCCCTGCTAAGCAGTGAAGCAAAGAGGCTGAGCAGCACAGTGGTATGGTGCCCCCTGGAAGTTGGCACCCAGGGAAAATGCTCTGCTCTCCCACCCCTAGAATGGGCCCTGCAGCTATAACTGATGCCAGCAGGAGCTGTGCTTTGAACATATGAAGCACTATATAATGCAAAGTGAAAAATCAGATCCTTGAATCAGATTGGGTACTCAAAGTGAGTTGGATACTTTTGTTCTTAATCTCTCTGGCCCTGATCTGGTCCGGATCTGGCCCACTGATTTCAGTGCACGTTAGGTGCCTACATACATGTGAGGATCTGAGCCTCCCATCCCATCTGCACAATGGGATTGAGAACACCTGACCTCACGGGTATATTGAAGATGAGTTCACTAATGTTTGTGAAGTACTCTGTTAGTATAGTGATGACTACCACCAAAAAGCCCAGGAGGAAACTAATAATTCTGTTTTCAGAGCATGGCTTGAATAGTGTGTGGTAAATGAAACCTAGGGTCACACATTGAACAATGAGGGTAAAACAAAATACTGAGTAGCTGCTCATTAACTGAGCACTATCACGTGGTGACTGGTCCTTTAAGAGGAGGTGGGTTCTACTCCACCATAACATATTTAGCTCCTCTCCTCAGGGGGAGAAAAATGATCTGTATGTGATGAGCAGGTCATGTGACTAAATGAGGACTTCTGGAGTGGAGATAAGACAGAAGCAAGGTAGGAAGCCCTGGGAATTGTTTGTTGGTAGACAGTGGGAGGGGCTTTAGTGGGGTGGTTACCTGCTCCAACCCTGGAAGGGTTAAAAGGCAGCCCTGTAGAGGGTTGCAACTGGGGAAATCAGCAAAAAGACTGATTGGAATAGCAGCTACAGTTGTGGCCAGCCCAATCAGGCCACAGCTGGCCCTGATAAAAGGGTTGAGGGGCAGGCACTAAACAGTCTCTCACTAGTCCAGGAGAGAGCAGGGCCTGGCTGCTTGTGGGACAGGGTACCTGAGGTGGAACAGTGCTGAGGGAATGGGCAGTGGAGCTCCAGCCTAGCAACTCCCCAGGCTGCAGGCCTGAAGTGAGGCCTATGGAGGGTACTGAGGGTTAGGCAGAGGCAGCTGGTCCAAACTTTCCTTGCCTATGATGACTGGCTCCTATACTGCAGTCTGCCCCAGGGTGCAGGGGCTTGATGATGACTGGCAGTAGCTTTAAACTGAGGCAAGGAGGTGTTTAGAGGGTTGGGGGTTTCCCAGGAAGGGAGACCCAGAGGCAGAGTGTGGGAGTATTGCCAGGGGGCAGCACCCCATGAAAAAGGGCACCGGGGTCCATAAGGGACACGAGGTCAATGGACAGCGAGACGCTGGCCTGCGGAGGATACTCTAAGCTGGAAGAGGTAATTCCTAGATGGCCAGCAGATGGTGAGTCCTCACACGGGGCCAAAGGGAGAACTACAGTAGCTTGAGATGTAGTTGAAAGCGAAGTCAGACTCCCAGGAAGGAAGGCTGTGCCCAAATTGAGACGTGTGGATAACTTTTTTTGTTTTAGACTTGATCACCCTTAAAAATATGACTTTTTTTCTGGCTTAGCTGGAGCAACCAAACCAGATGGGAAGGTGGGAGCTCTAACCGGAGTGAGGGGAAACAGAAGCAGCAGCAAACCAGAAGCCTCACCAGGCAGGATGTGCTGCTACAAGCATAATTCATCCTGTGCTCTGAATGAAGTGGGGTCCTGTAGAAAAAATAGTGTGATCGCACAATTAAAGACTCTATCATAATGTGTATGGACAAGGGAGCCCCAGCAAACCAGTCTGGCACTTCCTGACTTGTGAATACTTGACTTTGCAACCTTAATGTTCTCTTAATGCAGTTTTTATGTAATACAGAAAACAATGGTCAGGCATTTGGTCTCTGACAATATGACTCTTATGACTTTATAGTGAATCTTACAATATTTGTTAAACCCTGCTCCTGGAATAATTTGATGATTATGTCGGAAGCTCAGCTCTCAGTTTCTAGTCCTCGTGAGTGTGGGACAAAGTTTTTAGAAATGTGAAATCTAAAGACTCAGAAACCAGAAGTTAAATAAAAAGAAACCCAATTTTATTTAAATTTCATGCACAGGCACCAACTTTTCAAAGTGCCAGGGGATGCTTGACCACTTGCTCTGTCCCAGACCCCGACCCCACTCCACCCCTTCCCCAAGGCACCCCCTCTTCCCACCCAGTTCCACACCCTACCCCAGATACACCACATCCTCACACCTCACCCCTCCCAACCTCCTGCACGCTGCAAAACAGCTGTTTGCAGTGGGCGGGAGACACTAGGAGGGATGGGGGAAGCAGATATGGGGGCTGCCAGTGGGTGCTCAGCAACCACCATTTTTTCCCCATGGGTGCATCCATGGAGCCAATGCCTGCGATTACATGATTTTTAAGCCTTGTGACTTTGGGGTTTTTTTTTTAACTGATACATATCGCCAATACAGTGTTTTGGAAGTCCATTGTTACAGGTTGTAAATCCATTCCAGCTTGCTTTAACACCTAACCTGAGAGAGTTACCCTACGTTAAAGGGTTTGACATAATTTCTATCAGAGGAATTGTCCAGAACGAGGCTTTCTAACTTCCTATAAAATCTTTCTTCTGAAGTTTCTCAGAACTGATAACTCACTTCATGTGAATCTTCGTTTTGAGAAGCTTGTCATTAACCAGATGAGCTCTTTGGGGTGTACAGAATGTGAGTAACTCCTTTGACCTCCTCTGTAAAGCACTTCGAGATCTTGCACTCTTCATCAGTATATCTAAAAGCACTTTATAGAGGCAGTCAGGGTAATTTCCCTATATTGCAGACAGGAAAACGGAGGCAAGAAGGTTAAGTGACTGGTCTGGAGTGACACAGCAGCTTAGTGACAGAGCCAGGAATAGAACCAATACAACCCAGACCAGCTATGTTCCAGTTTGTTTTGTTTAGAAGGCCACACTGCCTCCCCTAAAAAGGGCTTCAATGGCTTTTTTTGTTGTTGTCTACACACTTTTAAAAAATGACTGGGTCTAAACACTTCACATTTGTTTTAAATTAGTCCTGAAGTGAATAGGACTATTTTTTTTAAAAAAGCTGAATTGAACACTTTGATTAGAGGACAAATATTGAACCTCTAGAAACTGGATGAAAGTTTTCTTAGGATAACATTTCTAACAGCAGGTAAAAGGGCATGGGAGCTAGAGGAGTTCCTGATGCACCTTAAGTGGTTACAGACTTCTTTGTCCAATAATGGTTACAGGAAAAGCCAGGTTGTAAAGAATCACTCAAGCCACACCAAGAGCCAGATCCAAACAGTGCTCCCACAGCGCGTTGGCTAGGAAGCTTCCCTAAGGCGTAAACTCTCGTTCTAATGGATCAGCAAGAACCCCTTGCTACTCGTACATAGCATGACAAAGGGCACAATTTCACATGAAGGAGGCCAAAGTGTGAATGGCATCACTATAGTTCTTGAGATCCATTCTTCATTAACTGCCATGTGTGATGGGGCAAGTCCAGATGAAAGTGATGAGGAACAGATATGTTAGTCCCAAGCTAAACAAATCCCTGGTACCATTGGAACCAAATAGCAGTAGTTCCAGGTTAATCAAGACACCTGGGGCCAATTAAGAACCTTCTAGAAAGCAGTAGAAATAGCTAGCCTGATAGGGACACCTGAAGCCAATCAGGGGCTGGCTGAAACCAGTTAAAAAACCCTCCCAGTTAGGTGTGGGTGCATGTCAGTAGCTGTGGGAGGAAGTTGTGCTGTTGGTGAGACTGAGCGGTAGACACCAGATCATACACAAGGAAGGAGGCCCTGAGGTAAGGGTGAAGTGGAGCTTGAGGAAGTGGGGACTGTTGTGGGGAAGTAGCCCAGGGAATTGGATGTGTTCTGTTGCTAAAAAGTCAGCCATCATAGTTGATACTATTAGGGTCTCTGGGCTGGAGCCCAGAGTAGAGGGTGGGCCCAGGCCTTCCCCTTTCTGTTTCCCCTAATTAATCACTGAGATTGGGAGACCACAGAGACTGTGCAAGGAAGAATAGCTTCTCCTCACCTCCCTCACTGGCTTATAATGAAAATGGCTCAATAGGTTGTGACCCTTGTCTCTAAAGCCGTGGTTCCCAATGTGGGGCAATTTGATTTTTAAGGGGGGCAATTCGAGAATGAGTTATTAACAGTGAATTTTTTGCATTTCTTATGGTTCTAGGGGCCTCATATACCGCCGATGCCCCCACCCCTGGCGGCCGTTTGGAGGGGCTCTGCACTCCGAGTGCAAACCGTTCGCACTTAAGTGCAATCTGTCCGTGTGCACGCTTTTGCCCATGCCTGGTGTATCACCATCATCACAACCATCAAAGTGCATTTCACTTCATAAGTTTTTCTCACATTTATTTCTTTCAATCATAAACCCTATGCATGAAATGAGTAGTGCAAGCAAGAAAAAAGTTCGTCAGTATTCAGAGGAATATTTAAAATTTGGTTTCATACCCGCTATCCATGATGAACGGTCTCCTTTCTGCCTCTTATGCCAACAATGAATCAATGAAACGAGGTCGCCTTGAGGCGCATTTGCAGGCGAAACATAGTGCGTATGTAAATTCAGATTTAAATTACTTCAAGTCTTTAAAGGAGAAGTTTGAAAAAAGATCAACAATAAAGTCTCTGTTCACTGCACAAACTGTTACTGTCAGTCGTACTCTTGAGGCTAGTTATGAAATTTCTTTACTCATTGCTAAATCTGGAAAAAATCATACTATAGGGGAGGATTTAATTAAACCATTAATATCAGCATTTCTTAAAACAGTTCTGGAAAAAGATGACAAAGATGTGAAAGCCATGCCACTCAGTAACAATACTGTTAGCAGAAGAATAGATGAAATGAGTGAAGATATTGAAACACAACTTGTTGAAAAGCTGAAATCAAGAAAATTCTCAGTACAAATGGATGAATCAACTCTGAGAGACAGTGAGGCCGTATTGCTACCCTATGTAAGATATATTGATAAAGGTGAATTTGCTGAAGAAATGTTATTCTGCAAATCATTAGAGAGCACCACTACCGCCACTGATATATATAATAAGCTAAAAAATTACTTAGATGTCAATAATATATCAATGGAAAACATAACATCTTGTGCTGCAGATGGTGCTCCTGTTATGATGGGCAAGAAAAATGGCTGCTTAAAATTGATGAAAGATGAGAATCCAGAAATGCTTCTTGTGCACTGTGTTATACATAGAGAGAACTTAGTGTCCAAAAATATTTCTCTTGTTCTTAATGAGGTAATAAAATCAGTTATAAAATGTATCAATGCTATCAAAGCTAATGCCAAATGTGAGCGTCTCTTCAAGCTATCTTGTGAAGATAAAAATGCAGACCATGTGAGACTTTTACTTCACACTGAGATAAGGTGGCTCTCAAAGGGGAATTGCTTGAAAAGATTCATGGAACTATTTGACGTTCTTAGTGACTTTTTAAGTGACAAGCCTGAAATGAAGCACCTGCTAACCATTGATGGTAAAGCATTTGTGAGTTATTTAGCAGATATCTTTGAAAAACTGAATATGTTGAATAAACAACTTCAAGGAACAAATAAAACTCTTGTTGATGCAAAGGCGAAGATATTTGGTTTCATTACATTTATAGAGTTATGTCAAAAACATATTTCTGACAAAAATTTTGACCTGTTTCATTGGCTAAAAAAATGTGAGGTGACTGATGCTGCTGTACTTGTCATTGTGGATCATCTGAAAATATTGGCCTCTGATTTGAAAGAAAGATTTTCTGATTTAAAACAAATTGATTTTCCAACATGGGTGATGCAGCCAGTGCTAGTGGATCTGTCTGATGTTTCAATGCAGTACCAAGAAGAACTCTCGGAAATGCAAAATGATGAGTCAGTTAAAACTTTATTCAATATAAAAGGAGCGATGGCATGGCTTTGTGATGAGACAGAAACCAAATACCCAAATTCAACCAACTTTGCAAGAAAACTGTTGTTACCGTTCCCATCTTCATATTTAGCTGAATGTGGCTTTAGTGCTGTAAATGATTTGCTACTGAAGAAAAGAAATCGACTGGATATCACTAAACGAGGAGACTTGAGACTGAAGCTGACTAAATTGGTGCCTAATATAAAATCTCTCTGCAGCAGGCATCAAGCACAAGGATCTCACTAACTTTAGTCTACTTATCTTGAGGTGAGCTCAAATTGTATTTTGAATTTGTTAGGTACCTTTATTTTATTGTATAGTAATTAAAATGATCAAAGTATTACAGAAAAAGCTTCCATTAAAATTATTTTATATTTATGCATTTCAGTTCTCTATTATATGTTTTGAATCTTTATTTGCTATTTTTTCATATCACTTCATATTATTATTATTTTTTTAACAATTTCTTAGTGATTTCTTCCTCAGTACTTCAACTGTCCTTTCGTTCTTTTATTTTTCTCTTTCATGGATGCCATGTTCTTTGGAAGCTTGTTTAGACCAAGTTAATGGTCTTTTAGGCTTCCTCCACGTGAATAGGAGTTCACTTTTTGAATAATAAGAATTATATGTCACGGGGGGGGCATCAGGATTTTAGAGATGCTTAGGTGGGGCATGGCCAAAAAAAAGTTGGGAACCACTGCTCTAAAGAGAGAAGGGCTACGTGGTGGGTCACACTGCACCTCTGAGGCTAGTGAAATCCACCAAGAAACACAGGATCCATGGAAACAAGGACAGAGCTTTGTCACACGTGCCATAGGGAGTCTTCACTCTGTGAACTGAGATGAAGGGTCTCCAACTAGTTCCTAATGGATCAGTGTCCATGTCACAACAATCAATAAAATTAACATCCTAGCTTCACCTCAGCAGAGATGCTCGGGACTGAATGGGCTTGTGAACTATATCTTGCTACACCAGATCAGAGTTGAGGCTGCTAGATGTGGTTTAGAGGCACATACACATTGGATACTGATGTTGTACCCGTTTTGTGAATACATAGATGTCAGTCCCCACTGCAGCCAGACTGCTACCTTTCACCAGAGCTAATTCACATGAAAAATTAAAATGCTTTATAAAAGAACTAGCAAAAATACCCAGTGTTGCTCGGGTCCGGGGGAGGGGGGAGAGAGCTGAGCGAGTGCAAGGTCCGTTGGAGGGGGGAGAGAGTTGAGCGAGTGGGGTGGGCGTTGGAGTGGGGGGAGGGAGGAGATTTTAAAAATTTTCGATTCTTACCTGAGGGGGGAGAGAGCTGAGCGAGTGGGGGGGGGCATTGGAGTGGGGGGGATGGGGGAGAGAGCTGAGCGAGTGCAGGGGCCGTTGGAGTGGGGGGAGGGGGGAGAGAGCTGAGCGAGTGCAGGATCCGTTGGAGGGGGAGGGGGGAGAGAGCTGAGCGAGTGGGGGAGCCGTTGGAGGGGGGAAGGGGGAAGAGAGCTGAGCGAGTGGGGGGCCGTTGGAGGGGGGGAGAGGGCAGAGAGCTGAGCGAGTGCGGGGTCCGTTGGAGGGGGGTATTATTACATCATAACTATGTCACAAACTATGTTAACCTGCTGCCCAGCCGATGTTAATGGGCTTTAAAGAATTTCACCCCTGGGGGGTGTCAGAGGTGAGATTTGAACTTTTTTTTGATCTTTACCCTGATTAGTACCCTAAAGCCTATAACTGTACCAAATTTCAAGTCTCTAGCTCAAACAGTGTGGAAGGAGTAAGGCAGCACGCACACACGCATACACACACGCATACACCATTTGACTTTTATATATATAGATATAAGGTGTTGTATGAGACACAACACAGTGAAATTATACCAGCAACTCCATAGTGCAGAATGCTCAGTTTAATTATGGCCTTCTTTATACCTCGCCCATTTACCTCAGTTTTAGAATGGGTGGTTAGTTTCACCCCATAGGTTAACTAATGTTAAATATCCATAATAAATGGTTATAATGGCAACATAATAACTTGTAATTCATGGTACTAATGTCACAACAATATTTGTTTGATTCCTTAAAGAAACTTTACAGTAATGGCCCAGGATACAGTAATTCTAAGCTATATTGAACAGAACCATCACAGTGGGAAAAAAATAACGTTTAGACAATGAATGGCACAGGTACAAGTTCACATTTGGTTAATACAATTAGCAAGTAAATTTCACAACAGTAAAATAAAATTAGCAGCAATACTGTGCTTTGAAGCACAGTTGATTGAGGAATGGAGTAATTTAGCAAAATATAGTCAATAGTTAGAAATCTTGATGATCCCTTATTTCAGCCCAACATCTGGTGGACTATTGTAGAACTGGGTCCTAAAGAAAAAAGAACAAGGAGTACTTGTGGCACCTTAGAGACTAACAAATGTATTTGGGCATAAGCATCAGTGTGGGCTAAAACTCACTTCACTTCATCAGATGTACAGAGTGGAACATACAGTAGGGAGATATAATATAATGTGTATATACTGTGACAGATCGCCTTCTCACCCCTCTTCAGGAACAGGCAGGAAACCCTTCTTTTGCTCCAAACAGTGCTCTTTATTTCACAGTGCAAGGCTCCACCACCAATATACACAGCTTTATATGGTTCAGCTCTTCAGCTTACAGCTCTATTCACAGCTCTATAGCTCACAGCTCTACACACAGCTCTACAGCTCCTTCTCTCTCACTCCTCCACACTACCATACCACCACCACCCTGGACTTCCTGCCTGGCAGGCTTATATCCCCCTGAGGAGGCTGCCAGGTGCAACCCATCCAGGCTGATTGCCCTGCAGCCCAGGTGGCTGATTAGGCTTTCTGCAAGGGAGGTTTGCAGAGGGCTTTTCTCCCTCTTAAAGGGGCGGCAGGCTGGGTCAGGCCCACCCTGCCACAATACACACAGAGAACATGAAAAGATGGGGGTTGCCATACCAACTCTAAGAGACTGATCAATTAAGATGAGCTATTAACAGCAGGAGGAAAAAAATTTCCCCAGGCTAAGTTTCCCCCTACTGTTACACGTTTTTGTCCACTGTTTGAAATGGGCCATCCTGATTATCACTACAAAGTTTTTCTTTTCCCTCCTGATCTTAATAGCTCATCTTAATTGATATCAGGAGGAAATTTTTTTTTGGTAGTGATAGCCAGGATTGGGATTCCTGACCAGTAACAGGGGATCTGCAGAGTTCCCCATTCCAGAACATTCAGGTAGAAATTCTCCCATGGGTATTGCTGTGGGGAGAGGGGAAAACATGTCCTATGGCCTGAATTTACTTTTTCAATGGAAATTACTAAGGAAATCGTTTACATTGCAAAACCAATACTCAGTAGTCATTTATTTAGATTGTGATATAAACAATTAAACCTTGCTATAAATTACTTAGATAAGACATTCTTTTACTAAGGAGGCAGATCCTCAGATGGAATAAATTGTCATAGCTCCACTGACTTCCTTGACATCAGCAGACCAGGATAGCAGCAGACGTCCTGAGGTTAGCAGACCACTACACCACCTGAGGATCATACTCCCATCTGACCAAACTTTTGGAATAATATTCTAATTCATGTAGCAGAGAAGCATTGGGAAAACATCTCCCATGTTTGCCTCCATTATGTTTGGTGCTAGCCAGTGTAACATAATCCCTTATCTCCACAAACCCCTAACTAATTCCAATGCTTTTTAAGAAACTGAAACAAGACAGTGATATGCCCCTAGTGAGCAATTAGACAATATGTCTCTTATCAATGTTTCAAGAAGTAATGTCACACTTAGATTAACAGATTCCAAGGCCAGAAGGGACAATTGTGATTATCTAGTCTGACCTCCTGGATAATGCAAGTCAGAGAACTGCCCCAAAATAATTCCCAGCGCAGATTTTTAGAAAAAAAAATCCAATCTTGATTTTAAAATTGTCAAGAATTGGAGAATCCACCACAATCCTTAATGAATTGTTAACAGTGAGGGTAATTAACCACTGGAACAATGTATGCCTTATTTCCAGCCTGAATTAGGGTATGTCTTCACTACAGCATTAGTTCGATTTCCTTTATGTCGATCTTGTGAACGCGACGGTATACAGTCGATGTTGTGTGTCTTCACTACGCACAGCTAAGCACAGCAAGTCGACAGTGTCTGTCTGCAAAACTTTTGCAGGCGTCGACATGACATGCGTTGCACTCTGGGTACCTATCCCACAGTTCCCTGATCCCCCAGCAGGCACCATTTCGAGTGCAGCATTGTGGGTAGGCATTTCCAAATTTCGCGCCCTTTTTCCGCGCCGCCCACCCCCATTACAAGCGGTGCCCTGTGGGTAGGCAACCTATAATTCGCGCCCTTTCTCCGCCGAACTAACGCCATAGCATTGCAAGCATGGAGCCCGCTGAAACCACGGCTGCAGTAATGGCTGTTGTGAGGACCTCGATCACGGTTGCTGAGTTCCTGCTGCACCGTCTGCAGAGGAGGAATGCGATCCGGGGAGAACCGCGCTTTCTGGAACCCGATGACAGTGAGGAGGAGATGGACGAGGACAGCGGGGACGACAGGGACACTGACGTGCACAGCGGGGACGACAGGGACACTGACGTGCACAGCGGGGACGACAGGGACACTGCCGTTTTTGCAAGTAGGGCGACTGACAATCTGTCAAAAATGGTGGCAATGGGGCAGGCTCATGCCATCGAACGCCGATTCTGGGCCAGGGAAACAAGCACAGACTGGTGGGACCGCATAGTGCTGCGGGTCTGGGATGACTCCCAGTGGCTCAGAAACTTCCGCATGCGAAAGGGCACCTTCATGGAACTTTGTGACTTGCTGTCCCCGGCCCTCCAGCGCAGGAATACCAAAATGAGAGCGGCCCTTACAGTGGAGAAGCGAGTGGCGATAGCCCTCTGGAAGCTTGCAACGCCAGACAGCTACCGGTCAGTCGCGAATCAGTTTGGGGTGGGTAGGTCTACAGTGGGCTTTGCTGTGATGCAAGTAAGCAGGGCAATCGTTGAGCGGCTGCTACACCGGGTTATAAACCTCGGAAACCTGCAAGCCACAATAGATGGCTTTGCCGCCATGGGATTCCCTAACTGTGGTGGGGCTATAGATGGGACTCATATCCCTATCCTGGCACCAGACCACGAGGCCGCCGAGTACAGAAACCGGAAGGGATATTACTCAATGGTCATGCAAGCAGTGGTTGACCACAAGGGACGTTTCACCGACCTGTACGTGGGGTGGCCGGGAAAGCTTCATGATGCTCGAGTGTTCAGGAACTCTAGGGTTTTTAGACAGCTGCAGCAAGGCACTTTCTTCCCCGACCAGAAAATTTCCGTGGGGGGGGTCGAAATGCCGATCGTGATCATTGGGGACCCAGCCTACCCCCTAATGCCCTGGCTTATGAAGCCCTACACAGGAGCCCTGGACAGGGGTCAGGAGCTGTTCAACTACAGGCTGAGCAAGTGCAGAATGGCCGTAGAATGTGCATTTGGCCGCTTGAAGGGGAGATGGCGTTCCTTACTGATACGCTCAGACATCCGCGAGAGAAATATCCCCATTGTTATTGCTGCTTGCTCTGTGCTCCACAATATCTGTGAGAGCAAGGGGGAAACGTTTATGGCGGGCTGGGAGGCAGAGGCAAATTTACTTTCTGCTACTTATGAGCAGCCACACAGCAGGGAAAGTAAAAGAGCCCACCGTGAGGCCCTGCGCCTCAGGGACGCCTTGAAAGACAGTTTTATGAGTGCCCGAGATGGCGTTTGAGAATCTGCTCCCTTGCTGTGCTGTAAGCCTCCTGCCCTTGAACCCTCTTTCCCTCCCCCCTCCCCATGCTTTACCTCCCCCCTCCCCATGCTTTCCCTCCTCCCTCCCCATGCTTGCAGAGAAAATAAAATCACTGTTTGAAAAATCATGGTTCCTTTATTGGTTACTCGGAAATACAAATACAGGGGATCACTGTCCTGGTATCCTGGAGGGAAACCGGCAGTCGCAGTGGGGAGGAGCGGGCAAAGGAGGGGGGGATGGAGAGGAGGGGTTGGCAAGACTCAGCAGCTTTCAAAAGTGTTCCGAGAATGTAAGCCTGCTGCTGCTGCTGCTTCTGCTGGCTTGTGGGGTAGAGTGGAGCGGCCCACGGAGCTTGCCCCCCCGTGTTCTCAACCCGCATCTGGGTGGGGAAGCTATGGGAGTTGGGGAGGGGGGGAGGTGGTTACACAGGGGCTGCAGAGGTGGTCTTTGGTCATGCTGCAGCTCCACCAGAGATCGCAGCATGTCGCTCTGGTCCTCCATTATGCGGAGGAAAGCATCCATGCGTCTTTCCTCACGTTCTACCCTCTTTTGTTCAGCGGCTCTCCATTCCTGCCTCTCTCGATCCCTTGCCTCTCTCTCTCGATCCCTTGCCTCTCTCTCTCGATCCCTTGCCTCTCTCTCTCGCTTCCTTTCCTCTCTCTCTCGATCCCTTGCCTGAATCTCTCGATCCCTTGCCTGAATCTCTCGATCCCTTGCCTCTATCATTCTTTCCCTCCAGTCCGTCTGGCGGGCTGCCTCAGCGCGCGAGTTCTCCACGAGTTCAGTAAACATCTCATCGCGCGTTCGCGTTTTCTTTTTACGCTTTACTCTGAAACACTCTAGTTCATCTTAAATCTATCTAATTAATATCTGTCTATCTAATTCTTATCTGCGGTGCACGGCGTGATGAGGAGGCAGGGGGGTTGTGAGATACTTGTTGTTCATCTGTGGGCAAGTGTGGGAAAAGAAAGTTTGAAAGTTATGAGACAGATACATTCAAGGTTAGGAGGCAGTCTCGGACTGTACACAATGGGAGTAGTATGCCATTTGCAACCTCAGTATTCAGAGGCCTGATATGATTTCTGTACAAGGTCATGTTGTACACCTAAAACTGACTGACAAGCTCTCAGAAAATTCAGAGCATCTCAGACACATATGCGTGCCTCAGCCCAAGACGGCTTCTGAAATCACCGTGCAGCCGGCCATGGTAAGTTAAAAGTGGCGCTTGCATACTGTAGAGTAACCCCGCCCTCTTCCCCCCACCGCGTGGCTGGCTCCCACTGAAACCGCAAACTGCAAAGCAAATGCCAAAAAATCTCTCGCTAAGGGCTAAGGTCTTTTTGGGGCTCTTCAGACCGCGTGCAGACGGCTCGGATTCCCTGCCAGCTAACGCTACGGGCTGGGGGGGGGGGGCGGCGGTCAGCGTTCGTGGGGGGGGGGTGCTCGGTTCGTCGGTCCTCAGCAGAAAAGAGAACTTTGCAGCTGGGACTCTTTATCTCCCGACTAATTGCAGTCTGTATCTCAAACAGGCAACCCTGAATGACATCACTTTGCTGAGAATTTCTCGGAGAGATAGGGAGCGCATGCTCCTTGAGTCCATGCAAAGTCCTGGTCCATACGCCGCAATGCTAGTCTGCTCAATGATACCAGACAACCTACTACTTTCGTGGCGTGGGTTGGTGTCCTATCACGGGGGACCAGATAAGGCAGCTCTCCCCAGAAATCTGCTGCGCTGGATTCATCGCTACCTCCTGGAGAGCTTCATTGAAATGTCCGCGGAGGACTTATGGTCAATCCCGGAGTATATTGACAAACTCTTTGAGTAGAAATTGACCAGCAATGAAAGCACGCTAAGTCCTTAGGGCAAGTTACTCATTAATAAATGCTTCCTTTACAAAATCACGCGTCATGTAATCCCTTAAAAAAGAAACACTTACCCCCCTGGGAGGCTTGGGAGGGTACTGGCTCCAGGGTGACAAACAGCTCCTGGCTCTCTGGGTACAAGGGTTCTCCGCTGGGCTCCTGCTGCTCCGTGAGATTTTCTTCTTCATGCTCGTCCTCCTCGGAATCAGTCTCCTCCCTGACGATGATCCCATCGGTGGAGTCCACGCACACCGGCGCGATGGTGGTGGGGGCGCCCCCCATTATGGCATTTAGTTCATTGTAGAACCTGCATGTCCATGGCGCGCCCCCTGATCGCCCGTTTGCCTCCTTGGCTTTCTGGAAAGATTGCCGCAGCTCCTTAATTTTCACACGGCACTGTGTGGTGTCCCTGTTGTGGCCCCTTTCCAGCATGGCCTTGGAGACTCTTCCGTAGGTGTTGGCATTCCGTTTGTTGTTTCGTAGTTCCAACATCACGGATTCCTCTCCCCAGATAGCGATGAGATCCAGCACCTCACGAGTGGACCATGCTGGAGCTCTTCTCCTCTGGCTGGTTTCCAGGGTAGATGAGCTCATCATGGATTCCTGTGATGCTGAGCTCTGCATGGCGGCTAGTGCTGATTGCTCTGAATGGCGACTGATCAGTTCAGGTGAGCTGGCCACGCTGACCAAACAGGAAATGGCATTCAAATGTTCCCGGGTCTTATCTACCTGGCCAGAGCAGCGAGTTCAGAGTGCAGTGCAGAGCGGTCACAGTGGAGCAGTAGTGAGGCAGTCCAGAGCGGTCAGAATGGAGCATTGTGGGACAGCCTCTGGAGGCTATTAATGTCGGGTTCCGTCTTCACTAGCCCACGGTCGAGCTTGGAACGTCGAGATTAGCCTTATGCCACTGGTTAGGCTGGAGTGCCAAGATCGATCTTTAAGGCCCTTTACATCGACGTTAAGGGCATGTATGTGAAGACAGGTACACGTTTACTTCGACCTAACGTCGTTAACATCGATTTAAAGTGGTAGTGAAGACATGCCCTTAGTCTAGCTCCATCTTTCTTTCAGCTATTCAGTGGCTGAAAGATGCTTTCTCTGCTACACTGAAGAGCCCATTATCAAATATTTGTTCTCTGTGGAGCAACTTAACAGATGACTTGATCACAGGCTGTAAGTCTCTCTTTGCTAAGCTACATAGATTGAGCTCCTTGAGTCTGTCACTCTAAGGCATGTTTTCTTATCCATTAATCAGTCTCATGGCTCTTCTCTGAACCCTCTTTAATATATACGTATTCCAGCAGTGATCACACCTGTATCAAATACAGAGGTAAAAAACCCTCTCTTCCTACTCAAGATTCCCCTGTTAATATATCCAAAGATTACATTAGCCTTTTTGGCCACAGCATTACACTCAGGTTCAGCTGATTATCCACCATGAGTCCCATATCTCATTCAGTCAGTGCTTCCCAAGATAGATTTTTGCCATCCTGTTAGTGCAGGGGTCTCAAACATGCGGCCCGGGGGCCAAATGCGGCCCGCCAAGCCCTTCCCTGCGGCCCGCCAAGCTTCCTGGCATCCCCCCCCCCCCGGGTCCCCCCATAGCAGTTTGCAGGATGGAGGGGCCAGAAGTGGAGGCTTCTCTGCTGCCTGGCTGGGCCGCGTGTGTTTCTAGCTCTGGACTTCCTAGATTGCTCTTGCTTTGTTTGCCAAACAGCTGTTGGTGGTGCCTAGTGCTTTCCAGGAGGGAATGGGGAGCTGCGTGCTCAGAGGAGGAGGTGGGGCAGGGGTGGGACCTCTTGGAAGGGGTGGAGTGGGGGCGGAGCTGGGGCAGCAAGGGCGGGGTGTGTGTCAGTGGTGCGGCCCTCAGGCCAGTGCACTAGTCCTCATGGAAGGGGTGGAGTGGGGGCACAGCCGGGGCAGCGAGGGTGTGTGTGTCAGTGGTGCGGCCCTCGAGCCAGTGCACTAGTCCTCATGCGGCCCTCGTGGTCATTTGAGTTTGAGACCCCTGTGTTAGTGTGTCCTACAATCTTAGTTCCTAGCTATACAAAGTTTGCTTACACCAAGTTTACCAAGTGATCAAGATTGCTCTGAGTCGGTGACCTCTCCTCTTCATTATTTACCATGTGTCCAATCTGAAAACTTTATCAGTAATTACTTTTTTTCTTCTTCCAGATCATTGAATATTATGATATTAAATAGCATAGGGCCAAAAACTACTAGGAATACATGCATTTGATTCCCCGTTTACAATTACATTTTCAAACTTCTAAATCAGTTTTTATTCCATTTAATATGGGTTATGTTAATTTTATATCTTTTCAGTTGTATAATCAAAATGTCATAAAGTACTAAGTCCAGTGCCTTACTGAAATCTATGTATATTCTGTCAACAATATTACCCTTATCAAGCAAAGATGTAATCTCATCAAAAAAGATAGCAAGTTAGACAGGAACTAATTTCCATAAACCCATGTTGACTAGCATTAATTATATTACCCTCCTTTAATTCTCTGTTAATCCAGCTCTTTATTCACTCTTCCATTTTCTTGTCCGGGATTCCTGTCAGGCCTATAATTATACACACCATCCTGGTTACCCTTTTAAAATATTGGCACATTTACCTTCTTTCAGTCTTCTGGAATTTTCCCATTGTTCAAAACTTATTGAAAGTCAACTTTAATGGTCCAATGAGCTCCTCAGGCACCCTTTAGAACTCCTGGATGCAAATATTCTAGACCTGTGGATTTTAAAATGTTCAACTTTAATAGTATCCCAAGATACTAATGGAATGGGAAGAGTGCTATATCATAGGACTACATAATTGTCTTTTCCCAAATACAGAATAGAAATATTTATTGAGCACTTCTGCTTTTTCTGTATTCTTATTGGTTCATTATCTGATGAAAGTGGAGGAATTATCAGTACCATTATTAAGATTCTGTTTTGTTCCTAATATTTAAGGACGATCAGAGGTTTTTATAAACTCTGCTGGCCACAAATTTCTTCTTGTGTCCCTTTTCATCCCTTATTAATTTTCTACAGTTCCTCACTTCTAATTTATATTAATTACTATCAGCTTCCCTTTTCTTACATATATGTATATAAACACAGTTTTCCATAGCTGCCTTCATTTCCACCCTGAACCAGGTTGGTGTTTAACTAGCACAGGCTCTTCCTTGATTGGGGCTTCCAGTAAAGTGTTCTTAAACAATTACCGGTTATCATTCACATTTTTGTGATTAAATTCTTCCTCCCAGCTGATCTGACTCAAACTGCTTTCAGCATTGTGAAACTAGTCCTTCTAAAGCATCAAGTGTGTGTATATATATCACTGGTCTGGACTTTGTTCTGTTTGCACATAAGTGTGATCATGTCATGATCACTTGTACCTACTTACCATTCACTTTTAGTTCTATGATAAGTTCCTCTTTATCTGTCACAACAGATAATACAGAATACCCCATGTTGGATAAAGCACTACTTGAGTTGGGAAGTTGTCATCTAGAATAAGAAATTCCAAGAATGTTTTATATTAGTAGTGTAAGCAGTGTCAGGATGAGCTCCACCCTGACATCTGGTGGTGAATTGCAGAAATTGTAGTGACTTTTGGAAAATAACATCTTATTTGCATAGACGCACCCACTGCACCTAGCCTGTGCTCTAATAGCCCAAATGGTCACTTTGGCTACTGTGGGACCCCCAGTTTCTCTGGTATTGGGGCAAGAATGATAAAGTGTTGATTAACCTGTTTATGTGAATGAGGGATTGGGACACGTATTTGGCCTTTGGCATGCTGGAGGGACTCGCCATCAGCTAGGTAGCACTCACTGGCCAAGGGACAGGGGTTCCAAAACCCACTGAATTGAGAGAAGCAATAGATAGGTTTCTATACTTTATGGTGTGGGCCATACAAAAGCCTATTGCACACTGTCTTCCCTGTGGGGTGTCAGAGCTAATGTTTGATTCCATTAGGACTCTAGGTTTGGTCTGCTAAGATGAACTCATTTTGGGCCATGTAGGGTATCTGCACTATGGGTCTCCTACTATAAGCTGAGATTACTTGAGTGCTGAAATCACTTATGAGCTGAAATCACTTGAGAGCTGAGATCACTGAGCCCTGTAGGGGGGCCTGAAATTGTATTGCTGAGCAGTGAATGAAGTGGAGCTGTTTGGGTCACCGCTAGCGGAGTGGCTGGTGGCGTGCAGCGGCTGACAGAGCAGAGTGGCTGGTGAAGCAGTTCCTGGGCATCTGATGGAATGGCCCATGGTGAGGACTGCAGCACAACCCCATGGAGAAGCGGGGCAGTCGGCCTCTGACCATGTAAGGTGCCCCTTAACCTGGCCCTCCCCATTTCCACCCAGGTGGGGAGGTAAAACTCTGCTAATGAACTCTTGGACTCTGCCGGGGCTGTTGGACTTTTGGGACCTTGGGTGACTTTGGGACTTGCGGGACTCAAGAACCCCAGGAAAAGGACACAGCCCATTTGCTTGTGTGTGTGTGTGTGTGGTGGGGATTCTGGTTTGTGAATCCTGTTTGTAGTGTTTACCCAATAATATGCCACAGTGTTTCTCTCTGTTATTAAAAGGGTTTTGGTACACTCAGACTCTGTGCTTGCGAGAGGGGAAGTATTGCCTCTTAGAGGCACCCAGAAGGGTGGTATATGGTTGTCCCAGGTCACTGGGTGGGGGCTTGAGCCGGTTTTGTATTATGTCATTAGAATGGAACCCCTGGATACTGAACCTGGCCCTTGTTGCTGCCAACTCTGATGGGCAGAAGGGTTACAGTAGCATAAGACTGAAGTCCCCTGTAGTGGGGTGGCTGCCCCACTCCAGGAAAAAAGAGGTTAAAACAGTCCTGCAAAGGGCTGTAGTTAAAGGCAGCCCAGCTGAGGGCTGCAATGGAAAACAGCTGTTACTGGGTCAATTAGGGCCCAGCTGGCCCTGATAAAAAAGGCCCAGAGTTTGCTGTAGAGAGAGAGTTTCCTCTGTCTGCAGAGTCAGACTGGCTTGGCTGTTGGGGGAGCTTGATAAGGTACCTAGAGTGAAGCAGGGCTAGGGTAAGGCTAGAGGAGCTGGGGAAGGTCTGGCCTGGAAACCCCCAGGCTGCAGGGCCTATGGGAAGGCCCAACAAAGGGTACTAGGGTTGCAGGGGACAGCCTATGGCTCAGGAGGCAGAGGCAGACGGCCAACCCCCCTTGCCGGTGATGTGGCAATGATACTGCAGTCTGCCCAGTGAACGGGGGCAAGTGGTGACTGGCAGTTGCCTAGACTGAGGCAAGGTGGGGATAGGGGGTGAAGGTTCCCCAAGGAGGGGAGACCCTGAGACTGTGGGGGTACTGCAGGGGTGCAGCACCCTTGGTAAGAGGGCCCCCGGGGTCTGGGAGTGGCACTTGGCCAGCAGCAAGCGGGACATCAGCCTGCAGAGGGTGCTCCAGAGGCTGGAAGATGAGCTAATTCCTGGATGACCAGGAGGAGGCGCTGCAGGGTGAGTCGCTGCCCAGCTACATCCCCCATGATCATGCAGCATCTTTTCCTATTGTAGACAGGAGCTTAAGAAGCAGGTCATCCTGTTGCCTTGTGCGATCTGGTGTTCTGCAGCAGACACCAAATCATACCCTGTCATGTGCCTTCAATGTCAGGACGTTGATCCACAGGCATTCAAGATAACTTTCTTTCAAGCAATCAGTAACTCATAAGCTGGTAATGCCACTTTTGACAGTGTGCCAGCCACTATTGCCCACTTAATCCTTCCTAAATATGTTGACTGACTCTTCTCATTCAACTCCTGGGAATCATCCCACCTGGTTTTAGTAATGCCAAGTAGATCAAATTTATGCTCAAAATGAACAATTCCTCTTGTTTATCTGTCCTCCTAGTATTGGTGTATAGATAGGCATAGAAAGATTAAACATGTACCAATAAATGTTGGTAAATGTCAGTTTCATTATTCACATGCACACTGACATATTTCCATTGAAAATTACAGGTGGGCAAACTAAGAAAAGGGCTTCTTGAGAACTTAAAGTTTGATTTAAGGATATTTATTTTGATGTAATTTTTGACAAGTGTTTTAACAGTTATGAAGTTTAACTTTTTGCAACTCAAGCTCTATCATTGTTAAATAATTGACTGACCTCTAATTTCCTGCAACGGAGCAAATTTAATATCTATAATTGAAGAAAATAAACCAATACTATCAATCAAAAGGATATAAAATAAAAATTCTACCAAGTCTATTTGTAGTCAAATTCAAGAATTTCTTCCCTTCAGGTTCCTTGATTAGTTTTGTTATCAATATCTTGATGATTTTGTGTGTGTGTGTGTGTGATTAGTGCTCATATTTCCCCTCTTTTTATACTCCCCTTTCATTAAACTAACACCTTGCTGGCTATTCTCGGCCTGGTGATAGATGGAAAGGCAATCAATAGTCTACTGAGGTAGAAGCCATCCAAACTATGGTTCACTACCACTGAGGAGACGGGGCTGTAATTCCACAAAACCAAAATCCTCTTCCACTTACTTTCCCTGTGATTCATTTTCAGAATCTTCTGCCTCCTGTTTTCCTTTGCTCATGGTACAGGAAGGATCCCCAAGAAGATTGCTTGGATGTTCTTCTTCAGCAGATTTCCAAGGTCCCTGATGTAATCTATTATTGTAGCACAGCTCACTGATGCAGTGTCATTAGTACTTATATGGACCATCACCAATAAATCTGTTGATTTCAGAAGCCTGTCCAGTCTTAAAGTGAGGTCTCTGCTCCAGGAAGACAGCACAGCATCCTATTGTCTGCTTGTCCCTTGCAGCAGCATCTTTTCATTCTTTTGAGAACTGAATCCCCAAGAAAGATTGTCCATCTGCCTTGAACTGTTGGAGGTCTTTGTGGGCAAACTTTTTTTTCTTACAGGTTGGGCTGAGCTGCCATCCATAGGTGTGTCCTGGACATCTATTCATTACCTCAGCCCAGCTGGATCTCAAGAGAGAGGTCCCCCAGTTTCCACATTGACAAGGTATCAATTAGAAACTTCTAGCTGTGTGACATTCCTTGTGGTCCCCTTCTGTGTAATGGACAGTGAATCAGCCCATCCTCATCAGGTTCCAGCCATGTAGAATGCTGCCTTGACCTCTTGCCTCTGGTAGTTACAAACTGTCAAGTCTCCTCTTTGACTTCTTGGTGTCCAGCTCCTTTCTTCCTTGAACCTGGGGTACTAGTGTTTTCTGGATCTGCCTGTCTAGGAATGCTTCAGCTTCTCTGTAGTGCCTCTACTTGCCCTTCTAACCCAATCTCTTCTTCCAGCACAGCCACCAGCTTGCACTTCATGCAAGGGAAGTCTGTTTAGGCAGGAAAGCAAAAATGGCACCTTGGTGGTAGATCACCAACCCTATTCTATCACTAGCATATTGAGCTGACCCTGGAAGGGAGAGTCTCTATGCTTTCTCCTAAACTCTCCTCTTAGCTGCCTCTCTTCATAGCTCTCTTCTCCTTGCAATTGACTTCTTGTACCAGTCTCCCTGATTAACTCAGCGCTGCCCCTCACCACCAGGGAGCAATTAACTGCTGATTTCAAACAGCAGAACTGATTAAAGCTCCAAGGGCCGGAGCTGTGTGGCTGTCCCAAGGCAATGCACCAACAAATCAGCTGTCTCAGCTGCTGACGCGGGGGGCACAGGGCACACCTGTGCATCCCTTACACAGAACAAACAGTTAAACAACCAACAGATGGACCAAACACACCATTCACTGAGTCCTGCTACCTCCAAGTACACTCCACAGTGACACCCTTTGAAATTCTCTTGTCAGATGCCTCTGTTCACGGTTAGGATGGTGTCTTTTCTCCCCAAAATGAAACTGGCACTGTTCAGTCAATTGACAATGTCATCCTACCCTGAGTTGCTGGATTAACAATTGGACAATGGGCAGTGTTGTACAAAAAGAAAAGTCAGGAAGTCTTTTTTTCTTTTGTTTTCATTATGTATCATACCAGCATGCAACTATAATGTCATCTACGGATCAGGTGACTCAGACGCTACTGTCAGATATTACCAGAAATTCTCCTGGACAAAACAAAAGGTTTAGGAATTGTGTTCCTTCACTTGATCAGCATCCATAAACACTGACCAGAGCAAGTCCCTGACTAGAGTGTAAACTGCACATGCTGTTATTAAGGGTTTTCTGGTATGTTATTACATAGATACTATATCAAACAGTTAGTTGTACCCTCAATCCATGAGAGAGTGCCGTCAGGGAAGAGTGGGTAGAAAACACTGCCATGTTGCTTGGCTAGCATATTAACCCCACTTTGTACCTGTGTGAGTGATTGACTGCAGGGCAATGGAGGACATATTCCAGCATTGTTATAATTAACACAAGAATAGCAATTTAAGATTTTTTTTTAAAAAAAGCTATTTTTCTGGGGAGTTTTTTTCCTCTCTAAATTTCCTATCCCCTATGATCCCTCCCATGACTCCCTTTCCTTCACTGTCAAATCTGAGCATCTGATTTTCTCCCTGCTCTCAGCTCTTGTCTCTGACCAGATCACTCCCATTCCTCCTGCTTTGCTAAGGACGCCATTCTGTATCGCTTGCTTGTTCTCTCTTCCCACAAGCATCTGTGCCTTCCATGTCTAAGGGACAGTGCTGTGGAACTGATTCATAAGGTTGTTACCCTGTTCTCCTTCAAATCTCTCCTCAGTCCCTTCTGCCAGGATAGTTACAGATAGACATGTAGCCTGAGGCTGAGGGATAGGCCAGGGGGCACAGCATGACATAAAGAAAAAGGTGCTGTATATTCTAGGACCATTTCTGTTTCATTGTATCCTCTCCCTAATTGTTCCTTTTAGGTAGGATTTTGGGGGCAGCAATCTCGGCTTCAAAAGGACCTTGATCCTGCTCATTTTGCCCTAGCGTTCACAATATAAATAAATATACATTTGAACAAGTAGACTGGCTGGACTGGGATTTTCATATTTCAGAGCCTCCATCAGCAACCTCGAGCCAGCCCTTTCAACAGGAATCACTCCCACTTTTCTGCCAAGCCCTTTGAAATGGATGTGGGTTGGCCTGAAGCTACCCTTCAAAGAAAAAGAAACCGGATCCTTCAAGTGATATCTTTTCCAATTCAGTGCTGAGCTAAGAATTCAAAGTAATCTCCCATCCGCAAGAACGTATGTGGCTTGCAGCATGGCTGCTAGCTAGCCTGCATCTTAACTCTGCCAATCTCACCCCTGCTTTATTGCCAGGCAAATGTGTAATGGAATCTTTTCTAAGAACTAGTGTATTGGTTCTCAAACTGGGGGGTCGGGACCCCTTGAGGGGTTGCGACCCAATTATGTGGGGGTCGCGAGCCCCTGCTGCCACTGCAATGTATTATTGTGCTCCTTGTAAGACTGTGCTACTTAGGCTGTATTGAGCATGCTCACATGAACTGAGCATGCTCAGTAACATCGGCTGTAGCCACTGCCCTTCTCCCTGCCTTTATTAGCCATAAGATTCTGCTGACTGCTGTTTACAGGGCTTAAAAAGTGGCAAAGGGGGCAAAACGGAGGAAATGGGTGGCCAGGGTCTGAGCAGGTGGTGGAAATGGACTGGTCAAGGTGGGTCAAGCAGCTGGAGAAAGGATTAACAAAGGGGCGAACGGGCAAAATCAGGGGTCCGGGGGGAGAGGGAGGAGTTAAGCCCTGGAGTGAGGTGCTGGCAGAGGGTGACAGAGGGCAAAATCCAGCACAGGCAGGGGCACCCGGGGGGTTGCAGTTGCCCCAGTGGGACTGCGATACCAGTATTTGCAGAAATAGTTTGTAGTGGGGGGTGAGAGACTTTTTTATTTGAGCAAAGTGGGTTTTTTGTATGCGCACACGTACCTATGAGGAACTGCTACAGTGGCACATTCCTACGGGGAGCAGTATAATACACTACAGAATGCAAGAAAATGCTACCTGTAGACATTTGCTACGTTTGGTAGCTTTATATGGTAGCACTTTCTTACACCCTAACTATGAGGAACTGCTACGGTAGCACATTCGTACAAGGAGCAGTATAAGATACTGCACCGGCAGCCAGCCCCGACCCTAACCCCTGCTTGCGGAGCCCTGATCCCGGCTGCACCGGCAGAGGAAGGCGGGGTGGCAGAGAGCCCTTTCCCCTCCCTCCCCTCTGGCAGAGTCAGTCAGGCCAGAGAGCTCTCTGCCGCCCGGGGCATGCTGCAGGGGCAGGGGTCCACCATGCAGCCAGTGCCAGGGCAGAGAGCCCCCCCTCGCAACCTGGCTCCGGCTGCCCCTTCCCCCCGCACCTCCCCCATGGGTCCCCCGGCCTCCCCTTGCTCCCCCTTAGACCTTCCATGGACAGTGGCAAGTCAGAAGCCTCCCTTCTCTTCCCTGCAGCAACATGTTGCCTCCCTGCAGCAACTGCCGCCGCCATCTTCCAGTGACGGGGTGAGTGAGTTTTCTTCTGGGGGAGCAGGAAGGGGGGGGGGCTGCCCCAGAGCTTGCTGCTGCTGGCACGGAAAGGGATGGGGGGAGTCCTCCTCTCTGGCCCCACTCCCAGAGCAGCCTGCCTGCACCCATCCCAAACTCATCCCCAGCCCTGCCCCACCCCAGAGCCTACACCCCAGCAAGAGATTACCCCCCCACACACACACTCCAACCCTCTACTCAGGCCCTGAGCCACTCCAGCACCCCAAACCCCTCATCTCCAGCCCCAGCCAGAGCCCTCCCCCCACACCCCAACCCTCTGCCCTAGCCCTGAGCCCCTCCAACACCCCAACCACCTTATTCCCAGTCCCAGCCAGAGCCCCCTCCATACCCTAACCCTCTGCCCCATGCTACATTACATTATCCAATATTCATTAAAAAAATTATAATAAGCAATGCTCTGGGAAAAGGGGAGAGGGGAGGTGCAAGGTAAAATTTTTGCCTATGGTGCCAAAATATCCTTGCACCCCCCCATTGCTCCTCTCCCCCCACCCCCGCTCGCCCAATGTGTCCTGATATTTTGCTCTTGCAATCTGGTCACCCTACCCAAGCCCTGGCCCCGGCCCCTGCTGCGGCGGGCTGCCAGCAACAACCCAAGCCCCAGGCCCTGCCACGGTGGGCTGCCGGCGGCACCCCAGACCCTGTCCCCTGTCCCAGGGGGTTGCTGGCACCCTCCCCTGAGCCTAGCCCCAGCCCCAGGGGGCTGGCACCCCTACACCCACACTCCCCCAGCTCTGCCTCTGCCCTGGGGGGGCTGCTGGCACCCCCCCCCCCCGCCTGGCCCATGCCCCGCCCCCGCCCCCTAAGGGGGGGGGTCTCGCTTAGAGGCCTGGTGTCCTAAAGGGGTCACCAATAGAAAAAGTTTGAGAACCACTGAACTAGTGAGTGTTGAGATCTCAAGAACCACTCGGGTGAGGAGTTCACTCGGTGCTATGATTACCTCTTTGCCAGGACGCTGGACTCTCTGTTGATTACTTTCATCCACGTAAAGATGCAAGAAGGATTCTTGTTCTCCTAGAACTCTTTGGAATGCCAGGGCTTCACCACCTTGTGCTAAATGCTGTGCCTTATCACAAGCAGGAAACAAGTTTTTAGTGTACTCTGTATCTCATATTAATCGATCTTTGTACCTGTGCCCCAAGTTACATCAGCAGTAGCATTTATACAGGCTCTAAACAGAACCAGTCAGTTTATCTGGCCAGGTGTGTACAAATGCACAAATAGACGAAGTAACTTGAGTACAAAAGATTGTTTATGCAGGTAAACTCATTGAGCTGGGACTTCTTGTTTGCAAGTGGAACACAAAAGGAGCAAAATATTAACACACAGAGGATTCAGTAAAATACAAGGTGTAGATGCTACAATGATGAGGAAATGAAAGAGAAAGTGGCTGTGCATGTTATGTTGTCCGTAGCCAGCTTCCTGGGAGATGGGGGCACTGCTGTGCATGGGCTCTGGCTGCTTTAAAGCATTGTTAGGTGCAAGGCAATGTGGTCTTGCCCTGTTTGTTGACACTCCTGAGCCTGTGCTGTTTATAAATGCTGAGACCCATAATCATAGCACAAACCAATCTCACTTCTTTCAGGAAATGCAGACATAAGAGGCAATCAAAGTTTAGAAGGGCTAGCGTGCAATTTATAACTTTTCTTCTACTGAAAGCACACATAGGAGCGCTATGTTTACATGTAAACATAGGAGCGCTATGTTTAGAGCCTGTCTATGCTACTAGTGCCATATACCTAAGGAAAAGCAATAAATGGACACATTTACTGTCTTCCTGTACTGTAGTGTAGCTATGAGTGAGCTTGAGTTATCTCTGTACACGGTAAATAAGACGAGGAAGACTTTGTAGCACCAAAGGGCTGGTCCCCACTACAGCTTAACGTCGACTTTAGCAACGTTAAGTCGACATAAACCTGTACCCGTCCTCACACAGACACCATTTGCGTCGATTTAAAGGGCCCTCAAAATCGACTTCTGTACTCCTCCCTAACGAGAGGAGTAGCACTGAAATGGACCTCTCTGGATCGACTGTGGACTAGTGAGGACGAATGGGATGTTATTGGCCTCCAGAGGCTGTCCCACAATGCTCCATTCTGACCGCTCTGGACTGCCTCACTGCTCCACTGTGACCGCTCTGGACAGCACTCTCAACTTGCTGCTCTGGCCAGGTAGACAGGAAAAGACCCGGGAACATTTGAATAGCATTTCCTGTTTGGTCAGCATGGCCAGCTCACCTGCACAGCTCAGTCACTATTCAGAGAAATCAGCAGCACAAGCCGCCATGCAGACCTCAGCATCACAAGACGCCATGCAGAGATTAGCAGCACAGGAAACCAGCCAGAGGAAAAGAGCTCCAGCATGGTCCAATCGTGAGGTGTTGGATCTAATCGCTATTTGGGGAGAGGAATCTGTGATGTTGGAACTCCGCAACAACAAACGGAATGCCAACACGTTTGCCAGGGTCTCCAAGGCCATGCTGGAAAGAGGCCACCACAGGGACGCCCAACAGTGCCGCGTAAAAATTAAGGAGCTGAGGCAAGCGTTCCAGAAAGCCAAAGAGGCAAACAGACGCTCAGGGGGTCCGTCGTGGACATGCCGGTTTTACAATGAACTGAATCAGATAATGGGGGGCGCCCCCACCACCATCGCACCGGTCTGCATGGACTCCACCGATGGGATAATGGTCAGGCCTGAGGAAGATTCGGATGAGGAGGACGGAAATATCACAGAACAGCAGGATGCAAATGGAGAAACAGTATTATTACCAGACAGCCAGGAGCTTTTTATCACCCTGGAGCCAGTACTCAGCCAACCCTCCCAAGCGGGTACCCAAGCCGGCGAAGGAAACTCTGGTGAGTGTTTTTTTTTTTTTTTTTTAAGGGATTAGATGACTCATGATTTTTAAAGGAAGCATTTATTAATGATTAACTTGACCTAAGGACTTGGCATGCTTTCATTGCTGGTCTGGTCCTTTTTCACTCAAAGAGCTTGTCGATGTACTCGGGTACTGACCGGAAGTCCTCTACGGACATTTCCATGAAGCTATCCAGGAGGTAGCGATGAATCTTCCGCACCAGATTTCTGGGGAGAGCTGCCTTGTCCGGCCCCCCGTGATAGGAGACCATCCCACGCCACGAAAGTAGTAAATAGTCTGGTATCATTGAGCAGCATAGCATTGCGGTGAATGGACCAGGACTTTGAAATGATTCCAACAACATGCGTTCTCTATCTCTCTCTCAGAGAAATTCTAAGCAGAGTTATGTCATTCATGGTTGCCTGTTTGAAATACGGACTGCAATTAGTCTGGACACAGCGAGCGAGACAGCCCGTAAGGGCTCCCCCCCACCGCCAACCTCCCCTTCCGCCCAAGCCAGCCCCCCCCCCCTCGCCCCAGTCAGCCCGTTGCGAAAGCAGTTAGAGGAGATTTGAGCCTACAAGCGGATGCTTCCGCAGCCAGCCCGAAGCCAGAGAGTTTTTGGTTTTGTTTGGCATTTTGCGGTTCATTCGGAGCCACGCGGTGGGGGGGAGGGGGGGGGGTTACTCTGGAATATCCGAGCGCTGCTGTAAAGCAGTGCTCCCCAACCGGTGTGCCGCGGCACATTGGTGTGCCGTGAGGCCATGCCAAGTGTGCCGCGGCAAAAGCTCTGACCGCGAGGCTGGGGGGCGGGGGAGGCGGTGTGGTGCGGCGCTGCTCTGACCGCGAGGCTGGGGGGCGGGGGAGGCGGTGTGGTGCGGCGCTGCTCTGACCGCGAGGCTGGGGGGCGGGGGAGGCGGTGTGGCGCGGCGCTGCTCTGACCGCGAGGCTGGGGAGGCGGTGTGGCGCGGCGCTGCTCTGACCGCGAGGCTGGGGGGCGGGGGAGGCGGTGTGGCGCGGCGCTGCTCTGACCGCGAGACTGGGGGGCGGGGGAGGCGGTGTGGCGCGGCGCTGCTCTGACCGCGAGGCTGGGGGGCGTGTCGCTCTTCTCCTTCCCTCGCTGGAGTCGGGTCACAGCAGCGTGACCCAGCGAACAAGTAAGCGCGGGGGGGGGGAAGCGGTGTGCAAGGGGGTGTTGGGAGGAGGCTGGGCTAGGAGCGGGGGTAAGCAGTGTGCAAGGGGGCGTTGGGGGGAGGCTGGGCTGGGAGCGGGGGTAAGCAGTGTGCAAGGGGGCGTTGGGGGGAGGCTGGGCTGGGAGCGGGGGTAAGCGGTGTGCAAGGGGGCGTTGGGGGGAGGCTGGGCTGGGAGCGGGGGTAAGCGGTGTGGGGGAGAGACCGGGCTGGGTGGGTCAGTTGGGGGGGGGGAAAGGAGGTTTGGGGGTGGGAGAGACCGGGCTGGGTGAGTCAGTTGGGGGGGGTGGAGGAAAGGAGGTTTGGGGGGGGGAGAGACCTGGCTGGGTGGGTCAGTTGGGGGGTTGGAGGAAAGGAGGTTTGGGATTCTGTTATGCCCAGTTTGACATTCCTATTCTATTATACTCTTCAAAACGATATTTTAAAGATTATATTTGTTTTTTATCCAATTTTTGTATGTGGTGTGCCGTGGAATTTTGGGAGAGGCTATGGTGTGCCGAGGGTGACAAAAGGTTGGGGAGCACTGCTGTAAAGAGTATGGCTTTGCTTACCATTGCCGGCTGCATGGTGATTTCAGCAGCCATGGTGAGGCTCTCTCGTGCGTGAGTTGATTCTGTGACTTTTGACTGATCCAGTAACTTTTAGGTGAGGAATATGACCTTGTACAGAAACCATATCAGGCCTGTGAATACTGTGTTTCCCCGCTGCATAGTAATCCCATTGTTCTCCGCGACTGTATGTGTCTCATAACCTTATATCTTTCTTTCTTCAACAGCTGCACAGTTATCTCTGAATCCTCCCTCTTGCCCCTCACGCCGGCTATCACAGATACAAAAGCGTAAAAAGAAAACGTGTGATGACATGTTTAATGAACTTCTGCATCACTCTAACGCTGAGACCGCACAGCAGACAGAATGGAGGGAAAAATTGTTACAGTTAAGGCAAGAATCAAGAGCTGCAGCAGAAAAGTTGCAGGAACGTGAAGAACGGCAGGTGGATGCTTTGCTCTGCATAATGGGGGAGCAAAGTGCCATGCTTCGTTGTCTGGTGGACCTTCAGCAGGCCCAAAGATCGCCTCTACAGCCTATGTGTAACCACCTCCCCCCCTCCCCAAGTCCCATAGCTTCCCCGCCCAGATGCGGGATGAGAACCCGGGGGGGGGGGGAAGCCAGGGCCGGTGACAGAAATTTGGGGGCCCTCTACTCTGATTGTTTGCCCCCCCCCAGCCCAGCTGGCACTTCCCCCCCCAGCTGACAGCGGCTGGGGGGGGAAGCCCAGCCAGCCCCCCCCCCCAGCCCAGCCGGCGCTCCCCCCCCCCCCAGCTGACAGCGGCTGGCGGCAGTGCGGGGCCCTGCGGGAGCACGAGCCGCCCTTGCTGCTTCCCCCCCCCGCACTTTCTCCCCTGGACTGCGCCGCTGCCGCCGGCCGGGCTCACTGCCCTGCCGGGGACGCGCGCTTGTCCGCTCTGGAGGAGAGCCGCGCCGCCTCCCCACCCCTTCCCTGCTCTCCAGGCCCGGCGACAAGGGGGGATGACTACGGGTACAGCTGTGTACCGGGGCCCCCCTAAAGTCTGGGGCCCGGTACAGCTCTACCCGTAGTACCCCCCTGTCGCTGGCCCTGGGGGAAGCTCCGGGGACCGACCCACTCTACCCCACAAGCCAGCACAAGCAGCAGAAGGTTGAGTTTCTCTAAAAACTTGTAAAGGCTGCTGTCTTGCCTCCCCACCCCCTCCATGCTCCTCCACCACTGCGACTGCTGGTTTCCCTCCTCACCCACCCCTTCTTGGCTACCTTGCCAGTGATCCCCTGTATTTGTATTTGTGATGAAGCAATAAAGAAACCATGATTTTTAAAACAGTGAATTTATTTCCTCTGCAAGCATCGAGAGCGGGGAGGGAAAGAGGGTGCAAGGACGGCAGGCTTAGGGCTGAGCAGAGCAAGGGAGCGGGTTCTCAAATGCCATCTTGGGCACTCATAAAACTGGTTTTCAAGGCGTCCGAGGCACAGAGCGTCATGGTGCACTCTTCTACTTTCCCTGCTGTTTGGCTGCTGGTAAGCAGCGGACAGGAAATTTGCCTCTGCCTCCCAGCCAGCCATAAACGTTTCCACCTTGCTCTCACAGAGATTGTGGAGCACAGAGCAAGCAGCAATAACAATGGGGATATTTCTCTCGCTGATGTCTGAGCGAATCAGTAATGAATGCCATCTCCCCTTCAGTCGGCCAAATGCACACTCTACTGCCATCCTGCACTTGCTCAGCCTATAGTTGAACAGCTCCTGACCCCTGTCCAGGGCTCCTGTGTAGGGCTTCATAAGCCAGGGCATTAAGGGGTAGGCTGGGTCCCCAAGGATAACGATTGGCATTTCTACACCCCCCACAGTAATTTTCTGGTCGGGGAAGAAAATCCCTTGCTGCAGCTGTCTAAATATCCTAGAGTTCCTGAACACACGAGCGTCATGAACCTTTCCCGGCCATCCCACGCACAGGTCGGTGAAACGTCCCTTGTGGTCAACCACTGCTTGCATGACCATAGAATAATATCCCTTCTAGTTTCTGTACTCTGCGGCCTCGTTGTCCAGTGCCAGGATAGGGATATGAGTCCCATCTATAGCCCCACCACAGTTTGGGCATCCCATGGCGGCAAAGCCATCTATTGTAGCTTGCAGGTTTCCAAGGTTTATAACCCTGGGTAGCAACAGCTCGACGATTGCCCTGCTTACTTGCATCACAGCAGACCCCACTGTAGATTTACCCACCCCAAACTGATTCGCGACTGACCGGTAGCTGTCTGCGTTGCAAGCTTCCAGAGGCCTATTGCCACTCGCTTCTGAACTGTGAGGGCCGCCCTCATTCTGGTATTCTTGCACCGGAGGGCCGGGGAAAGCAAGTCACAAAGTTCCAGGAACGTGCCCTTATGCATGCAGAAGTTTCTGAGCCACTGGGAGTCATCCCAGACCCGCAGCACTATGCGATCCCACCAGTCAGTGCTTGTTTCCCTGGCCCAGAATCGGCATTGCATGGCATGAGCCTGCCCCATTGCCACCAAATTTGCCAGATTGTCGGTCACCCTACTTCCAAAAACGTCAGTGTCCCTGTCCCCTGCTGTGCACATCCAGGTCCATCTCCTCATCACGGTCATCGGGTTCCAGAAAGTGCAGTTGTCTCCAGATCGCCTTCCTCTGCAGACGGTACAGCATAAAATCCACAACAGTGCGCAAGGTGCTCACAACGGCCAGTACTGCAGCGGTGGCATCAGCGGGCTCCATGCTTGCAGTGCTATGGCATTAACGAAGCGCGGAGAAAGGGCGCGAATAATGGGATGCCTACCCACAGTGCACCGCTCGAAATGGGGTCGGCGGCACGGAAAAAGGGCACGAAATTATGAAATGCCTACCCATAGTGCAGCACTCGAAATGGTGCCTGCTGGGGACTCCGGGAACTGTGGGATAGGTACCCACAGTGCAACGCTCGCTATGTCAACGCTTGCAACAGTTGTGCGGACAGACACTGTCAACTTGCTGTGCTTTGTGGGGACACACAAAATCGACTCTATACAGTCTGCTTTAAAAAATCGACTTAAAGGAAATCGACCTATTGCTGTAGTGAATACATACCCTTAGAGACTAACCAGTTTATTTTAGCATAAGCTATAGCCCACAAAAGCTGATGCTGAAATAAACTGGTTAGTCTCTAAGGTACTAAAAAGTCTTCCTCGTCTAAGTCTGTATCCATAAATAACATGGCTGCTAATCTTAAATCTGAACACGGTGTAGCATGCATGTGGCTAAATGAACTCTGGTGTCATTCTTGTAGGGCAACCACAAATGTCGTCTGTTCATTAGATCTGGGAATGCGTTCCATTGTTCAAGGGCAGAGAAGATTGAGAGAAATGTGGTGACATGCAGGTAGCACAAACAGAACTGTGTGGATAAAATAAGTGTTGTGAGGTAGGCTGCTGTGGCGATACTTAACCTAGATCTACTTTCTAGGTGCTTTCCCTCTGTTTGCAGATTGAGGCTTCAAAATAAAAAGTGCTGGCACAATGTAGTAAATTAGAGCAACATGTCACCGGGCTCACATAGTGCACACCCAAGAGTTCTGCAGACACTTACCAGCTCAGCCAGTTTGTTCTTAACAAACCCATGCCATCCCACTGAAATCAGCTACCACATCAGAGGGGAGCAAATGTACCTCTTTGACCCTCTTAGACTAGCCATTTTCTCCATTGCTTTTTCAGGGTTGGCCACTCCTACTGGTTCATTTCTCATTTGTCCCCCATCTAGTCTCTGCTCCACAGTTAGCTGATGTTTCTATCCTTCTCTTACCCAGTACAACGGACACAGTATTTCTGCTTATTGGCCAAAAGACCTCTCTCCCCACCCCACCCCACCCTGTCCCTCCTTACATGCAGCCAGTGTTGTTTGGTCAGATGCCTCCCTTCTAGGCTCTGTGTGCCATCCATTGTTTGCGACCAGATAGTCCTTGAGCCACTAGGAAACAGTTTGCAGTCCACATCAACATTTTTGGTCCTTCACACTAATGAACAGTGTTAAGTATTTGAGTGCCCAGGGCTGGTGAAGTCCTTGTTAATGTACTCATGCACATACAGTTCTATCCTGGTTATAAAATTCCCATGATGCTGAGCTGCTCAAGCAGAATATGGTTTTCACTGATGCAAAGAGCAACACCAAGGACAAAGTGTGAGATGGTTTCCCCTCCTGCCTCTGTGGAAGGGTGGGACAAGAATGCAGCATAAGGAGACAGGTGTCATGTTGCTTGTGGTGATTGTGCAATGACACATGTTAAGCTTCTAAGTATGCCCAGTGCGAAGTCAGGGACAGACTGAGTTGAGTGCTTACCCAGTCAATAAAAGCAGTAGCACCAGCCACCAGTGTTCAAAGACCCTGAGTCTGATTCCCCAAAATCATGGGACTGGCTTAAACATCAAAAGCTTTTTAAATAACAAATGTGGGTTTTTTTCAATTTTCATTCTGGGCTTTGTGCCGCTTAGCATGCACATGTCACATTTTCAGGCTTTTCTAAAACCACAAGGGCTAGAAACTATTTTTAAAGATTAAATGGGAGTAGCTGAAATCTTAGAATTTACACACATGAATTTGGGGAGCTTTAAAAATATGTGAAATACAAAATAACCAGGCCAGGTCCAGGGTGATGCAGGAAGCTGGTTTTACCTTAACAAGCCACTGATATTTGAAGGGCCAGTGTCCTTGACGGAGTGGGCCAACTTTTTTCAAATGGCCGTTGATTTGGAGTGCCAATATTTCTGGATTCCCAAGCACCCCAAATCAGGGGCCACTTTTAGAAAATTTGGCCCATATTGACAAAATTAATAGTTCTCACAATATTTTCCCATTTTTTCTTAAAACACCCACTGTTGCGATCAGGTTATTACGTGAGAATCTTGGCTTTCACTTCAGAAAGACACTTTTAGCCCGCATGACTGAAGAGAAAAGCTTGAAAACACGAACCATGAACACTCAGAAGTCAAAATTCAGAAGTCAAATAATGAGAACCTACAGCGTATTTAGTTTTAAAATCTCATGATTTTTTAAGCCAATGGCATGATTGTGGTTCCCTGTGGTGCTTGGGATTGGCAATACTGATAATAGTCCATGTGATGCTACAAAGGAAACCAAAGCAACAATCAAAACAGCAGTAACATATTTTTGAAAGGCGAAAAATCCCCATACCCTGGCACAAAGTTCTCAACTTTTTAATAGGGTGGGACAAGATTTTAATGGCAAGATTGCCTTGGAGATCATCTGTTCCTTGTTCATGATTGCATACGGTTGACACGTTTTGGTTGGATGAATTCATGGAGGCTTAATCACATGACATAATCTTTACTTAAAGATCCATCTTTAATTCCAGGAGACTCCAGCACAATCCTGGAGGGTTGGCATGGGTCATTTCTCCTCCTGGTTGGGAATTCATAACATCCTGGAGGCAACTCCAGCAATCGGTTACATGGCAAACTAGTTGTTAAGAACCTGATATATGGACTGTGAAGTCTTCGTATGTATGTAACTGTTTTACCATTTAACATTTCATCTTTCTGAAGCCCCATCTCTGCAGTGTGGTTGTACCCTGTGACATTTTTGAGGCTTTCTCAGCAACAATAATAACTACTACTACTACTTAGCTCTTGTAGAGTGCTTTTCCTCAGCTAAAGACCAACTGACAGCTAAGATTCTGTCGAATAAGATAGTTGTTTTGGAGAAGTGCTGGTATGGTATCCATTGTTTGCAGACCCTGTCTCAATGCTTGTTCACACTACAAATGAGTTGATGGCATAGCTATACTGGCATAGCTACATGGCCCTAGCCCCCTAATGTAGACATAATGTGTAAGCAGACAAAAGGAGTTCTTCCAGTTGGTATAGTAAGACCATCTCCCTGAACAACCTTAGCTAAGTTGCCAGAAGAACTCTTCGATTGACATAGTTGTGCCAATACTGGGGTTTTGCCAGCATAGCTATTTTGGCTGGGATGTGTTTTTTTCCCCCACACTCCTACCCAACTTACTGATGCCACCAAAATGTTACTGTAAACTAAGCCTTTGGAATTTAATATAAGCAAGCAGCTGGAAATGAGATGATGAACGAGCTCCATGTGACCCACCAGGTCTCTGCAGACCTCCAGTAAGTGCTCTGCGGCTATTCTTTGGAAATCTAACAGCTGCCTCCAGAAACATGAACCATGAAACTGCCCAACATTTGGTCAAATTCACTAAGAAAAGGATAGCCAATGACTCAAAAAGTAATAGTCATTTTTTTAAGTACATCAGAAACAGGAAGCTTGCTAAGCAAGTAGTGGGCCCACTGTATGATCGAGATCCTAAAGAAGAATTCAAGGACAATAAAGGCCATTGCAGAGAAACTAAATTAGTTCTTTGCATTGGTCTTAATCGCTGAGGATGTGAGGGATATTCCCAAACCTGGACCTTTCTTTTTAGGTGACAAATGTGAGGGATTGTCCCAGATCCCTATGAGGAGAGATTACTAAAACGGGGACTTTTCAGCTTGGAAAAGAGATGACTAAGGGGGGATATGATTGAAGTCCATAAAATCATGACTGGTGTGAAGAAAGTACTCCACAGGACTCTTTGTCACTGTCCCAGATTGAAGTGTCATTAGAGAAGGTTTTGGAACAAATTGATAAACTAAACAGTAATAAGTCACCAGGACCAGATGGTATTCACCCAAGAATTCTGAAGGAACTCAGAAGTTCTGCAATTTCACATATAAGTGTAGTTTGTAACCTATCATTTAAATCAGCTTCTGTACCAAATGACTGGAGGTTAGCTGATATGACACCAATTTTTAAAAAGGGCTCCAGAGGTGATCCCAGCAATTACTGGGTGCTAAGCCTGACTTCAGTATTGGGCAAACGCAAAGTTGATAAATACAAAGTTATGCACATTGGAAAACATAATCCCAACAATATATGTAAAATGATGGGGTCTAAATTGTCTGTTACCACTAAAGAAATAGATCTTAGAGTCATTGTGAATACTTCTCTGAAAACATCCACTCAATGTGCAGCAGCAGTCAAAAAAATGAGCAGAATGTTGGGAATAATTAAGCAATGCATAGATAAGACAGAAAATATCATATTGCCTCTATATAAATGCATGGTATGCCCACATCTTGAATACTGTGTGCAGATGTGGTCACCCCATCTCAAGAAAGATGAATTGGAAACGGTTCAGAAAAGGGCAACAAAAATGATAAGGGGTATGGAACAGCTGCCTTATGAGGAGAGATTACTAAAACAGGGACTTTGCAGCTTGAAAAAGAGATGACTGAGGGGGGATATGATTGAAGTCTATAAAATCATGACTGCTGTGGAGAAAGTAAATAAGGAAGTGTTTTTTACTCCTTCTCATAACACAGGAACTAGGGGTCACCAAATGAAATTAATAGGCAGCCGGTTTAAAACAAACAAAAGGAAGTACTTTTTCACACAACACACAGTCAACCTGTGAAAGTCTTTGCCAGAGGATGTTGCGAAGGCCAAGACTATAACAGGGTAAAAAAAATGGTCTAGATAAATTCATGGAGGATAGGTCCATCAATAGCTATTGTCCAGGATGGACAGGGATGGTGTCCCTAGCTTCTGTTTGCCAGAAGCTGAACAGAGGAATGGTGCAACAGTGGATGGATCACTTGATGATTACCTGTTCGGTTCATTCCCTCTGGTGAACCTGGCATTGGTCACTGTCAGAAGACAGGATACTGGGCTAGATGGAATGTTGGTCTGACCCAGTATGGCCATTCTTATGTTGTTATAACTTTTCAGAGCCATGTCACACTGTTAAAACCCTGCACGTTCCTGGGATCACAGAGATGCAAATCTCTTTCTAGTGTGACGGAGTCAGACCAGAAGGGTATAGGAGAGTGCTGGAAGGGAGGTATATCAGCCTCAGGATGAGCACCTTTTGGATACCCGGGGGATGGGTGGGCCTAAGCCCACCCATTTCTAAAGTCCGTCCCCCAGCCTGGCGGGAGGGACACTAGACCCGGGGCCAACTGAATACGGGGGACAACTAATGAATAAAGGCAGGGGAGTGCATGATGGTCATAGCTTAAAAACGAGGGTACAGGATGGGGACACCGAGCAGAGAACCCCGCACAGCGCCTACTGCTCCGCGAAGCTGTCGAGGGAGCTAGTGGACGCTGCCCAGTGGAACTCCGCCCGGATGTGTGAATAGATGAGTGACCTGAAGTAGGCCCCACAGTCGCACCGTACCCCCTCGTCCAGCATCCGCCTCCTGGTGTTATAGATGGTGGTTTTGGCAAGCGCCAGGAGGAGGTTGACGAGGAGGTCTCGCGACTTTGTGGGGCCACGGATGGGGTGTACAAAAAGAAAAAGGTGTGGGGAAAAGTACAGCCAGAACCTCAATAGGAGGTTCTGGAGGAGCCGGAATAGGGGCTGCAGCCTGGCGCACTCGAGGTAGGCATGCGCCAGGTCCTCCCTCACGCCGCAGAAGGGACAGGCGTTGGGCATGGGGAGGAACCGCGCCAAGTACATGCCCGTGCTTATGGCTCCATGAAGGAGCCGCCAACTAATATCCCCGGAGGGCCGTGGAATTAGCGTGGAATAGAAGTTTGCCCACCGGGGCCGCTCACCCTCGTTCGGTGTTAGGTAGTCCCGCCACTTGGTATCGGGGCAGGACGCGAGGGTGAGGAGATGTAACGTGTGAAGCACGAGCATGTACAGCTGTTTCCTCGGAGCAGTTTGAAACGGGACCGGCTGCAAGGTGTGCAGCCGGCTTGGGGTATGGGAGTGGGGAGGCCGGGAGGGCTCATGAAACCAGGGCCCAATTACCACTTCCGGAGGGCCCGGGGTGAGGGGCGGGCAGGGAGAACCCTCTCGCAGGGCCCGCTGCAGGAAACCAAGAGAGACGGGAGACAGAGCGGTCCTCACCTCCTGGAGTACGCGCAGGGGGGTCGCAAGGGTGGAGAGCCCCATGCGCCGAGCGAGCGCACAGGGGTCCACCCATTCCCCCCGTCGTAGTCCAGGAGGTCTCCGACTTTAGTGATTTCTCCCAGGACCAACCTCCGGCGCACTGAGAGAGACTCCGCCACCTGTACACGAAGACTGGAATTGTGTAGCAGGGGCTCCGCGAAGAGATCCTCTCCCTCGGTGGCCACAAAGGACCTGGTTGCCCCGAAGAGCTTCCAGGTCTGGAGGAGGTCCTGGTAGAAGGCCGGCAGCGCCGAGAGTTCTCGCGGAAGACCCCTCCGGTGGAGAAAAAAGAGCTGCCGGTCATAGCGAAGCCCCTGGAGGCGGCGGAGGAAGGCGTGCGCCAACGTTCTCCATGCCGGACTACCAACACCATAAAGGAGTCTCTGCAGGGCCTGGAGGTGGAAGACATGGACCTGGCTGCGCAAGCAGACCAGACCCTGTCCTCCTTCCGCCAGGGGAAGACTCAGAACCCCTGCAGAGACCCAGTGCAGTCCCGGCCAGAAGAACTCCAGGGCAATCCTCTGGAGTCTGGCCAGGATCCTCGGGGCCGGGCTCAGGGTGTTGAGCCGGTGCCAGAGCATGGACAGGACCAGCTGATTCAAAACCAGCACCCTCCCACGTAGGGAGAGACACCGGAGCAGTCCCGTCCATCTCCGCACCCGCTCACCCACCCTGCCCTCCAAATCCTGCCAGTTTTCCGGCGGAGAGGGGTGCGTGGCAGAGAGATAAACGCCCAGATAGAGCAGCGGACCCGCGCTCCACCGAATGGCTTGAAGCGCGGGTGGGAGGGAGCTGACCTGCCACCCATCCCCGACCACCAGGCCAGAGCTCTTGTGACCCAGTTGACATGGGCGGAGGACGCCACCGAGTACAGGGCTTGGCAGGCCTCCGCCCGCACCAGGTCGCCCGGGTCTTGGACCACGAGGAGTACATCGTCGGCATACGCCGACAGGACCAGCCGCAGCTCCGGCTCCTGAAGCACCAACCCTGTCAACCTCCGTCGGAGGAGACAGAGGAAGGCCTCGATCGCCAGAGCGTACAGCTGGCCCGAGAGGGGGCACCCCTGGCGTACTCCCTGCCCGAAGCTGGCCGGCTCGGTCAGGGTCCAGTTGAGCCTGACCAAACATGCCGCCTCAGCGTACAGCATCCGGAGAAAACCCACAAACTGGGGGCTGAAGCCGAACGCCCGCAGAGTGCCCAGGAGGTACCCATGGTCCATCCTGTCGAACGCCTTCTCCTGGTCCAGGGACAGGAGGGCGAACGACAGACCATCCCTACGCCCTAGCTCTAAAAGGTCCCGGACCAAATAGAGGTTATCGAAGATGGTACAGCCCGGGACCGTGTAGGTCTGGTCGGGATGGACCACGGCCGCCAGCACGGACCCCAGCCGCAGTGAGATGGCTTTCGCTACGACCTTATAGTCTGTGCTGAGGAGCGAGACGGGACGCCAATTCCGAAGATCACAGAGGTCTCCCTTCTTCGGCAATAAGGTCAGTACGGCTCGCCTGCACGAAAGAGGGAGCACCCCGCATTGCAAGGACTTGGCCCACCCCCTGAGAGTCGTCCGGATGGATTAATGGTGGGACGACTTCGGGGGTGGCAGTAACGATGGGAGCAGAAGGGGCGGGGAGAGGGGACGGGGCAGGAGTGGGGACCAGGCTTCGGGCTGTGACAGGAGCGGGGACTGGATCCGTGGTAGGGGTAGGAGTGGGGGCTGGGATCAGATCGGGCAAAGGGATAGGGAGGGGACCGGGATTGTGGTCAGTGGATGGGGCTGGGTTAGGGACAGGGGTCAATGTTGTGTCTCGGACAAGGGAGGTTGTGGGGGCAACAATGGAATCGGGGTTCCCGGCAGCCGGGCTGCCAGGGTGCAGCTCCTCTCGACGTATGGGTGGGGTCGGGGGACCGGAAACAGGAGGGGGGCCTTCCTCAATGCCAGGCGTGGGCGACTCGAGAAGTGCGTCGCCCGCAGCCACGGCATCGGGCACAATGGTGACTGTGACTGTGCCCCCTTCTGAAGGGGCATCCAACCGCACGGTCCCTTCGGCGCCCACTGACCCGGGGTCCGGCTGCTCGGCATTGGCCGTCGCCCCGAGGGGCTCGGCGGCCTCTGCCAAGTCGCCGTCAGCAGCTGGGCAGGTGGGAAGGGTCAGGGGCTCCCCGAGGACCAGAGCGGGGGCTTCCTCCGGGATAGAAGGGCTAGGAGAGGGAGGGGGCGGTGGGAGCAAAGCACCGCCCAGATCGAGGCCCGCTGGCAAGGGGTCGTCCTCCCCTTGGGTGAATGGGGTCAGACCCAGGGCCTCGATCTCATGATAGATGGAGGGGAGGGCGGGCTCTAAGGGCTCAGCAACCTCCCCTCCAGACACCAGGGCGGCAAGCGCCCCTGTGTCAATGGTGCCAGGGGCGGGGGGAGGCGGGGCTGATGGTGTGGGGGCTGAAGGAGCTCCCACAGCAGCCCCCTCACAGGGAGGGTGATCGGGGGAGGCGGGTTTGTCTCCGGCCGCTGCCGTGGCCATAGCAGCCGGCACCGCCTGCTGGGCTTCGTCCGGGGTTGCGGCAGATGTTGGTGGGGGGCTAGCCCCCCGCAGCACCTTTCGGGGGGCCACAGCTCCTTCCTCATCAGAGGGAGGGGAGCGGGCCCGCGTTCTGCGGGCAGCGCGCTTCCCCCGGACGAGCACCCAGCCCTCTAAGGTGGAGGAGGAGGTGGAGGGCCGGTCTGGTGGAGCAGGGCCAGGGGGAGAAGGGTCCGGGTCTTGGGATGGGACATCGGGGGAAGAGAAAACCTCCCCCTGGGGTGGGCCCTCCCTCTCGGCTCTTGAGGACCCCGTCACCTCCTCCCCTGTGGAGGGAGGGGCGGCAGTATCAGCGGTGGTGACCGGGCCACCAGGGCCACCAGCATTGAGAGGGCCGGTGCCCTCTCGGGTTTCGGGGCTCCCGGGCTCCCCTTCGGTCTGGGCCAGGGAGCAGTCCCTCCGGACGTGCCCCGTCACCCGGCAGAAAAAGCACCGGGCCTCCCCCGTCGAGTAGTGAACCCGGTGATAAGCCCCTTGGTAGGGCACTATAAAGGAACCCTCCAGGGGTACTCCGCTACGTGCCACCACCGGCGATACTTGAATCTGTACCTGCCGGCGGAAAGATAGTATATGGCGTAGGAAGGGATCCTTGTAGCCTGAGGAGAGAGGGGTAATAACTGAGATGGGCTTCCCCAGGGTGGAGAGGGCGGGAAGCAGGGCAGCATTAGGGAGACAGGGCTCGACGGAAGTTAAAACCACACGTACGCCCAGGTTCTCCAAGGGTTCTAAAGGGACAAATACGCCCCCCACCGACATGCCCTTCTCTACCGCCTCTTGGGCGGCGGCCTACGATGCCAGCAAGAAGACCATCTTCCCGTACATCTTGGAGGCCACCATGATGTTCCTGGGCCCCACCACCCATGCCAGCGCTCGCGCGTATGTTTCACCATTGGGCGAGGCTGGCACCAGGTGGCACCGGATACCGTGCCTCCTGGTAAGCGAGTGGAAAGGGCCCTGTCCCCCAGAGTTGGCAGCGGAGGCGGCGGTCGGGGCGGGCTGTGGGGTGGCGGCCACCTGGGTGTACGCCCTGCGGGCCGGAGGGTCCGCAGAGCTGGTGGAGGGGATGGCTGGGGAAAGAGGGGCCGCGGCAGATGTCGATGCCGCGGCTGGAGGGGCGGCCCCACCCGCGGGAGGTGTCGTTTTCCGGGCAGGGCCCTTTCCCTTCTTTCTCCCCTGGCCCTTCCTGCTGGTGGATGGGGTGGCCACGGCAGCGGCAGGGGCCGGTCGAGAGGGTGGCCGCAGGATTGGGCAGGGGCAATGGCAAGGGAGGGGCGGGGATCAGGTGAGTGGGGCTGGAGGAGGGGCAGGGGCGGGAACAGGGGCAGGGGTCTCCTCCATGATGGTAAGGGGGGTAGGAGGAGGCCCTATGGGAGTAGGGGTGGGGGGGAATCGCTCCTCCCCACTGAACTGTATGCGGGAGAGGAGGGTCTAGCGGAGGGGGTAAGGCGAGGGAAGGGGCTAACCCCTCCTTCCCGCCGGGCTGCAAGCAGGAGAGGAGGGTCCAATGGGGGGGGGGGGTTGAACAGGCAAGGGGAAGGGGCTAACCACTCCTCTTCACCGGGCTGTGATCAGGAGAGGAGGGCACCCCACAGGCACGGGAGGGGGAAGGGGGGGGCAACTGCTCCTCCCCGCTAGGCTGGAAGCAGGGGAGAAGGGTGCTGGCAGGGGTCGAGGGCGGGCACTGGGAATAAAGCAAAAGTTCCGGCTCCTCCACTCAAGGTGGGCATGCGCCAGGTCCTCCTTCACGCCATGGAAGGGGCAGGTGTCGGGCACGGGAAGGAACCGCACCTAGTACACGCCCGCGCTCTCGGCTCCATAAAGGAGCCGCCAACTAATATCCCTGGTGGGCCGTGGAATTAGCGTGGAACAGAAGGTGGCCCACCGGGGCCGCTCACCCTCGTTCGGTGGTAGGTAGTCCCGCCACTTGGTATCGGGGCAGGACGCAAGGGTGAGGAGATGGAACGTGTGAAGTACGAGTGTGTACAGCTGTTTCCTCGGTGCAGTTTGAAACAGGACCGGCTGCAAGGTGTGCAGCCGGCTCGGGGTATGGGAGTGGGGAGGCCGGGAGGGCTCACGAAGCTGGGGCCCAAGTGCCATTTCCGGAGGGCCTGGGGTGAGGGGCGGGCGGGGAGAACCCTCTCGCAGGGCCCGCTGCAGGAAACCGAGAGCTCCTGCGGAGACCCACCCAATAGCCTTGGGTGGTTAAGGTGGCAATGATGGTAAAGTTCATTGCGAGGGCTGGGATGAATCCTCACGGGCAGAAGGGTGGACGGCCCCCGTCGGGTCCTGCAACAACCTGTGCTCAACCCCGAAGGCGAGCAGGGAGTTGCGGAAGGTTCAGGCTCGCCGGTAGGCCAATATGTTCTGCCTCCCGGCCCCTATTCCCTCCCCCAAAAGGGCCTTCACGGCCCGGAGGATTTGATGGAAATCCCCCCAGCGCCGGAGGGCGAGCTGCACCTACTCCCTCGAACCACAAGTGTCTCGCAGGAAGTGGCGCAGTTCGTCTCTCAGCGCTGAGGGGGGCCTGGCAGCCGAGCGGCCGCTGCCTTCCGGTAGGGCCTTTGAAGGGACTTCGTGGCCCACTGAGATGAGTGAGTGAGGCTGGGAACCCCGGCGCAATCGCGCCAGGTGACCTCTCTCCTTTCCCGGCGTGGAAGGGGGCGGCGGAGGGGGTGACGCAGCCCCTAAATCCATGGGGGTTGGAGACTCAAGAACCACCCCCTGAGAGTCGTCCGAATGGCTCGATAGTGGGACGACCTCAGGGGTGGCAATAATGATGGGAGCGGAAGGGGCAGGGGACGGGGCAGGAGTATGGACCAGGCTTGGGGCTGGGACAGGAGCAGGAACTGGATCCGTGATTGGGGCGGGAGAAAGGATCGGGGCAGGAGTGGGGGCTGGGACCGGATCGGGTGAAGGGATAGGGAGGGGACCGGGGTCGATGGGAGGGGCTGGGTTAGGGACAAGGGTTAATTTTTGGTCCGGGACAAAGGAGGTGGTAGGGGCAGTAGTAATATCAGGGTCCCCGGCAGCCAAGCTGCTGGGGTGCGGCTCCTCTCGACCCATGGGTGGGGTCGGAGGACTGGAAACAGGAGGGGGGCCTTCCTCGGTGCCGGACGCGGGCGATTCGACAAGTACGTCGCCCGCAGCCACAGCATCGGGCGGGATGGTGACTTCAACTAGGCCCCCCTCTGAAGGGGCGGCCGACTGCACGGTCCCTTCGGCACCCACTGACCCGAGACCCGGCTGCTCGGCATTGGCCGTCGCCCCGAGGGGCTCGGCGGCCTCTGCCACATTGCCATTAGCAGCCGGGCAGGTGTGAAGGGTCAGGGGCGCCCCGAGGACCAGAGCAGGGGCTTCCTCCAAAGAAGGGCAGGGGGAAGGAGAGGGCGGTGGGAGCAAATCACCGCCCAGATCGAGGCCCGCTGGCAAGGGGTCGTCCTCCCCCTGGCTGAATGGGGTCAGACCCAGGGCCTCGATCTCATGATAGATGGAGGGGAGGGCGGGCTCTAAGGCCTCAGCAACCTCCCCTCCAGACACCAGGGCGGCAAGCGCCCCTGTGTCAATGGTCCCAGGGGCGGGGGGGGGGGGGGGTGGCGATGGTGCAGGGGCTGAAAGAGCTCAGGGGCGGGGGGGGGGGTGGCGATGGTGCAGGGGCTGAAAGAGCTCCCGCAGCAGCCCCCTCACAGGGAGGGTGATCGGGGGAGACGGCTTTGTCTCCAGCCGCTGCCGTGGCCATAGCAGCTGGCTCCGCCAGTTGGGCTTCGTCCGAGGTTGCGGCAGATGTTGGTGGGGGGCTAGCCCCCCGCAGCAGCTTTCGGGGGGGGGGGCTACAGCTCCTTCCTCATCAGAGGGAGGGGTGCGGGTCTGCGTTCTGTGGACGGCGCGTTTCCCCCGGACGAGCACCCAGCCTTCTAAGGTGGAAGTGGAGGTGGAGGGCTGGTCAGTGGAGGCAGGGCCAGAGGTTGAAGAGTCCGGGTCCTTGGGTGGCACAGCGGGGGAAGGGGAAGCCTCCCCCTGGGGCGGGCCCTCCCTCTCGGTTCCCAAGGACCCCGTCGCCCCCTCCCCTGTAGAGGGAGGGGCGGCTGTAGCGGCGGTGGTGGCTGGGCCACCAGGGCCGCCGGTGATGACAGGGTCGGCGCCCTCTCGAGTTGTGGGGGTCCCGGGCTCCCCTTCGGTCCGGGCCAGGGGGCAGTCCCTCCGGACGTGCCCTATCGCCCGGCAAAGGAAGCACCGGGCCTCCCCCGTAGAATAGTGGACCCGGTGGTATGCTCCCTGGTGGGACACCAGAAAGGAACCCTCCAGGGGCACCCCGCCACGCGCTGCCGCCGGTGGTACTTAAATCTGCACCTGCCGGCGGAAGGATAGAATATGGCACAGGACGGGGTCCTTGTAGCCTGAGGAGAGAGGGGTGATAACTGATACGGGTTTCCCCAGGGTGGAGAGGGCGGGAAGCAGGGCAGCATTAGGGAGGCAGGGCTCGATGGAAGTTAAAACTACCCGTACGCCCAGGTTCTCCAAGGATTCTAAAGGGACAAACACGCCCCCCACCAACATGCGCTTCTCCACCGCCTCTTGGGCGGCGGCCTCCGATGCCAGGAAGAAGACCATCTTCCCATACATCTTGGAGGCCGCCACGATGTTCCTGGGCCCCACCACCCGTGCCAGCGCTCGCGCATAAGTTTCTCCATTGGGCGAGGCTGGCCCCAGGTGACAACGGATCCCGTGCCTCCTGGTGAGTGAGTGGAAAGGGCCCCGTCCCCCAGAGATGGCAGCGGAGGCGGTGGTCGGGGCGGGCGGCGGGGCGGCGGCCACATGGGCGTACGCCCTGCGGGCCGGATTGTCCGCAGAGCTGGTAGAGGGGATGGCTGGGGAAAGAGGGGCCACGGCAGATGTCGATGCCGCAGCTGGAGGGGCGGCCCCGCCCGCGGGAGGTGTTGTTTTCCGGGCGGGGCCCTTTCCCTTTTTTCCCCCCTGGCCCTTCCTACTGGTGGAAGGGACGACCATGGCAGCGGCAGGGACCGGGCAGGGGCTGGTCGAGAGGGCAGCCGCAGGAGTGGGCGGGGGCAATGGCGAAGGGAGGGACGGGGCTGGGGCAACGGGGACTGGAGAAGGGGCAGGGGCAGGAATAGGGGCAGGGTTCTCCTCCATGACGTTAAGGGTGTAGGAGGAGGCCCTATGGGAGTAGGGGAAGGGGGTAACCGCTCCTCCCCGCTAAACTGTAGGGGGGAGAGGAGGGTCTGGTGGAGGGGGTGAGGCTAGGGAAGGGGCTAACCCCTCCTCCCCACCGGGCTGGAAGCAGGAGAGGAGGGTCCAATGAGGGGGGCTGGACAGGCAAGGGGGAGGGGCTAACCACTCCTCCCCGCCGGGCTGTGAGCCGGAGAGGAGGGCACCCCAAAGGCACGAGAAGGGGAAGGGGGGCAACCGCTCCTCCCCACTGGGCTGGAAGCAGGGGAGGAGGGTGCTGGCAGGGGTGAAGGGCGGGCACTGGGGATAGAGCAAACGTTCCGGCTCCTCCGGCTGCACTGGGAGGAGAGGGGTCTACAAAATCATGGGGTGGGGGGTGAAAGTGAGACTGATGGGAGGGGGTGCACAGGCACCTAAAGGGGAACCGTGGGCACACGCGATGGAGGAGGGATCTAGGGAGGACCGGGGAGTAAAGGGCCTGGGAACACAAAAAGGAGGCTAAAAAAGGTGGGAAACTGAAAAATCAAAGTTTGGGGCGGGGCCAGGAGTGAAACTAAGGGCTAGGGGAGGAAGGGCTGACTGAAAGAATGTTCCGGAAACACTAAGGGGTGGGTGGGGCAAACTAAAGGAAGGGAAGAACTAAAGTAAAAAGGGATTGAAAAATGGTTGGGGGGAGGGCAGGGGGAACCCCCACCAGCCAAACACAGCTGGGGGGGATTAGGAAAAGTCCAGGGTGGGGTGCGTGCACCCACAGGCGCCTGTGCACCACACAGTCCTCGTTGCTCACAATCCCAGGTGTTTAAGGGGTGAGAAAAACCGACACTCCCGTCGAGGGGCAAGGTCCAGGTGTTGGTGGGTTGGTGGAGGGGGCAGCGGTGGGGGTGGTGGTCCGGGGAGCAGATGGACAAGGGGGAGGGCTCTGTGCCTTTCCCCCGCGCTCCCCCAGGCAACAGCAAACCCACCACCCCAAGAGCACAGATGACAGAGTTACTCAGTCCAGTTGTAAACCCCCTCCACAAAGTCCTTTGATGGACGTCTTCCCTCCTCACCTCCTCGACGGTAGCAGCAGCTTCAGGATGGTAGTGAGCAGCAGGTCGGTGGAGAGGCCCGGTGATAGTAGTGGTGGTGGTGGTGGTGGTGGGTGGTGTCTGGGCCTCTCCCCCCCAGAGGCAGGGGGGGGGGGCAGGCTAGCAGGCCTCCCCCCTGTTCTGCAACAGTCCTTTGTGGTGAGGTGGGGGGGGGGAGCTCAACCCAGCTGGTAAAAAGACAAGTAGTCCAAAGGGGGAGCTCCAGATGGTGGTGATAGCAGCCACAGGGAAACAGTGGGGTGTGTGGGGGTGAGTGTGAGTGTGGGTAGGAAAGTCCTGGCAGCAGCGGTGGGGCCAGGTGGAGGGGAAAGGAAGGGGCTCCAGGGGGGGATGATGGTAGCAGCAGCCCCTGCACCCCTTAGAGCCCCTTGTGGACCTTCCCCTAGGCCCTGTGGGCTGGGGGTTTCCAGGCAGGAGCCTCTCCAGAAACTCCTGCCTTGCCCCAGCCCTGCTTCCTTCCAGGTACCTGAGAAGCTCCTCACAGCAGCCAGGCCTGTCTGCTCCTGCAGACTGAGGAGAGACCCGCACGAGGAGCAGCCTCAGGATGCGCAGGTGTCTGTTGTCTGGATAGACAAACAAAGGAGAAGGTTCTAGAAAGCAGCAGAAACAGCTAGCCTGATTGGGACACCTGAAGCCTATTCGGGGCTGGCTGAAACCAGTTTAAACCTCTCCCATTTAGTCAGGTGGGTGTGGGTGTCAAGAGCTGTGAGAGGAGGTGGTGCTGTTGGTGAGACTGAGTGGTTAGACAACATATCATACGGGAGGAAGGAGGCCCTGAGGTAAGGTTTAAGTGGAGTGTGAAGAAGCAGGGACTGCTGTGGGGAAGTAGCCTAGGGAATTGTATTGTGTTTGGTGGTTAAAAGGTCAGCCACCTTAGCTGATACTATTAGGGTCCCTGGGCTGGAGCCCGGAGTAGAGGGTGGGGCCGGGCTCCCCCCTTCCTACCTTCCCCAATTAATCACTGAGGCTAGGGAGACAACAGAGACTGTGCCAGGAAGGATAACTTCTCCTCACTGGCTTATGATGAAAATGGCTCAATAGGCTGTGACCTTGTCTCTAGAGAGAGAAGGGCTACGTGGATGGTCACAGTGAGCCTCTGAGGCTAGTGAAATCCGCCAGGAAATGCAGGACCCGCAAGTATAGACTTGGAGCTTTGTCACACTAGGTATAGCGACCCCTGAACTTCAGATTGGTAAATACAACTGTACCAGTAATTTACTGCCACATCTTTTTAAAGCACCCAGCAGTACTGCTCTAAATATATAAGAGCATACCTGAAGAAATGTAAAACAAAGGCTTTTTCATATCCAGCTTATTAATTATTAGTACAAGGACAAGAACTGTTACAACTTTGTTTTAAAAATTAATATCACATAACTTTCTAAGCAGTAAATGCCAACATACCACCTGTGTTAGTGCTAAAGTCCTGCATAGACATGAAGTTAGTTAAAAAGAGATTTTCTTTAAATACCACAGAATCTCCACCAGAGAGTACAGATGGCATATAGGAAAATTCTCAAGGGACTTTCAAAGACTGCAGTGTTTGGAAGGAGAATACCATAGATAAATCAGTAGTAATTCCAGTGATTCATCTACCAAGAAAAATTCCATTTGCTCTAACAGATAATGAAAACTTGATAATATGAACAAGCTGAGAGTTATTGAAAAGTTAGAACTGCCTACAAACTGGATTAATTCTATTGCTGTAGCTGGAAAGACTAATAAAGTATGGCTATGTTTCAATCCATGTGTGACGGTGCTGTTCCTGGTGGGATCCAACTGAGAGTGTCAGATCCGGACAGATTGCTTCCAAAGGGGCAACTACAGCCCAAAGCTGGGGTTTTTCCACTCTAATGTGAACCAAACCAGCCAAACAGAAAAGACTTTGGTTTCGCCCCACCGGCTAACCACAAGTCACACAAGCAATTCCCTTAGACACTCCAGGTTTCCAGTATCACCACCAGCAGCCACCTGTCCTGGGGATCAATGGTTATGAAAACCAATACCCTAAATAAAGAAAACGATTCTCCCCAATTCCAAAGAATCAGGCCCCAGACCCAGGTCAATATACAAATCAGATCTTCCCACAAATCACGCTGTTGCCAATCCTTTAGAATCTAAAGGTTTATTGTACAAGGAAAAAGGTATAGGTGAGGGTTAGGAAAGGTTAAAAGAAATCAATTACATGCAGTGATGGCAAATCTCTTGGTTCAGGCTTGCAGCAAAGGTAGAATAACTGCAGGTTCAAATCACAGTCTCTGGAAAGCATCCCCTCCCGGGATGGGTCAGCACCTTTGTCCAGAGTTCCCCTGTGTAGCAAAGTTGTATCCAGAGCTAGAAACAAGGCAGGCTAAAGACTGGAGGTAGAAGACAAAGGGAGGCAGTGTCTCTCAGGTTTTATAGACTTCCTTCTCTGGGCGAAGACCCCCCTCCTGCTCTTATGCAGAGTTCAGTTACAAAATGGAGGTTCATCACCACATGGTCCAATTACCAGACTCTCCACGATTCAGTTTCTGACCAGGCGGGTTACATTCTTGGAGAAGCTTGGGTGTGGACAAAGTTCATTGTGTAGTTGATGGTCCTTTAATGGGCCATCAGGCAGCCCAAGCAAAGCTGATGCCCAGTATTCTGGAATGTCCCCCCCCCCCCAGCAGAGCCCAATATTTGGAAAGACAGACAGTTCATAGCCAATATTCATAACTTCAACTACCAAATTGATACACACATATCAATGGCATATTCATAATCAGCAATCCATAACCTGGTCATAGACACCCATTATGACCCCCGTACATAAGATTTGGTGCCACTGTAACCCTTCTGCCCTTCAGAGTTGGCAGCAACAAGGGCCGGGTTCAGTATCCAGGGGTTCCATTCTAATGACACAATACAAAACCGGCTCGAGCCCCCACCCAGTGACCTGGGACAACCATATACCACCCTTCTGGGCGCCTCTAAGAGGCAATACTTCCCCTCTCGCAAGCACAGAGTCTGAGTGTACCAAAACCCTTTTAATGACAGAGAGAAACACTGTGGCATATTATTGGGTAAACACCACAAACAGGAGTCACAAACCAAACCATGAATCAAACCTTTCCCTTGGGTTCTTGAGTCCCACAAGCCCCAAAGTCACCCAAGGTCCCAAAAGTCCAACAGCCCCGGCAGAGTTCAAGAGTTCATTAGTAGAGTTTTACCTCCCTACCGGGGTGGAAGGGGGGGGGCGGGTTAAGGGGCACCTTACATGGTCAGAGGCCGACTGCCCCACCTCTCCACGGGGTTGTGCTGCAGTCCTCACCATGAGCCATTCCATCAGGTGCCCAGGAACTGGTCTGCTTTCTCCAGCCGCTCTGCTCTCCACTAGCGGTGACCCAAACAGCTCCGTTCTGTCTGCTGCTGTGGCTGCTGCTGCACATCACCAGCCACTCCGCTAGCAGTCACCCGAACTGCTCCCGCTCTGTCTCCTGCTGCTCATCACCAGCTATTCCACTAGTGGTGACCCGGAGAGCTCCGCTCCATCCACTGCTGCTCATCACCAGCTATTCCACTAGTGGTGACCCAGACAGCTCCGCTCCATCCACTGCTCAGCAATACAATTTCAGCCCCCCCCTCCCTTACAGGGCTCAGTGATCTCAGCTCTCAAGTGATTTCAGCTTATAGTAGGGGGTCCATAGTGCAGATACCCAACATGGCCCAAAGTGAGCTCAGTTTAGCAGACTGAACCTAGAGACCTAATGGGATCAAACATTAGCTCTGATATTCTACAGTGGAGAGAAACAGAGTGCAATAAGCTTTTGTAGGGCCCTTAGACAAGGCCCTCACTAAAAGGCATAAAAGCCTATCTATTGCCTCTCTTAATTTAGTGGGGTTTGGAACCCCTACCCCTTGGCCAGTGAGTGCTACCTAGATGATGGTGAGTCCCTCCATCATGACAAAGGCCAAGTACATGTCCCCGTGCCTCATTCACGTAATTAGGTTAGCAACATTTTATCATTCCTACCCTAATAACAGAGAACCTGGGGATCCCACTAGCAGCCAAAGTGACCATTTGGGCTGCTGTGAGCTCAGACTAGGCACAGTGGGTGTGTCTATGCAAATAACACCAGCTGAAGTTATTTTCCACAGTTCACCGCAATTCCCCACCAGATGTCAGGGTGGAGCTCATCAGGGTGGAGAGAAACAGAGTGCAATAAGCTTTTGTAGGGCCCTTAGACAAGGCCCTCACTAAAAGGCATAAAAGCCTATCTATTGCCTCTTTTATTTTAGTGGGGTTTGGAACCCCTACCCCTTGGCCAGTGAGTGCTACCTAGATGATGGTGAGTCCCTCCATCATGACAAAGGCCAAGTACATGTCCCCGTGCCTCATTCACGTAATTAGGTTAGCAACATTTTATCATTCCTACCCTAATAACAGAGAACCTGGGGATCCCACTAGCAGCCAAAGTGACCATTTGGGCTGCTGTGAGCTCAGACTAGGCGCGGTGGGTGTGTCTATGCAAATAACACCAGCTGAAGTTATTTTCCACAGTTCACCGCAATTCCCCACCAGATGTCAGGGTGGAGCTCATCCTGACACTGCTTACACCACTATAGGACTCTGGTTGCACCAATGATCTATAGGATCCCAAATTATTTCAGTAACGTTACACCATGTGATTTAAATAAAACGTGAATGTTATTCACTGAAAGTGTAACTAAACTCTGGGAAGTAAAAATATGCTGAGGACTTGAGGTGGACCATGGATTCAGGAAGATTGGTCTTGTGGTTAATGCAGTGGATTTAGAGTTGGGAAATCTTGGTTTCAAATCCCCCCTCTATCCCAAACTTCCTGTGTGAGCTTGGGCAAGTAACTTAGCCTCTCTGTGCCTCCAGATCCACAGGTGCAGACTTTTCGAAGTGCCAGAGGGTGCTCAACCTCTGCACCAGGCTTCCCCCAAGGCCCCACCCTGCCTCTTCCCAGCCCCACCTCACCTCTTCCTGTCCAATCCCACCCCTTTCCTCAAGCATGCTGTGTCCTCACTCTTACCCCTTCCCTCCCAGCCTCCTGCACATCACAAAACAATTGTTCATGGCAGGTAGGAGGTGCGGAGAGTGAGGGGAAGGCACTGACCCATGGGGCCTGCTAGTGGGCAGGTGGCACTGGGAGGAGGGGATGGTGCTGACGGGGGCATTTTTTCCACTTGGGTGCTCCATCCCTGGATATCTACCAGTAAAAATCAAGCTATTAGAGCTAGGTTGTATTATTACTATTATTATTTTGGAAATTAAAGTTGGATGAGTCAAATTCTAATTTGGTAACTTTTAGTATAGTTGATGTTTGTTTAAAAATATGTCAGTAATTTCACATATTATATGTAAATTATGGTGGATGATGTTTTAGTTTGGGCTCAGGGTCTATTTTATATGAGTTTTGAAGAGAGCATGAAACACCTAACAGTTAACTTAAATGAGTCAAAAACTAGTTAAAGACAAATGATCTACGTTGGATGTAAATTGAGCAAAAATGGTTTAATTTCTAATCCCCAAAGCAATAATTGAAATGCTCACTTTATAATGTACCCCGTGGCTTGAAGTGGTTTCCGTCATTTACAGGGTTTACCATTCGGTTCTACTGCCTGCATCCGACGAAGTGGGTATTAGCCCACGAAAGCTCATGCTTCAAAACTTTATAGTTAGTCTTTAAGGTGCCACAGGACTTTGTTAACTCTGCCATTCGGTTCAATGGCTCTCAGCACCCCCACTATAAACATTGTCCCAACATCTCTGCATAGCTATAAGAGGATGATAAGCTATTTGTGAGCAATAAAGCTTTACCAGAATGGCTGGAAATCGACATTGGCTGTCACTGGGAAGAGAAAGCTGGAGAGGCATTTGAACAGTTACAAGTACTGAGGATAATACTCACCCCAAGTCCACCAGGCTTTAAATACTGTCATTTCTAGTTCTACTTTCAGTAGAAGCATGTCCTGATGAAGGGGACCAACATTTTCAAGCTGAAGTGTCTACCTATGCCCCTATGAGAGTAGATCCCCAGTGGGTATAAATGGTCACAGCTCCATTAATGTCAAGGGAGCCTGGGTAATTTATGCCAGCTGCAGATCTGCCCTTAGGTTGGAGATCTTCCAACTGGCTATGGGGTCAATCACACCACTCCCGTTAGTTTCAATGGGGGCCATGTGACTAAATACCTCCATCATCTTTCAACTTCAACTCTTATCCTTTTGACTCTCAATGCAGGAGGGGTAGGCATCGGCACTCACAATAAAATCCCTCTGGGGATCATTCCATCTGGTATAAGTCTGAGCAGCCTTTAACTTGCACCTGGAGTAAATTCAGCCCCATAATGCAGGAAGCCATCTTTACCTCCCTTGCCCCCAGCTTCTCCCTCTTGACAGAGGCTCTTGACAAGTTTTTTGAACCTGAAAAATGTCCCACAAGTCTGTAAACCCAAGCTGCAGCTCACCCTCACCTCAGCAAACAGGGTAGGGGGATGCTAATTTTTAGACTTTACAAAGAGTCCTGTGGCACCTTAAAGACTAACCTTTAAAACTAATGTATTGAAGCATAAGCTTTCGTGGGCTAATACCCACTTCGTCGGATGCATGCAGTGGAAGTGTCCAGGGGCAGGACTGAGATTTTTAGACTGAGATTGAGAATCCCCTTCCCACTCATTTGGAGGGACTGAGAGCTGTAGCTCAAGACAGAACTTATCTCTGTGGTATCTCTGTGGAGTCTCTCCAAATCTTGTCATGGTCCTTCCACAAAGAAAGAACTGAAGACCTAATAGTTCTGGTAATTCAGATGTGTAAATGACAAGAAGAAAGAAGAGAGTTAGTGTGGTCCAGTGCATAAAGCTTGGGCCTTGAGAGACCTGGGCTCTCTTGGGGTCTTGGCTCTCTCTTGTTGACTGATCTTGGGCTAGTTACTTACTCTCTCTACCTTAGTTTCACCATGTGTAAAGTGGGAATAATGGTACTCAACTTCCTTGGTAAAGTGCTTTCATCTCTATGGATAAGAAGTTATATGAGTTAGATATCAAACAAATGGCATTAGCAGGTCCAGGGATAGGGCTCTGCTTCTAAATCCTTGCAGAGGATACACTTCATCCCTGCTAAATTTCATGCTGTTAATCCAGGTCTCCCTCTGTGTTTTGAACTCTGAAGCTCCCTTGATCACATTTACACAGACACTCCTCCCAAAGACTAGTATGAATGTTAGGGCCGATGTCTGTCTTTTGAGCTGTATCACGTCACTGATGCAGCTATCATTGTAATACCTAGGTATCATATGTGTATGTGTCTGTGCCCCATCAAAAGGTTCCTGTCTTGAATACTCCCCTGTTGGCCAATATCATGACGTATGTGGGGGGGGGGCATTTAAAAATGGCCATCAAAAAATGAATCACATGGAAATAGAAACTTGGCCCTTTTCTTGTCTCTATGGATGATCCGGCCCAACACACGTGGCAGTTCATGGTAATAAACACTGCATCTGCGTAGGAATAATGAATATCTGAGATGCGTACAGTAACTAGGCAAGAGTCAGTCTCAAAAAAGGAGAAATCTGTAAATAAAAGATTTCCTGTTTTGTTTTTTTTACTTTTTTGTTACTCTGCTTATGTCTGCTTAAATCATTCTTGTCCTCCCTAGGCAGAAACCCTGAATCAACCTGGATACATTGATTTTTGGGGGGGATTTCTAATTGCTTAGCTTTCTCTCATCAGTGTTCTTAGCAAACTATCATTATGGGCCTGATCCAAACCCAACTGAAATAAATGGATGGACTCCCATTTATTTTAATGGCTATAGATTAGATCAGGCATCTGCTGTACGTCCCCTTTACTTGGGCATGTCCTCCTAATGCAATGGTATGTACCTTCCGCTTTCGGCTAGGCAAGTTGTACTGTTGTCTCTTGTTACCTCTGAAAATGTGAAACACAATTTTAATAGAGATTAAATTGTCCCTGCTACTTATTTTAAAATACTGCCCCTCCATGGAGGTAAGAGAGATTGAAACTGAGCTTCCAGACCCTGCTTTGATAATCTTTTAAAGGGGAAACAGCTTTTATTCTCCACCAAAAAATCCTATTTGTGCTAGTCTGATGGTGCAAAGGGGAATTAAAGGCCCTAAGTGAGGAGATGAGGATGTCTATAGGCCACAGGTAGGTCTAGGACAGCAGTCCCACCTCCCAACACAATGAGTGTCTCGGGGTGGGTGCCATTGTTGAAGTGTCCTGTGCTGTGGTGATTTCTGCTGGCAAACAGTCCCTAAGCGACCAGTGCAACTTAGAGTTGCCCTGAGGTCTTTAGGCTCTGATTGAGCTGGTTACTTAAGCATGTGCCTAAATGAAGACAAAGGTCTTGGTGCTTAGAATTGGATATATGCTTCAGTGTCTTCTTAAATTAGGGAGTGAGTTGGTTTGACCAGAGAGACCTTGTCAGCCCTGGGTAGTGAGGTATTCTGAAGTCTGCTAGCAATTTCAGCAAGACAGTAAAGATTGGAAAATTCTTCTATAATCTGAGCGAATTTAAAAAATACTTCTTGTTGGTTTTTAAATGTTTGGGATCAGATATTTTGTATACATTTTGGGAAAGTACCTCATCGGATTTATTGCCTTTTAAAAATTGGCTAAATTTATGCTCATTCCTCTTTATCTCAATAACGTCAACTTTCTCTCAGAACAAAAGAACGGCCATACTGGGTCAGACCCAAGGTCTACCTAGCCCACTATCCTGTCTACTGACAATGCCCAGTGCCAGGTTCCCCAGAGGGAATGAACAGAACAAGTAATCATCAAGTGATCCATCCCCCGTCACTCATCCCCAGCTTCTGACAAACAGAAGCTAGGGACACCATCTCTGCCCATCCTGGCTAATAGCCATTGATGGATCTATCCTCAATTAATTTATCTAGTTCTTTTTTTGAGCTCTGTTCTAGTCTTGGCCTTCACAACTGCCTCTAGCAAAGCATTCCATAGGTTGACTGTGCGTTGAGTGAAAAAATACTTCCTTTTATTTGTTTTAAACTTTCTGTCCATTAATTTCATTTGGTGACTCCTAGTTGTGTTATGAGAAGGAGTAAATAACTCTTCCTTTTATACTTTCCCCACATCAGTCATGATCGAAGTGCTCTGTAAACTGTGCGGCTTCCTTCGCACTGTGTAGGCACTCAAGGAAGCCACCCGGGGACATACTGTGGCTGGGGAAGGGTGCTCCTTCCCCTGCTCCCACAAAGCCTTGCTCCCAACCTGTCATGGCTAGGGCGCCCTTCCCCCAGCCCCAAATCTGCTGTGGAATGGCCCAGGCTGACCCCAAGTGCAGCTAGTGCGGCTTGGATCCATCCGTGGACGGGTTGCCTGGACCTCCTGGGGCAGCATGGCTGGATTGGGCCCAGGCGCGGTTGGGGTGGCACAGCCCAGGCCAGCTCCAGGCGTGGCCAGAGCGTCTCAGCTCCAGCTGTGGTCGGGTGGACCTAGCCCAGACCCAGGAGTGGCCAGGGCGGCCCTCTCCTGGGCTGGCCCTCCTGGGGTCAGGGGACGCTGTCCTGCATACCCAGCCCCAAAGCTGCCGTGACGAGGAGAGGCATCTCTCCCTCCCACCCCAGGTGCTGCTGCTGCTGGGACAGAGAGCTGGGGGGAATCCTCTACCTGCCATAGCCCCTGAGCTTTCTCCTTCATCCCAAACCCCTCGTCCACAGCCCCACCCCAGACTCCTCACCTCCTGCACCCTAATCCTCTCCTCCAACCATCAGCCCCTCATCTCTGGCCCCACCCCAGAGCCCACACCACCCTGGACCCCAATCCTCTGCCCCAGCCCTGAGCCCCTCCCACACTCTGAATCCCTCGGCCCCACCACATGAATTTTGTTGTGTGCACCGACATGACGGTGATGATTTGGCTCAAGTTCCTTTAAGAAACAGGTGAGGTACTTGTGTTATGAAAAGGAGTAAATAACACTTCTTTATATACTTTCTCCACATCAGTCATGATTTGGCTCAAGTTCCTTAAGAAACATGGGAGGTAGTTTAAATGGGTGAACTGTGCAAACAATATTCTATGCGTATTGGTTCAGATTTTTAAACCGTGGCCAATAAGAGCTGCAGAGGCAGCGCCCTTGGACGGGGTAGTGCACAGAGCTGCCTGGCCATGCCTCTCCATAGGAGTCAGAGTGGGGACATGCTGCTGCTGCTTCCAGGAGCCTTGCGGAGCGTGGCAAGCCCCCGACCCTGCTCCTTGGCTAGAGCAGCAGAGCAGGGAAAGCTCCAAACCCTGCACCCCAGTGGAACTTCTGGGGGGCTGGATGCTTTGTCCACCCCATGCTATAAACCCATCATGCCTAATTGTCTCAAACTCTGAAGTGGTTTTGAGTGATGGACAAATATCCAGTAGAGAATAGGTAGAGACTACTCAGTTAATTTCACTTGTATCTAAAAGCAACATTGAATCTGGGTCCCAAATCTAAAAGGCTAATGCACTGGCCTGTTGTAGCACCTATACATTTCCTTTTCCCCAAGATAACTATTTGTTGTTTGTTTTTCTTTATGAAGACATTTCGGATACAATACCCACAGCAAGAACCGCACAAGTAATGATACATGATGGTAAAACCAATAAAAAGATTCTGGACCAGATCCGGGGTGAAAGTAACTATAGACACTTACTGGTACAGGGCCGGGCCAGGGCCGGCTATGGCTCCCGGAAGGGGTAGGACTTCGGCGGAAGGGGCAGGGTTGGGGGTCAGAGCCAGTCCTGTCCTGTCCTGTACTGGTAAATGTCTGAAGCAACTGTTCCCTTTGCCCTCCTGCCGCCCTGCACTTTAACGTCCCTGCCCCTTTTGCCTCCCCTGTCGGGGGCCCTGCCAGTACAGACCCTACCAGCAAGGCTGCCAACTGCAGTGGGGAAGGGGCAGGGACGTTAAAGTGCTGCTATGGCAGCGCTTTAATGTGGGCTGCATACAGGCCAGTACAGGTTCTTACTGGTATGCTGTACCGACCTGCTTTCCCCCTGACCAGATCCTCAAATGGTCTATATCAGGATATCTCTATTGATTTCAGTTGAGCTATGACAATTTATGCTACCAAAGGTTTTGACATAAAGAATTCCTCATAATAAAGATACACTGTACCCAAAACACTGGAAAATTTCCGGATAATCCTCTCCCTCTTAGAATAGGATAGTTATTAGTGTATGTGTGCATATTATCTATTGTGACAGAGGAAGGTCAGGGAGCTGTGGCAGAGTGTTTGAGGGGAGATATATCAGCTCCAGGTTCATTAGGGCGTGGCTCCCTGTAGACTAGGGAAGCAGGCAGCAGGTTAATTAGGAGCACCTGCTGTCAATTAAGGCCTTAATAAAAACCCCTGCCGCAGGCAGACAGGTGTGGGTGTTTGGAAGGAGTTTGGAGGCGTTGGAGCAGAGAGCAGTTTGGAGGCGTTGGAGCAGAGAACAGTTTGGAGGCATTGGAGCAGAGAGCAGTTTGGAGGCGTTGGAGCAGAGAACAGTTTGGAGGCGTTGGAGCAGAGAGAGTTTGAAGAAGTGCTGTGGTGAGCTAAGAAAGACCCAGACCTTAAGTAAAGGAACACCTGGCTTGTGTAAAGAGAGGGCAGGAAGCCCCCTACAAGCTGAAGAGTAGGAGAGGGAAGTAGTCCAGGGGAAGGAGTAGCTAATCCCAGTGGTTTACCGCTATCCTCAGGGCCCCTGGGCTGGGACCCGGAGTAGAGGGCGGGCCTGGGTCCCTCCCTCTCCCCTTCTCCCCTTCTCCCCTCTAGGATACTTGTGGGACAGTTAATACCCTGTTCAGAGGCAAGAAAAAGGCTCCCTGAATTCCCCCACAAGAAGAGAAAGCGCAGGACCCATCAATATCGTGGGAGTAATTTGCCACAATATATATATGTGTGTGTGTGTGTGTGTGTGTGTGTGTATGTGTTTGTGTATAATATATGAACATGTTGGAGTATTAAATTCAATATCTTTAAGAAGATGCATGACTGAATTCAAACCATACCATCTACCTACCTGTTTTACCTACCAGACTGGAATGCTACTCTTTGGAATGGCTAAAGCTACTTTTATTATGCCCCACTGAGAAGAACACTAAGGCTCATATTCTTAAATATACTTGGGCATCTAACTCCCATTGAGGATCTGGGCCTAAATCCAAATTACTTGCTTTCTTTGTTGGTTCCTGAAGTTCTATCACTAAGTCTTAGATAGCCAGGTGCATGTTATGTAATAATTAGCAAGGTCTTAAAAAAACTAAAATAAAAAGCAGCCATCTAAAACAGAACCTTCTTACCATGGCCAAAGGAGAAATACTCCTCCCAGTACTTCCATGTTTTCTTGTGGGACCTCAGAAGAAAGTGTTGCTATCAGAATTTTTGAGAGAGAAATCACAAATTTATTTTTTTCCATGGCCAACTTGCATGCTTGTCCTAGTAGACAAGGATACCTAGTTAATCTCCAGACTGGACATGGGAAGAAGGCATCACAGCCTGGATATGTATAATTTGCTGGTGTGTGTGATGACCTTTGACCCGTGTCTGAACAGTAGGCCACACATTGCAATTTCAAGGACAGCTCGTGAAATAAATTAGGCTTGTGCTACCACCAAACTAATCCTTAATTTATGTGTGAAATCTATTAATATAACATCTTAGCCCTTAATTTAATTCTTTACAATTGCCAGAATTCAGAGTTATCCTCTTACATACTGAGTAGGGTGCTTTTGAAGGCATTGGATTACACTCTTTTGCCTCATCAAATTATTTCTACTGGGTTTTTTTTAACTCCCATTCCCTGCCCAAAGGCCCCAGATCAGCAAAGCAAGTAAGCACGTGTTTGAGAGTCAGATTTTTTGAGATATGTAGGCGCCTAACTCCCATTGATTTCAGGGGAATTCAGGGGAAAAAAAAAAGTTTCACTTTAAAAAAAAAAAAGTCTCCCTAGGCCTGTGAAAATGAGGGATTGTTGTCCAGGATGGGTTGTAGATCACTGATGATGCATTGGAGAGGTTTTAACTGAGGACTGTAGGTGATGTCCAGTGGTGTTCTGTTGTTTTCTTTCTTAGGCTTATCTTGCAGCAGGAGGCTTCTGGGTACACGTCTGGCTCTGTTGATTTCATTCCTTATTTTCTCGTGGGGGTATTGTAGTTTTGAGAATGCTTGGTGGTGTTGGTCTCTGTCTGAGGGGTTGGAGCAAATACGAGTGTACCTTAGTGCTTGGCTGTAGACGATGGATCATGTGGTGTGTCCGGGATATCATGTAGTCTGCAACAAAACTCTGACCACATATCTACACCAGCAGTACCATCACAGGACCTAACCAGATCAGCCACACCATCACCGGTTCATTCACCTGCACGTCTACCAACATAATATATGCCATCATGTGCCAGCAATGCCCCTCTATGTACACCAGCCAAACTGGACAGTCCCTATAGAAAAGATAAATGGACACAAATCAGATATTAGGAATGGCAACATACAGAAACCTGTAGGAGAACACTTCAATCTCCCTGGACACACAATAACAGATTTAAAGGTAACCATCCTGCAGAAAAAAAACTTCAAGACCAGACTTCAACGAGAAACTGCTGAGTTACAATTTATTTGCAAATTTGACACCATCAACTCAGGATTAAACAAAGACAATGAATGGCTAGCTAACTACAAAAGCAGTTTCTCCTCTCTCGGTGTTCACACCTCCAGATCAGCTGCTAGAAGAGGACCTCACCCTCCCTGATTGAACTACCTTGTTATACCTGTTTTCTTCCCTTTATTCAATTGTCGGTTCTTTAGGATGACTGTAACAGCCCTTGTGTTTGTACAGAACCCAGCACAATGGTGCCCTCATCCTACCTGAGATCTCTGGGTCATTTAGGAGTATAACTGGGTGAACTGTTCTGGCCTTTGTTATATAGGAAGTCAGACTACATGATATCTAACTACATGTTAGTTGGTTTTGGAGCTTTGTCTCACATCTGGGTCTCGATAGATTGAAAGATATTGCTCTAATACCCAGTTACCTTCATGCCAACCCCTAGGGAAGGGGCTATTTTCATGCTTCCCACCCCAGAGTTATCTATATCCCACTATGTGATAGGCCATCATCTTAGTTTTAGCCTTCACAGTTTTCTCTTTTCTATGTGTTGGTGATTTCGGGATTACATTTCCTTATTCGTGTGCATGTATATGTACATACAAATCAAAGTATGCCTGTGTTTTGTAGCACAGGTCCAAAACTCTGCATCTTACAATTGTGTCACTACAGCAATTGTTTGATTTATTTATTATGACATGACATTGATATTGTTATAAGGGTTATTAGCTGCAGCTAGGCTGACCAGATAGCAAGTGACGAAAATCAGGATGGGGGTGGAGGTAATAGGTGCCTATATAAGAAAAAGACCCCAAAATCGAGACCATCTCTGTAAAATCTGGTCACTCTATTATCTGTATTTGCATAGACTTCACCACTAACTCAGGTTACATGTAAAACCAATCTAATGGTCGCAAGCCTGGGAGAGAAAGAAAGAGTGTAGAGAAGAAATGAACCTCATTAGGGGCAGGGATTGTTTCCTCTGCATTCTAAGGGCTGGTCTCCACTATGAGGGGGGGGGGGATCGACTGCAGATACGCAACTTCAGCTACGTGAATCACGTAGCTGAAGTTTGCGTATCTGCAGCCGACTTACCGTCCGTCCTCATGGCGGCGGCGGTCGGCGGCGCGCTCCCCCGTCCACTCCAGCTTGCGCCTCCCGGCAAGCTGGAGTTATGCAGTCGACGGGGGCGCCGCGAGCGATCGATTTCTCGCATCTTCATAAGACGCGAGAAATCGATCGCCAGAAAATCGATCGCTACCCGCCGATTCGGAAGGACAGAAAGAGCAGGATAAAAAGAGAGGGTGGAAGGATAATATCTTGCATAGAGCAAAAGTTGAAAGCTCTCAGAGAGAAAGTGGGAGTGGAGCAGAACTATGGTTGGGTAGAAGCTGCTGTGTGTTAAAGAGACATTGATGGATTGGAGCAGTTACTGTGATCAGTGATGGCTCCATTGTTGGTTAATCAAAGCACCCTGCAGTCAGCAGCAGGTGGTGTAGCAGTTAGGGTTGGAATTGTAAGCAGGTGCATTTCACACCCTATCAACCCTTTCAAGTTTCACAGGCTTTACTTTAAAACCATTTGCCTGAATTCTGTTGGGATGGGGGCTGGAAAGCAGGAAGCTTCTCCAAGCCAGACATTTCTTCTGGGGATGGAGTAAGTGTGAGTTCCGATCGTCCTTGCTGGGAAAGGTTTATATTGCTCAGGATTTTTCTATAGCAAAAAATGAAAGACATTTTTTTAAAAAAGCCATATCATGGGAAGCACTTTGCAGATGTCCTGTACATGTGTACCTGCTCCGCTGAACTGCTGTCAAGAGACCTCTCAGAGTTCTGGCCATCTGAGTGAGACAGAACAACAATCAGTCTATGGCCCCTTGGTGGGGCAGGGCAAACAATTAGTCTACAGCAGCACCTAAGCCTCCTGAATGGAGCAGGCAGTAGCAGTTGGGGAATCAGCCCCTTGGGCAGAGCAGAACAGTAATCAGTCTATAGCCCCTGTGCGGGGCAGCACAAACAAACAGCCTATGGTCCCTGAGTCCACTGAGAGCAAACAGCAGCCACACCTAGTAGTCTGTGGGATGTGGTAGGGGAACTCTCCCACTCCACCGGATTCCAACCTAGTACCCCATGAAGCCAGGGACTTCCCCGCTAATGGTTTAGGTATCGGCTTCTACTACAACCCCTAGGTCACTTCCTATCACAATTTCCATGCATTTCCTCGGCTGGTGATGGCCTGGTGTCCCCATCTATCTCTGCGGTTGGCGAGTTCCCATGGTGTAGTCCAGGTCCCTGGGCTCTGCTGCTCAGAGCATCACTGGCCCCTCAGGAGAAGCCTGCAGTGCATATCCTTCCTACTCTGCAGCCAGCCTGAGCTGGGCTGCCTCCTTTTATCTGGCTCTTCCACTTGCAGCAGGGGAAAGCGAGTGTGGCCTCCTAGGATCACAGTTATTGGTCCGTCCCCATTGGCTCAGTGCGGGGTTGGCGTATCCTGTCACAGACCCATATGGAGCCTTATTGAGTTCAAGGGCTTTATAGACTACAGTACTAATCTGATAGGAATGTGCCAATTTAAAGGCAAGCACAGTAAGGAACACAGGCTGGACTCGATGTCATCAAACTAGTATGGGGTAGAAATGCAATGGGTGTGTTAGCTGAGGATCAACTCCTAGCAATGGATGAATTTTAACCCGTCTGCAGCCTTTGCTACAGGTAACCATGAGATTTTGTTGTCTCCCTTGCAGACACTAGCAGGGGTGGATGGATCTGCTCTTGCCTGGCTCCATTCTTATTTTGTCAAGACCAAACGGTCGTAATGGGCAACTGTTCTTCTGCCCAAGAGTGTTTGTTGCGATATTGTCACCTCTTTGCTCAGTGTTTATGTGAGTGTCAGGAAGGCTAATGATCGCACATGCTCTACATTCCATCCTGCCTGGCCCAGCCAGAGCAGTGGAATTACTCAGTGCTTAGGTGACTGTGAGATTTGGATGAGACCTCATTGGCTCCAACTCAATCCAGACAAGACTGAGGTAATGTTGATGGACCGGGGAAGCTGTCAGAAAAGCTGGTGGAACTTGTATCAGCAACAGCAACCCTCTAAGGCAGGGGTCTCCAAACTTTGAGACAAGGGCCATATTAGATTTTTGAAGGGGCTTCGCGGGCCGAAGCGACTGTGAAAAAAATTAACATATGCAAATACAGTGGAACCCTGCAATACCGTGCCCCGCGATAGTGTGAATCTGCTTATAACACGGTTGATATTTTTGGACCCCGATCATTGTGGTATTGCGGGGTTCCACTGTATATGCAAAGCCCCCCCCCCCTTTGCTCCTCTGGCTGCTGCCATGGGGGGCACTCACCCCTCCACACATGGGGCCGCTGGCAGAAGCTCGCGGGGAGGGTGCGGGAGAGGGGCAGCGGCAGTGGCTTCTCCATGTGCCTGCTCAGCTGGAGGGCCGGACAAATCAAAGCCACCCTCTAGAGACCTCTGCTCTAAGGGGGAGTGTAGCAGCCATTTGTAAAGCAGATGTAAATCCTGGGAGTGCTACTGGACTCTGGGTTCCCAGGCAGGGGCTGTAGCCAAGAGTGCTTCTTTCTGCCTGTATCTGACAAGACCAGTCTTTCTTCTGCAATGCAGGGACTTTGCCATGCCTTTGTCACCACACCCTTCATGGTCTATACCTTGGGAGCATCAGACCCTGAAGCTAGCGCAGTATGTAGCTGTCAGCTTATTAAGTGGAGTTGTGCACTGGGAGCACATTGGACCAGAGCTGTGTAGTCTGCACTGGTTTCCAATGAGCTTCAAGGGAAATTCAGTTCTTTGCATCTATGAATGTTAATTTCACCCTACAAAGCCCTTCCTGGTTTGGGACCTGGTTGGCTCAAAGCTTGCCTCTCTCTCCATGATACACAGTTGAGAGTGGCAAACTGAATGAGAGGGAGCTGCTGGCAGGGCATCCTCTGCAGGGCCAGCGACAGGGGGGGTACTACAGGTAGAGCTGTACCGGGCCCCGCACTTTAGGGGGGGCCCAGTACAGCTCTACCCATAGTCATCCGGCGCGGCTCTCCTCTGGACGAGCGCGCGTGTCCCCGGCCGGAGCAGTGAGCCCGGCCGGTGGCAGCGGCGCAGTCCAGGGGGAGAAAGGGGGGGGGGTGATGAGCAGCAAGGGCGGCTCACGGGCTCTCGCTGCGGCCAGCAGTCAGCTGGGGGGGGGGGCGGCTGGGCTTTCTCCCCCAGCCGCTGTCAGCTGGGGGAAGAGCGCCAGCTGGGCTGGGGGGGCCCCCAGCCACTGTCGGCTGGGCTGGGCTGGGGCGGCCCCGGCTGGGCTGGGGGGGCCCCCAGCCACTGTCGGCTGGACTGGAGGGGGCCCGGCTGGGCGGGGGGGGGCCCAAACTATCAGAGTAGGGGGGCCCCAAATTTCTGTCGCCGGCCCTGATCCTCTGTGAGGGGGCCTCCTTTTTGGAATTTACTCCTCTCGCTTGATGAGCTGGAGCCCAGATTTGTTCACCTTCCGTTATCTTCCACTCGTTATTTCCCCCTTTTTGTTATGGCGCCTAAGAAGGGGGTGAGTGGAGATGGGTATATTTAGGGGCAGTCCTTTTGTTTCTGTTTATGCTGCAATTTTTAGTATATGAAATATTTGCCCAGTGCCCTGGATAGGTGCCTGTAAATGGATTCTGTAAAAAAGAGAAATAACTAAGATCATCTTTACCCAAAAGGAAGTTCTTTTTCGAGTGCTTGCTCATGTACATTCCAGTTAGGTGTGCACGCGCTGCATGCACGATCGTCGGAAGATTTTTCCCCTAGCAACTGGCCGGGTCAGCTAGGGAGCCCCCTGGAGTGGCGCCGTTATGGTGCCGCATATATACTCCTGCCGACCCGGCACCCCGCTCAGTTCCTTCTTACCGCCCTTGACGGTCATTGGAACCTCGGAGTGCAGCTTGCTGCTCTCTGCTTCCCTAGCGTTCTTTGAACTTTATATAGTGTATACAGTAGATAGTTTTAGTTTAGTTGTTCACTGTTTATAGTCAAAGTTTATAGTTGATAGTTAGAGATAGTACCTTAGTTAGGGGGAAGGATTTCCTCCCCACTGGAGTCTGGGTGACCTTATGCTCAAGGCTCCAGGCTTTAAGCCCTGCACCGTGTGTGGGAAGCCTATGCCGGTGGGCGACCCACACGACTCATGCCTGAAGTGCCTTGTAGAGGCTTATCAGACCGATAAGTGCCGGATTTGTAAGAGCTTCCTCTCCAGGACAAAAAAGGAGAGAGACTTTCATTTGAAGCAGCCCTGGCCCCGGCAACGGCACCGCCAGCAAGCTGGCCTGGTACCAGCTCCTCAGTGCACAGTGCCCCAGCGTCCTCCGCAGCACCAAAGAACAAGCCAACCCCAGTACCGAGGCAGAAGTCGACCCTGGCACTGAAGCCGCCGGCACCAATCCATCGGCACTCTCACTCACCACTGAAGAAGACAGCGGAGCCTGCGGCACCGGTAACCCTTACACGCATGCCCGCAGAGCCGGGCCCTCCGGCAGAACGACCTAGACAGGGCCCTCCGCCACAGATCCCATTGACTCCGGCGCCGCAAAGGCCGTTGAGTCCGGGAAGCCAGATCTCCCCACTAAGATCCCAGGCAGAACCGCGTCTCCCCTCCACACTGGAGACTTATGCGGCGGTGAAGGACCTCATCGCCCTAACGGAGCCACTACCACTGGCACCCAGATCCCAGCCGCACTGAGGTAAACCAGCCATGCTACACCCACCGGCACCGTGCAACGTTCCAGTGGCACCTCAACAGTCATACTCCCAGCACCGATCAACATCCCGGCGCCGGTCAGAGTCCCGTCCCCGGTCCGGTTCTTGACACTGTTCCAGGTCCCGACGTCGATTGCCCCGGTGCTGGTCGAGGTCCCGGCGCCGGTCAGGTCCCGGCACTGGTCGCATTCTCAACCCTGTTCCTGACCGCGTTACGGCTCTCCACCTCGGCGACAGTCCCGGTCACCGGCATGCTACCGATCGAGGCATCAATCTCCGCGCCGGTCAGCCTTCAGGTCCCACTCCAGATCCCGGGACCGGGACCACCATCGTTCCCGGTCGTGGCAGTGCTCGTCGGCACCACAACAACCGGGCGCACTCTCAGCACCCTTGTGGCCCTCCAGGTCGGCCTCAGCCTCACCCCGCTCCGAGCAGAGCTTCAGTAGAGCCATACGGTGGACCAGCCCATAGGCGTGGAGGGTCAATGGCCAGCTCAACCTTCCGACCAAGGCAGGGCTCTGCACAATGGCCCTTTTGGACCCCCTGGGCATACCACCAGTCCCAGGGAGCCCCTTTGGGCCCATCCCTGGCTTCAGAGTCCACAGATCTCGGGGCCACCCTCAGCCGCCACCGGCCAGTGTGTCGGAGGAGCCGCGGCTTCAAGGAAGGGTCCTCACATCAGGCTCAGCACCATCCCAACACACCTTCCCGCTGGAACAGGGACCACAAGCTCTTCCACATGAAGCTTCTTCCTCGTCCTCCCCTGACGAAGTGGTGGCCGACACCTCGGTGTCTAGTCCCCTGCCAGTTGACCTACCAGCCCACCAGGCTCTCCTCAAAAGTGTAGCCAAGGGCATGAACCTCCAGGCAGAGGAAGTCATCGAGATAGACGACCCGGTAGTCAACGTCCTGTCAGTGGGTGGTCACTCAAGGGTGGCCCTTCCCTTGATTAAAACTATTAAAAAATCAATGGCCACCATATGGCAGACCCCTGCCTCCGTCCCCCCCAACTGCCAAGGGGGTCGAACGGAAATACTTTGTATCGGCCAAGGATCATGAGAACCTTTTTACTCACCCCCAACCCTGCTCGCTGGTGGTTGACTCTGTGAACCAGAAGGAGCACCATGGCCAGCAGGCCCCCGCCCCCAAATCCTGAGAGGCCAAATGGATGGATCTGTTTGGCCGAAAAATATACTCTGCGGGGGGGTTTGCAGCTGAGGGTGGCTAACCAGCAGGCCCTCCTCAGCAGATATACTTATGACGCCTGGGATTCGATGCAAAAATTTAAGAACGTAGTGCCAGCAGAATCCCGGGAGGAATTTGGGGCCTTCCTGGACGAAGGGAAAAAGGTAGCCAAAACCTCCCTCCAGGTGCCTCTGGATTCGGTGGACTCTGTGGCCAGAACCCTGGCCTCGGGAGTAGCCATGACACGCATCTCATGGCTCCAAGCATCGGGGCTCCTGCTGGAGGTCCAGCAGACCATTCAGGACCTGCTATTCAAGGGGTCGGGCCTGTTTTCAGAGAAGACAGACTCGCGCTGCAAACTCTCAAAGACTTAAGAGCCACCATGCGTAACCTGGGTATGCACACCCTGGTTATGCAAAGGAAGCCCTTCAGGCCCCCTCCTCGACGCTTTTACTCACCTCCACGCCCTAGCCAGGACTCCTACTGGAGAAGGGGGTTTGGGAGCCAGAGGAGATCGTCCTCCCATCAGCCGGGCCAATCCCAGCAGGCCCAAAAGCCCCCTGGGGCAAAAGCCTAATGTTTGAAGGTGAGCCCGGGGGCAGAGCACCAGTCATACCCACGGATCCGCCATTCCAAAACAGACTGTCCCACTTCCACCGTGCCTGGTCCAATATAACCTCAGACCAATGGGTTCTTCACACGGTGGCTGTGGGATACTCGCTCCAGTTTTCCTTCTTCCCCTCCTCCCATCCTCCCTCCCTGTCCCTCTTCAGGGACCCTTCTCATGAGCAACTCCTCTCTCAAGAGGTGAACTCGCTTCTCTCTCTAGGGGCCATTGAACCAGTCCCCGAGGAGTTGAAGGGCAAGGGGTTCTATTCCCGATACTTCCTCATACCCAAGGCAAAAGGGGGCTTACGTCCCATCCTGAACCTTCGCGGACTCAACAAGCACATGGCCAAATGAAGTGCCACATGGTCTCCCTGGGTACGATCATTCCCTCCTTGGATCCCGGAGACTGGTACACTGCCCTCGATATGAACGACGCGTATTTTCACATCAAGCCCTCACAAAGGCGTTTCCTCAGGTTCGTAGTGGCTCACGAACATTACCAATTTACGGTCCTGCCCTTTGGCACCTGCCCTTCGGTACCTGGACAACTGGCTAGTGAAGGGCACGTCACAGGAGCAGGTATGCTCCCATGTCACACTACTTCTAGACACATTCAACCGCCTGGGAATCCTCCTCAACAGGGAAAAATCCACCCTAGATTCCACCCAGAGGCTGGAATTTATAGGAGCTCTCCTGGACTCCACCACGGCCAGGGCATACCTGCCTCAGCCCTGCTTCAATGCCATCAACTCGGCAATCCAGAGCTTACTCTCCTTCCCTACCGCCTCCGCACGGATGTTCCTAAGCCTTCTCGGGCACATGGCATCATGCACCTACCTGCTGCAGGCGTGGCTAGCGTCGGTTTACAAACCACACGTAGACGGACTGAACGCCTTTCTCACCATTCCCACCACCGTCATAGACTCCCTCGCCTGGTGGGTGAACCAAAGTCTCGTCTGCGAGGGCGTCCCCTTTCGCCCCCCGCAGCCATCCCTGTCCCTGGTCACGGATGCCTCGTCCCTCGGATGGGGGGCGCACCTAGGGGATCTCAGGACCCAGGGCCTGTGGTCAGCCCCCGATCTTCTCTTACACATCAACGTCAGGGATCTCAGGGTGATACGCTTAGCCTGTCAGGCTTTCAAGAGCAGGTTAACAGGCCACTGCGTCTCAGTACTGACCGACAACACCACGGCCATGTACTATATCAACAAGCAAGGTGGAGCGCGGTCAACCCCACTCTGCAAAGAGGCCATTCTCCTCTGGGAGTTTTGTATAACCCACAACATTCACCCGGTGGCCTCATTCCTCCCAGGGGCCCAGAACTCTCTGGCAGATCTCCTCAGCAGGTCCTTTCTGTCACATGAGTGGTTGATCTGGCCCGATGTAATCAGGCCAATCTTCCTGAAGTGGGGGTTTCCCCATGTGGACCTGTTCGTGACGCGCCAGAACAGGAAGTGCCTCCTGTTCTGCTCGTTCAGGGGCGCCTCCCCGGGCTCTCTCACGGACACGTTCCTGTTCCCCTGGACAGACCACCTCTTGTACGCGTTCCCCCCCATTCCCGCTGATACACAAGGTGATCCTCAAGGTGAAGCAGGACAGAGCACGGGTAATCCTTATAGCCCCGGCATGGCCCAGACAGTGCTGGTACACGTCTCTACTCCAGTTGACGGTGCAACTGCCACTGCCCCTCCCGATGTGGCCAGACCTTATCTCGCAGGACCACGGTCACCTCCATCACCCAGACCTAAAGTCTCTGCACCTCACAGCATGGCTCCTGCATGGCTGAAAGGCCCGGAGCTCCTTTGCTCCAGACAGGTCCAGGATGTCCTCCTTGGAAGCAAGAAGCCTTCCACCCGTGCTACCTACTGCGCGAAATGGACCCGCTTCTCTGAATGGTGTGCACAACGCAACACTGACCTGTTGGAGGCCTCTATACCTATCGTCTTAGACTACCTCCTGGCCCTTAAACAGCAGGGACTCTCGATTTCCTCTATTCGGGTCCACTTAGCGGCCATATCGGCCTTCCACCCGGGTAGCACTGGACATTCTGTGTTTTCCGACCCTATGGTTTCTAGGTTCCTTAAAGGCCTCGAGAGACTCTTCCCACATGTAAAACAAATGGGACCTAAACTTGGTACTCTCATGACTCATGGGCCCCCCGTTTGAGCCCCTTGCCACATGCTCCCTGCTCTACCTCTCCTGGAAGGTGGCCTTCCTCGCGGCAATCACTTCCGCATGTAGGGTCTCTGAGATCCGAGCTCTCACCTCAGACCCTCCCTACACGGTCTTCCACAAAGATAAGGTCCAACCGCGTCCCCACCCAGCCTTTCTCCCGAAGGTGGTGTCGTCCTTTCACCTGAACCAGGACATATTCCTCCCAGTCTTTTACCCCAAACCCCACACCTCCTGGGAAGAATAACAATTACACACGCTCGATGTGCGCAGAGCACTTGTGTTTTATTTACAATGGACATAGCCATTCCGGAAAATGACCAAGTTGTTCATTGCTGTCGCTGATCAGATGAAGGGGTAACTGATATCAGCCCAGCGTCTGTCCTGGATAATCTCATGTATCCGGACCTGCTATGACCTGTCCGGGGGCTCAGCCGAACATGTGACGGCGCACTCAACCAGAGCCCAAGCCCCTCGGCAGTGTTCCAGGAGCGAGTCCCGATCCTAGACATTTGTAGAGCGGCCACTTGGTTGTCCGTTCATACGTTCGCCAATCATTACACCATGGTCCAGCAGACAAGAGGCGACGCAGCGTTTGGCATGGCAGTATTGCGCTTAGAGGTTGGCTGATCTAACCCCACCTCCTAGGTATTGCTAGTAGTCACCTAACTGGAATGCATATGAGCAAGCTCTCGGAGAAGAAAAACTGGTTACTTACCTGTAACAGTTGTTCTTTGAGATGTGTTGCTCATATCCATTCCAAACCCACTCTCCTTCCCCACTGTCAGATCAACCGGCAAGAAGGAACTGAGGGGTGGGGGGGGGGGCGGGTCGGCAGGGGTATATATGCGGCACCATAACGGCGCCAGTCCAGGGGGCTCCCTAGCCGACCCGGCCAGTTGCTAGGGGAAAAATCTTCTGACTATTGTGCACGCGGCATGTGCACACCTAACTGGAATGGATCTGAGCAACACATCTCGAAGAACAACAGTTACAGGTAAGTAACCGTTTTTTTTACTTTCCCAGTGCACAGGATGGAGGAGTTTCCATGTATCCAGCTAGTAATATTCTTCTAAGCTTTCTCCAGAGCAGAGGCGGAGCTTGGATAGTACACAGAATGTACAAGTAATATAGTTATGTCATATCTCACTGGATTAGTGGCACTCACTCCTAACACAGAAATTATTTTACTAAGAGTCCTCCTGTAAAATGAGAGCTAACTGGAAGTAGACTTTTTTTGAGGTGTAAAAATATATTATGTTCTCCCTAGTATTTTTCATTCTTTGCACGCCTGCCCTTTCTGGATCTGATGGGAAACAGCAGTGCTGAAAAGCTCTTACTGTGGCATTTTCAGATTGAGCTTGAAGATCTAAGTGTCCAGACTTTGGGGTAATAAAGTGTAACACTGTCAGATGCTGCTTCAAATGGATGCTGCTAATGACATGACAAAGTTACAGTCCCTTCAAGGCCAGTAATCTATCTGTTTTTCTTTCTATATTGTATTTTGGAGAGGCAACTATAGACTCTTTAGTTAAGGTTGTACTAGGGTCCCCATGTAAGCTCAAACCAAAAAACTCTAATGCTTTCAAATCATTAGAATTAATCAGTCGTTTCAATGACAGCTAGTATGAGAACTGAAAATCATGATTAGTAGGAAATTAGGAGTTGGAAATTTTGATTTCAAAAGTCTTAATAGTGCCTTTTAACATTTGCAAATTAGCCAACATTTTTGTCTTCCTGCTTCTCCAAATAATTTCACTACACTGCAAACTTCATGTAAAAAAGGTTTTCTTATTGGCCTGGGCAATTTTCATGGGCATGGATGGCAAAATGCTTAAAAAGCTAAAATCTTCTTTAAAATGCTCCACTGGTGAAGGCAGTGGGCAGTAGTTGATGACAGGCCCAGATGAGAGCTCTGGCAACCTGAACTTTGCCCCCACTTCCCTGCCAAGGTCCCTCCCAGATGGAGGGACTTGAGTGGCTTCATTTACTCATTTTTTTGCAAAAACTTCAACTGCCCTCTACACCAAGTAATCAAGTTATGATGTGTGGGGGTGCTAGCAAGAAACTAGTCTTTATTTCCCAGTTGCAGTCACATGCAATGCATCACAGGTTAAAAAAGATTAGAATCCTGTCATATCACAGGAAGCAGCAGCCTCTGTCACTACTTGTGCAGGTACATTGTCTCCTGTGCTCGAGCCCAGAAGAAGGGAAAGTGGCATGGGGAAGCCAAATGTATTCTCTTGTCCTCCAGGTTCTGTTCTCAGTGATGTCACTCTTGGACGTGGGATCTGCAGATTGATGTTTGAACTCTCACATAGAATAGTCACACAGGCAGTTATTTTTTAATCAATTGATAATTCTGTTGCGGTTGTGCTTAGTGATTTTAACCAGGTCAGGATCCCCATTTGTGCTAGATACTGTACAACACAGAGTGAATGACATTCCCTTCCCAAAGAGTTTAGGAGAAACTTTCAAAAGCATCTAAGGGATTTAGGAGCATATGTCTGTGACTTGTAATGGGACTTGTGCTCCTAAACCCTTTAGATGTTTTTGGCCTGTGTCTTGATGAAAATATAGCAGGCGGATGAGACAAACATGGGTGGTGTGGGGGTAACAAAATAATAAAACATTTAAGCACAGACAGGTGATATGTGCACTTCCCAGCCAGTCAGTAGCAGTGGTTGCAAATCAGCTCCAGTCTAGCTGTTGTCTCCTGGTGGTTTTCTGTAAGCATCATGGCACGGGCAAGTGTTAAGGGGGGACGTGAAGGAAGAGAAGATGATGGTTGTCTGGATTTTGACCAGGAGCTTTTCCTCTATGTAAGGTAACATCTCTATAAATGGCTTGGCCTTAGCATTTGAAGAGTCCAGTTCATAGCTCTACATAGTTCTGGTTCCGGCAAGGTACATTGTGTGACTGTGGCCACACAGTGATGGAAAACAGTTTTTATACCTAACTACCTAGCAGGCTATGCTAAACCATCTACTTCATGTTCCAACTCACAGGTGTCCTGTCTACATTTGGTTGTAGATGGTGGCTCATGGGAGAGTTGGTAAACGTCTCATTGCTATCTTTCATTAGCATTTGCCTTCCCTCTGTTTCTGGCTCCAAATGCAAGTATTCCAGTTTCCTACTAACTATTCCTCTAGCAGAAGGCAGCTTGGTGCAGTGTTCTGATGGGTCTTCTTCCAGCCTCTGGTTTAGTCTCCAAATTGGTAATCCTCCTAGTTTCACTTTCATACAACTGAGCTGTGCCTGTCAAATATTGGAAATCTTTGTATTTACTAGAAACATCAAGATTTATACAGCTTCATAAATCATAAATTTATGGAGGTGTTTTACATATGTAACCCTTCGCCAGATGGAGCCAGCAGCAATCAGGGTCGGGTTCAATATTTAGGGGTTCCTTTTCAACAATATAACACAGAGCCAGCTTGAGCCCCCACTTGGTAACCCAGAAAAATTACACACATCTCTGGGCACCTTTGTGATGTTATCAGGTTAAAATATGACCATATAGCTCATTATTGCAATCATTGTTATATATTTGCAGCAAATCTTGTACAAAGTTTGTCAAGTGAGGTGTCTGTGAAAAGGCTATGATTTGCTGGTTTTGATTATGCTATCTGTATGTGTAATAAATGAAAGGGGGGCAGGTAACTCCCTTTTATGGACATTCAGTCAGCCACTTAGCCATAAAATCTCTCTTAGTAGTTGTACTCTACTTGCTTTACCTGGAAAGGGTTAAAAAGTCTCCTTGCAATGCATCAGTAAAAGGAAAGGAGTGGGGACCTGGCCAAAAGAGCCAATGGGAAGGCTAAAACTTTTAAAAATTGAAACAAGACTCTCCCTTTTGTCTCTGTTGTCTTTAAGCCTGGTCTACACTACGCGGTAAAGTCAAATGTATCCGTGTTAAATCAATCCTTCCACTTTGCCATCCTCTCTATGATGCCATTTAGGTCGACCTAAAAGGGTCTTCAAATTGATTTCCAAACTCCTGCCCGACAAGAGGAGTAGTGCTGAAATCAACGTTTCCGGGTTGAACTAGATGGGGAAATCCGCTTTTGCATGGACTACCGTAAGCTAAATGCTGTAACTTGCCCAGAAAATGATCCAATACCATGCCAGAATGAGCTGTTGTAAAAACTGGGATGTGCCCAATTCATCTCCACCTTAGATTTAGCTAAGGGGTACTAGCAAGTGTCACTAGATGACCCAGCCAAGGAAAGGTCAGCCTTCATCCGCCATGTAGGGCTGTATGAACTTAATGTGCTCCCTTTTGGACTGTAAAATGCAGTTCAGTGGTCTGAAAAGTGTCAGAAAGCCTTTAACCAGCTTAAGGCGGCTCTTACGTCTGACCCTGTACTAAGGACCCATAACTTTGACCAACCTTTCATCATAACCATAGATGCATCCGAGCATGGTGTAGGAGCAGTTTTAATGCAGGAAGGACGAGATTAGCCATTCCATCTGGTTGTCTTCCTTAGTCAAAAAATTTCTGAGAGGGAAAGCCACTGGTTAGTCTCAGAAAAAGAATGTTACGCCATTGTGTATGCTTTGAAAATACGACGCCCATACATTTGAGGATGGCGGTTCCACCTGCAGACTGACCATGCTGCATGAAGTGGCTTCACACAGTCAAAGAGACTGTAGCGGACCCGGATGTGTCCGCTACGGAAACAAGGGCCCACCCACCGACGGGGGCGGCCGAACGCCGGAGCCGCCGCGACCTCGCCGCCCCGACCCGGAAGTACACCGGGTAACCCGGATGTACAAAGGGCGGGGCCGGTCGCCGGGGGGGGGAGGGGGGCGGAGGAGGACGGAGGAGGACGGAGGGCTCACCAGGAAGGGACTGGCGGCCCCCCTGGAGAGAGAGCGACCAGGGTAGGGGCGCCGAAACGGAGAGCCGGCCCGAGGGGCCAAACCCCCCGGCCACCACCCACCGGGAGACCGGGAGCGACGACCCCGGAACCCCGGAGCCGGAACCTCCCGCAGCCGGGGACGCCGGGACCCCGACCCCGATGGTCGTGGACTCCGAGGGTGCGAGGAGCAACGTAACCAGCCCCCCTGCGGCAGACGCAGTAACCCCGGACGACTGGCCAGAGCTTCCAGCCGCCACATACCCAGAGGAGCTGGGGATGGACTGGACCCCCGAGGGCCAGGGACCCTGAGGACAGCCGCCAGAGGGGTGAGTGAGGGCGGGTTTGTTCCCCCCGTGGCCTTGAAAGGTAGCCCCGCGTGGTAAAAGACTGTGTAACTGCTGGCTGCTGGGACAAACCAACCCAGACTCAGCCCAGCGTAGTAAAAGACTGTGTAACCGCTGGCCTCTGGGACAAACCAACCCAGACTCAGCCCAGCGTGGTAAAAGACTGTGTAACCGCTGGCCTCTGGGACAAACCAACCCAGACTCAGCCCAGCATAGTAAAAGACTGTGTAACCGCTGGCAGCTGGGACAAACCAACCCAGACTCAGCCCTGCGTAGTAACAGACTGTGTAACCGCTGGCAGCTGGGACAAACCAACCCAGACTCAGCCCAGCGTAGTAAAAGACTGTGTAACCGCTGGCCTCTGGGACAAACCAACCCAGACTCAGCCCAGCGTAGTAAAAGACTGCGTAACCGCTGGCTGCTGGGACAAACCAACCCAGACTCAGCCCAGCCTAGCGAACGACGGCGTAACTGATTACCGCTGGAACCAGATAAACCCCGGCTAAACCCCGCCTCGAACGCGCCGGTGTAGTTGTTGGCGACTGGGACAAAGGAAGCCGGGTTAGAACCTACCGAGGAAGACGAGGGGTCCGGCCGGGGTGACGCAACACCGACCGGGACCCCAGAGGACGTGGAGATCACCCGACAGGGGGCGCTCCCGACGCTGGACTAAACGTTAATTTCCCCACAAACCCAGCAGGAGGCGCCCCGGGCAAGAACGGACACGTCTACACGTGGTGGAGAATGCGGGCACGTCCCCTCCCCTGAGAGAAAGGGGAGCAAACCACAGTGACGGAGGCCCTGGCCACACCGACGCACGAGATGGAGGGCGGAGACGTGGAGAAACTGATTAAATGGCTGGCCATGAGCCAGCAGCAGCAGCAGCAGCAGTTGTTACAGCAGCTGGGGACGCAGCAGCAGCAATTGATTCAGCAGCTGACGGCCCTCTGGCCCCGGGCGGGAACCGAGGGCCCCAGCGAAGCCGGGGGACCCCCTGACCCTGTGGTGCCCGTACGTTTAACCAAGATGGGGCCTGAGGACGATCCGGAGACCTTCTTACTCACCTTCGAGCGAGTCGCTACCGCCGCCCGCTGGACCCCCGATCAATGGGCCACCCTGGTGGCCCCGTATCTCACGGGGCCCGCCCAAGCAGCCTACCGGGCCTTGCCTGTCGCCGAAGCCCACGATTATGGACGCCTAAAAGCTGCGATCTTGGACGCCCTAGAGATCACCCCCGAGACCTTTCGGAGGCGGCTACGCGAGAAAACGTATCCCCCCGGGGCCTGTCCTAGGGTGATCGCGCAGCAAGTGAAAGAGGCCTGTTGGAGATGGCTGCTGCCAGAACGGAAGACGGGCGAGGAGGTGGCTGAGCAGGTGGCCCTGGAGCACTTCTTGCACATCCTACCCACTTGCGGACGGACGTGGGTCATGCGTCATCGGCCGGCAACCCTGAGCAAGGCGGTGGAACTGATGGAAGACTTCTTGGTTGCCGAAGCTCCCGCAGGGGCCGGGGCCTGGCCCCCGACAGGCCCTCCCCTGCCGCACCGAACTGAACGGGCCCCGGCGCCACGACCGGAGCCCCGACCCACCCACCAACCCACGGACCGGTGGGGGCCGGGCACGGCCCGATCCCGCGCCCGGAGAGAACGCGAACCCCCACGGGGTGACCAGCGAGAGCGGAGAAGTCCGGCCCTCGAAACCTCACCGCCCAGCCCGAGGCCGCCCGAAGAGCCCCGCCACACCACCCTTGGACCGTGCTTCACGTGTGGCCGCTATGGACACCTCCGGCGGGAGTGCCCTACTATGGAGTGCAATTACGCACAGGTTTGGACCGGCGAGGCACGGGCCCGGGCCCAAACCCCCCGGAAACTCACCATCCCAGTCGTAGTCAACGGGACCCCGAGCTCTGCGCTCCTCGACTCCGGCTGCAGCCAGACGATGGTTAGGGAGGACCTCGCCCACTACGCGGGACCCCCATGCGGCATCGTCCACCTCCAATGCGTCCACGGGGACATACAGACCTACCCTAAGGCCCCAGTTAAACTAACCGTGCAGGGGAAGACCCGGACCCTGAACGTGGGTCTAGCCCCAAGGTTAGCCTATCCGATTATCCTGGGCCGGGATTGGAAGGGGTTCACAGGACTCTTCTGGGTGGCTGCGGAACAGGCCACGGCAGGGGAAGAGGCCTTGGAGGGTGAACCGGCCGACCCTGGGACCTCGAACCCAGAGGGGGCAGCGGAAGACCAACCATCCCTCGGAACCCCAGAGGAACACGAGGGGGGGGGGTACCGACCCTAGGAGAGGTTCCCATCCTCAGTGCCGACTTCTCCCAGGACCAACGCACAGACCCCTCTCTACAGTGGGCCTATGAACAGTTGGCCAAAATAAATGGGAATCCGAACCCCCCCCCCCCACCAGGCCACCACGTACCCCCACTTCGAGCTAATCAACGACCGCCTCTACCGGTTCTTCCGCGACGCCCAGACCCACGAGGTCCGAACCCAGCTCGTGGTCCCCCGCTGCCATCGACGGGTGGTCTTACAGTTAGCCCATGATGTCCCGACGGCGGGTCACTTAGGCCGAGAAAAAACCCTGGCCCGCATAATGACACGGTTTTACTGGCCCGGCATCCACCAGGAGGTCCGAAACTTCTGTGACTCCTGCCCCGAATGTCAACAGGTGAGCACAAAGGGAAATGTCCGGGCCCCCCTGATCCCGCTACCCATCATAGGGACCCCGTTCGAGAGAATCGGGATGGACATTGTGGGACCCCTCCCTAAGAGCGTGGCTGGGTTCCAGAACCTGCTGGTGATCCTCGACTACGCTACCCGCTTCCCGGAGGCCATCCCACTCCGGAACATCACCGCCCGAACAGTGGCGACGGAGCTTCTGAAAGTCTTAGCCCGCGTGGGGCTCCCGCGAGAGATCTTGACCGACCAGGGGACCAATTTTACATCTCGACTATTACGCCAGGTCTGTGATCTGTTGGGCATAAAAAAATTGCAGACGTCCGTTTACCACCCCCAGACCGACGGCCTTGTCAAGCGGTTTAACCGCACGCTGAAACTGATGCTGCGGAAGTTTACGCCCCAAGACCTCCGTCGTTGGGACCAACTAATCCCTCCATTGCTCCTAGCTATCAGGGAGGTACCCCAATCTTCAACCAAGTTCTCCCCTTTCGAGTTGTTGTATGGAAGGCAGCCAAAGGGGCTCCTGGACCTGGTACGCGAAGACTGGGAACATGAGCCCTCTCCCTCCCGGAATATCGTCCAGTATGTGTTGCAACTCCAAGAGCAACTCAAACGGGTAGGAGAGCTTGCCCGGGAAAACCTCCAGCATGCCCAAAAAGCCCAGGAAAAGAGTTATAACCCGGGGACCCGGGACCGGAGCTTTTCTCCCGGGGACCGAGTGTTGCTCTTATTACCGACAGAGGAGTCCAAATTGTTGGCACGGTGGCAAGGCCCATACGAAGTCCTGCACCGGGTAGGTCCGGTTAATTATGAGATCGCGCACCCCGGGAAAGGGAAGGGGAAGCAGATCTACCACATCAACCTGCTGCGGGCTTGGCGGGACCGAGAAGGGCTATTGATCACCCCCTATCCCCCGGACCCCGAGCTCGGACCAGAGGCCACCCCCATCACGGACCAAGGGACGCCACAACTCGGACCTACACTGACGGTAGAACAGCAACGACAAGTCAGGGGGCTAATCAAATCCTTCCCCAAAACATTCACTACAACCCCCGAACAAACAACCCTCGTATATCACGACATACGCACCAACCCTGGAGAAGTCGTGCGAGAAGCCACCCGACCGCTACCGCGCCGCATGCACGAGACGGTGGAAAAAGAGGTTCAGATGATGCTGGAAATGGGGGTGATCGAACAATCACATAGTGACTGGCGTAGCCCCATTGTACTGGTCCCGAAACCGGATGGGACCGTGCGGTTCTGTATCGACTTCCAGCGGGTAAACCACATCTCGAAGTTTGACGCCTACCCCATGCCCCGAATCGACGAACTGCTAGATAAGCTCGGGGAGGCTCGCTATATCAGCACCCTTGATTTAACGAAAGGCTACTGGCAGATCCCCCTTACCCCGGAGGCACGGGAAAGGACGGCCTTTGCCACCTGATCTGGACTATATCAATTCACCCGGATGCCGTTCGGGTTACACGGGGCGCCCGCCACGTTCCAGAGACTCATGGATCGCCTCCTCCAGCCACATAAAGCATATGCGGCGGCCTATCTCGACGACGTGGTGATCCACAGTCGCCGCTGGGAGGACCATCTTCCCCAGGTGGCAGCCGTCCTGCGGGCCTTGAGAGACGCAGGCCTTACCGCTAACCCCGCAAAATGCAAGATCGCGTGGCAGGAGACGACCTACCTGGGCCATACCCTGGGGCAAGGACAGGTGAGGCCTCTAATTGGAAAAGTCCAAGCGTTACAGTCCTATGAGGCCCCTAGGACCAAGAGACAAGTACGGCAATTCTTGGGGCTCGCAGGATACTACCGACGCTTTGTTCCAGCATTCGCCTCGATCGCCGCCCCATTGACCGAGTTGCTGCGGAAAGATAGTCCTCGACGTGTCCGGTGGACTTCCGCCTGCCAGGAGGCCTTTCAATGCCTCAAGGACCGGCTGTGCGAGGAGCCGGTCCTCTTTAGCCCCGATTTCAACAGGGAATTCATCGTCCAAACCGACGCGTCTGAAGTAGGCTTGGGCGCAGTCCTATCACAAGAGATCAACGGAGACGAACATCCCATCGTCTACATCAGTCGGAAGCTGTTCCCCCGCGAGAGAGGGTATGCAGTAATAGAAAAGGAAGCCCTAGCAGTCAAATGGGCAGTAGACGCCCTGTGATATTATCTAGCAGGCGGCCCCTTCACCCTAGTAACCGACCATGCCCCTCTACAATGGCTACAACGGGCCAAAGACACCAACCCCCGACTAAAGCGATGGTACATGACTCTGCAACCATACGCCTTTACGATTCGGCATCGGGCAGGTAAAGAACACCTTAACGCTGATTTCTTCTCCCGCTTAGGAGAGGTGGAAAAGTCCCACCCCGGAGTCCCGGAGTCGGACTTAAGGGGGGAGGTGTGTAGCGGACCCGGATGTGTCCGCTACGGAAACAAGGGCCCACCCACCGACGGGGGCGGCCGAACGCCGGAGCCGCCGCGACCTCGCCGCCCCGACCCGGAAGTACACCGGGTAACCCGGATGTACAAAAGGCAGGGCCGGTCACCGGGGGGGGGGGGCGGAGGAGGACGGAGGAGGACGGAGGGCTCACCAGGAAGGGACTGGCGGCCCCCCTGGAGAGAGAGCGACCAGGGTAGGGGCGCCGAAACGGAGAGCCGGCCCGAGGGGCCAAACCCCCCAGCCACCACCCACCGGGAGACCGGGAGCGACGACCCCGGAACCCCGGAGCCGGAACCTCCCGCAGCCGGGGACGCCGGGACCCCGACCCCGATGGTCGTGGACTCCGAGGGTGCGAGGAGCAACGTAACCAGCCCCCCTGCGGCAGACGCAGTAACCCCGGACGACTGGCCAGAGCTTCCAGCCGCCACATACCCAGAGGAGCTGGGGATGGACTGGACCCCCGAGGGCCAGGGACCCTGAGGACAGCCACCAGAGGGGTGAGTGAGGGCGGGTTTGTTCCCCCCGTGGCCTTGAAAGGTAGCCCCGCGTGGTAAAAGACCGTGTAACTGCTGGCTGCTGGGACAAACCAACCCAGACTCAGCCCAGCGTAGTAAAAGACTGTGTAACCGCTGGCCTCTGGGACAAACCAACCCAGACTCAGCCCAGCGTGGTAAAAGACTGTGTAACCGCTGGCCTCTGAGACAAACCAACCCAGACTCAGCCCAGCGTGGTAAAAGACTGTGTAACCGCTGGCCTCTGGGACAAACCAACCCAGACTCAGCCCAGCGTGGTAAAAGACTGTGTAACCGCTGGCAGCTGGGACAAACCAACCCAGACTCAGCCCTGCGTAGTAACAGACTGTGTAACCGCTGGTAGCTGGGACAAACCAACCCAGACTCAGCCCAGCGTAGTAAAAGACTGCGTAACCGCTGGCTGCTGGGACAAACCAACCCAGACTCAGTCCAGCCTAGCGAACGACGGCGTAACTGATGACCGCTGGAACCAGATAAACCCCGGCTAAACCCCGCCTCGAACGCGCCGGTGTAGTTGCTGGCGACTGGGACAAAGGAAGCCGGGTTAGAACCTACCGAGGAAGACGAGGGGTCCGGCCGGGGTGACGCAACACCGACCGGGACCCCGGAGGACGTGGAGATCACCTGACAGGGGGCGCTCCCGACGCTGGACTAAACGCTAATTTCCCCACAAACCCAGCAGGAGGCGCCCTGGGCAAGAACGGACACGTCTACAGAGACTAACAAAAAACTTCTTCAGTGGAGTTTGGCTTTTCAAGACTTTGATTCTGAAATACAGCACATTCCAGGAACCTTTAATAAAGTAGCTAATGTCTCTTAGTGATTTTTAGTTCTTAGGCTGGGTACAAACACAGTCTTACCCCAAGTGATTTCAGTTCTGAGAGAATATTTAAAATAACAAAGAGCCCATTTAGTGTTTTCTGTAAACAGGAAGGAAGAACAGGTTAAATCAGACCAGGGGAGATACTTGCACAAGGCCCACATTGCTTTGCTAGGACAACTGCCCCACTCCCCTTTTTTACTTTCATAGAGCTCTGGCATTTGAACCCCTGGCTTAATGAGGTTCTTTCAACTGAGGATGACCCCTTCATTTGGGAAGGGTTAAGCACAGTCCTGCTTCCCTGAATTCATACAATAACGCCAACGAAATTGGTGACTGCATTTTGCTATTCCTGCATTCAGTACGAAAGTGATTTGTAACCCAACACTAGCCACAGTTGATTATTTTGAGCAACAATGCTCTACGTGCTGGATATCTAAGCAGAGTAGGTATGTTCATGTAAATACAGTTTGCTCCTGAATGAATTCTCTCCCTCTCCCAGCTAGCTATCAGAGGAGAATTTATTCAGTTCATTTAGACCTTGCATTATACTAGCTACGTACATTTAGTAGCTAGTATTATGCAAGTACCATACATTTAGTAAGTGACTTAGCTATGGAGGGTACAATAAGTGCCCATCTGATATGAAACAAGAAAAAGACATTGTAGGTTGGCAATGTTTAAATGCTATGCAGGCACATTCATGGTACCAGAAATGCGTGTGTTAGTTTTGGATTGATAGGAGAGTCTTAGATTTTAAATGGTCAAAGTAGACTTTGAAATTAATAATTTCCCAAGAATGTGAGAAGTTCAGACCTCTCTTTATAACATATTGAATCACTTTGTCTGCAGAGCAAACATGCTAACAGTACTGTTCAGCAAACGGAGATGTATGGAGCAGACCTTTCTGAGCATTTGGCAATTTCTGCACTCTGAAGTAAGCTTTGTCACAACCAGATAGCGTAGAAATTGTATTTCTGGTTGAAATTCTCAGGAAAACACTACAAATTGATGACCGCCAGGGGTTGACCTGAGAACACATTCCATCTCAACTACCAGAGACAAGGATGGGCTTGTCCTCTCTGCTTGGGACAGTCCTGCCTTTTGAGTAGGGATGGAAATGCTACAATAAGCACGTGAGCAAAATTGGTTGGCAAAGGTTTATCAAAGCACAGGAGATGCATGCTAACCCCAGAACTCACTGTTCTGTGAGTAATTTAGAAATAGGAAAGACCGGGGCCACACAAAATGCAGATGCAAAAAGAGCAGCGCTTTTAATTTACAGTGAAAACACTATCTTATGTGAAACCTCTACAAACTAAGCACTTACCTCAGGATACTAGCTCTAGGGCTGAATTGAATGAGGTTCTTAATTTAAGGCAGAGGAGGAGAGCATAAGGCTCAAAGGCCTGGATGACTAGCAGTACTCAGAGGACATCTAACTTATCAAGATGAAGCTTGATAAGTTTATGGAGGAGATGGTGTGATGGGAAAACATAATTTTGCCAATTGATCTTTGACTATGGTAATCTTTGACCTGGCGGTATATGATGGAAAGTTGGAGGGGATGTGATCTAAGATACTACAGATAATTCTTTCCTGGGTGTCTGACTGGTGAGTCTTGCCCACATCCTCAGGGTTCAGCTGATCGCCATATTTGGGGTGGGGAAGGAATTTTCCTCCAGGACAAATTGGCAGAAGCCCTGGAGGTTTTTCACCTTCCTCTGCTGCAGGGGGCATGGGTCACTTGTTGGAGGATTCTCTGTACTTTGAATTCCTTAAACCAAGATTTGAAGACTTCAATAGCTCAGATATAGGTGAGGTATATTATAGGAATGGATGAGTAAAATTTTGTGGCCTGCGTTGTGCAGAAGGTCAGACTAGATGATCATAATGGTCCCTTCTGACCTTAAAGTCTATGAGTCTAACTCTAACCCTTATGTACATCCATGCAAACAGCCCCATTCCCCTGGTGTCCCAGATACTCAGTGAGATCATCTCCTGCTGAAGAGACACTGGCTCCAGCTAAATGCAGACATGTCAGAATGGATGTTGGTGGGAAAAGGCAACAGCTTTGATGAACTAGCCAACCCCTTAATGTCAGCTTCAGTTAAAAGTGCCTATTCCTGACTATCTCTTCATACTGTAAAAATGCTTTGAAGACTTCTAGGTCCTACTGGAAGCCTCGTTAATTCCAGAGCCTGAAATAGTGTCAATGGCAAAAACCCACCTATTGCTGGCCAGGAGACTAAATCCCATCCTAACAGATAACAGGTTGCCTTTCTGATTCATTGCACTATTTCTGGAAACAGAGCTCCAGACACTGAAAAGACATCATGAAACAGCACACCTGCTGAGCAGCCAGGATAGCCTGTGTAGGGCTGGCTGGAAAAAGTCTAAATTTATGGGAGATTTAGGAGAAATGAGGGTTTTTTTCTAAATTTCCTGTGAATTTTTTTTTATCAAAAGCCCAACTTGAACATTTTGGGGAACATTTTTGATTTTTCCATTTTCAACCACTGCAAAACTTCATTCTGGATTTTTAGAAACCCATAGAATTTCAGTTTGAAGTTCAGCTCCTCACCCAGTCCTCCCACACTTTCCCTTCCTTCTCCTTCCCTCTAAAATTTTCCACCACCTCTTATGGTTGCCAACTTTCTAATTGCATAAAACTGAACACCCTTGCCCTCCCCCCCATTCTTTCCCCAAGGCCCCACCTCTGAGGCCCTGCCCCCATTCACTCCAGCTCCCTCCCTCTGTCACTCACTCTCTCCCTTCACTGGACTGGGGCAGGGGGTTGTGGTGTGGGAGTGGGTGCAGACTCTGTCTCGGAGTGTGGGGTCTGGGATAGGGCTGGTGATGAGGGGTTTGGGGTGCAGGATGGGACTCCTGGCTGGGGCTGACAGGTTTGGCATGTGGGAAGGGGCTCAGAGCTGGGTCAGGGGCTTGGGGTGTGGGAGGGAGTTTAGGTACTGGAGAGGGTTCTCACCTGGAGCAGGGGATTTGGGGTTCGGGCTCCAGCCAGGCGGCGCTTACATCAGGCAGCTCCTGGTCCACAGTGCAACAGGGCTAAGCAGACTCCCTGCCTGCCTTGCTCCATGCTGCTCCCAGAATCATCTGAAATATCCAGCCCCTAGGCAGAGGGGCAGCCAGACGTCTCTGCGCAGTGCAGGCTGCCTTCAGTGGTGAGACAGAATATTGGATTGATGTGCCCATGACTAAAGGTAGTAGGGTTGCCAGGCATACAGTTTTCAGCTGGAATGCCCAGTCACAAAGGGATCCTGGCGGCTCTGGTCAGCACCACTGACCGGGCCGTTAAAAGTTCGGCTGCTGGTGCAGTGGGGCTAAGACAGGCTCCCTTCCTGCCATGGCTCTGCGCAGCTCTCTGGAAGCGGCTGGCATGTCCAGTTCCTAGATGCAGGGACAATCAGGGAAGCGCGGCATGCTGCCCACACCCGCAGAGCTGGCTCTGCAGCTCCCATTGGCCAGGCACCTGAGGGCATGCTGAGTTAAGTTTAAAGCTCTGGGGCTTGTTTCTAATCTCAGCTAGTATAAATTAGTGCAGCTTCATTGAAGTCAGTGGAGCTGTGCCAATTTATATCAGCAGAGACTCTGACCCCTGGTCTTGATCTGGAAATCATTTAAGGGGTTGGGCCCAGGCTGAGTCAGTGAGTGCCTCACCTTTGGAGGAAAAAAGCTTCCCAGGTTGGTTGTGTTCCACGGGGATTATGGAAATCATCTAAGAAAGGCAGACTAAACTTCTTGGTGACTGCTCCACAGCTGTGGAACTTCTGCCTTAAAGAACTAAGAATGGCCACAAACGTGCGACGGGTAGGACAAAATGCAAGAGCCATCACTATGCAACAGATTTCCCACACTGATGACGAGACATGACATTCTATGAAATACCAAAGGGAACCCATGTATTCCCTGCAGTAATGCAATTCTGTATGGGGTTTAGAAAATCCACTGATGCATGTTGTTTAAAAGCACAGAAAGAGTCTGTTCAATCTTTCTGAGGATCTTTTCCTGTGATGCTCTGCTCAGGGTACCCAAAACCATGAAGTTCTCTGCCTCAGCAAGGGAGAGCTCTGCTGGAATTTAGACTGTGTCAGCTCCCTGCCACACTTGTCTGTGCACCTCACTAGCCGACTCCACAAGACTACTGGTCTTAAGCTTGCCTTGCAAGTGTAAGTAGTCTGGATGAGCTCTCCCCTGACATCTAGTGGGGCAAGAGTAAAAAAGGGTTGTTATCCTTGTTGTGTGAACCAAGGGCAGCAGAGCTGTACCTGGCATACCCCAATGGAGGGACTCAACCTCTACTCAACAACACTCACTAAGCAGGGGACATGAGCCCTGTTTAAGGATCCTAAACATCAGTTTTCTCTTTTCATGGCATAATAAAAGAGGTAATTTAGACTGAATTGAGAGTCTTGTTGTTCACTGCAGAAGTAAAATTGTTGTTACTTTGAGACAGTATTTCTATTGCACAAGACTATCCAGTATACACCAGCGGTGAGACTCTTCTACTCATAGCTGACATCACTGAAAACTGTGTTAAGGGTGGGGGAGACCTTGAAGACAGCTTGCTAAGCTGGCGGAGAGGTGTGGCCAGCAGAGAAGCTTGTGGAGAGGGCCGGAGCAGAACCCCGCAGAGGTGTGGTAGTCAATGGTTGGGGTTATGAGCGGGTGACAGGGCAGTGTGGTGTGTAAGGTTCCTCCTTATCCCACTCACCTTCCACCCAGGGTGGGAGATGAACTCTGTGGATGAACCTCTGAACTGTGGGGCTGCACTGGCCAAGGACAGCAACTGTGAATGGGGTACAGAGAAGGGGCGGGCACATTCAAGGAACTTTTGGGTTGCAGGACTTAAGACCCTGAGGGGAAAAGGACACTGCCCAATTACGTGGGGTTGAGTCTTTTTCTCATGGTTTGTGTTTAGAAACCCTTGTGGTGTTTTCCCAAATCAATGCTGAGTTGATTTCCTCCTCTTATTAAAAGGTTTTGCTACACTCAGGCTCTGTGCTTGCAAGAGGGGATGTATTGCCTCCTAGAGGCGGCCAGGGGCTGGTATGAGCCAGTTTTTTGTTAGATTTTTGAGAAGGAACCCCTAGATACTGAACCTGGCCCTTGTTGCTGCTGGCTTCACCTGCCGGGCCGGCTCTTGGCACAAACAAAACAAGCATGTGCTTGGGGTGGCACATTTGCAGGGGGGCTGGCCCTGTGGGCCTCACCCAGGTAGATGCTGTTTGGGCCCCGGCAGGTGGAAGAGCTGCAGCGGGTGGCCGAAGCTGGCCCTGGGACTGGGGTCTGGCAGCAGCAGCAGCATGTCATGCTCAGGGGAGGGAGTGGTGCCCTGGGGCCCCTGCAGTTCGCGCCACTGGCCATGGCCGAGCCGTCAGGCAGGCTCCAACACGTGGGGGCCTCCCCGTGGGGCACAAGGAGCTGCCTGCAGGTGCCACAGGGCAGCCACCCTCCAGCACCAGAGCCGGGGCTGGGTGAAGCGGCCCGAGCCGCACAGGGGCTGCAGGTGGGCAGCCAGGAGCAGCAGCAGCAGTGGGGCCATAGAGGGGACAGGTGCCTGGGGCGCTCTCCAGGGCTCCACTCCCCACTGGCCACTCCCTCTGGGGCTGCCCTCCCCTGGCTCCTCAGCCCCCTGCCAGGGTGGTCGCTCCTGATTCCTGGCTGATCCTGGAGGCGGAAGCCCCGGCTGGAGGGACCCTGGGCTGAGGCGTGGCCCAGGAGTCCTAGTGCTTCCCCTACCCTGCCAGCACCAGACTGGCTGGAGGTGAGGGAGGAGCAGGCGGAGTCAAGGGAAGGAGTCGGGTGGCAGAGGAAGGCAAAAACAAAAAGACAAACCTCCCCAGGATCTCTACCAATCTGACTGGGGGAAAAATTCCTTCCTGACCCAAGTATGGTGATCAGTGAGACCCTGAGCATGTGGGCAAGACCCAGCAGGCAGATACCTGGGAAAGAATTATCTGTAGTAACTCAGAGCCCTCCCTAGCTAGAGCCCCATCTCCAGCAGTTGGGGATTTTTGCTACTTACAGTCACTCCCCAGTTCCTTGATGCCACATGCCATTGTAGGCAGTCCTGTCATACCATCCGCTTCATAAATTTATCAAGCTCAATCTTGAAACCAGTTAGTTTTTTTGCCCTCACTGCTCCCCTTGGAAGGCTGTTTCAGAACTTCAGTCCTCTTTACTTCACTCTTGGCTGGTCTTCACTACCAGGGGGGATCGACTGAAGATACGCGACTTCAGTATGTAGCTGAAGTCACGTATCTTCAGCTGATTTACCTGCCATCCCCATGGCAGCGGCGGTCGGCGGTGCGCTCCCCCATCAACTCCAGCTTGCGCCTTTCAGCGAGCTGGAGTTCCGGAGTCAACGGGGGCGCTGCTGGCGATCGATTTATGGTGTCTTGATGAGATGCCATAAATCAATTGCCAAAAGATCGATTGCTACCCGCGGTAGTGAAGACAAGCCCTCTGACAGCACTGAAATGGTTTATCATAAAATGAAGAATGTGTATTAATACAGAACAGAGATTTAAGTGATACTAAGCCAGAGAAAAAGACAGGTCTAGTTACAAACAAAACATGCCTTCTGGTGACTAAAACTTAATTTTACAAAGTTATAATCTTTGACTTTTCTGATTTACATTTGGTTACCAGGTTTAAGGTAAAAAATCCATTACAATCTACATACCACACAGACTATGCTGAGAGATAAGTGGAAATCCATCTGGTTACCAGCATCTCCAGCCCTCCAGGTCAGAGAATCCTATAAGTGATTGATATTTATTCCCTAAGTGATTGATAACTAGAATGCCTTTTTGCTCTCCTTATATTTCCCAAAGTAAGCAGTCTTTGCCTCAAGGGCCGGGACAGCCTCATGGCGATTCAGACTCCCTTGTGCTCACCAGGCTGTTTCTATCTACTGGTTGTTAGCTTGATTATTTCTTTTATCTTGTATGTAAATGTTCTTTCATCGGCTCTGGCTTACAAAGCTTGACCCAGACAGAGAAGTCCACATTCCTCTGTCTGAGGCAGGCTTGCCTTCAAAATATATTTTAAGAACATATTTCCAGCACGCATGCATAATTCTTTGTACACAAGCCATATCTACATCACACAATGATATTTGTTACCAGCATGTTTTTATATGCAAACACTCTTATGGTACAATAATATCATATACAATATTCAGTTGCTTATTCTTCAGGGTTCAGACCCCCTTGTACTCCTCCTGGGGTGTCTGGAGCCTGATTATCATACTTCCCTTTTCTCCAGTCCCATTGCTCCATTTCTCTTCCTTCATGCAAATCAGTCTCCAAATTCCTGGTTGTTATCCATTTTAAGACAGCACAAAGTGAACAACACCTCGGCAGCTTCCTCATACTAGCAGAGTGAACCAGGAAGAGTGTGATCTGCATGCAAGGAAGAGATCCAGGAACTAGCTGAAAAATGCCAATTATTTCATGTGGGAATTTTTTTAAAAAAAAGCCCTAAAAGGATTCAATTTTGGATGAAAAACAAAAAACAAAAAAATAGTTTTCCAAAAATATTTTAATAAAAAGGTTGGTTTCCAAAAACCAGAACTCACTTTTTTTCCCCCCAATTTTTTTTGATTTTCCATGCTTTTTGTATGGGAAATATTGCAGAATGTTGTCCAAAAGAAAACTAAAAATGCAAAATGTTGCCTTGGTCAAACACCATCTTTTATCAAAAATATTTTAAAAAAGAAACTTCAGCTGGTTCTATGAGCCGCCCACAGGCATTTATGTAAGAGGAGAAAGAGTAGAAAAGATGTGTTGCTTTTTTGCCTGTTTTGGATGCTGTGGAGGAATTTCATCTAGTTCTGGTAGCTGCTTGCCTGGCAATTCTCCCAGAGCTGGTCTCCCTTGAGGATGGAGGCAGAATTATCTCTGAGCTTCGCAGCTGCCAGATGTTAACTGCTGAAACTGTAGACTCTCCATTTCTTCCCTTTACTTAATGTAGGCTTCTGTTTGAAACGTAACACTTCCTCGAATCCCCTCTCCCCAGTTCCTTGATGTCTCCTGCCAATCAGATCTGGCCATAGAAAGGATTTTGGTACAGTCCCACCCTCTTTCCAGCTCATGATCCTTTGAAAGTCTACTGTTCGTGGGGCTTTTTAAAGCTGCCAATGCCTCCTCCTTGTACTGCTATGTGCAAGGCAGGACAGCAGCCTCTAGGGATGGGATTGCAGAACAATGGCTGTACTAGCATGTTCCTCTCCAGTGCAGTGTTAGCTACTGCTGAAAATCCCTGCATCCCACGCCCAATCTGCCATCTCATCTCACGCCCACCTGTCAGTGCAATGACACAAGGATGCCCTTTCTTGCAATGATTTGGCAAGAAGTGGAAATGGGAGTTTTGTTCCAGCATTGGCTTCCATTAGCTGAACTTCCTTTGAGGTTCACTGGATTTCAGAATTTGATGGGTGAGTTTGTCCTGCCTCTAGACTGCATGTACATAGTAAGCCCTGGCAGGCTGTTTGATAGGCAGAATTCCCTCAAGCACCTGACCCGCACTCTCCTCTCTGCTGCATAGTGTGGAAGGAGCAAAGACTGCTCTCATCCCACCAGTATGGGAGCAAGAAGCTGCCTGGGGTTGCAGGGTTTCCCTTTCTTCATGGGTGCTACTTGTCCCTCTGGAAAGATGTCCACATGTGCCAATGGGGAATGACAAGGGAAGGCCTAGTTGTGGAGAGGCCTAGGGCAGCTGTTCTTACTGGTAGCTTTCCCTTCTAATGAGAATGAATATCCATAGAAAAAGAACTGGACCAATGACTCCATCTGTATTAGGAAAATGACCCATCACTAGCAATGGCTGTCAAGGACGGTTCCCCTCCAGCAGCCATGTTGAAAACTGCTTACCTTCTAGTGTTGCTGTATTGGGACCACACCATTTTCAGCACTGCTACAGAAAGCATGGCTGAGAGTGGGCGGTATAGAGGCTCCACTAGATGTCTGGACAGTGCCCAATGACCTGGTTGACATTGGTAGCACTGCTGTTAAAAAGTAGTAATGTTGCACTCGTGGTTAAACCACTCTCAGCTTCAGCTGAGGGGTGGCAGATGTTAGCAATGGATCAGTTTTGACCTGGGACCTCTAACAAAAAACGATTGTTACATGAGAGTTTCATAAATTTGTAGATGTCAAGGTCAGAGGAACACTATATTACAGGCCATCGAATTTCACCCCATTCCTCCTGCAGCGAGCCTAACAACTTGTGGCTGAACTGGGGTTTTGGGTGAGAGGGCCTGCACCTTGAACTCACCAAATACAGTAGACTCTCGATTATCCAGAATTGGGTTAACCAGAATGTGGATTAACCAGGATGTCAAAAAAAATATGCGTGACTCGCAGGGCCGGTTCTGGCTTTGTTGCCGCCCCAAGCACAAACAAACAAATTAAAAAAAACCCACCAGGGTGCAGGGCAGCCAGTGAACCGATACCCTGTCCCCCTGGCGCAGGGTGGCTGGTGAACCAACGCCCCTTCCCCATATTTCCTATGGATGGTGATTATCTGGGATTTTATTAACCAGGATTATTTTTTTTCCCTATCATCCTGGATAATCAAGAGTCTACTGTACAGCCCAGGACTCCACTGGGATGGCTCCAACTGGAACTGTGGCCCAGGGCCAATAACAGCATGATGACTGATTTGCTTCTGCCAGGGCCGGTGACAGAAATTTGGGGGTCCCCTACTCTGATCGTTTGGGGGACCCCCAGCCCAGCCGGCCCCCCCAGCCCAGCCAGCGCTCCCCCCCAGCTGACAGCGGCTGGGGGGGGGAAGCCCAGCCGGGGGGCCCCCCCAGCCCAGCCGGCGCTCCCCCTCCCGCCCCAGCTAACAGCGGCTGGCAGCAGCGCGAGCCCGGGAGCGGCGCGAGCCGCCCTTTCCCCCCCCCCCCCACGCCCTTTCTTTCTCTCCCCCCCCGCCCCCGTGCCCTTTCTCCCCCGGACCCGACGGGGGAAGCCCTACCATGCTGCGGAGCCTCCCCACCCTCGCCCTTTTTGCAGGCGGTGGTGCGCCGCTCCCGCCAGCCGGACTCTCTGCTCCTGCCGGGGACATGCGCGCTCGTCCGGAGGAGAGCCGCACCGCCTCCCTGCCCCTTCCCCGCTCTCCAGGCCTGGCGACAAGGGGGGATGACTACGGGTACTGCTGTGTACCGGGCCCCGGACTTAAGGGGGCCCCCTAAAGTCCAGGGCCCGGTACAGCTGTACCCGTAGTACCCCCCTGCCGCCGGCCCTGGCTTCTGCTGGTAGAATGATTTATAATGAATGAATGAATATGTGCAGTTGGGTGAGATAAGAATGCAGTTTCTTTAGCAGACTCTTCTCACCTATAACCCCAATTCAAGCGAAAGGTGTTGGGCTAGATATAGGAATCACTAGGTGAGGTCCCCTGACCTGTGTTAGACAGGAGGTCAGATGAGATGATCACAATGGTCCCTTGTTGCCTTGGAATTTGTGAAACCCTCAAACAACAATATAGCATAACAATTATCCCAAGTGATATTTATTCATCTTTGCTCATGCATGTTTGTGTACATATAAAATAAATATATAAATGGAGATATACCAATCTCCTAGAACTGGAAAGACCTTGAAGGTCATCGAGTCCAGTCCCCTGTCTACACTAGCAGGATCCCCCTGCCTACACTAGCAGGATTTTTGCCCCAGATCCCTAAATGGCCCCCTCAAGGATTGAACTCACAACCCTGGGTTTAGCAGGCCAACGCTCAAACCACTGAGCTATCCCCCCACCCCCCATCCCCCATACATATTTGTGTGTATTCCAGTGAGCATAGGTTTGTAGTTAAGAGGATTCTACACTACGTGAGTCAGAACTTGCTGGTGTTACTCAGGGAAAATCTCATTGTTTTGCCTTGGTAAAACCTGCAGGACTGGACTCTGCATCTGTGTCATGTGTGCTACGGGTAAGTTTGCAGGAAGCAAGCTTTTGCCCTTGGATGCAATCATCCATGTAATTATCTTGTGGGTGTCAGACAGGAAAAAAATCATATTATCCTTCTGATAGCATGCAATAGGCCATTGATCATGGTGACAATTGGAAATTAATCACAATGTAATAGGAACAACAGGACATTTCCTTTGAATTGAGTGGCGGAGTTATATCAGAAACCAGCCAATGGCAGCTAGCTTTCTTCCTCTGTAATAGGTGACCTAGCTGCAGAGCTGTCCGAAAGGATCACCCTGATGGAGGAGACTGGCTGATCTGTGCATATGCTGTGGAGTATTCTCTGCTCCCTACCTCCTTGACTAGACTTGCATCTTAAAAACTTCTTATCTTTGAAAAGACTCTACTAGAGAAGTAGAAACAAAACCAGAGGGAACCGAGAGGAATGCTTCATGTGATAAGCAACACTTCAGATGTTTGGGGTTTTTTTCTTCATTTTTTTTTTCAGGCTTTGGAAGATAAATTGCATTTTACTGCTAGATAATGAAATTTCCTTGGAGGAAAACATATTTCACTGTGGCCTCTGCATTCAGAACATGAGGAAGGCTTTTTTTTTAAAAAAAAAATCTTCATTGAAAGTGTTCCTCTGTCTATCTTTTACTTTCTTCATTTCGAAAAGAACCAACAAAGTCTCTGAGCCTGAATTCTTCTGTCTCTTGTTACTCCTAGCCCTGCCATAAAAATTTTTGTATGCTAAGGAAATGAAAGTTGAAGCCAGATTTAGAAACAAACAAACATCCGTCTTCAAAGTGATTTTTACATCTGCCTTTGTTAATCCTTTATCTTCAAAGGTGACACCCAGATCTTCATATCTTTAGGGATAGAAAGAAAGGAAAAGCAGGCAGAAAATGATGCAATTGCACAATGCTGCTACTGTCAGGTGACCACATGTCCATTTGGAACCTTAAATCATTCTGAAAAAAACAACAACCCACTAGTAGCCAATTAAAGGTGAAAAAACAAAGTCAAAATTGTAGCATTTCTGAAATTGAGCTGAATTTCTTTTCCCTTAACTGCAGGCTACTCGATCCTTATATTTTGTGGCGGATATAGGTCTGCCTACACTTCATCATTAGAGTAACTGACAAAGTCTTTGCATCCACAGCAAATTGCTAGTTATATGAAGTGTGAAAATCTTTAGGGCCATTACACAATATGGTGACTGGTGTCGGCCCAGAGTACATCTTAATACCGTTCTCCTCTTTTGTTCAATCATTATAGTGATTAATATGTTCTCAGGCATGGAGAGAAATTCAAAGCTCCTGTCTCTTGTCTATCTCCTATTTCTGTACTCAATAAACAGAATATTACACATGAATGGCTCACAGTTTTTCTTTTTTCTTTTTTTTCTTTTTTCTTTTTTCTTTTTTGCTATGAAAGGAGCTAAGTTCCCAAGTCCCTGTTCTAACTGAATTTTTCTTTTGTCCAGGGAATTAATAAACTCTTCCATATCCCAGCTCCCTCTCCTCTCAGTGTGGTTGCTAAATTAACCTTTATCTCACCTAGTTTTCCTTCTCGTCTCCATTCAATTTGGTCTTCAAATTGTTTGCACGACAAAATAATCATCCTTCTTACATCCTCTACTTCTGCTGTGATAAGATACCTCAATTCTCTTAAATCACCTAGGAAGAAACTAATATATATTTAGCTTCCATCTGTTATTCCAAGTTCATAAGTCATTTTGAGGTTATTTCTCTTGGGAATATCATGAGCAGGTCAGACAGCAGCTTGTAGAACGACTTAACTATGCTGGAAATCTATTGAATACTTTACTAGTCCTAATGACTACTATTATAATCTCAGATTATTTTCAAATTGGGTTGCAGGAAGTTCCTGAGGACACAATATGTGACGTCTCAGAGCACATTGCATGGAGGTGGAAATGTAGATTGGTGGTTGCTATCTGCTAGGATGCTGCACTGGTGCAGAGTCATAGGGCAGGTCCCCACTACGACTTAACGTCGACTTTAGCAATGTTAAGTCGACATAAACCTGTACCCGTCCTCACACGGACGCCATTTGCATCGATTTAAAGGGCCCTCAAAATCGACTTCTGTACTCCTTCCTAACGAGAGGAGTAGCGCTGAAATTGACCTCTCTAGGTCGATAGTGGACTAGTGAGGACGTATGGGACATTATTGGCCTCCAGAGGCTGTCCCACAATGCTCCATTCTGACCGCTCTGGACTGCCTCACTGCTCCACTGTGACCGCTCTGGACAGCGCTCTCAACTCGCTGCTCTGGCCAGGTAGACAGGAAAAGACCCGGGAACATTTGAATAGCATTTCCTGTTTGGTCAGCGTGGCCAGCTCACCTGCACAGCTCAGTCACCATTCAGAGAAATCAGCAGCACGAGCCGCCATGCAGACCTCAGCATCACAAGACTCCATGCAGAGCTCAGCTGCCCTGGAGACCAGCCAGAGGAAAAGAGCTCCAGCATGGTCCAATAATGAGGTGTTGGATCTGATTGCTATCTGGGGAGAGGAATCTGTGATGTTGGAACTCCGCAACAACAAATGGAATGCCAACACGTTTGCCAGGGTCTCCAGGCCATGCTGGAAAGGGGCCACAACAGGGACACCCAACAGTGCTGCGTGAAAATTAAGGAGCTGAGGCAAGTGTTCCAGAAAGCCAAAGAGGCAAACGGACGCTCAGGGGGCGCGCCGCGGACATGCCGGTTCTACAATGAACTAAATCAGATAATGGGGGGCGCCCCCACCACCATCGCACCGGTCTGCGTGGACTCCACCCATGGGATAATGGTCAGGCCTGAGGAGGATTCGGATGAAGACGACGATGATGAGGAGGGAAATATCACGGAGCAGCAGGAAGCCAGCGGAGAGACACTTTTGGCAGACAGCCAGGAGCTGTTTATCACCCTGGAGCCAGCACCCTCCCAACCATCCCAAGGGGGTACCCCAGCCGGCGAAGGATTCTCTGGTGAGTGTTTTTTTTTTTAAGGGATTAGATAGGCTGACCATATTTCCTTTAGACAAAAACGGGACATTGGGAGGGCAAAAACGGGACAGGGGCGGGGGGCATGGCCCCACCTGGGCCCCCCAGCACCGGGCGGGGGGGGGAGGCAGAGGAAGGTCAGGGGGGATGGATGGAGGAATAAGCAGAACAGGGATGGGGGATGAAGAGGATGGAGGGAGAGAGAGAGAAGGGGGGATGAGGTATGATGGAGGGAACGGAGGGAGAGAAGGCATGAAGGTGAGAAGGGAGAGGATGGATGGATGAGAGAAGAGATGGGGGTAGGGAGCAGGGGGGATGGAGGAGGCAAGGGACAGCGAGAAGGAGGGATGGAGAGAAGGGAGATGGAAGAGGAGGCAGTGGACAGAGGGAGAGAGAGAAGGGAGGAAGGGAGGGATGGAGAAGGGGGATAGAGAGAAGGAAGAGAGGGATGGAGGGATAGAGAGAAGGGAGGAAGGAAGGGATGGAGGGATGGAGAAGGGGATAGAGAGAAGGGATGGAGGGAGCGAGAGGAGGCAGTGGACGGAGGGAGAGAGCAGGGAGGAAGGGAGGGATGGAGAAGGGGGATGGAGAGAAGGGAGGGATGGAGAGAAGGAGGGAAGGAGGAATAGAGAGGAGGAGGCGGCAGCGGGCGGCGGGCTGGAGGAGGCGGCAGATCGGAGCTGTCCGGAGCCGCAGCCGGGGGTTGAGCGCGCCGGCGGGGGGGCTGCCGGCCGGGTTTTATGACTCATAATCACATAAATTCAGTTATGCGATTATGAGTCATAAAACGTCCGGCCGGCAGCAGGCTGACGCTGACGGCGGAGCAGAGCGGTCTGGAGCCGCAGCCGGGGGCTGAGCGCACCGGCGGCGGCAGCGGCGGCGGCAGGGGGTGGGGGGGGCGGACGTTTTATGACTCCACGTTTTATGAGTCCTGCCCCCAAAACGGGACAAAATTGATATTTTGGACAAAAAGACGGGACGGTTAAAAAACATTAAAAAAACGGGACTGTCCCGTTCAAAACGGGACGTATGGTCAGCCTAGGATTAGATGACTCATGATTTTTAAAGGAAGCATTTATTAATGATTAACTTGCCCTAAGGACTTAGCATGCTTTCATTGCTGGTCAGTTTCTACTCAAACAGTTTGTCAATATACTCTGGTATTGATCGGAAGTCCTCTATGGACATTTCCTTGAAGCTATCCAGGAGGTAGTGATGAATCTTCCGCACCAGATTTCTGGGGAGAGCCGCCTTGTCCGCCCCCCCCCCCCCCCGTGATAGGAGACCATCCCACGCCACGAAAGTAGTAAATAGTCTGGTATCATTGAGCAGCATAGCATTGCGGCGAATGGAACAGGACTTTGCAGTGATTCAAGCACCTGCATTCTCTATCTCTCTGAGAAATTCTAAGCAAAGTGATGTCATTCATGGTTGCCTGTTTGAAATACAGACCGCAATTAGTAGGGAGATAAAGGTTCCCAGCTGCAAAGTAATCTTTTCCGCAGAAAACCAAACGCGCGCGGCCCTCCCGCCCCGCCAGCCCGTAGCAGTAGCTAGCAGGGATTTTGAAGAGTCTGCAAGCGTTTGCTTCCACTGAAGACCCCCAGCCAGCCCTTAGCGAGAGATTTTTTGTTTTGTTTTGCAGTTTGTGTTTCACTGGGAGCCACACGGTGGGGGGAGGAGGGATCCACGTGGTGGGGGGAAGGAGGTGGGGTTACTCTAGAATATCCAAGTGCTTCTTTTAACTATGGATTTCAGTTTACCATGGCCGGCTGCAAGGTGATTTCAGTAGCGGTGTTGTGCTGAGGTTCGCATATGTGAGTGAAATGCTGTGACTTTTCTGTGAGCCATTCAGTCACTTTTAGGTATGGAATATGACCTTGTACAGAAATCATATCAGGCCTCTGAATACTGAGTTTGCCAGTTGCATAGTACTCCCATTGTGATCCGTCCGAGAATGCATCTGTCTCATAACCTTGTAGCTTTCTTTGCCCACATTTGAATGTATCTGTCTCATAACCTTGAATGTATCTGTCTCATAACTTTGAACCTTTCTTTGCCCACATTTGCCCACAGCTGCGCAATTATCTCAGAATCCCCTGTCCTGCTCCACACACCGTGCATCGCAGATATGAAAGCGTAAAAAGAAAATGCATGATGAGATGTTCAATGAACTACTGGAAAACTCACGCGCTGAGGCAACCCGCCAGATGGAATGGAGGGAAAGATTGCTCCAGTCAAAGCAGGAATCAAGAGCCGCAGCAGAAAAGAGGGAAGAAATGTGGCTGGAGCGCGAAGAAAGACGACAGGAATGTGAAGAAAGGTGGATGGATGCTTTGCTCCGGATAATGGAGGACCAAAGCGACATGCTGCGGTGTCTGGTGGAGCTGCAGCAGGACCAAAGATCACCTCTGCAGTCTCTGTCTAACCACCTCCCCAAGTCCCATAACTTTCCCACCCAAACGCGGGATGAGAACCCGGGGGGGGGGGGGGGAAGCTCCGGGGACCGACCCACTCTACCCCACAAGCCAGTACAAGCAGCAGCAGGATGAGATTATCTAAAAACTTTTAAAAGCTGCTGTGTCTTGGCCTCCCACCTCTCCCCCTTTCCCCCACTCCTCTCTCCGCTCCTCCACCACTGCGACTGCTGGTTTCCCTCCTCACCCACCCCTTCTGGGATACCTTGCCAGTGATCCCCTGTATTTGTGTTTGTGATGAAACAATAAAGAAAGCATGATTTTTAAAACAGTGAATTTATTTCCTTTGCAAGCATCGAGAGGGGGGAGGGAAAGAGGGTGCAAGGACGGCAGGCTTAGGGCTGAGCAGAGCAAGGGAGCGGGTTCTCAAATGCCATCTTGGGCACTCATAAAACTGGTTTACAAGGCGTCCCTGAGGTGCAGCGCGCCATGGTGCGCTCTTCTACTTTTCCTGCTGTTTGGCTGCTGGTAAGCAGTGGACAGGAAATTTGCCTCTGCCTCCCAGCCCGCCATAAAAGTTTCCCCCTTGCTCTCACAGAGATTGTGGAGCACAGAGCAAGCAGCAATAACAATGGGGATATTTCTCTCGCTGATGTCTGAGCGAATCAGTAATGAACACCATCGCCCCTTCAGTCGGCCAAATGCACACTCTACTGCCATCCTGCACTTGCTCAGCCTGTAGTTGAACAGCTCCTGACCCCTGTAGGGCTTCATAAGCCAGGGCATTAGGGGGCAGGCTGGGTCCCCAATGATAACGATCGGCATTTCCACCCCCCCTATGGAAATTTTCTGGTCGGGGAAGAAAATCCCTTGCTGCAGCTGTCTAAAAATCCTAGAGTTCCTGAAAACACGAGTGTCATGAAGCTTTCCTGGCCATCCCACGTACAGGTCGGTGAAACATCCCTTGTGGTCAACCACTGCTTGCATGACCATAGAATAATATCCCTTCCGGTTTCTGTACTCTGCGGCCTCGTTGTCCGGTGCCAGGATAGGGATATGAGTCCCATCTATAGCCCCACCACAGTTAGGGAATCCCATAGCAGCAAAGCCATCTATTGTAGCTTGCAGGTTTCCAAGGTTTATAACCCTGGGTAGCAGCAGCTCGACGATTGCCCTGCTTACTTGCATCACAGCAGACCCCACTGTAGATTTACCCACCTCAAACTGATTTGCAACTGACCGGTAGCTGTCTGGCGTTGCAAGCTTCCAGAGGGCTATTGCCATGTGCTTCTGAACTGTGAGGGCTGCTCTCATTTTGGTATTCTTGCGCCAGAGGGCAGGGGAAAGCAAGTCACAAAGTTCCACGAACGTGCCTTTACGCATGCAAAGTTTCTGAGCCACTGGGAGTCATCCCAGACCCGCAGCACTATGCAATCCCACCAGTCAGTGCTTGTTTCCCTGGCCCAGAATCGGCGTTGCATGGCATGAGCCTGCCCCATTGCCACCAAATTTGCCAGATTGTCGGTCGCCCTACTTCCAAAAACGTCAGTGTCCCTGTCCCTGCTGTGCACGTCCAGGTCCATCTCCTCCTCACTGTTGTCGGGTTCTGGAAAGCGCAGTTGTCTCCGGATCGCATTCCTCTGCAGACGGTACAGCATAAAATCCACAACAGTGCGCGAGGTCCGCACAACGGCCAGTACTGCAGCGGTGGCATCAGCGGGCTCCATGTTTGCAGTGCTATGGCGTTAGCGCAGTGCGGAGAAAGGGCGCGAATAATGGGATGCCTACCCACAGTGCACTGCTCGAAATGGGGTCGGCGGCGCGAAAAAAGTGCGCGAAATTATGAAATGCCTACCCATAGTGCAGCACTCGAAATGGTGCCTGCTGGGGACTCCGGGAACTGTGGGATAGGTACCCACAGTGCAACGGTCGCTAAGTCGACGCTTGCAACAGTTGTGCAGACAGACACTGCCGACTTGCTGTGCTTTGTGGGGACGCACAAAATCGACTCTATACAGTCTGCTTTAAAAAAATCGACTTAAGGGAAATCGACCTACTGCCGTAGTGAAGATATACCCTAAATATTCTGCTCAAAGATAAACCTCATTTGCCTTGACCCCTTACTGACTCTTGGCTATCGCACAAAGTTTAACGGCTCTGTTTGCAAAAGTCCTTCACCGGTCAAGGAAAGACTTCTCAGCCCCACCTTCTCCATCCGCCCAAGCCAAATGCCGCCCTGAGATTATATTATCGGTGCATATTTTTATTCTGCACACGAAGAGCCCTCAAGTGAGTTCTTGGGAGCAGCATACTTTGATGAGGCAAAACCAATGTTGTGGATGGCTTTTGTGACCTGCACTATTCTGCTATGTACTTATTCCTGCCTCAGAAAATAAGAGTGGTGTCACAGCTGCTTTGTTGTGTATGTTTATGGTTTCTCAGTGAAACCTCACAGCTATCTACCATGGACAATTTGGGAGCTAATACAGCGGAGGGCTCTTTGGGACCGTTATGCCTGCCCTATTCTGGATTGCTGTTATATTACTGAATAAATTTATGCTTTAATGGTGCCTCTGCTCCCCACTCTGAATACAGTTGGCCATTCTAGCTGAAGTACTGATGTGATTCTCATCAGCGAGTGCCTTACGAGTTGTCATTTGTTTATCTTCGTAACCACCCCATGGTGAGGTGGGGCAGGGCTATTATCCCCCCTGTACAGATGTGGGACTGAGGTACACAGACTCCAGCCACTCAGGGAGCCTTTGTTAGAGCAGGGAATTGATCCCATGTGTGCTGAGTCCTAGACTAATACCCAAACTACCGGGCCATCTGTCATGGCCTGAGGGCAATTGTACGTGTTTCCCTCTCTATGGTCCACTGAGGGCCCCCATTTCCGGATGTCACCCTGCTTGTGCAGAGATCCATATCTCACTCCCTCCAGACTGGACGTTTTAAGGCTGCACAGCTCCCTGCCTTACACTGCGATATCCCCAGCAAGCCAGACTGCCTAAAAGGCCAGCATCTGCACTTTGCTTTCTCTCTGAGGACTACAACCAGTGCACTGTCTGCAGTTAGGAGTTACCACACAGTGCCTTCTAAGCAAGCACATTTATTCTTAAAGTAAAAAAGCATTGCAGAGAAAACATGTAAAAACAGTAAAAGAACCTACCCGCATGCTAGAAAGCCTACCAGAGATCACCCCCAACACCTACTTACGGCTCTCATAGACTTTAGTCCCGTGAAACTCACAACTGAGTTTTCCCCATGGTTCCCCATCCATATTAGTTCCAGAACGAGAACCCAGACTGGGCAGAGCAGCCATTTCTTTATACAGTGAAACCTCGATTTAACGGACCTCCATTTAACGGACTTCGGATGCAACGGACAAAATTTTTCAGAGTCTGATGCATCCGAAGACCGTTTCTGGAGGGCTGGCTGTGGGCTCCCTGCTGCTGCCCGAGGCTGGAGCCGGGACCCTGCGGGGCTCTGAGCCCGCGCGCGGCAGCCGCCGCGGATCGAGCCGGGGGCGGGCTGCCGCCTGGCCCCCGGCAGCAGTCACCCTCCCTGCAGGGTCCCGGGAGCCGGGACCCTGCGGGGCTCTGAGCCCGCGCGCGGCAGCCGCCGCGGATCGAGCTGGGGGCGGGCTGCCGCCTGGCCCCCGGCAGCAGTCACCCTCCCTGCAGGGTCCCGGGAGCCGGGACCCTGCGGGGCTCTGAGCCCGCGCGCGGCAGCAGCCGCCGCAGATCGAGCCGGGGGCGGGCTGCCGCCTGGCCCCCGGCAGCAGTCACCCTCCCTGCAGGGTCCCGGGAGCCGGGACCCTGCGGGGCTCTGAGCCCGCGCGCGGCAGCAGCCGCCGCGGATCGAGCCGGGGGCGGGCTGCCGCCTGGCCCCCGGCAGCAGTCACCCTCCCTGCAGGGTCCCGGGAGCCGGGACCCTGCGGGCTCTGAGGCCGCGCGCAGCGGCCGCTGCGCTTTTGAGCCGGGGGCGGGCTGCCGCCCGGCCCCCAGCACCATGCAGGCTCCTTGGAGGGTCCCGGGAGCCGGGACCCTGCGGGCTCTGAGGCCGCGCGCAGCGGCCGCTGCGCTTTTGAGCCGGGGGTGGGCTGCCGCCCGGCCCCCAGCACCATGCAGGCTCCTTGGAGGGTCCCGGGAGCCGGGACCCTGCAGGCTCTCTGCCCGCTCGCAGCAGCCTCCGCAGTTTGAGCCGGGGGCGGGCGGGCTGACAGCTCCCGCCCGGGTCCCAGCAGCCGGGGACCCCGGCGGGCGGGTTGACAGACTAATTCGGGCGAGGGGGTATCCGTTAAATCCGAAAGTCCTGTTATTTAATAATTTAAAAAAATTATTAAATAACGGACTTTCGGCTTTAACGGACACCCCCTCGCCCGAATTAGTCCGTTAAATTGAGGTTTCACTGTACAGCTTGTGTACACGAACTCAGCCTCGTGTAAGGAGTAATCAGCAGACAGTAACACTCTCCTCAGGGTGGAATTTCAAAGGCTGGGGTTTTGCATAAGAAGAGCTGGGGAATTTGCATTAACCTCTCCCTAGGGATTCCCGTGGAAACCCACTTCTCACTCAACAGTCTTGGTTACACTGACATTTTATAGTGCTATAAAGCCTCCAGGAGCGCTATAACTCCCTAACCGTCCACACTGGCAAGGCACATATTGCGCTATAAACCCCCAGTTATACCGGTCTTGGTAATCCTCCCTTCCTCGAGGATTAACAGCTATTGTGTATTGACTGTTCTGTATTATCTCCAGTGTGAATTGGTATTAACACTTCAAGCATTTTAAGTGATCTCTGGAGACGCACCAAGCCATTTAAGGCAATTGACGTCTCTTCCCTTTGTTTTGAACTTGGTTGGAGGAATGCGGAAGTACGTTTTCAGAGCTTCTCTCTTAACTCGGTAGATAAGCAATGCAAATGTTTACGGAGGGAGCTGTGTGACTGAAATTCAGAGCCTGCTAGTTTTCTCTAAGGAAAACTCACTGACAACCTCTCAGCACGAAGTTCTCTCCCTCCACATACACACCACCTGTTCCCCCTCACCCCACTCGTTTGAAAAGCACGTTGCACCCAGCTGAATGCTGGGATAGCTGCCCATAATGCACCACTCCCCAGCCGCTGTAAGTGCTGCAAATGTGGCCACGCTGGGACACGCTATAGTGCTATACCTATTGCTGAATACGGGGACAGCTATAACCAAAAGTGCTATAATCCTGTAAGTGTAACCATGGCCTAATTGTCCCAAAAGTCCACACTTCTCTGGCACATCTCAGTATAGTCTTTTGAACTCCCAGGTCTCACGTCTGTCATCCCCTCACCCCCAGAGAAGTTTCATACAATCCTGGCCCACAATAATATATAAACTTTTTGGATTGCCACGGACTCGCAGGGGCGAGGAAAAAATTGCAGGCCTGTTATTTACCAGGTTGCACGTGGCAATAAACTATATAGGTAAGAGATGCAAGGGGAGTGTGGGTCAGGAGGCGAGCTGCAGATGCACACACACAGACAACTAAGATTAATCAAGTTAAAGTTTTATTGGGGATGATTAACTAATAGACTTAATGAAACTTAAAACACGCAATGACTAAAATATCTACTAACAATATTTACAAACAAAGATGCAGCATTTAGTAATAATTGATACTTACAAATACAAACCAACGCATAACACAACCGGTAAACGTAGAAGCTCTATTTGAAACACGTGAGCAGAGAGAGAGGCTTCGAGGTGATCAGGCTCGGTTACTTGGGGTACACGGGATACATGGATACACGGGATTCGTTTTCCTCTCTCTGTCTGCACATGGCAGGCAGAAACATAAGTACCAACTATGACATCACAAAAGTGTCATAGGGGACGGGGCCCAAAACCTGTTTGTGTTTGCTTCTAATTGGCACAAGGTGTTTTGCTTCTAATTGGCTTTGAGGCACCAAATAGGGGAGCAGGTGCCTCAAAGTCTGGCTTCACCCCCAAAGGTGAGGGTAAGCACATTGTTATAGAATGCATGCGAAACTGAATGACAAAAGAAGAGGCCAGGGCAATACCGGTATGGGCAAGTGTTACAGGATGCAGACAGGAACTGATCTGAACACTTAACACAGTGGGGTTTTTCATGCATATTACAGGCACTTACCATATGTGTCACACCATCTACTCTGACCCCTTGAGTCCCAGCCACATGCCATGGTGTTCGCTCTGACTGGGCCTTCCTCTGTTAATATTCAGTTAGACGTGGATCTGCTCAGACACTGCCCAACTCCTTTCCAGCAGGCCTGACATAACAGAGGCATTCACTGGGGTATTCTAATCTCTGCTGTGGAAGTGTCAGGAAATGTAAGCCTGGACATACTGGCTTATTTTTTTCCCCCAGCGCATTAACGAGTAGTGAAAACTACTGTGTGATTTAACGATGCACCGGATGGTGCTGTAGACTAGAGCTACTGTGGATGTCACACCCCTTTAAGAAGCAAAGTCAAGCCCCTTTCAAGATAATTTTGAGGAAAAGGAAATTGATAATAGGTAGCTTAGTGCTGCCCAGTCTTAACTGGCAGTCACGTCATAGGAGTGGCTCATGTCAGCCCAGACCTCACTAGGTCAGGTCATTGGCAGGGAATGCCTCTCCCTGGATGGGTGAGGAGCAGCTCAAAGGTCTGTCTGGCTGCTCAAGTCAAAGTCTCTTCTCCCAGGGAGAACATCCCTTCCGCTCCTTATTGAGAAGATAGCTGTGAGAGTAGTTTTAAGCAGCACTTCCTGCTGCCCAGTGCCTGTGTGTGAGACCCTTTCCACCCTTCCTGGGCACACCCACCCACCAATCATGTATCCCCCAATGACTGTCTCAACTTACTTGGGCTATTGTACTGAGGACAATATCCTGAGGCAAACTGCAGCAACTGCCCTCATCAGGAAGGAAGGAACAACATGGGGGAAGACTCCACTGCTGGGTTGGAAAATGTCCAGTGAAGAATGGACTGCATTTATTTTTGGTAGATTTTTAAAAAATATTTTAAAAATCAAGTTCACGCTGCCTCTCAGCAGGTACTATCACCTCAGGGGTAGGATGCAATTAGATCTGTTTCATGTTCATGCTCATTTGAACTGACATGGTATCTGCAAGCTCCACTTTTGGTCTCAGTGCATCCATTGCACCAGGTTGCGTATTGGCTCACTCTACATTGTCCACTCCTAAGGTTGGCTACAGGAGGGAAATACGTGCTAAGTGCCCTGGTGAGGTGGAAGACACTAGAATGCCAAAGCGGTTGTTGTACGGCAAACTGAAAGTGAATAGCCCCATACGAGGTGGACAGAAGAAGCACTTCAAGGACACTTTGAAGCCGTACTTGAAACAGTGCAACCCTGATATTGACAGCTGGGAGTCATCAGTAACAGATCATACTGGTAAGCAGCAGTCACTGTTCCAGATTAACTGCTGTATGGGCCCTGAGGCACAGAGGCTGAGTCACGAACAGTAGCAGATTCAGCAGACACAGGCTGTAATCCCTTCCTTGGCATCGGGTGCTCAATGCAGAAAGGACTGCCCCTTGCACATCAGCCTTTTTAGTCACAGCCATACTCACCAGACATAAAACTATTACCAGCGCCCTCTTTGCTTGTGATGGACAACAACCATCGTCCCCATGATCAGCAGTAGCCCACTCCCATGTCTGCACAAAGAACTGTAATTGTAGCAGCCTCCAGGGAACTTGGAGGAAAGTCACAGGTTGCAGGAGGGAGGAATTTGGAAGAGGAACCTAGAAGGCTTGAATGCTAACTGCAGTTGCAGCACATGTGTAAACATTTCTCTTAATAAAGAACCAGTTTAGTTTTAGAAACATGGAGTCCTCTCATGTTCTTACCTAGCACATCCTATATAATAATTGGCTAGAGAAGTTTGTGTGAAGCCGTCATGCGCAGTAGAGACGGCTCGGACAAACGGCATGCTGGGGGTTGTAGTTCGGAGGCACAAAATGGCCACCACACGTGCCCGCCTGAGGGATCCTCACTCACACGGAGCTAGAGCACCAAGGAGCAGTTATACATATAAAGTTAGACATAGTTGGAGGGAGCTGAGTGGGGGGGAGGGGGTGTTGGAGGGAGGGGGGAGCTGAGCAAGGGGGGGGGTAGTTGGAGGGGGTTGGGAGCTGAGCGAGGGGGTCATTGGGGGGGAGGGAGCTGAGCGAGGGGGGGGTCGTCGGGGGGGAGGGAGCTGAGCGAGGGGGGTCATCGGGGGGGAGGGAGCTGAGCGAGGGGGGGTCGTTGGGGGGGAGGGAGCTGAGCGACGGGGGTCGTTGGGGGGAGGGAGCTGAGCGACGGGGGTCGTTGGGGGGAGGGAGCTGAGCGAGGGGGGCCGTTGGGGGGGAGGGAGCTGAGTGAGGGGGGGCCATGGGGGGGAGGGAGCTGAGCGGGGGGGCGTTGGGGGGGGAGGGGGAGCTGAGCGGGGGGGCATTGGGGGGGAGGGAGGGAGCTGGGTGTGGATTGGGGAGGGAGGGAGCTGGGTGAGAGGGTGTGTGCATTGGGGAGGGGGGAGCTGGGCGAGGGGGAGGCATTGGGGGGGAGCTGGGCGAGCGGGGGGGCCTTGGAGTGGGGGGAAGGGGGAAGAGAGCTTAGCGAGTGGGGGGGGGCGAGCCATTTCCATTGGCCCGTGTCCACGGGCTTTTACACTAGTGATACATAAAACAGCAGTGAGTACTGTTCAAAATGGACTAGTTCTTGTCAGGGTTACATACAGTCTGAGACTCACTCACTCCATCCTCAGTAAGTTTTAATACCGGTGAGGACACAGACTAGATCAGTGGTTCTCAGATTTTTTCAAATTGTGACCCCATTTTACAACAGAAACAAAGTTTCAAGATCTCCCTTCTAGTCAGTGATTGCAACCCTCTGTATCTGTTTGCAACTCCCAGAGACGTTCTAGTGCAGGGGTCTGCAAACTTTTCCCCCCCGTGGCCCCATTCTACAGAGGGAAAAGTCTGTCAGCCCCCAGGGCGGGTATGTCCGCCGAAATGCCACCGCAAAAACTGGAAGCTGCTGGCGGCGACGGCATTTCGGCGAGACGAAGATAGCCCACCCGGGCAGTCTTGTCAGCAGTGGACTAGACAAGTTGGTTCAATGAGTCCTCTCTCTAACTCCACAGGCCCTGATGATTTTGTGAAATCTCCAGAATCCACTGCTTCTTCAAACTGAGTTGGGAATTGTGGGAGAGCTATTCTGGGGGCATTGCAACCAGAATGGGTTAATAAAGCACAGAAGAAACCTGAATGTGTTCTTAATACAATTCAGCATGTCCACTTTGGCTGCATAGAACTGTTTGTGCTTAAACTGGTTCCGCTACAACCGCTTCAATTCTCTAATGTAGACAAGGCCTCAGTGTTCAGAGGGGCAGGTGAAAGCTGAAGAGTGTGTGCTGGTGTCTCTGACTGTGACTTCCAAGCAATTTCTAAGGGCTTTAAGGGAAAATTCAGACCGCAGCGTATAATAACACTTTGCATTTTCTTTCATCAAGTGGCTGGATCTTAATCCTTGGGAAATGATTTGGCATCTCTTAAAGCATCACCAGAGAACAAAAGCAAAGCTATTAATTAAGACAGACAATTCTGGCAACAGATCTTGGCTGGCCACATGTCCTGACGGTTGGGTGGTGTAAAAATTGTATCAATCACCTCACAACTGGTATGGGACCGCTGAAATAAATTCCTGGAAGAAGTTTGCACTGTCTGCACTGCGGTGTTTGGTTTTGCTAACTATCCTTCTCTCTAACTATCCCACGTTTCCTCCTCTCCCAGGATCACACTGACGGGAAGGAAGGCTTTTGCATTCCGTGAAATGTTGACTTGAAAGGGAGCTGGGCGATGGCGGTCTTTCCTACATTGCTCTGGAAGGAGTGGCCAGGCAGTGCATAATGTTGGGAGGCTTTTTTAAAGCAAGTGAGCAACATTCAGTCTTTGAGGAAATGCTGAGTTGCAGTACAGTTATGTAGTTTCTTTTGATGGGAAGCTGTTGCAAATAACAGGGGAGTTGGCTTTCTGCCTTAATCTTTCTAACTAGAGTCAGTTCTTGGGGCAGAGTTGCTCCCTGGGAACTAACTGGACAGTGGTATTTGAGCTGTGAGTTCAGAATAAGGAACTTGTCTGCAGGCCGGTTGACCATCTCTGTCCAAGGATTAGTTCAGGGAATGTAAATAAAACAAGTCACACTAACAAATGCCTAAATTCCATGTCACTGATTTCCTCCCTGCCCTCCAATGACAAGCTAACCTTCAATGACAAGCTAACCCCACCATCTGCTCCCACTTTTCAGAGTGACCATGCAGTAGGATAGCAAAAGAGTTAACTTAGGTTTTGTATGCACAAAAAGTGTGCAGAATCAGAGAAGTAGCCGTGTTAGTCTGGAATAGCAGAGATAACAAAGAGTCCTGTGGCACCTTAAAGACTAACTATAAAGTATTGAAGCATAAGCTTTCATGGGCTAATACCCACTTCGTCGGATGCAGTGTGCAGACACTCTTAAAATTACTTAGAAGTGGCTTACACTGAGCTAAATCAATGTAAACCAGTTTAAGAGTGTTCACACCAGACTTTGCACTGGTTTAACTAAATTGATTTAAAAACACACCTTCAGTTAAACTGGTGCCAATTTGTGTATAGACTGGACCTACGTTTAAAGGACAGTTGGAGAAATTGCCCTCTAGATTCAGTGGTTATCCAGAGCATTGTGTCAAATGCCAGGGAAAACTTCTACATAGAAAATCAAGTTTTCCTGAAAAAAAATAAATTCACATTAGTTTTAGACTAAACATAGCAATGTGATTGTCTATTTCTAAGTGTATAAGGTCTAATAGCCACCCATTACAGCATCCTTACAAGCTGATTTGAAAATTGTAGGGTTGGGAATAGAAAGTGCATTAATATTTGCAAAGCACTGTGTGTTGCATAGATGAAAGTTAGTGTAAATACAAATTATTGCTATTGTTAGCCCAACTCTCCTAGTTTGGGAGGTGGGGTGGGGGAAGACGAAGGAGGAGGGTAGAAAAACCACTGTCCTTATTTCTAGCAACTATTTTGATGTTCTCTTAATCTTAGTCCCTAGATGGGTCATTGTAAATTGTGACAATAGAACAAAATTACCCAAAGTCACATGCTTCTAACACTCAACTAAAATAGTTGTAGAATAAGAAAAAACAATATTATCCCTAAAGCTACACAGTCTACCTGCTTCAGTATGGAGCTGGAAGACGTGAATTAACGTTCAGGCAGTGTTCCCCATCAGTATCTGGCCTGGGACAGGTAAGCTAATGATACAATCAGTGGACCTGTGAAGAGCAGAACCTCCCCTCACTCCAACACTGGGGTTCTAGTGAGGGGTCTCTTCTATGACCCTTTAACTCTAAGCTGCTTCCCAGCCTAAGTTAAAGCTTTTCCCCCCTAATACCCCCGCTTTACCAGTTAGGGATTGGGGACCACGCTGCCACCATTCAAGTGAATCTCCAAGACCCTGGAGGGGGTACCTGAACTCCCGAACTCCCCTTCCCTCTCTGCCTGAGAGATCGAGACACTTAACGCTGCTTCACTCTTCCCTGATTAGCCTTGGGCAAAGCAACTGCAGCACCACGACTCACTCACTCCCTGTGAGCCTGCCAGATCCAACGCTTAGATCACTTTACTAGAATTACCAGACAATTCTTATAGGTATAAAAAGTTTAATAAAGAAAAGAATAAGCATACAATTACAATACAACTTCACAGATATAGAGCTCTCTAACCCCTCCCTCTGAAAAGGCTAGTGACACTCTAATCAGGTACAAAAACTTATGAAATCAAAATGTTACTTACAGTCAGCCTAATCTTAAAAATAGAAGGTTGCTTTATCTCTCCCACAGCTAGGAGAGAGGAGAAGAGCTTTCATAGCTAGAAAAGATGGAGCCAGTCCAAGCTCTGGACAGAACTGACAAAAAGACTTCCTGGTTCTTCCTCCAGGTGGGCTCTCTACGTCACTCCCCCCCCCCTTCCCTCAGTTAACCCCTAACAGGTAAACCAACTCTCTAAGACTCTTCACACTCATGACAGGACCAAATTCAGTGTTGACTCCTGGTCACGTGCCACTTGAGGCTTGTAGCACATATGCTAGGGAGAAGTATGAAGCTCTTTCTTTAACCTTCCCAGCCACTCCTCTTCCTGCTATGGATGTAAAGAGACGGTGCATGTAGCCTGACAACTAGAGCCTAGTTTTTTGGATGGGATTGTTTTTTAGAAATTTCAACCAACTCCAATTTGAAAAAGAACTAAAATTCAATGGAAGTTTTCCTTAACAAATTCAGGGATTTTTGGTCAAAATTTGATTTTTTATCAGAAAATGTAGTTGAAAAATCAAAATTTGAAAAATATTGTCCAGCTGCATTCACAACGTGTCTTCCCTTATTTTCACTGGTCACAGCACTTGACCTTCACCCAATATTCTTTGCAGCTAACAGTCCTCAATCCTTGTGGCAAGTTCAACACCAAGTACTTTGTTTACAGCGTGAATATAACAGACCAAATTCAATACAGTTTGAAGGTCTTACAGTCTTCACAGGGTGAGATGGGGAAGAGATCTCACCTCCCTGAGATCTTGGGCTTCTCTGGTCTGTCCTTCCAGCCTTCCTCTTCCCATCCATCTTTTAGCAGTCCTCAGCCAGTGAGCTGAACCACCGTGTTTATTGGGTAATCAATCAATCCTTAACCACTTATCACTCGGATCTGACCAGAGTGTTGAGTCAGTTAAGATTGCTCACACGCTGTCACAGCCCTTTAATGGTCCTGTTCTTATTTGATCATGAATATTGTAAAGTCAAGCTGTGTTTCTACATTGTGATTGGTCAGATACGTAACCTGACATTTTTTCTGTGGCTTATTGGAGAAGGATGCAACCACTTGTGGGACAAATATTGAAATTCATGTCACAATTTGCTTTCTGTAAACTGGATTGCTGAAATATTCAGGGAAAGTAAATTTCCATAGAAATTTGACAATGTGCTCTGCAAATTGTGTTATTTACGTTGCTCTATTGGAGCTGGGTACAATATGGTATGTTCTGCAAAAATTAAAAAAAATGGTGTCTCCATTTTTTGTGAAAAATATGGAAAATCTCAAACAAAAACTGATCATTGTCCAGTGCTTTGTTTTTGGCTTTTCAGTGTTAGGTATTTTTACTTTATTATTAGTTTGTATTGCGGTAGAACCTTTTTCTCCCCTTTCCTTTCCCCAGCCATACTTTTCCCTTTTTACCCCTTTTTTCATTTCCCCCCTTTTTTTCTATTTTGCCACGGAATCAGGCAGAATACCCCCAAGCTGACAAACCCACCACTGGGAGGTGGGGGGAGGGAAGTCATTTTCACTAAAAATATGTCCAGTGATTTATTTTTTTTGTTGAAAAAAATCAGAAAATTTTGAAAAAAGCAAAGATCTGTGATGATGTTCTAATATATATCAATTGAGTCAGCTGTTCCCTTTCCATGAAGAGGAGAAGGTTTGAATGCATGAATACATGCATCCTCCAGGCTGTTTGCAAGGTCACCCCTTCCCCCAGCTCCGGCTGCGCTCATACATTGAAGCATAGCTCCAACAGGGAGTCTTGTTGCCATGACTGTCTGCTCCCTCCTGCACCCCATCGCTGGGTCTGGCAGGTGTAGAGGCTTCTGGACAATGACGTTTTGACCAGATACCTGCATAGTCATAACTGGAGCATGCAACCGAGAGCAGTTGCTCCCCCCTAGCGCTCAGCCCTGAATTCCTACAGAATTCTAAATGTGCAGGGAAACTGAAGATTGTGTAGATGGCAAAGCATGCAACAAAGCTACTGCTGCGCCCTTCATGTCAGGATTAGGACGTGGGCAGTCTGACCTACTGGTCAGAGCCAGAGTCAAAGCCAGAATCAGGAACTAGACCTAAGCCATGGCCAGAGGTTGCACTAGAACAGGGGTGGGCAAACTTTTTGGCTCAAGGGCCACATCGGAGTTACAAAATTGCATAGAGGGCCAGATAGGGAAGGCTGTCCCTCTCCAAACAGCCTGACCCCGCCCCTTCTCTGACCCCCTCCCACTTCCCACTCCCTGACTGACCCCCTCAGAATCCCTGACCCATCCAACTCCCCCTGCCCCTTGTCCCCTGACCACCCCCTCCAGAGATACCCCCTGGAACTCCATCCCCTATCTTATCCTCTGACCACCCCCTCCTAAGACCCCCCCAACCCCTATCCACTCCCCGCCCCCGATAGACCCCCAGGACTCCCATGCCCCATCCAACCCCGCCTTCTCCCAGACTGCCCCCGAGACTCCCCGCCCATTAGGCAACCCCCCGGCTCCAGCCCCCTTAACACGCCGCTCAGCAGCGTGTCTGGCAGCCACATGGAGCCAGACATGCTGCCCTGCCCCCAAGAGTGCTGCCCGCATGGAGCACTGAGGCTCTGGGGAAGTGGGGAAGGTGGAGACGGGGTTGGTGGCAGCCTCCCCAGCTGGGAGCTCAGGGGGCTGGGCAGGACAAGCCTGTGAGCCAGATGTGTCCCCAGGGCCGTAGTTTGCCCACCCCTGCAGTAGAATCAGGCTCCATGCAGCAGCCAATCACAAAGTTGCTCAGACAACTTCCTATGCCTCTTTCTGGCATAAATAGTATGGTTGGGCCAATTGTGGGGCTAGTTATTATCCCCAATCAAGGTCTTCATAGGCGGTATCACCTGGAGAGGTTAGTGTTCAGCTAGCACCTCACTTCCATTTGTTCTGGGTGGGCTGTGCATTGGAGATCAGGCTGTGAGTGTTGCCTGAGAACCCTTGGTTTGAGACCTGTGGGGCACCTATAACCATGTTGCACTCACTTTTCCCTTGTCACTAGCTGTGGAGAGTGAGAAGAACTGCATGCCCCATTGTCTGTACCCCGGTAGCCTGGATTTATCTCCCATAATCTCCATAGTGTGGGTGGGACTCTTTGTATTTTCTTGCTCAGCATGTTAGAGGCTGAAGAGGAAACGACGGAATCTCATTATGAAGAATTTCTTGCAGTGACTTTAGATGACAAGTTGCACAGACCCTGATTTGCATGCCACTGCTTACTGAAGGGCTCACACAGTTTTTTTAAGTGTTTGATTTTCCTCTTGCTAAATACCATCAGTGTTTTAACTCTGAAGCATGAGAGCATTATCAAAGGCAGCCCCTTTGACCACGTTTTAAAACGATCACATCTTGGAGCTATTTTCCCAGCCACAAGTAAAAAGAAACATTTTAATGAAGTTCTCCTGGGTTTAAAAATTGTAAGTGGTCATTTTGACAGGCTGCTGCTCATGCCGGGGATAGGAACAGTCATTTTACAAAGGCAGGGAAGCAAGACTTTTTGTACAGCTGCTGCTGTGTGGCTTTGCTGGTCCACTTCTGAATTGTATTACTTGACCACTGCAGAGTATGGCACTTCAAGAGAGTCAACAATGTGAGACTTCTCCCGTCTTACTGTCTGTACTTAGCCAGGCTGTGGGGCAGAGAGAGAATGAAACCTGACAATGATTTGAGACCATTAGGATTTGAGACTGTAGTGGGCCCGGGTGGGCCCCCTCTGAGCAGGACCCGGCCGGAGAGCCAACATGGCGGGCGGAGCCGCGGCGGCCCCGCCCCATGCCCCGGAAGTATCAGCCGGGACCTGGAAGAATAAAGGGCGGGGCCGGCCACCAGGAGGGGGCCGCCGACCCAGCGGAGGAGAGGGAACGACGGCCCGACTACTGGCAGGCAGGTAACCCCGCCGAAGGAGGCGGCGACCCCAACACCGCAGAGGAGAGGGACTGGCCTGGCGTCCCGGCAGCCACATACCCCGTGGCTGAAGACGCTGGCCCCGAACTCCCGGCGGGAGCGGCCACAGACACCGCAGGACCCGGAAGCGAGCCGGACGAAGCGGTGGCCGAACCCCCCGCCGACACAGACGACTGGCCCGGAGTCCCGGCAGCCATCTACCCGGAGGAGCAAGGGATGGATTGGGCCCCCGAGGGCCTGGGACCCTAACCTCAGACCCGGAGGGGTGAGTGTAACAGTGCTGGCTGCCTGAGTGGGAAAGCCCAGGCTATAGCCAGCCTAGCAAGACTGGGTAATCGGGGCCCACCGGAGCTAAGACGCCCCGGCTAAGGCCCCTGTAAAGCCTGTCCCCCTGCTGGCTGCCGGAGCGAGGAAGCCCCGGCTAGAGCCAGCCTAGAAAGAAACCATGGCAAGGTAACAAGTTTGACCAAGGCCATAAATCAGAATCACCCCGAGAGTCAGTGCTACAGGAGAAACAGAGGACCTATAAAGAGAAAGGAGGAGACCAGCTCTATGTTGCTTGAGGACACCTTGAAGGCTACTGCCAGTGCTAATGGGCTGCTAAACACAGTGTACATCTGCCCAATGGAGAGTGACAATGAAAAACATGAGGAGCACCACATATAGGCTCCAGGGGTAGATCCACTTCAGCATATGCAGGCCATGGCCATGCTGTTGTGGGAGCAAGGCCTGGCCACGCTCTCCGAAAGCCATTGTGGATGCGAGGTAGTCCCTGTCTAGTAAGAGGCTGAATGATGTTCCTGTCTGTCAGGAAGTGAAGTTGTTCATGCTGACCTGCAACCTAGATGTGTCTATTCCTGCGTGTCATTAACTGGCTGTCTAAGCTTGCTGTTTTGGGTGGATGTTTTGCTTAAATTGCATCTGATTAAATGAAAAGGAAGGAGGCAGTGGCTACCAACCCCGGCCTTGAGAGAGGGGTGTATTGTATCCTTGAGCCAGGTTCTGAAATACAAAGATCAGCCTTTCTTGCCAGCTCTCCTTTGTCTCACATTTTATAATGGGAGGATCTACTCTGCTAAGCCACAGGTACTTCAGGATCCAGGCAGATCTCATGAGACCCACAGGAAGCAAAGGGGCAGGCATCCTTTTCTTTGTATTGCAGTAACCCCTAAGAGCCCCAGTCATGGACCAACACCCCCTTGTGCTAGGTGCTGGACAAACACTGAACAGTCCCTGCTCCACAGCACTTGTCTCCTCTGTGTCCCCTGGCCTAGTTGACTCCTGGCGGCCCATGGAAAGCCCCAGCTCTTGCAGGGGCTGCGCTTCCAGCGGTTCCCCTGATGTGACCGCCCCCAGGGGCTGCAATGCAGAGAGAGGGGCAGTCTGTACTCACACAGCTTCTGGCTGCTGCTGTGTTCCCCGCATGTCTCGGTGGGGGCAATATGGAGGAGCCTAGTCAGCTCTCTGCCCTGCCCCATGGCACCCCTCCAGCTCCAAAGAGGGGGGCTTCCTCAGGTTGTAGGGTCATGTCAGCCTGTCACAGAGCTCAAACTCCTGATGAAAGCTGGTCGAGAATTCTCCAATGAAACATTTTTAGTCAGAAAATGCTGCATTTTCAAGAGTGAAACTGTTCCCCAGGAAGGGTCAGTTTCAGTACATTTCCCAACAACAACAACAACAAAATTGAAAATACATTTTAAATTGTCAACATGGTCATTTTTAACTTCATTTTGAAAACGTTCCTTTTTCGGGTTGAAATGACTTTTTGTTGCAAAGTTAATTTACAATTAAAAAAAAGGTGGAAACGAAACATTTTTGAAATTATCCAAATGAAACGTTTCAACTGAACAGTGCAAAAAAAAATTGTTAAATGTTGAGATTTCAACTTTTTGTCCTGGTTCAGGAGGGAAATTTTTCGATAGCATGAAAAGTCTCACAAGCCAGGAAACCCATTTCCCACCTCCTCTACTCCTGACATACTTGGGCACAAGTGCACTGGATCAAAAATATGGGGTGCGGTGTGGGGGGGCTGGAGGGTCTTTAATCTGTAGCTCTTCAATGGTCCTGTCAGTCCGGCCGGCAGGGTTATTGTTTGTTTATTATCTATTAATTTTGCAGTGGCTCCTAGAGGCCCAATCAGGGATTTGGGCCCCGTTGTACTAGGGGCTGTTCAGACATATAACAGAAAGACTGGGAGAAACTGAAGGGTGAGTGGGAATGAGCTCCCACGTTTACTCAACAGTGCAGGTTCAGGCTGCCTCTCAGGCCTGATCTACACTAGCAGGAAGGTCACCCTAAGATATGCAACTTCAGCTACATGAATAACACATCTTAGGTCTTCTTACCTGCTTTCCTCACAGCGGCAGCAATCGGCAGCGGGCTCCCCTATCGACTCTGCCTTGTGCCTTTTGGTGAGCTGGACTTTCGGAGTCGACGGGAGTGCCTCTGGGGATTGATTTATCACATCCTGATGAGACACGATAAATTGATCCCCAATAGATCAATCTCTACCCGTCAGTCCAGCCGGTAGTATAGACAAGGCCTCAGTGCCAGTCAAAGCAGCATCATGCCAAGGGAAAAGAGAACCCCCTCTCCAGGGTGTTCTTGCATTAGCAAAGGCATGGGGAGAGGGGCGTGAAGAACGATACTGGTTGGCTGCATGGAGAACACCCAGTATCGGCACATGGTGCAAGCAGTGAGCACACCTTTCCTGGGCATTTCTAGGAGGCAGTGTGTAGCATCCCCACTCCCAATGTGGGCCAGGGCCTTAGAGGGCCCAACAAAGCTATAATGAAATAGAAATGGCTAGCTGTGAGCAGCTGGAGGCATTTCTTTTCACCAGATGTTTCAGGTAGACGAGACAAGTATGTGGAACTGTAACATTTGGAACTATGGCAACAATTGTCGTATGTTGACATGCATTCTACAGTGCAAATATATTGGTCCAACCCAGTGCCGGCTCTATGTTTTTTGCCGCCCCAAGCAACAACAAAAAAAGGGGGGGAGAGGGGGAATGGCTGGAGCGGAGCGCTGCCGAAGCAAAAAAACCAAAACCCAAACCCCCAGATTGGCTGAAATGCCGCCCCTTAAGATGTGCTGCCCCAGGCATGTGCTTTCTTTGCTGGTGCCTGGAGCCGGCTCTGGTCCAATGACAAGTACAGGTGCTAGATGAAATTGGAGGACAATGATAATCACGGATGGACAAAAATGAAAGTTAATCTTAAGTGCTTTTCTCAAACAGTAGGCCCCAATTCTGCATCCACTCTGTCACATGCTTACCCTTCAAGGGGACTATTCTTGTAAATAAAGTAAAGTGAGCAAGCACCTGTTTCAGGATGAGGACCTTCTGAAGTTACAAAGGCAGGCAATATTATTCCAGGCATTGCAGACAAAGAACTTTTTCTTTCTTTTCTTGCTAAGAAAAAGAAAAAGCTCATTGTAGTTTTCTTATTCCCCATGTTCGGAAGTAAAGCAAAGAAGTAAAGTACTTGTCTATTGACATCATCACAAAGGTCTAACACTTACACTGCATTGTAGATCTGGGTCTGTGAGACTGGGCTTTTGGGCTCGGTGTTTTCAAGCCCATGTGTGAGCATCTACACTGCATTGTAAACCTGGATATATAGTTGCTGGACCCAGGTCTCATAGCTGTGCTAATATGGCCATTCTGTAGTATGCAGACCTTCTGACTCGTCTCTGTGGCTTGACTTGCATCCACACTGCAAAATGACAGGGCTTGGACCCAAGTCACAGCAAGACTGAGGCTCTGACCCAACCTGCTGGAAGGGTTCCAAGCTTGGGTTCTGAGTGCTTGCTAACCTAAGTCATGCTGATTTGTGTGTGGACACAATGGGGGCTTGGGCTCAAACCTGAGCCAAAGCCTGGGCTTCATGTGCAGTGTAGACATACGCAGAGAAGGCAATGATTAACTCTGTCACTTTGCTCTGTATATCTGTATATCTTAAGATAAGCAAAAATAATAGGATTCCTTCCAAGGACATGTTTCCATTGGAGTAGAGGAAAGGCAGGGTTCTAGGCACTGGATGGTAGTCTGGTATCTATAGGTTCACCTGTAGTTAGTCAAGTAGTTGGGTGAAATTCAGCCAGGGTCAGAGAGAGAGCACACAGTCTAGGCATCACATAAGCCCTTTTTGGAAGGTTCAAGTGATGTTGACCCTGACATCAGATTAATGATTTAGTTACTGAACCCAACCATTCATCTGACAGGCTAGGAAAAATGGGCAAGAAGATGCAGGATTATTGGGAGAACAAATGAGGCAAAGTGGCGGATAAAGGTAAAGGAAGAGTGAAATCAAAACTGCATATGCCAGGGGCTTATTTTCATTGTCATTTGGAAATCACAATCCACGGCACCGACTGATGCAGCCAAATTACAATTTAAATTGTTAAAAGGGAAAAAATCCAGAGCCAGTGAGCTCTTTGTCAGCAGCCTCCGCAGGCACTGGAAAGCTTTGCCCGTGCTCAGTGACTGGGGCCCGAATCTTTAGACAGTGTTCTACAATGGTATCTAGCAGAGTAGTCACAGCCCAGGCGATTTGGGAGGAGGGGATTGAATTCATGGGTCTTGCACTTACAGAGATCTGGGTTTAAAGTCAGGTTTGCTCATGGGCTACATTAGTTTGATTTCTTCTGACATGGCTGTTGCACAAATTAGGCCATCAGCTACCTGGAAGCGCAGTCAATTCCCTTCCAAATAGAGGCAGAGGCTCAGAGCGAGGTTTGAAAGACAGGCAAAGTTTATTTTGTGCACAAAAGGAGTCACAGGGTTAAAACCCAAAAATGAGTGGCTCTCTGATGAAAAATACAGGGTCACTTTTATAGGCAAAAACCACAAAGTCAAAACAGTTACAGCATTTTGCTAAATCATTGTTTTTAACACTTCGCATCCGGTTAGTCTTAGTTCTTCCCATTTTTACCAAGGGGCGTATCGCTTAGCCCACTGGGGGGGTCAAAGAGGCGTATGGAGTTAAAAGTTTATATCACACATATATGGATCAAAAGAGGTGGTTACAATACTTATATGGTAGGTTACAGGTTTAGCTTTTCCCGGTAGGAGGCTGAACCTGCCAGGCAGTGGGCGTATACAAGGATCACCCACAGTTACAACAGTATTGCCAACAATATTTCTCTAACCTACTATATGTTACAACTCCATCTATTACTAAACATACCACAGAATTTATTTTTACTTAGCATACTTAACCACATTCTTTGCTAAGTATTGCTAAACTGAAACAGCTATTCTTCATAAACAAGTTGATCCATCACTAATAATTATTGCTAATACTTACTCAATGCTAGGAGCTTTAGTGAGCACTGAGTTCCTCTTTTTCACTGACACCACTCTGTGGTTCTGCTTTCAACACAGCACACAGCCTAACATTTTCTAATGATCTGTGATTCTACACCCTGAGCTAAGACTTATTGATTTCTGGTTCCATAATTATGTAACAAACTCCCTCCTCTTTAAAGAAACTTTCTTCTTACTTTAATACCCTTGCATTTCTATCTTTCGAAGCAATGCATTTCGTCTGGGGTAGGGTCGTGGAGTCCTGAGGGGTAAACAATTCATAATGCAACAAAAACCAAATCCTATAACTAACACTATTAAAACAAAATATATTCCTCCTTTTATGAGAATTTTTACCCATCCACTAACATTAGGTAACCATGACCAAAGATCAAAATCTTGCGTTTGCCTAATTTCATGTACTAGCTCTTCCAACATATGTATCTCTTGTTTAATAGAAGTTTCAATGGAGGTTTCCCCATTTATAGCCTCTCGCATTGATTCATTAAGTTCTCTTACCTCCTTATGCTTATCTGGTATGTAAACACAACATTCTTTACCCACTAACACACAAACCCCTCTCTGTAAGGCCAGGTTAAAGTCCAAGGCCATTCGGTTCTGCAAGATCTCCTGTCGATGGGCCCATAATTCTGCATTAATATCACTTATGGCGCCAATAGTGTCATTAGCAAATTTTGCAAAGGCCTTAGACAAAGCATTTACCCCACGTACAGCCGAAGCAGTTCCAAACCGTGGGAAAGCTGCTTCTGTATCATCAATTAAAGGGAGTTTTTGAGGCACCTCTGGAATGCTCCTCCGATTTCGCACCTGGCCCTTAAGTCAGAGCCGAAAGCGTATTTCGGGGAGAATTATTCCTATATAGCAACACCCATTCCAATTTGTGGGGAGCCAGTTATATGCATGCCTTCCACAAATATAATAGGGCGTTGGATTGGTTGATTCGAGAGGGGGTCTCATTATACCTCCGCCTTGGAAGGGCTCACTGATCCCCTCTATCAGTGTGGGATTCGTTCCATTGGGAGTCAGGGTATAATTACAAATACTATGGCCCATATATGGTCCCTCTCTGCCTTCTGCTTTATAGCAAATAAAGCCTCGCAAAGTTACAGCTAGTTGGAGAGCAGGGGGTCTATGGCGGAGAAGAGAATAGTTATTCTGACCTCCAGGGGATCCCTTCATGTAGGTTATATTTGCCCATGAAGGGTCACAATCTTTAATGCTGGAGGTACCGTTTGTTCCGTTATACCACCAACAGCATTCGGCCGCACGCCAGGGTGCCTCATAAAGGGGTATTCCTTCCTCTGGAGTAAGGGGAACTAAAGAACAAAACCAGCACTTACTAAGACCAGATGAATGTCTAAGATGCTCTATTAATGTCAAAAAAAGTATTTTTTCGGGGCAACCATCCTTCACTCCCAGAAGGACTGTGGGTTGCCTGTATTCTAGCAATTATAATGAAAACAACAAGCAAACAAATCTGAACCACACTCTTACTGGCACACTTGATACTCATTGTGCTTAGCTATTTAGCTGGGATGCTACACCAAGCGCAACTTTCAGTCACTTAAAGGGGTTCTAGTCCATTAATCTTTTGGATGATGTCATCTGCTTCTGGTTCACCCGGTTCACGGCGGGGTGAACTCGCGTGGCACCCTCGAAGTCCGAGGTCGTCTACTTCTAGGGGGCCCTTTTCCAGGTCAGGTCCCCTTGGCGGTGCTCCTCTTGATTCGGGTATAGTGAATTTAGGTTCCCTCCTCTGCTACCTTGATGATGGTTGGGGTGATCAAAGCACTTGGTATGGTCCTTTTTCCAGGGGCTGGAGCAGAATTTCCCCGTAGGCTTTAACAAACACTCACGATCCAGGTGTTATTAAGCGAGCTTGTACATCCAGTCCCAGAAGGATAGAGCACATCACATCTGTGGAGAGAGTTAGTCTGTCTCTGGGGCTGTAAAACAAAAGAAGTTAGTTCTGCTTTTCCAAATACTAAATCAGGTAAACTGAGGAAGGCCTGCCAAAACGCAGTTCAAAAAGTGTGGCAAGGCGGCTCAGGATCCTTAGGTCATGCGTCTTTTTCCAGAAGGATCTTGACAGGTCCCAGCTTCCATGGCTGAAGCAGTGTCTTTTCTGAGGTAACCTAGTAAAATAAATAGCTTCTCACAAGAAAGTAGAAAATTGGATATATGTCGGTTTACTGCTACAAAGTCACTAGATGCTGCTGCAATTCATTTAAAGCAGTTGTTAAAACATAAACACTTTGTTTCGGGTTAACTTCCTCTTTCCTTCTGTACTTTTTCGCAGTTTGTGTGGGCCTGATCCTGTTTTTCCAATTTTTACTGTACTACCAATTTAACAAAGAGGGGTGCTCTAGCTCTTAGCTCCCCTTGTACTTTAAACATGCCAACACTCTGTGCGCTGTTCAAAGTATTTTCCTTTTATACACACACTTTTATTTAATAAAATAACTGTGTGACAAAACTTTGGAGCAGCAAGATATGACAAACACAATCACTTGTAAGCTTGCAGGTTCTGATAGTCAATAGCTTTTCTTCCCTCCCTAGCCTTCTGGCTAGGACTAGCCAGAGGAATTTCATGTGCAACATGGGAAGTGAGTTAACTTGTCATATTGATGTTTCCAAAGTCTATTAATATTTGATTTCAATTGAAAATTATTGCTTAAATTGATCTTATTCAATGAACTTACAGTAAGTATATTTACACTTGAACATTGTCCATGTTATAATCAAAACAAGTTTGTATTACAATGTAAATAAACAAATATTTACTTCTTAATAAGTATTCCATTACTATATATATATATCACTTAACACAAGAACAATTCTGGCCGGCTACATGACAGACTTTTTCCAGACAAACTGAACATACCTTTAAGCATGCAGTCTTTACTATATTTCAACAACAGTGTTAAAATAGCAAACAGAGCATAACAAAGATAAACAAATAAATGGTGCAGACTTTTCAAATATATTTCCTTCTATAACGTCTATCTAACTGTGATAGATATTTATTACTAATTTTCTGGGTTTCAGGTGATCAAGCTAAAACCACAGGGTTATAAGGCAAATTTTTGAAGGGAATGCACCATACTTAATAAAATTTAACTATAATGAACAAAAAGTATTAAGCACACTTTCACATTGTACCGAACAAAGTACAGCTTTTTCTTGGCTCTTTTAGCTGTTTTTCACATTAAACCCATTCCCTTTCCTTCTTGAAGGTGAGGGGTTTTCTAAACTTTATACTCTTGTAGCTTGGAAAGCACACATAAATTATTACACGTTTAAAAATTAATTTTTTTTTAAATATCCACAAATATCTACGCTATAGTAAGCAGTAATATTCTTTGATGACTATCAAACAAATCACTCACACAAACTTTCGCTGGGTCAGCCTAAGCCTTACCTGCACTTTTCTCTCATCACTTACACTGTGCACATCTCTCACACATATCAAGATTTATTTATTCATTTATATTATTTTACTTCTCCTTTGACAACCGGTTGTTTTAAAGATTCCGTTTTAGTCTCCGAATACTGATTTCAACACGGGGCGCCCTCCCCCCTTCTTAGTTTGATTCTACAGTTTTATCCATGCAAACAGCTTCAAAAAGCCATTTCTCTTAATTTAGGGCATTCTCGTTTCCAATGTCCTTTCTCTTTGCAATATAAACACTTATCCTTCTGACGTGGCCTGTTCTTCCCTTCCCCATCTTCATCTCGCCAACCCCTTGGTTTCGAGTTTCCAGTTACCGTTGCCGCGAGCATAGCCATCTGTTTTTGTACCCTCTTTTCCTTCTTTTTCTCTGCTATTTGCTCCCTGTTGTTATACACCTTATATGCAATTTCAACTAATTCAGAGATCGGCTTTCCTGGGCCTCCCTCTACTTTTAGTAGTTTGCGCCTAACATCAAGGGCGGATTGCCCAATAAACATCGCATTTATCATTCTAGCATTATTAGGGTCCTCTGGGTCTAAGTCAGAGAACTTTCGAAAGGCTTCATAAAGGCGCTGTAAGAAGGAAGAGGGATCCTCTTCCTTTCTCTGTCTGATCTCATACACCTTAGATAAGTTAGTATTTCTGGGGATTGCCTTTCCCAATGCCTCTACAATTATCCCCAGGTATCCTGTCTGCAACTCTTGCCCTGTCGAGGTACTATAATCCCACTCTGGATTTGTCTGGGGGCACAGCTGTATTGCAGTATATTTGACAGCGGGGGCATCTGCCCTTTTCTGTGCTATCTTGTCGGCGGCTTCTAGAACCAGCCTTTGCTCCTCCGCTGTAAGGAGCATTTGCAACATAGTTTGAATATCCACCCAGGTGGGCCGATGCATTTGTATCACAGATGCAAATAGACTCTGCATACGCAGAGGGTCCTCTCTAAAAGAGGGATTATGCGTCTTCCAATTAATCAAATCTGAAGTATCAAAGGGAGTATATAGGAAAACACTTCCCTCTTGTCTTAGTGTTTCTCTCATGGGACAAGGTTTTGTAATTTTCTGACTGCGAGTTGCAATCAAGTCCTGGATGTCAAGGGCCAATTGCTCCAGTTGCTCAACCGTCAGTCCCTCCACCAGTTGCCTGATCGTTAGGCCAAGGGACAATGTGGAAGCTGACGGGCTACTAGGTGAGGTCAAAGCAAGAAGCTGGGGTGTAGTAGGAAAAGGAGCCTGAGCTTGCTTGCAGCTTTGTTGTGCACATTTTATTAGCCATTTAAGTTTCTTTTCTAGAGCCATAACCCAACAATTTATATAGGGGTATTGGTCCCAATGACTATTCTCAGTTACTTTCTTACGGACCTCTACAGCTAAATTTAAAGTAAATGATCCTGAATCTGGCCATCCCAAATTAAAAGTAGTCCATTCTAATTGACAAAACTTAATCAGTTCGACCTTATTCAGTGGTGGTCCACCATGGTCTGATTTAAACTTGTCAACAAACTTAGTTATTGGTGGTCTATCATAGTCTGCTTTAAACTTAGAAAAGTTACGTAACATACAACCTAGAGGGGTGAGCAGCTTCTCTTCCAGAGGGGTGCTACCCGATCCCATTGTTACAATGATTCCCCAGGAATTTAGTGTACTGCAGCATCCAATACAGCAGTATCAAAGTCACTAATAACAATGGAGATCTTATAGAAGTTTATTGAAGTGCTCACGTTTGCGTCCAACGCTCCCCTCTTGACGCCAGCGTCGGCCTCCAAGGCCAATTGTCACAAGAAAGAACCAGACGTGTCACCTATTCCATACTGGGCATTACAGTCACTACACTGCAACAATGGAAACTGTACTGAAGTACCCACATTGTTACAGACCAAGTGCTGCAAGACCGCAGTGCAAAGAGACTAGCAGTGACATTAAGAGGATTTGACTGAGAGCAATTTACTGACAGAACAAACTAACAATGGAATAAATTTCTGGAGTACTCATATCTGGTTTTACAATTTTATCTATTCAAAATAAGAACAACCTCAAAATCCATGCATCATTTCTAATGGTAGTAAGGAGAAAGTATTCTTTAAAATTTAAGCCTTTCACAGTTCTAACAGTACATGGTTCTATATACCCATATCGTGGCCCCTTCACACTTTTATCCTCACACTTGTGTCAACAAATGAATTACCAGAGAATAACAAATGAATTAATTACAAGAGACCAACAACAGGGCATTGACACAACTGTAGCTTGGCTCCTTCACACTATATGCAGGGGATAAACTGAACAGTCACTAATTCAAAAACAAAACTCGTAGGAAGATTCTGTACTCACGATTTACTTCCCCTTTCCAGCCGGCGTCCTGCTTCAGGGACCTCTGCGTCTGCCTATGACCAGTGGTTTTCTCCTGAAATCCCGGTATCCCCAGGCGGAGGAGAGGGGCAGGTAAAACAGACCTGGAGCGCACTTTCCCTCCTCTAATCCGTCAGGAGGATCCGGGAGTCGCGGAGATCTCCTGCCTGGCTCGCCATTTGTTGCACAAATTAGGCCATCAGCTACCTGGAAGCGCAGTCAATTCCCTTCCAAATAGAGGCAGAGGCTCAGAGCGAGGTTTGAAAGACAGGCAAAGTTTATTTTGTGCACAAAAGGAGTCACAGGGTTAAAACCCAAAAATGAGTGGCTCTCTGATGAAAAATACAGGGTCACTTTTATAGGCAAAAACCACAAAGTCAAAACAGTTACAGCATTTTGCTAAATCATTGTTTTTAACACTTCGCATCCGGTTAGTCTTAGTTCTTCCCATTTTTACCAAGGGGCGTATCGCTTAGCCCACTGGGGGGGTCAAAGAGGCGTATGGAGTTAAAAGTTTATATCACACATATATGGATCAAAAGAGGTGGTTACAATACTTATATGGTAGGTTACAGGTTTAGCTTTTCCCGGTAGGAGGCTGAACCTGCCAGGCAGTGGGCGTATACAAGGATCACCCACAGTTACAACAGTATTGCCAACAATATTTCTCTAACCTACTATATGTTACAACTCCATCTATTACTAAACATACCACAGAATTTATTTTTACTTAGCATACTTAACCACATTCTTTGCTAAGTATTGCTAAACTGAAACAGCTATTCTTCATAAACAAGTTGATCCATCACTAATAATTATTGCTAATACTTACTCAATGCTAGGAGCTTTAGTGAGCACTGAGTTCCTCTTTTTCACTGACACCACTCTGTGGTTCTGCTTTCAACACAGCACACAGCCTAACATTTTCTAATGATCTGTGATTCTACACCCTGAGCTAAGACTTATTGATTTCTGGTTCCATAATTATGTAACATGGCCATAGTGCCTCTCCTCTCCTCACAGCTACATAATACAGAGAAATTATGGGTGGCCGTTGGGGCCAGGAGAGACCCAGGACATACTAGAAAAGGGGGCTGTAGACTAGCTGTGTCAGAGCCCTGTAGTGGGAATCATTCTCTTAACATTTGAAATCATTTTATTTGGCCTAAACTCCAGGATCCCTTCTGGAAAGGGCTAGCTGACATCAGCACACCATCAACGTGTTAGAAGATAACGAAAGCCGGTCGCGGCTGAAAATAAAAATAGGTGGATTATTTACCGACAGGCACGGCTGGGTTATGAATTTATGCTGCCTCGGTGGAAATGTGTGTGCAATACTGGGAAGGACCATTAGGGGGAGCTCGTTCACTTCCTTATGCCTCTCTTCCCCTCATACTCTCCCCATGCCTCGCTGCAAAAGTTTTTCTTAAACTAACAATACCAGTGTAAGGCGGTGCTCTGCGCTGATTGGATGGGGGATTTTTGTAGGCTTGATTCCTTGATTGGACAGGAGGTGTTGGGGGTGGGAAGAGAGTTGGGGGGGGGGGGGAATCCTTTCCCTCCCCCTCCCTCCAGCCTCAGTGGCTGATTTTGTTCTCACTGTACACTTTACTATTGCTTGCAATGTGACACTAAAATATATACTCTCTCACACACACACCACATACACACACACACACCCATGCACGCACACAGACACACATTCACACATACCTACACACACACGTACACACACACACACACACACACACACACACAGACACAGAGCACTGGGGTATCCAAAGTGGAATACTAAAGGAGATACATATATAACAAAAAAGCAACAAGAAGGGAAACCAGGCTTGCCAAACAAGGAACTATTTTTTTCCTAATTCTTATTTCTTCTGAAACATGTTTGGGTCTACCATGGCACTGGATTTTGTAGTGGTTTTCTGCTTGGCATCTGCAATTGCAGCAGTGGAAGGTAAAATACAAACAATAACGGGGGGGAAAAAACTTTTGTACCTGGGTTGCTCTGTGAGATGTTTTTAAAATGCATGTTGTTTCTCCCTTCCCCTGTGCAAAAGGCAGCTGGCGTGGTGAAGGGCTGGCGAGGCTGAGGGGTTGCCACATGCGACATATAAGGAATCTGCGAGACTTTCTTCACTCTTGCCCGGAGCAGAGCCAACCAAGTGGATTTCCCATGCTCTGGCTCTCGGAATGGGAAGGACTTCTTCCGCCCCCTCCTTCCCCCAGCCGACAAGGCAGATGGACTGGCGGCTTGCTCTAGTCTAGGCTAACCCCCAGTCCCTCCTTGGCCAGTGAAGATGCTGAGCTGCATTGCGGGGCTTGTTTAACACTCTTGGCAGCTTGGGGGCTGAGGCCACGATCAGTGATTCCAAGGAAGATTGGGGGGGGGGGGGGATCTTGGAGCCCGGGGTTGGTCTAGGAGACTGTGTTCAGACAGGAGCTTTGATTTGCCGTTGCAATAACTCTGCCCCTCGCTCCTTTCTATGCCCCGCTCTCACTCTCTTGCCCTGTTTAGCTCTCTCACTTCCCGGGACTCTCTCTCGCCTTCCTCCTGCGGCTGGATCCCTTGGGCTGAGCAGAGATCCCGGCTTTCACGGCAGGCAAAATCGCTGCTCTTTGTGCATGTGCATGTGTGTGTTTGTGCTTGTCGCTGGAGGCAGCAGGAGCAGCCTGGATTTAGCTGATGCCCAGGGCTGTGGGTTTACCCTTGGGGGGGAGACCGAGCAGGGTGCTTTGGGAAAAGGGCACGCATTACATACTGAAGGGCAGATTATACTGGGAGCCAGTGGGAAATGCCATCACAGCCAGGAAATTTGTTGCTTCTGACCCACGGTGTGGAGATGACAGGCTTCTGTGTTTTTAGCTCTACATTCTCTAGCAAAGGAGGTGTAAGTTGTTTGCATATAGATAACCAAGCTTGCAGGCTGCTTGAAAATCGTATCCTAGGTAAAGACCTTTTTTTGCTAGCTCTGTCCCTTAGTAAGAAAACCCACAGCGCTAAGGAGAGTAAAGGAACTATGTGGAATGCATTTAGCTTTAACTATCTATATCCATATTGTCTCTATACTAACATTTAGTCTAGCTATAATTCCAGTGCCCTCTGCATTGAATATCATTCCAAACTATACTATTCATTATATCAGCTGTATCATTCAGAGCTGGAGTCCCTATATCTTTCCCTCTGCGCCTCCTCCTTCCCCTGTCCCTGGGACAAAAAAAAGTGCCACAGCCTTTTCCAATGAATGAAACATGCCTTTAAATCAAAACCTGGCTTTTTGTTTCCTGCTGTCTGGCGGGTCTGAGTTTATTTTGCAAAGCCAGGAGGCTCAAGAGAATTCAGTGAATGAACAGAAAACTTTCCCACTAACACAAAGGAGAATGTTCATTTCACCGAACAGAACGAAGTGGGTGTAGCTTCATGAACAACTTTTGGGTACAATTCATTTTTGGAATCAACGTGGGCTCTTGGTCATTTGTATTTGGAGTCAGGATTGCAGCTTCAGTATTCTCGTAGCCCATCTATTCTAATTTTAAAATAGTCATGTTTGGGAACCAGCAAAGAAAGGGAAACAGTTGCAATCGTTGTGGCTTAGATAGTGAATAACAAATCTGGCTGATAAGTCTGAAATGATTTTTGGTTAATAATACTAAACAGAATCTATAACCTGCTTAGCTGGCTCTTCTGTGCAACAGGGTGGAGAAACTTAAAAAAAAATTGAAATGTCATCTCCTTTTTCAAACCAGAACAGTACTGTTATTCTTGCTTTTTGTGATATCTTCTTTAGGTGATGTACTAACAGTCAAAATCTCTCTTCTTTTTGTTGACGACTGCAGGAATCCTCCTTTGAATCTCTGCTTTATCTAGACTGTACCACAGGGAAAAGATCAGTGCAGAAAGATTTTTTTTCCCCAAAGGGTGATTTTTTGTCATTCCACTCTTCTCCCAGCGTGTGGTCTTGGCAGGGGTTCTTTATTAAAATTTGTTAGATGCTAGGGAGGCATATGTTGCCTTCAGAAAGTGGAGGGGGAGCTGGTTGATAGCTGCTGAATTCTTCCTCCTTGAAATGGGAAGGTTGCAGAAATATGCTGATTAAAAAAGTTAAAACAATGAAAGTTAACCTGTAGTTATTCATATCAACAAAGCCGATCCCAAGCAATCACACAATGAAGTGTTTTGCTCCCCTCCCCCCCCAAAAAATTCTGCATTTTGGGGAGAGCAAAACATATATGTATTTATTTTGCAGCCCAGGAGCTATTTAATTTATTTGTCTCGAGCCTTCCACTCTCTGGATTACTCTTCTGAATTCTGTGTGTGCCGTGATGGGGCAAAGTGCATCTGTAATGTGGCACCCCTCAAGATGACATGTATCTTATTTATTTTACTGGAATTCCATTATTTTTGTTTCAGCCTTTTGAGGAAAAATAATTTTCTGGATGAGAACAGGTTTTGATAAAAATCCCTCTGGGAACTAATAGAGTGAAGGAAAATCTTTGGGGAAAAATGTTAGAAATCATTCTGCAATTTACTAAATATTTCTGTTATTTCCCTTCTGACCCCGGTGATCCTTTGTTACCTTATTTGTATGTTCCCTTTCTTTCCCCCTTTGTATAAAACAGCCCCTGACACTGATGATCTGTATGGTTTGAAGGTACATACCTGTAGATGTATCTGCTCCTAAAATTGCATTTTGAAATGTGGCGAAATGAGCTAATGAATGTCACCGGTAAGCCCCAGGAAAGCCCTGTCCAGAGCAGTCTATGTGTCAAAAGCTGACAGCCAAGGGTTAAAAAATACAACTCATTCAGCAGAATATTAAAGCAACCTGCTCTCCAGGCAGTACAATCATTCACTTATTCCCACACCCCGCCAGCCTATCTTTTCCCCTTCATACTCTACATATGGGTATCTAACCATAGGTAAAACTGACCCCAGCCTCGTGGCTTGGTTATTTGATTTGTTCTGAGTGTGTAATGATCAGTAAAGTGAATAAATAAGACATCAAATCACACTCTCTTGGGTGAACTGTTTGTGTCTGTGGTCTGTGAGGCTTATTGTTCTCCCATCTGCATCTTTGACTGCTTCTTGTTTTACTCTGGAAGTTCTCTGGAGTTCAGGAGATAACCCCTGGGCAAACAGCTCTGCTTACCAGCCTAATTCCTCCGTAACCACAGCGAAAGCAATCCAAAGCAAAGGCATTATTGCATTAATGGTAATAGTTGGGACACGTGTTGTAAGTGGAGGGTGTGTTGTAGAATGACTGTGCCATGGTTTGGGATGTGGCTGTCAAAGGACTAGGATATCGATTTGAATGTTATCGGTAACGAAAACAGAGCTCTGATGCTTGTACAATATTCTAGTGACAGGACTCTGAGGTCCTGGCAGATGAGTGTCTGCTATTCCATACCATGGCGAAAATAGTCAAGAATGATACTTTCTCAAACCAAACTGTGGTGCCTTTCTGCTAACTGACTCTTTTAATGTTTCGCTTGTTTTTTATATCCCTGATGGTTCTATAGCCGGGGGTGGGGAGGGGGCTTTCTGCCTTGGCGAATGAGATTTCATTTCTGTAGCCTTTCTTAAGGAATTGTTGTGTTTACTGAAGTTTCAGAAAGGGACTAGCAAACTCACTGCTCCCTTTCTTTTGGGAAGTTGTAATTAATGTGCAAGATATTAGAGACCTATCCTACTAATATGGAAATCTGTGGCCCAATTTCTGCAGGATGGGTCCCTTAGTTTGTAGTATTATGGTCGATATGCTCTCCCTTAGTCAGTTTGGGCAACAACTATGATTTCTGTTGACAGGTTAGGCTAAGGGACAGCTGCTGTATCTCCTGTTCAGATCACTGTGTTTGTGGCTTTCTTCCGTATGGCACAGTGTGATTTTTATTGTGCTGTCCTGGGAACTGATGCCCATCTTAGTGTGCTCTACTTGACTGTGGAATCCCACTTTCTATATAGACGGTACTGTATAGATTCACATTGGGACTCATGGGGAGATCACTCATGCTGAGCTCTATGGGACTAGACTGCCATGTAAAATAACATGCTGACTATTGACTGCCACCGGACTCTACCAAAACCAGGACTGCTGCCACAGAGGCTGAAAGCTCATCTTGTGCCTGTAGACTCGCGTCCTGCAATACAATATCATCCATATGCTTTAAAGGGCATTGCCCTGCCATTTTCGCTGGTCTGTGAGATGATTCATCTTCTGACATCTCAGTCAAGGAAGGACAGAGTCCAACTATTTTAGTGTAAACCCCAAAGAGAAATAGATACGAGCACTATAGACATTGAGAAGTGGCTGATGGGACACATACCACCCACGGTACACTGAAAAACAAATGTAATAAGGCAGGAATACAAGTCAGTGTACCAACAATACATGTGTCTTCTGCTCAAATAGACAATTGAAGCAAGTAGCAGTGCTGGGATCCTAACACCACACTCAGCTGGCATCATATAGCAGAGCTCATTGCCTCCTAGTGCAGCATCTAACCATAGGATAGGCAACAGGCATTAGAGAAAAGCAGCTGTATTTTTAAAGCTTCAGCTCTGCCTCCATTGTCGCCCCTGGAAGGCTCCGTGGAACTAGAACCCAGGTCTGCAGAGCTTTAGGCAGTTAATGTTCTCACCTCCCCACCAGGGCCTGCATAAAGTTACCTCCAAGGAGCATGCTGGAGAATGGGCAGTGCAGGGTGTACCACCCGATGGGTCCAGACTGACAGTGGCCTTCTGATTGCCCCATGCTCAGTATTTAACCCTGGACAGTGGCCCAGGAAATTGTCTGGGCAGCCGTGCAGACTTCTGGCCTGCTGTGATTTCACAGATCACTTTTCTGGCTGGGCTCGTGTCTCTCACTCCAGTCTGGCTCTGGCTCCTGACTACAGCCTGCTGCTGGGCTCGTGTCTCTGACCCTGGTTCTTGCCTGTTGATCCTGGCTCCAGCAATGGCTGTGATCCCTGTGTGCTGACTGCTGCCTCCTGACTGTCTGTGGCTTGGTGACCCCAGCAGCCAGCTGCCCTGGGTCAGATAAGAAACTGGGCCAGTTAGGAAGCCCTGGGCCACCGTGTTGGGATGCGAGGATCTGTAGGGCTCTCAGGAAACCTACAGGATTATTTATGGGGATGAACTTAGTTTCTCTTCCATGAGTGTGGGTGGGGTAAGTATGTCCCATTCAGGACAACTGCATCTGTATTCCCCACTGTGGACCAGCAAGTGCTCCACCTGCTCTAGGTTCCCTGCAGAGCCATCACCTCTCTTGGGCGGAGACTAGGTGACCAGATGTCCTGATTTTATAGGGATGGTCCCAAGTTTTGAGTTTTTTTTCTTATATAGGCTCCTATTACCCCGCACTCCCGTCCTGATTTTTCACATTTGCTGCCTGGTCACCCTAGCAGAGACCCATGGCCCGCTCCCTCCTGAGCAGGGTAATTCCAGGCTGCCCCATTCCCTGCCTATACCTTTATTCTCAGCAAGCCATGCTACCTAAACAGGTCAGCATCTGCACTTGGCTTACGTTTTATTGGCTATGAACAGTGCAATTGCCAGCAGTTATAAGTCAGTGCACAGCTCTTTCAAGCAAATACATTGATTCTGAAGATAAAAGCATTACAGATAGAACCTATTAAAACAACAAAAGAAGCTACAGGCCTGTTTAAAGCTTACCAGAGGTCACTCATTAGTCTTATGGGGCCTCAATATGCCAAAGTCCTTCCAGCCTTTCCCAGGAAGGAGTTGGGTTAACCTGGGACAGAAGGGGCCAGTCCATTTGCTGGATCAGAAAGAAGACCCTGAGTCAGTTTAAACTCAGACCACTTATCCAAAAATCCCGTCGGTCTCTGGAGAATCCAGAGTGTGAACCAGCCTAGGTGAGCCTCTCTGAAGGCAGTGCCCCTCTGGAGGTGTTACAACCTGAGTGAATTTGTCTAATCACCCCGCAATGTTCTTAGTTCCTGGAGGGCTGTGGTCACAATTGCATACAAACTCTGGCCCGCAGTGTTGCCTGATCTATTGACTGCATATTAATTATACTGATCACTTAAGAATTCCCAATTAACACTGACTGCTGGTAGGTTGTCCTCCCGAGATCAGGCCCAGTATTATCAGCTGGGAACCCCAACATGCCTGGTTGTAACACTCACGCTTAGGAAGAAACTTCTGGATTTGTAATGGTTTTATTAACACAGTTAGCAAAGCTACAAACACTTCAGCCCAGCAAGATAGAGAGAGAGAATACAGGCCGTGCTCTGAGCAGCCCGATACTCACACCTTCCCTTCCCAAAGGACCTGAAGTGTCAGTTGTCATCCTTCTCATCATTCTCAGCATCACCAGGGGCCATCATCCTGGCATCTCCCAAGGCAGCCAGGCCCATATACAACTTCTATAATGGCTGACACTGATGCCACTTTGCCTAATTCATATTCAATGGGAATTGCATCATAGAATATCAGGGTTTGAAGGGACCTCAGGAAGTCATCTAGTCCAACCCCCTGCTCAAAGCAGAACCCATCCCTGACTAAATCATCGCAGCCAGGGCTTTGTCAAGCCGGGCCTTAAAAACCTCTTTGTCAAGCCTGACCTTAAAAACCTCATCCACTTGAATGCTTTTCCTTATTTGTATTGCTTCGCCCTACGGCTTTGGGGGGGTCTCCATTTTTCACAGGCCAACTCGATAGTTCCCCATATACTCATTAACATTTACATCACTTGGTCACCATGACAACGTCTGGTTAGCACATTGCTGACACCCTATGTCTGCAAAATCCCCAAAATACTCTAACTGGCTTTAACTGGTACATTGCAGCACACATTTGCTAAATATCAGCACTTTTAACTTCCTTCCCTCACGCAGCATTTTATCTTCTAATGTCTTCTGATATAGCATCACTTACTGGTTAGTTACTACTGTCAAATCTTTCTTTGGGTCTGAGGACTTGTTTGGCTAAGCTAAAATATCTTAAAAGTCTGAGGCCTGTAGGCTTTTGTGTTATGGCCTTAATCCATACCTGTATGTTACTGAGCAAATACCTATAGGCTACAACGGTGATACATAAACAAATCACTAGGATCTCTCAAAGCTATGGCACAGAATTGCTATATCATAGAATCATAGAACTGGAAGGGATCTTGAGAGGTCACCCAGTCCAGTGTCCTGCACTCAAGGCAGGACTAAGTATTATCTAGACCATCCCTGACAGGTGTTTGTCCAACCCCTGCTCTTAAAAATCCCCAATGATGGAGATTCCACAACCTCCCTATGCAAATTATTCCAGTGCTTAACCATGCTGACAGTTAATAAGTTTTTCCTAATCTCCAACCTAAACCTCCCTTGCTGCAATTTGAGTCCATTGAGTTTTGTCCTAACCTCAGAGGTTAAGAAGAACAATTTTTCTCCCTCCCCCTGTAACAACCTTTTATGTATTTGAAAACTGTTATCATGCCCCCCCCCTCCCCATAGTCTTTTCTTCTCCAAACTAAACAAATCCAATTTTTTCAATCTTCCCTCATAGGTCATGCTTTCTAGACCTTTAATCATTTTTGTTGCTCTTCTCTGGACTTTCTCCGATTTGTCCACATCTTTCCTGAAATGTGGCACCCAGAACTGGACACAATACTCCAGTTGAAGCCTAATCAGTGCAGGGTAGAGTGGAAGAATTACTTCTCATGTCTTGCTTACAACACTCCTGCTATCACATCCCAGAATTATGTTTGCTTTTTTTGCAACAGTATCACACAGTTGTCTCATATTTAGCTTGTGATCCACTATGACCCTCAAATCTCTTTCCACAGTACTCCTTCCTAGGCAGTCATTTCCCATTTTGTATGTGTGAAACTGATTGTTTCTTCCTAAATGGAGTGCTTTGCATTTGTTCTTATTGAATTTCATCCTGTTTACTTCAAACCATTTCTCCAGTTTGTCCAGATCATTTTGAATTTTAATCCTGTCCTCTAAAGCAGTGATCCCCAACCTTTCTCGCGGCACGGACCGGATTTTTTTTTGCTTCGCCGCCGCGGACCGCTTGTATGTCCGCCGAAAAGCCGCAGTTTCACTTTTGCGTCTGACTTCTGCGGCTTTTCGGCGGACATTTCCGGCGGCGGCCCGGTGCAAAACGATCCACGGACCGGTACCGGGCCGCGGACCGGGGGTTGGGGATCACTGCTCTAAAGCACCTGAAACCCCTCCCAGCTTGGTATGGTCCGCAGACTTTATAAGCGTACTCTCTATGCCATTATCTAAATCAGGGGTGGGAAAACTTTTTGGCCCGAGGGCCACATCGAGGTTCCAAAATTGTTCAGAAGGCCCCACCCCCTATCTGACTCCCACCCACTTCCCACCCCCTACCTGCCTCCCTCAGAACACGCAACCCATCCAACCCCCCCGCTCCTTGTCCCCTGATCACCCCCTACTGAGACCCCAACCCTAACTTCCCCCAGAGCCCCACCCCCACCTGTCCCCTTTGCTCCCTGTCCCCTGACTGCCCTGACTCCTATTCACCTCTCCCTCCCTTAGAGACCCCCGGGACTCCCACGCCGCATACAACCCCCCATTCCCCATCCCCTGACTGCCCCCCCCCAGAGCCTCTGCCCCATCCAACCGCCCCATGCTCCCTGCCCCTGCTGACTGCCCTCTGGGACCCCTGGCCCTGCCCCCCTTAACATACTGCTCAGAGCAGTGTGTCTGGCTTGATGCGGCCTGCAGGAGCTAGACACGCTGCCCAGCAGAAGCGCGAAGTGTGCAGTGCCGCTGAAGCCACCAGCAGGAGCGGCGGGCCAGAGTGCTGGTAGTGTGGCGTACTGAGGCTATGGAGGAGGGAGGGTAGCAGGGGAGGGGCCGTAGTTTGCTCACCCCAATCTAAATCATTGATGAAGATATTGAACAGAACCTGACCCAGAACTGATCCCTGTGGGACCCCACTCATTATGCCCTTCCAGCCTGACTGTGAACCACTGATAACTAATTTCTGGGAATGATTTTCCAACCAGTTATGTACCCAACTTATAGTAGCTCCATTATCTTTCCAGGTACGGAAGTTAAGCTGACTGGTCTATAATTCCCTGGGTTGTCCTTATTTCCCTTTTTATAGGTAGGCACTATATTTTCCCTTTTCCAGTCTTCCAAAATGTCTCCTGTCTTCCATGACTTTTCAAAGATAATTGCTAATGGCTCAGATATCTCCTCAGTCAGCCCCTTGAGTATTCTAGGATGCACTTCATCAGGCCCTGGTGATTTGAAGACATCTAACTTGTCCAAGTAATTTTTGACTTGTTTTTTCCCTATTTTAGACCCTGATCCTACGTCATTTTCACTGGCATTCACTACGTTAGACGTCCAATCACCACCCACCTTATTAGTGAAAACCGAAACAAAGCCCTTCCCAAAACAAATATCCATCTCAAAGTCACCCAGCTCAGCTGAATGATGATAAGGAAATTCCATGGGCTGAAATTAGTTGTGTTTTCTTGCTATATATGTGGATTATTGCAGTGGGGGCTAAGGCTCAGCCACAGAACCTGTGAGCTGACGTGTGGATGTCTCCCTACCATGCTTCCTGCACATGTTCACACTAAACCGACGCTGTAACACACTTAGGGCAATAGGGCAGTTCTTGGGGAAAAACGATTGCCCGTTGAGTTGTAAAAGTGACCTGGACAGGGCAAAGATGATGATCTCAGCCTTGATGTTTGGACTTTGCTTTTAACTCTGAGGCCATAGAATTCAGCACTGGCCTATGTGTGTAGAGAACACCAATATGGGATGGTGTCAGGACACAGTGTATAGCTTATAGATATGGGCTATGCATATTTGATGAGCATTCCTTCGGGTTGCCATGTATGGCAGCAGGGCCGGCGACAGGGTGGTACAACGGTTACAGCTGTACCGGGCCCCGGACTTCAGGGGGGGGGCCCTGAAGTCTGGGGCCGGTACAGCTGTAACCGTTGTTGCCGGGGCTGTGAGCGAGGCGCGCTCACCAGCCCCCTCCCCCGGCACCCAGCAGCCAGCCCCGCCCCCCTTTGCTTCTCCCGGCAGCCAGCCCCGCCCCCCTTTGCTTCTCCCGGCCGGCCACACGGCTGCAGCACATGCCGGGGTTGGGGCCCGCTGGAGGTAGGAGACCGGCCGGGGGGGGGGGGGGGGGCGCGGGAGATCGGCGGGGCGGGGTGGGGGGGGGGCCGCGGGAGGCAGGAGATCGGCGGGGGGGGGGGAGGCAGGAGATCGGCGGGGGGGCGCGGGAGGCAGGAGACCGGCCGGGGGGGGGGGGGCCGCGGGAGATCAGCGGGGTGGGGGGGCGTGGGAGTCAGGAGACCGGCCGGGGGGGCCGCGGGAGATCGGCCGGGGGGGGGCGCGGGAGGTAGGAGACCAGCCGGGGGGGGGGGGCGCTGGAGATCGGCCGGGGGGGGCCGCGGGAGGCAGGAGACCGGCGGGGGGGGGGGGCGGGAGGCAGGAGACCGGCCGGGGGGGGGCCCGCGGGAGACCAGCCGGGGGGGGGGCGCGGGAAGTAGGAGACCGGCGGGGGGGGGGCCCTTGGGTGGCGGGAGATCGGCCGGGGGGGGGCGCGGGAGGCAGGGGGGGGGGGGGCGCAGGCGGCAGGAGACTGGCCAGGGGCGGGGGGCCCGCGGGCGGCGGGAGACTGGCAGGGTGGGCCCCGTGGGCGGCGGGAGACTGGCTGGGGGGGGGGCACGGGTGGCGGGAGACCGGGGGGGGCCGTACAGTCTGCCGTACGGGGCCCCAAAATTCCTGTCGCCGGCCCTGTATGGCAGGCCCACAAACATACAGGTCTTGCCAGCAACAGCTTTTGTAGCCCCCCTGGCCATCATGTATTTTGTTGATGCCATTTATCATATTTTTTAAATTTAGTCTCTCTCAATTCCCCCTCCCCCCCTTTATAATATATAAATTACTCTGGGATAGACTGAGCTACTCCTATGACTGTTGGCGTGCTCCCAATTGGCTTGAGGAGTCAGTCCCATTGAAGTCAATGGAACTACTCATGTTAATTATGGCAATTAGTGCCAACCTATTTAAGGGTTGCCCTACGAAAAAATGATGTTATTTGTATGTGTTTAGATTGGTGACAACCTCCAAAGAGGAAGTCAACTTGTAAAATAATGTATGTGTGTGTGATGACAATCATGACCACGTGAGTGGTACGGTCTGTGATATATGCTGGTTATTGGTTGAATTTTTCACCGAGAGCAGGAATTCGGAATCTGCTGGGTAAGAAAAATACATCATGTAATTTTGGGGAAGATAGCACTTAGTCTCTAAGTACAGAATGTACCTCTCTGTCTCTCTTTGTGTAGATATATGGCTAGTTAAACACACAAAACACTCAACAAATCAGCCTCCTCAGTACAGAACTATATAAGAAATCACACAAAGTCAGTGCCTCAATTATCCTTCATATCCATCCATCCAGCCTGTGTATATATATCTATATTGTGTGTAGATACTATGATATAGCCTTAAATTCCATGATCCCATACTATTTTTTCCACTGTACCCCTGCTTCATTTAGTGCATGGGATGGAGCTGGTCTGTGGATGGATCAGGGATGTGCAGAGAATGAGGCTGCTGTCTGTGCTACTCTGCCTCCTTTATTCAGCCCCCTCCCAGCCATCTCTGGAGGAGCAAGTGGGGCAGATGGGGAGTCCTTTAGGGCCTATGGGAAATGTATTTATAGCCAGAAGAGACAATGCTGTGGCTTAGCAAGGGAAGTTGTCAGACTCATCGTCTGCTATTGATTTTTAACAGAATTAAGCTCCCAAATGGTTCTTTTTTAGTGTCAGCGGAAGTCACTTGTATTAGGGCAAGGCTGTCTGTGTGTTTATAAACAGGGATTCATTGGCTGGGGTGTTTTCTTTCAGAGAAAGGTTGATTGTGATCAGCAGCAAGTTTACCTCTGTCCCTCTGTTGCAATATAGTGATTCCCTTTGTCATCCTGGGGCTTCATTATCCTGCCCTAAATCAACTCTGGGAGCACATGTTCTGTTGGCAGAGTCATGCACAAGGGGCTGGCTTGTGATCTCTGCTGCGTGCAAGTGCAGGGGAGTAAGGGGGTGGAAGGAGCTTCCTGAGCCCCTGGGTTGAGCTGCCTGCATCACCAGAGACTATGCAGGAGGGAAGAGCAACAGCTGTCAGGCTGCTGCCTCCTACCTAGAGGAGATTGGCAGAGAGTGGGTGAGGACAGGCAGGGCATGTGTAAATTTGTGCATGGTAGAAGGGGAAATAAGCTGCAGGGCTAGTACAGATTCCTCCCCTCTGCAGAGTCCCTTACTCCGGCTGGGTTTCATGGTTATAGCCCAGTCCAAGTCAGGGACAAAACCAGAATGTTAAATCCTGGACTCCACGGTGGACTTTTTAAAGAGGGAAGATGAGAATTGAAACCAAAAAATTGACCCAGGGAAGGTGAGAAAAGCAGCCAAACTGAGCATGCACTCTCCCTGGGATCACTCACTTCTCCATCCAGACCAAGGCATTCTTCCCTTCTGGGTTATAGCATGCAGCAAGCTCCATCAATCCCGCAAAATTGTCCTGATGGGGGCCAGCACAAGCCATAGCTACCACTTAAACCCAATGATAGAGATGGTGGGGGGTGGGGGGGGGGGAGGGAGGGGAGGCTTCAGTGACATCTCATCCTGCGCTAATGTGACATGGATAAACACAGTTCAGATACTCACCCAGTGACTGCAGCAGGGCGTGTTTCTTAGTTGTGTTCCGTTAAGGTGGTGCATCCGGAATGTTGTCTAGTGCAGTGGCTTTCAACCTTTTTTTTTCATGTATGGACCCCTAAAATATTTTGAATGTGGGGCGGATCCCTTTGGACATCTTACATATAGTGTGCAGCCCCCGGGGTCCATGCAGCACAGGTTGAAAACTACTACTGTAGTGGATCAGGCACAGACTGGGAGTCAGGAGACCTTTGTTCTAATCTCAGCTGTGCTGTGTTGCCAATCTCTGATCCCCATTCCCACACCTTTGTCTGCCTGGTCTACTTAGCCTGTAAGCAGCTCAGGGCAGAGACTGCTTCTTAGTGTGAGGACACAGCACAATGGCTGTCCATTCTCCACTGTTGTCCTTGGGCACCGCAGTGCTGCTCCTAATGAATGATATTTAGCAGTGCTGCAGCAGCTCCGTGATTCAAGCAAAGGGGGGTCCAGGACTAGAAAAGGCTGCTTCATTCAACATCTGGTACCTGACTAGTCCTTTCTCGAAAATGGTATCAAAATGGCTCTTTTTCTGAGCATGAGGCAAATCACAATTCACTGAGCTCTGTGTGAAGAAGTGTTACCATCCTATAAGCACTTTTCACCTGCTGCTGCTTCTGTCTGGGTTCCAGAGTAATGGGGCTTTAAAATTAGTTCAAAGTGCTTCTTTATGACTCCCTGCAATGTGCGGTCCCTGTTAGACTCTTGACAACTTTAATCATAATCCCCTCTTAACCAAACCTGTCGAAGAAGAACATTATTATTTCTACTCTACTGAGGAAATTACTTTGATAGTAAAGTAATATCCTGGGAGAGATTTCAGGTTTAAAAGAAAATTTGGGATGGTGAATTTCTGAAGTATAGCATAGCAATTGATTGAATAGATTTGGAGTTAAAAAGAATGTCCCCTGGTATGGTCATATAAAGAAAACACTGTTTTATGGAGCTTATATGTCTTATATATTTGCTTAGTGAAAGAGTTTTACTTACTAGATTAAAGATGCAGAACGCTGGTTCCGTTAGTTGTCTAGGAGGTTGTTCTCCCATAGACTCTGCTAGCTCAGGGTAGAAACATCTGTTCCTGTGGTGCTAGGATAGGCCCATGTAGGCTCCAGCCGGCCAGTTCCTGCCCCAAAGAACTTACTATCTAAATAGACAAGAGAGACGTAGGGAGGAGCCTAAGGAGGTATGAAGTCTTAGGACCAGGGTTTAAAAGAGAATGATACATTCATGGAGGTTAAGTCCATTAATGGCTGTTAGCAAGGATAGGTAAGGAATGGTGTCCCTAGCCTCTGATGTCAGAAAGGGGGGTGATGGATGGCAGGAGAGAGATCGCTCGATCATACCTGTTAGGTTCACTCACTCTGGGGCACCTGGCATTGGCCACTGTCAGTAGACAGGATACTGGGTTGGATGGACCTTTGGCTATGCTGGGTCAAACCATTCTTATGTTCTTATCCCCATGTTACAGGTGGGGAACTGAGACGCAGAGAGATGAAGTGACTTATCCAAGGTCATGCAGGAAGTTTGTGTCAGAAATAGAACCCAGCTCTTCCTGAATCATAGACAGTGAGCTATCAACTGGATCATGCTGCCTCTCAAAATATAGTTTGCCACAGCAGGGCTGGCCCAGTAGTTTCCAATTGATTCTAAGGCGGGGAGAGTTGCCCAGATCCCACTGAACTGAGAGTTGAGCACTGAACTCTCTTAGATTCCCTTGAGAATGCCAGCCACGAGTTCACCACCCAAAATTCCACAGGGCAACATTTACAGCATCTACAGAGCAGAAAGATAATATGTTCTGCCCTTTATTGGGGTATGTCTGTGACTGTACTTGTATCTGAACATGGAAGGTCATGTAAATATCACATTGATTTCTCAGTCACATGCAGAATGAATATTGCTTTCCTCATTTTCTTATCAAACAGTAGGGCTTAGGTCTACCTTTTATAATAACAGAATGCACACAGTCTATACTGCCTGCCCTGTTATATTCCCTTGTATATCTGAAGCCCTTTCAATTACTGATGGTGTAAACCAATAACTTACTGCAAACAATTCTGTTTATCTTCAATAAAATACTGGTAACTACTCTTACAGCACATAGAAGGCTAGCCTTACTACAGGTGGTTGACTGTCTCTTTGGTGCTTTTCATATAGTCACTTGATTTTTATTTTATGGTTTTGCTGAATCAATTATTTTTAGTTTTGGACGATTGGCTGTACTAATATTTTTGCAGTTTGTGACGGGAAAAGACAGACATAAAAAGATGATAATGAGCATGAATACTCAGCTTTTCCCACACTCTGCGGGCGCTCAGAAAATGCTGTTTCTCTTGGTCTTTGTTGTTAGTTGAACTAAATTTAATCACATTTAGTATCTAGATAGAGGATTGTAATGGGCTGGTGTTACACATTTTAACCCAGCATTTTGTAGGCATTCCCAAGATGTTAGCAAGTCAGATGAGAATCAGATTTGTCTATTACTATCTTCCAGGAGGATACAGTGTCTGCCAATGCAGTTTCTATCGATCCCATCCCACCACATCATCATCATCTTCACTGTCATTATCATCATCTCCTTTGTTCAACGCCAAGGGCCAATGTTATGAGCAGATTCCATCCCACATCTCCCCTTTTAAAAATCAGGTTTTCTTTTGATCTTTTACAGCTGTGTGTGTGTAACATCACTAGCTGGTCTGCCTTGTACAAGCAAACATTGGCTCTTTCAGTGGACAGCAGCAGTATAACACTGTTCCTAGGAAAAAGTAGCTCTTGCAATTCCAGCTGTCTATCTCTGTGGCCCTTGTCACCATAGTGTCTGAGCACCTCACATTCATTAATGGATTTTATTCCCTCTCATAGCAATTCAGAGACAGGTCTAAAGCTACACAGGAAAACCGTGTCTCAGCCTGGAAGGGAACCCGTAGATGACTCAGGTTCAAGGCCAGGTGTGGTGTTCTGCTCAGCCTTCCATAGCAGGGCTCCTTCACCTGGTGTTCATCTGTGGGGGGAAGGCTCTCTCCTCAGGCCTAGCTTTTGGGGGAGAAGACAAAACTTCTGGGTCCACTCCTCAGTAGAGGAGCAAATTTGTGGAGAAAACCATTAAGCAGGGAGCGGCTCTTGTGGCTCAGGACAAGCTTTGAGAGCTTCTCTGGAAGGCGTCGACCATCTTCACCCCAGCACAGTACTTGAGTACTGGAGAGGTACAACCAAAAACTCTGGGATCTTACTCCCCAGCAGCGGATATCAGGGCCAACCAGTTTCTTCCTCCTACTCTGCCTGGCTTCTCACCTGTCTGGCCATCTCTTTGTACACAGAGCGATAGTAGTGTCAGCCTTCCCAGGCTGTAGGAGCCAGCATCTGCCAAACTGCATGTCTGAGAGGTGAGATTTGTCTCCTGCAGATTCCCTGAGTATCCTGTATTGAGCACTGAGAGACAGCACAAGGTGCATTGGGACAGCACAAGGTCTATGCACATCCCAAATCTTACAGAAGCCCTACCTTAAGTGCGACATGAGGGGCTGCATAGGTCTTGTGCAGCCGCTTTTCACAGAGGTGATGTTCCTCCAGAGGGACTCAAGGGTCTAGATCCACAAAGGGATATAGGTGCTGACTGCCCGTTTAGCTCAGCAGTGAGGGAGAAGACCCGGTTTCAAGTCCGTGCACCACATCAAGCAGAGAGGGGACTTGAACCTGGGTCTCCCACATTCTGGGTGAGATGTAGGGTAGAAGGGAGGCACTTCAATCTCAGTCCCAGGTGAGAAGGGCCGGGCCTGACCTGCCTTCAGTACCTAACTCCAGGGGAGGCTCACAGCTGAGGAACCTGTGTGGGAAGAGTAGCCTCCTAGCCCTGAGTTATGTACCCAAGTCCCTTTGAGGGGTGAGGCATAGGCTACACCCCCTCCTTGGCATTGCCGGCTGGTGTTGGTGGCTCAGCAAGCTGTTCTTGGGAACTGCATTCATAGGCTCCTCACTCTCCCTGCGCATCATACAGGGAACCTGGGTGCCTAACACTGGGCGGCGGATTCCGCTGGTCAGCAGGTCACCTGAAGTTAGGCACCACAGTGCTGGGCTTGAATCCCCCTTGTGGTTATAGCCCAAGAGCACCTACCAGGCCCTGCCTTGTTCACTGCTTGTGTCCTGCGCTTTTGACTCTATGACTGAGCCGTGCACGCGGGATCTGATCAGCCTCCTTCTCTCTGACCTTCCTGAGAAGCAGGATGCAATAGCATCGAGGTCACTGGTTTAGGAGTCAGGAGACTTATCTCCCGCTATTTCTATTTGCCGATGAGCTGCTGTGTGACTTCCCTTCTTGGTTTCCCCTCCCACCTCAGATGAGGGCAGGCACTGTCAGTTACTATGTGCATAGACAGTGCTTAGCACAATGAGGCCTGAATCAGCCTTCTACACTACCATAAAAAATCATACCGCTTAAACTGAGCCTGCACCAGATATGATCAACACTTGGTTACATTCAAACCAATTTTCACACTACAAGGCAGTTTGTCAATGAGGGCGTTCTCCCTGCCAAATTTCATCTTGCTGCCTCTTCTCTGTTGCTGATCCAGAGCTATTCACAGAGAGAATGAAATGATTTTTTATAATGGGGAAGTTGTATGTTCCCCTTCCCCTGCTTTCCTGATACTCCATAAGAGCAGAGCCATCTCTGCACATAGTCTCCCCAAAAACCATCTGTGGATAGAGCGCCGCCTGCACAGTGCCAGCCCCAAGGGCGAAAGTTTAGTAAAACAACCGAAAACACAGATTAGAATGCAAATGCTTGTGCAACGTTGACTACAACAGCAGTTGTTATGGCTCCCACTATAATTATTGTTAATACTCCTTCCCCCGGGCACTTTATACCTAGAGATGTGGGTGAAAAGTCTAAGGGTCAGAAGCTATGAAGGTCTAATCCTGCCAGGTGCTGAACACCCTAATCACCTTTGGATGTCAGTGGGTGTTAAGGGTACTTATCATTTCATAACAGGTGCTTTGTATCTCTCAGGATTGGTCCCGAGCTCCCACACCCAAGACTGGGGTATAAAGGGTTTCAGAGGAAACCTTGATGTTACAGGCTTGAAATCTCTGGTGTCCTTAAATAGTCTGTGTAGGTTGCTAATAGCACCTAGCTCTCTCACAGTGCTTTTCATCGGTAGATCTCAAAGTACTTGACAAAGGATGTCAGTATCATTATTCCCAGTCTACAGATGGGGAAACTAAGGCACATAACCGTCCACATTCATCTAGTAAACCAGGGGCAGAGCTGGAATTAGAACTGATGCCTTCTGGATTAGCATTCATGCAAGTGAGAGGCACATCACAGGAAGGAGCTGGGCAGTCTCTATCAACGCCCCATCCTTGTAACCAATGATTCCTCTTTGTCCTTTCAACCCTGGGCTTTCACATATGACTCTCTTCCTCCTACAAATCCCCTTTCTCTAGCGTGTGTGTGTGTGTGAGATTCCAAACGAGCTGTGGGCTCCCTTCAGTTGCCCCTTTTTGGCAGCCCCCCAGCTTAGTAAGAGAGAAACCGATCTCTTCACCACTACAGGGGCTTGGTAGCCAATCCAAGAGGAGCTCGTATTGCAAATTCTAGGTGACACATCCAGAGCTGGAGGAAACAACACAGCTGGCATCTTGAACAATTACCCATCTAAAAACACAGTCAAGCTGCTATTGTATAGTGAGCCATGCTATTTATATTGTTTCCATTTCCAGTCTCACATCCTTGGGTATTGGAGAAGCTGGAGGGGGGAGGAGGTAGAGGGTTGGGCTGGCACATAAAGGGGAAGGAATGATGGCACCTGGTGTTATTTAGCAGTTTCAAGTAGTCCATGTTTGGCCGGGGGGAGAGGAGAGAGTCAGGACCGCCTCACCTGTGACATTACACAATAGCTGGCACAAAGTCACATTCACGTATAATAGCTGTGGACTATATGCAGTGGCATTAAAGAGGAACAATAAGAACGAGGCTCTTCCCGGGCTACAGATGACCCCAGTGACTCACACGGTGCATTGTTATTAAATGCTGAAAAGACTGAACGGAGAATTTTTGTTCCTCTGCTACATAAACAAGACTCGACTCGCAGCCGCAATAGCCTTGATACAGCTGTCCCCGAAAGAGCACTGAATTTGTATGCAGACCTTCAGCACCATGAATGGTGCAGTTTGGGAGTGACACCACTGGTGAGCACCAGGTCTAGCGTAGATGGATCCCGGCCCAGCTCCCCCTCTCCCCCGTGCTCCTGGATGAGTGTATTGTTGAGCTGAAGCCCGGACGCACTACAAAATCCATTTCACTGGTGACGCCCGCTGCATTTGAACTCAGGTATCTTTGAGGTGAAGGCGTTCACTGACACTCCAAGCTTTAATTAAGGCAAAAGATACATTTTCTCCACTTTGCCATGCATCCAGCTCTAAGTGAAATTGCTTTACAGTGCTCTCAGTGCCCTGGCCCCTTCCAGATAAAACCAAACACCAGCGATCACTGAGAAATCAGCTAGAATGGGTGAAAATAAATCGCTTAGTACCTGGCTATCATTCTTAATATCTATTAAGGGCTGGTCATTTGCTTGACACTGGTCAAGGTGCAAATAAACACAGTCCCTGCTCTGCAGATTGTCCCGAAAGACAGACCCAAACAAGATGAGAGGCCTTGGAAGATACAAAGGAGTTCCTGATTTAGAGTATTATTGTGAGAGTCAGAGAGTTTAAGGCCAGAAGGAGCCACCAGATCATCCAGTCTGAGCTCCTGGACATCGCAGGCCACTAGCACCACCCAGGCCCCGGATGCTAAACCCAACACCCGAAATTAGATTGAAGTATTACAGCCCATTGCTGAGTGCTATTATTATTTATATTATTGTAGCACTTCGGAGCCACAGTTCGTGATCAGAACCCCATTGCGCTAGGCGCTGTACAAACACAGAATAAAAAGATAGTCTCTGATAAGCTAAGTACCTTCTTTTATATCAAGAATCAGAGAGGTAGCCGTGTTAGTCTGGAATAGCAGAGGTAACAAAGAGTCCTGTGGCACCTTAAAGACTAACTAAAGTGTCTCCCTAAATCCCAGCATGGGGGCCCAAGCCCTGTTTTCTCTCACACACTCTCCTTAATGTTGGGGTGGAGAGGATCTCTGCTTTCCGCGAGCCAGTCAGTGGTTAGAACTCAGACCTCAGGTTTTGTATCAATAAAGCCCTGGCTGTCAGCCACGCTATGGACACTGTAGCATCTCCAGTACAGCTCTTACTGCAGGTTTCAATACCACTTGCTGTCACTGGGGAAACGCCTGGGAGGGGCTGTGGCTCCCAGGTAGCTCCAATGGGTGGAAGTAGCACCTGCTGCCATAGGGTAGGTCCCCAATTGGTCAGGAGATACTATGGCCACTGCAAGAGTCATGCAGTGCAAATTCAGGTTGGTCCCGCAGAGATGAGTATGGGGCTTGCTGTAACCACGATCTCTCTCTGCTGCCCCAGCTTTGGCTCCTCTATGCCCAGAAGCAGGTAAGGGGATTCCTGAACTGATGGGAGGGGTCCTGGCAAGTCAGACAGGAGGGGGAAGGGTTTTGAACTGAGCCTCTGATGGGAATTTCTGAGGCTGTAAGGTGTAAGGGAGGGGTTTTCTGAACCTAGTTGGGGGTGCCTGAGCCTAGGGCAGGAGGTTCTCTACTGCATGTTTGTGGAGGTGGCAGGATTCAGTGGGGCAGAAAGTGCCTCTGAGCCTTTGGTGAGGGCGAGGATTTTGAGGGAAGGTACCAGGGGTTTCTGAGCTAGTTGGGTCGAGAAGGTGGGGAGGCGAGTCTGTGGGGCAGAGACAGGAGGATGTTTCTGAGCTATGTGTTTGGTTTGCCATAAGCTGTGAGGGGCTGAGAAAGGTTCTGAGCTAAGCCTGGGCTGGGCTAGCTAACAGGGTGAGACCATTTGCCATTGTCCTGCACCCTGTGCAGCAATGGACACCAACACCAGCCTGATTGGGAGCATGTTGCATTCCATTGGTGCTGGGCAGGGCAATAGTGAATCAGGCCCTGAGGGCTAGATTGTGTAGCCCTTCCTCCTCTTGGTCCTGTTACTCACGAGAGTGGTTCCTGTGATTTCAGTGGTGGGAGCATCCCCGTAACAGTAGGAAGGGTCTGAGACTCAGGCCTCTGGAAGTGCTGAGAATGGAAGTGTGTGAGCTGGGCAGGTGTGTCACCATGATGCCGGTGCAGATACAGACCCCCCAGTTGCAGCATTTGGCTCCTGACAAAATAGGAGAGGACAGAGCAGAGCAAGGGCCTTTGCCTGGTTGTCTAACTCTGCCTTTGATAGTCACAGACTTACTAACGACCGCACAGTCCCTTGAGTCTCTCTCTGTCTTGCACTGGATCTGGTCCATGGTTCTGAATAAATCACTAGCCACATTCTGCAGAACAATGCGTTATAACCTGTGCAAGTGTCAACTGCAAGGGACCCGGCAGGCATCTGGAATCACAGATAAATCAGCTCGTGTCATCTAGGGCAGCGTTCTTAAATCTTTTTGCGCCGCGGCCCCTTTCCTGGTCCCGCCTCCACTGGCGGCCCTCAGGTTATGTCCGCTGAAATGCTGCCAAATAGAAAGCTTCTGCTTTCTTTTGGCGGCATTTCCGCAGGACAAAAATAGACCATGACTTTGGTGGTCTCCTGGGTGGGACTGGCGCCGCCGCCGGGGTCTCACGCACCCCCAGGGTGGTCTCGTGCACCCCACTTTGAAGACTTAGGAGTGCTGTCATGTCTCTGAGGCGCTGACCCACATTAGGGGTGGCATGGAGTTGTATCAGTACAGCAGAAGCATCATGTGCAATGTGAATTAAGGCCTGGTGCGTGCAGAGGGAGCACAACTGCTGCTACAACCCTTGAGCCTGTGCAGTGTACACTCCTGTCTGCAGCAGGCCAGTTCCTGTTGAGAGGACAAAATAGCCACATTGCAGCTATCTTCTGAACAAGGATGCAAAGAGTTGGGAAGTTTCTATCACCGCCCTGTCACTGGTGTACATAAGCAGCAGCCAATCACAATCTGGTCCACAAGCAATAAGAGTTTATTGCTTTACTTATTTTGGGTGAAATACTCAAGCTTCCCAGACACCATCAAAAAGATGTTGCAACGCTCCATCTCCCTCAATGTACACACACTCAGTAACTGGTCACTTAACAGCATAGCAGGGCTGAATCAATGTTGGGGAAAATATTTCCCTGAATATTCATTAGAGTTTGAAAGCACACGTTGATTTGACCATGTTCGCTTTCTGCAAACAGTTGAGCCATCAAGTTCTATGTGCATGAATACTTGCAAAAGGCAAATGGTAAGCACGGATATTTGCTGCATAGCAATTTGCAATTGCATATTCTCACTTGTGATGTTAGAACTGTGGGAGTCCTGTTGTGTCAGTCATTTACAGAAGTCACTCAGTCAGGAAACAGAAGCAATGCGGCAGGGCTAATTCAAATAACCAACGCCATGTGAATTTTGACATTCCCATACTAAATATTCATAAGTGACTCTTTGTGAGCTCTTCAGAAAGGGGGAAAATGGGATGAAATTCCCAAATGACTTTGAGTAACAATTACATTCAGGAATGTCCTGATTTGTTTCTGAATGTTTATTGTCTAGCCTCCCCACACAGGGGGTCTGGGTGACTACAGGTGGATAATGGATCCTGGGTGGATGGGAAGCTGAGCTGGTGTGTGGTCGGACCAGTAGGAGCCCAGTGGCCTATTACTATTCCTCGGAGTAATTAGGAAGCAGGGAGGGAATCATTTTGGAGAGTGCGACTCCCTCTGTGCGCTGCTGCTGGAGGGCGCTGGAATGCTAATCTGATTGTTATTACACATTCTGGCCTTTTGACTTTAAAAATACAGACCTCTTCAGAGCAAGCTGCATGAGTTGCTTCTCTGGATCATGTAGAGGAGAGAATCTGAGCAGGTCTGATACAAATACCATCCAGTATTAGGTGATGCTTCTGCCAAGCCATTCCTTTACTCTATAGCTCTAGGGGAATATTCGTGATTGCAGTACGTCCATCACTCTTCAGACAGGTGACAAACACAGATGGCCTGCCCCTTTTGCATGGTAAATTTGATATCTCCCAGCCATGAATGATTTTCATCACCATCAATTTTCCAAGGATGCACATAATGAGAAATGGTAGGAAAAATTGGACAAGTGTTAGCAAGAGCCAAAGGATCAGTGCTCTTTAAAAACAAACAAACAAACAACTTTTAAATTATTGATGGGTACTGGGTAGAGATTAACTTTCTGATCCCAGCCTTTATTATTGTTTCATTTCCCTGGAACTGGGAATTGCAAGAACTTTGATAAATGGGTTGAAAGGTCCTGTATTTGCTGTATAACTAATCTAAATATCTCTGTAGCTTTTGGTGAAAAGCTAATTTGTAATTTCCTATGGTAATGCTGCTTAGTGAATTGTAATGATGCAGGGTGTGCTTTTCCTTCTCGTTCCCCAATAGTGGAAGAACACTGCCATCAGAAGATTGTGCGAAATCTGGAAACTGGCCATTAGTCCTGCCTTTACATTGTCAATCTAATAAGAAAACTCCAGAAATTGTGTGGACCATATGGTCCATTTTTTCACTTCTGGGTTGGAAAGATTCCACTTCCCTGGAATATGTTTCTTCAGGATGTGTGGATAATAGTGGCCATATTTCTTTTGTTGTAAAACCCATAATGTGGGTACGATTGCACTTCATTGCTGTGACCTATAATCCTGCATATGTTTCCACACGAAAGCTTGCCTGATAACCAGTCTTTTCAAAATCTGTGCCCATCAGAAATCCCTCCATCCAGGCTGCATCCCTGAGACAAAAGGCAGAGTAAAGAAACTCTCTAAGTCAACTTCACAGTCAAGAAGTTATGAGCACGTGGCCTGCGTCAAGAATTGTCCATAGCAGAATGAAAGGGGGCTGCTTTAGCAAATGGGTTTGGTGGAAGGTAAATGATTTTGCAGAGAGCTTGTTCTGCTGAGTTAAGGATATTTGGTGTGTTGGAATTGCTGATGTGCAATCATCTGGGGTGTGTGGCTGCAGTGCCCGGCTGCTCTGGTTTCAGAAGTGTTACAGAGACCTGCTACTCATAGCACCTCACTGCTTGGAAGGTCTGTTCTGCTGCACACGTTATTCATGGGAGTCTTGAAGTTAAATCTCAGTCTATCATTATGAAAATATGGTAGTTAGCAGGAATTTTGAGCTTTGCAATAAAACACAGAGGAAACAGTGTCTTAAATGATAGAACATATTGGTGATAAACAAAATCGTTAGCCTTGCTTTGAATAATTGAGAAGCCATTCCATTTGAATATTTAATTACAATAATATTTAGTTAGCACACCCCCAACCTTATTTCATACAATAGAGTCTACCCAAGAGAATTGCTGCAAAGAAATGACTTGTGAAAAGAAAATATTTTGTCATATACGACCATTGATTTTTGTATTAGTTATTTAGCTGAAATTGGTTAATTAGCTTGGCTTCATTAAGACTCATTGGCATTTAAACTCGATGTTGCTAAATAATTATAGCTTTGTCTTGTGAGCACATAACCCTGGGTCACCTAATTGTTATTAAAATATGTGTGTTCTGTTCTGTTTTTAATAACTTCCTTGAGAAAACCCTTTATTGAAAAATCGCAGAGTGGGTGGTTTCAAAAGTTGATGACATAATGAAGGAACTTTGAGTTCATGAGGCTGCTTTTTCGACTGTGATATCTTCATTTGGTGGTGCCTGCTTGGAGTTAAGTTGAAGGGAAGGAGCTGTGTGAATGTGGGGGCCCATGGCCCAGAGCCTCAAAGGTACTTAGGTGTCTAACTCCCACTGATTTAAAGCGTACCTGGGCACTGGAGGAAGAACAGTTTGTGACAGTCTAGCGTCCTAGTACCATGCTCTTGACAAAACTCCTCAGCAACCAAAATCATTTCCTTTCTCTGCAGTTCTTAAAACAGATTCTCCTATGAAGACAGGTGGAGAGCTAGGGGGGAAAAAGACACTTGGGAGGGAAGAGGATTAGGAATAGTTTCAGATAATGATTGTAATTTGCTTGTTTTCCTTCACAGTTCTATCCCTTAATAAGCAGGTGGCTTCCTTTCAAGGTTTTTGCAGTTGGAGAAAATACAGTATTAAATGTATTTTGCTTTTTTTGATTGGGAAATAGCAATTCCAAATGAACTGGGATTAGCTGAGGCCTCAACTATGTGCTAGCTAGGGTAGTGAGAAAGGTGTTTAATACCTGGGAAACATCCAATTGGTATTATTGGTACTTCGAAGCTGATTAAGTTACAATGTATTAAACAGCAGCTAAAAGTACAGCTTTAGGGACTGGTAGCAGGCTATGAAAATGTTCCCTTCTGGGTCATTTACTTTAATCTGAGCATGTGAGTTTATATCCCTGTTTTGAATAAAACCCTATCTCCTGTAACATTGGATGTTCCCAGGCAAGTGGCTAGTTATTTTCTGCACCCTGTTAAGCTGTTGGTCTGAATGGTGCTGAGTGTCAATGAGTTCCATAGACAAATGATGCCCTCTGTAACAAAATACTTCCTTTGATCACTTTTAAATTGGTTGCCTTTGATGTTGTCGTATACCCCATCATGGGGTGTATAGACCCCGGACAGGTCTGGCATCCAAGGAGTTAATGCAGGAACTGCAGGCCAATGCTGATTGGCAGCTTCACAGAAGCTAGGAGAATAAAAGAACTGCCAGAGGAGCCAGCAGGCTAGAGAAGGAAGGTCCTGCCAGCAAGCTGGTAAGAAGCTGTCCCAGAGTCATGGGAGAAAACCACTTTCTCCACACCATGGGGAGTTCCAAGCCATGCCCTTCAGTTTATATGATGCAGCAGTCACATTTCAATGCCAAATGGACTAGGTCTTGTGGCCACATAATGGTTACATGGCCACTTATTTGGACAATGTGCTGATTTTCAGGGCAGGCTGCTACAGAAAATTTGTACCTATGTTCACAATGCGAGGGCATCCCTGACTGAACTAGCCCAGAGCCTCTTGCCCCCAAAAGGAGTGATGGACTAATGAGGGCCAGGTGGCCTTCCAAAAGATTAAAGAGGTTCTGTGCAGCCAACCAGTATGAAGGACCCCAGACTTCGAGAGTCCCTTTATATCTTGGACTGATGCCTCTGAAGTTGCCATAGGCACCGTGCTATCCCAAGGATATGATGGTGCAGAACATCGGTTCTTGTACTTAAGCCGGAAGTTACTCAACTGTGACGAAGCAGATGCAATCATCCAAAGGGGGTGCCTTGTGGTGACGTGGGCTAGTGAAGCATTACAGTACTATCAACTAGGCGGCCACTTGAAGCTGATAGCTGCACATGAGACAAACACAAGAGCAATGAGGTGGTACCTCAGCCTACAGCCATACTCCCTCTCAGCAGAGCATTGCCTTGGCCACCAAAATAAGAATATGGGTTTCTTCTCTCGAGAGAAGGAAGCACCACCTCTGCAGAGAACTCTCCCACTTCTGTCTGAGAAGTTACAGGTAGTTCAGTAGCCAGGAAGGTGGAGGAGTCATTCCGTACGTATGGTTGTCGGTGCTGTGTGCAAGCTGCCATCATGCTACACATTTCCCTAGCTTCGTTAGGTCTCTGAAGTTCCTTGCAGCCCTCTCTGGTCTTGGTTAACGTACACAATGTTGTGCTATCTGCAGATTTTTCCACAACACTGCTCATCACCTTGTCTGGATTATTAAGTATTTTCTATACTACTGGGCTTATTAAGAGAACTGCAAGAAACCTCACTGCTAACCTTCTGGCATACTGGAAATTGACTGTGCACTGTTTTCTGATTCTTAGACAGTTTTTGAAGCCCGCTTCTTAGCAGTCTCTTGTTGAGGGGCTTTGTCAAAGGCTTTCTGAGTGTCCAAACAAACTGTATCCATAAGTTCTCCTTTACGGGCATGCTCAAGGAATTCAGGTATATTAGATAGTCACATTTTCTCCCAGGTGGGACTTCTAGGGCTCTCAGTGCCACAACACGGCCTCTGCCATGCGCCAGCGCTGAGATGATGAATAAGGTTTTAGTCACGGGTATTTTTAGTAAAAGTCATGGACAGGTCATGGGCAGTAAACAAAAATTCACAACCCGTGACCTGTCCTTGACTTTTACTAAAAATACTTGTGAATAAAACTTGGGCATGGGGGCACTGGTGCTGGGGTTGGGGAGGGGGCAGTTTGGGGGCATTGTGGGAGGTGGCCTGGGACCCCTGCTGGTGCTGGGGGCAGGAGGGTTAGTGCGGCTGGCAGGGGCTCCCTGCTCAGCTCCATGACTGTGCAGTTCCTAGGCTCCACATTCTGCTCCTGTCACAAGCAGCAGCTTCTGCAGCTCCCATTGGCCAGGAACTGCAGCCAATGGGAGCTGCAGGGGTGGGGCCTGTAGGTACGGGCAGCGTGTGGAGCCCCCTGGCCCCTCTGCAGCCTAGGAACTGCAGGGCCGTGGGAGCTGGGGAGTCCCACACCCAGAGGTAAGTGCCCCCTGCCCCCACCAACCCCCTGCCTCTAGCCCTGAGCCCCTTCTCACACACCCAAACTGCTACTTCTGGCTGCTCCGAGCCAGCACCAGCTGCTGCAGATGTTACTGCAGTCATGGAAAGTCACGGAATCCATGACTTCTGTGACCTCCTCCGTGACAGACTCAGAGCCTTAATGATGAGCCATAGAGCGCTACCCTGTCCTGAAGTACATCAGTGCATTCCTTTCTGTTAGCCTTTGATATGGCAAATTACCCTGGGATCGGAATGCTGCTCCCTGTCTCCACCAGCCCTAGTGGTCCCCTGTGTTAGCTCTGTAGGAGGTACCACTTCCTGTCTGGTTGATCATAGATCAGAAGGTGCTTCTGACCAATGGGGCATACACGATGCTGAATCCTTCCTTCTGGAGGTCTCCCTTTCAGTTGGTGACTAACACAAGCAGCATTTCCTGCCATGCTGAGTCAGGCTGCACCGTGTCTGGCACGTTAGCAGAAGATGTGGCGGTAGAGACATTAGTGACTACTTGTAAAGATACCGGAGAGACGCCTGGGCAAACAGTGTAGCCTCTAAGCTGCTGCCTTCTATTGTCCTGGGTTGGCATAAGTAATAAACAGAAGATGCCATGGATAAAGCAGGAAGGAGCGAGGATGACTATTAGGGGCAGGAAGTTTGGTAAAGTAGATAAGGCCCTGGACTGGGATTAAAGACCAGGGCTCAGTTCCCTGCTGTGACACAGATGCTCTATGTAACCTTGGGCCAGTCACTTAATTTCCCCTGTGCCTCAGTGTCTCATCTGTAAAATTGGATAATACTTCCATCCATACGGTGGCACTGTGAGGCTAAATACACTGATAAGTGTGATGCACTTAAGTAATGAGGTGATGAGAGTGAGATGGATAGGTAGGATTGTGGGCAGTGCTGATCTTGCTTTCATTAACACTAAAAGCCTCACTAGATTCAGAGATTCAGAGGGGGGAAGAAAGGAAAGGGAACGGCAGTGGCTGAGTGGAGCTTTTCCATAGTCAGGTGCAGGAGACAGTCCTTTTGATTACCAGAGGCCTCCACTTGGTTAAACCATCTCTCAAAATGCTTAGCCACAGGGTCTAAAACAACTCATTATCGGCCTCACTAGGGTCCTGTTGTTATGAGGATAATTGCTTTTTCTCAAAAGACATTAAATCATTGTGGAAGAGTTGAAATGGTATAAATTACTCACATCTTCCACCTGAAAACTGAAAAAAAAAACCCACAATGGAAAAGTTATGCAGGGACTATTGTCATTGAATGCTGAACTTAGCAAAGGACTGGGCCCATGCTGCATGGGTAGTGGGTGCATATTGCATGATGGCACATTAGCAGAAGTGGTTTAAAGTGAACCATTTCATTAAATCACAGAAAGATAGGACTGGGAGGGATCTTGCCAGGTCATCACGTCCATCCCCCTTCACTGAGGTAGGGCCAAGTAAACAGACCAGTGGTGGGCAACCTGTGGGCTGTCTGTGGCCCATCGGGGTAATCTGGTTATGGCCCGTGAGACATTTTGCTGATGTTGACTGTCCACAAGCACGTCCCCCTTCAGCTCCCAGTGGCTGTGGTTCACCGTTCCTGGCTAATGGGAACTGGAGGAAGTGGCGGCCAGCACGTCCCTGCCGCCCGCTGTTTCCCACAGCTCCCATTGTCTGGGAACAGGAAACTGTGGCCCGTGGAGCTGCGGGGGGCCATGCCTGTGGATGGTCAATGTCCGCAAAATGTCGCACGGCCTGCAATCAGATTACCCTGCAGGTTGCCCACCACTGACATAGACTATCACAGGCAGAAGTTTGCCCAACCCAGAGGTGGGGAAACTACATCTCGCGGGCCACATCCGGCCCACGAGCTAATTTTGCCCGCCCCACGAGCTCCTGGCTGAGGAGGATACCCCCAGCCCCTTCCCTGCTGTCCCCTTCCCCCGCCTTTCCCGCTCTCCTGGAGCTTCAGTGCCCCACGTGCAGGAGAGGCCCTGGACAGCACTGCAGCGGTGTGGCTGGGGGGGTGAGCTCCTGCCGTGCGGCCTGCCGGAGCTTTCAGCCCCGTCCCCTTACCATGCTGTTCCCCCATCCCCAGGAGCCTCTGCATTTCAAGTCGTGTCCAGGAGTAGCCCTGGACAACACTGCAGCGGCGTGGCTCTGGTGGGGCCTGAGCTGCCCCTGAGAGAGGCATGGTAAGGGGGGGGCGGGGCTGCGAGCTCCATCGAGCTAAGTGGCAGAGCTCAGGCCCTGCCGGAGCCATGCCGCTGCAGCATTGTCTAGGGCTGATCCTGGATGCAGCGCACTGAGGCTCCGGGAGAGGTGGGGAGGTGGGGTAAGCGGATTGGATGAGGGGCAGCGAGTTCCGGGAGTAGTCAGGGGACAGGGAGCAGGGGGGTTGGATGGGGCAGAGGTTCTAGGGGGCAGTCAGGGGACATGGAATGGGGGGGGGTTGGATAGGGTGGGGGAGTCCTGGGGGTCTGTCAGGAGGTTGGGGTGAGTGGATAGTGGTCAGGGAAGTCAGGGGATGGAGTGGGAGGTTGAGTAGAGGGTAGGGTTTCAGGGTGGTGGTTTTGGGGGGTCTAGGGAGGGGGCCTTCAGGGGACAAGAAGAAGGATGGGTTGGGTATTCTGAAGGGGGCAGTCAGGGGCAGGAAGTGGGTGGGGGTCAGATAGAGGGCAGTGCCTTCCCGGCCTGCCGTACAATTTTGGAACCCCAATGTGGCCCTTGGGCCAAAAAGTTTGCCCACCCCTGGTCCAACCTATGAAAAACCTCCAGTGTGGGGATTTCACAACCTCTTGTGGACGCCCATTCCAGAACTTAACTACCATTATATCCTGATATCTAACCTATATTTCCCTTGCTGCAGATTAAGCCTTTTACTGCTTGTCCTACCTTCAGTGGCCATGGAGAACAGTTGATCACTGCCCTCTTTTTAATGACCCTTGACATATGTGAAGACTGTTGTCAGATCCATCCTCCACCCTCAGTTTTCTTTTCTCAAGACTAAACATGCCTCTTTCTTTAACCTTTCCTCACAGATCAGGTTTTCTAAAAATGTTATCATTTTTATTGCTTTCCTCTGGACTCTCTCCAGTTTCTCCACATCTTTTCTAAAATGTGGCACCCAGAATTGGACACAGCACTCCAGCTGTGGCCTCACCAATGCTGAATAGACTGGGACAATTACATCCTGCATCTTACTCATGACATACCTGTTAATATAACCCAGTATGAGAATAGCCTTTTTTTGCAACTGTATGACATTTTTGACTCTTACTCAATTTGTAATCCACTCTAAGGCCTTGTCTACACTACGAGCTAATGTTGACTTTCTATAGTTCAAATTAAAAAAACGGATAGTATTCATTTGATTGTGTGTGTCCCCAGTAAGCGGGCTAATTCGGCAGATCGCATTCATAGTTCCATGGCTAGCATTGACTCTCAGAGCAGCACACTGTGGGTAGGTATCCCGCAGTCCCCGCGGCCCCTTGGAATTCTGGGTAAAGCTGGCATTGCATGATGGGGGCAAAAACAGTCTCACGGGTTTTTCATTTGTGCTTCCTGTCACTTGCCCCTCCCTCCAGGCAAGGTGTGGCAGACAGTCGTTTCATGCCTTTTGGGCCTGCAGAATCCATACTGCTTTTGGCAGACAGACCGGTGGTCAGCCAGCCACTGCTCCTGCTAGAACTCTGCTCTCAAGTTGCCTGCTATCCTACAGTACTCCAGGCAATCCTGAAACTACGTCAAGCCACCTGCTATCCTTCCGTGCTCCAGACACTCATAAAAGGAACGTAAAGTCCGGTTGCTTCGGCAACTCCCACTGAGTGTCATCTCTTCTCTCATCTTTCTCTTTTTTTCAGTCGAACACTTCTTCTGCCAGCTCTACCCTTTTCCAGGGATTGCCCAGAGGAGTCTTCCTTGAAGGTCCTCCCGTTGGTCGGCCGGAATATCTATTCTGGTGGCATCAGCATCAATCGCCCTGCGGCTGCTATTCTGTCATGCTCCAGGCACTCATAAGAAGTATGTTAAGTCTGGCGACTACTGCAGCTCCTGCCGAGTGGCATCTCTTCTCCCGCCGAGTGGCATCTCTTCTCCCACCAAGTGGCATCTCTTCTTTCGTCTCTCATCTTCCTCCTTTTTTCCTTAGTCAAACGCTTCCGCTGCCAGCTCTGCCCCTTTCCCTGGACTGCCCGTGCAGACGCCATAGTAGTGTGGGCATGGAGCCCACTCAGCTCATCGCAGCAGTTACAGGCAGTGTAAACAGCTCACGAATTATCATGCAATGTATGCAGAAATGGAAAACCCATGCGAGAACGTGAAGGCAGGGCGGTCATGAGAGTGAGGAGGACATGGACACAGACCTCCGCAAATGCAGGGCCACCGGCAGCTTAGGGATCCTGGTGGCAATCGGGCAGGCTCATGCAATGGAACAGCAATTCTGGACCCGGGAAACTAGCACAGACTGGTGGGACTGCATAGTGCTGTAGGTCTGGGATGATTCCCAGTGGCTCAAACTTTCGCATGTGTAAGGGCACCTTTATGGAACTCTGTGACTTGCTTTCCCCTGTCCTGAACCGCCAGAATACCAAGATGCGATCAACCCTCACAGTTCAAAAGCGAGTGGCGATAGCCCTCTGGAAGCTTGCCATGCCAGACAGCTACCGGTCAGTTGGCAATCAGTTCGGACTGGGTAAATCTATAGTGGGGGCTGCAGTGATGCAAGTGGCCAATGCAATCATTGAACTGCTGCTGTCAAGGGTAGTGACTCTGGGAAATGTGCAGGCCATAGTGGATGGCTTTGCGGCAATGAGGTTCCCTAACTGTGGCGGGGCTATAGATGGAACGCATATCCCTATCCTGGCACTGGACCATGTAGGTACATGAACTGCAAGGGGTACTTTTCCATGGTCTTGCAAGCGCTGGTTGATCCCAGGGGACGCTTCACCAACATCAATGTGGGTTGGCCGGGCAGCGTTCATGACGCTCGTGTCTTTAAGAACTCTAGAATTTTTAAACAGCTGCAAGAAGGGACTTTCTTCCCAGACCAAAAAATTACTTGTGGGGATGTTGAAATGCCGATTGTTATCGTTGGGGACCCAGCCTACCCATTAATGCCCTGCCTTATGAAGCCATATACCGGTGCCCTGGATAGTAGTAAGAAGCTGTTCAACTACAGACTGATCAAATGCAGAATGGTGGTAGAGTGTGCATTTGGGCGTCTCAGGGGATGCTGGTGCAGCTTACTGACCCGTTCAGATCTCAGCACCCGAAATATTCCCATTATTATCGCAGCTTGCTGCGTGCTCCACAATCTCTGTGAGAGCAAGAGAGAGACGTTTATAGTGGGGTGGGAGGTTGAGGCAGACTGCCTGGCCACTGATTACGCGCGGCCAGACACCAGGGCAGTTAGAAGGGAACCCCCTGATGCGGTGCTCATCAGAGAAGCTTTGACAACTAGTTTCTTGGCAGGGCAGGCTACAGTGTGAGCTTCACTTTGTTTCCACTTGTGCTGTTTGTTTATGCATCCTGAAAACCCACCCCCTTGCTCAGGCTAATGTTTAAGTCCTCAGGGCACAGCAATCATTAAAAAGAAATAGCTTGTCAAGTGGGCACTCACCAGGGCTTCCTTGCACGCCTTCCCCATCCGGGATACTGTCCTGGAAGGGTTGGGAGGTTACCGGCTCCAGGGTGATGAACAGCTCCTGGTTTTCGGGGAGATAGATGTCTCCGCTTGCCTGTTCCATAGAGTCCTCGCCGTCATAGTCCTCCTCCACCTCATCTTCCTCGTCCAGCAAATCCTCTGCCATGCTGACAATCACCCGATCGGTGGAGTCCATAGACACGGGTGGGGTATTTGTGGCGCACCTCCCTAGAATGGCATGCTGCTCAGTGTAGAAGTGGCATTTCTTGGGCTTTGACCTGGAGTGTCCATTGGCTTCTTTGGTTTTCTGATAGCCTTTAAATAAATAAATTTTTAAATAAATAAAGATATACCAATCTCCTAGAACTGGAAAGACCTTGAAGGTCATCGAGTCCAGTCCCCTGCCTACACTAGCAGGATCGAGTACTGTCCCCTGACAAATTATTTTTTTTCCCCCCCAGATCCCTAAATGGCCCCATCAAGGATTGAACTCACAACCCTGGGTTTAACAGGCCAATGCTCAAACCACTGAGCTATCCCTCCCCCCCTTGCCTCAATTCCTTAATTTTAAAATGGCACTGTTGTGCATCCCTGTTGTGGCCTCTTTCTATCAGGCCCTTGGAGACTTTGGCATATGTATTGCCATTTCTATTTTTGGATTGCAGTTCTGCCAGTATGGATTCGTCTCTGACATGGCGCTCAAATCCAGCCCTCCCTTGCGGTCCGTGCTGGGGCCCTTTTTTGATTCTGGGACTGCATGGTCTCCTCTGCTGGTGGGCTCTGCATGGTGAGCTGTTCAGGAGATCTCACCACGCTGGCAAAAGAGGAAATAAGATTCAAAAGTTCCTGGGGCTCTTCCTGTCTAACTGCCCAGTGCAGCCGTGTTCAGAGCGCTGTCCAGAGCAGTCACAATGCAGCACTCTGGGATAAATCACAGAGGCTGGTAACATCGAATTGCATACTCACTAAGGCTAGTTCGACCCGGAAACATCGATTTCAGCACTAGTCCTCTTCTCGGTCAGGAATTTGGAATGGATTTAAAGACCCTTTTAAGTCCACCTAAATGGCATTGTAGTGAGGACGGCAAAGTGGAAGGATCAATTTTAATGTGGATAAATTCAACTTTACCGCATAGTATAGACCAGGCCTAACCCCCAAATCCTCTTCAGAAGTACTACCACCATTAGCTGTTCTCTAAATTAAAACACCAGCATATTTTAAACAAATGAAGTTTAGATTTTTGAAATTACAAAACAGAAATGGATATGTCACTCTAGGTGTTTGAATATTTTCAACTTGTTAAAGAACTTTCTGATTCCACTGCTATTGAAAATAGCACCAAGTCTCTTGTGTGTGAGTGTGCAGTGTAATTTAATCACCTTTTAAAGTCTGCCAATGGGTATCAATATCAAGAAGTCCTAGTGTATCATGACCTTTTGAGACTTTTGGGGTAATTCCCCTAATGTACTGTTGTTGGAAGTGTCCGTATATCCGTTGTCTCTCGTTAAGCTAGCTTTTAATAAATGATACTGAGACACAATTTAGAAGCTCCAGTGAAAGCAGACCACCTTACAGTTATCAAAGTGCCTGTGAATCCCATTTCAAAGGCTGATGAAACAAAAATAAACATTCTTCAAAGAAAGTTGGTCTGTGAATGTTTTGGGAATGCAAATCTGAAACATAAATTAGTGTTGACCTGCTGATTCATTTTCAGAAGTTTGTATAAGCTTACGATGAGCAAGGTCTAATGCATGCAATTATTGAACTGTTGCTGTTAAAACAGTCTTCTAACTATCAGAGTAATAAAAACAGTGCTTTTTAAAAAGTTCATCTTTCTGGCAAAAAGCCATCAGCAAGTTACATATGTTAGTGGGACCAAACTCTGTGGTAATGATATACATAGACTTTCCCTATTAGATAGGAATGCAATGTTATCATGTGCCTTTCACTGTTAGATAAGAATGCTCTGGAGCTTCAAAGTCATTCTGAGTTCACTAGGACTTCAGCAGAGAGGCTGCTAACTACAGTGAAATATCTTTCTCCCATCATGTCAATGCCACGTTGCCCAGCGCACTGTTCTGTTGTGTTGGCAGGGAGGAGGGGGGTGCCTGTGAGAGAGAGACACGTGCATAAGGGTTTAAGGCTCTTGGAGGACTTTCACCTCTTGAGATTTACTATAGGCTAAAATCCAGGAATAGGCTACAGTTGAGAAAGGGCTCCTGGAGTCATCCCAGTGGCCTGAGGTACCATCTTTGGAAGTGCTACCAAGTGATAGTACTTAGCACCTCTGGTGGTAGTGTGTGTAGTGTTACCTATGGTCGGTAGATCTCTCAGCATGACACATGAACATGCTGAGATGGAAAAAACGATGCTTTTTCCCCCAACCCCAGAATGCATTCAGGCATTTGTCGCCTCTCAGCTACCCTTGTAGGATGCAGGACAGACTGGCAAGAACTGGGACCATCTGTGAAAGCTGCAATGAACGGCACCTGGACTAGTAAACACTGGTACACAAACATGAGAAAAACACCACATGATGTGGCATTCTTGGCAGGCTCTGCTTAGGAAAGACCCAGGACTGGAATTTCATAGCAAGGACTGTTGTCTGCCAGGAGTGACTATTGAGGTGCATTGGCAGAACAGTGCACAAAAGCTTGAACAACACCTGCTCTGCTGGAGCCTGATTCCAGACAGTAACTCATTTTCATAGCTATGAAATTTACAGGCTGTGTGTAAAATGTGATCTAAACACAAGCCCGGTTCTCATTCATAATAAGGCCCCTTTGCACTATTCTGAGGCCAATAAAATCAGGCCAAGGCATGTTTATTTAAGGCTAGCAAAGATGCCAAAGAAATCAGATGCAGTGGTGATAGGTAAGATATTATTGACATCCTTCTATTAGGCGTCCCTGTATCTTCACATGAGTGTGTTGTCCAATGAGCAGTTTGGTTTTGAACACTGACACTAAGGATGTCACTTGGAGCAGATATTAATAAACCCAATAACTACCGAAGCAGTAATTTCTGGTGTAATCAAATTCAAGGTGAATTAATTCCATGCCCGATCTTTCTAGGGAAGTACCCAAAGCTCCTGTAACCAATTTGAGTTGAAAGTGCATGAACCCATCTCTACTTTTGTTTCTGTTCTGTTAAGTGGCTGCCTGCCTGCCTCAGCAAAACTGAAACAACATTAGTTGCAAAGCAATTAATGGAACTGATCCCTTAACCATTTGAATGGGCTTGGGTAGCACTACACTAATAGTTTTCTTTTGAACTTCTTTCTAACCCCAATACAAAAGCTACATTGTGGGAAAGGAGATAAGATTGGTTTGCAGAATCAGAAAGGTCGCAAATTAGGTGTGTTTTACACCTTCTGAGAATCAGCTTTTGTTTTCAGTCCTGATATCTTATTCTGGTCATTTTTGAAATGGCTGGCAGAACAGCATGTAAGCAGAAATCTTTTGTGCTTAATGGGGGTGGTTTGAAGCCTGTTGAAGTCAATAGGGAAACTGAGGCACAAAGGAGTGAAGTGACTTCTCAGAGATCACCAGCAAAGCCAGGAATACAAATCAGATCTCCCAATTTCCAGTCTACTACTCTATCCACTTGGATGTTTAGGAGACCATCCTGAAAACCCTTTGTGCACTTGGGAGATATATAATTAGGGAGTATGTGATTTAGGAACTCAATTAACCGGGGCCACTAATAAATTAAGAATAGTGAAAACCCAAAAGAACAACCTCTATGAGCAGTTTGTAGACAGTGAAAACTATTTGTGTAAATCCCTCGGCAAACACATTCTAATAATGAACAATTCCAATAGCTAAGTCAGTTTCAGGGATAATTGGCAAACAGGGAAAGGTTATAGATTCAGAGTCATAAATTGTTCACTGTAGCTAGTTTGCCTGGTTCTAGTCAGGATCAATGTTCTGGCTGCAGCAGCGGGAATCCTCATGAAGTTTGGCCACATGGAAACCTTTTTCTGAAGATCTAGGATTTGGTTTCAGGCCCAGGGCAGTATAGATGGAGGTGCTGTGGCAGCAAGAGAAGTGAGGTTTGCTACAGAACCCTTCTCTTTCTCCGTGCCTTTGCAAAGCCACCGGAGATGAAATGCGTCACATGTACGCTGAAAACTTTGATGAATTAAAAACAAACAAAAAAGAGGTTCTCCCAGTCTGCTGAATCAAACCACAGAGCCTGGAACTAATGGGTGGCCCCTCAGTCGAGAACCGGTGCTTTGAGCAGGACTGGTGGTAGGTTGATATGTGGGGAGCTTGGCCTGCCACCACCCAATTCTGGGTGATTCATTGACAAATCTGACCCTGGTCTCTAAGGCTGTCAATCCAACTCCTAAAATGATGGCTCTGTGCCCCCGTTTTGTCAGCTTTTCCTTCCTTTAGTGTTCACAGTTTGGTGCCGACATGCTTTCCTCAGATGCAGGGCAGTGTGTTGAGACCTCCCTCCACCCCAGTGGAAACCTGCTGCCTCAGGCCTGGGACTTGTCAGTCAATGCAATGTTTGACTTGCGGAGTAGCTGGAATGAAAATGCAAAGCTCAAGCTGTTCTCAGAGCTGCTGTCCCTTGGCTTTCCTTAAAGGGCCATCACATTAGCCATGAGGAGGAATAACTGAGCAACTTCACTTTGAAGGCACAATAAGTACATAGTAATAGAACAAAATCTATGCCCACGAGCCAGTGCAGCCCCTTTTGCATAGAGTAAAAAACTGCTTAAAGTGAGTATATTTCTAGTGTGTCAAAAGGTGACATACTATCAAACGTGGCTTCCCAATTCCCCAGAGAATCACAATCTGGGCTTGGGGTAAGGACCACCTCCGTTTTCATGGCTAGCTGGAAGTAGGTTGTCAATTTTGGCTGGACATTTTCCTGGAGGTTTCATCACATGGCATAATCTTTCATTAAAAAGATTAATCTTTAATTCCTGGTGACTTCAGACTCAACCCTAGATAGTCTCAAAACTTTATAAAGGGTGTTTGTCCATTTCTTCTGTCATGTGTGGTCACGAAATGGAAGAGGTTGAGAACCCGGGTCTAGTGTACTGAACAGCACACGAACAGTAGAGTTAAATGGAATACTCTCGAGGTTGCTAGACTCTCAGGTTGCTTACTGTTTAAACAAACAAATAAAGAAGGTCTTTCATGCCAAAACAGTGTGAACAACCAATTTCTCCATTCGCTGGTTGATTTAGGGTGACCAGATGTTCCGATTTTATAGGGACAGACTCGATTTTTGGGTCTTTCTCTTATATAGGCTCCTATTACTCCTCACCCTTGTCCTGATTTTTCATATTTGCTGTCTGGTCACCCTAGGTTGAAAAATTAAAAAAAAAATTGGGGGGGGAGGAGGGGCCGAACAAAATATTTTGTTTCATTTTTGAGTTTTCAGAGAAAGAAAATTGAAGCAAATTTTGAAAGGAAAAGTCATTAAGAATCAAACAATCCAATAGATATTTTATGAATTTTGTTTTTCTGACTGAAACCATTCAGCAAATTTGACATAACTTTGCAAACCATTTCAATCAACATTTTGGGAGCAAAAATAGGTGTGTCTGAAAAATGTCACCCTGCTCTAGTCATGATCTCAAACTTCCCATAAATGCGTAGGAGCAGATGGTGCCCTTTCCATAGGCCCTGTGTCTGGGGTGGAAAAATCTTTGCTCCTTTCTCCCTTCTTGTTTCAGACCTGTAGCATATTATCTCCTCCTTTGGCTTTGAATTCTATGGTTCATTTTCTGGTCAGTGCATGAAGAATAGAGTTAAAAGACAAAGGGGGAAAGTAATTTGCTACTAGTCTAATTGCTTCCTAATTTGCAAAACCCCCCCCAGTTCTGGGAATGTCCTAGCAGGTGCAAAACGCTGGCATACCTCTGTGCACCTGGATCTAAGGTTTGGATAGCTCATGCAGGAGTGCGAGGGAAGATTCTTACCCTCATTTATGTTCTGTTATGAGCATGCAGCCCGCGACACGACTGAGCCCTGGGAGAAACGTGAAGCTATATTAATAATGAAAGGGGGAGTTAAAAAGGATTTTATAGACTGCGGGTGACACAATTTATTTCTTCCCCAATGTAACGACTTTTCAGTCAGTGCTCTTATTGCACATTGACTCCTGAGAACTCTGCCACCCGTTAACTTGACATTGTTCAGGAAATGGTAATGCATGTAATGGTTAACTCCAGGCTTATGGAAAAGGGGAGATGTTAAATGGAGACTTGTAGTCCATTATGTATGAGCATATATATATATACACAAGGAAGCTTCCAGTTCCCACAGTTGTGTGATCATAATCTTTTTATATAAATCATGATTTATAGTTCTCCTGATTCAAAACAATATGAAAAGCTTACAAAGGCACTTTAAAAACAAAGACATTTTAGAAAATCCAATCTTCTTACAGTATTTGCCAAATCCTGAATTTGGTGCTTTGGTTATCTTCTAAAAAGCACCTGGTGACATCAAAAATAACTAATGACATCACAAACATCTAAAGCAGGACATAATCCTGCAGTCCATATGTGACTTCTGAGTGTTTGAGATGCTCTCAGTTTCTGAATGTTACCTTGAACTAAAGGCATGACAGGTAATTGAAGAGTATTTCCATTTGTAAGTAGATTGCTTTTAGACTTACAGCAATTTTATTTTTTAACTCTTCATGCATTCATTTAACAACTTGGGGTCCTAAAGTGAAAAATCCTTTAAAGAAACCCTTAATAGTTCACCTTGAATGCCTTCTTAAATCTTGAGTGTATCAAGAGGTTTATAACACAGCAGTCACACAAACTGGGAGAAGAATTTTATTAAGTTTAGGTGAGTCAGAAAAATAATAATAATAAAACATTTTTTATGAACTTGGTGAGAAACTTATAAAGTAGGTGAAGTTTTACAGCATATGAAATTGATACAAGTTGTAAATTTGAATTCCCAGACTGGTCCTCAGGTCTTGTGCTTTATTACATGAGGTAACATTTCCCACTTTTAATAGTTCACTTTAGCAAAGAGAACAGGGATTTTTAGCTTTCTAAATGACCAGCAGTTAGTGTTTTGTAATAACACTATCACCTGTCCGTAAGGCTCCATTGATTACTTTTACTGAGAAACCCAAGAACAGTTGATTATTAGCAAATACCTATTATCTGCTTTGCCTGTGTGGGCTAAAACACATTGCAATGCCAGCCCCCATGGAAATTCCAGTAGACTCCATTCAATTCATTCTATTGGTTTATGTTGATTTATATAGGCCACTGTTGCTTTCAGCTGGAGGATCAGTAGCTCCAGGGACCAAATGCACCAATAGCTGGTGAGACTAAACTCTCTGGGACAATGTCAGAGGGTAGCTGTCCCTCTGAAGGGGTCAGGGGCCCAACCTGCCTCTACCAGGCTCCACATGGGGGAATGAGGCAGTTCAGGGTCACCTGGGCGTAGTTAACTTGCTGAGCAACTGGGAGGAAGTTAATTAGGCAGGGAAGCATCCAGGCACAATGAAAGTTTAAGGACCTCAGCTAGAGGGGGAACCCCTGAGGAGAAAAGCAGCTCTTAGAGAGAGGATTACTCCAGAGAGACAGTGATTGAGAAGCCAACTGTCCCAAGAGGGAGGAGCAGTGCAAGAAGCTGGGGGAAGTCTACAGAGGAGAAGAGAGAGAGCGAGCACAGCTCAGGGAGCAGCCAGGACCCACAGCTGGAACCCAGTGGGATGAGTGGCCTTGAGTTCCTTTGCCTACTTCAGCCAGCAGGGTTTGGAGGAGAAGGTCCTAAACCCAGGAGACCTAGGGCTGGATTAAAGTAAAATCTTAACTGAAGGTTTGTGCTCACAGGGGGTCATACAGCATAACATTTCCGTGTGTGTTGGTAGTTGTGGTGCCTAGTCTGTACGTGCCCAGAACAAAACCAGTTCCTGCCTCAAAGAGTGTACAGTCTGAGGTGATGAATAGTGGAGGTGTACAAGGAAACAATCACACGCTGGTCAGCATGAGGGGCCGTGGTCTCAGCAATCTGACTGTTAGGGTTTTTAGTTTTGGTATCACACCAAAGTAGGGCTCGAAAGGGGGATAATGAGTTTTGTGCCTGTTGACGGGGCTTTTCCTAGGTGTGAGAGGCATCATGGGAGAAAACACAAAGGTGCCTGTTTGAAAATCTAACAAGGGGACTATGTAGGCTGGTACCATGGGTCTACTGGAGGGAGGAGTTAACCGTCTGGGAGTGAATGGGACCTGCTAGGTAGGTGGGGATAGATCATGAAGGGGCTTGACAGTGAGGACACTGAGAATGGGGAGCTGGTGGAAGGATGCAAAACAAGGTGTGAAGTGGTCAAAACAACGGGCTAGGAGAACAGAAGCATTTTAAATGGCTATGCATGATTGGATTTGGTTAGGCTAGGGTGAAGGCTTTTGCAGTAACTGAGTGATCTGATGAGAGTTTTAGCTGGGTGGACAGTTAGGAAAGGCTGTATCTTCGGGCTAGTCTACACTGGCAATGTTAAAGCACTGCCACCTCTGGTGTACTGTTTACACTGGCACTTTACAGTGCTGAAACTTGTTGCGCTCAGAGGTGTTTTTTCACACCCCTGACTGAGAAAGTTGCAGCACTTTAAAGTGCCAGTGTTGACAAGTCCTTAGAGACTTTCTGGTTTGTTTATTCCCCCCCACCCACAGTCGCCAGTCCTGCAAGCCCAGTCTGGGATCTGAAAGTCAGGGTGAGTTTTTCCTGGAAAAACCTCTTGGACCAAAGTGAAATGTTGAATGTGGTCTTCGGCTTCTGAGCTTACACTTGGTGCAGCCTCAAGGAAGGAGGCAAAAGGTATCTTTAAAAATCATCTTTATGGCAGCCCCAGGTCTTGGGCTGGCCAGGGGCCAAACTGCCCCATAGTGCAAGTCAGAGAAGTCAGAGGAGTTACAGAGCTGCTCTAGCACGTGCCAGCTACATGGATCCCCTAAGGTCTATTCTGCTGGCTGGGAATTGGGGGTGGGGGGATAGCTCAGTGGTTTGAGCGTTGGCCTGCTAAACCCAGGGTTGTGAGTTCAATCCTTGAGGGGGCCATTTAGGGATCTGGGGCAAAAAATCTGTCAGGGGACAGTACTCAATCCTGCTAGTGTAGGCAGGGGACTGGACTCTATGACCTTCAAGGTCTTTCCAGTTCTAGGAGATTGGTATATCTCCATTTATATTATTATATATTATATTAATTGTCAGAGCCCATTGTGCTCTGGTCCTGCCCCAGCCAGCCCTGATATAGAGGAGATGGTGTAAAATTAGTTGTGCCAGGCCAGGTTTCTCCCACAGTGGAGTAAATCTCAAATGCCACTTTAGGGCAGCATGGCGGGGATGGGGTGAGGAAAGGATCTGGCCCTAACTCGTTCTCTTTAAAAACCTCTACCAGTTAGCAATTGCTCATAGTGCGTTAACTTGCTTTGTGCAGCTGTGATCCAGTCTATTCTTTAAATATGCAGATTGTTTATGTGTGGTTAAAACCAACCAACCACAAACACACACTTTATTTAGAATACCCACCTCATGTATGGTCACACCTAGTGTTCCTCCTTAGCGAATATTAATTTATCTAGCTATGAGGTTCTAACTAATTGCCAGACTATTTTACTTTTTCAAAAAAAAAAGGCAAATTAAGATTTTTAAAATATACTGCACTCTTGGGACAAGTGAGAAATTAATTGGAAATGAAATATTTATGCAAAGAAACAGCAGTGATAGAAAACTGAAACTGGGCTGCTGCTGTGATTAGACATTCCCCAAAATGCCCTTTTTGTCTCACCTTAAAGGTGACTCTCAGAGGAAAATAATTGGCCTTGTGCTCTTTTTGGCTTCTTCGTGGTGTATAAAGAAGACTTCAAAGAGATTTCTCAATATGTCTTTTTTCTTCCCCCTGCTTGTTTTTCCATTAGGAATTCAGATCCAGTTTAGGCTGGAAATCTCTCTGTGGCGACTGGAGAGAAGGTGTGAAATGATAGCGGAGAGTGAAAGCTGAGCACTTGAAAGGGGGAGTGGGTTTATAGTCAGACCCTTTGTATTTTTTTATTACACCTATTTAAATTTGCTGAGTAATGAATATTTTGGCGAAAGGATGGCTTTGATTTGGAGATGGGCCAGGCCCAGGAAGGGAAGGGGACAAAGGGAGCTGTGTACCTCCTTTCCTTTCCAGGCATGCAGATGCTGCAGGGTTTGAGGGACCACTTTGATCCCCCTCTAAGAACCTCTTCTCAGCCATACTCTTCCTGCATCAGGGCTTGGATGGCAGGACCATTCTGTTGGCTATAAAATAACCAGGAATTCATTATGGGGCTTTCCAGGGTGTTGGTTGCCTCCCTCCCACCCCAACAACTAGGGTTGCCAAGTTTCTAAAACCACAAAACTGAACACCTTTGCCCTGCCACCTGCTCTGCCCCTTCTCTGAGGCCCTGCTCACTCCATCCCCTCCCTCCGTTGTTCACTCTCCCCACCCTCACTCACTTTCTCTGGCAGGGGGTTGGGGTGCAGGAGGGGGTGAGGATCCAGCCAGGGATGTGGGCTCCAGGGTGGGGCCAGAAATGAGGGGTTCATGGTATGTGAGAGGGCTCAGGGCAGGGAATTGGGGTGCAGGAGGGGGCTCAGAGCTGGGGCAGGGAGTTGGGATGTGGGAGGGGGTTTCTGGTGTGAGCCCTGGTCAGGCAATGCTCACCAGGCAGAGAGCCGCCTTTAGCCTTGCTGCACTGCCAACTGGACTTTAGCAGAACGTTCGGCAGTGCTGACCAGAGCTGGCAGGGTCCCATTTTGACAGGGTGTTCCCACACTCCTGATTATGATGGAACCCAGAATTGGGACAGCTCTCTCTTCTCTGTAATTTAGGTGTAAGAACTAACGATGTGCATCCTTTAACAATAGATCCTCCAGCAGCACCAGGGAAGACCTGATTTGACATTCCTGATAGCTGTGGAGGAGGCTGGGCAGGCCAGGCCTTATTTATGCATCATAAGAAAAGGCAGAAGAGCCCAGGCCCATCTCTTTTGCAGGTTATTTGTAACACAGGCCCATGGCTGATAGTGATGAAAAGCTATCTGTGCCCAGCCCCATGACTTTGTCCTACACAGACCTCTGTCCGTTCACCAGAGGACTGCATGCTGGCTTTGTGATGTCAGGTGTAGGAAAGGATGTGAAATTCAAAAGCCTGTTTCACTTAAAACCCCATAAGCTAGAGTTCTGAAGAGTAGAGTCTGCGCTGCAGCCAGTAAATCATTATGTCCACACAAGTGTGGGAACAGAAGAGCAATGGGGGGGTGGGGGGGGGAGGGAGGGAAACCATGTGCTTTAGAGGAATGAGCAGTGGAGTGAGGATGGTGAGCTGCCACTGAGATACTGTGTGGCCTTGGCCAAGTCACATCACCTTTCTACCTCCATTTCCCCATCTGTAAAATGGGGATACTTGAGAATTAATTGAGTAACGTCTGCAGAATGCTATGCAAGTACTGTGGGTTTTTATTTCAGTCTGTGTACGGGCACTGAATAATTTTGTTCAAGTAATTGCCTAACTTGAGAGCGGGAACATGAGGGAAGGAAGAGGACTCCCAGAAGTCTTTCTCCTTGCAGCCCATGAGGACAGCCAAATGAACCTTATGGTCCCCCTGAGTGGAGGTGACTAATACCTTTGCAAAAGGAGCAAAGAGGAAACTGGTTTAAGGCCCAGGCCAGGGGACCTGTCTAGCTGTGGAGGTGAACCAACCCAGCACCTCTTAAAAGGTTGTTGATGTGGATGTCCTACCCATGTGCAGGAAACACTATGCTGGCATATCACAGCGCCATGCTGCCCCCAGCACGGTTCCGTGCCTTGAAGCACAATTGGGTTGTAAATATTTAAAATGCTTTATACATGAGTTGTTTCTCTTTCTGTTAGTGGTAATTTATTACACACATTAATGCTGGTATATTGTTCTGATGTCTGGGTATTTCGTTAAAATTTCATGTGTAATTTCAGATGGAATTGGCAACCTTTAAAATAAGGCCATGCTGGTCTTTTGTTTCCTTACTTGCCTGCTGGGATATCTTCAGAGTTTATTTAAGGGGGTGAGGGGAGGGAGAAGTGGAGGAAAGGGTCTGGAGAATTAGTGGTGTGTGGTTTTTTTAAGCAGTTGAAATTCAAACCCATCTGGGTATTTATACAGCAAGATCTTCTGGATGAAGAATCTGCCAAGATAGTCATGTGATTGAGGCCAACATGAAACAAAAGAATTCATTTATTATCCAGGCAGGAAATTTGTTCTTCTAGATGTTGTAGCTACAGACATAACTATTTCATTTCCTTCGGTTCACCCAGATTAATAGCTTGTGCTTTTTTTTTTTTTTGTATGCATGTATTATTGCTAAGCATTTTCTCTCATCTGAGTGTGAATACTCTAAGGTTCTGTGTGTGGTGTACTTGTACATCTAAGCCAGGAGTGGGAACATTTTTTGGCCCAAGGGCCACATGTGAGAATGGAAATTGTATAGCGGCCCATGAATGCTCATGGAATTGAGGGTTGGGGTTCAGGAGGGGCTGAGGGCTCCTGCTTGGGGTGCAGACTCTGGGGTGGGGTCAAAAATTAGGAGTTCGGGGGTGTGTGAGGGACTGGGGCACAGTGTTGGGGTGGGGTGGTGAGCGCTCCAGCTGGGGGTGTGGGCTCTGAGGTGCAGGAAGATGAGACCAAGGGGTTCAGAAGTTGGGAGGGGGATCGGAGCTGGGGTTGGGGAGCAGGAGAGGTCAGGGGACAAATTAGAGGATTGGGCCAAAAGAAATTTGATGCGGTTCAACAAGGACAAGTGCAGAGTCCTGCACTTAGAACGGAAGAATCTCATGCATTGCTACAGACTAGGGACCGAATGGCTAGGCAGCAGTTCTGCAGGAAAGGACCTAGGGGTTACAGTGGACGAGAAGCTGGACATGACTCAACAGTGTGCCCTTGTTGCCAAGAAGGCTAACGGCATTTTAGGCTATATAATCTGCATTGCCAGCAGATGGAGGAACAATCATGTCCTTTGCTATTCGACATTGGTGAGGCCTCATCTGGAGCACTGTGTCCAGTTTTGGGCCCCACACTACAAGAAGGATGTGGAAAAATTGGAAAGAGTCCAGAGGAGGGCAACAAAAATGATTAGGGGGCTGGAGTGCATGACTTATGAGGAGAGGCTGAGAGAACTGGGATTGTTTAGTCTACAGAAGAGAAGACTGAGGGGAGATTTGATAGCTGCTTTCAACTACCTGGAAAGGGGGCTCTAAAGAGGATGGATCTAGACCAGGGGTCAGCAACCTTTCAGACGTGATGTGCCGAGTCTTCATTTATTACTGTGTGTAATTGGTTTCGCGTGCCAGTAATACATTTTAACATTTTTAGAAGGTCTCTTTCTATAAATCTTTACATACAACAATAGTTCAGTAATATATTAAAGTAAATAAGGCTTTTAAAATGTTTAAGAAGCTTCATTTTAAAATGCAGAGCCCCCCACCCCAGACCAGTGGTCAGGACCTGGGCAGTGTGAGTGCTGCTGAAAATCAGCTTGTGTGCTGCCTTTGGCACCCGTGCCATAGGTTGCCTACCCCTGATCTAGACTGTTCTCAGTGGTACCAGATGACAGAACAAGGAGTAACGGTCTCAAGTTGCAGTGAGGGAGGTTTAGGTTGGATATTAGGAAAAACTTTTTCACTAGGAGGGTGGTGAAGCATTGGAATGGGTTACCTAGGGAGGTGGTGGAATCTTCTTCCTTAGAGGTTTTTAAGGTCAGGCTTGACAAATCCCTGGCAGGGATTATTTAGTTGGGGTTGGTCCTGCTTTGGGCAGGGGGTTGAGCTAGATGACCTCCTGAGGTCCCTTCCAACTCTGATATTCTATTATTCTAGGGGTGCAGGCTCCAGGCGGTGCTTACCTCAAGCAGTTCCCAGAAGCAGCAGTATGACCCCCCTGCTCTGGCTCCTACATAGAGGCGCGGCCACGTGGCTCTGTGCACTGCCCCACCCACAGGCGCTGCCGCTGCTACTCCCATTAGCTGCAGTTGCCAATGGGAGCTGTGGGGGCGGCACTTGGGGCAGGGGCAGTGTGCTGAGCCCCATGGCTGCCCTGTAGAAGCCAGAGGGGGGACATGCTGCTGTAGAAGCCAGACATGCTGCTGCTTCCGGGAGCCACACAGCCGCTGCACAGATGGAGTGGGGCAAGTCCCGGCCCCTATTCCTTGGCAGGAGCTCAAGGGCTGGATTAAAACATCTGAAGGGCCATATTCGGCCCCCGGGCCTTGGCTTGCCCATCCTTGATCTAAGTATTTCTGTGAGTGTATGACTGGCCTCTCTTTTTACAGAGCTTTGAACCATGTAAAACCCGTGAGACCCCATCTGGTTCCTTCACAATCGGTGATGAGTGTCGAGACATACACGCCTCTGAACTTCCACAACAAGCTATAATCTCTCTTGCTTGTCTCCATGTTCCCCTTAAATGATCCCACTAGAAGATGAAGAAAGCAGCAACATGATTTTGACCTCCTTACCCTGATTCAAAACTAGAGGAGACGTGGCTGAAGGAACAGAACCAGGGTCTGGGATGAGAAAAGAAGCAGAGGAGAGATTGCTAGTTGTGGCAGTGTGTTAGAAGGGCTGTAGGTGCACTCCTGCATGGGGTCCTGTGCTACAGCAGAGGTGGCATGTGCCTATTTGAGAGGTAAATAGTAGATTTTCAATCTATAGGGTTGAGGGCACTGTTGATTGTCTTGTGGAAGGGACAGCTTGCTGACTGTATACTCTGGATTTCTGGGGTGTCCTAGAAATGGGGTGCCTAGATAGACTTGGAAGAATGAGATTTTTATTGACAAATGCTGATTGATTGCCTTGGGGGGCGGGGAGGCTATTAAGGAGGGGGAAAGTCTATTAATGACCTGTCCAGAAACCACCAGTCATGGGGCTAAAGATTTTTTTCAGTGCATGGAGGGACTAAGCCAGACTCGCTGCAACACCCTATACAGCTGTGAGAGGGTGCCAGATGCTGAAGGCAGCCCTGGACAGATGGGCCATGGGATGGTTGAGTTTCTAGCATATATGCACAGACACCCTATGAAATGTCGGGAGCTGGCTCATAATTGGTGGGTGTCTTGAGGAGCTTCAGGCCCATTTGTGGTGTCTGGAGGTTTTCTCATGTCAATATAGGCCTATCACTGTAGTACGACCCCCTTCTGCATACAAGAGACTGTTAACAGTGAGCTCCCTCAGGGAGTCCATGTCTCTCTCCTCCCATTTTGGCTACAGGAACTCTGCTTGGGCTAGGGTGTCTTATTGTGGATGGGGGAGGGGCATGACGGGAGTGACTGATGTTGCAAATGTCTATGTAGTTCTTGTGGTTATGTATGATGGGTGTGGGTGGGACGGTGTGGTCTGCATCTTGTGTTGGAAATGTAGATGGGGCAGGATACACACGACTATGTGTGGAGGCATGTCAGGCCCACAGGCTTACCCTTTAGATGTTTTGTGGAAACTTGACTCCAAATTTCCTGGCTTTCAGATACCTGAAATCTTTATTTTACCTTGCTATGTCCTTAATGAAAAGGAACTTTCATGGAACCAGAGACTTGTTCAAGGGACAGCTGGGGGCATATGGAGTGTGGCTGGAATGGCTCAGCTGGAGTTGTGCAGTCAGGGAGATGGAAGGGAGAATGTCAAGGGGCCCCAGAGTCTAGGGAGAGGGATAGAACCCCCTGTTGTTCACCTCACCTTGCAGAATCACCAGAGTTTTCCTCCCTGCAGGACCCTGTCCCATGAAGGGCCCAGTCTTGCGCATCTGTTTTATATCTCCTCCCGAAGACATCATCTCTGTCTACACCACCCATACGCCATCCTGGAGTATGGATTAATTATTGGAGATAAGGCTGCCATCTACTGTATCACCCACAATATAATTAACGTTGTCCTGATTTTTTTAAAATCAAAGGATTCTGCTCCTTTCACGTCTCACAGAAAATGTGCATGTCATAAAATCCATTTTTATTTGAATAGTGATACATGGATAGAGTTCTATTCTTGAAGTTGTGGTGGCCATATATGGCAATATATGGAACTGAAATATAAAAGGTGAAATCTTAATGGTTTAAGTGGAAGACCACTCAACGACTCCCAAGATTTTGCCCATAGTCATGTGTTACTCTTGCAGGTTTTTTTTAATTGCATGCAATGTACATTCGGCTCTCTAAATCCTCTTCGCCAACCAATCTTAAATGTTTACAAGAGTGTCTTCTCATGATAGGCCCCAGAATAGGCTGGCATTTTGGAGTAGACCTGGTTTAACAGTCTCTTGGTGGCTGATTTGCCATGGGATCGTCCTTGACCCTGAGCTGCACCTAAGGATTTAAGTCCTGCTCTTGGTAAGCTGCTGGGAAACTGGTGTGTACATGACTACTCAGACTTATTTCTAAATCAAGGGTAAATATCTTTCTATAAATGATCTAGCTTGACCATAAGATACAGGAATCACTAGGTGAAATGCTATGGCTTATGTTATGCAGAAGGTCAGACTAAATGATGGTGTTTTCTGGCCTTAAAATTGACAAATGTCCATTTACTTGAGTTATCTGAGAATTCTTTTTTAATATGCAACGTTTCTATAGCATTACACGCTTCACCTGTATCTTATGATAGCATCACATTGCTCAGTGTATTTGTATCATGTAGTGCGGTACTCTAACACAAACCAATAGGCTGCCTTCTCTTATGCAGCACTGAAGGGAACAGATGTAGGGTGGGGGAAATTATACTAAATTCCTCTACTTTCTTGGGGTTTTCATCCTTGTACACTGCTATCAGGTGCTTCCAATTCTTAGTCATCTCTTATCAAAACTGCAGATTTTCCCTTTTTTCTTCTCTATCCCACTCACCGGTTCTGCTGTTCTCTGAATTGGTGACATTAGATTTTTCTGGTAACGAGGGGCTCAGATCTAAATGTCTATCCAAGGTACAAATGGAGCAGTGCTGTGAAGAGAGAGGACTATTAAATCCCTCCCCTCTTCAGATGCAGCCAAAAATTGCACTGATCTTTCTGCCATATCGCACGGTAATCTTATGTCTAATTGGTTGTCCTCTATCACTGCCGATCCCCTCTTGTTAAATCAGATTGGATTGCCCAGCTGACAGAATTCTAAGGCTGTGACAGTCCCACTGTTCAGCTGGTGATCCATACGAGACACAGCACGATGTGCAGTTGAAGTTACTTATGTCAGTAAGACAGCTGCAATCAGGGACGATAGGTCAGGATCCTCAGAAGGGGGAGGTGGAAATGAAGATACAGGGAAGCTTATTCTCTTCAAATGATACCACTTTACAAATGAGCAGAGTTAGCATTGCACAAAACAGAATCATGTGTGTTCCTGAAACCATCTCTCACTTACCAGACATGTTAGTCAGGCACACCCAGGGGGCTGTTGGCTCTGGTGATTGGGCTTGCAGGTTGCAATAGAACTGGAAGATACTGCTCTGATGGCCTGGTTCCTGGGGTAATATAGGAAATCTGTGTTTAGGAGAGGTTGCTTTGATTCTGCACAACTCTGTGGGCACAAGACAGAACCCAGTCTGAACTAAAGCCCATCGCAGCCACAAAACCCAAGCTGAGCCGGGACTAGGCCTCTGAAGAGACATTTGCCTTAGAATTGCTGGGGGTGGTCCTCTTCCTCCCCCTCCAGGTTTTCCACCTCACTCCATAGCTGCTTTCCTCTTTCCCTTTGGCTTCCCATTATTACCCAGATGCTTCAGAAATAATTTAATACAGCGTGTTTTCTGACTCCTGCTCAGTGTCTATCTCACAATCTTCAAAGTGAGAAAAGGGCAATTCCAATACCTCCACCTCTAAGTCACACTTCCTACCAGAGAAAAGCACAACAGAGAGCTCTGGATGTGCCAGTGGATGATCTCCTATCCTTGGTAGATGTTTGTACAACACATGGTCCATGTACAACACTGGATTGCTGCTGAGTATTGGTATTGGGTCAAGATCATGGTCCAAGTCTTCAAATTTCTCACTGTGTGGGGACCATCCACCCCTCCATCACTAGGGCCTTCCACAACAGCTGGGCTCCCTGGCAGCCAAGTAACCACTCCCAACAAGAGTTGGATCTATGGGTGCTGGAGACAAGCGGTCTCCCTGCAGCTGGCTGACAGTGGCAGAACTCCCTTCAGAGCAACCTGGAGTGAGGACAGAGCTGATCGTGGATGCCTGAAGGCCAAAGTCCAAGACATTCCTCTTTCCCTTTGGGTTCTCATCAGCAACAAAGGCTGTAGTAATAGTCAACAATTACTACAGTAATGACCAAGATAATGTAACCAATGACAAAATCCCCTTCCTACCAGGGTACAGGTGCAGAGAGAACCACTTGGCTAAAACTTATCTGTTTTCCTTCCTGTAAGGTACTTTGATAACTCGCTGTGGGGCTGTGGGATAGCGAGGTAGGTGGCTGCCCTAACCGCTATCTGCCTTACCAAACACATAAAACAGGATTTAAAGAGTCCCTGGTCCATGTACACCCTGTTTACTCCGAGAGCCGGCCTGAGAACCCGGGCCCAGGTGTTTACTGTCGCTGGGTTGTGAGGGGAAAGCCCAGAGGAGAGATGCAGAAGCCCCTGTCTAGAAGCAGGCTGGTTTCTGAACAGAGCAATTTTTTTTTCCAGTGAGGCATTGGCTGCTCATTAAGGCAGCTTTATGTATCTGGCCAAAAAGGAAATGGTACCAACAAATAAAAGACCGGCTTTGGCCCGATGCCCAGCTCACAGATGGCTCTCCTCATGCCTGCTCCTTGGGAGTCTTTTCCCAGCTTACACTCACACAGGCGTCTGGGCTGGAGGCAGGAGTGTGCTTGGCAGGAAAGGTGCCAAGCATCGTATCCTGCCAGCCTTCTCTCACCAGCTCCCTGAAGTTCACGGATCAGAAGGGTTGTCAAGAAGCCAGAGCTGTTTGCAGTGTGGAGTGAGCGAGGCTGATACAAGGAGATGCCCATGCGGCTCACATTGTAGGGTTCTTAAATCTACTGGACAAGAGCTCTTCGTGGTCCCATGTCTCCTGAGCCAGCATTCACATGTGGAGCATCCTCTGGAATGTGAATCCCAGGACTCCTGGTAGAGGTTTGATTGCAAAGTTCTAGGGTTCTCTAAACTTGTTCTAAATCTACCTTCTTTTCCCACCTTCTTTTCCCACTCTATTCACAGGGCAGAGAGCTGCTCTACACCCACCCAGCTCTCACCTGCATCCTCTTTCTCAGTGACATGGCCAGGCAGGATGTGTCCAGCCATGTGATGGCCACACACCTCATGCTTCATTCCCATTCGCCCTTCTCCGACCTCCAGTGAAAGGATCAGCCAGCCCAAGGGCAGAAAGGGGAACAAGCACTATTTTGTGGTTCCTAGATGCAATAGGGAGAGGGGGGAGGGGAGACAGCACATTCCTGGTTTTCGGCACAGTTCAGGTCACCTGCTAAAAGCTTGTTTAAACAAAAAGGTAACTAAGCTCTGCATCAAAGTGACATTTTTACAACAGCAACTGGCTGCACAGAGACTGGTGAGGTTTGTGTTGCCTTTTCTCCAGCTCTGAGTGGTCCTTCCCTGCAGAAGGAAAACATGCACTTACCCCCTCATTGCTTGTGCCAATTCTCTTGCCAGCCAAATGGAGGCTGATTGTCTGCAAGGTCCTGGGATTTAGGGCTCACTTGACAAAGGCTTTGGAGGACACTTCCCATGCATTGGGCCTACCGCAGCTACAGTCACTATAGGAAGGAGCAGAGCTGGCTGACTGGCATCTATAAATGTTACACAAAGGAAGGGCTCCCTATAAGCCAGGGGTGGGGAACCTTTTTTCCACCAAGGGCCATTTTGACCCTTATAAAGTCATCCGCGGGCCACTCCCCTCCTCCCCCCCCCTCCGAAGCCCAGGCTGGCAACGGGAGCTGAGACCCCAGCTGGCAAGGGGCCAGCAGGGGAAATCCCAAAGCAGTGGCAGGTGGAGTCCTTAGCCCTGCACTGCTTTGGGGTTTCCCCCACTGGCCCCTTGCCAGCCAGGGTCCTGCCGCCTGCCTGACCCGCCCAGCCCAGTCTCTCCCCCCCAAACCTCCTTCCCTCCCACCCCCCCAACTGACCCACTCAGCCCGGTCTCTCCTCCCCAAACCTCCTTTCCTCCAACCCCCCCCAACTGACCCACCCAGCCTGGTCTCTCCCCCCAAACCTCCTTCCCTCCCACCCCCCCCCCCCAACTGACCCACCCAGCCCGGTCTCTCCCCCTCCAAACCTCCTTCCCTCCCACCCCCCCACCTAGCCCGGTCTCTCCCCCCCAAACCTCCTTTCCTCCAACCCCCCAACTGACCCACCCAGCCAGGTCTCTTTTCCCCCCCCCCCAACTGACCCGCTCAACCCGGTCTCTCCCCCCGACCGTTTCGCCGCCTGGCAGTGGGTGGCTCCTTGTTTCACCGCCTGGCAGTGGGTGGCGGTGCGGCGCGTCCCGGCCCCAGCTCTGACCCGTCCCTGGCCGGCGGCGGCAGCGGAGTACGCGGTGCGTCCCAGCCCCAGCTCTGAGCTGTCCTTGGCCGGCGGCGGCAGCGGAGCACGCGGCGCGTCCCGGCCCCACGGCTGGCGGCGGCGGCCCGCGCGGCACTTCCAGGCCCCAGCATGGAGCCATCCCTGGCCGGCGGCCGCGGGCTGGACAGAAGGCTTTGGCGGGCCGTATACGGCCCGGAGGCCGGAGGTTCCCCACCCCTGCTATAAGCACTCCTGCATCTTCAGTAAGTGATTGGCTGCATTCTTTCTGAAAACTAGCCTGCAAGCAGCCCTAAAAAGGGGTGTGAGCTAGGGTGATGGAATCTCTAGCTAGCAGGGAAGCCCTGAGCCAGACATCATGGGCCTTGAGTGAATCTTCAACCCCACAGACCGGTCTTGATGGGTGAATGGTTGTGTGGGTAGTGGGGACTGTGATCTGGATGACTGCCTGTGGGTTCAGCATTAATACAGTGACCCTAGCATGCTAACCTTATGTAATGATCCCCAGCACATGAGCCCTTGGGATGTGCTCTGCATTCTTGCCCTTGTGTCACCCACTTCTTTAACTAGCTGGTCACCTGAGCTACCTTGATGCTCCTACACCAGGTACTAGACTAGTGTGAACTACATGGTGGTACTGGCAATGAAGACCCAGAATTGTTTGTAGTTTTGGTTGCAATGGAAAACTCACTATGACTATCTTAAAGTCTGTTTCACTGTGCATCTAGTTCAGATGCTAGTGTAATTCTAAGATGATTCCCCAGCATAGGCTGTGGGGCATTGTGACTTTTTAGGCCTGTTTTTTATAACCAAGGCCTGCAGGACGCTAAAACAGTCCCAAAATAGTTTGTGAATCGGTGTGACATCACTATATCATGCCACTTCATTGATGACCCGATACCTGTTCATTGCAATGAGGAGATGATGTGGCGTAATGGTGGCACATGATGTGACTGTCGTGAGGCAGCTGTAGTTCCAGATTTAGTGGCAGGGGACGCAGTGACTGTCTGAGGCGGTGAGCTTGGAGTGCCAGCCCTGGGTAGCTGCTTAGTCCTGAAAGATAGTGTGACAGTTCATGTGAAGTAGCTTGCCTCTCGCTATTCTTTCATGATCAAAATAAGAATTAATCTACAAAAAAGCTACTAGATGTCTTAATGAGAACCTATCTACAGTGAAAATGATGGCAACAGTTAATTAAGTTAAGTGGATACAATGGAAATTTGTATACTGGAAAAAAGTGTAGAATTCAAATAAACCGTTAATGAGGGATCAGATATTGTAGTTCCTAAACCTTACACACTTAGCCCTGATCTACAATGGGGAGGGAGTGGGGAGAGATCGACCTAAAATAAGCAACTTCAGCTATGAGAATAGCGTATCTGAAGATGACGTATTTAGGTCGATTTACTGCAGCATTCTCACAGTGCTGAGTCAACTGCTGCTGCTCCCCCATCGACTCCGCTTGTGACTCTCGGGGTGGTGGAGTACTAGAGTTGATGGGAGAGCACTGGGGGATTGATTTATCATGTCTAGTCTAGATGCGACAAATCGACTCCCGAAAGATCGATCGCAACCCACTGATCTGGTGGGTAGTGTAGACCTGCCCTTGTTTAACCAGTTCACCTGGAGAGTGGCAATTTACTTGTGGGAAGGCTCCAGCAAAAACCACCTATCATAGCTTACACTAATACCTTTTCTATTAGCCTTGACAGAGTAGAAGGATTGATTGGAGGCTACAGTACTTTCTTAACCCTGATATTTGTATTGGTCTGCTGAGGGTTAGGACACACTGCCATTACCTGTACTGTGTGGAGACCTATTGGATAGGACACTAGACTGGAACTCTGACTAGGTTCTATTGCCAACTTTGCCACTGGGTGACAATGGGCAAATTACTTTGCCTTTATGCCTCAATTTCACCATCTGTAAAATGGGGATGAGTAAACTGTCTTTGTAAAGTGCTTTTCAGAACTACTGATGACAACTGCTACATAAGAGCTGAGGGGTGGTATGGGTATCATTTTCCAAAGTGCCAAACACTAGCCTAATTTGCTCAGACAAGTCACTGTAAAATGCCTATTGCTTTCAATGGGATTAGGATTAGGCCAGTCAGAGTGCTCCTGAAAATCCCAGCGTACATATTTTTGATATGGCCCTCATCCCAAAAAGTTTGGAGGCCCCTGACTCAGTGGATAAACTGGAATGTGCAGCTGTGAAATAAGCCATGTGGGTAACCTGCATTGCCCAATGAATGCAAGAGAAATACAATGGGAAGTAAAAGTAGAAGCCAATAAGTCTGATTTGAAGGGTAAGGAGTTTGAACAATATCTTAAGATTTATATTCATACTAAACTTTAAAGTCACTGCTCTGACTTCCTTTCGTTAAAAAACAAACAAACAAACAAAAAATTGCACAAAGATAGGGCCTGATTCCAAGTCAATAGGATACTTCCATAGACTTAGGAATGGGCTTATAATGAGCAAGCATTTTTCTACATCTTCTGCATAAAGAGGGTGCCTATTAAAGCTTGCTTTTGTTGTGACATGCAGGAAAACCTCAAGTCCCAGCTCTTCAGTGCTTGGTATGGTTAGGGCAACAACCCAGCTTCCACTTCCAGGTTATGCCTCCTGTATAAGTAGCAAGCATGCTGCTGTTTCGGATCTTCCTTCCATTGTTGCTGTGACTCAATAAGTATTGAAATTCTCCAGTGGTGTCTGGTCCTGTGCAAGGCCTGGATTTAAAACTCAGTGAAGTCGATGGGTGAGCCATGAAAGGAGCACTCTGTATCCCATGAATGATTGTGTACTGTCCTAGGCCTGGTCTACACTAGGAGAAGGGGTCAATCAAAGATGCGCAACTTCAGCTATGTGAATAACGTAGCTGAAGTCGACACATCTTCGGCCGACTTACCTGCTGTCCTCATGGTGGCCGCAGTTGGCAGTGGGCTCCCCCCGTCGACTCCAGCTTGCGCCTCTCGGTGAACTGGAGTTCCGGAGTCGACGGGAGAGCTGTTGGCGATCGATTTATTGTGTCTTAATGAGACGCGATAAATCGATCGCCAAAAGATCGATTGCTACCCGCCGTTCCAGTGGGTAGTGAAGACATACCCCTAGATTAGGAAAGGGCCCACTGGATTCAGACTAATACCCGTAAATCTAATACCCCAAGGAGGCAGCACAGCAGTGTATGGTATTGTAACTGTTACTTCAGCCCTATCCCTGTGCCTTATTTACTCAGTCTTTGGGCAGTGTGTATATGAATAACTTACTTAAACTGCACTTTATTGGCCTATCTGAGCTTAAAGGCACTGTCAGAGCTGCTGGAGCCCAGATTTAAGGACTGGTTCCAAAACAACCATTACTGATCCAGCAAAGCATGGATGCTGGTAGGCTCTCTTAGCAATAGGCATATTCAGGTGAGCTTTTAATGCACCTTTATTAGCCCTGCAGCGCTGACACAGTAGAGTGTGTAAACAAGCATTTAGAAATCCTGGCAAAACACCCTTTATCTACTCAATAGACCAGCTGTCAAACAAATACATAAAGATCGTTCAAAGGGATAGTAAAAATCCTTGAAGAGGGGTAGAGTAGTTGCAGATGGCAGCCGCTAGCAATTTTGACCACTCTTTCTTTCTTTTCCTTTAAAATTGAATTTTTCCTCTTGTCTATTTTCACCCCAGAAGCACAGAAGAGAAATATAAAGCCACACAAATTCAATATGTTGCACTGACTTAGTGTCGATGAATTATAGGCAATACCCAAACCACTGAAAAACCTGGCCCTGTTCTCTGACCCACTCTGGAAAATGTGGAGTCAGTAGCTAAGCTTTGGGCTGTGCCCTGTTCAAACAGGTGGGCTGAGTGCAATGCAGGGATAATGCCCTGCCTTTTCCCCTCAAACAAGTCTATGTGATGGCTGATGAGAACATCCCTGAATATTTCAACTGCTGTGATGGAGCTTGAGGAAAGAGACCGCTTCAGAGATAGCGAGGATCCAAACCATTAAGAGTGTAACCAGATCAATGATCAGCCTTGGGAAATTAAGTAGAAGCCCATGCAGGAAATGTGTAATCATGGTCCATGTGAGAATCACTACTGACTCGGTGGGCAGCCACATTCTACTAGGGCAATAGCTTGACTGCTCCTCCAGAGTAATCCCAAGAGGAGTGCATTTGAAGTAGCGTGGTGTGGTGGTGACCAGGGCCGGCGACAGAAATTTGGGGGCCCCTTACTCTGATCATTTGGGGCCCCCCCAGCCCAGCCGGGGCCCCCCCAGCCCAGCCGCTCCCGGGCTTGCGCTGCCACCAGCCGCTGTCAGCTGGGGGGGGGGAAGCCCAGGCGGGGCCCCCCCCAGCCCAGCCAGCGCTCCCCCCCCAGCTGACAGTGGCTGGGGGGGGAAGCCCAGCCGGGGGCCCCCCCAGCCCAGCCCAGCTGGCGCTCCCCCCCCCCCCCAGCTGACAGCGGCTGGCGGCAGCGCAAGCCTGGGAGCGGCGCGAGCCGCCCTTTCTCCCCCCCCCCCGCGCCCTTTCTTTCTCTCCCCCTCCCCCCGCGCCCTTTCTCCCCCCCCCACGCCCTTTCTCCCCCCCCCCCACGCCCTTTCTCCCCCGGACCCGGCGGGGGAAGCCCTACCGTGCTGCGGAACCTCCCCGCCCTCGCCCTTTTTGCAGGCGGTGGTGCGCCGCTGCCGCCGGCCGGGCTCTCTGCTCCTGCTGGGGACATGCGCGCTCGTCCGGAGGAGAGCCGCGCCGCCTCCCCGCCCCTTCCCCGCTCTCCAGGCCCGGCGACAAGGGGGGATGACTACGGGTACTGCTGTGTACCCGGCCCCGCACTTAAGGGGGCCCCCTTAAAGTCCGGGGTCCGGTACAGCTGTACCCGTAGTACCCCCCTGTCGCCGGCCCTGGTGGTGACAAAGCCCTGGAAACCAGTGAGGAGGTGCACATCCAAGAAGGAAAGCTGCAGCCTTCATGCTAAGGGAAGATGGAGGATACAGGTCATCGCACAGCAGGTCTGTTCTGTAGCTGCTATGCCAGCCTCAGTATCTGCTGGCCCCTTCCCCACCACTTCCTATTCAACTCCACCTTCTGGGTCTGCTGCATGCAGCTGTATGTAGGTTCACCTCGGGGGGTGGGTGGGTGGGGAGGGAGCAAATCCTTCCTGCTCCTCAGTACAGTTCCACTGACTCTCAGGCCCTCCATACCCATGGAAGATGGGTCAGAATGTGCCTCTTTTTATAACAGCAAATCTTTTTAAATTGAGGAGAAGGGTCAGTTTAAAAAACAATATCTGGCGGAAGATTTTTCTCCCTTTGCTTTCAACCTCAAGCTGTTTTTAATTCAGTGCAGAGATTAAATCAGACCTGAGCACAGGAACCAGGTAACACAAGTCTGACATCGTAATTTCCTGTTGTGCCTACAAATCTCTCTTGACGTGCCGTGGTCTGGTTTCTCCCTCCTCAACAATTCAACTAAGATAATAAAAAACGGAAAGCTACATTAAATTCCACTTCGGCTTTACAAGTCATTCTGAAGAAACTGGAGAGCCAGCTGGTTTGTTTTGCAAGGCATTTTGGGAAGTGACTTCCTGCTCTGGGCTTGGATGTCGGGATGGCTATTGCTTCAGTTAAACAAAGAAACACAGATTCAGTTTTTCTCCTTCTATATAGTGCATTATATTTACTGCCTGGCGCTCTCCCTGTCTCAGAGGATTTTATAGACCAGTCAACATAGGGGGTGTGTCCTGAGGTCAGTTTCCAAATCTCAGTCCAGATTTGGACATGACAAAGGGGAAAGGAGAACAAGTAGGAGCGCCTCTCTAGGCCTGCCTTGAAATGTAATTTTCCTTGTTTGGGGAAGGTGTCCTCGGAGCCCAGTTCCATAGTAGCATATAGTGCGTTCACACACCCACACCTTCCTCTGTGTGAGCACTGCGGAGGAATTGTACTGCAGAACTACACCCCCCGCCGCCCCCCATTTGCTTTGTCCCTGGATGCCCTTAGTTTTCTTTGGGCAGGGCCTCATTCATCTCTCTCCAACCTCCCCCCCCCCACTCCTTTAATCCCTGGTTCTGCAGGTTCTTGTTTGTGCTCTGCAATCATGGGCTGTCAGAGGGAGAAACCAAGGGCTCAGGTTTCATTACTCAGGCCTTGGAGAGAATTCTTTCACTTTGAACTGCTGCAGCCTATTCTTTTCCCTCCAACTGTGTACACAGATCTTCTTTCTCACACCCTTATTCCTTCACTCTGTTACACTCTCTGTCTCTCCTCCACTCCTCCTAGACACTGCCATATTCCCTCCTCCCTCTTTCAGTTACGTTTTGGCTTTTAATCCTCTCTTTTGTTTTTGTTTTTAGACAAAAACCCAGAGAGGATTCTTTCATGCCTTGTCCAGCAGGGAAGGGACAGCCAAACCCAGCCTGTTGTGGTGAGATGTGCTGATCTTTCCCGTGACACAGTGGGGAGAAGACAACACAGGGCAGAATGTGTGGTATGCTGGGGTCAAGCCATGCAAAGCTCACTGTGCTTCCAGGAGAGATCTATGTCACCTCTGTGGTTTACCTGGTCTTGGCCAGGCCGTGCTCAGGTTGCTCCGTCCTGATGCTGGCTTTCCTACCCAGTGGACAGCACTGTGCATTGCTATCGCTGCACACCAGGCAGGGTTTATTTCTCCTTGCCTCTCAGGCTCTTTGCCTCATTTGCACTTTGAAGCTCACTCCATATGGTGCAGAGATTGGAAATGGTGTTTAGCCCATTCGCTGGCTCCAAGGGAATGATTAAGTGAAAGCTGTGCTGATAACGGGAGAGTGGGAGCCTGCTGTAACCATGTGGCTTTTGCAGTTTCCTTTATTTGATTTCAATATTTCTATCCCTTTGTTTGCCGGGCCTCTTGAAGGCTTGTGCTCGGCTCATCCCCTTGCACTGAAAGCAGGATACGTTGTAAGCCTTTCCCCAGGGTTTCCTCTTTCTTTGTGCATCCTGCTCCAGGGATTGCATGTGCCAGAGTGGAGTACTGAAAGCAAACACACCTGGGCAGACTTTCTAAAAGTGTCTAGGCATCTAAGTCATAGCCAGACTTTGCAAAGCGCTCAGCACCCCATGTGCTAGTTCAGGGGTAGGCAACCTATGGCACGGGTGCCAAAGGCGGCACATGAGCTGATTTTCAGTGGCACTCACACTGCCTGGGTCCTGGTCCCTCTGTCTGAGGGGCTCTGCATTGTAATTTAATTTTAAATGAAATTCTTAAACATTTTAAAAACCTTATTGGCTTTACATACAACAATAGTTTAGTTCTATATTAAAGACTTCTAGAAAGAGACCTTCTAAAAACATTAAAACGTATTACTGGCACGCAGAACCTTAAATTAGAGTGAATAAATGAAGACTTGGAACACTACTGCTGAAAGGTGGCCAACCCCTGAGCTAGTTTGGAAACCTGGCTGCAACTTAGGTGCCTAAAATGAGACTGAGCTCAATTGAAAACATGGCCTCACATGTTCCAGCATGTACTGGTCACTCACCTGAGGATTTATGTCAAATGCTGTGTTTCTTCCTGAGTCATCTGTTTTGGTTATAACAGTGGTTCAGAGACAGTTCTGACTTCTGGCTCTGCTGAATATCTGGCTTTAGCCTGTGATCGTTCTGAGGCGGAGAGGGCTTAGGGAAGTGGGGAAAGGCAAGACAAATCAGTTTAATATTAGCAGAGAGCATTTGCGCAGTGCTCACTGGGGAAGAATGTGTCTTGACTCTGGGGAAGATAATTGGGTGTAAAAACATCAAATATGCGCATCCCAAATGAATCAAGCTGTTGTTTTTGTGAGTATTAAGCAGTCAGCAAACTTCCTGAAGTAACCGCACTTAGCGTTTGGTCTGAGGAGTCTGTTTTTAGACTGCATCTACATGAGAAATCTTCCCATCTGCGGCGCCCCACCTGTGCAGCTCCACTAGCATAACCGTGATGGCAGGACTAGGTCGGACAGCGTCTTCTGCTATTGCACCTAGGGCGACCAGACAGCAAGTGTAAAATCAGGATGGGGTTGGGGGGGGAATAGGAGCCTATATAAGAAAAAGCCCCCTAAATCAGGACTGTCCCTATAAAATCAGGACATCTGGTCACCCTAATTGCACCGTCTAATCCTGCTCGGCTCTAGACAATCCAATGATGGTGGTGGCTGTCCTAGCACTGAGGCCATGTCTACACTTGGAAGGCTTTGCTGGTGTAGCTATATAAAGTGCTCGTAGTACACACAAGAGATTGACCGACTCTGAAGAGTTTACAATCTCCAGTAGAGTAGACCAACAGATTGAAAGGAAATATCACTTTGCAGATGGGGGGACGCAAGGCACAGAGAGGTGAAGTGACCTCACCAAGGTCATACTGGAAGTCTCTGGCAGAGCAGAGAATCAAACCCAGTCCAGTGCCAGGAGGTTGAGTGATTCTGCGAACGGAGAGGAATTATCTCTGTGTGGGAAGCAAGCAAAGAGGTGACAGCAGGGAAGAGAATAAAATGAAATTGGAAGCAAGAGAAATAGCTGTAGAACCTGTAGCACAGGAAAAAGGAGAGCCAGGACTGTATTGCTATTTCACGGCCTGGTAAAGCAGTGCTAGTGGAAGGTCTGCTGCTTGTGCCAGGCCTGCGGAGAAAAGGGAGATTCTAACAGAAGGGAGATGCGGAGAGGAGGAGGCGAGCTGCACTACCTAGGCAAGCAGCTGGCAAGATGAGATCAGAGAGCAGGGATTCTTCATCCCTCCGTATAGCGTGGACTGGTTAAAACCCAGGAGGTGGCTGAACTTCAGAGAATCTGCTGACAGCTGCCATGCTTCCGGAGTGTCTGTCAGCCACTCTCGTTCTGGGAGTGAAGATAAGGCAGCCTTCATTGATCCAGGGCTTGGTCCTGCTTCTGCAGAAGTCAGCACACATTCTGTCACTGACCTTGGTGGGAGCTGGATCGGGCCTTCCCAGGCTCTGATCCACTAGCTACTAAGCAAAGTAAAGTGGCTTTACTCTGAGAAGTGTACAGTCCAGATCCTTGCCTGCTGTAAATCAGCTTTGTTCCAGTGAAGTGATGGACCATCTCCTCTGACGTCCGTGGACTTAGCTGGTGAAAGTTTTTAGCAAGATCCTGTTGAAAAGAAGGGATGGCCTCACTTAGCTGAACTTTCCTCTGAAATGGAAGCTATTCTCAGAACAATCTGAGCGTTTCAGTAAGAAGCTATACTGTCTAAAAGCAACAGTAGTGTAATATTTACCTTCTCCTAAACCGCAACCACAAAAGTGACTAGATTAAAGCTTTGTCCCCAATAGCAGACTCTGTTTCTGCTTTTCCAAAGCTTGGGTCGCCTTTTGTCTTTAGTGAGCAATAATAAAGGTGGGCATAAATTAAACTGTGGGACCCTTTCTGTTAATGACTGTAAGACAAGTCACCAAAGGAACTGCTTTTCCCCAAAACCTTTCCTGTTTTTTCACTCTGTTAGGAGTTCAGCTAGCATTTGGGTTCCAAAAACTCTGATCTATTGTAAATGAGGGCGTAACCATTTTTGGCTTCTATTCTCCTCCCCTTGGAAACTTAATATCAGAGTCTGGGGCAGCAGAGGAATTGGGGGGGGGGGGGGGATAGATTGTGCAATGGAGGGGTCCTTTAGCAATATTCTGTTCTCCAAATGTTAAGCCCAGTGGTGTATTAGTCTTCTCTGGCCACAAGCAGGGACTAAAACTGAAGGGCCTGATTTTTCTCCATGCTGATCTATACCATGAGTAACTGGTTTTTGGTGTCAGGCACGGCTGCAGCACTGCCTTGAATAACAGGCAGCATGACCCTCTCTTGACAAGTAAGGTAGCCAACCAGTTTGGGAAGGGTGTAAATACCACAGAGATCTCGCAGGTCTTGGACTTTGATTTTGAAGTCTCTCCTGCAACAGACCAGACCTAATTCAACTCAGAGCAAAATACTCAAGACCTGCTTCTTTGATTTAGCTTTTCTTCAATAGCCCTTCACACACACACAGTTAATCACACCTACTTAGACACTCAGAAAAATAAAATTCTCCTCTCTACTTAAATTTTTGCTGGTAAATATGAGGAGGGGCCTATTTTTAACATCTTGTTAGGTATTCCGATACAATGACCTCATAGTAACTAGACAGTTGGGCAATATATCACCTCATCTGTCACTATTCATTAATCTATGAATCCTGATTTGTACTAGTCTGAATATGGTAAGTGACCTGGTCAGTGAGATATAGTTACTATATTACTGTGCGGTATTAGAATTTCCAGTATGATTGTATTGATCTAACTTATTAGGAGACTGTGTGAAAAGGAAACTGGGAACTACCCAATAGACCTAGATAAGGGCACCCAGCACACACTTGATGGATAATGGGGTAAGCTGTTAGCTAGACGGATCCTGTCTCTTTTCTCAAGCCTTGTTTCCCCTAAAAAGGGAGCCTGGAGATGTAAAGAATGCTAAAGAATTAACCTTTGGAAGGGGAGGGGGAATTTGTCTTCTGCTGTCTTGAGAGGCAGGCTGACCCAGACTCGGGGAGAGGGTCTAAAGAAGCTCGCCCTCCCTAGATGCAGCGAGTGGTAAGCCCTAGGGGAAATGTAGACACACATAGAGGCTGACTTATTTTTCTGACCTGTTTTTCCTGGAAATGATTTTGTTCTAAACAAACAATATTGTGCCTTCAAGAGCAGGGGCAGAAATTCAGAGAGTCAGCCTGTGTCAGACCTTCAGAGGCAGCTAGGGTGCATGCCAGGGAGCAGCAACCCAGGGCCTAGTCTGAGAGTGGGAGAATTGAGATTCCACCTGCAGCCAGGGGACCACTCTTGACATGGGACCTGAAGGGAGGATGCTTTCCAAAAGATCAGGAGTGGGTAGAGGTGCAGGTCACCTGGTTACCGACAGAAGAGAACTGGTATCGGGGGAAATGCCAGGGACTTTTTAAATTTTTTTTATTTTTATTTTTTATTTGGTATGATGTTTTTAAACTCATTTTGTTCAACTCTGCAGGTTTGTTTGAAGTATTAGCACTTAGTCATGTTTATGGGCTAGGCTGGACCTTCTTAGATTTGTAAATAAGATATAGTAATTAAGAGCTGCATTGTTTCAAATGTATCTTTCATAATAAGAGTTGGTTTTCCTCTAGCACTCTTACAGCTCTTGTTTGACATTTTAAGATGTAGGACTGTTGAGATACATATTTTGTAGAAAACTTGAAGCTTTTCTGGAGAAGATGGTCCAAAGGAATGACTCGCTTTACATCTCTGTGGAGATTGACATTTAGGGAAACTCCAGATAATGTTTTGACTTCCTAGTGCTTCTCATAGATACTGCCATCCTGGAATAAGCCAAAATGAAACCATTGATAAAACAGAGCCTCATTCAAGGGTAACCCAGGTCTGGCTTGCTTGCTCAGCATTGTTATGCCCTACCCACTCAGTATTCTTTCTCAAAGTGGCCATGACACACTCGTAGTGCACAGATGTGTGCATCCAATTGGAACAATTACTTGGGGAAATCTTTCCCCGTGACCCGGTGCATGGACATCCCATGCCTTGAAGCATGAAGAATATTAGTCCCCATAATTTTTTCTTAATAATGTAACTGCAGATGCTATTCATGTGCCTGTCTGCTCTTCCCTGAGTCGATAGCTGATGACCAGTATGCCGGAATTGTGAAAAGAATTAGCAGCTGGATTGGGACCTTTTGGAAATTCTAGATGTATTATCTCTCTCTCTCTGTCAATGGGAAGGCCTCATTCTCCAAAACACTTTGCTGCCTTTTTCTGGACCCCATGGTCTCTACCATCAGATAGGGTTTTTTTTCTTTTTTGGAAGAGGTGGCTATTGGAGGTGAAAACATACCGTGGGCTCATCAAAAGGTGCCTTAGTATTTCTCTAGGTCTTCCCTTGTAGTGGGGGAAGGGATCTATTTATAGCCCTACCTTTTGTCCCCCAGTGTTCCTTGTGCCAGCCTCCAATTCTCAGACATCCCTTTTGAACTCCTCAAGTCCCAGAATGCTTTGGGTCTGGGCTGCAAAAGTAAGGGGACAGCAGTGGATCTGAGGCCTGTCCTTAAAGGCTGATGCATCCTTACAAAGGACAATTCCAGTCTTCCCTGCACTTGTAGATTTCAGTACTTTTGGGGTAAATTTATCTTTCAGCTACCATTCAAAGCAGTAGGGACACACTGTGCAGTGGAAGCCAGAATAAAGCCTTTGCTTGCCAGCAATTCTGAAGCTGTTGGACAGGAATCATATAGGTTTGATTTCAAGCTCAAGATTTTGGAGAACATTCAATCGATCCTGCCCAGAAAGAGGGTTGGGCTGCTAAAGGCTTTATTTTCAGAACAACTCATTCCTGATAATAATCCTGTTTTTACATGACTAGCCACTGCTGCTAATCGGATAGCAGCAAAGTTGGCGACGTATCAGCACTTATTACTCTATACTATAGAATAGAAACAAATTGATTTGTTCAGTCTGAGAACACACAGAAAGGTTTGGACAGAGGAGTCCAGAGCCTGGTTGCAGGGATAGTAGGGTGACCTGATTGTCCTGATTTTGGGACTTTTTCTTTTATAGGCTCCTATTCTCTCCTCCCTCCCCCACCCTGATTTTTCACATTTGCTGCCTGGTCATTCTAAGGGATGGTCTCCTGATGCAAATTAGAGTAGCCTGAAGGCTGCTGTAATTTACCCCAGCTGTTTCAGGCTGTTACTGCAGCTGGACAACACAAGGAAGCCCTTGCTGTACACCTACAGGGGAAAAGGGGTGGCATAGCTGTTACACTGCCTCTGTGCCACCCAAAGATCCCTCTGACAGGGTGACCCTCCTAGGGCTAAGTACGCTGACTTTAGAATACATTCGGTTTCTGAACCACAATGCAATTAAGGATTGGGGCTATGGTGTAGACTTGGAATGGACTTGGAACTAGGACTCAAACCCCTGAGTTATGCTATCTGGATCTGCTCCCTATTGAAGTAATGTAGTGGCTGAGGGAGGGTGGGAGAAAAGGGGGTCCCTTTTAAATAGGACTAAACAGGCCCAAGCCTCTAGCTTAAGTCTGTCTCCAGTGAGGAATCACTCATGATCTTGTTGACTCAGTCATGTGCGCATTATAATAATAGACTCTCGTTGGTTGTTGGTATCCTTGCCATAAAGATACTCAACCAAACCAGCTGGTCTTGGTATTCCACAATAGGACATAGCTGATCTTGTGGATAGTAGGGGAAAGGGAAAAATGGAACTGCAGGGTGTGAAAGTGGAGCATCACTGGAAAGGACTAAGTTGGGGGATGGCAGAAGGTTTTCCTAGAGTTCAGGTGTGTGCATATCATAGTGCTAAAAGGAAGCAAAAATTCCTTTTGTCTATACAGACACATCAAATAATCACCAAGCAGAGCTCATCTGTCTGGGGTGAAGAATATGGGACATATTCTCTTCTGTGGAGCTGTCTCCTCTGCTGAGTTCCCTGAATGACTTTTTATCCCAAACCCTATCTATTTCCTGAGGGGAAAACCCTATATCTGGAACCAGCCCCTCTCACACCAGCCAGGTGAGGCTGAAATTGGACAGTTTGTCCTTGTCAGTCAGAGATCCTGAAAGACTTGGGCAAGGTTCCAAACTGTAGGCCCATCTTTAGATGTCAAAACCAATGGAAGGTCTTAACAATGACTCCCTAGGGGAAAACTGAGTGACTAACAAGCTGAAAGATGCTGATCTTTGCTTCAGACACCACCACTTGACATTGAGGGTCTATCCAGTGGCTCCCAGCTACCCAGTCATGAGCCTCCTTTTACAGGGAAGGTGACTGATGCTCATTCTTGACCTTTTCAGAGTGCATCTTTTTTAAAAAAAATGTTTGGTTTATGGCATCTTATTGTTGGGATGGTTGGTTATTGGTGTGACTGAACCTGTGTGTGTCAGGGAAACTCATTAGTGCAGGTTATTGTTTTTCCTATGCCACATTTTGGAATATATTGTGTATAGGCATGTGGGTGTGCAGATACAGATATAGCTATAGAGACTTGCATAGACAACCTCTATGGGTAGAGAGCTTTATATATATATAATTATAATTAGCTCCATTTAAAAATGATCTCAAACCTAAGTCAACAGAAACATCCCTTTCTGTGCATCTGAGAAATTCACCACACGTTAATAAGTTACGTTGAAGCCTCTTTGGATATGCAGCTTTGCTAACGACTCACTGCCTCCTTCAAGGAACACTTCCATACAGTAGGAAGATCATACACTGAATTTCAGGAAAGACACAGGTATACTTTATACCAGAAAGCTAAAAAAATACAGGAAACAAATGAGCCATTAGTAAGAGCACAAAATGCCCAAGTCTCACAGGTTAGGAGCCAGTGGTATTCTCTGTGTGCTGTTAATATTTCTTATTGGTGCTCAGTAGAATTGTAGCTGAATACAGTTCTGTACAATAGTTTCCAGTTTGGAGAATGAAGGATTTGAAAAAACCCTCTCTCTCTCTCCCCTTTGTACCTGCTCTGAATCACTCTTTGTCTTTGTCTCTCCATGATGCACTGTTTTTCTTAATTTTCTATCTGTTTCCCTGCCTCTTATCTCTCGCTCTCTCTCACTGCACTCCTCTCTCTGTAATTTGTTTGCAGGCAGGTTGTCTCTTTGATTTACTGTGTCTTTTCTCCATAGGATTATGATAAATGGATTGCTCTGCTCTACTTGAGCTAGTCCAACACCTTTTATGCACGCTAGGTCAAGCCCCTGTAAGCAGTGAAAGCAGAACAGATGCACACACAACTCTCCTCACGCGGCATTCCAGCTATCACTGGGCCTCGTCCTAAAACATGCTGAGCACCTTCAGCCCCCATTGCCTTCTGTAGAATTTGAAGCTGCTCAGCATCACACAGGATTGGCCCTCTACAGATGAGTCCCCAGGCTCTTCATGTATATGTATAAATGGTACAGTACGTGCACATGAAGTGGTATTTGTAACTCTGGTTTATCATTGCAGTTACCTCTGCTGGCCTTATGTGAAGGCCTGATCCTGAGAGAGGATTAAGCATTTGGAAAAGGGTTTTGACAGAACAGCCCTGAAATCACCACTGAAGAAACAAAATTAAATTAAAAACCAACTGCAGAAGAAGATACTATTGGCAATTTAACATGTATTAACTCTAGAGATGTGCAGGTACCGGGACTTAAACCCAAACCCCTTTACATCTGGGGAGCAGGGGGAAGACATCAGCTTTGCAATGCCTGTTTGGATGAAGAGATTCGACACTGGTCTGGTGTGAAATCCATTTTTGGCAGTGGGCTCTGAAGGTGTGACTACAGATCTTATGGGGGACTATTGCTCTCAAGATTTTGTCCCAGACTGGGTGGCATTGGAGAAGGATCAATAAATGAAAATCTATTTTCATAAAAAATATAGCTTCTTTTGTTTCCAAAATTTCAGGCTGGACCCACATTTATTTATTTTTTCCATTTTTTTTAAACATCATAAACATTATCAAAATGGTTATAGAAAAATCTTTTGGAGATCAAAAGCCAGGGCACCACTGGTGCAAGTGCACAACCATCATATGCCACTGAGAATGTATCACAACCTTAACTCTGCCCCATTTGGAATGCCAGCATCCCCGCTCCCTGCCCTGAGTGTGTGTAGTTTAACAGCACTGTGTGGAAAGGACAGTAGGTAGGAAATCTGGTTGCCTGATAATGGTGGTAGGAGTGGAATTTGGCTGCATTTACCCTTAACATCCTTGCTTTTTAGGTTTTGTGTTAACTATGTGTTCTGTAGTCCAAATTTAACAATACAGTCACAGTTTGTGTGTACATGTATAAAACCTAGAATAATATTTTATGACCAGTGTTGTCTGAAATTAAACCCCCTACTTCTATCCATCTAATAGAATTCACACCTTGATATGTGTATATATATATATATATGTCAGCATTCATGGTAGGTAGTGGGATGTTGCCATTGATAGGTGAATCTACCTAATTCTGTATTTCACTACATGATCTGTATTCCACAGAGATCTGCTTTGTGGGCAACCCTCTTGAAATCCATGGCAGTTATCCTGGATCCCAAGAGCATCCTGGGACTTACAGTAAGCACTGTGCACACAGCATCTTAAGCAAGTGTCACTGTATATTAATCCTCTGCTGGTCTTTTCCCCCCTAAATCAATATTGACTTTTGAAATGGGTAGCGCTATCTACAATCACAAAGAACTGTGAGTAGCATAACCTATCACTGTTGCCTTCATCAAGCACATATGTTTTCTCTTTCCCCCCCTCCCCCTCTAGAAGGTTCATCATAAATGCCAGGAGTTAGAGGGGTTTTTTATTATAAAAGATGGACAAAAACGCCAAGTGATGGATCATTTTGTTGTTTAAAGCCTCTTCCATGTTTTGAACTTGGTTTGTTATTCTGTGGATAATCCTTGATCATAATGAATCCATGGGAGACTGATGGGGATTGCTCGTTTATGCACTTGCAGAGCAGTTCCACTGTAATTCTACAGCAGCAAAATGCACCATTTAAGGCAAAGAGCCATGGGAATGATGGGCCATAATTAGTTGTTGCTGTAATATTTTTGATTGAAAGTGCATAGATACTGTAAGCGGCTCTTGCGGGAGCTGATGCTCTTAGGAGACGGTTAAGAAGAGCATTGCTTATCAAATGGAAAAGGGTGATTCTGCTCTTGCCCTGCCCACCTCTCCAGCACTGTAATTAAAATGTCTGGCAGTTGTGGGAGAGCTTTGAGAGATGTCAGTGTTCAAAATGCAGAAGACACCAGCTCATTCAGCATGTGTGAGAGGCAGACTGCAGAGCTCAGCTGAGCCTGCACTCCCTTCCAATTAAGAATGAAAAATTTACTGAGCTTTCTCCTCAACAGCAAACTTTCTTCAAGTCAGAAGCACCCCGCCTGGCTGGCTGACTCTATCCCTGTGGTAAAGCTGCATGTCTGGCATCTTGCTTTTCTCATCCAAATTTTTTCTTTGAGTCTAATCTATCTATCGTGGGTGGATCTGGACTGCAGCACAGGTGCTCAGCCCCTTACAGCTTTGTGGATCAGATCTGTGCACTCTATCCATAAACACAAACCAAAATTAAGAGACAATTAAGTTATGTTTAAACACTAAAGCTCAGATTCTGATACTCTTACTCATATTGAGTTGTAAGTATCATACTCCATTAGTGGCTCATTGGTTTCAATGCGTGCCTCTGAAGTCAATAGGCTTTACATTTAAACACTTAAATATATGAGAATGCAAAACACAAGCATGAGAGTATAGGGTGTAGTAATGGAAATCCTGATGTAATCTTAGCAAAAAGTACTGTTATCAAAACTTGTGGGAAGAGCTGGTAGACAGCATTAATGACAGTTGATGCTGATATGATCTATTATAAACACCCTTTTTCAGTTTCTCAGAACTTTACCAAACTTCAACCCTTCTGCTGAAATTTTGTGTGTTGACAAATTCAGCTAAAATGATTGGGCCATTTCCAAGACTTGGATTTTCAGAAAGCCTTTGACAAGGTCCTTACCAAAGGCTCTTAGGGAATGTAAGCTGCCATGGGATAAGAAGGAAGGTTCTCTCATGGATCTGTAACTGGTTAAAAGGAAACCATGGGTAGGAATAAATGGTCCGTTCTCAGAATGGAGAGGGGTAAATAGGGGTTTTCCCCCAGGAGTCTGTATTGGGGCCAGTCCTATACAACCCACTCATAAATGATCTGGAAAATGGGTTAAACAGCAAGGTGGCAAAAGTTGCAGATAATACAAAATTACTTAGGATAGTTAACTCTTTGCAGTCTGCTTCGAACTTAAAAAGGGATCTCACAAAACTGGGTGACTGGGCAACAAATGGCAGATGAAATTCAGTGTCGATAAATGCAAAGTAATGTGCATAGGAAAACATCACAAGTATACATACAAAGTGATGTGATCTAAATTAGCTGTTACCACACAAGAAAGAGATCTTGGAATCATTATGGATAGTTCTCTGAAAACATCAACTCTGTTTAGCAACAGTCAAAAAGCTAGCCATGTTAGGAACCATCAGAAAAGGGATAGATAAGGCAGAAAATATCAGGCCACTACATATATCCATAATATGCTCTCACCTAGAATACTGCATGCTTCTCTGGTCATCCCATCTCAAAAAAGATATATTAGAATTGGATAAAGTATAGAGAAGGGCAACAAAATAATTAGGGGTATGAAACAGCTGCCATGTGAGGAGAGATTAAAAAGACTGGGGCTGGTCACTTGGAAAAGACATGAATAAGGTGGCATATGAGAGGTCTATAAAATCATGAACTGTGTGGTGAAAGTGATTAGGGAAATGTTGTTTACCTTTTCACGTAACACGAGAACTAGGGGTCACCCAATGAAATTAATAGGCAGCAGGTTTAAAACAAACGCAGGGAAATACTTCTTCACGCAACACAGTCACTCAGTGGAAGTCCTTGCCAGAGGATGTTGGGAAGGCCAAGACTATAACAGGGTTCAAAAAAGAACTAGATAAGTTCATGGAGGATAGGTTCATCAATGGCTATTAGCCAGGATGCGTAGGGATGCAACCTCATGCTCTGGGTATCTCTAACCCTCTGACTGCCAGAAGCTGGGAGTGGAAGACAGAGGGTGGATCACTCGATTGCCCTGTTCTGTTCATTCCCCCTGAAGCACCTGGCATTGGCCACTGTTGGAAGACAGGATACAGGGCTAGTTGGATCATTGGTCTGACCCAGTATGTCTGTTCCTATGGTCTTAAGAATGGAATTAGGAGAGAACATATATTGTTTGGACCATGTTAAAGTCTTCAGCAGTTTCACTGAAAAAAACCTCTAATAATGCCTCTTAAAAGTTGGTGGATAAGTTGCCCTGGTGTCAAGGATGTGCCTTTCTGACCTCCAGAAAATCCAGCCAAGTTTGGCAAAACTTATTAGCATCTGGGAATCTCAGTGGGTAGTAGATGATGGCTAGAGCATGTCAGCATTATTCTCCAAAGATTCCATCTGCACTGAGCATGTTCTGTACTCTCTCAGCTCTTGTGTGCTAACAAGGAGCATGCTCCATCCCAGGGATGCCGGACCCGAGGAAGTTTTTTTTAATTTTTTTTTTATTGCCACTGTCCCTCCTGGCCATAAGGGCCACCAAGCGTTTTCATGCACATCATGGAAATATCCATGCACTTTCATACTCATCTGCTGTAAAAAGCTGAGACTTGCATGTGTCTCAGAGCACATGTTCACTGTACTTTCACACTGCTCTGCCAATGTGCCTCCATCCTGAACACAGAGAGATTGCATCATTTGGATAGGAGGTACTTCAGTCTCCTTTCCCTTTTATATCCTTGCCAAAAAGGATGCTGGATAGTGATCGCTTCTCCCCTCACCCCCATGTGATGTGGACACTTGTCTTCTATTAAGTGAACTGACAACAATAATTTGACATAGTGACTTTACTCGGGCTTGTTTCAAACAAGGGATCCAGAGGGAAAAGGTTAAATCTCATCTGTTTCCACTTCATCCTCACCATGGAGACCATATCAGATTCTACCATGAGCTGTTGGATGTATTCATAGAATATCAGGGTTGGAAGAGACCTCAGGAGGTCATCTAGTCCAACCCCTTGCTTAAAGCAGGACCTAATCCACAACTAAATCATCCCAGCCAGGGCTTTATCAAGCCTGACCTTGAAAACCTTTAAGGAAGGAGATTTTTTTACCACCTCCCTACGTAACCCATTCCAGTGCTTCACCACCCTCCTAGTGAAATAGTGTTTCCTAATATCCAACCTATACCTTCCCCACTGCAACTTGAGACCATTACTCCTTGTTCTGTCATCTGCTACCACAGAGAACAGTCTAGATCCATCCTCTTTGGAACCCCCTTTCAGGTAGTTGAAAGCAGCTATCAAATCTCTCCTCAGTCTTCTCTTCTGTAGACTAAACAATCCCAGTTCTCTATTCCTTCCCTCACTCTTCAATCCAAAGTCTCTGCTACCAATTCAGACCTCTCAGATGCTGATTTATCATCTTGCATTGGAGTTTTTGGAAAGTGTCTGTCATTGTTTCCAGTCATTGGCATCCTTTCTAAATCTCTTTGCCCATCTGTTACTATGTCTTCTCATGTTTTCTTATTTTGCTTAATTTCTATTTTTTTCCTGGATCTTCCCAGGCATGCTTATGCCTTATATGAATATAACTATGTGCAAGAAAGCTGTCTTGTCCTGTAGACTAATGCCCATGACTTCTCTTCCTATAGTGACAAGCGTCTGCTTATTTGCCTTGGGGAGGAACCATATGAGCCACAAGTTTCCACTGAGCAAATGGATTGATTGTAGATGTTTCTTCACAGCCTCTTTTAGCAGAAAATCCTCATTAAAATGTTCCTCTCTTCCAGAATGTAATGCGACCTGATCTTGCTTTTACTCTGGGTCTAGCAGATGCATGCCAAGAAGTCAAAAGTACTCTCCCTCCTGCTATCCTTGCTTCATATGGTCCCCCTCTCTTCATAACAGACATTCCTTCTTTGCAACTGTCAAGAACGTTCTACACAGGGCAAGCCTGGAATAAGGATTTTGATAAACAGCCCAGAGAGTGGATCTCAACTGAATACATTTATCTATATTTCAAAGAGCTTCAGAGATGGTCCTCCAGGGAAAATCTACGTCCTAGAAGAGCGATCAATATGATATAAGATAAAGGAGGCTGTGAGACAGTTGGTAAAAACAAAGTATATTTTATCTTGCAGTGCTTTGCCCCTTCCATTTAGTTGCTATTTCTGTTAAAAATGCATGGTTCTGCCCCCAGTGTGTGTGTTATCACGTAGCTTACACCACCACTTTACATCCCCTCTGCTTTTGGCCACAAGGGGCTATCTAGTTCAGCAGAACTTTCTTAGAAAGCAAGCCATGGGAAGACATGCAAGCATTGCCAGGCAGCTCAGTTATTGGGAGCGAGCACGTCCTCCCCTCCTCCCCAACTGACTTGTGTCTGGAACGTGAGAATAACATCACAGATGGAGATTCTGTTCCACAAAGAGTATGTTCATGCATTCTAATTGCTGGCATCTTTACTTGTTACTGGTGTAATTGTGAGTAGACGTTTGTTTTTGTATTGATAATTAGGGAGTGGAACAGATGGTGAAGGCTTAGTTTAAAGTAATGTGTCCATTAAAGAAAATCTACTGGATACAGCTGAAGATTCTTCACTCTCACAGCGCTCCTCTCTCCATATCAGGGGCTCCTGTAATGTCGTCATGGTCAGTTTGCTCTGACCAAAGCTCAAGTCCCACTAACAGTGGGATCAGTTGCTTCCAAGTGAAGATGCTGAATAATCTCTAGGGTCTTCATATTCAGAATGATGGGTGCCTGCCGTGCAGCCAGTCCTTAGCATTTGGGGGGAGGGGGGTGCAAGCAGGAAAATGTAGATTAAAGAACTGACCTAGATCTTCAGACAGTCCTGGTGCCAAACTGAAGTCAGATATATTCTTGAGGTGTAAGCAGGATTTTCAGTTAACTTGTTCCTTTCTCTTTTTCCCATTTACTGGAGAGATCTCTTCAGCCTGCTGTCTCTGCACTTTGGGCTAACCCGGTTAGTGACCTGCCCAGAGCACAGAAAGTTCCCAGGTAGTGGCACATTTCTTAACATCTAGGACTGTCCCGGAGTCAACATGTAGGGGAGTGACGGTGTGTGGACTTCAGAAGGGCTGTCTACAGTCATGGTTCTGATGCCACTTCATGGTGTGGCGAGAGGCAGTGGAGCCTCTCTGTGATGAGGGACTCAGCAAATAGCCTTTCCTTGACCCTCCAGGGACCCTGCGGGTAGCAAAGTCTGCTTAGAACAAAGACAGAGCATGGGCTGTTGGGGAAGTGACGTCCCTTCAAAGTCTGAGTAATTCCAAGAAGCTTTGACTAACAACCGTAATCTTCCGGATGCTACTCTGCAGTGAACCTCGGGAGCTATCTGAGGATCACTGATGGACAACGGGCAGGGGGAGCTGGATTCAGGTGCACAACACTTCAAAACCTCTTGCCCCAGATAGGGCCCACTGGAGAACTGAAACCGGAAATGAAGGAAAATGAGTGTGCCTGTACATGAAAACAATCAGGCTGGAATAGCAGCTCAGGGTGTGTCCTTCCCACCAGGAGACATATTTCACATGAACTAGAAAATTGCCTTCTGGAACATATCCAATGAGATTCACCGAACACTAGAATCTGAAGTTCCTACAGTGATGGGCAAAACCTTACTGTAGAGGGTTGTCCCACTTGACTTAAAGCTGTAGCTTGTATGACATGAGACCGATGACATTCTGAGTCATATGAATCTGTTCTAGGAGGTACAGAATGACAAATACAATAGCTCAGCCTTGCATTGATATGCATGTCAAGGGTTTGTCATTTTTCAGTCTTAAGAATGATGTAATGTTAATAATACATAACTGCTATATAACTATTTTTGATACACTCAAAGCAAAATAACCATGTTATTAATAATCTACACCAAATTATTAGTGTATACAGGGTACCATTAATACTTCTAGTATATCGGGGTTCTCAAACTGGGGGTCAGGATCCCTAAGGGGGGTCAAAGGTTATTACATGAGGGATTGCGAGCTGTCAGCATCCACCCCAAACCACGCTTTGCCTCCAGCATTGATAATGATGTCAAATATTTAAACAAGCTCAGAGGCTTGCTGTGTGAAAAGGGTCACTGGTAAAATAGTTTGAGAAACACTGTGTATGTGGACCAGAAATAGAAATCCAACCAGATGGATATTTAAATATGCCTAATGTTTGCTTAGATTGTAAATTCTTTGGGGTTAAGGACTAACTTTTTGTTGTAGTAGGCATTGTATATACAATGGGAGTCTAATCCCTGGTTGGATCCTCTGTGTAATACCAGTACAAAATAGCATTTTGGGGGTGTGGGAAGCTTGATTCCAACACTTCTTTACATTGATCACATTCATTGTACCAAGACAGCATTTGATGTTTCAGGGATGCCTTGATTTGGTTACCTTTTTATTTTACCTTAATGTTTCCAGTACCTCAGCCCTGTTAAATACAATGGAAAGGGATTTGTAGGATATGCTAATGGCCTCCATATAAGGTGCACACATCTGCAGCTCAGAGGGAGATCAAGTAAACCTGCCCTGGAGAGATTTGTGAAGATCTCCTGGAAAACCAAATGCAAAGGAAATGTCTAGTTAATGAGAACTGTTTTGTGTATAGCCAGACAAAACATTGATTTTCATGCTTTATTTTTTGCTGGTTTATTTAATTCTTTTTCTCAGCCTTTATTGTAATGTGTTTTGGGCAGGTATACCAGAAAAATAATCCATGGCTTTCCTACAATTCGCAGAGATGCATATTCTGGAAGGACAGGATATGCAAGCGCTCTTACCTGCTTAGCACATTCACTCACTCTAGCACAGTGGTTCCCAAACTTTAACAACCGGTGAACCCCTATCACTAAAATGTCAAGTCTCATGAACCCCCTCCTAAAAATGAAAATTTCCATGGATTTTCTCCCTTACCTCAGCATAAATTATAAAAGCAGTGGTCTTGGAAATATAAAATTTGTTTTTATGATGTTTATTACACACAATGATTCTTTATCATTACAGTATTTTTATTACATTATGAAAACGGCAACACTCTTCCAAGATCTCACTTTTGTAGCTTGTATCACTTTTGATACTGAGTTTCACCCAATAGCAAGAATATTGGGGGGGGGGGGGAGATGAGAACATGTCTCTTGCAGTTGGACCTTGCTGTCCTGTGTGTGGGCTGGAAACAGGAGATGGCTAGTCATTCCAGGGGAAGTGAGAGATTGATTCAGTTGCTCCTTGAGTTGGGAGCTAAAGATCTCCTGCATAGGTGTTCTGACACTAATTTTGCTGTTAATGGGATTATATGCTGACCTGCATTTGCTGTTGACAACTCAGAGTTACTAGATGTGCGGAAAGAAAACAAAATATGTCGAGAGAGAGAGACCTAAGGCAAGAGAGAACAGCTGAGGCTAAGGAGAGCAAAAGGGGAAAGGAAAACAAAAGAGTAGGAGAGATGGGAGTGGGGAGTATATGGCATTGGACTGCAGTACAGGGAGGAAATGCAAAAGAGAAGATGGAAGAACAAGGGAGAGTTAAAATGACATGGACAGGAAAGGGGGATGACTTTGAGGCTTTCTGTCTGATTGATGATGCTCAGGCTGTGATCCACAGTAATCCCTTTGTTAGCAAGCTGAGAAAAGTAATTTTTACACTAGCCCCTGACTGACCGCCTTTCCACCTGCTCTCCTCCTGAGTGATTGATTGTCCTGGTGGTGTATGTATTGTCTGGGCGTACCACTGAGGGGGCTTAGCTGGTAGAGAATTCTCTCATCCCTCCTGCAGAGACCAGCATACTGATCGGCTTGGTACACAACTTTCCTATGCCTCTTAGAAGTCTGTGGCAATACAGAGCCTGTCACTCTGCAACCAGATCTGAGTGGTGCGTATAGTGCGGAGTCTGTCTGACTATCTAGGCTGTTCAGGTAGCTCAAGGTGTAAATGCTCTGATTTGTGCCCACAAATACAGGGACCTATATAATGGCATTTTGATTCATTTAAAGGGAGGCCGATCATCAGCCTGGATGAAAAATTAGGCTACTTGGTTATATGTCCTCAGTTACACATTTCAGGTGGCAGTATAGAGTGTGCTGGTGTCCATAAGGGGTGGATGGTTTCTGTCTGATACAAGGATAAACAATGAGCTCTTTGGATCAACAAGCCATCAGGTAGCTTACAAGGATTTTGCACTGCCTGTCACTTTGATGATAAAATGTGGTGCCTGATTTTCACCAGAACTTAGCCTCTGTTTAGGCAACAAAAATAAATGGGCAGCTTCTTGGGAGAGCTCAGCATGGTGGGTCCTGAGAGAGGGCCAAATTTTACAATGTGTCACAGTGGGAGCTGTTGGGGCTGCTGAGCATTTCTGAAAATCTGCCCTTGTTCAGGTACATAAATGGGAGCTGAGCCCTTTAGAATATCTAGTGCCAGTGCTTAAAGGCTGACCCTGAACTAACCAGACTGCAGTCAGAACCTTACTCCTGTGTTTAGACACATGAAGAGATGGACTCTGGTGGTGCAGGAAGCTTGTGGAGAAGCTCCTGAAACGCTGAGTGACAAAGTCCAAGAACTAGCACCTTTCAAATTTCAAACTGACTTCAGAATGCTTGATAGCAGCATGACTCTTATACAGAACTGTCAGATTGGGATGATTTAGTTGGGGATTGGTCCTGCTTTGAGCAGGGGGTTGGACTAGATGACCTCTTGAGGTCCCTTCCAACCATGATATTCTATGATTCATGGGTCTTCTGAGCTACAGGATTTGGTCATCTCAAGATGGCATTGAGCTGAGAGAGATTTAGCTAATGTTACTTTTCAAACACTTTCTTGGATTGTGGCGCTTTTGCAAAATAGAGTAAATAGAAAGTTTGGTAAAATAACTTTTTTTGTAGGTGGGAATCGGGAGCAAAATCTGAGGGTGACTGTACTGCTAGATTTTGGGCAAGAGACCCTATGGTGTAACAACAAAAAGAATATTTGGACATAAGAACAAGTACATCAGGAAAGGATTGTTTTGGTACTTAACCATGCTCAGTGGTACAAGCTAAGTAATGCATCTTCCCCTTTTGAATCGCATTGGATCACTTTTAAACTGAGGAACCTTCTGCTCACAACATGATTCAATGACATTTGTTTCACTATCGACGGTGAGGCCATGCGTATGCTAGAAAAATGGTGTGTTTTGAAATAGTGTTCACTAACATGACTTCATGTCATGTGTACATGGATTGTAAGATGAACCACTAGCAGCTAAGATGTTAACCATGATTTGCCCTAGCTATGCTAGCTGAGTTTTGTGAAAATACATTAGCTGTATGCAGACATGACCATTTTTCCTAGTCTGGACATGGCCCAGAGAGAGAATTCAGCTCTCCATTCCAGTGTTTCCCGCTCCTGCACTTTCATTGCAAATTGCATTATAATCAATTATTTTCCTAAAACCCTAGCTCCGGGTGTCGCATGATGATGTCAGAATCTCAGCTTTCACTAAAAATAAATGTAAGTTTCTAGCCCTTGTGGTTGTGGAGAAAAGCTTGAAAACATGAACCTTGAAGGGTGTGACACCAGGATACAAAAATAACCCCAAAGTTATGTGTTTTTAACCTCATGACCTTTTGGGGGCCTGCTTCAGTTCTATAGACTCTAGTTGTAGGTCATGGCCTGACCATACTTTGGCTGAGCCAAACCTGAGTGTCCAGCCATCCCTTCCTCATGATGTGGGGGAGGAGGGTTGGAGGAGAGGAATAGGGAATAGGACTGGCTGAGTGAAATTCCAAGTGAGTGGTATTGTGACCTGGTCTGCAGGGTTACTGTGCTGCTCAGATTTGTGTCAAGTCGCAATGCCACTCAGACTTGGAGGGGGTGGGTGTAGTGGCTCATGGGCTGAGGGGGCAGCCTACCCCTGGTGGTGGTGAGGCACCTGAGGGAGGAAGAGGAGGATTTGGCAGGGAGGAGGAATCCAGGCACTTTCCCTTCTAAATAGCACTTCCCCTATTACTGTGCTGCCGGGTAAAGTACCAAAGTGTTGGACTATGGGCAATCTTAGCAAGATGAGTGGATCTGGACAGAAATGGTCAGTTGGCAGAACCGTATGTGTGTGACATCGGGGTCTGGAATAGAAGAAAGGGCCAGGCTGCAATCTGTCAAACTCTAGGACATCCATGTGGAACATTTGGCCTCTCAGGGCCAATGGTCCAAGGCTGCTCCTGAGCATGGGGCTGTTGGATGTCTCTTCACTAAGCAGAAGGTCTTGTCCTAGGAGTTATGTATATACAAAAGAAGGGGCTGGTTAAGAAGACTCTGCCCTCTCTTTACTCCAAGCTATGCCCTGGAACAGAAAGACCGTCCCATCCAGAACTGAGTTTGGCCACCACAAGGGAACCCTCATCACTCGGAAATGTCACCCCTCCCCCAGTTTAATATTCCACAACTGTGGGCTTTTCAAGCTGAGAGCTGTGTAATTTGCCACATGTGTGACCTGTGACCAGGTAACATCCCCCACTCCCAAATCTCTTAGGTCAGCCTCTAATCCACTGTTTGCAGGAGCTTTTCATCTGCCATGAATGAATAGGCCTGAGGAGACTAAAGGAAAGAACCCTGCAGTAACAGAACCAAACACTCATTTGTCATGTTAGAGCAGAGCTGTGTGACAGGCGACTGCTGCTGCTAACACTAATCCCCTCGTGTCTCACAGTCATGCACCGCAGCATAGATAAGAAAGTCGAGCTCGGAGGAAGAGGATGCAAACCTCCCCCTTGTCACTGCAGATTTGATGGGTAAAACATATTTGTTAACCAATTTTTTTCCCCCTAACTTCACAAGTCAACTGCTCTGAACAGCACAGAACACTGCCAAGTTACAACAGCCAGGGAACTACAGAAATCAGTGCAAAGGAAGCACCTTCCTGGCTGAAGTTATCAAAAGTACATTCCTGGTGTCAGAGCACAGCCAAGAAAAGCACTCCAGGGAAGCAAGTTATAAGTGCACCGAACTGATGTACAGGAAGAGAGATGATGGAGTGAAAATCTTTTCTAAATAAACACTTGTTAAAAGTGCCTTTCCTGTAATTGAACACAGCAAGCCTATATATTAAAGAAAGATGAATTATGGGTAGACTAGAACAATCTTTGCTGACATGAGGTGATGGTTATTCATTTCCTTGGTTATTGCAGAGTTGGGAGGTTGTACTAGTGGATAGAGACTCGGAGACCAGAATTCTATTCACAGCTCAGCCACAGACTTCCTGTATGACCTTGGGCAAGGAATTTTAATCCAGCCTGTACTTACATTGTCCATCTGTAAAATGGGGCTCAGACCTCCCTATCTCACAGGGCTGTTGTGAAGATAAAAGCCCCTAATTATGAGGTACTTAGATACTACAATGAGAAGTGCTGAGGTAGGCAGAGTTCTCTGCTTGGAAGTTGGGGGATCTATGGTCACAAGTTATCACTTCGGCATGTTAACGTATGCACTGGCATGTCAACCTGCTTCTTTGAAGGCCTCCAGTAAGGATTAGTAGCTTCTTAATGAGGTATATGAGTCATTCTAGAGATACAGTATTCCTGCAAGGAAGGAAATTAGATTTGTGGTGATTGCCCAATAGAGGGCCTGCCTCGACTAAGAACCCTCTTTGTAGAAGGGCTTAAGGATGAGCTGTGTATATAACAAAGTGTGCTTAAGGACTAAGGCCGGTGGAACTGCATATTTATTGGAGTTAACAGATACACATAAGGAGCTTGGAAGCCCAGGTTCTGTAGCTGCCAAATACTCAAGTGGCATTTCTCGGGGGAGGTGAGTGAATGGAAGTATGCTGAGAGTGTGCTCCACTATTGTTTGTGACAAACATTACACTATGGCCCAGATGTGCCGGATGAAGCTGACTTTCTATAAACAAATGGCTTGAATCCCCTTGCATTTCTCTTCTTCCCTTTTCCATTTCCCATTCGTTCTTTTACCTCTTAATATCTCTTTCTTCATGCCTTTTCATTGGCTGTTATTAACCCTAATACTTTAGCCTCTTAAGTCTCTCTCTCTCTCTCTCTCCTTTTTTTTCCTGTTCAGGCTTGTGTGACCCCTCACGGGCCAGATTCCGATACCCTTCCTTGTTTGAATGGCGGTGTTTCTATTGCAATAGTGCCTGAAGGCTCCATTGCGCGAAAAATTGCCCATACACAGACGGGCTCTGCCCTGAAGAACTTAGTGTCTCTGTCTCTTGCCTATTCAAAACAGAGGAGGAAGGGAGCAGTGTCTTCATTTTATAGGCCCTTAGCTGAGTCACAGCAGTGAAGTGACTTGCCCAGTTTCAGAAGTCGGGAACTGAACCAAGTCACCTTGTTCCCACAGCACCGCCTTAACTACAAAGCCAGCTCTCACCCTGCCCCATCCCGTGTAAAACAGCAGTCTGCTACTTGAGCAGCCTCATGACTTCAGGGGGAGGTGCTTCCCAGCTTGAGGGAGAGGATCTGAATGTGGCCCTACAGATATATGTTTACCTTCCATTTTCTAGGCTCCCTTCCCCACTCTGTCTCTCTCCCAATGTTGTTTCTCATTGCCTAATTCCTGGAGTGCTCTCCTCCCCCACCCTCCTTTCTCTCTAATGGTGTTGCCATCCCCATTGTTATGCTTCCTGTTCTTGTCTTCCCCTCACTCCCCCCAGTAGGCCTGTGTAAGGTGGTGGTTCCCACTCCCCATTCTTGGCACTGATTGCCACCCCCACCACAACGTACATCCTCAGAGTTCTTGTCTCTCCCATTTTCCAGATGTCTCACAACTTCACCATGACTCATGCCATTTTAAGGGTGGATATTTTGGTAAGGCTGCCAACAGCTGTAGCTCTTGTGTTTGCCAGGGGAGACCCAAAAGAAGGAAACTTCTGTGAGTTGACAGTGTCCACTTATTTCCTTATTTAAGTAGATGGAGGACCTATGGAAGGTGAGTGGCAGGGTCACAGCCAATGTCTTACTCCCACAGGATAGCAAAGATGGGCTAGTGTCAGGTGTAGGAGACCCAGGTCTAATTCCCTTCCCTGTCACAGTGTAAGTCACTTAGCCTCTCTGTGCTCAGTTCCTCACCTGTGAAGTCAAGGTAACAGCACTGTCCTACCTCCCAGGTGGTTGTGAGGAATAAGACACAAAGAGTGTGAAGCATGCAGATGCCGTGGTGATGGTCTATGTAAATATTTTTGAGCAATAGTTACAAGGAGAGTCCTAATACTGGGAAGAATGTTTAGATTTTCCCCACTAACTTTTGAACCCTGTTTATACTTTAAATTGAGGCCGAATGCCTCATCTCCATGGCTAAATCCCCATGTCAAATGCTGCTAGCCAATGCTGCTGATTAAAGAAAGAATGTAGGACATTAATCAAGAGAAACTGGGTGGAGTGTCCTGGTCGAAGTCCTCTAGCCTTCTGTCCCTGAGTAGTGGCAAAGGATGGGTGGAAAGATAATAGGAGTTCCTCATTTCCCACTTGTGATTTCTGGAATGTTGATGGAGGAGTTTGGCAGCATTTGCTATATTCTTTTAGTTGTACTGATTTTATTTCCAGGCCGTTTATCTTTCCAGCACCACATGTTTATCTTTCCAGCCTCCATTTCCTCACTTTCCTATTACGCTGAAGTAGTAACTTTTTTGGGACAAAAGTGCTGCCTTTTTAGGCATCCAGGTGGTATCTGGGCTGTAAAGGAAAACACCAACATTTATAGGTTTGGAGGTGGACAGACAGTCCTCTAGACCAGACGTGAGTGACAAATTTATTTCGCATGTGGTAGAGATGCAGGAGCCAAGCAAATTAATTTCGGTGTCTGCCTTACTGATAACAAATAAATAAAACCTGGAAGATTTCCCCCTCTGTCTGTATATGTGGTAGTTTTTTTTTTCTTATAAAAGGAGGGCAGGGGAAATATTATCTGTGTTGCATCCTAATGTTTTGCAAAAATCCTTCCCCCCAAAACCGAAACAGAAATCCTACTGCAGTGATATTACTTACTATTCACTGATCTGACTCCTCCTACCCGTGACGGGGATAATGAATGTATGCAACAACTCGGTACAGGGAACAGCTGCCAGTCTATAAAACAGGACATCCAATGCTGTTGATCAAAGCACCCAGCTGTCAGCGACTTCACATCAGGACTGGAGAACTGGCCATGCTGGGCTTGTCCTCTATAGCAACAATTCAAGGAGCAAAATGAAATCGGCAGCCAGGAGTTAGTGCTTTTTATCCAGGCCTTAATATAGGTACCTTTTTACAAACCCATAAAAATGGTGGTGTGGGAAACATTATTCTCCTGTTTCAGAGCTGTAGCTATGCAGATTCACATGCATCATTGTAGTCTAAGGGGGTGCTTGTGACTCACTTGAAGGCCAGAGTCTTCAGGCTTTATGCTGAAATAAATCCAGTTGATTTCTATGGGAGTCTTGCTGGAGAAACAGGAAATTCTCACTGCTGGCATAGATTGCATTAAGAATGTGGGCTTCAGAACCTGTTCAATGTAAAAGGGGATCCACTGTATTATTTCAGATGAGCTCCCAGGACCTGATCCTGCCCCATCAAAGCCAAAGAGAGTGCTAGTCATTACAATGGGTGCCCACATACATTTGCAGTGTGTTTTGTAATTTCAGACCATTATCTGGAGTACTTAGTAACTCATCTTGTTTTGATCCTCTTGTGTGTGCTCCTCAGAAACCTTGATGGATACCCGGACGGCTACAGCTGAGCTGGGCTGGACTGCAAACCCTCCTTCAGGGGTAAGTGGATGTGTCAAATGGTTGGCTCTTTGCATGTTTATCACGTCTGGCAGGCCTCATGGTCGGTTTCAAGACATGCTGATTTTAAAAACTCCTGAGTCCTTTCTACGTGGTGAAGACTGCCTTTCGCCCATGACAAAAGTACTCCCCAAACAGCATCAGTGAAAATATTCACCACACAGGAAGTGTTTTGAGGGATGTTCTATGGCCTGTGTTATGCAGGATGTCAGATTAATACTATGTCTATACTACAGACCTTACAGCTGTACCACTGCAGCTGCGCCGATGTAAGATCTCCTGTGTAACTGTTCAATGGGAGAGAGCTCTCCAGCAGGTATAATTAAACCACCCCACAATGAAGCAGCGGTAGCTGTGTTGGTGGGAGAGCATCACCTGGTGACATAGTGCTGTCCACACCGGTGCTTTTGTCAGTGATATTTATGTTAGTCAGGGGTGTATGTGTTTCACACCCCTGGCCTATAAACAGTGCCTACAAAAGTGCTAGTGAAGACGCAGCCAAAATCACAGTGGTACTTTCTAGTGTTAGCATCTATGAATAACCCAAATTTCACATTTCATTTAATATATAAAGCCAATCACACTTCTCTATCCCAGCAGTGTCTGATCTGTGACCCACCAGTCTCCCTTCCAAAGGCAGGAATGTTGAGTGGGCATCTTAGTGTGATATGGCAAGGGTTAAATTATACTTGGATGGCTGGGCAAGGCCACTCTCTGAGCCTGACTCGCAGCGGAAAGGCACTCCACCTACCCTCCCTCTTCTGTTGGAAACCCACCACACATCCCTAATCATGACATGCACATCAAGGGCAGGTTAGGAACTGCTTGTCATGTTTCCAGTCAATGATCTATCCCCTCTGCTGGAAATTCGCTCTGTGCATGGCTCTTTTGCCTTCTCACTCTCAGATAGCATCAGCCTCCACTCAACTGACATTCTGATGAGGCACAGCATGCTGCCAGGAAGAGGTTAGCTTTCACAAACAGCTGCAGAGTGGAAGAGAGGGGTTTGATTTCTGTACTGTACCACCTTCTGCCCATAGCCAGGGCATTCCAAAGCATTTTGCAAGGCAATGACTCAGAGTCTGTTGGTGCATTAACTATGTAGAAAATTGCACAGCAGTAACCGTTGTGTATTCAGACCTGGTTTATACACAGCTCCTGAGCATTAGAACCTGTTTTTCGGTGGGAGGGAATGTTGACTCATAAATTGGAGAAAGTGTATGTGGGGAGGGGGAAGGGCTGGGAAACTGGGGAGAAGGGAGGAAGAATGTGTTGGGGACAGGGGAATGGGGGGAAAGTGAGAAGAAAAGGAGGGAGGATATTAGGGGCAGCAGATTGAAGATGAGGTGATGAAATGGGAGGGGGGAGATATTGGGTAGGAGACTGAGATGGAGAAGGAGCCTGGGGAAGGAGGTGCTAAAGGACACAATGTGAACTGGATAGTGCTGGGAAAGAACAACAGCTTCCCCATTTCTGGTTAGGAGACGGGCACAAGGTACACTCAAATAGAAAGAAGATGACTGCCTATATGGATGCATGTCCCAAGCTGGGTTTGTCTATCTGAAACCATCCACCCACCACCAGTGTGTGTGGCAAACCAATTTAATGATCTGTTTCATGATCGGTTTGAAATTGTTTTGGATAGCTAACTCACCCTTTTGGACCTCCTCAAGGCTGGCAACTCTGGTTAGCATAAAACGTGTTTCACCTTAATTTAGAGACCTCAGGAGGTCATCTAGTCCAACCCCCTGCTCAAAGCAGGACCAACACCAACCAAATCATCTCTGCCAAGGGGTTGTCCAGGTGGTCCTTAAAAACCTCTAAGGAGGGAGATTCCATCACCTCCTAGGTAACCCATTCCAGTGCTTCACCACCTTCCTAGTGAAATAGTTGTGACGGCTTGGGATCACAGAAATCCCCTTAGAAGCTGCCACCCGATGTGCCAAGGCTACTCCTGCCTCAGTTTTCCTGCCCCAACAGCTTAGGACCTCAGTACCCTGCCAGGTCTGAGCCACGTCCCCTAACAGCTGTGGGCCTTCCTGGAAACAGGCAGGCAGTATTCTTACCTCTGGCACTCAGATGCTCAACTCCCAATGGGGTCAAACCCTGAATAAAATTTGTTTTGCCTTGTATAAAGCATATAGAGAGATATGCACAGCTGTTCCCCCCTCCCCCCCCCCCCCCCCGGTACCAACACGTACTCCAGGTTAATTAATAAGTAAAAAGTGATTTTAATAAAGACAGGAAATAGGATTTAAGTGGTTCCAAGTAGTAACAGACAGAATAAAGTGAATTACAAAATAAAATAAAATAGAAAACGCAGATCTAACACTGATACAGTAAAAAGCCTCACCCTGTGTGAATTCCTTCTTTCAGGCTAAACTCTGTTAGCCTAGGTCCAGCTATCACTCGCACCCCCACTGCAGCCACAGTCCTCTGTTCCAGTTTCTTCCAGGTATCCTTGGGGAGTGGGGGGCTGTTCTTTGAGCCAGCCGAAAACAAAATGGAGAGGTCTCTCCCGGGTTTATATAGACTTCCTCTTGTTGGTGGAGAGCCCCTCCTCCTCCTTATGCAGAGCCCACGTGGAGTCGAGCACATGGTCTGGTTGCAGGTTTGAACCAGACTCCGCTCGTTACCAGCCAGGCCACATTCCTGAGGAAGCTCGGGTGTGGACGGGTGTCTACAAAGTTAATTGTTAGCTTGATTGGTCTTAACTGAGAATAATTCTCTCCCAGAGAGCTGCTCAGCTGCTTCCCAAAGTCTACTTACAACCAGCCAAGCACATAGCCAATATTCATAACGTTGAATACAAAACAGACACATACATACAACTAGGATGAACAGATCCAGTGGATCATTATCTTTACATAGATATTACATGGCATATATAGCAAAACCGTATTTGAGTAATGTCATACATATATGTATAGGCACCCCCCAAGAAAGCCTTATGGGGTACACTGTCACAATAGTGTTTTCTAATATTCAACCTAGACTTCCCCCACTGTAACTTGAGACCATTACTCCTTGTTCTGTCATTTGCCACCACTGAGAACAGCTGAACTCCATCCTTTTTGGAACCCCCCTTCAGGTAGTTGAAGGCTTCTATCAAATCCCCCCCTCATTCTTCTCTTCTGAAGACTAAACAAGCCCAGTTCCCTCAGCTTCTACTCGTAAGTCATGTGCCCCAGCCCCCTAATCATTTTCAATGCCCTCTGCTGGACTCTCTCCAATTTGTCCACTCCCCTTCTGTAGTGGGGGGGGGGGGGCAAAACTGGATGCAATACTCCAGGTGTGGCCTCACCAGTGCCGAACAGAGGGGAATAATCACTTCCCTCGATCTGCTGGCAATGCTCCTACCAATACAGCCAAGGATGCCATTGGCCTTCTTGGCAATGAGGGCACATTGCTGACTCATACCCAGTTTCTTGTCCACTGTAATCCCCAGGTACTTTTCTGCAGAACTGCTGCTTAGCCAGTCGGTCCCCAGCCTGTAGCAGTGCATCGAATTCTTCCTTCCTAAGTGCAGGACTCTGCACTTGTCCTTGTTGAACCTCATCAGATTTCTTTTGTCCCAATCCTCCAATTTGTCTAGGTCACTCTGGACCCTATCCCTATCCTCCACTGTATCTACTTCTCCTCCCATCTTAGTTTCATCTGCAAACTTGCTGAGGTTGCAATTCATCCCATCATCCAGATATTTGATGTTGAACAAAACTGGCCCCAGGACTGATCCCTGGGGCATTCATCCAATCCATGCTTTTGTAACTTGCTGGCAAAACTACTGTGAGAGACCGTATCAAAAGCTTTGCTAAAGTCAAGATATATCACATCCACCACTTTCCCCATATCCACAGAGCCTCATAGAAGGCAATCAGGTTGGCATGATTTATGTATGTGCAAAGCATGTAGACCTTTTTATCTGAGTCTGCATTTTCAGATGGGTGACATCCCAAGGAAGGAATAAGTAGACTCTGGTGTAGGGATACTTTTTGGCATGGGCTAGTCACTCTGTAGTTACACTTAGGCAAACTTTTGAAAGACTCCTCAACGTGGCTGCTAATCTGAGCTTGCAGTGGCAGGTTTGTCTGAGCAAATGTATGAAAAAAATAGTGTGTCCAGTTGTTCACCTTATGCACAAGGGTTTCTCTCAGGTCCATACATTCTGCCCTGGGTCTCCAGCCTTCTTTGCTGTTTAAGGTGACAGAGAGAAATTTGTTGACTCTGATTGTAGGTCTAGGTCCTTCCAAGGAAGAACCTGTTTGTACTGCAGTACAAGGGTATGCATAGCTATGTGCCACCGTGAAAGGCAGGCTGTGTCCAGACTGCAATGTGTAGTTACACCCAGCAGTGAAAGGCTCTAGCAAGGTGTGACGGTGCTTTTCCTGGTGGGACCAACTGAGAGTGCCAAATCAGGATAAATTGCTACCAAAAGGGCAACTAGAGCCCAAAGCTGGGGTTTCTCTGCTTCTAAGGCAAACCAAACCAGTCAAACAGAAAAGACTTTGGTTTTGCCCCACTGGCTAGCCACAAGTCACACAAGCAATTCCCTTAGACACTCCAGCTTCCCAGTCTCACCACCAGCAGCCACCTGTCCTGGGGATCAATGGTTATGCAAACCAATACCCCAAATAAAGAAAACAGTTATCCCCAATTCCAAAGAATCAGGCCCCAGACCCAGGTCAATATACAAACCAGATCTTAGCCACAACTCACAGTTGCCAATCCTTTAGAATCTAAAATCTAAGGGTTTATTATACAAGGAAAAAGATGTAGCTGAGGGTTAGGGGTGGTTAAAAGAAATCAATTACATGAAGTGATGGCACAGCTCTTGGTTCAGGCTTGCAGAAAACTGCAGGTTCAAATAAAAGTTTCTGGAATGCATCCCCTCCAGGGATGGGTCATCAATCGTTTGGCCAGAGCTTCCATGTATAGCAAAGTTCCATTCAGAGGTAGAAGCAAGGCTGGAGACTGGAGCTTGAAGACAAAATGAAGGGAGTCTCTACCAGGTTTTATAGACTTTTATAGACTTCCTCTTGTGGGTGAAGACCCCCTCCTCCTTCCTATGCAGAGTCCAGTTGCAAAATGGAGGTTCATAGCCACATGGTCCAGTTACAGGACTCTCTCAGGTTCAGTTCCTGACCAGCCAAGCCACATTCCTGGAGTAGCTCGGGTGTGGACGGGCATCTACAAAGTTCATTGTGTAGCTGATGGTCCTTAATGGGCCATCAGCCAGGCCAGCCCAGCTAACAACAGCTTGTCTGGGATTTCACCCAGAAGCCAAGCATAAGTTTGAAATACAGACACCATATAGCCAGTATTCATAACTTTAGCTACAAAAGAGATACACACATATAGATAGATTTCGCATAATCAGCAGACCAAAACCTGGTCGTAGACCCCCTTACACAATATCTGGTGCCCCTACAGGACCTTGGTTGCGATCCCAGATAATTTCAGTAATGTGACATAAGATGTAATGGTCTCTCACTCTCCTGCTCAGAGGGAGGCTACTCAGTCTGGTCCGGCCTTGCCAGGACTAGAATCCTCAGGACAGCCAGGAGTCCACAGTAGAGCTGGGTGACCAATAGCCATAGTCCGGCTTTAGCCTGCGTTTGGGTGTCTCAAGCTGTCGGTCCTTACACAAAGTCTAGAGTGGAGCTGGGGCCTGGGCTTGGTGAGGCTCAGGCAGCCAGCAAGTAACGCAGTCTCAGGACTGGCTTTAGCCTGGGTGGGGCTCAGGCTGCCAGCAAACAAACAGTCTGAGCTGGTAAGGGAGGCTCCTTCAAGGCTAGAGCTTCCCTGCACGGTGTAGGGAGCCAACCACTCTGGGGTGGAGTGGCAGGGAGAAGCAGGCCTACCCTACTCCACCACACCCCAGCCCAGGGCCCTGACAGGGGCAGGATTGTCTGCCCCTGCATCGACAAGGATCCAGCTGCAACACCCCAACTGGGCTCTTCAGCTGGCTGCTCCATGGCTGCCCTGGGCCACTTCCTACCTCCCCAGGGGTTGGTACCTGTGGCCTTTCGGCTCCTTGGGGTACATGGCAGCAGGCACACTGGGCCAGTCCTCGTCGGCGTCTGGGGATTGGGAACCGCCAGGTGTAGGTTCCCTTCTGGGATGTTGCAGAATGGGCAAAGTGTCGTCCTTCTTTGCAGGGTCAGCCCCAACTGTGCTGCAGGGCCTGCCTTTATACTTCCAGCCATGCCCCAGTACTTCCGGTGAGGGGGAAGGGCGATCTAGACTTCACCATTCAAGGGGAGTGTAATGGTCCCTTGCTTTCCTGCTGAGAGGGAGGCCACTCAGTCTCATTACAAAAGGGGACACTACACTTCTAAAACTAGCAGTGTAGATAGGGGATGTACTGCCTGGGCTTGTAGAGAGCCATGGAGGGTATATACCATATGGTTCTGGAGTTTCTTTACTCACCTAAGCAGTGCCTCACAGTTTATACTGCTATTAATATTTGGGCTGAGGGATGCATGCATCGAAGGTACACTATACATTGCCATAAGTGAGCATGCAGCGTAGATATACCCTAAAACAGCACTTCTTGTATGTACCCAGCTCCATTCCATGTAGTATATCCCTGGAGCCTCACATTCATCGTCAGAGGCAAAGGAGGTGTGGGATTCCCTGCAAGCTCACACCCAGGGAAAGAGAAATCTGACTTTGCTGAAAGTAGACAGCAGGTCTGGCTAAAGGACCTAAGCATTAACTGTTCCAGAAGTCTTTAGCTGCAGAAAGGCCTTGCAGGAGAACAAACCACAAGAAGCAGCTAAACGTGACAGCTTCTCTTCAGTGGGAAAGAAACAGAAGTGTTGTTTCTTTCTCTGACTCCCAGGTTTCCTTGTCAGATACCTCCGACCCGAGTGTCTCAATCTCCCAGGGCTAAGGCTTGTTGTGTTAATTTAGATCGAATACCTGGACCCAAAGAGCCAAAAGTGTTCACATACCCTGTCACCGTCAACATCAAAATGTTTTAAATGGGGTTTTAGTGTAGAGAGACCTCAGCTTGTACTATACTATGGCAGAGAGACCATTAAACTCCTTTTTAACCTTTGTATGAAAGATAAGATACAGTAAGGAAGAAAAAACAGTTGAAATGTAAAGTATGAAATAACTGTCACTTAAACAGCATCCCTTGTTCCCTTTCCCTTGGGGTGGAGAGTTTGTTTTAGAACAAATCCCCGTTTATTTAGCATCCTCTTAGAAGATAACTGTCCACTTGGGAGAAAAGAATAAGTGCATTGAAATGGGCGGGAGTTGTTGCTGTTTTTGTTAAATCCAATCTTGGTCCCTAGAAGACAAAGAAGCACAAAGTGTGTGAGGGGGGGGGGTGGGGGGAGACTAGCAAAGGGAGACAATCCAGCTTCTGTCTCTGATGTTACCTCTTACTTGAAACCTCAGTACAGGAAAAACACAGGATGTGGCCTTAGCAGCACCCCCTCTCCCACAAGACCTGGCAGCCTTGTACCTGTGTTAGGGAATTACTTTTAGTTGGCTCTCATCAGTGTAGCAGAAAAGATGGTTTTGTCTGGCAAAGCCAGATTCTTATTAGACAGAAGGAAAAGTGGGGGTGGGCGGAGGGGGGCGGGGATGGAAGTAGTCAGGTGGATAAGAAAAGGTCACATGGGGTAGAGGGAGTGACAATCTCATCCCAGCTGATGGTTGGGATTGAGCTGGTGAAGGTGGCAGTGTGATTTGGGCCCCTCTCTGGCCCAGGCTGGTCAGGACAACCCACACTGCAGACGTCACAGTACTCCCAGCGGATGGTTGGGATGGGGGCTGCCATAATGGTAGAGCTGTTCTCTCATCTTTTAGTCAACCAGTGTAGCAATAGCCTCTTCATCCATTCATCCAACCCAGCCAGCAGTTGTTGACTGACAGCTGCGTTTGCTAAATTCTCTCCCCTGCCCCAGTCTTCTCTCTTTAAGAACACCAAAAGGGAGCAACTGGCAGACTTGCCCATTCCCTTCTGATTTTGTTCATTTTTTGTCCATAGATTTCCAGTCCAACACTCACATTTACCAGCCATCATCTTAGGATAGTCCTTGAGTTATCAGCAGGGCTTTTTGTTGGGTCTAATTCAGTCTCATTGTCTCCCGTGTGCACCTTTCTCATCATTTTTATAGGTTATTTTGACATTTTTTATAAACCTTCACTCACATTTTACAGTTGAACGCACTGTTAGGGTAATCTTGTAGGCCCAGTTAGTAGAGCAGGCCCTGGTAGTGAGAAGAGAGCTTCAAATAAAAGAGAGAGGGAGTCACTTTCTTCTAGCCCAGGCGTGGGCAAACTACAGCCTGCGGGCCACATCCAGCCCTTGAGACCATCCTGTCCGGCCCACCCAAACTCCCATCTGGGGAGGCTCCCCTGGCTCCTCCCCCACCTTCTCCCCCCTCTCACCGAGCCTCATCACGCCGTGCCGCTGGTGCCAGCACTCTAGGCTGCTCTGGGGCAGCACTGTAGCTCCTGCCACTTTGAGCAGCATGGTAAAGGGGCGGGGCTGCGAGCTCTGGTGGGCTGCATAGCCTCCATTTATGCTGCCCTGAGCAGTGTGGTAAGGGGGCCGGGTCAGTGGCTGGGGCTGGGGGGGGGGGTTGGATAAGGGGCAGGGAGCAGTTGGACAGGGTGGAGGTTCTGAGGGGGCGGTCAGGGAATGGGGAAAGGGGGCTTCCCAAGGATTCCCAGGAAGTCAAAAGTGAAAATGAGGAGAAAAATACAGAACTACTGCCCTGCTGCTGGGATGATGGGCATCTGATACCATGCCCAAAGTCTTACAGGAGAAAATATGCGAGAAGTTCTTGCGCCTGAACATGCCTGAGAGAATAGCAGGGTGATACCATTATTAGACCTTCCTGATCATGTGATTGCCTCAGAAAGGAGAAGCACCAGGAATTACAGGAATTAAGTAGGCTCAGCACTGAAAGCTGAAGTATTTCAGTTCAGTCTAGAAAACGTATACCCCTGCACCCAGCTACAGAGGACATCATCAGAACTGAGTGAGTCTGTCCAGCAGCCCTCCCAAGCATCAGCAAACAAGCTCAGAACTCCTACACAGGCCATAGGAGCAAGGTGGACTCCATAGTGATACCCACAGTAGATGTTGCCTTGTTCTCTCTTGTAGCAGATGCACAGAATATAACATTTTTGTAAAAAGATGCTATAGGCCAGTATTGTTGTTTCGGCCCTAAGGGTAGGGGTACACTACCTGCCGGATCGGCGGGTAGTGTTTGATGCATCAGAGATCAATTTATCGTGTCTCATCTAGACACAATAAATCGATCCCCAAAAGCACTCCTGTTGAACCCGGAACTCTATCTCCACAAGAGGAGTAAGCGGAGTGCGGTTGACCCGCTGCTGTGGAGACAGCCAGGTAAGTCAAACTAAAGTACTTTGACTTCAGTTACGCGAATAGCATAGCTGAAGTTGCGTACCTTAGTTCAAACCCTTCCGCTAGTGTAGCCCAGGGCTAAGAAAGGATGCTGAAGTAGCCACTACTGCTGTTGTTGGTATAGAAGCATGTCAGTAGTGGCTCATCATTTTTGGCAGCTAGGTGTCAGAAGTTGTGACTTTATGTGGAGCGCTGGGCATTCAACAGCTTTGAAAAGTGGGCTAGGATGTGACGGGGGGAACTTAAAAATAGTCACATAAAACCAGAGTCCAGTTTGTAAAACGTTGACCTACTTGTTCTGCCATAATGTTACAAAAAACAAATATGTTGTAAATGTGCCGCAGACATCCCTACAAGATTTTCACCTTGGGAGATAAGGGTCCTTTTACCCCAGCTCATACTTCATCAGTGGCTAATTGTGGGTCATGGGTAGTTTATCCCTCAGCCTTGATCTTTCTGTCTGAGCCTGTAATTCAGGGGTGGGGAACCTCCACCCCCCCGGGCCGTATACGGCCCGCGAAATCATTCGGTCCAGCCCGCAGGCGGGTCTTGTGTAGCGGTGGGAGTGCGCAGGCGCGGCGCTGCCGCAGAGCGTCTCCCTGAGGGCTGGGGGCGCATCGCTCCACGGCTGCTGTCTCCATCTCCGCGCTCCGCTCAGTCCCCCCCGTGCCCCCTGGCTGCGGCGTGTCCATGCTGCGGTGCAGGGCCGGGTGGCTCAGAGGGCGGGGCACTGCTCTCGGGGCAGAGACGCCGTGGGGAGAGGCACCTGCCGCCCACCAGGGGGTTAGGCATGCACGGCGGCGGCTGCCCCCTCGGCCTTGAGCTGCAGCGATCACCCGCCCAGCACAGAGCGCCCAGCCGGGGCACCCGGCGAGCCCCCAGCCCTTGACGGGAATCACCGCGGTGGCAGCGGGGACAGGGCTGCTCCTCTCCTCAGATCCGCGGCTCCGCGCCGTGACCTTGGCTGGAGGCGCTGCGCCTTGGGAGCCCTCCTGCGCCGTGCGCCCTCCCCCAAGCGCCGCGGAGCCGCTCCCAGGTGGGGAGCCGGGTGGGAAAGGGAAAGGGGGCCACACAGCCAGCGGTGCCCGGGGGGGGGGGGCGGAGGAGCGATGTCGATGGGCAGTCCAGAGCGGATACTAAAGAGCTGCAGGGCCAAGCGAAGCTCCAGCCCAGATCCGGGACCACCCCTTCCCCCGCCACACCTCTGCCCTGCGGAGAAAGCAAGAAGGAGTGGAGAGCTCTCCCCAAAGCACGGCGCTCAGCCCGGGAGCTGCTGGACAGAAGGCAGGTCCCCTTGGGAGAGGACCCACTTTATGGGGGAGTGCCTAGTTGAGGCTGGTGCTGCTTGGAACAGGGGGTTGGACTAGATGACCTCCGTCTCCACCTTCCCCTCCCAGGAGTCGCGTCTGGAGCAGCGGGACCCAGCGGGTGCCCCACGTAGGCCCGGGCGGGGCAGGGTGCGGGTGGGGGGAGACGGGCCGAGGGGAGGTGGTGTGCAGATAGGTTTGGAGGGGTCAAGAGGGTGTGTGGGGGGAGGCTGGGCTGGGGGGCAGGCAAGGGCGCGGTGGGGGGGGAGGCCAGGCTGGGCGGGCGGGGGGGGCAGGAGACTAGGCTGGATGGGGTGGGTGAGGCGTGGGTGTGGGAGGGAAGGAAGTTTGGTGGGGGGGAGGCTGGGCTGGGTGGGTCAGGCATGGGGAGCAGGAGGCTGGGTTGGGAGGGGGAGGGGAGAGGAGCTGAGACCCCCCGCTGGCAGGAGCCTGCGGGGAAACTAAAGCCGCAGCGGGCTGAGCGCTTAGCCCGCTGCCGCTTCTCCACCCGCTGCCACTTTAGTTTCCCCGAGGCTCCTGCCAGCTGGGGTCTCAGCTCCCGTTGCCAGCCTGGGCTTCCTGGGGCGGGGGGGGGGAGGGGGGGAAGTGGCCCGCAAATGACGTTATAAATATCCAAATGGCCCTTGGCAGAAAAAAGGTTCCCCACCCCTGCTGTAATTGCTCAGCTGCCTGACCATGTAGTAGATTCTTAATACCTGAGTATTCTCTCTTGGCAAAATATAAGGGCTCAGCCAGACAGGGGTGGATGAGGGTATGTAGGTGTGTGGGGGAGAGAGAATTTATTATATTTCCATTCTAACAGCAGCCTCTGGAAAAACACACAAGGCCTACAGGCCTGCATGTCTCCTCTACAAACTTTATAGGCAACATCATATGTTTACAGATCCATGGCAAAGAATGAGTCCTCTGCCCCCCATCAGAGATCTTTCTAGCATAGCATATTGTCAGGGCAGCCTGCCACCCCACTTCAAGGTCCAAAAACATGTCAGATAGTGGGATCATTGTGGAGAGGGATGTTTTCTTTCCTTCCTCCCACTTAAGGAAATGGAGACGCGTACCTGTCCCCTACTCCATTGAATTACTTCTCTTCTAAAGGTGCTTCTAATTTTAATGGCCTCTCTTACTAGCACTGGTGAAAATTATCTGACCTGCCTGTTTTCTGCAGTATCCTTAGCAGCCGTGGAGCAAATATCTTCCCATCAACTGGTTAGTTTTCTGTAGCATTTACCTAAAGTACGTCTGTTCCTCCAGAGGAGGATAAAATCTGGTTTCTGCTGCCCAGGGAGGGGTTTGTATGGCACTTGATGGAAAGAGTTGGAGATATAGCCCTAATGTTCTAACCAGCACGAATGAGCTATTGCTGATCACCTAATGTCTATTATGCTGTCTCTGAACTAAGCATATTGCTTTGGGGCAAGAACAATGGACCTTATTTGCTTACACCAATGTCAGTCAGGAGTCGATGGAGTTACGATAGTACTAAGCCAGTAACAGAGAATTGGGCCTCAGGCCTCCATAATACCTGTGTGCAGGGCCAAGCACACTGTTAGTACTCCTTAATAGTTGCTTTTAGAACTTTATATGGGACTTGTTGGCACTGCCACTCAAAGAGGTGCTCCATTAAGTGAATTCTGTTCTGTTCCCGGTGATTGCCGTGCAGTGGCTTCTTCCTGCCTGGCTTTGACTTCAATGCCTGTGGAAAGAGGACTCGCTGTGTGGCACAGTTGGTTGCATGTGTTTGACTTGATACACAGAATTGTATCTCAGCCACACAGACGTACTCCTTCAGATAGATCTTGTCCTTGAGCTGGCCCCCAGGCTTCAGAAAAGGAAAGATTTTCCACCTACAGACAAGTCTCTGAACTCCCTTCCCCCCTTTTCCTCTTTCCAGGTAAACCACTTAGTTAAGTCACTGTTCTCCATCCTCTCTCTCTTTCACTCTCTACCGAAAGGCTTGTAATTAGGAAACATTAGCAGGCTCAAAACAGCTTTCATACCTGGAACATCATCCATAATTGCACTCAGCAGTGCTCTTCCCTGGCTATTAATGTCACTTTTATGAAGTAATGAGGAACAAAACACCCTGAGGCACTTAAAACATCTTTCTTATACAATACCAGTCTTTGAGGAATGGAAGCATAAAATAACCTGACTCACATTCCCCTGACAGAGAAAGTGATAGACAAAGACAGGGACAGAAGAGGAGGGGGGGAGGGAGAATCAGTTAGGAAGACTGGCTTCAGTTTAATAGATGGGTATAACAGATTGATAGCTAGAGGGTTACGGCGAGCTAGATATTACAACAGAGGTGGTACAGAGGTAGGCCAGTGGATGGATGGCGAGATGGATGGCTACATTAAAGCAATGAAAATATATAAGGACAGATCATTGCAAGAGTGAAAAATCCAATATACTTCACATGGTTATGTTTTATCTTGGTGGAAATTTTCAATCCCAACTGAATCTAGTTGTGTTATACAGTTGGCTGCTAAGACCACCTCAGTAGTTTAGGGGTTGTGCATAAGTGCGGTTACCATTCAGGTTCCTGCAGCCTTCCCCCTGCCACAGTTGTCCGCACTACTTTTCACAATCCTCTAACCTGTATCTTAATTACTACCTGCTTCCTATTTTGCCTTTCCTGCGATCAGAGTTAATTTTTTCAGAGGCTCCCAGTGCCCAGGTGCAGACTTTCAAAACTGCTCAGCTCCTATTGAGGCATAAGGTGACCAGATGGGAAGAGGGAAATATCAGGACACATTCAGCGAGCGGGGGGAGGGGGCGAAGAAATGGGGGGCGGGGCCCGAGGGGGGAGAGGGGGCGGGGCCTGAGCCGGGGGGGGGGGGAGAGGGGAGCAGGAGTGGGCCGCGGTGGCTAGAGGCTCTCTTTCTGCAGGGGGGGGGCAGCGGGCTCTCTGCCCCCCCTCCCCTGCAGCATGCTTCTCCAGGAGGCAGGGCAGAGAGAGCTCTCCTGGCCGTTTCCGTGGCCCACCCACCTACCCCTGAATGCTGTGCTGTCTCTGCCGGGGGAGGTGCTGGGGGGGGGGCAGTGGGACCCCCTCTGCCTGCCGGTGCTGCTTGCATGCAGGGAGGATCCACTCTGCCCGCCCTGCATGTTCCCCGGACGTCTCTGCCGGCCGGAGGTGGGGGGGGGAGGGGGAAGGACGGGACTCTGGGCTGGCAGCTAGCTAGTAGCATTCTTTGTCCCGATTTCGGGACTTTACAGATGAGCCCTGCCTGCACAGGGCTCATGCAGGCAGCACATGGCTGCCTGGGGCAGTGGGTGGGGCCGCGCAGGCAGGGCTCATCTGTAAAGTCCCGAAATCGGGACAAATAGCGTCCCGACCAAAGTGTGGTTGGGACGCGGGACAAATGGGCAAAAATCGGGACTGTCCCGATAAAATCAGGACGTCTGGTCACCCTACTTGAGGCACCAAAACATGGGCCCCGACTCTGATTTTTGTGAGAGGCGCTAAGTGTGGGCCCTTGTGAGCATCTTGCCCTTGTTCCCATGTCTGTTCAGGAGCTGAGCGCTTGTGAAAATCCAGCCCCATACCCGGTATTGACAAATTACCAAAATGCTGACAGGAATAGCAAATGAAAGGTAGCTGGTAATTGCCCCTCATAAGCAGGTACCGTGGAAGCCCTCAGGAGACAGGTGCAAAATGTGTTTTGAAATGCAGCATGGCGGAACAAATCCTTTTTCTCGGGCTAGAGGCAACCTGTTCCATAGGAGACTCAAGTTCATAATGTCTTAAATTCATAGATTCTAAGACCATAAGGACCCCTTATGATGATCGAATCTGACCTCAAGCATAAAACAGGCCACAGAACCTCACCTAGTAATTTTTGCCCATAGTTTCTGCTTGAGGTAGAGCCTGTCGTTTAGAAAGAGCTCCTATGCTACTTTGCCTCCCAGTGATGGAGAATCAACCGTCTCAAGAGGTAAATTGGTCCAATGGTTAACTACCTTCCCTATTAAACATGTGCCTACTCTGAATTTGTCTATCTTCAACATTTAAGTGTTGGCTCGTGTTATGCCTCCCTATCCTAGATCAAAGAGCCCTTTACTATGAGGTAATTGTAGACAGCACTCAAGTTACTATTTTAACCTTTTCTTTGACAAAATAACTAGAGCAAGCGTCTTTAGTCTCTCACTGTAAGTTATTTTTCCAGGCCTTCAATTATTTGTGTAGCGCCTTGCTGAAGCCCTTTGAATTTTTCATCATTCTTTTTGAAGCGTGCACAGTAAAACCGGCCCCCCATGCCAATAAAGCTCTCACTGTCATAGAGAGAGGTAACATTCGTATATTAAAACCAGACCAGAGTGATGAAATGGTCAATCCCGTGTGGATGCCAGTCTATGCTAAACAGTGTCTCCTCCTGTTCCCACTTGAACATTTAAGCAATATTCTTTAAGTGTCCTCTTGTAACAGCACAATCTTAGTCTTTTGTTCAGCTTAACAGCTCTCAATAAATATGCCTAAAGCAGGCCTGTGCAATTTCCTGGCCAGTCCAGGCGCTGGACGCCTGCACAACAGTAATAAAATGTATTCAGATAAGAGTTATCCAGCATATTGTAAACTATATTGACTTATGACCTCATAACTCATGCATGCAGCTACAGCTCTTTCTCGCAGCCTGGCTGCTAATATCTGTGGGTGAAATCATTGTCCCTTTGAAGTCAATGAGAGTTTTGCCCATGACTTCAGTGGAAGTGGTTGGAAAATGGTTTGGTTTTCGCCAGAAAATCTTGACAAAAATTGAATATTTTTTAAAAGTTTCATTAAACCCCCAAAACTGATTTTTTTCAGTTAAGCAACTGAAAACAAACTTTTTCGATGAAAATCTAAATTGTATGTCTAAAACTTGCAGAAAAGAGAGAGATTCTGGCCAAAGACTCACATTTGATTTTCAGATTTTTGGTTTGCAAATGGAAAAACTGAAAATGTTCAAGGAAAGCATGTACTTTCCATGAAGACATGCATTTAGTCAGAACCCAGTATTTCATCTACAGCGAAGTTCAACCGAAAATGGAAATTCAAGCAGCCCTCTCTCTCAGCTGTGCTAAGGATCACTTGGGGACAAAAGTGGCTCCCATTTATCCTATCCAGCTGAGAATCAAGAGCAGGGCCGGCGACAGGGGGGTACTACGGGTACAGCTGTACCGGGCCCCGGACTTAAGGGGGGCCCCCTTAAGTCCGGGGCCCGGTACACAGCAGTACCCGTAGTCATCCCCCCTTGTCGCCGGGCCTGGAGAGTGGGGAAGGGGCGGGGAGGCGGTGTGGCTCTCCTCCGGACGAGCGCGCATGTCCCCGGCAGGAGTAGAGCGAGGGCGGGGAGGCTCCGCAGCACGGTAGGGCTTCCCCCGCCGGGTCTGGGGGAGAAAGGGCGCGGGGGGGGCGGGGGGGAGAAAGAAAGGGCGCGGGGCGGGGGGGGAAGGGCGGCTCGCGCCGCTCCCGGGCTCGCGCTGCTGCCAGCCACTGTCAGCTGGGGGGGGGGAGGGGGAGCGCCGGCTGGGCTGGGCTGGGGGGGGGCCCCGGCTGGGCTTCCCCCCCCCAGCCGCTGTCAGCTGGGGGGGAGCGCTGGCTGGGCTGGGGGGGCCCCGGCTGGGCTGGGGGCCCCCAAAACGATCAGAGTAGGGGGCCCCCAAATTTCTGTCACCGGCCCTGATCAAGAGGAGAGGCAAGGAGCATGAGCTGGTGTGGCTAGAAGAGGCATTGCTGATGTGTTTTTCACAGCATCAGTCCAGTGAGGGGGACACAGCTTGGATGTCTGGTTAGCCTTTAAAAATGATTCCCCTTGGATCCTTGGACCTTTAAGCCCAGTGGAGAGGGTGAGGGTGTGCTTTAAACCTCTGGGTTTCAGGCTTGAGGGCCATCACCTGGCACCTTTAACAATGCCATGTCACATATAGTTGAGCCCCTTCTATATTTGGAAAAGACAGAAGAAAGCCGGTGAAGAATGTAGAGAGTGTAGGGGTGACAAATGATGCAGGAACATAGGAGCAGCCAGACTGGGTCAGATTCCAGATCCATGTCGGTAGGTGCTGCAGCCCTTGGCTTGAAGTGGTTCCCTTCATATACAGGATTTACAGTTTGGTTCAATGGCTCTCAACCCCCGGCACACAGTGTAAAAATTGTTCCAGCCCCACTGCATGCCATCCAGTGTCCTGTCTCCACCAGTGATTAGCACCAGCTGCTTCAGCAGAAGGTGAAAGAACCCCGCAAAGGATAGTTGGGGAATAACCTGCCTTCAGGGAAAGTTTATTCTAACACCATCTGTGAGGGGCTGGCATATACTTCAGAACATGTGGACTGTGATGTCTCTTCTAAAACTCTTAGGTTTGTTTTTAATACTTGTTTTAGCTCTGGATGCTGTTTTTAGCCATCTGAGTGTTCAAACCTCTTTTTGGATCCTGCTAAGCTCCTGGCCTCTTGGCTATCTTTGTGGCAGTGAATTGCAGAGGCGAACTGTGCATTGTGTGAAATGGTATTTCCTTGTATCTTTTTTTAATTTGCCACCTTTTTGGTTCCATGGAATATCCCTGCTCTTTGTGTTTTGCGATAGGATTAATTGAAGTGCCTAATCTGCCTTCTCTGTACAAACCTTCCCTGCACAACTTAACACTGGAAAGAAGTAATTGACATGAAACAGAGTTTGTTATTGAAATCCCTGAGAGGGACTGACAGGAGATATATAGACAGATAACTAAGTGGATGGTAAACAGATGCTTGCATTCAGACAAAAGACAGAACAAGTGGATAGGTAAAAATTACATATATAGAGAGACAAACATATGGATAAATTTACAGATACAATACACAGACAGGGGGGCCTATAGAGGAGAGACCTGACAAAAACAGTAAACAGAACAGATAGCTAGACCAGTGGTTCTCAAACTTATTTCATGAGGCCCCCCCTTCTTTAAGTCGGTAGTAGTATACACCCTGCCACACAAATACTGGTGGTGCTTCACTTGAATCCGTTTTGGTTTCTTTGTTTTTCACTTGAGCTTTTTTTTCCTGTTACACAAATGAGCCCACGATCCATTGTAATAAGAGCGAAAGCAAAATGGTGATTGTGGGCCAGACTCGCAATTAAACCTGCACACTGCGTGGTAGCTAACAGGTTTACATGCAGATGTCAATGGCTTTGTATAATGGCATGCAGGCTTAACAGAAATTTGTCAGAATGCATAGCACCACCTGAGGGCCTGATATGTCTGGAGGAATGAGCTTTGCTAGATGTTCATTGCTGTGTGTAAAATGTACACAGTGAGACTCCCCCAACCCTTCTTAAAGCTTCTCATGCCCGCCTTCCCCACCCCCCCCAGTTTGAGAACTTCTGATCTAGGAAGATGGATATAGGTATTGATAGACGGGTAGAGAAGAGAGAGAGAGCAGAGATGGGGCCAGGGTGGAGAGAGCAGAGAATGTAGATTGCCAAATGCTGCCCATTGACTTCATTAGGGTGGCACAGGTGTAAGCAGAGCAGTCTGTAGATTAGAGTCCTTTGCTTGGCCAGCTCTCAATTCCTCTCCTAAAAATTCTCTTCGGTCCCATCCTCGACGCCACTTCTTCCACGTGACACTGCAGGGAACCAACGTGCATTCACTAAACTAGATGACTTGGTATGTTTCTTTCCACCTCTAATGGCTAAGATTAAGATGTGAGTGCCCGTCGCTCTCCCCAACCCTCTCTTCCCTGTTCTTTCTTCATGCGCCCAAGCTCTCACTGCTGCTTTTAAAAATCTCTTGCCATCTCTTCCTCCTTCCTGTCTCCGGGGATTGTCTGTGCCTCTTTTCCTCTCTGATCAAGCAAGTTACTCTCCCGGCATCACTACGGTGTTCTCTGATGCTGGCCTGGTGATGGCTCTTCCCTAGACCTCCACTAGCTCTCACTACCAGAGCTGCACACATGAACTCGATTAGCTGCAAGTCTTCATTCCTGGCCATGCCCTTAAGACTGGCTTTACACAGGTTGTATAAGGAACCAGGTTGTCACTAGCTTAAAACCACAGTGTAGGTATTACTATGCAAAGCAACCATAGAACATATCTGTGATTATCATTTTTAGGCCAGATCCTCAGCCAATGTATGTTGAAGACTGTTCCATTGGGCTACTTTGGTTTATACCAGCTGCCCATAGTGTTTAAGGGGTAGCCGAATGGAGCAGGATTTTTCTGTAGGTAGGTAGACCAGTGTAGATATACTGTGTGTATACAATATAGATCTGTCATACGCTAGATGTTCATTATATGTTTTATGCACAGCCACAAGTCATTACCACATGATAACATGCCACAAGTACCATACCTGTATTTAACACCAGAAGGTGAGTTTGTTTCTAATGGCAGGAGCTGCCAGGATGTTTCAGCTCGTGAGCCATGTACGTATCCCCACTAAAATGTAAGGGCAAAATTTGTAAAGCTCCCCCTGAGTTCCTGGTAACATAGGTTACGGTGCCTGCAGTAGGAAGAATGGAGGGATTTTCAAAGCGGGAAATCCCCCGAGGGGAAGTGATCCCTCTAGAATAAGCTTGTTGGCATGTGTTGGCACCAAGGTACTGTGAAGAGCACCTCCAGTGCATAGAAACAGCCGGTAGCCACTCCCTTGACTTGTTTCTACACGATCCATTCAGGGCATGAATGACAGACTGCATTCAGCTGACAGCTTTGGATAATCACATGTGTGAGCCATCGGAATAATGACAGCTGAATAGCACTGCTCCTGCTGCTATGGTTACCAGCCAAGCTCTTTCCCCGGTTTTTCTTTGCTGTGTGCTGTTGTTGTTGTTGAGTTGGCTCCTGGAATGGGGAGTGGGAGGGCCTGGGGAGGGGAGCCAGGAGGTGGAACAGTCCAGTATACTCTCTTTAGGTCTCCCAGCTGGAAGGGTTTTAAAGCTCAGCAGAGACAGGGAAGAATACTGACTTAATCCCCAGTGCCCTGTGAATTATTTAAAGGGATCTTATCGAAACAATGAATTTGTGGCTGTTGTAGTGGCAACAACAGACACCGCTGTTACAAAGGCCACAGGGAGGACATGGTACTGCTTGGTGCCTACTCACAGGCCTGGCAGAGCAGAGGGGAAGGGTGGGCTCCATGAACTGCCGGAGCCTCTTCCAGATAGGCCACACAATTGAAAAACTCTGTCGCAGCTACCTGCTCCCTTCAGCGCGTCTGCAAAGCCCAGACAGCAATGTGAATAGGGCGCCATTGATGTCAGTGGCATCCAGCAATGGCCGGGACCTCATGTGTGGGGCTCTAGTGGAGAAGCAAATTCCCCAGCATGTGTGGCTGCATGCAAGAAGCAAGCTCTTTCCTGCACCTGGGTTTGCAGAGACCACCCTCCGCCCCACTGAGCTCTGCAGACTCATATTCCCACCCAGACTCCATTCCCCGACTCACCACTTGCCTCTTTCCCTTTCCACGGGTTTTCTCTTTCTCACCTTTAGTTTTGCTGCAGTGCTCAAAACATGTGCGGAGACCTTTCCAGATATGCTGAGACAGGGTCCTGCTGCTCTGGAGAGCTTGCGATCGAAGGGCATTTAAGCCACGGCTCTGCATAGGGGCAGTGCAGAAATGACCTAAACTAGGAAGAGCACCTGAGAGAATGCACCTCATAATCTCTGCTGTAGTTACTACTTGGAGGGGTGGGAGGAGACAGGGTCATGTCCACCCTTTCCCCTACCCCCTTCACATGCAGCATCCAGCTCCTTAGCCGTCACCCTTCCCAGAGCCCAGTAATTGTGAGCAGCCCTTGTGTGGCTGTGCAAGGGGAGGAAGGTTGCTTATCATTGAGGCCAAGGACTGTGTGAAGGGAACTCATCTTCTCGTTTGAATTAACCCCTAGAGCATTAACTTTAGTTTAGTCCTCTCCCCCATACCAACCTGCTCTGCACCCTTCCCCCCACCCTGCGGAATCCATCTGCAGCCCTTGCATGTCCCTCCCGACTAGATCCCACCTCTGCCTACCCGTTGATTTGAACTTTTCCCTACGATCTATTCCCAGGCTGGTATCTTGCCTTTTGGCTAGTGTTAAACTGAGCTAACTCACCCCGTTTTCTTTGCCTCACCCCAATACATTGGGAGCCTCTCCCTGCACCTCCTAGCCACTCTCCCTTCCTCATGCGGACAACTCACATCAGAGGGAATGCTGGAATAGGAAGGGCCCCTGAGAGAGTTACAGTGAGGTGTGTCCCAGCTGCACTTGCCTAGATCCTCCTGTGCTAGGCTGCTCTTGGGATTTGCTTATGGGCTCCTGCCCCTGCAGCATGTCTGAGTGACCATTGCTGGCACTGGGCGTATTTAGCCTGCTCTCCCTTGCAGCTGCTTCTGCAGTCAATAACCTTGGGGCTCAGGAAAATCCATGAATTTGGGTGGGGGGTCACAATCCACATCTGAATTTTGCAGCACTATTCAGGATCCAAGCAACCTGGGACGTGGTAGGGAGTCGTCTATGGAAATGGAGTTAGAAGCAGAGCTTGGCATCTAGAATGAAAGGCTGTTGGTACAGGGCTATGACTAGCATCCAAACCAAGTGACGTACAAGCGTGTAGGTGATGACAAACTGGAAGGACTGGATATTTCTCAGGGAGTTTGCCAAGGTCAGAAAAACTCCTGGAGCTGATGCTTCATGGCCAGGTAACTGATAAAACATAGACAGACAATCGTCTGAAATTAATCAGATTCTGGTCCATGGTGCAAAGCCCCAAAATGGAATGATAAACCTACCGAACCAGTAAGCCAGAATGACGTCAAGTATCCTTCAACTGTGTCCTGTAATGATAACGAGAGAACACTGGGTTCTATCAAAATGATACCGTATTTTTCGTCCTATAGGACGCTCCGGCCTATAAGACGCCCCCTCATTTTTTAATAAAAAAGCCGGACCCAAAAAAAAAAAAAAAAAAAAAAGCGCCTCACTCTCCCGTCCCCGCCACGCGGGCGGGCTGCCGAGGTTCCCCCCTCCCCGCCGTGGGCGGGCTGCCGGGAGCGTCCCGGTTCCCCCCTCCCCGCCGCGGGCGGGCTGCCGGGAGCGCTCCCGGCAGCCCGCCCGCGGCGGGGAGGGGGGAACCTCGGCAGCCCGCCCGCGGCGGGGAGGGGGGAACCGGGGCGCACATTCGCCCTATAAGACGCACCAACGTCCCCCCCCCTGTTTTGGGGAAGAAAAAGTGCGTCTTATAGGGCGAAAAATACGGTATCTTGTTGAATGCAGAGAAGCAATATCTTTGTACAGCTTTCATGGCATATTGAGGAATAGAGTGTGTAAAGAGAAGACACGATCAGGTGGGGTTGATTGCCACCATCTGTTGCTTGTTTGGTTAACAACAATTAGTTAAATGCAACCAGGCCACCTTCAGCTGTGATCCTGTTAGCTCTCGTAAGCTTGAGCACAGTTTGAACTGGGGTAAAATTTGTCCAAAGTGCCCAGCGGATCTGTGTATTCTTACAAGATCTTGTATGAATACACCGGTACTCCAGATCTTACACTAGGACTACAGTTTATTAGTGGAAATATGGAAGAAAATATTTATTGGATTGCTTAAAAGGAAGCACAAGGGAACAAAATCTGTGATGACATTCTGATGTTGCAGAGAGGCAGCATATTGTTTTATAACCTCCTGCTTCCCTGTCAGTATGTTAACATCAGCACATATAGGGACCCGCAAGCTTTTTACATTGTACACACAAGAATTTCGCCATACATAGACATATGACACTGGCACTCCTAGGAATTATGCATCACATTCATTGTAACACATAAAGACGGCTTCATGAATAATGCTGTTACTAACAAAGAGACTGTAAACACAGACTAGTTAAGATGAATGGATTATATGGTTATAAATATGTCTGTAGGACTCTCGTGTCATCACAACTATTTACGGTTAGCTGCTGCCTCTTAGTTGAAATCGTATCTAGTTTTACACTGATGCTGTTTCATAAATCCAATTGCAAATCTGCATTTTCAGTCTCCGTTTTGCTGATTCGTTACTCATGAAAGTGAGACTCTGATAGCACTGCCGAGAGCATGATGTCTCACACTTTTTCAGAGCCACATGCTGACTGCATCTTAATAGAAAAATATTCTTATGTACCACTTTTCCGTCCACTCATGAATGTATATGGATCATCTTTCCTCCCATTTATGTTCAAGTAACATCCCTGTGGCAACTAGAGCAATCACTTATATGGAAAAGGCATTTTATGTATTGTCTTTGGCTATGTCTTCATGCAATTTAGCAGATGGAAACAAGGAAGAGAGCAGCACTGTGCAAACCACCAGCTCTTTGCAGACACCATCAAGTTGTCCTCAGTCTGAAAACCTCTGGCTTAGAGACATAGTGTGAGCAAGATTTCTGGAAACTTTGTCCCCATAGCTCTGCCCTTCCATGATTAAAATAGCTCATAAGCTTTGCCAGTCATTGTGACAATGTCTCAGTCATGAGATAATGCAGCATTGCATCATCTTGAAGTGTTGGGAAGAGGCATGGGAATGAGAATGGGGGCGAGAAATTAATAGGAGACAGTGAGAGTCAGTGGTTAGAGCGCTGGCTTGGGATTCAGGCAACTTGGGTGCTATTCTCATCTATGTCATTGACCTGCTGGGTTACCTTGGAAATGTCACATCACCGCTGTGTGCCTCAGTTTCCCCATCTGTAAAATGGGGATAATGACACTGACCTCCTCCTTTATAAAACACTTTGAGGTCTACTGATTACATGTGCCGTTAGTAGTAGTATTTATTATGAATGTGAAAAGCATTATTGTACCCGATCATGTGTGAATGTGTGTAGCTGGGGCAGTTTCTCTTCCTCTGCTTTTGGACTAGTGGTTTTGTTTGGTACTTGCTGATTTCATAAATCCTGAGCCTTAATCACGATTTTCTCTCACATTTCCAGAGGCAAAAGCCAAATACACTGACCCTCTGAGTCACTAACTTCCCGCATGTGGCAGTGATTAATGGGCCAGTAGGTTAAAGTGTCATCTCTGTGCCGGTTTCGCTGCATCCTTCTCATTGCCTGTTTCCTCTCCTGTGTTAATTCTGTCCAGTGGGAAGAAGTCAGTGGCTATGATGAGAACCTGAACACCATCCGCACTTACCAGGTGTGCAACGTCTTTGAACCCAATCAGAACAACTGGCTCCTCACCACCTTCATAAACAGACGGGGCGCCCACCGCATCTACACCGAGATGCGCTTCACCGTGCGGGACTGCAGCAGCCTTCCCAATGTCCCGGGCTCTTGCAAGGAAACCTTCAACCTGTACTACTACGAGACGGACTCTATCATTGCCACCAAGAAGTCGGCCTTCTGGACGGAGGCGCCCTACCTCAAAGTGGACACAATTGCTGCTGATGAGAGCTTCTCCCAGGTGGACTTTGGGGGCCGATTGATGAAAGTGAACACTGAGGTGAGGAGTTTTGGACCCCTCACCCGCAATGGCTTTTACCTCGCTTTCCAGGACTATGGGGCTTGCATGTCGCTGCTTTCGGTCAGGGTCTTCTTCAAGAAGTGCCCGAGTGTGGTGCAGAACTTTGCCATCTTCCCAGAGACCATGACTGGGGCAGAGAGCACCTCTCTGGTGATTGCACGCGGCACCTGCATTCCCAATGCCGAGGAGGTAGACGTGCCCATTAAGCTGTACTGCAACGGCGATGGGGAGTGGATGGTTCCCATTGGCCGCTGCACTTGCAAGGCTGGCTACGAGGCTGAGAACAGTGTGGCCTGCAAAGGTAAGACTCTGCTCAGCTTGGGTATTGTTTCATGCTTTGCTTTGCTAACAAAGAGGATGCTCCAAAGCCAGCTGAGGTTGACCAGCACCCATTCTACCATTGAGGGGCTTCAGTTGCTGCTCTCAGGGATTGTCGGGGGATCTGAGCACTGTGAAGTAGATACCACTTTACCCATCCCAGCTCTGCCCATGCTTGGTACAGGAGGTCTAAGGTAATAGGCTTGCAACTGACTGAGATGGCTAATGCCATCACAGGACTCTTCCTCCCGGCCTACACCGTATGAAATTGGTTGAAAATGAACCGTGTCACATTGATAGACCAGCTGGGCATGCGGTGTATAAATAACCCCAACAATGCAGGAGTGCTAACAGACCTCATGGTGAGCATGAGCCTGTAGTGTCCTGGGAGAGAATCTAGTGGGGAAATGCATTCAGGGCCCTGTCAGCTAAAACTGACACGGAGTTTGATTCAATCATGTTCATACCCTTGTTTGTTCTCTTTCCTCAAACAATTGTGAGACCAGCTTTTGTTCACCCCAGTGTTTTGGGGAGGAGCTTTTGTTTGTGCAAATGTGTGAGCTAATGCACGTGAACGAGTGTTTTGGGGTCAGAAACATGTAACTGGTGATTCTAGATATGTGTGCAGTCCTTGGTGGCAATGTGACAAGGGGAAATTGAGTGGAAAGCCTGCTAGACATCCAATAAATGTGGCTTATATCTTTCTCCCTCCCTCACAAAAACAGCAAACCATCTGCTTTTAATTTGGGGTTCATCTAGGTAGGTGAGTGGAACGCTCTGAACTCCTTTGGAACTTTAGGAGTATGGTGAATGCAAAGCTGCTTTCCCTTCTCTGGATGTATACTTTGGCTGAACTGAAATCAATGGTGGTGTGTTTCTAGCAGAGCTCTGCCCCAAGTTATGCCTTGTTCCAAAGCATGGGAGGTGTTCAAGGGAGTCTTTTCCAAAGTGGACAGAAACTGAGAACAAGACGTTCAATGAGAGAAATTCCAGCTACAAAATAGAATGTTCGGTATTTTTTCTTTTTGTTTTAAAGCTCCATAGGGGCTTTAAAAATAGCATTTATTTTTGTTCTGTTTTTAATGCCCATGTGGTAGCTTGAAACCAAAATTACTTGCACTCTCCATATTCACGTTTCCATTTGGCAAACCAATTTCCTCTCTGGGTGCTTCTGGGATTGACATCCAAGCCCAGAGAGTCTCTGGAAAGATGCCTGGCAACTGCAACAGTCTTTTAATCAGTCACAACAGATCGGCCCACCTCCCTTTGGGTTTTACTCCCTTGTTTGTCCAGCAGCATCCATGCTGTCAGTACAATGGTGGGAACTGAGTCTTTCAGTCAAAATCCTGCTACAAATCCCATGGGACTGGCGGGATGTGTTTGACCAACAAATAGCAGCTATCATTTGCTTTCTTAATTCTCTCCCATGGAGTGAGAATGAAGGCTTTAGAATGGATAACCGTTTAGATCCAGACTGTTAAGGCAGGCCAGAATTAAGGCCTGACCCATTTGACGGTGTCCTTCAAATTGCTCCGTCTTGTTGTTGTCATAAAACACATTGCACGTGTGGCTGAGGATTGTTTGTTGGTGCTCAGGCAGGGGCTGCCCTAAAGGAAACCAAGCAGCAGATCGCTCTCTTGAAGGAGCCCGCGCACAAGCTGCCGCGTGAACGGAAAATCTCCGAAGCGATGTTTGTGATTTCCCAACTTCAAAGGGCTACGCAGGACTGCATTAGCTGGCTGGGCCTCTTTCATCTCTCTCATTATTTCCTGAGCGAAGCTGCAGGAACCAGAACAATCCTTGATTGGTTTGGATTTAAATGAAACTCTGGGAACAGCACTCTGATTCTTCCCGCTAATTGGAACATTTCTCTCTCTTTTGGGGTGTGCCGTCCAGGCTGTCAATTTGATACCACTTGCTGGAGTCCTCCATGGGGCTGGTTTTAGAAATACAAACATCGTGCTTGTTTAGTTTGATGTCCTCTTTTTGAGGTTTTTGTTAAAATTTCCAAAATTGTACTGTTTTTTCTATAGCTTTTCTCACATTCTTTCCTCCCAAATTACGCTGTTATTTATAGCAATTCATTACAGGCTGCTGAGAGGGGAGGATTTTCAAGTGTTGGCATTGGGGAACCCTGATACCATCAAGCCTATATATTCAGATATTTACGTTAAATCTCTTTGTGTTATGCTAATGTCAGCCCTGGCTGGCTTGAAGCTTCAGTCAACTCCCTGCTGTAGGCCGACAACATGCACCATCAGGAAATGTACCAAACTCATCCAGATTCTGCATAGGCATTGTGTAACCTGGGCCTCCGAGGACTGTGGCTGTTTAATGAAGATGTCGAGGACTGTTCGAGGTACAGGATGCAGGATTGCCAGCTGTGGGGATTTCATTGGGAGAAAACACAGGTGCTAGCTGTATAATGATGCTAAAAGCTCCAGCACTTGCAGGATTTTTGGACTTTTCCAAGGGATAGCCCGCACTGATTGGCTGCCTTCCCCGCTTTTTCACCTTCCTGGAGAAGAACAGCCAGTTAGAGCTGCTGCAGAAGGCAGGCAGAATGCCCCTCCCCCACCCTAGGAGTGGAGGAGTTTAAGTAGTGGAGGAGGGAGAAATCCATAGGAGGGGAAGGCAGAACAGGGAGTAGAAAGAGCCAGGCAGTTCCTCTGTCCTCCCCTCCTGTGAGCAATGGGTCAGTCTGCTCCCTATTCCCCCTTCCTCTCACCACCCTTGCCAAATTGGGTCCAGGAAGGGAGGAGAAGCAGCCCTGGCTGCAGGAGGAGCAGAGATGTGATGGCTGACGAGGCAGATGTGTGTCTGGGGAGGTAAATTTGATATCAGGGCTGGAGTGGTGCATAATGAATTGTTGGGCTGGGGGAGTGGCAGATGTAGGGTGAGGGGGGCACAGAATTAATGAATTCGAATGTCAAGGGCTGGGGAGAGGGTGGGAGGCCCATGCCATCTGTCAGCAGCCTGAGCCCCTGCACTATTCCTGCTTTGCAAACATTGGGGAGAATGGGCAATACTGTAATTGTCAGGCACACTTGGAGGTGAGGAGGAGAAGAGGCAGGGGGAGTTCAGCACTGAAAACCAGGTCAAAATCCATGACACAGTCATTTAGAAAATACTCTTCTTCTTTTTGAGCCACTCTTATGGTGATAGGGCCAGGGCTGACACGATTTTTTGCGTTGGCAGTACAGTACTGGGTATTTAATGGTGTGTTTACTTGCAATAGATTATTCAGCCCCTAGATGGCTCTATGAGCAGAATAGAGGTCCAACAAGGGTGTGGCCTTGGGTAAACAAGGAGGTAAACAAGGAGGTAAACTGGAGCTGTGTAGGCACTCGTGTACATGTGTCTGTAGTTGTAGCTGTTTTCCTTAATTAATGTTCCTGTTTTAAAAGCGCTGTGATTCCATATAGCCTAAAAAGGTACAGAAAATATAACCAGACTTGGTTCTCTTATGGTTTTTCATCCAGGCAAAAATGCAGTTTTTCAGCATGAAAAAACTGCTTTCCAGACTATCAAAAGGGAGGCAATTACCTTACGTATTTTAGTACAAGTGGAAACAATCTGAAAGTAAATACGATTCTGTACCTTGGGGCACAGTTTTTAAGATCTCCGGATCAAAGAGGTGATGGTGTTGAGAAGGCATAATCAAAGAGGTGAAGGTGTTGAGAAGGCATAATCTTCACAGAAGATTTAATTGTGTTTTGCAAAGCGGAAGATTGGGGGACGTAGTGCTTACAGTAAAGATATATTCCAGGTCACATTCTACATTTGTGTCTGTCCATGTTGCATCTTACCGATCTTTATTGTATCTTTGTGACATTTACTCAGGATGTTCGCTTAAGAAGCAGGAAGGTGTTCTGAATGACTCAGAATATTGAGTCCCTGGAAGCAGCTTCTTTATTGCCCTTAGTAGTAGAGTTGTGAAAAAAATACTATGGCTATACACATGGATCACAGATTTGATCCAGAGCAAAATGTTGTTCCTATTGATGTAGAACATCAATTGTTTTTCTCAGTGAAAAGAATTTAGATGCACCTTCTGGGGGAAACACTTTAAAAAAAAAAGTCTGGTTAGAAATTTACCATTTTTTAGAACAAAAATCTTCTTTTCATGGGAAAATGATAGTCTTCTACTTGCAAAGAATAACCTCCAATTTTGGAAAAAGTTTGAATTGAAAAATGAGAAATAATGTGATTTTCCATATGTGTATATTTTTGTTTTAAATTGATGGAGAGAGGACGAGGGAATTTCTTTCCTCACTTCTACTCAGTAGCTTCTAGGGATATGTATGTTTCACAGTTCTTCAGAACTCCAGGAAGAGATGCTGTCCATGTGAAGTGCTATGGGGCTTCTCCCAAAACGCTTTAGTCTTGCTGTGTTTGCATGGCTGGCTAGTTTCACTGTGAACCTAGAGTTATGTGTGCCGTTCCATGCACAATCCTTTTTTTAGTGTGGAGCAATGGATGAAATATGCAAGCTCACTTTGTCACTTGGTTAAAGGAACATGGTCAGCATGAGAATAATATTTCCATTGGAAAACATTGTAACTCCTGTTTCTACTAGCAAACCACTATGATGACTCTAAGTGAAAGAGATTAGAGACCCGAAGAACCACCTAGGGTTCGAATATTAGTTTCCCTTTATCTTTTCAACTTGTGCCTGTGATGCTTAGTTCAGCACAACTGTGAAACTGACTATCTTATCTATAGTACTTCTCTGGCCCCCACATCATGGTATCTGCACACCTCACGGTCTTTAATGTGGTGAAGCTCACAGTACTCCTGGGGGGCAGGGAAATGCTAGTGTCCTGTTTTACATGTGAGGAACTGGAGCCTAGAGACACCAAGGCCCAAATCCACAAAGGGACTTAGTTGCCTTAACCCAAGATTTAGCCAAAGTCACAATCCACAGACTGGCCCATGTGGCTGTTGCCTAACCCCTCTAGGAGCCTAAACCCTCTCAGCACCTGTAATGTCTCTAGGTAAAATTCACTCAGTGCTAAGGTCAGGTCTACAGTACAGACCTATTTCAATATAACTATGTAGCTCAGGGGTGTGAAATTGACCTAACCCCTCGTGTAGACAGTACCATGTCGATACCGCTACTGCCTCTCGGGGAGGTGGATTAATTATGCATAGTAGCATATATTGTATGTGAAGACAAGCCCAGGTTTCTAACTGTGGGTTCAATGGTGCCTCACTTTGTGCAGCCGACACCTATCTCCTGCCTATATGTGCCTGCCAGTGTGATCTGGAAGCACAACATTCCTCCACCCATCTAGCCTGCAGTGCCTGATTTGTTAGGCATGTTCTGAGCATGTCTACCGGATCGGGCCCCATTCAGAATTGAACAGGAGATGGTCGCAGCAGCTGCCTTATAACTTTTAGCCCCGTGGTTAGAGCACTCCCAGGGGATGTGGGAAACCCAGGTTCAAATCCCCCTCTGACAGAGGGGAGAAAGGATGTGAGCAGGAGTCTTACTCCTCAGAGGAGAGTGTCCTGACTTGGGGATCTTCTGGCGTGCCCTGGCCTGAGGGCTATTCTGGTGTGGGGTTCCCTCAGTCAGTAAATAATGAGTCACTGAGCCAGAGAGAGAGAGAGAGAGAGAGAGAGAGAGAGAGAGAGAGAAATATGATAGAATGATTCTAGAGTCTGGTAGGTAGGCACCCACCAAGTAGTTCTCCAAACCCCCTACTTCAGTGACCAAATGTCCTCCTCAAGCGTCAGCGGGGGAGAAGAAAAACATGATCAAGATTTGTAGAAAGGGAAATAAAAGATCGAAACAAACTCAGGCGTTCTATGGACCGGGTGCTCTCTTAGAACAATGACTGCTTGCTATTAAAATCTGGTCTCAGGTTGAACTTTAGGGTCTTAACAGCTCATCTACACCATACACCATATCTGTTTCTTTACATTGATTGTTTCATCAGTACTTGAGGCAAATCTGAGCAGATGGCATGGTGTGGGTCATGTAGACTCACTCTGCTGGTAGGGACCAAAGTGTGACACGTCCATAGCAGAGGGATAATACCTGGTTCCCAAGCCATGGATAATTTCCTGTCCAACTGCTTTAGCCAATGAATGGTATGAGTGAACTGTGTCTGCGTCTCCTTGCCGATGGCCCTCCAGGGAAAGCCAGGTGAACAAAGAGTTTAACTGAGCTGCCCTGTCCCAGGGGCGAGGCTGGGAACTAATTGTGATTTACAGCTCACTCCTTTGTCCCCTGTTCCTCTCCCGATCCTCTGCTGGTGTAAATGGGTGTAGCCCCTTGTAGTTCAGTATGGTGGTGCTGATTGACATCAGCGGAGGATCTGATCCAACCCATGGTACATCTGCCCTCCATGAATGCTGCTTTTGGGCAGTCAGCCCTGACATGCTTTTGCTGATGTACTTACTGATTTTCAGACTGCATAGTAATGGACCTGATTCCTTGTGACACTCCTATAGGGTAGATTGCAATGTAACTTGCATTAGCAGTGAAGTCCAATATGTGTTTATAAAGGCCAGTTGCAGATTACTTACCCTTTGGACCCAGGAACCCAGGGAGAGGGCAACCAACCAGGGAGCGATTGGTAACTCTGAGTCACAATTAATTCCCTGGACTGTCTCTGGGGTAAGGCACCTATGTTAAATTACAATATGTGTCTATTGGTATAGACCAGTGTGACTTACTTCTCTGCAGCAGTTCAGCTTCCCTGGCTGGCATGTTGGTGGAAAGGGGCTACGGCTTCCTTACCAACTGGTATGGGAGGGGAGTGGCAACCCTGCAAAAGCTGCTCTCCTCCTGGTGCTGCAGCTGTTATGGGTAGTCAGTGCAGGGCATGAAGGGGGTGTCTTGTGTTCTCTACTCCCTGGCATGCTGTCCTAAGGACAGGTGACTGTCCTGCCCTAGGTGAGCTGTGGTTTGTACAGCATCGAGCACACTGAGGTCCTCGTTTGTGACAGGGGCTCTAGGTGCTGCTGTAAGACAAATAAGTCACAGTAACTGAAAGCTTTAAGCCTTTATCATGAGGTGTGTAGTATAATTTCTGCATATCCTGATTTATTGCTCGCTGATTGTTCAATCCCAGATGCATATTGGTAGACGTCATACCTTTAGCCTTGGTGACCTCAGTGGTGTTAAAGGGCCTGACTACCTCAAGTGGTCAAAATCATGAGTCATCCTCCCCCCTCATTCTTCCCCAGCTCATAAGATTGGCTTAAAAATCATGAGATTTTAAAATAACCCCTGGGTCTTTTGAGTCTTTAGGAGTCGTGTGTCTAATAACCTTCTGGATTTTGAGTCTTTAGGGATCATGTGTTTCTAGCCCCTGAGGGCTAGAAACTTGCTCTGGTTTGAAATGAAAGATGGGTTCTAATGTTATCACAGGACTCCAGGAGCTGGGGCTTTCAGGAAAGCATCAATTATCACTGAGATCTGCTATAAAACTCAGACACTTGGCAACGCTATGATGCTGGTCTGTCTTATGTGCTGGTTATAGATCTGTGTAGAGTCGCTCCTGATACACACTGGTGTAAGAAAGCAGAATCAAGCCCTCTGCACACCGCAGAACCGTCTGCTTATCCAGCGCATTCGCCTCCTTGCAAACTCCCAGGAGGGCCGTGGATTCTGACATCTGTGCAAAGCCTGCATCAACCTGAGCAGCTGAGATGAGCCACTTAATAATCCTGTGGGAATTGTTACTAAAAATTCCTGGGATGCTGAGGCTGAGAAAATGGGCCTAATTCCACTGCGATGGAGAAATAGGCTTGTATTGTTTAGGTCCCTCGCCCCATCCCCTCCTCCCCATCCCAGAACAAAAGCTGCCGATATCGTAGGGCTATTAGACCAGAGCTGCTTCATGCTGACAGCTGAGCTCAGGGGCCACTTAGGGAGCCATTAATACCAGCTTTTATTGGCACTTAGCCACTCGCTCAGAGCCCCCAAGTGAAAGGCACAGACAGAGCGCAATCTTCATCAGGGGGATTGCCAGTTTCTGGGAGATTAGCGGTGTGTTTTCGGGTCGGCGCGATCTGGGTCATTACCATTGTGGCACCGTGTTGAGAACCGGAATGGGGTTGGTTATTTATTTATTTGAATGGCTATTTTAGATTTTGTCTTGCCGGCCACCTGGGTGATTTCTGCTTTCACTTCATTTGGTAAGGTGTCGTTTCCTTCTGAGCTGTGCCGTACGTGGCACTGGTCCGAAATCCCAGGCTGTAGAGGGGCTAGTATAGGTTCTCTATGGACAATTTGTGCACAGCATGAAAAAATGGCAACCTGGATCCAGGCCCATGTGTTCTGGCAATGTGGGCCTAAACTCTGTGGTAGCGCCCCCCTGGTGCTTGTGATGTGCCTTTGCAACAGAGTGGGGGCTCGCCTGAAGCTTCCAGTCAATTAAAAACCTCCGGGTTCTTATTGAACTAGACATGGATAATCTAATCCCTTGTGTTATTCAGTTTGGTATTGAATTCCATTGATCTTTAGTCTGCCCCATAATTCTCTGTTGTCAGTGTCCTGCAGATTTTTGTATGGGCAAGGTGCCAGTGCATCAGAGAGGTCAGGAAAGAAGTGGGCAGGTTTGGTAGCTGGGTACAGGACAGCTGAAGGGAATTACGGAGAAGTCAGTTTAACTTCAGTATGCGGAAAGATAATGGAGCAAATAATTAAAGCAATCAATTTGTGAACACCTAGAAGAAAATAAGGTGATAAGTAACAGACAGCACGGAATTGTCAAGAACAAATCATGTCAAACCAACCTAATAGCTTTCTTTTACAGGGTAACAAGCCTTATGGATGGGGGGAAGCAGTAGATATGGTATATCTTGACTTCATGAAGGCTTTTGATATTGTCTCACATGACCTTTTCATAAAAAAACCTAGGGAAATACAACTTAGATGGAGCTACTATAAGGTGGGTGCATAACTACTCTCTGGGAACAGTTTGCCAACGAGTTATCAGTGTTTCACAGTCAAACTGGAAGGGCATATCAAGTGGGGTCCCGCAGAGATCAGTTAAAGGTCCAGTTCTGTTCAGTATCTTCATCAGTGATTTAGATAATGACATAGAGAGGACATTTATAAAGTTTGTGGACGATACCAAGCTGGGAGGGGTTGCAAGTGCTTTGTAGGACAAGATTAAAATTCAATATGATCTGGACAAACTGGAGAAATGGTCTGAAGTAAACAGGATGAAATTCAATGAGGACAAATGCAAAGTACTCCATTTAGGAAGAAACAATCAGTTACACGCCTACAAAATGGGAAATGACTGCCAAGGAAGGAGTACTGCGGAAAGGGATCTGGGGGTCATAGTTGATCCCAAGCTAAATATGAGTCTAACACTGTTGCAAAAAACACAAGCCTAATTCTGTGATGTATTAGCATGAGAGTTGTGAGCAAGACAGAAGAAGTCATTCTTCCTCTCTACTCCACACTGATTAGGCCTGAACTGGAGTATTGTGTCCAGTTCTGGGCGCAACCTTTCAGGGAAGACGTGGACAACTTGGAGAATGTCCAGAGAAGAGCAACAAAATGATGAAAAGTCTAGAAAACATGACCTACGAGGGAAGATTGAAAAAAATGGATTTGTTTAGTCTGGAGAAGAGAAGATTGAGAGAGGATATAACAGTTTTCAAGTACATAAAAGGCTTTTACAAGGAGGAGGGAGGTAAATTGTCTCGTTAGTCTCTGTGGATGGGACAAGAAGCAATGGGCTTAAATTGCAGCAATGCCAGTTTAGGCTGGCCCTTAGGAAAATCTTCCTAACTGCCAGAGCAGTTAAACACTGAAATAAATTGCCTAGGGAGGTTGTGGAATGTTCATGATTGGAGATTTTTAAGAGTAGGTTAGACAAAGACCTCTCAGGGATGGTCTAGATCAGTGGTCCCCAACCCCTGGGCCGCGGACCGGTACCGGTCCGTGGATCAATCGGTACCGGGCCGCGGCCGCTTTCCATTCAGCAGCGCCACGGGGAACTCAGCGCCGACGCGATCGCTTCTGCATCGGAGGAAATGTATTCAGCGGCTTTTTGGCGGACATACGACTGGTCCGCCGCCGCTTTCCCTCCCGCAGCGCCGCGGGGCAGTTAGCGCCGCCGCGATCGCTTCCGCATCGGACTCAATGTGTTCGGCGGCTTTTCGGCGGACATGCAAGGGTCTGCCGCGCCGAGGTAAAAACTTAAAAGGGATCGTGGCTGTCAATAGGCTAACCCCCCCCCCCCCGGGCCGCAGTAAAATTCGCCAGCACTGAGTGGTCCGCGTGGATAAAAAGGTTGGGGACCACTGGTCTAGATAATACTTTATACTGCAGTGAGTGCAGGGAACTGGAATTAGATGACTTCTCATTGTCCCTTGCAGTCCTACAATTTTAGGGCACATGGACAGACAGGGAATTTGGGATTGTGGGAAAAGTATGTTACCTGAATATTTCTGCTAACATGAATGCAATAGCTAACCATATTAGTATTTAGATTATCATAATTAGGTTTCAGAGTTAACACTTCATTGAACTCAATGGTCAGTTCATAATGCTCTCTGAGCTGTTATTTTAGGCTCTGTGCAGACTCAAGTAGATAACATGGTGTCATTTTATACCGGGTTCACTTTTAGAAGGTCTTTGTAGGGAAAACAGTAATTTTTTAAAAGTTAAACCTAACACTTTGGGGAATAATTCTAGAGTACTCAGTGAATTCTTTGCCTAGTTTCACAGCCTTGGAAGTATAGCTTTCACGTGGTTCTGGACATGATTCCCTTGCCATCTGGGAAGTCAATAACAGCAAGAGTTGTGTGTTGTTGAGCAAATGTCATTGTAGTTAGCATTTCACACATAACACAGGGTACAATAACTGATCCTTCCATACCATTCTGATCTTTGCAACATGGGTATCCTCAGGTACTGGTGCATTCAATAAGCTGGGCGGTGGAGCTGTAGAAAGACCAAAGGAGTTCTGTACTGAATTTTTATTTTGCGTTTCCCAAGGCAGAGAGGGTCTGTTGATTTTTCTCTTGGTGAATTCCTGCTGTAATGCAGTTAAGAACTTGTGGAAAATGTGCTGTAGCCAGTCACCCAAAATAGCACACAGATTTAGCTGCCCAGCACAGCTGGAAATGTAAATCACTGGGGTTAGTTCATTTAAAAATTGGGGAAGCTGGGATCAAACAGAATGACCTGATTCCAGTCTGCTCATGGAGACAACACCATGGTTTCCCTGTTCTAGATGATGAGTGGCCCCCTGGGCCTTTTCTAAACCATACATGCCAATGGTCCTTTCACAAGCCAGAACATGAGACTTTTTCTAACACCTTTCTCACTCCGAGGGGAGTGTGAGTCAAAATGTTCCTTGCTGAGGGCTAGATGCTTTCAGAGTTTCTATAGACATCTGTTTACTCTCTTAGTTCCCATTTTGGAGGTGGGGGCAATCTAGTGATTTGTGTGAAACAAAAACCCCTCTCCAGGGCTTGGGTTTATACTCCTCCTTCCCTTGTGGCTCAGGGTGACTGAACTGCTGTTGCATACAAGCGCATGCTCTGTTCCACCACACACAGCAAACAATAACCAAGGGCAAAATGAAGAGTGGAACAACCCCAAACCTTCTGGTCTCCCAACTCACTCCACTGCTGCTTAGCAGTATCAGGACAAGTGCACTGTCTCTTCCAGTCAGTAGCAGGAATGCTGGCAGGAGGAGGCTGAGGAAGGCTCTCTGCAGGAGCTCTGCTGTGTGGCAGAGAGAGGCACCCTCCTTGTGGGGATAGTACTATTTTTCTTATGATAAAGTTCCTTGTTCAGTGTTAGAAGAAAGCGACCCTCTGATGCATTTCCATTGGTCATGACACACAGGAGAACCCTTTCTTTCTTTCCCTTCCGACTAGGTTCCTCTCAGGTTTTGGGACCAGATCTGGCCTTAGGCACAAACATGGGGAGCTGGTCCATCTGGACTTCCTGCAGCCCTGTTCAAACCTGATGGCTCATAGCACATGCCCAGTTTCTGCGCCAGCAGAGGCACAGCCTCTGTGTGCCCCATCTGATCTCATTGCCTGCCGTGGGACTTCAGGGAAGGGAGTCCACCCCCCTTTATCGGGCATCTTGGAGCACCCTAAGTTAGAATGCCATTCTTGCTTATTAAGGTAACAGAGCCAGCCTGTGATTGATTCACTCACCAGCTTCTGCCTTGAGTCTGTAGTAGGGTGACCAGACAGCAAGTGTGCAAAATCGGGACAGGAGGTGGTGGTGGGGTAATAGGAGCCTATATAAGAAAAAAAAACCCAAAATCAGGACTGTCCCTATAAAATCAGGACTTCTGGTCACCCTAGTAGACCCGGGCAAACTGTGAGAAGGAACTCCCCGCCCATCGCATGCGATAGGAGTTCTGCTCCCAGGAAGCTCCAAGGCTGAGCTGAGGCTGCAGGGATTCAGTACACTGCTCCATAAGCTGTGCCTGTGGCATTATGCACTCTCCATAGCTAATGCCGATCATGTGGGGAATATGCACTTGTGCTAGCGGAAGGTGGGCTGGGTGGATAGGGTTCCCTCACTGTGCCCTGAAGCTTGAATAACCTGCCCCCTTGGCAACTTCACAACTCCTGAAAATGAGAGACTGATGGCACTAGTTAGGACTAGACCTGGTGTGTTGCTTCTTCCCTTGACTCCTGCTGGTGCTCTATGGGACGCTATCGCCACACTGACAACCAGCAGTGAGAACTGGGCCAGTCCCTATTCATGTCCATGCACCGGCTCCTGCTGACTTCAGCAGCCCTCAAAGGGTTAAGCCAGACACTGTTTAAACCCACTGCATCGCTCTGAAACAAGGAGGAAAAACCTGGAGCCTAATTCAGTGTTTGTATCACAGCCTCCCATTCTCCTCTCAGTGACCTTGATCACAGCTGCTCTCTGGTGCTCAGGTCCATAGCTGTTGCCTATTTCATTTTTAATTCCCCTTTTGTACCCAGTTACAGTCCTCTGCCTTGGGATTAAAACTCTCATTTCCCTGTCATTGCTTCCCCAAGTTTAAGACGGATTGTCTCCCGTTCTGCGCGGACAGCCATTTTGCAGATTTTGCTACCTGTGAGCCACAACGAGTGCCTTCCAAGAATAAACATAGGGGTGGAGCCTTTAGAAACTCTTCCTCCCTTCTTCACCCTCAGGGTTGGGCGGGGCAAAGCTCACGGCTGTGAAGCAGGCTGTTCAAAGTCATGCCACTTGCTGCACCAAGGTGAGAAATGTTAGCCAAGCAATCCGCTTTCAGGAAAACTGTCTTGCTGTCTCCTCTACTAAGAGTGCTCTGGACCCTCTGGATCATAGCCTAGTGCTCCCTTTCCCCCGGGACAGAGAGCTTCTGTGCTTGGATGTGCGTGAAGACTTTACCAGGCCCTTTCCAGCTGGGTCTCAATAAGCAGGCTTGTGACTAGAAATATGCCACCTTTTTGTCTGAGCTGAGAATTGGACTAGTGTTCCCTGAAGGTCTGTACTCAACCCAGGGTCCTACTCTGTACCACTGAGGTCTCCTGTGTGCATGGCGTGGGCCACTGTGCAGTCTAGCCCAACACCCCTCATGGCCCGTATCTGCTTCCCCTTGTCATTCTCCCTGATGATGAGCCATTCCTTTCTCCACTCACCGGGCTCTCTCTCTCTCTCTTTTCTTATCTGTCTGTGTAGGTCTGTTATTCAAAGCTGTTACAGGCAAGCACCCCTGTGCATCCCACCGTCATTGATTTCAAAGGGCTGATTTGGAGACATTGGTTGAATATGAATTACTATGGCGGGGTCTGCTTTGCTTGCTTTGAAAGTCCTGCTTGTGGGCTGTAGTCTCTCCCTTTCTTCTCTGTCTTGTTCCATTAGTTTTTTCTCTCCTCTGGTGCTTTTTCTTGTGTGTGTTGTTTACCTTTCTTTGTCTCCTTTTTGCATCTGTCTTTCCCTCCTGCTTGTCACTGTTTCACTCTCTGGGCCAGATTCACGAAAGGGATAATGGGGGAGACGGTTTCCGCGGGTGGAATTTTAATGAAAGAACAGCCCCATTCCTATTCATGGTGTATCTTTCCCATTCGAAGGACAGGCCTTGGTGATAATTACTGATTTCCTGTATTTATAGATCACAGACATATGGAAACAATAGTACTGTGTGAGATTTATAAAGTGTCAGTTTGCTGGTTCTTTTGAAATAAATATGGACATTCTGTAATTATCACTAGAATAATTTGCCAACGTTCAAAGGAGGGAAACGTCAAGAGTTTCCAATCAAAATATTGCTCATTCTGAGAAGCGGGCCTTGACTCCTTGGTTTGCATCTTTTTTAGCTATATATTTGTCATTCTTTTTCCATTTTATGTGGGCTTGCATATTCTCTATTTCCATTGCCTCTGTGCAAATAGCCACAGAAAATGCCAGTGCCTATATGAAGAAGAACAAGTGGTACAGAATTGTGGGTTCTGGTGGGCGTTATGTTCACTAAACCCATAAAATCTTCTTGTGTGAAAGTTGAAACATAACGCTACTTTGATTCTTAGAATCCAGGATGATAGCTCACAGTACCCCAAAAACAGAGCAAGACAAAGCAGGCTGCTCCCAAAGGCAGTGCGGCACAATTCACTCCACTTGCTCTAGACTGGCTTTCCAAACAGACTGTGATCACACGGTTCACTACAGAGCCGTCTGCTCCGCCTCCCTCCCTCTTAAAGAAATACAGTAAACCCTCGATTTAACGGACCTCGATTTAACGGACTTCGGATGCAACGGACAAAATTTCTGAGCAAGTCTGATGCATCCGAAGTCCATTTCTCGGGGGCTGGCTGCCAGCTCCCGGCTGCCGCCCGAGTCCAGGCAGCGGGCGGGCTGGCTGCCGGCTCCCGGCTGCCGCCCGGGTCACAGCAGCGGGCAGGCTGGCTCCCGGCTCCCGCCCGAGTCCCGCCAGTGGGCGGGCTGGCTGGCTGCCGGGTCCTGCCTGCGGGCGGGCTGGCTGCTGGCTCCCGCCTGGGTCCCGCCTGCGGGCGGGCTGCCGGCTCCCGGCTCCTGCCCGGCTCCCACCTGCGGGCGGGCGGGCTGGCTGACTGTTCCCGGCTGCCGCCCGGGTCCCAGCAGCCAGGACCCGGGCGGGCTGGCTGACTGCTCCCGGTTGCTGCCTGGGTCCCGGCAGCGGGCGGGCTGCGGAGCTGCCGCCCCGACCCTGTGGCGGGCGGGCTGCTGCTCCGACAGCTCGTGGTTTTTTAAATGATTAAATAACGGACTTTTTGATTTAACGGACACCCCCTCGCCCGAATTAGTCCATTAAATGGAGGTTTTACTGTAGCTTACAATTTCAACACACTCCTTGTTAGCCCACCGTACACAGCCCTTAGCTGTAGCCCAGAGTGGCTAGGCGAGCATAGTGGTTCTCAACAGACTGTTGAATACTCCCCCCAACACTGCTTGTGTAGCACAGCCATCCAAAGAGTGTAAATTAAAGCAGCCAGAAGCAGCTTTCAAGAATGCTCTGGGACGCAAGCAGCCATAGGGAGATGCTCCCTAGCAGCTGTGGGGTGTGGAGAGGAGCAGGGAAAAGAGAGAGGAGACCAATGGTATGGAGACAATGGCATGAAGGAGAGGACAGACAAGGGCAACTGTCATGGCGCCTTGATACTAGGAAACCAAACACATGCTGACAAGAGTGGGGTTGCTGTGGTCCTTCTCAGTGCTTAAGCCTGTCTCTCTACTTATCCAGAGTAGTGCTGGGGTCTTGGACCCTGGGACTAAATGCTTCCCCCTGAGCTCTGATCCACGTTGACTCTGCTTCCTTTCTTTTGCTGGGTGCTGCCCTCCTGGCCCTGGCTGTCATCCACTGTTTGGTTACCTATGGGACCTAGGGGTGAGCAGCTGTCTGCTCTGTCATGAACCCTGGTGTTCCTGCTTGTTTTCTGTCTAGCTCACAGCACCATTGCTGCACACCCCAGATGGTGAACCTTAACACCTAGTGAACTTACTGGATGAGTTCTTACCCTAAAGAGGAAAAATGTGTTAACCAACCAAGACCTGTGTGAGTCTTCCCAGCGGGATGATTTCTGATTTTCATACTGGTGGCCCACTTCCTGCATGGCAGCTGGGAAGCATCTCCATCTCCAGGCTCCTTCACTGACCAAGCAACCGTTCTTCCCCTCAATTCCCTCCCACCACCTCCTTTCATCTTCCCCACTTGCTGCTCTGTAGCCCACCAGGGTCCCTCTGCCGTCTCTCTGCACTGTGATCTTTAGACACATTGTATGCTATTTGCCAACAGGGTGGCTCCGGCTCACAGAGGGGCTTAAGAAGACACCATCTGCCTCTGTCTTTCACACAGCTCCCTGCTTTCCCTTTTTCTCTCTGGTTTTGTGAACCGCCATACAGAAAAAGCAATTGCTAATTAGAGCGAGAAAAGAGGGAGAGGGAAAAAGAAAGAGGGGAGCTGGGAGGAATTTAGCTTCCATGCAAATCAATCAGCCTTTAAACGTAGAGGCCTTTCTTCCAAAGGAGTGGGAGTGGGTTGTTTTGACAAAACAAGTGACAAAGGTCCTTCCAAAGTGAAAGGAGGGTTTTTTCTTTTCTTTTAAACATTCCACCATAAAAAGTGTGTGTGTGGCGGGGCAGATAGATGTAAAAAGAAAGTGTTTGTGAGAGACTCCCACTGCCCATCTCCTTTTCTGTCTCTCTTTCCCTCTCAATGGCTCCATTCTGTTATTGTCTCTATTATAGGGACTGGGAAGTGTATCATTTTCACCGATCCCTGTTTTTTTTTGGTTTGTTTTTGTTGCTGCTGTTCTGTCTGGCATCCAGGATGAATCCTGGGGACTCTCCGATGCCTTTGAAAGGAGGAACTGCTGAGAGCAGCTTCCAAGTGCTAGATGCCCAAAAGGGCCAGGAAGCAGTGGGCAGAGGGTCTTGAAGGAGAAAGCAGCTAAACAGTTTTGAGGGTTTGCCTACATGCAGGGTTGTACCTGTTTAATTTAGGGTAGGATTCTGAATCAATGCAAAAGCAGGTGTGGACACGCTGATTTCAGTTTAAACTAGGCATGTTTCAGTTTCGCTTAGAAGTCAATTTAAGATAAACCAAATTAACTCTGGTTTCAGAGTGTCCACACAGTCTTTTACCTGAGTTAACTCAAGAGTTTAAAAAGTAGCTTTCAGATAATCCAGTGCAGCATTTGTGGGTAGCCGAGGCCAGAGCAGTCTTTGTGATGTTTCTCTAGGTGCTTTCCCTCTTTTGTAGTGTCCCCTGGGCCTACAGCGGAGACCCTGTGTTGACAAACCAGTCTCTTCTCTTGCTACGCTTACTAGCCCTGTGCAGTTTGTGTCACGTACAGGAACCCTTTGTCTAGCAGACACATGCAGAAAACCTTGCTACAGCACTGACAGTTTGCTTGATTGAGTGCCCTGGAGGAGAGCACCTGCTCAGCTCTGACAAACCCAGTATATAGAGAGTAATAATACGTTCTCTGCATTGGGCATGAAACTGATGCACCTTTAGGAAGCTAGAAACACAAAGAACCAGGGGCAGCAAGTTATATGTGCTCCAGGAATATTCAGGGCTGGGGGGCCTGGCTCCACCAATGTTCAGGGATGGGTCTCTCCTCTGGCCCCGGCTGCTGCCCTTGTGTACGTCCCCTGGAGCATCTCTGGGCAATTTATAAAGGCTGTCGCTGCCACCACCGGCAGAGCAGCAGGGCTAAGGCAGTTTCCTGCCTGGCCTTGCTCCATACAGCCCCGGAGAGGGTGGGTATCTTCATGCATTGTCCCTCCCACCCTGAGTGCCAACTCCACAGGTTCCATTGGCTGGGAACTGCAACCAATGGGAGCTGCAGGGGTGGTCAGCAGCGCGCGGAGACCTCCCTGGCCTCCCCACCTAGGAGTTGTTACCAGAGGGGTGTGCGGGCCACTTTTGGGAGCCACCTGAGGTAAGCACTGTGCCTCTCACCCTCTCCCGCACCCCAATCCCCTGCTCTAGCCCAGAGCCTGCACGCCTCACCCTAACTCCCTCCCAGGGCACGCCCCCTGCACCCCAACTCCCTGTCTCCCTCTCAGCCCGACCCCTCCCCCATCCCAACCTTCTGCCCCAGCCCAGAGCCTGCACAGCAAACCCCCTCCCACACCCAAACTCCCTCCCAGAGCCTTAGGCAGGCATGGGAGGGTGTGTGTGTCCGGGGAAACTTGGACCCGTTCTGGGCACCACCAAAAATTATACAAACCCTCCACCCCTACAAAGAACCCAGTCCAGAATGCCTGAAAATTCCCATAGCCTTCAGGACTGGGCTCAGAGAAAGAGACAGAGTGAGGTAAAGGGCAAGAGAGAAAAGAGAGGGAAGACTGTTAAGAGATACAGAAAACAGGAGAAAAGAGAGAGCAAGAGGAGGAGTTGGAGGGGAAGGGACCACAGGAGGAAATGCATCAAAGGCCTGCATGCTAAAGAGTGAGCAGTATAGTGTGAAAAGAGAGCTTGGAAAAGGCAGGAAGAAGGGACCCACAGAAAAGCACAAAGAAAGAAGAGAGAGAAATTTGAGAAAAATAGGGGTGTTGAGAAAAGCTGAGACAGAATTGATTTGTGCTCATAGTCTGCTTTTGCAAAGAGCATTTTGTGGGCAATTTGCATCTGAATAGCTGAATATAGTAGCCCTGCCTGGTCTTTGAGAGTTAAAGAGCAAACAATTGCACCAGTGGAAAAATACTGAAGAGTTGGCCTTCCATGGGATTGCCTGCTAGCTAGGGAGCAGCCAACTCTGCAAGTGTGGCACTGTGCTGCTGAATCTCTAGCTTCAGGCACCTGTGTTTTCACTCCAGTTTAGAGTGCATTGAGTGCTATACGCAACACCTGTAGTGCTATATGCAACACCCCCACAGCCAGTTGGAAACTGACACCGCTATTATCGTGCTCACCAAATATTTAGAGATCTGTTCTCCCATCAGTCCGGGGAGGGATTTATGTACCAATTCACCTCCCTCACTGTTCACTGGGTTGGCTAAACACCCACTGGTTACAATACAAGGGCTTTTGAAATGGTTCTAACTTCCTTCAAGGCTGTACAGTGATTTTCTACTGACAGCTACATTAACATTATTTCCTGGTAAAAGCCAGGAGACAAACTGGCCCATGAGGCAGAGCCCACAGCCATATTGCTTACTGACATAACATGAGTTTTGGACTGATGGAACAAAATCTGCAATTGGCCAGGCTGGTGTAAATTGCAGGGAGAATGAAATTCAACAATGCTGCTAGTTCTCTACCCTCATGCTGTTTTTAGGGCTTGATCCAAAGCGCACTGAAATTCATGGGAGTTTTTGGACTTTGGATCAGGCCCCCAAGTGCATTCATCCCAGGCTCTCAGGAACCATGGAGATGCAGAGTGTGGGATTCAAAGGAAAGTCCTGGACAGTACACAGAGTTGCTCCAGTTGAATGAAAGCCTTGTCTCCACAAGAAAGTTGCTCTGGTTTAAACTAAGGTGTGAATTTAAACCAATGCCATTAACCTGGTGGAAACCCCTGGGCAGACAGGCTTCTGTCATCTGAAAAGTGGCTTTTTTCACTATAGTTTAAGTCAATTTGGTTTAAGCTAAATGTCGATAAGCCGCTTTTAAAGTGAAATAAGAGTGCCCACTCATAGCTTTTTACTTGTTTAATTAAACTTGTTTTAAAAATACAACCTAACTCAAACAGATGACACACTTCTATGTAGACAAGGCCTAATGGGGAGTGTTAATCAGCTTATTTAAACTGGTGTAAAATTCATTGTGGATGCTCTTACGTCAGTTTAAACTTGATTCATCTATTTTGTTTTCATTGTCAAATTATGCTACATTGATCTGGGTGAGTGTTAAGCCAATTTAAGAGCGAACGTAGAAGTTTGTAGTGGTTTAACTAGATCCATTTAAAACTTGATCTTGGTTAAACAAGTGTGAATCCTAAGGCATAGATCAAAAGAACCCAATATGGAAACTTTCCTGATCATTTAAAATTGGATTGCCCTGCTCTTCTTTATAATCTCAAAACAATAAAAGCTTTTTGCCATCATTCCTATCCTCTGTCAATACTAAATGCTTTTCCTGACTTGTTCATTGCAGTCTAGCCCTTGTGATTAATACAACATATGAGCCTAATCTCCATTCGTCACTGATTCCATATATTTGCTTTGCTATATTTAAACATGGCTACTATCCACACTTCCCTCAAATATTTTAGCTTTACAGTGTAACTACAAGACCCCATCGCAACAGTCTTCTTTGTCCATAGGTTATAACTATTGTCTTTTAATCTTTGCCCATTTCCACCACTGGGTGGAACAGGCAGCCCAGGTTTACTGATAGCTGTGCTTCAGTGAGCTTTAGGGAGTAGATGGCTTTGAATCACTGTACTTAAAAAAATGTAATTTTTCTGAAATGACGTCTTAATGAAGACATCCATTAACACTAGCAATAATTTAACAAGGAAAATGTCCAGAAAAACCTTTTTCAAAACGTTTTCTAATGAGTATGATGGGTTTTCATGAAGGCCTTAATTAGACATTATTACCCAAAATGTTGCTCCAGTGAATTCAGATCCTGTCCCTTTCTGTTCAGGTCCATGGAGCACACTTGAAGGATTTAGAGCAGCCAGAGATCTGGTATTTCTGTCATGGGGGAAAGGGGAGAGCTTCATTTCCAGAATCCACTAGTTCCCAGAACACTAGAAAGGGAGTTTAGAGAGTAGCAGACAGGGCTATTCTGCAGCATAGTGTACTGCTTGGTGTGTTATCTTTTCTATTGCAACAAACTGGGAAGGCAACCTTCAGGGAAAGGAGAGGCGAGTGGTGGTAGTCTACCTACCCACTCCCAGCTCTAGAGCATTTGGAATGGTGTTTTCTCACTTTGGAAGAGTTGCTGCTGTTTCATGATGTCATATTGTGGTGCTCCGCAGGGACCATGTTAAATTTCAACACATGATGGACCCATGGATCTAAGGGGTGGGGCACTGGACCTCCTGGCATCCAGCAGTCAGAGACAGAGATATCAGTGGAAGCTGCACTTCATCTGCCACTGCTTGGGGGGTGGGGGGTGTTCTTCAAGTCCTGGCACCTCCCTGGAGATTTCCCTGTAGCTCTGTATGCAAACTCAAGGCTCCGCTATCATCATAATGTTCCTCCAGGTTGCAGGTCTTATCATAGTGCTGGGGGCTTGAGCACCGAGAGCAAGGTTCGCATGTAATCTTATGGAGGACATAATTTCGCTTCCTCTATTTTTTAAGCCATCATTTGAGCAGACAGTGAATAAATGGATGAAAAATAACGTAGTAAGAAAACACTCTTTCAGATCATGAAACTCAAAGAGAAAATGCCCCCAGCCATCCACCCTTGGAAGCAAATGAATTCAAAGTGCGGGTGTTTGGGGCAAAGGAGAAGGAGACATGATATTTGTTCCATTAACAGTAAATGTTATCAATCAGCTGTGACCTAATGACATCAATAGAATGACTATGCAGGGGAAATGTTCTCAATGTAGATATTTATTTATTCCATGTATTTGTATTGCGGGTCTGAGAGAGGTGAGAAGATATCCTGAAAGCCATGAAATGTGGTGGTGCCTTTCCTTGTGTGCTGCTCATCCTAGAAGGACACTGTCGGTGGGTTTTTTCTTTTTTAATGAGAACTTTTGAGTGTCACATTGATTCTCGCCGTAAAAAGAGGCCACATTGATTTTTCCAGGAGACTTTTCATGGGCTTATTTAAAAGTGGAGGAATAGAGCTGTTTCAAAACTGTTGACTTTGTTCTATGAGCCAATAGTCAATACTGGAAACTCTCTGTGGTAGTTTAAGTGCTTGGGGAACTTTTGATGCCTTGTCTAATACTGCGGGTGACAGGGTTCATATGAAGGGCAACATCCTGCAGCAACTTACTCATGTGATGAGTTAGTTGTTGAGTGCAGGATGATTAGGACAGAGGTTAAATGAGCCATGGGCAGCCTTTGTGGGTTTGCTAAGGGACCTTAACATCACTGGTCTATTGATACATGTCATTGCAGCGCCATGGCTGTGGCATGATAGGACTATGTCATGCCGGTGGCATTCTGGCACTATGCCATGCCTGTGGCACAGCAGACATAATAGCAATAATCATAATAATAAGCAAACAGATAAGCATCTTCCTCAATGTATTTTCTCAATGTGAACATAGCAGATGAATCTGGTAGGCCATCATTCCTCAGGATTTTCAGTCCCTTTCTCTCCTGTAAATAGTGACAATTCCTTTTCCGACCTACTTGAAAGGACTGGGACATTTTTCAAGAAAAACCCAGGATCAAACATGCCTCCAATAGCAAAACCTGTTCCTGATCTCTCTCTAATAGGATTAAACAATGAATGTCAGGCGATTGCGGTAGCTCATAGTATGTAACCAAAGGGTCATTGTCTGATTTATTTTAATATTTCAATATCATGGTGGTTTTACATTTATTTTGCACTAGCGAAAATACCTGGCATTGCTCGGGTCCGTCGGAGGTGGGGAAGGGGCAGAGAGCTGAGCGAGTGCGGGGTCCGTTGGAGGGGGGAGGGGGCAGAGAGCAAACCTGACACCCCCACCTCACCCCCCCGACCAAACCCGACACCCCCATCTCACTTACCCCTTGACCAACTCGACTCACATTTTCACCCCCCCACCCAAACCCAACACCCCCACGTCTCCCCCTACCAATCCCAACACCCCCTGACCAACACCCACACCTCACCCCCCCCAGACCAAACCTGACACACCCACCTCACTTCCCCCCCCAACCAAACCCGACACCCCTACCTACCACCACAAACAAACCCGACACCCACACCTCACTTACCCCTTGACCAACCCCGACCCCCCTCCTTACCCCCTCAACCAAACCCAACACCCCCTGATCAACCCCAACACCCACACCTCACCCCTCACCCACCCAGACACCTTCCCACCCTCCCAGACCAAACCCAACACCCTCGGCTCACTTACCCCCCCGACCAAACCCGACACCCCCACCTCACCTCCGACCAAACCCGACACCCCTACCTCACTTACCCTCCGACCAAACCCAACTCGGGTCCGTCGGAGGTGGGCAGGGGGCACAGAGCTGAGGGATTCCGGGGTCCGTCGGAGGTGGGGAGGGGGCAGAGAGCTGAGGGATTCCGGGGTTCCGTCGGAGGGGGGAGGGGGCAGAGAGCTGAGGGATTCTGGGGTTCCGTTGGAGGGGGGAGGGGCAGAGAGCTGAGCGAGTGCGGTGTCTGTTGGAGGGGGTATTATGACATCATAACTATGTCACAGAGAACAGCAGCTGCCCAGCTGATGTGATTGGCCTTTAAAGAATTTCACCCCTGGGGACGTACAGAGGTGAGATTTGAAATATTTTCAACTCTTACGGTCATTAGGACCCCAAGACCTCTAACTGTACCAAATTTCAAGTCTCTAGCTCAAACGGTGTGGAAGGAGTAAGCTTACATACATACACGCACGCATGCACGCATCCATACATACACGCATACACCATTTGACTTTTATATATATAGATCTACAAATTCCATAATAAACTTATTCCATATCAGTATTAAAGCAATGCACCTACTAAAATATATTCCCTCCCTTGCAAAGAGTTTAGTGGCTTATAGGTCAATAACATATTAGCATGAAATAGCTCTTAACAAAACATGAGAATTGCAATCTTGGAGCAGGGTTCTGACTTTCATTAACATGCATATCTTTTACTGTAAACACCAGGCTGGATTCATCCTTCCAGTAGAGGTGCTTTGCACCTCTCCGGAGGCCAAAGCTCCCCTAAATCCAGCTCAGCTGGCTCTGGGAAAGAACCGCTGTGAAGACAGATGCTTGGGTAATGGAGAAGCACAGTCGCAGCTACTGTGCCTTTTTCTAGACTTGCTGGTAGCTCAGAATCCCTGGAAAGAGGATAGAGCGGTGGGTTGAAACTCAAGAAACTGGGGTTCGTTTCATCCCCTGCTCTGCCACTGATGTGCCGTGTAATCCTAGCCAAGTCACTTCCTCTCTCTGTGCCTTAGTTTCTGCACCCATAAGATAGAACTACTGATGCCGACTGTACTTTGAGATCTACCAACAAGAAGTGTTAGGGTTTATTAAGGGCTCTTCTGCTTGTCTAGAGAGGAAGGGCCATTCTAGGCTGGTAATTAGAGTTTGTCCAATATTTCTTCACTCATCCAGCCTACCCGCAGGTTTGTACAAATGCACCAATTCCCCCCCCCCCCAATGTATTAAAGCAATAACATTAAGGGGATGCAAATTGATGCTTAACCAACGGTATCTGCTACAGCCGACAGATCAATGATGAGCTGAAGCAGAGAGATTTATTTATTTATTTTTTGATGTGGCCACAGACCATAATTGGAGTGAAACCTCCCATTTTATTAGTGTTATTGCAGTTACATCAAATCCAATGGAGAGATGGAACCTTTACACTGTCTAAAGCAGCTGCCTGGATTTTCTCCTCATTCAAAAGGATTCCAAGCTGGAGGTCATGGCTGAATCTCTTGTGCCTATTTTGAACATGTTTAAAGCTTCGTTTTGGCTTTCCAAAGCCTTTCTGAGCAGGATACATTTGTAAATTCAGCAGTAAACAGAAGGCAGCCAGGTTTTATATCCTGCAGCTGGACTTGGCCATCTGAATGACGGCATCACCGCTGGCTTTTACGTGTGATGGCTGCTTGGCTGAGAGGGAGCTCGATGTATATACGCTTGATGGGTGCTGTCTGAAGATGGTCCATTGATAGATTATTTAACTGTAGCCAACAGGAGCAGATAACTCGAGTTTTGTGAGGGAGTTTAGATGGGAGTGGGAAGAGGGGAGCTAGATACATGTAACATTCTTTAAACTTAAGGCCAAAAACACCTCCTGATAAAAACAAAATATCAACAAAGGAAAGAGCTGTAGGGTTAACAAGAGAATGCAGGCAGAAGTCCATCAACAGGGTGGGGGTTATCCAGTATATTACACCTAATGCACCATGTATGATTACCTGCCCTATGGCAGGTGGCGTGTGTGTGCATTTGGTGCAAGGAGCTCCTGGCTCTGAGACCCGAATGGCTGAACTGGGGTGGGGGATGAGGGGTTTAGGGTGTGGGAGTGGGCTCAGGACTGGGTCAGGGGATTGGGGTATGGGGTGTGGACTCCAGGATGGGGCTCAGGGCTGGGGCAGAGGTTTGGGGTGGGAGAAGGAGTAAGGGGTCTGGGCTCTAGGAGGGAGTTAGGGTACAGAAGGGGGTTCCAACCTGAGGCATGGGGTTGAGATGCAGGAGTGTCGACTCAGGAGTTGCCTGAGGTAAGCACTGCCCAATGTGGTGGTTCAGAGGGCCTAAGGCAGTCTCCCTTCCTGCCCAGACTCCGTACAGCTCCTGGAAGCGTCTGGCATGTCTGGCTCCTAGGTGCAGGGGCAGCTGGGCAGAGCCCCTGTAGCTGCTCCCTTACCTTGGAGCAGGTCATGCCGGCTGCTTACTGGAGCCACACGGAGCGAAGGCGGGCAGGGAGCCTGCCTTAGCCCTGCTGTCTCGCTGACCGGACTTTAACGGGCCCAGTCAGCAGTGTTGACCAGAGCCACCAGGGTCCCCTTTTGACCGGGCATGCTGGTCAAAAACTGGACACCTGGTAATCCTACCAGAACCTGGGTTGCTTATGCCTTCCTTCCCCGACTAGCCCACTGTCCAGGAGGAGTCATGGTACACACCAGGGAGAGCCATGTAAACCACCATAATAGGTTGTGCTTAGTTTGCACCCCATAACCATGCATACAGTGGAGCCTGAGAAAGATTAGGCCCCGTTCTCTCCTGAGGCTGCTCTGGGTGCTGCAGCTCAGACCCACGCCAGGTTCAAGCCTCATTGTAAATATCACAGTCTAATGCTGAGCTCATTGTGTTTGAGGTAGCTGACGTGGCAGTGAAAGTGGCATTGCTTGGGACTCAAATGCATGAAGTGCTGAAACCTACTATATTTTCCTTAAGCAATAGCTTGCCTCTCTTATAGTCACATCACTCCAGGCGGTGAGCCTTTAGGGAAAACACCAAATTTTGAGAGACTCATGATAACAAGGCACGAGTTGGTGACACTCTAGAACAGGGGTGGGCCTTAGCCTCATGCGGCCGACACCACATGCCTGTGGCCCCTGCGGGAGGGCAGAGGGCTCTGCGCATGGCCTTCGCCTGCAGGTACCGCCTGCCGCAGCTCCCATTGACCGGGAACGGGGAACCAATGGAGCTTTGGGAGAGGTGCCTGCTGGCAAGGGCAGCATATGGAGCCCTGTTGCAGGGTGCTTATCTCGTAGCCAGTAGAAACGAGGCTTACACACAGATGGCTAGATGGAAAGTGGTGAGTTTATTGAAGGGAGCGGCATTACTGTGCTGGGAGCCCTGGTCAGCACTGCCGCGATACAGGAGATCTGACACACCCAAGCGATGTTTAGAGAAGCTCAACTTATAAGGGTGTGTCAGCACAGATATACTTTTACTCATTTGCATCTCATACATACTCATATTTCATGAATAGCAAGCAGCAAGCTAATTGGTTGATTACACGCTGTTTAGCACTTGTTGATTACACGCTGTCCTGCCTCAGTTTCCCAATCTAGTTTCTCACGCACTCGTTCTCACGCAGACGGGGTAAACACTCACACAGCTGGGAAACTGTTTTTAAACACACAACAAGATAACAGAAACGAGGCTATTCTCACAGATAACCTCATTATGCCCTCCCCTGGAGTTGACTCAGAAGTGTAACTACGCCCCCTACTGGTTGCTGTCACAATAATCTTCGGTCACTACAACCCCACTGCCTCTCCCTCCACCAGAAGCCACGGGGGGTGTGGTGCCAGCTGCTTCTGGGAGTGGCACAGGGCCAGGGCAGGCAGGGAGCCTGCTTTAGCCTTGCTGTATGCTGTTTCCACCCTGGTGCTGCTCCAGATAAGCGGCGCTTGGCCAGAGCCTGCACCCCAAACCCCTCCTGCACCTCAACCTCCTGCCTTGAGCCCCCTACCACACCCTGTGCCCCTCCTGTGCCCCAGCCCCCTGCCCTGTTCCCTCCTGCACCCTAACCTCCTGCCCTAAGCCTCCTCCCGCACTCTGCACCCTTCTTGCATCCCAGTACCTTGCCCTGAGTCCCTTCCTTTACACCTCCACCCCTCCACCACCCTTCACTCCCTCCTGCATCCTTTCCCCAGCCCTACATTCATGGCCCTGCATGCAATTTCTGCACCCAGATGTGGCCCTTGGGCCAAAAAGTTTGGCCACCCCTGCTCTAGAACATCAATAGAGTAGAGAGAGAAGCTAGAGTCCTTACCGTGTCTTTGCTTTCATTGCTCTCCATGGGAGTTTTGTCTGAGTAAGAGCATCCAGGTTTGGATTCTAAGGATCTGATGCATTAGTGGTGACCGTGCTGCTCTTTAATACCCGGACTGGCAACAGGGCTCCTATTGCACTAGCATTGGTGGTGGCATCCAGCTCACCTTGCCCTTTACACACATCAGTTAACCAAGTGTGCAGGGTAATCTTCTTCTGCTCCACCTCTGCAAGAGAAACATTCCAGGAGATTATTATCTGGTGCTAAAGGAGCCCGGAACACGCTGTACAAACATGATTAAATACAATGAAAGAAATACATTGTTTGAAAAAATACCCTTTGTCAGCTCTAGGACAAAAGCATCTCAAGGGGAGTGGGAGGGAAAGGTAAGAAATATAAGGCTAACATTAGTCATGGTAAAAACCATTGGGGAGGTGAGGATGGGAATGCACTCTAGGGGATTTTTAGAAGTGGCCTGAAGCTGATGAGATGGAGGGGAATGAATTTCTTACTCTCTAACCCACACAGCAAAGGTATTGATTTTGCAACATAAAGCACAGTTGTTGTATCTCTAAAAACGTAGGGGCGTGTAATCAAAGAAAAAGTGAAAGGAACCTATCGGCATGGCACAGAGAATCAGAAAGGAAGAAATTCCTGAAGTATCTACTTGTACTTTTCCAGGTGCACTTACCACTGACTCCGTAAAACATTAGCCATTACCCAGTTTGCATCACATTCTGATGATGACAAATTGAGTCATACTTTGGGATTGGTTCACCGTATTTTAAAAGGAGTCATTTTTCACTCGCAACGTTTTGTTTCTCAGAGGATGTGCTGAGGAGAAACATGAACACAGCGATTAAATCAAATGATCTCATTTGTGCTTAAATAATAACTTCAGGAAGGGGGAGGGACTGTGAAGCCATGGTAAAAAATCCATCAGACATCCATCAGAAAGGAGAATGCCCATCAGAAAGGAGAATGCCCTCATGTCCAAGGCGTAATTTAGGCCTTGCCCATCACAAAATAAAAACTGAGAAAGGTTCAAATGCTGGTGCCTAAAGATAAGACATTGAAATCCATACAGGCCCCTAAAAAGGGGGCTTGATTTTCAAAATTGCTGAGCATCTGCAGTTCTAACCCAAACACACAGCAAACCGAGAAGGAGAATGGGGGGGGGGGGGGTGCCATAAAATCATAGTTCTGTTTGTACATGTAACATTTGCCATTTGTAAATATTAATTAGCAGAGTTCTTAGGCCCCATGATCCAGTCACTTTATGCCTTATGTGACAGACCGCTTTCTCACCCCCCTCAGGAACAGGCAGGAAAACCCTTCTTTGCTTCAAACAGTGCTCTTTAATTCACAGTGCAAGTCCCCACCACCAATATATACAGCTTTGTACAGTCCTTCAGCATACAGCTCTTGATAGCTCAGCTCTACAGCTTTACAGACTCTATATAGTCCAGCTCTTAACATGCAACTCTAAACAGTTCTAAACATACAGCTCTGACTAGCTCCAAACACACAGCTCTGACTAGCTCCAAACCACCACTCTATACCATCCCCACCACACTGGGCTTGCTTCCTGGCAGGCCTTTTATCCCCCTGAGGAGGCTGCCAGGTGCCACTCATCAAGCCTGAGCCCTCTGCAGCCCAGGTGGCTAATTAGCCTTCTGCAGGGGAGGTTTGCAGAGGGCTTCTCTCCCTCTTAAAGGGGCAGCAGGCTGGGACAAGCCCACCCTGCCACACACCTCCCCACCTAGCCTAGCCCCATAGGGCTGGCTCGGACCCCTCAATATTTTCCTATTATATTTAACAGGGCCCTTGAACCCTTTTTCCTCATTTCTCTCACCATAGTAGCATGGTCCCGAGGCTTTGGGGTGTCATGCCCGGCTGTGGCAGAGAACCCCACTGCCTTCTTACTTTCTGCCCGCGCCTCTTTCACAGGTGCCGCCTGGGCAGGGGGTTGTGGTACTTTGCCCCCCTGCTTTTCGGGGGGGGAGCCTTGTCCACTCCTCACACTGCAGGCAGTAGGGTGGAACTGACCGTCCCTCTGCCTCAGTTTTCCCCAAGCTCTCACAGGGGCCCAGGGCCTCCTCTGTGGAGCTTAACTCCTGCTCTGGCCTCAGCCCTTCCTGGCGGTCTAGGTCCTTCGCAGGGTTAGTGGGCTGAGACCCGCCCCTTCTCTCGGCTGAACCCCCCGTACGGGTTCGCACGCTCGGCCTTGGGGCAGCCCGGGGCCTCGTACCTCCCACCGGGCCCCAGTCCTGCCCAATAATTACGGGGCAAGGTAACCCCTCTGGCACCCCGACCCGCTTCCAGCGGAATCGTCCGCTGATTTCTAGGGGGACCTGGGCCACCCGACAGGTCTTCCTGTCCCCATGGACACACTGTAAGTCCATGGTAGCCCCCGGAATTAACCACTCAGGGCGTACCAACACCCTGCGGACGAGCGTACAGGGGGAGGCTGAATCCACTACCCCCGGTTGGGACTTCCTTCCCACCTGTACCCGCAGAGTGGGTATCCCCTTATGCGGTTTCCGCCCCCAAACCTCGGTCCACCCACACCAATCTGTGTAGCCACAGTCCATGGCTGGGCAGTCCCTCTTAACATGCCCTGGCTTCCCACACTGCCAGCAGGTAAGCCTGGCAGTTCTCTCGGGCGCCCCTCTGGGCTCCCCATCAGTCCCTTTTCCCTTAGCTGGGGGGGGAGTCCATGGGCCGACGCCCCAAATCCCGGACCCGTCGTGGTCGTTCTTCTCCCCGAGGTCCCTCTGCCTCCACGTACTCCTCGGTCAGGCGCACCGCAGACTCCACCGTCTCCAGCTGGTGCCTCCTGACCCAGGTACGGAGAGTCTCGGGGAGGCTGAGCAAAAACTGCTCCAAGATCAGGGAGTCCATGATTTCCTACCCTGACCGGGCCTCCGGCCTCAGCCAACGCGTCGCCCAGTCTCTTAGCCTCTGGGCAAACGCCCGGGGCCGCACCGCCTGTGTCCAGCGGGCCGCCCGCAACTTCTGCCGGTATTTTTCCGGAGATAAACCGACCCGGTCCAAGATGGCCGCTCTTACAATATCAAAGTCTCGGGCCTCTACAGTGCCCAGGGCCATATAGGCCGCCTGGGCTTCGCCCACGAGGTAGGGAGCAAGCTTGAGGGCCCAGGTGGTCCGCTCCCACCCGGCTGTGGTGGCTACCCTCTCAAACGTCCCCAGGAAGGCATCGGGGTCATCCGCCGGGCTCATCTTACAGAGTCCCCAGCCCGGCAGCCGCATGCCCTCTCCTGCCCCTCGACTCACCAGGTGCTGCAGGAGAGTTGCCTGGGTCTTTGCTTGCTCCTGGATAAAGTCCTGCAGCGTCTTCCGCTGCTTGGCTTGGGCCTGCTGCATCTCAAGGTGGGTTTGCTGCAAGGCGTGCATGGCCTGCTGGGTCTGCTTCTGTTGTTCTACGAGTCACTGCAGGGTTCCCTCCATCTCTGGGCCACCAGTTGGGTTGCTGGTGTAGCGATCCCACCTCTAACACCACGTGTGACAGACCGCTTTCTCACCCCCCTCAGGAACAGGCAGGAAAACCCTTCTTTGCTTCAAACAGTGCTCTTTAATTCACAGTGCAAGTCCCCACCACCAATATATACAGCTTTGTACAGTCCTTCAGCATACAGCTCTTGATAGCTCAGCTCTACAGCTTTACAGACTCTATATAGTCCAGCTCTTAACATGCAACTCTAAACAGTTCTAAACATACAGCTCTGACTAGCTCCAAACACACAGCTCTGACTAGCTCCAAACACACAGCTCTGACTAGCTCCAAACCACCACCACCACTCTATACCATCCCCACCACACTGGGCTTGCTTCCTGGCAGGCCTTTTATCCCCCTGAGGAGGCTGCCAGGTGCCACTCATCAAGCCTGAGCCCTCTGCAGCCCAGGTGGCTAATTAGCCTTCTGCAGGGGAGGTTTGCAGAGGGCTTCTCTCCCTCTTAAAGGGGCGGCAGGCTGGGACAAGCCCACCCTGCCACACTTAGGCTAGGTCGACACTACAAGCTAGCGCAAGTATAGTCGCAGTATCACGGGGATTGACAGAGGAGACCAGGCTGAGCTGCTTGAAACCGGTGGGAATGTCCTCAGCCAAGCCTCTGTCTAAATTGCTAGTTATACTTGTGCTAGCTCAACAAGTGCTAGTGTGAGTGTGTGCACACGAGCAGGAGAATAGCACTTGTAGCCTCATGGTATGTCTACAGAGCAGGTAGACACCCACAGCTGGCCTGTGCCTAGGGTTGCCAATTTTGGTTGGATGTATTCTTGGAGGTTTCATCACATGACATAATCTTTAATTAAAGGTTCATCTTTAATTCCCAGAGACTCCTGGACAATCCTGGGGGGGTTGGCGGCCCTATTTCTGCCAGCTGACTCTGGTTAAGGAATTGTTTGGTTGTGGTGTAGATGTTTGGGCTGAGGCTGGAGACTCGGCTGTGGGATCCCAATGACCAGAACTCAGGGTGCAGCATGAGCTGAACATCTATACCTCAGGTAAACTGCCGCTTAGTCTAACCTCGATGAGGCTGAGTCACGGGCCATGGGCCAGCCTCAGGTATCTAACTGCACTATAAACATATCCTTAGAAGTCCTGATTTCCTTCCCTCTCCTGTTTTGTTTAGATTATAAACTCTGTGAGATAGGGACTACCGACGTCTCTTACTCTTTGTTTTGTACATAACCTAGCACAACAGGGCCCCAGTCTTAGCTGCCATCTCTCATCCCTACTGTAAAATAAAGAATAATAGTATGGGGCTCTTGGAACAATGTGTTTTCACAAGGGGATTGAGACTAGAGTTTCTACCTTAAATCTGTCAGCCTTTTGATGTCTGGTTCTGTTGTCTGAAGGGGTGACAATGGGTGCAACTTTGTTCATAACTGATTGTGGGTTTGAGCCTTTCACTCTTGATTGATCAACTATTTTTTTATATAATTTTTTATTTAGTATGTATTTGCTCCCAGACACAATGTGACAGTCACATGGGGGGGGGGAGGGGGAGAAACAGTTGATAAATATCTGAATGTCGTTGTATTGTTGGTTAATGTGTCTTGTAATCTGATGAGGTGTAACAAATGGCAATATAGGAATAAGTTGCAATGCAATAGGAAATGGCGCCAGATAAGTGTGCCTATGCAATCTGATGGGATTTACCACAAGAGTATGCGTTGTGTTGCAATGAAGGAACACACTGCAACAGGACGTGTTGAAATGCAAGTGTCGGCCATGTTGCAGCAGAACATGGTTGCTTTTAATGCAGCACAATGGGATATGTTGTAACATGGGATATTTGGATTTATCTGCAATTCTTTGAATCCAGTTTTCCCTGATAAAATGTATTTTAATCCACATGAAGGAGTAGCCTGTAAAATGTGATGGCACAGTGTCACACTGTGGGATGCCGCTGTATGAGCAAATACCATAATTTGGCTCTATGCCCTTAATGAGTGCCATACGGAAACACTTTTTAGTCCACGTGGAGTGGAATAACAGGGAAGCAAGTTGGGTACCATGATGTGTCTTGTTTCAGTGGAACATGAGTCTGAAAATGGCAGAGAACCACAGCATGGCACGAGGGAAGAAGCTACTTCCTGGAGTTGGGCTTTCAGCTGTTGTAGGAGTATATGTGAACTCTGGGTCATTTTGAATGGATGGGGCCTGTGACATTTTGGGGCCCAGCTGGACACGTGTATCTGAATCTCTGGGGCCCCACACCAGCCCTCGAGCACCTGACCTCTGTCACTCCACTACAGGTGCTCCCACCTGCTGAGGTTTTCTTGGTGTTCTTTTGGGAGGCCCAGGCAGTGGCCTGCTCCCCATCCTTCCCCAACATCTTTAGGGCCAGGCTGTAGGCCCATCTGACATCTTCAAGGGGCTTCTCCCCCTTGTTTTCCTTTTTGGTGGGGCTTTTCCTCCCTATGCTGGAGAGACCTAGACGCATGGGCCTGAATCCATCACTGTGCTGCTGCTTCTCCCTAATCCTGGTGCTGTCCTAACTACAATGACCCCTTGTGACGGTGCTGTTCCTGGTGGGATTCAACTGTGAGTGTCAGATAAGTCAGATTGCTTCCAAAGGGGCAACTACAGCCCACTCTAATGTGAACCAAACCAGCCAAACAGAAAAGACTTTGGTTTCGCCCCACCGGCTAACCACATGCCACACAAGCAATTCCCTTAGACACTCCAGGTTTCCAGTATCACCACCAGCAGCCACCTGTCCTGGGGACCAATGGTTATGAAAACTGATACCCCAAATAAAGAAAACGCTTCTCCCCAATTCCAAAGAATCGGGCCCCAGACCCAGGTCAATATACCAATTGGATCTTCCCACAAATCATGCTGTTGCCAATCCTTTAGAATCTAAAAACTAAAGGTTTATTATACAAGGAAAAAGGTATAGGTGAGGGTTAGGAATGCTTAAAATAAATCAATTACATGCAGTAATGGCAAATCTCTTGGTTCAGGCTTGCAGCAAAGGTAGAATAACTGCAGGTTCAAATCACAGTCTCTGGAAAGCATCCCCTCCAGGGATGGGTCAGCACCCTTTGGCCAGAGTTCTCCTGTGTAGCAAAGTTCCATCCAGAGCTGGAAACAAGGCAGGCTGAAGGCTGGAGGTAGAAGACAAACATGGAAGAAGTGTCTCCCAGGTTTTATAGACTTTCTCTTCTGGGCAAATACCCCCCCCCCCTTCTTATGCAGAGTCCAATTGCAAAATGAAGGTTCATAGTTTAAGATTCAGTTTCTGACCAGGCAGATTACATTCCTGGAGAAGCTGGGGTGTGGACAGGCATCTACAAAGTTTATTGTGTAGCTGATGGTCCTTAACGGCCCATCAGCCAGGCCAGCCAAGTTAACACCAGCTTGTCTGAGATTTCACCCAGAAGCCAAGCATAAGTTTGAAATACAGGCACCATATAGCCAATATCCATAACTCTAACTACAAAAAGATACACACATACAGATAGATTAAACATAATCAGCAGACCATAATTTGGTCGCAGAAACCTTATCTGGCCCCCTTTGCATAATATTTGGTACCCCAATGATCTATATGGTCCAAAATTATTTCAGTCACGTGACACCCTGTTGTCATTGTGGCAGCTGGGGAATCTCCCGGGTATAGGAACAACATGGCCTGGCCCCCAACACACTTCCTGCTATGGGGCCTTGTGAGGGAGAGGAGTGGAGAGCCTGTGGGACCAACAAGGCTATAGCAACACTGCATACATTCTGGCTCTGGACATGCAGGGAGGATGCCATCTGTGCTAGGGATATTTTTCAGGAGTCTTTTCTGATGCAGCTTACAGATTTCCTCTGGCCACATCAGTGTAAAGGGGGAGCCTTACACCACTTAATTCCTCCGAGGGTCACCTATTTAAGCATGAAAGTGCACAGCAGATGTTCCCAGGCACATTTAAACTTAGTTTGATTTGCAAGAGCTATTGAAAGGACCACTGCCTCTGCATCCTCTGCACCAAAGGATACATCTAACTCGGAAATCACTTTGAACAGGTTTCTTTTGTTTTATTTTCATTTTCTTGTGTTACATTTTTAGAGACAACCAAAGGCAACCATAACTGAGTGTCCCAACCGAGGACTCGGAACACAAAAGAGAACTAATTAAGGACTAAAATGAAAAAGCAAGGTAGAAGAGAAATCTTATCTGACAAATAGAGAGCCTGATTCTGCCTTACTGAGGTTAGGGAGGAAATCTGTGGAACCCAATGGGTCTGTGTGTGTGGATAAGAACAGGGTATTTGCTCCGAGAGTGGCTGTCAGAATGAGGCCCGTAGTTATCATAAACTCTGTATCTAAATTCCTCACAAGCTCTTAATTACGTTATTTAACATAACTTATTTTTAGAGAGCCCAACGTTCAAATCACGTTTCAAAGCTAAGAAATGCTTCCAGAGCTGCCTACATACAGTAAATCCCCACAATCTCATATGGTTTTATCTTGTGCGCAGCAGGTGCTAATAAGAGAGAAGAGATTATTTTTCAATGCTAACTGGGCACGCAGGCAAAGGTTTACGTTTTGAGCTGTAGACTGTGCCAAGCAGAGCTGGCTCTTTGCTGCCCAAGCCTCTTTATCAGAGATGGGTTGATCATAACTGGAAATATCCAGGTATTGCATCTCCCAACCCTTGCACATAGGGCAGATATGTTTGTTCTGAATCACAGAAGCACAGTTAATCTTTAATGCCATTCACAAAAGACTGTTCCCCAAAACTGTGCACACCATATCATGTGCAGCAAGGGACATTTGTTGTCAATGTATAAGGAATGATTGATCAGGTTGCAGTTACAAGCCCCAACAAAAATTTCCCTGCTTTTTTCTTTCTAAATCTGCTACTGATTGCCACTTGCAGTGACCTTCCAAAATAGCCTGTTCCCCATGGTACCAGTAGCGTCAATGTGCACCTATGAAACCATTTATTTGGTATGTAAATGCTCCCTACTGCATGCTTAAAATGGGTATTGCTTGAAAATATACATGGAGCCATTATTCATTACAGTGACCCTTCCCACTGTGTTTGCGCTACTGCCTGCAAATTGCTTCAAAAGCTAACAGTGGCATCTGAAACAATAAGATGGCATTTGTATTGATATGAGCCACATTAAATTATCTTGACGTGTTGCTTTCCAACAGGGGGAAACTGGGGGAACACCTCAGGGATAGGAATCTTGGGTGGGGTTTTTTTTGTCTCACCTAAGCCTCTTTCTCCTTTAAACTTTTGCATGGGTGCTACCTTACAGCAGTAGAGTAAGATATCTGCTCTGTTTTCTCCTGCTGTTACAAAACATCTTGTGAAGATAGCAGAGAACGTTAAACCTTGTTCAGATGGATTTGGCAGCCATTTCATCTCCACAGAATGGGTGGGCTCTCCTTTGATTGTGGAGTTCTCTTGGAATACCAGTATGGGACTGGTTCTCTGAATAGCTACAAGGGCAGTGGTTCTCCCTCAGCTCCTGGTTCCTGGCCACAGCTCCACCCAGCCTGGCATCAGCCCCTAGTCCTGCTTGTCCTGCAGTAAAGCGGAAGCATCTTTTTAAAATATTGGTGGTGGGAGAACTGGCTCCTCTCCCAGCAGCTAGAGGAGCAGCAGGTTCCAAGGAGTGCTGCCTGAGCTTGGTGGGGCAGGGCAGAGAGCTAGGACAGAGAGCCTAGAGTTGGGAAGGAGAGGTGCACCTGCTATTCCTCTGGTGAGATGCAGCTTTAAATCCTTCCACTGCTGGCTTCACGGTGAGTGTGGCAGGGAGAAACAGAGGGGGAGCCTTGGGGAAAGAGCATGAGAGAAGAGGTACTAGAGGAGGGAGGAAGCAGGTGGGGAGATTGGCAAGGAGGGAACCCAAGGCAGAGGAAGGGAGTAAAAGAATAGCTGTCTCTGAGCCAGTTGAGCAGCTAGCAAAAAGAGAGGGAGGGGCTGCTCCCAGCAGACACTGAAGGGGGAGAAGCATGTGCAGGTTAGAGTGTGTGACATTTCTCACAGGTGAGAGTGAGCGAAATGTCCCTGTGTGAACAGCGGGGGAGGACTGACTGTCTCCATTGAGGAGAAGGATGGTGAACCTTATTGCTACTGAGTGACAGACTTTGTGTCAAAGCTGCAAGGGGAGAAAAAGGCAAAGCGTTTTTTTTGTTTGTTTGTTTTTAAGTCAGAATTGCTAATAAAAGCAGAACTGAAAGGAACCTCAAGAGGTCATCTAGTCCAGTCCCCTACACTCAGGGCAGGGCTAAATATTATCTAGACCATCCCTCGCAGGTGTTTGTCCAACCTGCTCTGAAAAAACTCCCAATGATGGAGATTCCACAACTTCTCTACGTAATTTATTCCAGTGCTTAGCCACCCTGACAGTGGGATTTTTTTCCTAATCATAGAATCATAGAATATCATGGTTGGAAGGGACCTCAGGAGGTCATCTAGTCCAACCCCCTGCTCAAAGCAGAACCAACCCCAGCTAAAGCACCCAGCCAGGATTTTGTCAAGTCTGACCTTAAAAACTTCTAAGGATGGAGATTGCACCACCTCCCTAGGTAATCCATTCCAGTGCTTCACCACCCTCCTAGTTGAAATAGTGTTTCCTAATATCCTACGTAGACCTTCCCCACTGCAACTTGAGACCATTGCTTCTTATTCTGTCTTCTGCCACCATTGAGAACATCCTAGCTCCATCCTCTTTGGATCCTCCCTTCTGGTAGTTGAAAGCTGCTATCAAATCTCTCCTCACTCTTCTGCAGGCTAAATAACCCTAGTTCCCTTACCCTCTCCTCAGAAGTCATGCCCCAGCCCCCTAATCATTTTTGTTGCTCTCTGTTGGACCCTCTCCAATTTGTCCACATCCCTTCTGTACGGGGGTGGGGTGGGGGGAGGAGAAGAGGCGAAACTGGACACAATACTCCAGATGTGGTTCACCAGTGCCAAATAGAGGGGAATAATCACTTCCCTCAATCTGCTTACAATGCTCCTACTAATACAGCCCAATATGTCGTGGGCCTTCTTGGCAACAAGGGCACACTGCTGACTCCTGTCCACTGTGATCCTCAGGTCCTTTTCTGTTGCTTAGCCAGTCGGGTCCCCAGGCTGTAGCGGTGCATGGGATTCTTCCTTCCTAAGTGCTGGACTCTGCACTTGAGGTTCAACAAGGACATCCGATTTCTTTTGGTCCAATCCCCCAATTTGTCTAGGTCACTCTGGACCCTATCCCTACCCTCCAGTTTATCTACCTCTCCCCCCAGGTTGGTGTCATCTGCAAACTTGTTGACGGTGCAATCCATCCCATCATCCAGATCATTAATAAAGATGTTGAACAAAACCAGCCCCAGGGCCAACCCCTGGGGCACTCCACTTGATACTGGCTGCCAACTAGAGATAGAACCGTTGATGACTACCTGTTGAGCCTTATAATCTAGCCATCTTTCTATCCATTTTATAGTCCATTCATCCAATCCATATACTTCTTTAACTTGCTAGTAAGAATATTGTGGGAGACCATATTAAAAGCTTTGCTAAAGTCAAGATATATCACATCCACCACTTTCCTCATATCCACAGAGCCAGTTATCTCTTCATAGAAGGCAATCAGGTTGGTCAGGCATGACTTGCCCTTGGTGAATCCATGTTGACTGTTCCTGATCACCTTGATGTCTTGGTGGTTGAAGTCCCCCATCATCACCAAGTCCTGTGCTTTGGATGATTTTGTTAGCTGTTTAAAAAAATCCTCATCCACCTCGTCTTCCTGGTTTGGTGGTCTGTAGTAGATCCCTACCATGACATCATCCTTGTTTTTTACCCCTTTTATCCTAACCCAGAGACTTTCAACAAATCTGTCTCTTATTTCTATCTCAACCTCAGTCCAAGTGTATACATTTTTAATATATAAGGCAACACTTCCTCCTTTTTTCCCTGCCTATCCTTCCTGAGAAAGCTGGATCCTTCTATACCAATATTCCAGTCATACATATTATCCCACCAAGTCTCTGTGATGTCAACTGTGTCATAGTTGTGTTTATTTACTAGCATTTTGAGTTCTTCCTGTTTATTCCCCATACTTCTCGCATCAGTATACAGACATCTAAGATACTGATTTGAATCCCCTCCCCCCAGTTCTGTCTTGTCTCTCCCTTATTTCTGCTATCACAGCCCATGCTCCCACCAGATTCCGACCCTTCTCCCAGGTTTCCATGTTTTTGACTTAATTGTGGGCCTTGGTCACCTACCCCTGTTTAACCTGGTTTAAAACCTTCCTCACTAGGTTAGCCAGTCTGTAGCCAAACATGCTGTTCCCCTTCCCTGATAGATGGACCCTATCTCTAATTCGCAGTCCTTCTTCCTGGAACCGCATCCCATGGTCAAGGAAGCCGAAGCTGTCCTGGTGACACCATCCTTGCAGCCAGGCATTCACCTCCAGGATGCATCTGTCTCTGCCGAGGCCCCTACCCTTGACTGGAAGGATTGAAGAGAACACCATCTGTGCTCCCAAGTCCCTCACCCTTACTCCTGGAGCCCTGTTGTCACTTCTGATTTGCGGAGGGTCATATCTGGCAGTATTATCAGTGCCCTCATGGATGAGTAGCATGGGGTAGTAGTCAGAGGGCCAGATCACCATTGACAATTTCTCTGTAACATCTCAGATACAGGTCCCTGGCAGGCAGCATACCAACAGGGTGCCATGTCAGGGTGATAGATGAATTCTTCCATCCCCCTCAGAAGAGAGTCTCCAACCATCACTACCCTATGATTCCTCCTGGTAGTGGTGGCTGTGATCCTCCCATCACTCATTGCCAGGGCAGTATAACAGTTCTCTGTCACCATGGTGGATGGGTTGGGAGTAGGGATGAAGCACTACCTGCTGCTAGAAGTAACCAGTAGCCAGTATTATCCCAGTACCAGAGCTGTATCCTTCTCCCCCAGTGGGATGACAGCAGTCCTCTCTAGCTGGATAGCATCCTCAGCCTTGGAAGTCTCCATATGAATACTCTCAATGAATTCCTCATGGACATGGATGCACTTCAGCCTAGCCATCTCCTTCTGTAGCTCTCCTACCTGCTTCCTGAGAGATTCCACCTGTAGGCACCTCTCATACTGGATGGTAGCCTGGGTTTCTGTGAATGGGAAATGCAGGCCACAGTCTCTGCAAATCCACACCAGGATTTGGGTAAAGGCATCCATGTCCTGCTCTAGACAAGGCTTTGAAAGGTTCTATGTCTGGATACAAGTACAGGTGGAGGATACAGGAGCAGTGTTGGCATTGGTGATGTGGCCCTTCCTAACCATAACGATTATGACTGCCTGGAACAAACACCTTCTTTCAATTTCCCCTGTTTGCGTTCCCTTGGTATCTTAGTCTCTGGCTTTTAAGGCCTCCCTGCCTAAGTCATCCCCATGCCCTCATTAACCATACAGGAGGAGGGTGATCTGAAGTTTGAGGATGATCAAGGGAACAAAGGCTCAGACTGTCCCCCACCACAACCAGCAATTTCCCACCTATTTTGCTACAATGCTGAGTTGTAATGAGCCAGCAATATTAATATAAGTGCTCAAAATAGCCACCCCAAACTTAGAGATAGGTCCTCTGCAAAGGATTTCCTGCTGGGGCTGGACAGGCAGCTGGGAAGGGCTGTCCAGAATGCATGGGAGAGCTCAGTCAGGGAAAAGTGGTAATGCAGGGAGTAGTGCCCCCTTTGAGCTCCCCGGAGCACACTGGGGTGAAGCACCTACTATAGTCGAGCTGGTGGGGACTCTGGGGATACAGACCTAGGCATCACATCCCTCCCTCTAGGCATACCACTTGCTCTTATATGCTCTTTCAATGACGGTGGAATCTTTCTGAAAAGAAGAACTTTCTGAGAATGGTAAAGGGTGAAGAGAGTGAATTAGACACACCCTTGTCCTCCTTCCATGTGCACTTTTCCATCCCCTAGAACACGGAGCTCTGGATGGCCTTCAGAACAGCCCTAGCTTGAGCTTATTGCTAATCATTCCAGCTCTCCTCTCGTGGCCACGCCTTTGTCTGGACAACAGCAGCAGTATCAGGGCTTTGTTGGCTCTTGTATGGAATTCTTGTGCACAGTACAGTTGTATGATGGACCTGGCTCTTTTTTTCATGGTGTCTGAAACTTGGTCATCTACCATTCCCATGGTGGCTACCATGGTGCTTCAGCCACTCCACCACTTCAGCAGAACTAGTGTTACAGGTGAGGACTAAGACAACCAGAGACTTCTAGGAAAAGGAACTGAGCCGTTCTTCCCAAACTCTCATGGGATCCAAGAGAGCGTGATCTCAAACTTCGCACATCCATGATGTTTGCATGACATTTGTCCTTTTCTGTTCATTACAATGAGGCTCTCTTCCTGCCTTTGAACCTACTCTTAATTAGGGACAGGCAAGCATATCCGTTAAAATAAGAGCCAACTTGAACCTGCATCAATAACTCATTTGTAGCCCGAACCACAATATTTTGCAAGTCTGGAAATGTTTGGATGTCATTTATTATTTTCCATTCTCATGTTTCTCTTTGTTTCCTATGTCTGTGTGGTAGTGGAGCCAAAGTGCCACAAGAAAACATTTTCTCCAGGTATTTCCTTCCTGGCCTAACTGGACCTGGGTAGTAATGAAAGTCAGTGAGAATGACATATATAACCCGGTTTGCCAGGCCCAAGAATTTTGGATAGTGCTAGGATATGTTTCTGAACCTGTGTCTGCTTATCTGAATTGCATTGTCCCACTGTTTTAAGTTCACACATCACTACCCGTGATGCGATCAACGATGCAGTGTGGGAGAAAGCTGAAAAAACAATATGGCTGTTCCTTGGCACTCCACTTCTCCCACAACTTGTTTCTGGGGAGCCAGAAGGTGGCCATTCTGCACATATAGCACATTGTTTAACAGCAGGTTACTGACACAGAGCCCCTGGGTTAGTTCGTGCTTTGCATCTAGACAATAGGACATCTCAGTTGCAGTGGGGGAGGTTTAGGTTGGATATTGGGAAAAATGTTTTCACTAGGAGGGTGATGAAGCACTGGAATGGATTACCTAGGGAGGTGGTAGAATCTCCGTCCTTAGAGGTTTTTAAGGTCAGGCTTGACAAAGCCCTGGCTGGGATGATTTAGTTGGGGTTGGTCCTGCTTTGAGCAGGAGGTTGGACTAGATGACCTCCTGAGGTCGCTTCCACCCCTGATATTCTATGATTGAAGATACAAGTGAAAATCCCTGAGGGCAGGTGTCAGGAGTTACCTACCTATGTGCCCCTGCACTAGATTCTCACTCACTTATTCAAGCCTCCTTATCACTATCTCTGACATCCCATAAAACCTTTTTGCCAGGCTTTATGATGTCATCAACAAAATATTCTCAAGTCAGAAGCTTCCCGTCCCACTTAGTTTCCTGCTCTAGACAAGGCTTTGAAAGAAACTTCCAAATGACATAAGAGCTAAAGGAAGAATTCTCTGGCTGTGCCATGAAACTTTTACATTATCATAATTATAAAAAGAAGTTAGTAACGTAGAGACTCAGCCAACAACCTAATGGGGAAAGATAGCTGTGAGTCAGCAAACTTGGCACTGACATGTTTCTCATCTGGTACAGAATCCTGTGCAAGTGCTTAATTCACTGCCAGGGTGTTGCAACGGCAGCCTTCAGAAGAACAGGGACAGAGGACAAAAAAGAGATGACATTTATTGTTCTAATTAAAGCAGAAGAATCTTCTGTTAAACTAGAGAAACCTCCAGCTTCTCTCTTTCTTCCTGTCTTCTGTTTCTCTGTCTGACCCTTTCCTGTTGTCTTTTCATTAGCTCCCTCTGGCTTTTCATATTCTTTTTTCTCTGTTTCTCTCACACATTCTTTAAAACTGGTTCTGAGAGACAAGGAGAAGGGGCAAGTTTCTGAACGCGTTAAAGGTTAGGATGACTGCGTATAATATCCAGTTGGGAGGACTTAGCACTGCTAGTATTCAGCTGTATTACAGTTGGGCAAATTGTTTAAAGCAAGCCAGTTACTTGATGCATGTAAGCGGGCCTCTTGCTCACCTTCTTCAAAAACCAGGCAGGAGCCCTTTGGTGCTAGCAAGCGTGTCCTTTATTTCCCTTCAGTGCAAAACCCACCACCTATTTACAAGCATACAAACAAGTCTCTGGGCTTGGCTGCCCTGGGGGAACAGCTAGCTAGGCACAGCCGTCTTCTCCAACTCTATTTTATTTCCTGTCCTCGCCCCCCGACTTCCTTCCTGCCTGCCAGGCTTTATACCTTGCCTGGGAGGCTGCGGGGTGGTTTTCATTAAGCCCTCTTCAGCCCAGGGCCACACCCTGCTAGCTAATTACCTTCCCTGCTAGGGAAGGTGCTAGCAGAGGCTTTTCTCTATTATGTTTGGAGGGAGCAGGGGCTGGCTCAGCAGTTTCTGGCCAGCACCCTGCTACACGCCTCCCCCCTTAAGCCCAGCAAGGCTGGGCTGGCTTGGGTCCTTTTCCCCCTCCCCTTTGGTCGCCCTCCAGAGAGGAAGTTTTCAGGTGTTCCCCCTCCCCCCGCTTTTCCCAGCGGCGGGTTCCGCCACCCCTCTCCCACAAAAGAAACACTGCGCGGGGAGTGGTGGACCCCCCATCGCTGCCTCAGCCCGCAAGTCGTCACACCAGTCACAGGGGGGCAAGACCCCTGCCTCCCCTAGCATCGCTGCTGGGGCCTCGGGGCTCGTTCTGCCCTCCTGTCTGCCTACTGGTGCTCCCAGCTCCCTGGTCCCCCCTAGGGGGCTCAGGGCTCCTGGTACGTTGGGCCGGGGGTCGGCTTCCACCTCCCCCTCTGACGGGTTCCCCTGTGCCTCAGTTTCTCCCCCGTGTCTTGGGGGCCCTGGAGCTTCCCGTCCCTCCGCCCGGGGGTTGGCCTCCAGCCTACCCTCAAACCGGACTGTTTGTTTTTCTGGGGGTTGGATCCCCGGTAGATCGCCGGCCCCCAGTTCTGATCCTTTGGGGCTCAAGTTCACCAGCCCCACCTTTCTGGGCTCCACCCCTTCTGGGCTCTTCTGTCTAGGAGTAATTGTGTTTACCGGGGGACTAGGTCCGCCCTTCTGCATGGGGGACCCCCCCTACGGGATTCTACCCCCCATCTCGGGGCACCCCAGGGTCTTGGGCCTCCCACAGCGCCCCAGTCCCTACCTATCAGTACCGGCCAGGGTAACCTTTCAGGTACCCCCACCCGCTTCCAGCGGAAGCGGCCGTTGACCTCCAGGGGTACCTGGGTCACCCAACAGGACCTCTCGTCCCCATGGATACAACCGAGGGCCATCCACGCCCCCGCAACCAGCCATTGGGGCCGGACCAACGCCCTCTGCATTAAGGTACAGTTGGAGGCTGTATCCATGACCCCCCTGTGGGACTTCCTCCCCACTTTCACAGGCAGGGTGGGTACCCCCTTTTTCAATCCCTGCCCCCGCTGCTCGGTTCACCCGCACAAGTCCACCCACCCACACTCCATGGCCGGGCAGTCTCGTTTTATGTGCCCTGGCTTCCCGCATTGCCAGCACGTGAGTCGGGCGGCCCTCTCGGGTGTTCCCCGGGGCTCCCCCTTTTTCTCCTTCCCTCGACCTGGGAAAGAGTCCGTTGGCCGCCGCCCCAGGTCACGGTCCTTCCGTGGCCGGTCTTCCCACCCCCCCGGGGTTCCTCGGCCTCTACATATTCCTCCGTCACCTGGACGGCCTCCTCCACGGTCTCCGGCTGGTGCCGCCACACCCAGGTGCTTACTGTCTCGGGGAGGCTTTGGAGGAACTGCTCCAGTATCAACGAGTCCATTATCTCCTCCCCCGTCCGGGCCTCCGGCCTCAGCCATCACGTAGCCCAGTCCCGCAACCGCTGGGTAAACGCTCTGGGCCAGACCGCCGGTGTCCAGCGGGCTGCCCGGAACTTCTGGCGGTACCTCTCCGCGGAGAGACCAACCTGGTCTAAGATGGCCGCCCTCACAGTCTCATAGATCACGGCCTGCTCCGCCCCCAACGCCATATAGGCCGCCTGTGCTTCGCCCACCAAGTACGGGGCTAGCCCAAGGGCCCAGGTGGTCCTCTCCCATCCTGCCACCGTGGCCACCAGCTCAAAAGTTCCCAGGAAGGCATCCGGGTCGTCCGCCGGGCTCATCTTGCAGAGTCCCCAGCCCGGTGGCCGGATGACCTCCCCTGCCCCTGGACTCACCAGCCGCTTCAGGAGCTTCCCCTGGGTGTTGGTCTGCTGTTGGATGAAGTCCTGTAGCGTCTTTTGCTGCTCCGCCTGCCAGGCTAGGAAGGTCTGTCTTTCGGCCTGCTGCGTCTGCTGCATGGCCTGGTGGGTCTGCTGCATGGCCTGGTGGGTCTGCTGCATGGCCTGGTGGGTCTGCTGGGTCTGTTTCTGTTGGTCCTAGCCGCTGTAGGGTCCCCTCCATCTCCGGGCCGCCAACAACTGTCGCTGGCTTCAGGTCCCGGACAAGCCTCCACGTGTAAGCGGGCCTCTTGCTCGCCTTCTTCAAAAACCAGGCAGGAGCCCTTTGGTGCTAGCAACCGTGTCCTTTATTTCCCTTCAGTGCAAAACCCACCACCTATTTACAAGCAAACAAACAAGTCTCTGGGCTTGGCTGCCCTGGGGGAACAGCTAGCTAGGCACAGCCGCCTTCTCCAACTCTATTTCCTGTTCTCCCCCCCCGCGACTTCCTGCCTGCCTGCCTGCCAGGCTTTATACCTTGCCTGGGAGGCTGCCAGGTGATTTTCATTAAACCCTCTTCAGCCCAGGGCCACACCCTGCTAGCTAATTACCTCCCCTGCTAGGGAAGGTGCTAGCAGAGGCTTTTTCCTGCTGTGTTTGGAGGGAGCAGGGGCTGGCTCAGCAGTTTCTGGCCAGCACCCTGCTACAATGCATTTCCTCCTTTCTTTCTCTTTATGAATTGTGCTTGAGAAGATTTGAATGGAATCCTGGTTCCATCTATGTCCGTGGCAAACTCCCCTTGACTCTAATGGAGATCAGGATATCACCCTTTAATTTTTTTCAAGAGTAGCCATTATTCACAACTGCAGGGTGAGAGGATGGATGGTCCAGTGATGAGGGTGCTACCATAGGAGACCTGGGTTTAAGTCCTAGTTCTGCCACAGCCTTCCTGTGTGACTGTGGGCAAGTCACCTAGTCTCTCTGTGCCTCGGTTTTGTCATCTGTACAATGGCAATAACAGCACTGTCCTCCGTCATTGAGGTATTGGGTAGATAGCTAAGTTAATGACTGTGAGGAGCTTAGATACACAGTAATGGAGGCCAGATAACTACCACAGAGAGATGAACACTCTGTGCAAACATATTGAAGCCTATGAGCTGTCCATGAACTAGTCATTAAGATGGTCTTTTGACTATTCATTATCTGATGTGTATGACTGGTCATCTAAGTCACATGGTTGTGTTTCTCCTTTTTGATTAGATGACTGGAACTTTATAAAAAAGGACTTGAGCAATTCCACAGCAAATACCAGCTATATTTATTAGTGCCTAGATGGTTGTGGTGAAGTGAACAAAGGGGTGGTTGTATGAAAACACTGCTGAATTAAAAAGTCTGAGTCAGAATTTGAGAGAATTTTCAGGAATAATTCTGAGAGTAGAGCTTTGCTCAGCTTAATAGAGACCTGATCAGCTTCCTGCAAGTGCTAATGTCTGGCTATAAGGTATGGAAATAGTCTTTTCATGGGGCTTGTGCTAAGGCAACTTCTACTGAAAGGACTGGTTAAAACTCTTCTCTTTATAGACACTGGGTTATGTGCTTTGTGGAGCTTCTCTTTCTTCCTTAAAAGGCTTTGGCTACTAGAGTGGCTTCTATGCCTTGGGCCAGGGAAAGGGGTCAGATGCCAGCTGGAAAACCTTGTTGCAGTAGGAGCTTTCCAGGTGGAGCAGGCACCGAATGGCTTGCACTTGCTTCCAAAGTCTTCAGTCATTAGCCATAGTGGTGTAATAAATCGGGGAGGGATAAGCTGATAAAATGCTCCAAATTGAATTGCACCATCCACTGTGTAGGACTCGCCGTTAATAAATATCCATGCAGAGAGAGAGGGAGAAATCTGGGCCTGTCTTCTTCACAGGCAAATTACTCGCCACCTCCTCCTGCTAAGTATCATGAGCACTGCAGTAGATCTCTGTCTGAGACAGTTCCTTCCTTGAAGACCTTACAGTCAAAATAAACAGGGCACATAGTGGGGTCAGGCAGTTGGACTTGCTTGTCCTGGATTGGGACGGAGATTTGAGTTCTGGTCCCAGCAGGTCAGCAGCAAAGCCAGCAATGGGATGCCAGGTCTGTCGTGCACTATGCAATGGACCACACATCCTACTCAATCGAAATAAATGGTCAGCATAAATGATCTAGGTACAGCTGATGCACTTACAGGTGAGGTGCTCTCCCTAAACATGGGCTAGGTAATCTCATTGTCCTACCTTAAAACTCTTCTCTTGGGTGACGCTTCCAATAAAACCAGATACTGACCAGACAGTCTGTGTGCTGAGACACTGCCTGTCATATGGTTTCCTTGTGCTTCCCCTTTCTATCTGTTGCATCCATCTGTTGTCTCTTGTAAGCTGTTTGGGGGCAGAGATGATCTCTATTTGTCTAGCACCTAGCACAGTGGGGTTCGTATTCATGATTGGGGCCCATAGGTTTTGCTGAAATGCAAATAAGGAAGTTCCTGAGTTCTATGGAGGAAACATCCTCTGTGCCCCACTTGTTCCCTTCTCCCTAGTCTTTCAACAGGCAATATGTCCGGCCATATCTCCACTCGGGGGAACTAGATCTTCGCATGGATCAGTAACTGGTTAAGATACAGGAAACAGAGGATAGGTATAAATCGTCAATTTTCACAGCACAGAGCGGTAACTAGAATCTGTACTGGGACCAGTGCTGTTCAACATATTCACTAATGAACTAGAAAAAGCAGTGGCACAGTTTGAAGATGATACACAATTATTCAAGATAAGTCCAGAGCTGGTTGTGAAGAATCACAAACAGATCTCACAAAACTGGGTGAGTGGGCAAGAAAATGGCAAATGAAATCCAATGTTGATAAATGCAAAGTAATGTACATTGGAGAACGTAATCCCAACTATATATACAAAATGATGAGATCTAAATTAGCTGTTACCATTCAAGAAAAAGATCTTGCAGTTATCATGGATAACAAAGAGTCCTGTGGCACCTTAAAGACTAACTAAAGTATTGGAGCATAAGCTTTCATGGGCTAATACCCACCTCGTCGGATGCAAGCCGAAGTGGGTATTAGCCCACGAAAGTTTATGCTCCAATACTTTAGTTAGTCTTTAAGGTGCCACAGGACTCTTTGTTACCTCTGCTATTCCAGACTAACACGGCTACCTCTCTGATTCTTGTTATCATGGATAATTCACTGAAAACATCTGCTAAGTATGGATCAGTGGCCAAAAAAGCTAATGGAATGTTAAGAACTATTAAGAAAGGGAGAGATAAGAAGACATAAAATATCATAATGCTACTATACAAAATCATGGCATCCCCACACCTTGAATATTGTGTGTATTTCTATTCACCCTATCTCAAAAAAGATATATTAGAGTTAGTAAAAGTAAAGAGAAGGATGACATAAATGATTAGGGGTATGGAAAAGCTTCCGTATGAAGAGAAATTAAAAAGGCAAGAACTGTCCAGCTTGGAAAAGAGGCAATTAAGGGAGGGATATGATAGAGGTCCATAAAACCATGAATGATGTGGAGCAAGTGAAAAAGGAAGTGTTATTTATCCCTTCACATAATACAAGAACTAGAGGTCACCTGATGAAATTAATAAGCAGCAAGTTTGGAACAAACAAAAGGAAGTATTTCTTCACATAACATATAGTCAATCTGTGGATATTGTTGCCAGGGGATGTTGTGAAGGTCAAAAGAATAATGGGTTCAGAAAAAAAAAGGCATTCATGGAGGACAGGTTCATCAAAAGCTATTAGCCAAGATAGTCAAGGATGCATCTCTATGGTCACAGTGTCCCTAAACCGTTGACTGCCAAAATCTGGGACTTGATGACAGTGGATGGATCACTCAGTAATTGCCCTGTTCTGTTCATTCCCTCTGAAGTGCCTGGCACCATCCACTGTTGGAAGACAGGATACTGGGCTAGATGGATCACTGGTCTGAACAGGTATGGCCATTCTTATATTCTTGCGAAAATGTCCTATTGTTGCTATCACTGGTTAAGCTCCAGAGGTATAAGCAATGCTGGGGAGCATCAGTATAGATAGGCTGCCAGTGTTTTAAGCACTGAGGCAGTTAGACCTGCCCTGAGAAGAAGTTGGTGGGTCTGCTGCACAAGGGGTTCCTAAAATTGCTAACATGGGTGGAAGTGAACTTTGGGCTTCACCTTTGACATGGACCACTGTCTGTCTTATAGCTGAGTTTCAAGGATCCAGGGTTAATTTAATTCTTCTCTCTCTCTCTTCAAAGGAATGTTACTTTATATCAAATATAAGTTACTGGCAGATAAAAATCAATCTGTCCCAGTAAGAAAGATGGAGGAAAACAAAGTTATCCTGGGCACGATAAAATAATGGTCATCTGAAAATAAAATCAGATTAAAAAAAAAAAGAGCGCAGGGAAGGCGAGAACAAACAACAGGAAAAAAGAATTGAAAAAGGAAGATGAAAGTTTCAGAAATTGCTTCTCTGTGTTCCCAGCCTTTTCCGGCTCCTAACAGTTCTTGAGATTAGGGCTGATAATAGTCTCTCCACAGGAACACGGGAAATCAATGCAGCTGGACTCCAGGCAAGCTCAATTTAGCTGCTTAGGGTAGAATAGGAGGTGTTATTAATAAAGAGACAAATTATACAAAATATATATAAATGATGTTCATCTATAGATGTAATAGAGAGAGAATAAATTGCATCCAATTGCATGAAATACGGCTTTATTTTTATCTGCAGGGTTTGCTGAAGATATAAACCCCAAGAGTGGAATTGGAACACTTTATTCATATCCCCTGAGATAAAAAAATATGCCTTATATTGGCTACATTTTAAAAATATTTAGTTGTCTGTAAGGCTTAAGTATTGACACAAGAACTAAAGACACCAAGACCACTATTATCGGACGTGTTCCAAACAACTGTGCATACAAAACTTGCATTACCAAACAGAGATGGGCCTTTGCATGCTCTAGTCAAGCAGTGAGAAGTGCATGAGCAATGGCTGAACCAGGTGTTTTTGTTTTTTTTCCAGACATGGTGCATTTGCAGATCTCAGTAAGATCGAAAGGAATAAGTTATGTTGGAAGAAAATTAGTTCAGTGGTTGTGGAAGATTTTCATGCTCATGCAAGATTCTCTATTAGATGTTGGTGCTTGACTAACTCTTTGAATGCAGGGGGGCACCCAGGTACTAGGGTGACCAGACAGTAAATGTGAAAAATCGGGACAGGGGTGGGAGGTAATAGGAGCCTATACAAGAAAAAGACCCCAAAATGAGGACTGTCCCTATAGAATCAGGACATCTGGTCACTTACCAGGTACACTTGACTTTGTGGATGAGTTTGACAAATGGCCAGGACACTTGAGGTGCAGTGAAATCTGCTTCCTGAATCTAAACATGTAAGGGTGTGTAAGCAGTTTACAGGCCTGGTGGACATTACTGAGAAGTCTGGGAAAGGGTGAAATTCTCCCTAGAGGATGGGATCCTTACCTAGGAACAAATGCCCTGCTTTGGAAGCCCAGAGTTCTTGGATTGTATTCCCACTTCTTCCACTGGCTGCATTTCATAGTACTCTGTATTTGCACAATAGTATTTTTCAAATACCATTTAGTTAGGACTCCCAGCATCCCTGTGACAGAGAGAATTATCATTATCCCATTTTGCAAGTGGATAAACAGAAGCCACTAGAGCCTGGGCTACTTGCTCTAAATCATGCCAAAGGTCAGAGACAAATCCAGGACTAGAATTCAGGTCTCCATGCTAACTGGCCCAGGCCTAGGGTGACCAGATGACAAGAAAAAAATATCGGGACACATGGGGGGGGGGAGTAGGAGGGAGTAGGGGGGGGAGTTTGCCACAGGCTCCCCCCCCCCCCACTGGACCCATGGGGGCAGAGTCTGAGGAAGCCATGGGTCAGGAGTGCAGGGGCCTGGCTCCAGGTGCAGGGGGGGGGGAAGAGGGCTGATGAGAGGCCGGACTCAGAGCCGGGTTGGGGGAGGCGGCGGCCGGGGACTCTCTGCCCCTCCCCCTCTGCCCATGCAGGCTGCAAGCAGCCTTCTTCCCCCTCCTTGCACCACGTGCAGCGGCGGAGAGCCTCTGCCTGGGGCAGTGAGGTTTGCTGCCTTCTCCTGCCGGCAGGAGGGTGCTGCGGCTGCCCCGGAAGGAGCGGTTAGTGAGGCACGAGTCTGGCGCCGGCCTCTGAAGGTCCCTATATCGGGACAAAGGGCGTCCCGACCAAAGGATGATCAGGATGCGAGACAATTCCCCGAAAATCGGGACTGTCCCGATAAAATCGGGACGTCTGGTCACCCTACCCAGACCTAACCTTCACAAGGAACCACTAAGGTGCTCAGTTTTCCTAGCTGGAATATGAGGACAATAATTCTTTCTTGCTGACCTCACCCTGTTAGCCTTTAGTTTATGCCCAGCTGGCTATCACTTGACTGGTGATCACATTGTTGAGTTGCCTGTGAAGTGCAGGAAAGACAATCCATTTCCTAATTGCCATCAGATCGGTCATCAGATCTCTGACAGACTCTATTTTGGTGAGTGCACTGTGGCAAATTACTGGCATTATATTGATGGGTCCTGCACTTTCTCTTCTTGTGGGGGATTCAGGGAGCCTATTTCTTGCCCCTGAACAGGGTGTTAACTGCCCCACTAGTATCCTAGAGGGGAGGAGTGGAGAGGGAGGGACCCGGGCCCACCCTCTACTCTGGGTCCCAGCCCAGGGGCCCTGAGGATAGCGGTAAACCACTTAGACTAGCTATTCCTTCTCCTGGGCTACTTCCCTCTCCTACCCTTCAGCTTGTGGGGGCTTCCTGCCCTCTCTCTGCACAAGCCAGGTATTCCTTTACCTAGGGTCTGGGTCTTTCTTAGCTCACCGCAGCACTTCTCCAAACTCTGCTCTGCTTTCCTCCAAACTGCTCCAACTCCTCCAAACTGCTCACCGCTCCAACTCCTCCAAACTCCCTCCCCTGTCTGCCTGAAGCAGGGGTTTTTATTAAGGCTTTAATTGACAGCAGGTGCTCCAGTTAACCTGCTGCCTGCTTCCCTAGTCTACAGGGAGCCACGCCCTAATGACCCTTGAGTTAATATATCTCCCCTCAAGCACTCTGCCACAGCTCCCTGACCCTCCTCTATCACAGCACCCAAATCCAGACATGCTGGAAGGGCAGAGGAGAGAAGGCTAAAGCTAGAGCTGTGGCTTGTGATTCAGGAGACTTGACTTCTAGTTCCAGTCCCAGCTTGCCTGCTGGGTGACCTTAAGCAAGTCACCTGGCCTCTCTGTGCAAGGAGAGGGATAACAATACTGACCTCCTTCATAAAGCATTTTGAAATAGACTTGTTGAAAAATGCTATACAGGAGGCAGGGGCAGTTACGCTGCAGAGTGCCACACTGTGAAGGGGCTATTTCCAGCAGCTGCACACTGAAAGCGGTCTGTAGCGTCGCTATTGAGGAGGAGCCATCTAGCACCGTTGGCCCTGTGGGCACACTTGGGAGGGGGGGTGTTGGAGGTTTGCCACTGAGACAATGAGAGACAGAGGCCTGATGTACATTAGGATATCACTTGTTTTTCAGCACCAGTGCTGAAAGGGTGAGGTGTAGCAAAATCTGCTGCAGGGGATTTTATTATCTGACCCTGCACAGCTTTAGATGACATGATATATCTCTATACCAGGCTGCTCGAGAGGTGGCAGCATGGGATGTGACAGTAGTCATTAAAACTCTCTGATCTCTCATTAACTCAACATTTTCTTTCAAACCCCTCCCCCAACAACCCCTCCACTTTGCTTCTTGGAACAATAATTATTTCATTGTTCCATTATTAATATTCATGGGGGCGCTCTCTTTATAAACTAATGAAATTATTTATAATTAATTACAGATAGTGGGCCTTTATGGTGGGTATAAATATGTGGGAGAGTGAATATACACTGAGTGACCATTTCCAGCCTTAGTAAATTAATTTTGCCTTTTAAATTCTCAGCAACACATTAGTATTAAAACCAGCTGTTGCATTTCAGTCCTTAGTGATCTAAGTCCAATTCTACAGGTCTTTATCCTGGAGGGGACTCCAGCCTTGCTGGAACTCTTGGTCACCCATTCATCTGCTTTTCCCACAGCTGTCTTCACACCCTCTTCCATGCCACCCCCTAGGCATGCAAATCCCCCCTGCCTTAGCTAGCTGGGAAAGCTGCTTCCCTTTCCTACTTCAGCGCTTTCCTCTGGACCTACTTCTGTTGTGATACTTACAAGAAACCAATTGTCTGTTGATGGCCAAGCGGAGAGGCAGATATTTGTTGATACAGACATGTCTGATATTTATGAATTACATTTTTAAAAGCCTCTAAAGGATGTGAAACCATCAACTTGTGTATGGGGACCAGGGGCTCGATCCTCCAAGATGCTAAGCTCTTGGGCCGGCTACAGGAGAGCGCGTAAGCACGTGCTTAACATTGCACACAAAGTTCCAGGTCCTCTGAGGGACGTAGTGCCTAACTAGTGTCGGATGGGCTGAGAGCCTGAGCCGCAATGTCCACATTGCTAATTTCTGTGTGCTCCCGGCTGGTTCCCAGCTGCACTGGAGACATACCCTAATGCAATGATTCAAACAGGCACTTCGGTGCTTCTCTGGATGGGGACAGAGCATGTGGCACCTCGCAGGATCTAGAGTTCATAGCTATCCTTTGCAGCCATGTGAACACTTACTCCTGTTCCCTTCTACCCCCTTTCTGTCCTGTCCCCTCCTCTTGTTAATCACACTCACTGGTAGCATCCTGTCTGAAAGTAGACAGTCAGCTTTCTGAGGCGGTAACCATGTCAGCCTGTGGGTGGGTGTGGTACCTTCCCCCTCAAGGCCCTGGTATCCAGACTGGAGCTGCTGGGTGCTAAGATGCAGACACCTGTGTGCATGTATCTTTGTTTTTGTGGCTGATGATGGGCATGGAGTTGTCTGGACATATTTCTGTGAACCCCCCCACTGCAAGGCACAACCACCTGTGTGTACTATGTCAGAGTGAGTCTATATCCATTCTCTGCATTTGAGGGTTGTGACGGGTTGGGATCACAGAAACCCCCTTAGGAGCTGCCACCTGATGTACCAAGGCTACTCCTGCCTCAGTTTTCCTGCCCAAACAGCTTAGGACCTCAGTACCCTGCCAGGTCTGAGCCACGTCCCCCAACAGCTATGGGCTTGCCTGGAAACAGGCAGAAGTATTCTTGCCTCTGGCACTCAGATGCTCAACTCCCAATGGGGTCAAACTCTAAATAAATTAGTTTGATGGTTCACCATCTATAACAGGGTTTCTCAAACTGGGGGTCGCGACCCCCCGGGGGGGGGTCGCCGAGCGCTCCCCGGGGGGTCGCGAGCTCCTGCCACCGCAACTCGCAGCGCAACTCCTCCCAGGCACCAACACGTACTCCAGGTTAATTAATAAGTAAAAAGTGATTTTAATAAACACAGGAAGTAGTATTTAAGTGGTTCCAAGTAGTAACAAACAGAACAAAGTGAATTACTAAATAAAACAAAATAGAATACACAGATCTAACACTAATATAGTAAAAAGCCTCACCCTCAGATGTTTCAATGAATTTCTTCTTTCAGGCTAAACTTCCTTTTAGCCTGGGTCCAGCTATCACTCACATACCCACTGCAGGCACTGTCCTTTGTTCCAGTTTCCTCTAAATCTCCTTGGGGGGTGGAGAGGATGTTCTTTTAGCCAGCTGAAAACAACATGGAGGAATCTCTCGGGGGTTTATATGGACTTCCTCTTGTGGGTGGAGACCCCCTCCTCCTTCCTATGCAGATTCCACTTGTAAAATGGATTCTCAGAGCACGTGGTCCAGTCACATGTTTGAGCCAGACTCCATTCACTACCAGCCAGGCCACATACCTGGGGAAGCTCGGGTGTGGACGGGCATCTACAAAGTTCATTGTTAGCTTGATTGGTTCTTGATTGGAATTCACTGCGAATAGTTTTTTTCTCAGAGAGCCGCTCAGCTGCTTTCCAAAGTCTATTTACAACTAACCAGTATACAACATAGTCAATATTCATAACTTTGAATACAAAACAGACACATACATACAAATAGGATGAACAGATCCAGCAGATCATTACCTTTACATAGATATGTTACATGGCATATGTAGCAAAAGCATATTCCAGTAATGTCATACATATAGGCACCCCCTATAAATCCTTATGGGGCACACCGTCACACGGGTATTCGTGCATCTGTGTGTATTTTTGTGTGGCAGAGTCTGTGCTTGTCTATCTTTGTGTACCTGAGTGTGTCTCTGTGTTTTTGTACAGGTGTCAGCAAGTATTGTAAATTCAGGGATGACTCTTTAGCCAGAACATTTCCAGTGGCATCACTTCCAACTGAACTTTTCTTTACAGTATCAGTGCTAACTACACTCCTCCTCTGACATCATTAGCAAGCATCTGATGTCTTCTAAATGAAGGGGGGAGTGAGAAAACAGGATTAGCAAAAAAAAAGAAGAAAAAAAAAAGAAAAAGATGCTTAATAAATTCCCGCTAGAAAGATGGAGTGCTGTTTACTCCATTGCAAAGAAGGCATTTTCAGGTTACTTGTTTTGATTCCTTTGTCTGATTATTGTTGTTTTATTTGTATGATTATCATGCCTAGGAATGACTTCAAGTAACAAGCCCTAAGGATAAAGAAAGTTAAGTGGAATTACCTTGAAGGCCACTTTAGTTCAGAATGACAGTATCCATACAGGGGCTTAAAGCAAATCCACTAATATACTTATAATGTACACCTTTTGCATAATTCAGATTAATTTTCCTAGTGTTCCCTCTCAACACGCCCTCAGTCCTGGACCAGGAAGCTGTTAAGCTAGGCACAGTACAAACACAGAACAAAAAGACAGTCATTTTAGATATCAAAACAAAAGCCTTTCTTGGGCTGGCTGGTCTACACTGAAAACTTCAATCAGCATAGCTACTTCACTTGGAGGTGTGAAAACTCCCCACTCCTGAGCGACGTGGCTATGGTAACCGACCACTTCTGGAGAAGGTGGATTTCCTACACAGGGACTTCACTGTGGTGAGTGTGCTGCTGTAGTGCTTTATGTGGAGACATACTCCCCGAGTGACTGGCTTGTTGTACTGTGAGACCCCTGCACAGCCAACTGAGGATGATTTTATAGCACTGATTCCCAACTTTCCATACTGGGAAACCATGTTCCAAAAGTAAAACATTTTTGGACCTCCCCTTCCATTTAGTCATAAAGAAAGGAAGGGTGGCCCTGACACCTGACACCTGCCTGTTACCCAGGTTGAGTAAAGATATTGAATTTTAGAGCCAGAATCAATCCACCACCTGCACAGAACTTTCTTTAAATCCTAAAGGAGAGTTTATTGGTTGCAAAGCAAAAACCAAATTGAGAACTCTTAACCTTCTTAAATGCTTCAAAATCACCTTCTTCTCCCTCTTCCTGTCACCTGGGTTTAGCAGGTTCCTTTTTGCTCACTTGTGCATGTCCCCAGTGCCATGCTCTGAAATCCAAATAGCAGGATAATGTCAAAAACCTTCAGAGGATCAAATGCAGACAAGGTTGCTACTCTACCAAAGGCCTGAGATGGTAGCTGGTTATTAATACTGATACCCCCATTGAGCCAGGAATTTAAGCAGAAACTGGGGGAGTGGGAGAAGGGAACTATTTCCCCAAGATACTTGGGGAATTCTTTCCAGGTAACTTACTTTCATACTAAATAAACTAATATATAAATGCTTAGTTGTGTCAATGGTAGGAGACACTTCATTGTGTTAAACAGAATATTGGAGCACTGGCCATTTCATTCAGTATCCCTAGGCTAGCTTTATAGATTTGGAGGCCAGAAGAGACCATTAGATCATCTATTCTGGCCTCCTGTATAACCCATGCCAGAGAATTTCACCGTTACTAATGTACTGAGTTCCATAGCTTGTGCTTAGCTAAAAAAAAACAACGATTCCAAAAAGTCATCCAGTCTTGATTTGAAGACAGACAGGAGACAGAGAATCTATTACTCCCACTGGCGGATTCTTCCATCAGTTAATAACCCTTGCTGTTAAAAATCTGGGCCTTATTTCTAATTTTGAATTTGTCAGGCTTCAACTTCCAGTCATTGATTCTTGTTCTGCCTTTCTCCACTTGATTAAAGGGCCCTTTAGAGCCTGGTATTTTCTCCCTGTGAAGGTACTTATATGCTGTAATCAAGTCACCTCTCAATCTTCTTTTGATAAGCTAAACAGATTGAGCTCTTTAAGTCTCTCACTGTAGGGCATTATCTGCAGCTCTCCAGTCATTTTTGTGGATCTTTTCTTCACCCTCTCCAGTTTTTAAACATCCTTTTTAAAATGTGGACACCAGAACAGTACACAGTATTCCAATATTGGTCTCTCTGATGCCATATACAAATGTAAAATTGCCTACCTGTTTATAAAACCAAGGACTGCATTAAATCTTTTTGCTGCAGTGTTATAGTTGGAGCTTGTGTTGAGTTACTTGTCTACTCTGACCTCTAGATCCTTTTCAGAGTCTCTGTTATCCAGGACACAGCCCCGCATTCCGAAGACATGGTTTGCATTCCTTGTTCCTAACGGTATGACCTTGCTTTTGGCCATATGAATCATAGAATCATAGAATATCAGGGTTAGAAGGGACCTCAGGAGGTCATCGAATCCAACCCCCTGCTTAAAGCAGGACCTAATGTCCAACTAAATCATCCCAGCCAGGGCTTTGTCAAGCCTGGCCTTAAAAACCTCTAAGGAAGGAGATTCTACCACCTCCCTAGGTAACCCATTCCAATGCTTCACCAGAAATATGAAACACATTGTGTTTGAATGAGCTTAACAAGCAATTCATGTTGCTCTGTGTGACTGCCTTCTTCTCACAATTATCAAACACCCAATTGAGACGTGATTTTATATTTACCTCCAGATCATTGATGAAAACATTGGAAAAATTCCAGACCTACAACCACCGCATTAGAACCACCCCCCTTATTCATGATGATTCCCCACAGACAACTATTTCTTGAGATCTGTCAGTTAGCCAGTTCTGAATCCACTTAATATGTTCTCTGTTGATACTATATAGTGCTAATTTTAAAATCAGAATGTCATGCGATATTAAGTCAAATGCCTTACAAAAGTCTGTTACATCTATGATGTCAGGCTAACCAGCCTATAGTTACTTGGGTCATCCCACTTGTCCTTTTAAAATATTGGCATACAACATTAACACTCTTTCAGTCTTCTGGACTTTTTCCAGTATTCCAAGATTTATTAAAAAAATAACATCAGCAGGCCAGAGATCTTGGGTGCAATTTATCTGACCTGCTGATTTTAAAATATTTATCCTTAGTAGGTGTTGTTTAACATCCTCCTTAGTTACTAATGGACTGGAAAGTACTTCATCACCCTTATGTAATATCAGAACATCATCCTGCTGCTTTCCAAATACAGAACAAAAATATTTATTACATGTTTCTGCTTTTTCTGCATTGCTCTTAACAAATTTAAGATCTCCATCTGATAATAGGCCCACAGATTAAAAGGCCCTGCCTCTTCCGATAGAGGCCACACCTCTTCTGGTTGAGGCCCCGCCCCCTCCTCAGGACTCCCGAGTACCAGTAAGTCCTTTAAATTACTTTCAATCCTGGTAGCTTCCCATCAGTTGGGTTGCATGTGACAGTTCTGGGCCATATTACTTTGTTGCTATGCCGGGGATTGGTCCCACCTAGCTAGGTGCTTTGGAAGACCCAACTCCCTGTCCAAGTCTTTACAAGAAACAAGAGAAACTGTGCTTGTAGGGCATGTCTATATGGGGAAATTAACCAAAATAAGCTATTTTTCAATAGCTCTTCTGGAATTGAATACTATTCCAGAATAAAAGTTAATTTATTTACTAGTGTACCTTGTGGGCACGCTAATTATACTTGAATAAAATTACTTTTATTCCAAAAAAGATTGTCCACCTGAGCAGCTATTCCACAATAACTGTCCTGTGCAATTTCCCTCTGCGGACAAGCACGTAGCTAAAGGTCTGGGAGTTGAGCATCTGAGTGCCAGAGGCAAGAATACTTTTGCCTGTTTCCAGGCAAGCCCACAGCTGTTGGGGGATGTGGCTCAGACCTGGCAGGGTACTGAGGTCCTAAGCTGTTTGGGCAGGAAAACTGAGGCAGGAGTAGCCTTGGCACATCAGGTGGCAGCTTCTAAGGGGGTTTCTGTGATCCCAACCCATCACATCGAGGATCACAGTGGCTAACGACATAGAAGTGCTCTGTTACTTGTCTCCTAATCATGTTGTACGCCATATTTCTACTTCTATTCATTGAGATTCCTGTGTAAAAAAAGGCTTGCCAGATCAGGTCCTAAACTTTGCTTCACCTCATTTTATTATTGCCAGCAGAGTGCATTAAAATGCATGTCTACCCTGTAAAGTGACTTTGCATAAAGGGTATTGTGACTGTCCCGAATCTATTGGGTGTGAGGGATTTCTATATCAAATTTGCTCAATTTACAAGTAAAAAAATGTTTTCTCCTGGCTGCCAGTCTTGCAAACTCAGCCTTGGATCAGACTAGAAAGCTATGTATTTTCAGACTTGTGCATCACCATCAGTAGCTTACTTGGGTCAAATGCTGCCTTTAACTATGCCAGTGACACCCCATTGTAGTACATTATCTCCTCAAATAAGACAAGGAACACTTGTGGCACTTTGAGACTAACCAGTTTGTTTCAGCATAAGCTTTTGTGGGCTATAGCCCACTTCATCGGTTGCATTCTATGCATTCTGTGCATCCGATGAAGTGGGCTATAGCCCATGAAAGCTTATGCTGAAAGAAAACTGGTTAGTCTCTAAAGTGCCACAAGTGTTCCTCATCTTATTTACAGATACAGACTAACAAGGCTGCTAATCTTAAAATTATCTCCTCAGTTGCACCTCTGCAACCTTTGTGCTTCCAGTGGTGTGTGTGCGTATATTACTAGGGCAGGGGTCTCAAACATGCGGCCCGGGGGCCACATGCGGCCCGCAAAGCCCTTCCCTGCGGCCCGCCAAGCTTCCTGGCGCCCCCCCTCCCCCCCGGTCCCCCCATAGCAGTTTGCAGGACGGAGGGGCCAGAAGTGCAGGCTTCTCTGCTGCCTGGCTGGGCCGCGCGTATTTCTAGCTCTGGACTTCCTATATTGCTCTTGCTTTGTTTGCCAAACAGCTGTTGGTGGTGCCTAGCGCTTTCCAGGAGGGAATGGGGAGCTGCGTGCTCAGAGGAGGAGGTGGGGCAGGGGTGGGACCTCTTGGAAGGGGTGGAGTGGGGGCGGAGCCGGGGCAGCAAGGGCAGGGTGTGTGTCAGTGGTGTGGCCCTCGGGCTAGTGCACTAGTCCTCATGGAAGGGGTGGAGTGAGGGCAGAGCCGGGGCAGCGAGGGCAGGGTGTGTGTCAGTGGTGCGGCCCTCGGGCTAGTGCACTAGTCCTCATGGAAGGGGTGGAGTGGGGGCAGAGCCGGGGCAGCGAGGGTATGTGTGTGTGTCAGTGGTGTGGCCCTCGGGCCAGTGCAGTAGTCCTCATGCGGCCCTCATGGTCATTTGAGTTTGAGACCCCTGTACTAGGGGAAGAATTTGAAGATTGGAGTTGCATAGATGGGCCTGCCAAAGCAAGCTAGTTAACTGGTCAGTGGATGGTCTGGGAGGCAGAATGAACTCCAGCTCCCTCTTCTAGGGCTGTGCAGTGCTGGTTCTGCAGAGCTGACAGCAATAAAAATTAATCAAACCTCATGCTTTTTGACTGTAGTCAGCAGATGTGAATGCACATGGGGAGCAGAGCTGCTGAGAACACAATGCCTCTGCACCAGCAACACCATCACAGGACCTAACCAGATCAACCATACCATCACTGGTTCGTTCACCTGCACATCAACCAATGTCATATATGCCATTATATGCCACCAGTGTCCCTCTGCTATGTACATCGGCCAAACTGGACAGTCCCTACGAAAAAGGATAAATGCACACAAATCAGATATTAGGAATGGCAATATACAAAAACCTGTAGGAGAACACTTTAACCTGCCTGGACACACAATTACAGATTTAAAAGTCACCATACTGCAGCAAAAAAACTTCAAGTCCAGACTGCAAAGGGAAACTGCAGAGTTACAATTCATTTGCAAATTCAACACAAACAATCTCGGATTGAACAAAGACCTACAATGGCTTCCTAATTACAGAAATAGTTTCTCCTCTCTCCATGTTCACCCCACCCCCCCATTCAATTGCTAGAAGAATAACCCACCCTCCCTGATTGGAGATAACAAGCTGGTTCAGCCTAATTGGACTAACCTTTTTACCTCCCACCTGGTTCTTGCCTACTTTTCTATACCTGCCTCTGGACACTTCCACTGCTTGCATCCGACGAAGTGGGTATTAGCCCACGAAAGCTTATGCTTCAAAACTTTATAGTTAGTCTTTAAGGTGCCACAGGACTTTGTTACCTCTGCTATTCCAGACTAACACGGCTACCTCTCTGATTCTTGGCTTTACATAGTGATTTTCAAACTAGGACTGTGTTTTAAATACAAAGCACTCCAGCTGAAAGGCAGCGTGAGTGCCATAGGAATTGCACAGAAACACCCATACGTCTGTCTAAGGCACCCTCACGGCCGTTCTGTCTGAGTATGTCATACTCCTTACTGCCTTTCCCCGGCAGTGATTACTGCATTTTATAGATGGGGAAAGGAGGGACAGAGAGACTAAGTGACTTGGTCACCCATAGAGTCTGTGGCAAAGCAGTGAATTGAACTGGTGGCTGCTCAGTCCCAGGGTGGTTCCCAATTTCTTGGACCATCCTTCCTTTTTCCTTGTCGTATCTCCCAGTCTTACTGGGCTGCCAAGGATTTTTAAATCCAGCCTCCGGAGCTCAGTCCTGACCAACATCCACAGCTGCATTACACAGGATAAACTCTCATGCTTTAGAGCACCACTCAATTCTGGGGTCAGGAAGAAACCTCTTCTTTGGGCAGGTGACATCATAACTGTCCATTGTGGGGCTTCCTTCCTTTGAAGTGATGTCTGGTGCTAGACACAGTTGGAGACAGGATATGGGATTAGAAGACCTATGGATGTGATTGGTATGGCAATGCCTATGGCCCAGGCTGTCAAACTTGGGGGCCTAAAGTCAGAAAAATCCTTATTTAGGCACCTAAATAGATGGCCTGATTTCCAGAGGTGCTGAGCAACCTTAGCTCACATTAATTTTAGTGGCATCTGTAGGTGCCCAGCCCCTCTGGAAATCAGTCCATTTGTCCTAGGGTCTAAGTGTGGGTTTAGGTGCCCAGGGACAATTCGGGAGATGCATGAGGACAATGAGTGTAATAAGGCACAAGCATGGACATAACAGATACAGGAAGCAAAGGCTCCTGGGGTGGGAGCAGGAGACGAAGGCCTTGTTTGCAAATGGTTTAACTGAATGGGGTTAGACAGATATAGTGAAATCAGTGCAACTCTCTTAGTATGGACTGCCTTCCATTGGCTTAAGAATGCTCGGTGGCTTTGGGTAAGTCGATTTCAGACTGACTTATGCTAAAGTTGTTTAAAATACTCTTAATCTGGTAAAGAGTGTCCATGCACCAATTTGCAGTGGTTTAACAAAGTCAGTACAGAATCACATCCTGAGTTAAACTGGTACAACCTGGTGAGTAGCTGTGTGTGTGTATGGGTGCACCTATGGGGGCACAAAGGGTCACATGGGGGGACATGAGGACACTGAAGTCAGCTAGTAAGACGGGTGACAGAAATGGGGATATGGGGAGGTTGGCGATGGAGAGAGCTGGATGAGGGTGTATCGGGCAAGCCCTAAAACACTTCCGCCCCATAAGAGAAGAGCTAATCTCAGGAGATATCCAGAGAAACAGTGCTTGCTGGTAGGCAGAGTGATTTTTAAAACAATTTAATTAACCACTTCAAAGAGCTGTCTGGACATCTCGTTGATTTTAAACCAGGCTTCCCTTGTTCCCTATGGATACCTGGGCTTTAGGGGTGCTCTTCACCCTTAGTTAATGAGTCACTAAACATTTTGTTGCCCTTATGCTTTTGCTGCTTTATGAGACTGCCTTTGCTACTCACATGGGAGAGCCCATCTCTGACAAATAGATATGGAGAGATAAGGTGGGTGAAGGAATCTCTTCCGTTGGGCCAACTTCTGTTGGGGAGAGAGAGACACCAGCTTTTGAGCTTATACAGAGCTTGTCTTCAGACCTGAGAAACTCAGAACTGCTTTCACCAAACTAGGATACTGCACCAGAGAAGTAGATCACATCATGGAATAGGCCACCCAAATACCCCGAGAAAACCTACTTCACTTCAGAAAAAAAACACCTTCTGACCGCACTCCCCTAGCTGTCACCTAGCACCCCACTTTGGAACCCACATGGGGTCTCATCAAACAACTCTGGCCTATACTCGATGGGGACCCCATCTTGAAAGGAATCTTTCCTGGCCTTCAAAAAAACAACCAACTTATCCAAGCTCATCATCAGAAGTAAGCTCCCCATGGACCAGGACACACCCGCTCAAGGTGGCACCAGACCTTGCCATAAGAACAGATGCAAAACCTGCAGACATATCTCCACTGCTACAATGGTCTACACCCCCCTACAACTTCCCTTTCAAGATCCATCGGTCCTACACATGTCTATCACAACATGGAGTGTACCTCATCCAGGGCACTATATGTCCCAATAACAACTATATGGGTGAAACCAGACAATCACTACTGTCTAACAGCAAAACGATCAAAGACTAAAACACCATTATCGTCCTATCACCTGTGGTTGAACACTTCTCACAAAGTGATCACCCCATGTCTGACCTCTCATCCCTCATCCACACAGGAAACTATACAACACTTTCAAAAGAGGAGCCTAGGATCTTAAATTCATAATTTTGCTAGACACTAAAAATCATGGACTGAACAGAGATACTGGATTTATGGCACATTACAAGAATCATCTACCCACTAACAACAACTCCAATTGCTTCGCACCCCTTTCTTTTCTATGACCGGAATGGTGTTAATAGGACACTTCACCTTGAATGGCCCCTTGAAATATGTGTTAACTACTTATGCTAAGCAATCTGTTCCATCTTGTCTTTAGCTGTGACACTGATTAAATTTCCCAGACCTGAAGAAGAGCTCTCTGCGAGCTGAAAAGCTTGTCCCTCTCCCCACCAGAAGTTGGCCTAATAAGAGGTATCAGCTCACCCGCTTTGTCTTTCTAATATCCTGGGACCCACATGACTACTCCAGCCCTGCACACCAATAGCTATGGACACAGTAAACTGAAAGATGGAAGCAGCCGATAGGCATGCATAGAGCTAACTATTAATAGTCACAGAGCACATGCGTTCAGTATGCAGATGCATAGTCACAGCATACAGTCTCAGCACTGAAGTGGAGAGATACGGATGGACTGACTGATAGAGACAGGCAATGTAGATTGATTTGGAAGTTGTGTAATAAGCCAGTGAGCAGAGACCGATTTATGGATAGCTTCTAAGTACTGTAGGTAGATGAATCATTACAGTCAGACAAAAGTCTAATCTCTCTGAGCTCACTCACCCTATGGTCGCTGCCAGAAAGAAACGAGACAAAAGAGACAAAGTATTTCTGGGAGTCCTATGGCCTGTGTTATACCGGAGGTCAGACTAGTGTTTCTTAACCTGCGGTCACAGGACGGGTTTAGGGAGATTGTAAGTGCAGGACCAGTGTTAGGGGGTGTCAAGTAGGACAAATGTCCTGCTGCCTGGGCTGAAGCCCAAGCTGAACCCAGAGGTCCACGACCTGCGGCTGAAGCATCTAACTTAGCTCTGTGGAGTCCTGGGCAGTTGCCCTGCTTGCCACCCCCGAATGTCATCCCTGAGTATTATTTCTCATTTACTTAATGATATTTAAGGTATGGGGGTCCTAAATTGTTCAAGTCTGAGTAGGGGGCTCACAGGTTTGGGGGTTTCCAGCACAAAAAGGTTGAGAAATACTGGAGAGGGGCTCACTAGTCCCTGCAGTGCAATCCCATTCATCCATGAGCTAGCATATTCTCAACAGTCACACTCTGGGTAAAAATCCAGAGCCTGGCTGTTTTCCTAGTGTCTCTACCAACTGACTTTTCATGAAAAGCAGCCTTTTCACAACTGCTCTTCGCCTCCTCTGGCATGTCGCTGAGCCTTCTAGAATGCCTGTTCCACCTCCCCAAAACATAGGATGGAACCCCATGGCCAAGAGCAGCTAGGAAATGTGGCCACAAGCACCTTCGCTACTCCACTTTAATTCCTCTTGGCTCCCCCGGCTCACAGAAGAGGTTAGACCACGGCATTTATATCTAGGGTGATGTTCTGGACAAGGGATAGCTTCAGCATGAGCTCATCCTGCTTGCTGATGATACTGACCAGTGCCCTCACTGTAACAGTCCAGCCGGGCAGTCCTTACTAGGGTCAGCACCTATTCGTGTCATTTGTCCAATGGTGCTCACCCAGGATTGCACCATTGGGTCCCCAAAGTTAAAACTCTGTGCTGTCCTGGTCCAAACGACCATGATTTGGTCAACCTTCCAGCCTAACTGCAATGCCCATCTGTTTCCTCAGGTGTGGGGAAACGCTGAGAGGTTAGTGATGAGAGTGGGGTGGGTTAGAGGAGGTAGGTGTTTTGCTTTGTATATGATTGACTGGAAGTGGGTTATATAGCTAGACACATTGGTGTGTGTGTGTGTGTGTGTGTGTGTAGGGGGTAGCTTTATACTTGGTTTGCTATGTTACATATGGTACATGAATGGTGTATGGTACTATCCTGTTGAAAACCCAGAGGTCCAGTTTGATATGTCCAAATGAATAAATAAGTAACTAAATGGGCGAAATCACCACATGGCCGCAATACACCTAATGTCAGAGCCCATGCCTTCCTGTGTGTTTCTACTGCATTTGGTGTAAGGGGGCCTCAATCCTGACTCAGGCCGCTGGGTGATACCATAGAACAAGCAGGCTAATTAATAATATATAATATGAGTTGCTAAACACTTCCTTAGACCACTCGGTGAAAATCTGAAGACGTTAAGGGAGAGAGATTCCTGTAGGATCATATCACACACAGGTTGCAAATGAATCCTTTAAAAAATTACAAATGGGCCAATGGATTCCCATACACATATATTGGATTCTATCTCTCCTTCTGAGGATAGGACTCTTGTTTTGTACTGTTTATTTTCTGTTGTCCTTTAGATTGTTACAACTTTTGGAGCAGGGAGCTGTTATCCGTCTGCCCCGTCCAGTGGCCAGAGAAAATAATCTTTTTTTATATTCATTACAACCAAGTCCTCTCTGTTCTCTACTTCATAATGCCATTCTCAATCCCAGGGATTCAGGAATGATCGTTTAAGTGATGCCTAGTGGAACTGATCAGAAAATAGATCTTCCCAGCCCATGAAAAATGTTGAAATTAAAACAAAACAAAGAAACAAAAAACGTATATGCCAAATCAGGTGAAAAGCCAAAATTTTGAATTTTTTTAATGGAATGACATTCTGAAAAAGAAAGTTGGTTTGGGTCAATTGAAACATTTTGTTTTGATACATTTGAAACTTGTAATTTAAAGATCGACCCTTTTTATTGTAATTTTTTATATTAAATAAATTTCAAATCAAAAAGTAATTTTGAAATGAAAAATCTAAACTTTTCATTTGACATTTTTGAAACTTTTTCCAATTTTTGTCATAGTGAAATGTAATCAAACTTGAGACAATTTTGCAAATTTTTTAAATAATTTTGGTTTCATTGAAATGGCATTTTCTGAGACAAAACTGCTCTGATTAAAATGTTATGGTCTGCTGTAATGTGTAGGGCTTGTACAGACCTGGATTTCACCCACAGTGAGCAAACCCTTTAGGTATGTCTTCAGTACAGAGTTAACTCAAGTTACTCGGCTTGAGTTAGCTTCACTCAAGTAGGAGTTGCAATCCTGTGAAATACTAATAACATGTGAGTTGTGTATCCACACTGGGCCTTGAACTCTATGAAATCTTTTCGGTGAACTTGTGGGAGAACGTCTGTCTTTTCAGGGCACATGGGGGCAATTGCGGGGAAGAATTGGAGGATAGGAGGTACTTGAGTGACACTAGTCTGTGTTCACACTATAAAGGGGTCATGTTAGCAGGTGATAAGTTAGTTGAATTTCAGTCTATACCCCCTTTCAGGCCAGCCCATTTGAGTTAAAAGCACTGCCACATGCTTACTAAGGGCTTTTTCTGTAGCTGGGGCTTGATTTAGGAAACTCAAGTTAAAACTTGAGTTAACTTTGCAGTGAAGACAAGCCTCTAGACTAGAGGCTACAGAGGAACCTATCAGAGGGAAATAAATCTCCATGCTAGCTGGCTACCCGTCTGCTTTCTAACCTAGAGGAGACTTGGGACAGAGACTTGGAAGTGCTCTGCACAAACTTGTGTAAAGCACTGTGCCCTTGTTTGCCACCACATTCCTGCTCTGATCTGACCAGCCCCAGAACAGTTGGGGAGAGAGTTTGTTAGGGGCGCCAGTGCGTGGGGAAAGCCACACATGGACAGAAAAGGTTAGGAGGCAGGACCGCTTTGCAAATTAGATAAGGCAACATTTTCAGGTACCAATTTAAGCAAGTGAAGAGAAAAATTTTCAACCAGAAAAGCAAAAGAGCTGCATCCCCACTGGCTGGATGCTTGGATCTTCCGTTCTGCTGACCCCTGGGTAAAAGCCATTTCAATGAGACTCTCCCTTTAAATGCCCAGTAGGGTCAGGATGAACTCACACACAGCAAGCATGTTACATGAACTCTATTAATGGTAAATTGGAAGGATTGGATTTTTATTGGTAAATGTTGGTAAACGTCGATTTCATCATACACAAGGAACCCAACAAAAATATTTCTATCCATACTTAGCAAAATTTACTGATAGAGAAAGTAACAAAAATGCTGCTTGAGAGCTTATTAGTGTGATTTAAGGCTTTTTACTTTGTATATTTTGACATGATGGTGACAATTTGTGTTTTAACGGTTGGAAAACGTTCATTTTTTAAATCTCAACATCTACAGTCAGTAAATAATTGTCTGAACCCCTGCCTGGTAATTTTGTGCAAATGTGGAAATTTAAATAGATAAAAATAAAAAAAGTTTAAAAATAAACGTGAATATTAGCCATCAAAATGATTTACAAATAAAAATTGCATTCTGCCAAAGTTAGACAAAACCCGCTAGCTTGTGAAAAATGCAATCATTCACTACTTGACCTCATTGTTTGTCATTTAGTAGAGCATTGTGGCATTCATGGTATTTCTCTGGCTAAAATGTACAAACACGTTTCCTGGAAGCGGATACCAGGGGTGTCTGATACTAGTTCAAATATTAAATAAATAGCTTAATGATACTACTAGAAACAATGAAATCCTTCCTAAATGAGGGCCATAAAGAGAGAGACAGAGAGAGAGAGAGAGAAAGAAAGGATAAAAGCTGATAGAATCAAGATACTGAGAGAAGCTGGAATTGGCCTTGGCTACACTTGCACGTCATACTGCAATAAAGCTGCCCGAAGCACTCTACCTTACTCCCTGTCCGCACCTGTAAGGCACGTTTTGCGCTCTGACTCCCTGGCTAGAGCGTTTCTGGTAATCCACTTTGGCAAGAGGATTAACGTCTGATGCATATTGGGTGAGACGCCCCAGCGTCAATGTGAACGAGGAGTTGCATTACTGTGCTGATTGACCTCTGGAAACGTCCCATAGTCCCCTTAAGTCAAGTGGCCACTCTACTAATTGTTGTGAAATCGGCTATAGGAATGCGGAAGTGCCTTTTCAAAGCTCTGTTTCTGACAGCCGGCTGCTTATCTTCTCCGAGACAAAGCAAACATTTACTGTTTGCTTTGAGTGAGTGAGAGAAAGGCAGGGGGAGAGGGCTCTGAACTTGCAAGTCAGCATGCTGACACTCTCAGCACCCCAAAAACCCATTCTCTCTCCCCCCACATACACACAATACACTCCCTGTCACACTCCACCCCACCTCCACCCCTTCACATTTGAAAAACACATTGCAGCCACTTGTATGCTGGGATAGCTGCCCATAATGCGCTGCTCCCAATGCAGCTGTAAGTGCCGCAGATGTGGCCATGCCAGTGTGCTTGCAGCTGTCAGTGTGGACAGACTGTGGCGCTTTCCCTACTGCACTCTCCAAAGGCTGGTTTAACCCAAAGCTCTCTACATCTGTAAGTGTGGCCAAGGCCTAAGATCTTTGTAGAAGAAATAAAGGATAGAAAAGCCAGCGCTGTTCTCAATCCTTATTCAACTTCCATGGGAATATAATGGATGTTGTATTGTACTCCCATGAGCTGTAGTGAAAATGAGAGAGAGAAACAGTAATCCTTTTATTCCCAAGTTTTCATTGCTGCTCAGCTATAGTTAAAAAAAAAAAAGCCTTCAGAGGCTGGGGCATGACACACCCCATCCCGCCCAACAAGGTTTTGATCACTGCGCCACCTGAGCACAAAAAATGGCTGTTTGTATGGGTCAAGAAAGTGCACTCCAGCAGATCATGGGTAACATTTGCCACGGTGCCTAAGTGATTTAGGAACCCAGACCCCATTGTCTTTCAATCAGATTTAGGCTTCTTGGTGCCTAAGCTACTTTTGAAAATGGAACTTGGGATCCTAAGTCATGCAGGTGTTTTGAGAAAATGTTGTCCCATGATTCTTGACCTCAAGAAAAAGAGACAGAACACTTTGTTGGAAGCTGGAACACTGATTTTATTGGCTCCCACCCTTCCCAACAAGATTCTCAGAAGAATCAAAGGTGTTACTGTTGCACTTCCTAAGTCTTCAGACAGCTTAATTTTTCAGTTCACTTATACTGTATTGACATGACAAGCTATATAAGTATTGCTACCACAAAAATAGAAAGAGATCAACTCCATAGTTATCAGCCAGAGGTAGGTACAGTCTGCAAAGGAATGGGCTTCACAGCATTTTGGGGGTTTGATCTCCTGTTTATTTCTCATTATTGTCCATATCTGATTTGGCATCAAGCTGTCCCATAGTGGGATGCCATCCCTGCCTTCTCTTTCTTCTCCCCAGAATTAGGCACAGGTTTTTCCTCATTGCTTTTTCATGGGGAGGCTTTGATAGTGTCTGATAATCTGAGGAAATATCTCTGTTGTGTTCCCTTGTATCTGGGAAACTGGAATAAAAAGTGTCTCTTATTTTCCTTCTGTCCTTGGTCATGCTGGTTGTATAGTCATTTCTCTCTGTGTGCACGGGGCTGTCTATCCCATTTTCCACTACTGCTCCTTCTGTATTTTAGTGAGGTTTGCATATTTCATTGGAGGGAGGCAGTGTGCTGCTTCTGTGCTGGAATCTGATTTTCATTTCCTGGTGGCTTGCATTTAGGAGTTTTACATGTGGGTCCAAGTTCTCAAACATGGGGGCAAGGTTGTTTGCTCTCCTGGTTGGGAGAATGGTGTGGTTGAGACCCAGGAGTGATACTATGTACTACAGAGCTCTGTTCCCTACTGGCTTTAGTGGTAGATCTTTCAGTGCTTTGCTGCTTGCATTCCTGACTCTGCAACAAGTGGCAGCAGCTATGAAAAGCAAGATGATTCAGAGAATAAAGAAAAGTACATGAGGCTAGCCCCTTCATTTTATACGGGGATTGTCCCACTAGATTCACAGGCACCCAAAAGAAGGGGCGGGGACTTTGGTTGACTATAGGGATGGAGGCCTCGAATATGATCTGGTGCCTAAAAGCACAGAGCAGGAATTATGTTATATTCAGGAGGCAACCAGGTTCAGTCCTTTTTATACTGTACTAGCGAAAATACCCGGCGTTGCTCGGGTCCGTCAGAGGTGGGGAGGGGGCAGAGAGCTGAGCGAGTGTGGGGTCCGTTGGAGGGGGGAGGGGGCAGAGATCAAACCTGACACCCCCACCTCACCCCCCCGACCAAACCCGACACACCCACCTCACTTTCCCCCCCAACCAAACCCGACACCCCTACCTACCACCACAAACAAACCCGACACCCACACCTCACTTACCCCTCGACCAACCCCGACTCCCCTCCTCACCCTCCCCACCAAACCCAACACCCCCTGACCAACCCCAACACCCACACCTCACCCCTCACCCACCCTGACACCTTCCCACCCCCCCAGACCAAACCCAACATCCCTGGCTCACTTACCCCCCCGACCAAACCCAACACCCCCACCTCACCCCCCGACCAAACCCGACACGCCCACCTCACCCCCGGACCAAACCCGACTCACATTTTCACCCCCCCACCCAAATCCAACACCCCCACGTCACCCCCCTACCAGCTCCAACACCCCCTGACCAACCCCAACCCCCACACCTCACCCCTCACCCACCCAGACACCTTCCCACCCCCCCAGACCAAACCCGACACCCCTACCTCACTTACCCCCCGACCAAACCCGACACCCCCACCTCACCCCCCCCGACCAAACCCGACACCCCCACCTCACCCCCGACCAAACCCGACACCCCTACCTCACTTACCCTCCGACCAAACCCAACTCGGGTCCGTCGGAGGTGGGGAGGGGGCAGAGAGCTGAGGGATTCTGGGGTCCGTCGGAGGTGGGGAGGGGGCAGAGAGCTGAGGGATTCTGGGGTCCGTCGGAGGTGGGGAGGGGGCAGAGAGCTGAGGGATTCCGGGGTCCGTCGGAGGGGGGAGGGGGCAGAGAGCTGAGGGATTCCGGGGTCCGTTGGAGGGGGGAGGGGGCAGAGAGCTGAGCGAGTGCGGTGTCTGTTGGAGGGGGTATTATGACATCATAACTATGTCACAGAGAACAGCAGCTGCCCAGCTGATGTGATTGGCCTTTAAAGAATTTCACCCCTGGGGGGCGTCAGAGGTGAGATTTGAAAAATTTTCGACTCTTACGGTCATTAGGACCTCTAACTGTACCAAATTTCAAGTCTCTAGCTCAAACAGTGTGGAAGGAGTAAGCATACATGCACGCATACATACACACATGCATACACCATTTGACTTTTATATATATAGATTAACTTTCAGTTATGCATCAAAAAATTACATTTTCACCACTAGAGTGGGCTCTTGTGCATGAATAGAACTTTGCGTCTGGTTTATCAATGAAAGCTCTAGTTGTGTTACTGTTACTTTAAGGGAGCTAGGCCTGATGGGATATCAGATTCGGGTATAAAGTCTGCATTTCCAGAATATGAGGCTGCCTTTAGCTTTTCTTTGGTTTTTTTTTTTTTTCTTCTCACAGTGTGGATTGCCACGGGCACACAGGGGAGAAAAATTGCAGGCCTGTTATTTACCAGGCTGCACGTGGCAATAGACTATATGGTAAGGGATGCAAGGAGAGTATGGGTCACGACGTGAACTGCAGACACACACACACACAACTAAAATTAATCAATTTAAAGTTTTATTGGGGATAATTACAAGGGGTAAGGAAGCAGCGTTTGATTAGCTAATAGACTTAATGAAACTTAAAACACACAATGACTAAAATATCTGCTAACAATATTTATAAACAAAGATGCAGCATTTAGTAATAACTGATACTTACAAATACAAACCAACACATAGCGACCGGCAAATGTAGAAGCTCTGTTTGAAAACACGTGAGCAGAGGGAGGCTTTGAGGTGATCAGGCTCGGTTACGGGGGTACACAGGATACACAGGATTCGGTTTTCTTTCTCCTCTCCCTGTCTTCACATGGCAGACAGACCCATAAGTACCAACTATGACATCACAGAAGTGTCATAGGGGATGGGGCCCAAAACCTGTTTGTGTTAATTTCTGATTGGCACGAGCAATGTTTACACCAAGTAGGGGAGCAGGTGCCTCAAAGTCTGGCTTCGCCCCCAAAGGTGAGGGTAAGCACATTGTTTTAGAATGCGTGCAAAACTGAATGACAAAAGAAGAGGCCAGGGCAATACCGGTATGGGCAAGTTTTACAGGATGCAGACAGGAACTCATCTGAACAACAGGACAGAATAAAACGTTTGCTTCCCATTAACTGTATTGTCATCCATTATGAAAAGGTCTGATAGAGTGGGCTCTTCAGTCTAGCAGAGGAAGGTCTAACATGATCCAGTGGCTCTATGTTGAAGCTAGAAAATTCAGACTAGAAATAAGACCTACATTTTTAACAGGGTAATTAAGAGAGTAATTAACCACTTGAAGAATTTCCCAAGCGTCGTGGTGGATTCTTCACCAGTGACAACTTTTAAATCAAGATTGGATGGGTTGTTTTCCTAACAGATCTGTTCTAGGAATTATTTTGGGACTGTTCTCTGGCCTGTGTCATGCAGGAAATCAGACCAAATGATCAAAATGGGCCCTTCTGGCCTTGGAATCTATGGGGAAAAAACAAACAAAAACAACAGTCTGAGAGCGCCACATTTTACAATAAGGATGCTGCAACAGTACACCGGTTCAGCTAACACCTAGCAAGTCTTTTTTATTTAACCTGTCATCTCAGGCCCTTTCGCAGAGTGTGGGTGTGCAGGTAGGTTTCTGTACCTATGGCATCCAGGCATGTGCACGCACCTGAATCAAGCAGGCTGAATGGGAAAAGGTGAGCGCATCCTCAACCTCTTTGTCACACATCTGTACCTGCAAAATGCACAGAAGAGAATGTGTGGAATAGGTACCATACAGCAAACTCCCATTGGGCTATATTAGATGTGGGGCAGGGAATATCATTTGGTTCTCTCTGTACAGCACCTAGCACAGCGGGGGCTGCATCCATGGCTAGGACTCCTAGGGCTGCCACCATAACAATGATAATTACTGGGGTGTTTGATTCAGCTGGTGATTTGAGAAAGAAGCTCTCCATGCCTTGTATATTATGCCACCTGGCCCATTCTTGGGGTGAAATCTGTTGAAGGCGACAGCAAAATTTCCGTCAATTTGCCCTGGATATCTTCAGCCAGCCACAGAACAGAACTCTGCCGGTGGCACAGCGACTGCCCTGAGGTGCCCCCTTTGCTATTTTAAGCAGGCTCCTGATTGCTCTAAAAAGGAAATAAGGGTGGACAAAGGCTCTCAGTCAAGGATCCTGGAGGCTGTATCCTGACAGCTATGTTTATGATGTCATTCATGTTCAAGTGCCTGGCTAATGGCACGCTGCTATGACTCACCCTCAGCCAATTGCCTGGCTGGAGTTTTTAGGCCTTCCCCCCCTCCCCTAAATTGTTTTTAATCACAGGCCTGAGATTGATTTATCGCCTTCCACTCCATCTCGCCTCAGCCCCAGCTTTTTAATAATATACAGAACAGATTTAAATGGGCCAGGATGCTGTAGTGACAGAGTATTTTCTTTATTGTGTGGGTGATGAAGGGAGAAGCATCAGGATTATTGGATTAAACACTGCCGTCTATTGACTTGCCTTTTCACAGGCGAATCAATCTTCTCCATCCCCTATATCTTGTCACGCAGGAAGCTGCACCTGAAGGGGAGCCAGGATGGATTAAGTCATGCTGTTTAATCTGTTGCTGCTATGTGAATCACTTCCAAATGCTCTTCCTGGATTAGCTGGCCTAGTTTTGCATCCGCATAGTATGCGAGGGTAGAGTCTATGGAGTTAGGACTCATTTTAGGGGCCGGGAGGGGTAAGAGGATGGGGCTGAGAGAGAGCGAGATGAACCCTAAACCTGCTGGATGTTGCTGACAGTGAGTCAAACTCACCAGTGGCTCAAATCTAACCAGTGCATTGTTGCCATTTTAAAAATGCTTTGTGGTAGGTGAGTTGTGATTTCATTAGCTGATGAGCTTTTGATGCAGACGGCTGTTCCCCAGTGACGGCACGTGTTGGAATGATCCTTTGGCTTTACCAATCAGAACATGCAGCATGTGGCTCAGTCTGGAGCAGGGTCCCAGGACCTAGCTGGCTCTGCAAGATAGTCCTTCCTCCTATAGATCTAGATGCATTATGATTGAGGGGTGGGCAGAGAAGCTGAGGAGTGGCCTGCTGCATCTGGTGTATTCCCTCTCCTGCGCAGGAAGCGTTCAGTGGAAAAATAACCGATCTGTCCGTCGTACTTAACATAGCATCTGTGTCTCCTCTGTGCCCTCGGACCTTCAGTGGGGGGAGAGGGTGTCACAGATTCCAGGTGCTGGTTGGGAGCCGCTGGGGATGGTGGCTGCTTAATACATGCAGAGAGAGAGCCACTGCCCCTCTGGCTGAGGATCTGAGAGAGAGAAGCCAGGGTTTGCTACAGATACCTGGCCCCTGGCTTTTAAAGCCCCAGCTCGTGTCTGCGTCCTATTTCGACTGCTCCTTCATAGAAGGGGAAAAGAGGAGCCAAGGGCTGCAGCCCAACTTCCCCCGGGCCTTTGGTTATTTTGTTCCTCTCTGCACACTTGGATGTGGAAGAGGAATGCATGGTCCCGGGTGTATGTGTTTGGGCATGTGTGTACACCTGTGTGTGTGTGTGTGTGTGTGTGTGACGTTACTGAAATAATTTGGGATCTTATAGATCATTGGTGCAACCAGAGTCCTATAGTGGCACCGAATATTATGTACAGGGGGTCATAATGGGTGTCTACGACCAGGTTATGGATTGCTGATTATGAATATGGCATTGGTATGTGTGTATCAATTTGGTAGTTGAAGTTATAAATATTGGCTCTGGACTGTCTGTCTTTCCAAATATTGTGCTGCTGGGGGGACATTCCAGAATACTGGAATCAGAGAGGTAGCCGTGTTAGTCTGGAATAGCAGAGGTAACAAAGTCCTGTGGTACCTTAAAGACTAACTATAAAGTTTTGAAGCATAAGCTTTCGTGGGCTAATACCCACTTCATCGGATGCAAGCAGTGGAAGTGTCCAGAGGCAGGTATAGAAAAGTAGGCAAGAGCCAGGTGGGAGGTAACAAGGTTAGTCCAATTAGGCTGAACCAGCTTGTTATCTCCAATCAGGGAGGGTGGGTTATTCTTCTAGCATTTCAATGGGGGGTGTGAACATGGAGAGAGGAGAAGCTATTTTTGTAATTAGCAAGCCATTGTAGGTCTTTGTTCAATCCTAGAGTGTTTGTGTTAAATTTGCAAATGAATTGTAGCTCTGCAGTTTCCCTTTGCAGTCTGGACTTGAAGTTTTTTTGCTGCAGTATGGTGACTTTTAAATCTGTAATTGTGTGTCCAGGCAGGTTGAAGTGTTCTCCTACAGGTTTTTGTATATTGCCATTCCTAATATCTGATTTGTGTGCATTTATCCTTTTTCGTAGGGACTGTCCAGTTTGGCCGATGTACATAGCAGAGGGACACTGGTGGCATATAATGGCATATATGACATTGGTTGATGTGCAGGTGCAGTGATGGTATGGTTGATCTGGTTAGGTCCTGTGATGGTGTTGCTGGTGTAGATATGTGGGCAGAGTTGGCATCGAGGTTTGTTGCATGGATTGGTTCCTGAGTTGGAGTTATTGTGGTGCAGTGTGCTGTTGCTGGTGAGAATTTGTTTAAGGTTGGCAGGTTGTCTGTGTGCCAGGACTGGCCTTCCTCCCAAGGCCTGTGAAAGTGAGGGATTATTGTCCAGAATGGGTTGTAGGTCACTGATGATGTGTCTTTTCTGTTTGTCTGGTTTGGTTTACCTTAGTGTGGTAAAACCCCAGCTTTGGGCTGTAGCTCCTTTGGAAGCAATCTGTCCTGATCGGACACTCACAGTTGGATCCCACCAGTGTGTGTGCATGCATGTATGTACAGCCACACTGCAGACCTGTATGTATGTGCCTGCAGGCACAGAGAAAGAGGAGTAGTGACAGAAGAGGGTATTTGAGGTAGGTGGCAGAAAGAAAAGCACAGAACAGAAGGGGGACTGGAAGAGAACAGCACACAAGGAAATAGCACTTAGGGCTTGAGACCACCAAGGCCCTGAACATTCAGGGATTCATGGAGGCTTGAGATGCCTCTGTGAAGCAGGGCAATGTCATCCCCCCCTTCTCCTTCTGGAGCCAGAGGTCTGCCAGGAGCAGACTTCAGCAGGTACCTCGTCCTGCAGCCCTGCCTCATGTGAGGAAACCTATTGGCTACAATAGGGCAAATGCAGATGAGACCAGGTTGGCAGGATTGGGCCCCAGAAACTGCTGGGTACTTGGTCCAGGAACCTGGGCTGCCTCTCACAGGAAAGGGAAGGAAGAATGACTGAAGGTGAAAATGGAAGGAGGTGGGGAGGAAGATGAGACTCAAATGCAAAAGCTGGCAAAGGGGGAGGATCCGTGTGGTTCAGGCAGAGGTGCGGCTAATGACTGAATTCCTCCCGCATCTGCCTGGCTCTGCCCCTCCCCTCTGTGCTCTTCAGCAGTCAGTTAGGTGACCCTCATCCTTCACTGAAGGGCTAACAGCTCAGCCTGGGCCATGGCTGGAATGCTGATCGCCTCCATCCGCCAGCCCCTCACGCGGCAAGCAGCTGACTGCCTGTCAATATCCCCCCTGGGGTCAGGCTGAAGGAGCGAGAAGGAAGTCATGGCAGGGCTCCCCAGAGGAGTGTTTCTCTCTGCCATTCTCTCTTCTCCCCCCACCTTTCCACCCTCTCTGTCCTGCCCCCATCTTTGCCCTTTCCCCTCAGTTCCTTTCTGGAGCAGGTTTTATGCCCTTTGCACTATTTTCCTCACTGTAACTCTGTCCTGTGGCCTACTCTGCCACCTGGGCTTAGGAAGGATGGCCAGGATACTGGACTGGGACTCAGGAGATGGGGTTTCTATTCCTAGCTCTGCCATCCCTGTGACCTTGGCCAAGACACTTAATCTAGGCAGAGCCTTGGTTCCCCAGCTGTAAAACACAGAGAGAGTCCCTGTACACAGGACTGTGCGAGGTGCTCAGAGAGGGTGAAGATCTGGGCCAGATAAGTACCCAGAGAGATTGGGCTGAACCCCACCTCCTTCTGACCAAACACTAGGGGAGGACCTCTGGCAGGGATTTCCTCCCCTAGAGCTCCATTCTGCGGGTGTGGAAGGGGACTCTCTGCTCCGAAGAGTGCAGGCCCCTCCCCTGCAAGGGACGGAGGGGCAAGGGGTGTGCGGCCTTCAAAAAACAGAACATGGGCAGGGCTAAATCCCACACCTGCCACACCACCTCTGAAAAAAGGAAGCTGAAGTACGCAGTCTAGACATGTTCTGGGCAACTTACCCCATCTGCATCTGAGGAAGCAGCTGTTACCAGGTTCAATAGGGGATCACAGCTCCTACGGGGACAACTGTCATGTGGGAGTGACCACTGACAGTCTGACACACGGGACTGTGCATTTCATGCTGTGTTTTGTTGTTATGCTTCATGTTGCAGAGCGTGAGCACCTTGTGCCTGTGATGGATTTGTCTCTGATTGAGTTGGATGCATGTGATGGCTATGATCTCTTCTATTTGCTATCCTTCAGACAGTGTTTGTATATAGCCCTACTGTATGCAGTATATCAAACACTATGTGCTGCAGTGGGTATCACCACAGGCCCGGCTGCAGAGATAAAATTTCTAGACACCACTAATGACTGCTTCTTGGAGCAGCTCGTCCTGGAATGCACAAAAGGAGCGGCAATTCTTGAGTTAGTCCTAAGGGAGCACAGGATCTGGTCCAAGAGGTGAATATAGCTGAACCACTTGGTAACAGCGACCATAATGAAATTACATTTAATATCTTTTGGGGATGGGGGATACCAAAGAAGCCCATCCTAGCAGCATTGAACTTCTAAAAGGGGCACTACACAAAAATGAGGAAGTTAGTTAAATGGAAATTAAAAGGAATGGTCACAAGAGTGAAATGCCTGCAAGCTGTGTGGAAACTTTTTAAAAACATCATAATAGAGGCTCAAATTAAATGTGTACCCCAAATACATTTGTAAAAATAATCTGGAGGAGCAGCCAGGGAGCAGGGAACTCATTGGAAGCCAGTTCAGAAGTGCAGGAACCAGAGAGGCCTGTATGAAGCCCAGGAACTGTGAACAGTAAAGAGGCTGCTGGGAAAGGCGCAGGAAGGTAGGCAGCAGAAGTCACTCTCTGAGAGGAGGGAGAGTGGGCTGGCAAACCTAAAGAGAAAGGGCACCCAGTTAGGTGGGAAGAAGCCCAGGGAAACAGCAGCAAGGGCTGGAACAGTACAGGCCTTGGTTGCATGTGGTCTTTGGGCTGGAACCCAATGTAGAGGGCAGGCCCGGGTTCCCCTACCAGCCACTGAGGGAGTAACACCAGGGGGCAGTGAGAGGGGAGACTGTGTAGGACTACTAGGAAGAAGGGACTTTCCTACCCTGGAAGGGGGCAACACTGAGTGACCCGTCTGGAAGGCTGAATCACGAAGAAGACACTGCAGTTCCTAGAGCAAGAGAGGGACTGCAGAACAGAGAGAGAGAGAGAGACAGAGCGACTACGTGCAAACTGTGGAAGGGGGACATTGACCTCAAGAGCTAACCCCCAGAGTGACCAGAAGGAGTCACCAAACCAGTGGTGAGTGGTGCACCTATAACAGAGGACAAGAAAAATGCCTTTATGGCTTACCCAAAGTATTAAATTGGTGGTTAGAGTAAAAAAGGCATCCTGTAAAAACTGGGAGTCAAATCCTACTGAGGAAGATAGAAAGGTGCATAAACTCTGGTAAGTCAAGTGTAAAAGTATAATTAGGCAAGCCAAAAAAGAATTTGAAGAGCAAATAGCAAAAGAAACAAAAACTAACAGCAAAAGAATTTTTAAGCATGTCAAGGAGGAAACCAGCCAAATGATCAGTGGGTAGATTGGGTGATTGAAGTGCTAAAGGAGCACTCAAGGAAGACAAGGCCATTGCAGAGAAGCTAAATGAATTCTTTGCATCACTCTTCTCGGCAGATGATGTTAGGGAGATTTGCACACCCGAGTGTAGTAGGGCAGTGACTCACCCCTGTGGCGCCTCCTGCTGGTCCATCCGGGAATTAGCTCGCCAGCATCTGGAGTTCCCTCTGCAGGCCGATATCCCGCTTGCTGCTCTGGCCCAGAGTCCCTCCCGGACCCTGGTGCCCTCTTCCCTTGGTTGCTGCACCCCTGCAGTACCACCTCAGATCTTAGGGTCTCCCTTCCCAGGGAACCCCCACGCTCTATCCCCACCTTGCCTCAGTCTAGGCAACTGCCAGTCCCCACTTGCCCCTGTTCACAGGGGCAGACTGCAGTATAATTGCCACTCATCACTGGCAAGGGGGTTTGGACCTGCTGCCTCTGCCTACCCTTAGGGCTGCCCCTGCACCCCCAGTACCTATTTGGCCGTAGACTAGGCCAGGCAGCCTGGGAGGTTTCCAGGTCAGAGCTCCATAGCTCTGCTATCCTTCCCCCAGCCCTGCCCTACTCCTGGTACCCTGCTTGGTTCCAGCAGTCAGGTCCTCCCTCTCCAAAGGCTAGAGAAGGACTGCTTGCCTCTAGCCCACTGCCCTCTTATAAGGGCCAGCTGGGCCCTAATTAAACCAGCCACAGCTGTGGCTACTAGGCCTAATCAGCCTGGGAGCTGCTTGCTCCCAGCCACAGCCCTTTGCAGGGCTGTTTAAACCCTTTTCCATGGGAGTGGGGCAGCTGCCCCACTACACCGAGCCATTCTTTTTAGGTGACAAATCTGAGGATCTATCCCAGATTGAGGTGTCATTAAGGCTGAGTCTACGCTGCCATTTTCAGCACTAAAACTTTTGTTGCTCACGGGTGTGACAAAACATCCCCCTGAGCGACAAACATTTTGGCACTGAAAAGTGCCAGTATAGACAGCGCTTTATCGCCGGGAGCTGCACTCCTGTCAATAAAGCTACCACCACCCCTTTTTTTTTTATTGCCAGAAGAGCTCTCCCCCCGGTGATAGTGTGTCTACACTGCCCAGATCACAGCGCCGCGGCGACAGACCTGTAATGTGGGTAGTGTAGACATACCCTTAAGGAAGCTTTGGAGCACGTTGATAAATTAAATGGTAATAAGTCAGCAGGACCATATGGTATTTTCCCAAGAGTTCTGAAGGAACTTGGATATGAAATTGCAGAACTACTAACTGTGGGAAGTAGCCTATTGCTTAAATCGGCCTCTGTAGCAGGCTACTGAAGGACACCTAATGTAATGCCTACTTTTAAAAAAATGCTCTAGGGGCGATCCTGCCAATTACAGTCTGGCAAGCCTAACTTCAATACCAGGCAAATAGGTTGTAACTACAGTAAAGAACAGAATTTTCAGAGACTTAGACGAACACAATGTTGGGGAAGAGTTAACATGGCTTTTATAAAAGGAAATCACGCCTCACTAATCTATTAGGATTCTTTGAGGGAGTCAACAAGCACGTGAAGAAGGGTGCTCCAGTGGATATAGTGCAGTTAGACTTTCAGAAAGCCTTAACTGGGGGACAGGGCTACCCAGGAAGACCAGGGCTTTAAAAAGCCCATTCCTAAGCAACCAGAGGAGCTAGCGAACAAGAGCAGCCAACAGGGAGTTTTACAAGGGAGTTTACAGAGGGAGTGTGTGTGTGGCGGGGAGGAGGGACTGCATACACTTAACATTCTTTAAAGTTCAGCCAAAAATAACCCCCTGATAAAAACAAAACAACAACAAAGGAATGAGCTGCAGGAGTAAAAAGAGAATGCAGGCAGAAGTCCAGGAACAGAATGGTGGCCACCCAGTTTATTGCACCCAGTGCAACATGTATGATTAGCTACCCTATGGGCAGGTGGTGTTTTGTGTGCATTTGGTTTCAACCAGTTTGCCCAGTGCTGAAGTCAGGCTTATCGGCCTGTAATGACCAGGGTCACCTCTGGAGCCCTTTCTTAAAAATTGGCATCACATTAGCTATCCTCCAGTCATCTGGTACAAAAGCCAAAGTAGCTCTGCAATTTCATATTTGAGTTCCTTCAGAACTCTTGGGTGAATACCAGCTGGTCTTGGTGACTTGTTTAGTTTAGTTTATCAATTTGTTCTAAAACCTCCTCTAATGACACCTCAGTCTGAGACAGTTCTGCAAATTTGTCACCTAAAAAGAATGGTTCAGGTTTGGAAATTTCCCCCACATCCTCAACCGTGAAGACTGATGCAAATAATTCATTTAGTTTTTCTGCAATGGCCTTACGGTCCTTGATTGCTCCTTTAGCATTTTGATCTTCCAGTGGCCCCACTGGTTGTTTAGTAGGCTTCCTGCTTCTGGTGTAGTTAAAAAAACATTTGCTATTACTTTTTGAGTCTTTGGCTAGCTGTCTTTAAATTCTTTTTTGGCCTTCTTAATTATATTTTTAGACTTCGTTTGCCAGAATTTATGCTCCCTTCTATTTTCCTCACTAGTATTTAACTTCCACTTTTTTTGATTCTCTGATTATGTTTTTTAAATTGGGATATATATTTAAGTTGAGCTTCCATTAGGGTGTCTTTAAAAAGTTTCTGTGCTGCTTGCAGGGATTTTACTTTTGGTGACCCAGTATGGCCATTCTTATGTTCTTTGACGAGCTCTGACACCAAAGACTCTTCAACAACATAAGCTGTCATGGGATAAAAGGGAAGGTTCTCTCATGGACTGATAACTAGTTAAAAGACAGGAAACAAAGGGTAGGAATAAATGATGAGTTTTCATAATGGAGAGAGGTAAATAGTGGCATCCCCAAAGGATCTGTACAGGGACATGTGCAGTTCAGCATATTCAAAAATTATCTGGAAAAAGGTATGAATAGCGAGGTGGCAAAATTTGAAGATAGAAAATTACTCCAGATCGTTAAGTCCAAAGCGGACTATGAAGAGTGTGACGGAGTCAGACCAGAAGGGTGTAGGAGAGTGCTGGAAGGGAAGTATATCAGCCTCAGGATGAGAAGGTCCCTGTTCCCTGGCTAGCCAAACAGAGAAGGTTCTAGAAAGGAGCAGAAACAGCTAGCCTGATTGGGCCACCTGGAGCCAATCAGGAGCTGGCTGAAATCACTTAAAAACCCTCCCATTTAGTCAGGTGGTGTGGGTGTCAGGAGTTTGGAGGTGTTGGAGCAGAGAGCAGTTTGGAGGCGTTGGAGCAGAGGAAGTTTGGAAGGAGGCCCTGCGGTAAGGGTGAAGCGGAGTGTGAAGAAGCGGGGACTACTGTGGGGAAGTAGCCCAGGGAATTGTATTGTGTTTGGGGCCTAAAGGTCAGCCATCTTAGCTGATCCTATTAGGGTCCCTGGGCTGGAGCCCAGAGTAGAGGGTGGGCCCGGGCTCCCCCCCTTTCTACCTCCCCTAACTAATTACAGTGAGCCTCTGAGGCTAGCACAAACCACCTGGAAGTGCAGTACCCACAGGGAGAAGGCCAAAGCTTTGCCACAAGAGTTACAAAGGGATCTCACTAAACGGAGTCACTGGGGAACAATGGTGGCTGAAATTCAATGTTACTAAATGCAAACAATGAATATTCGAAAAAATAAGCCCAACTATATATACAACATGATGGGGTTTAAATTAGCTATTACTGCTCAAGAAAGAGATCTTGGAGCCATTGTGAATAGTTCTCTGAAAACATCTGCTCAGTGTGCAGAGGCAGTCAAAAAAGCTAACAAAGTTAGGATTCATTAGAAAAGAGATTGATATTAAGGCAGAAAAGATCATAATGCCACTATATAAATGCATAGTACGTCATACTGCATGTAGTTCTGGTCACCCCATCTCAAGAAATTTATATTGGACTAGAGACAGAGAAGGACCAATAAAATTATTAGGCGTATGGAACTGCTTTCATATGAGGAGAAATTAAAAAGACTTGGACTGCTCAGTTTAGAAAAGAGACGACTAAGGGCGGTATGACAGATGTCTATGAAATCATGAATTGTGTGGAGAAAGTGACTAGGGAAGTGTTATTTAGTCCATCATAATATAACACAAGAACCAAGGATTACTTGATTAAATTAATAGGCAGGAGGTATAAACTAAACATAAGGAAGACTACTTCATACAATGCACAGTCAATCTATGGAACTCATTGCCAGGGGATGTTGTGAAGACCTAATGTATAACTAGGTTAATTTCTTTTTGATAAATTTATGGAGAACATGTTCGTCAATGGCTGTTAGCCAAGATGGTCAGGGACACAACCCCATGCTCAGGATGGCCCTAAACTTTACTTTGACTACCACATGCTGTTACTGGGCAACAGGGATGGATCACTCGATAATTGCCCTCTTCTATTAATTCCCCCTGAAGTGTCTAGTATCAGAGGAGTAGTTGTGTTAGTTTCTATCCACAAAAGCAATGAGGAGTCCGGTGGCACCTGGAAGACTAACAGATTCATTTGGGCGTAAGCTTTCGTGCCTAAAAAACCCTACTTCCTCAGATGCATGGAGTGAAAATTACAGATACAGACTTAAATATACTGGCACATGAAGAGAAGGGAGAACCAGTGTTGACAAGGCCAATTCAGTCAGGGTGGATGTGGTCCACACCCAATAATTGATGAGAAGGAGTCAATACCAAGAGAGGGAAAATTGCCTTTGTAGTGAGCCAGCCACTCCCAGTCCCTATTCAAGTCCAAATTAATGGTGTTAATTTTGCAAACAAATTGTACCTCTGCACTTTCTCTTTGAAGTCTATTTTTGAAGGGTTTTTTGTTGTTGAAGGATGGCTACTTTAAATTTGTTATTGAACGTGCAGGGGGATTGAAGTGTTCTCTTACTGCCTTTTGTATGTTACCATTCTGGATGTCTGATTTGTGTCCATTTATTCTTTTACTAGAGACTGTCTGGTTTGGTCAATGTACATGCCAGAGGGGCTTTGCTGGCACATGATGGCATTATATCACATTGGCAGATGTGCAGGTGAATGAGCTCCTGATGGTGTGACTGATATGGTTGGGTCTTCTGATGGTGTCACTAGAGTAGATATAGAGACAAGGTAGGCAATGTTACAGGGATTGTTTCCTGGGTTAGTGTTTCTGTGCTGTGGTGTGTAGTTGCTGGTATTTGCTTCAGGTTGCGGGGCTATCTGTAAGCGAGGACTTGCCTGCCTCCCAAGGTCTATGAGAGTGAGGGATCATTTTCCAGGATAGGTTGTAGATCGTTGATGATGTGCTGGAGAGGTTTTAGCTGGGGGCTGTATGTGATGGCCAGTGGTGTTCTGTTATTTTCCTTGTTGATCCTGTCCTGTAGTAGGTAACTTTTAGGTACCCATCTGGTTCTGTCAATCTGTTCCCTCACTTCCCCAGGTGGGTGTTGTAGTTTTAAGAATTCTTGATAAAGATCTTGTAGGTGTTTGTCTCTGTCTGAGGGATTGGAGTAAATGTGATTGTATCTTAGGGTTTGGCTGTGGACAATGGATCGAGTGATGTGTCCTGGATGGAAGCTGGAGGCATGAAAGTAGGTATAATGATCAGTAGGTTTCTGGTATAGGGTGGTGTTTATGTGACCATCACTTATTTGCACTGTAGTTTCCAGAGTACTGCAAATTCATAAAAAAGCCTTCTTACAGTTCCTGTATCATCCTGAACTCATTCTCCAGCTTCAGAAGACTTGCAGATTATCTCTAGTTATCAATGGGACGGATGCAACTGAATAATGTATCTGTCCTTAACATGCATCAAAACAATTCCAGGGAAGCTAGATGTAAGTAAGATTGCTGATAGTTTCATCCAGAAAGCTACAGAGAGACATAATGTCTTTAACGTGGGAAATTAGTGAAGATAGCTTGTACGTGATTGCAATGATTTTAGTATACTGTAATTCATGATAATGTAATTACATAGTTCATAACAATTTAATCACTATTAAACTAGTGAAAATGCCAATGATAGACAAATTCAATAACTAGAATATGAAAGCAGGGTATAAATATGCTGAAAATAGCCTCCTCCCCAAAACTGGCAAAGTGCTCCCCCCACCCCAACATTCACACCTCTTCAAAAGTATCTACCGGCAAACCCAAATGTCAGCGCCTATGCATGCACTAATACAGCAGAACTGACCTGGGAAGCCTTGTATGCAATGCTGTTGTAGACATGTTGGACCCAGGCTATTAGTCGATTTAAGCCAGTACCCGTCCTCACCTGCATGCCCTTAAAGTCGATTTAAAGGGACCTTAAAATCGACTTTATAACTCCTCCCTAATGAGAGGAGTAGCTGAAATCGACCTCTCTCTAGGGGTATGTCTTCACTACAGCAGTAGTTCGATTTCCTTTATGTCGATGTTGTGAACGCGACGGTATACAGTCGATGTTGTGTGTCTTCACTAGGCACAGCTACGCACAGTACGTCGACAGTGTCTGTCCGCAAAACTTTTGCAAGCGTCGACATGACGAGCGTTGCACTGTGGGTACCTATCCCACAGTTCCCTGATCCCCCAGCAGGCACCATTTCGAGTGCTGCACTATGGGTAGGCATTTCCAAATTTCGCGCCCTTTTTCCGCGCCGCCCACCCCCATTCCGAGCGGTGCACTGTAGGTAGGCATCCCATAATTCGCGCCCTTTCTCCGCCGTGCTAACGCCATAGCATTGCAAGCATGGAGCCCGCTGACACCACGGCTGCAGTAATGGCTGTTGTGAGGACCTCGATCACGGTTGCTGAGTTCCTGCTGCACCGTCTGCAGAGGAGGAATGCAATCCGGGGAGAACTGCGCTTTCCGGAACCCGACGACAGTGAGGAGGAGATGGACAAGGACAGCGGGTACGACAGGGACACTGCCGTGCACAGCGGGGACGACAGGGACACTGACGTGCACAGCGGGGACGACATGGACACTGCCGTTTTTGCAAGTAGGGCGACTGACAATCTGTCAAGAATGGTGGCAATGGGGCAGGCTCATGCCATCGAACGCCGATTCTGGGCCAGGGAAACAAGCACGGACTGGTGGGACCGCATAGTGCTGCGGGTCTGGGATGACTCCCAGTGGCTCAGAAACTTCCGCATGCGAAAGGGCACCTTCATGGAACTTTGTGACTTGCTGTCCCCTGCCCTCCAGCGCAGGAATACCAAAATGAGAGCGGCCCTTACAGTGGAGAAGCGAGTGGCGATAGCCCTCTGGAAGCTTGCAACGCCAGACAGCTACCGGTCAGTGGCGAATCAGTTTGGGGTGGGTAGGTCTACAGTGGGCTTTGCTGTGATGCAAGTAAGCAGGGCAATCGTCGAGCGGCTGCTACACCGGGTTATAAACCTCGGAAACCTGCAAGCCACAATAGATGGCTTTGCCGCAATGGGATTCCCTAACTGTGGTGGGGCTATAGATGGGACTCATATCCCTATCCTGGCACCGGACCACGAGGCCGCTGAGTACAGAAACCGGAAGGGATATTACTCAATGGTCATGCAAGCAGTGGTTGACCACAAGGGACGTTTCACCGATCTCTATGTCGGGTGGCCGGGAAAGCTTCATGACGCTCGAGTGTTCAGGAACTCTAGGGTTTTTAGGCAGCTGCAGCAAGGCACTTTCTTCCCCGACCAGAAAATTTCCGTGGGGGGGGGGTCGAATGCCGATCGTGATCATTGGGGACCCAGCCTACCCCCTAATGCCCTGGCTTATGAAGCCCTACACAGGAGCCCTGGACAGGGGTCAGGAGCTGTTCAACTACAGGCTGAGCAAGTGCAGAATGGCCGTGGAGTGTGCATTTGGCCGCTTGAAGGGGAGATGGCGTTCCTTACTCATTCGCTCAGACATCCGCGAGAGAAATATCCCCATTGTTATAGCTGCTTGCTCTGTGCTCCACAATATCTGTGAGAGCAAGGGGGAAACGTTTATGGCGGGCTGGGAGGCAGAGGCAAATTTACTTTCTGCTACTTATGAGCAGCCACACAGCAGGGAAAGTAAAAGAGCCCACCGTGAGGCCCTGCGCCTCAGGGACGCCTTGAAAGACAGTTTTATGAGTGGTCGAGATGGCGTTTGAGAATCTGCTCCCTTGCTGTGCTCTAAGCCTGCTGCCCTTGTACCCTCTTTCCCTCCCCCCTCCCCATGCTTTCCCTCCCCCATCCCCATGCTTGCAGAGGAAATAAAATCACTGTTTGAAAAATCATGGTTCCTTTATTGGTTCATCGGAAATACAAATACAGGGGATCACTGTCCTGGTATCCTGGAGGGAAACCGGCAGTCGCAGTGGGGGAGGAGCGGGCAAAGGAGGGGGGGGGGAAGGGGGGAGAGGAGGGGTGGGCAAGACACAGCAGCTTTTAAAAGTTTTCTGAGAAAGTCAGCCTGCTGCTGCTGCTGCTTCTGCTGGCTTGTGGGGTGGAGTGGAGCGGCCCACGGGCCTTGCCCCCCCGTGTTCTCACCCCGCGTCTGGGTGGGGAATCTATGGGAGTTGGGGAGGGGGGGAGGTGGTTACACAGGGGCTGCAGAGGTGGTCTTTGGGCATGCTGCAGCTCCACCAGAGATCGCAGCATGTCGCTCTGGTCCTCCATTATGCGGAGGAAAGCATCCATGCGTCTTTCCTCACGTTCTACCCTCTTTTCTGCAGCGGCTTCCCTCTTTTCTGCAGCGACTCTCCTTTCCTCTCTCTCTCGATTCCTTTCCTCTCTGTCTCGTTCCCTTGCCTGTATCATTTTTTCCCTCCAGTCCGTCTGGCGGGCTGCCTCAGCGCGCGAGTTCTCCAGGAGTTCAGTGAACATCTCATCGCGCGTTCGCGTTTTCTTTTTACGCTTTCTTTTCTGCGGTGCAGGGCGGGAGTTCATCTGTTGTTGTTCATCTGTGGGCAAGTGTGTGGGGAAAGAAAGTTTGAAAGTTATGAGACAGATACATTCAAGGTTAGGAGGCAGATGCAGTCTCGGACGGTACACAATGGGAGTACTATGCCATTTGCAAACTCAGTATTCAGAGGCCTGATATGATTTCTGTACAAGGTCATGTTCTACACCTAAAAGGAGAGGAGAGCTCACAGAAAAGTCAGAGCATCTCAGACACATATGCGTGCCTCAGCCCAAGACGGCTTCTGAAATCACCGTGCAGCCGGCCATGGTAAGTTAAAAGTGGCGCCTGCATACTGTAGAGCAACCCCACCCCCTTCCCCCCACCGCGTGGCTGGCTCCCACTGAAACCGCAAACTGCAAAGCAAATGCCAAAAAATCTCTCGCTAAGGGCTAAGGTCTTTTTGGGGCTCTTCAGACCGCGGGCAGACGGCTCGGATTCCCTGCCAGCTAACGCTACGGGCTGGGGGGGGGGGGGCTGGTTCCGCGTTGGCTGTGAAGCGGAAGCAACGGCGTGCAGACTGCTCGGATTCCCTGCCAGCTAACGCTACGGGCCGGGGGGGGGGGGGGTTGGGTCCGCGTTGGCTGTGAAGCTAAAGCAACGGCGTGCACACTGCTCGGATTCCCTGCCTGCTAACGCTACGGGCTGGGGGGGGGGGGGCGGGCGGCGGTCAGCGTTCGTGTGGGGGGGGGTGTGTGCGGTTCGTCGGTCCTCAGCAGAAAAGAGTACTTTGCAGCTGGGACTCTTTATCTCCCGACTAATTGCAGTCCGTATCTCAAACAGGCAACCCTGAATGACATCACTTTGCTGAGAATTTCTCGGAGAGATAGGGAGCGCATGCTCCTTGACTCCATGCAAAGTCCTGGTCCATACGCCGCAATGCTAGCCTGCTCAATGATACCAGACAACCTACTACTTTCGTGGCGTGGGTTGGTGTCCTATCACGGGGGACCAGATAAGGCAGCTCTCCCCAGAAATCTGCTGCGCTGAATTCATCGCTACCTCCTGGATAGCTTCCTTGAAATGTCCGCGGAGGACTTATGGTCAATCCCGGAGTATATTGACAAACTCTTTGAGTAGAAATTGACCAGCAATGAAAGCACGCTAAGTCCTTAGGGCAAGTTACTCATTAATAAATGCTTCCTTTACAAAATCACGCGTCATGTAATCACTTAAAAAAGAAACACTTACCCCCCTGGGAGGCTTGGGAGGGTACTGGCTCCAGGGTGACAAACAGCTCCTGGCTCTCTGGGTACAAGGGTTCTCCGCTGGGCTCCTGCTGCTCCGTGAGATTTTCTTCTTCATGCTCGTCCTCCTCGGAATCAGTCTCCTCCCTGACGATGATCCCATCGGTGGAGTCCACGCACACCGGCGCGATGGTGGTGGGGGCGCCCCCCATTATGGCATTTAGTTCATTGTAGAACCTGCATGTCCGTGGCGCGCCCCCTGATCGCCCGTTTGCCTCCTTGGCTTTCTGGAAAGATTGCCGCAGCTCCTTAATTTTCACGCGGCACTGTGTGGTGTCCCTGTTGTGGCCCCTTTCCAGCATGGCCTTGGAGACTCTTCCGTAGGTGTTGGCATTCCGTTTGTTGTTTCGTAGTTCCAACATCACGGATTCCTCTCCCCAGATAGCGATGAGATCCAGCACCTCACGAGTGGACCATGCTGGAGCTCTTCTCCTCTGGCTGGTTTCCAGGGTAGATGAGCTCATCATGGATTCCTGTGATGCTGAGCTCTGCATGGCGGCTAGTGCTGATTGCTCTGAATGGCGACTGATCAGTTCAGGTGAGCTGGCCACGCTGACCAAACAGGAAATGGCATTCAAATGTTCCCGGGTCTTATCTACCTGGCCAGAGCAGCGAGTTCAGAGTGCAGTGCAGAGCGGTCACAGTGGAGCAGTAGTGAGGCAGTCCAGAGCGGTCAGAATGGAGCATTGTGGGACAGCCTCTGGAGGCTATTAATGTCGGGTTCCGTCTTCACTAGCCCACGGTCGAGCTTGGAACGTCGAGATTAGCCTTATGTCACTGGTTAGGCTGGAGTGCCAAGATCGATCTTTAAGGCCCTTTACATCGACGTTAAGGGCATGTATGTGAAGACAGGTACACGTTTACTTCGACCTAACGTCGTTAACATCGATTTAAAGTGGTAGTGAAGACATGCCCTAGGTCGATTTTCAGCTAGTGAGGATGCAGGTGACATTAGGTCTCCGACCTTCCAAGCAGCTCGGCGAACCCCCCCCCCCCCCCCCGCCCGCCTGAACAGCCCCACAAACCCCCCCCCCGCCCGCCTGAATAGCCCCGTGCCGGACCCCCCCGCCCGCCCGAGCAGCCCTCGGGGGGGGTCCGCGGAGCTGCTCGGGCAGGCGGGGGGTCCAGCGCGGGGCTGTTCAGGCGGGCGGGGGGGTTGCGGGGCTGCTCGGGCGGGCGGGGGGGTTCGCGGGGCTGCTCGGGCGGGCGGGGGGGGGTCCGGCGCAGGGCTGTTCAGGCGGGCGGGGGGGTTCGCGGGGCTGCTCGGGCGGGCGGGGGGGTTCGAGGGGCTGCTCGGACGGGCGGGGGGGTCCGGCGCGGGGCTGCTCAGGCGGGCGGGGGGGGCCACGGAGCTGCTCGGACTGGGGCTGGTCCCATGGGGAGCGTGCCTGGCTGCCCGGAAAGGTGGTGACAGCTGGGGACTCCCGGCACTGTGGGATACCTACCCACAGTGCAACACTCCCTATGTCGACCCCTGCAAAAGTTTAAGGACAGACACTGTCAGTTGCTGTCCTTTGTGGGGATGCACTAAGTCAATTTTCTAAAGGCTACTTTAGAAAATCGACTTAAGGGAAATCGACCTACTGCTGTAGTGAAGACGTACCCTTAGAGAGACAAGGTGGGTGAGGTGATATCTGTTATTGGACTGATGTCTATTGGAGAAGGCTGAAGAAGAGCTCTGTGTAAGCTTGAAAGCTTGTCTCTCTCCCCAACAGAAGTTGGTGCAATAAAAGAATTTACTTCAACCACCATGTCTCTCCCGGGAAACCTTCTTAGACATCACACAGGAGCATTTGCTTTCTGTGTTTGTCTCTCTAAGGCTACATCGACACTATGAGTAAGGTTAAGATTCTCTCAGTTATTTTTAGTAAAAGTTAGGGACAGGTCACGGGCAATTAACAAAAATTCACAGAAGCCCTTGACCTGTCCCCGACTTTTACTAAAAATAACTGTGATAAAATCGGGCGGGGGAGGGGGGGAGGGCTGAAGCCCAAAGCAGGGAGAGCAATGAGAACCCAAGTCCCACTGCAGCAGGGGGAGGATCCAGCACACCCCTCCCCCACCCCCAAAGGGAGCTGGGACCTTCAGTGGCTACCCGCAGCAGCTCAGAGCTCCAGAGCCTCCGCTGGCTGACAGCTCCAGCCCACTGCCCCAGATATGGAAAATGTCCCTGAGGTCTCTGAAAATTATGGAATCCGTGACCTCGGTGCCATAATCTTATCTTTACCTATGAGCTAGGGGCGTGATTCTCTAACTATGAGTTCTCATTGGGCCAGCACCAGTGTAAATAGCAGGGGAGCTGCAGTAGCAGGGGAGAGGGACAGCTGAGCTGTTCTGAATACTCAGCTGCCTGAAACCAGGTTGTGTGCGCCGCTGCCTGAAACCAGTACCTCAGTGCTACTGTGATTACACCGCTGTTTATACTTGTGCTATCTTGGTGCAAGCTGGTGCAAGTACATGTACACGAGCAGGGGAATGACACCTTTAGCTCATAGAGTAAAGCAGTGGTGCCTAGACTTTTCCTGTCAAACCTCCTCCCCCAGCAATGGAATCTCTCTATCCCCCACCCCTTCCATTACTGCATAGTTGGCTCAGCAGAGGAGGTTGGCCTGAAGGCAGAGCTGGGGGCAGAATTGAGCAGGAGGGAGGAGCTGGGGGTAGAGGCAGAGGTGGCCTGGGGGCGGAGAGGGAATGAGGGCCGAGCGGGGCTGAGGCCAGGAGTAGGACCGGTAAGGGTGCCGTGGCCAGGGTCTGGGGCCAGAAACCAGGAACCACAGCTGGAAACTAGGAGTTATAGGCTGGGGGTGTGGCTGGGGAGGCGAGTGGGGGTAGAGTCGAGCTGCGATGGGGCTGGAGGGAGCTGGCGGCAGAGTTGGGCTGGGTTGTGCTCCCTTCCCATCCCCTGAGGCTGGAAGGAGCTGGTTGGGGCCTCACTGCACGTCCCTGAATGTTTCTCTGTGGTGCTCTAGGGGGCACTCCCCATAGTTTTGGACCCTGGTATAGACATAGCCTCGGTCATTTTCTCATAACTTTTCAGACCCTACTGATTGGCCACTGCTATCATAAGACCTCCCCTGTATTGGGATGAAGATGGTGCTCAGATTTTTTGCGGTGTGTTGCGGACTGTGTTCAGAATAGCAAGCAATCACTTTAAGGTTGGTGATGTCAGCAGGAGGAAGGCATCAGCCACTCAGCTACATGTGTGGTTCTGATGACTGCTGTGCCCTGTCTCTGTACATCCCATGACAGAGACCTCTCCATCTGAGATTATCACTGAGATCACAGTCAGTGAGCTGAGCCATGGGTCTCCAAGCACTGAAAAAGAATGGGATCAAGAGAGCCCCCTAGCAGTAAAAGGAGGTATAGTCACAGCAACTGGGTCACCAGTGCTTGTTCCTTATCTGCTCATCCGTCCTCCCAGGAAACCCAATCTACTGGTTGCTGCTGACATTGAAAATTCATGGGGATTTGATGAGACAATAAGGTGGAGTTTAATCTTTATCTGTTTTTGAGACATTGAAGTAAAGGCCCTGTGTTGATTTACACCGGTTGATCATCTAGCAATGGTGTAATCATAGAAGTGTAGAGCTGCAAGGGACCTTGAAAAGTCATCTCATTCAGTGCAGGACTAAGTATTATCTAGACCATCTCTGACATGTGTTTGTCAAACCTGCTCTTAAAAACCTCCAATGACAAAGATTCCACAATGTCCCTGGGCAATTTGTTCCAGTGCTTAACCATCCTGACAGTTTAGGAGTTTTTCCTAATGTCCATCCTGAAGTACTGCTACTTCAATTTAAGCACATTGCTTCTTGTCCTATCCTCAGAGGTTAACAAAAACAATTCATCTCCCTCCTCTTTGTAACAACCTACTAAGCATTTGAAAACTGTTATCATGTCCCCTCTCAGTCTTCTCTTCTCCAGACTAAACAAACCCAGTTTTTTAAATCTTCCCTCATAGATCATGTTTTCTAAACCTTTCATCATTTTTATTGTTCTTCTCTGGACTTTCTCCAATTTGTCCACATCTTTCCTGAAATGTGGTGCCCAGAACTGGACACAATCCTCCAGCTGAGTCCTAATCAGTGTGGAGTAGAGCGTAAGAGTTACTTCTCATGTCTTGCCTACAACACTCCTGCTTATACATCCCAGAAGGATGTTCACCTTTTTCGTAACAGCATTACGGCATATTTAGCTTGTGAGCCACTGTGACCCCCAAAGCCTGTTCCGCAGTACTACTTCCTAGGTAATCATTTCCCATTTTGTATGTTTACAACTGATTGTTCCTTCCTAAGTGGAGTACATTGCACTTGTCCGTATGGAATTTTATTCTATTTACTTCAGACCATTTCTCCAGTTTGTTCAGTTCATTTTGAATCTTAATCCCATCCTCAAATCACTTGGAAGCAATGTTCCCTCTATTTTTTCCATCGATGTGTGGAATAAATTTTGTTATGTGCACCAAGGTAATGTATGGATGTGCTCCACCGGTAGAAAGAAAAAAACGAAATATAGTATATGTTTTTTAAAAGTTACCATGGGGATGATTACTCGAGCCAGGACTGGTTAGGCATTTTAGAACTTACTACTCAAAGAACTAAATTTAAGCATAAGAGAGAAATAAAAATTATGAAATGCACAGACCAGTCAAAAATCTAAAATAACACACCTGGAAAGAATAAAATTAGAAAATATATGTTCATTGCAGGAGAAGTACCAATAAGTAATACAAGTGTGTGTTGGGAAGTGAGTGTGAAAGACTGCGTGTGTGTGTGTGTGTGTGTGTGTGTGAGAGAGAGAGAGAGAGAGAGATTGCATATGGTGGCTGCTGGAGAAGTCTTCGGGAGACCATGCACTGTTTCTTTAAGACACTCACCACCCGGAAGGATGGGAAGGCTCATTCATTTCTCAGAGCTGTTGTGAGTCCTCAGCCCCCTCCCCTGCTCTGTGGAGATGGGGTACAGGGGTGGGGGAAGGGGGACACCCTTACATCAGCATCTCCCTCTCTCCCCCCTTCTGCACAGGCAGCAGGAGGGTCCTGGGAGCAAGTTGCAGGAGCAATGTGGCTGCAAAGCAGCAGGGATGGGGGAGGGGCACCTGACACTGCCAGATCCGTGGCACTTGAATCATTCATTCCTGGGTGGCCACCCAACTGCACAGCTTAGAGAGAATACAGGTTGCAACATCACCTAGCTTTGTATCGTCCACAAACTTTATAAGTGGACTCTCTATGTAATTATTTAAATCATTGATGAAGATATTGAACAGAACTAGACCCAGAACTGATCCTTGTGGTACCCCACTCAATATACCCCTCTAGCCTGACTATAACTACTGATAACTATTCTTTGAGAACAGTTTTCCAACGAGTTATGCACGCATCTTATAGTAGCTCTATCTAACCTGTATTTCTCTAGTTTGTTTATGAGAAGGTCATGTGAAACAGTATGAAAAGCCTTACTAAAGTCGATTGCCACATCTATTGTTTCTCCCCTATCCACAAGGCTTGTTACCCTGTCAAAGAAAGCTATTAGGTTGGTTTGACATGATGTGTTCTTGACAAATCCATGCTGACTGTTACTTATCACCTTATTATCTTTTAGGTGTTTGCAAATTGATTGCTTTAATTATTTGCTCCATTATCTTTCTGGGTACTGAAGTTAAACTGACTGGTCTATAATTCCCTGGGTTGTCTTTATTTCCCTTTTTATAGATTGGCACTATATTTGCCCATTTCCAGTCCTCTGGAATGTCTCCCATCTTCCATGACTTTTTGAAGATAATCACTAATGGCTCAGATATCTCCTCAGTTAGCTCCTTGAGTATTCTAGGATATATGTCATCAGGCCCTAATGAGTTGATTTCTTCAATATTGTCTAAGTAATTTTTAACTTGTTCTTTCACTATTTTAGCCTCTGATCCTACCTCATTCTTACTGGCATTCACTATATTAGACATGCAATCACAGCTAGTCTTTTCGGTGAAAATTGAAACAAAAAAGCAATTTGGCATTTCTGCCATTTCCACATTTCCTGTTATGTTCCCCCCAAATTGACTAATGGGCCTATCCTGTCCTTGGGCTTCCTCTTGCTTCTAACATATTTGTAGAGTGTTTTCTTGTTATCCTTTATGACGCTAGCTAGTTTAATCTCATTTTGTGCTTTGGCCTTTCTAATTTTGTTCCTACATGTTATTTGTTAATATTTGTCCTTTGTAAGTTGACATAGTTTCTACTTTTTGTAGGATGCTCTTGAGTTTCAGATCATTGACAATCTTTTGGTTAAGACAGGGTTGTCGCTTGCTGTGTTTCCTATCTTTCCTATGCAGTGTGTTAGTTTAATAGAAGATCACAGTTGCCACAGTTAGGCCCAGAGAAGCAATGGAAAGATGGTGGTTGTCATAACCATACAGCTAAGGGTACCCTTACCTGTAAGGGGTTAAGAAGCTTAAATAACCTGGTTGGCACCTGACCAAAAGAACCAATGGGGAAAAAGATACTTTCAAATCGGGATGGGCGGGGGGAGGGAAGGAGGGCTTTGTTTGTTCTCTTTGTTTGTGTGGGTGTTCGCTCTTGGGACTGAGAGGGACCAGACAAAAAATCCATCTCCTCCTCACAATCCTAAGCAAGTCTCTCATATTACAAAAAAATGTAAGTAAAAGCTAGGCAAGGTGTGTTAGGTTATCTTTTTTTTAGCTTGTGAATTTTCCTTTTGTTAGAGGGAGGTTTATTCCTGGTTTTTTTTGTAACTATGAAACTAAGGTGGGAGGGGTGGGTTCTGCTGTGTTTTTGAATCATTTGTTACCCTGTAAAGTTATCTTCCCCCCTGATTTACAGAGCTGATTCTTTTACCTTTTCTTTAAATATAATTCTTCTTTTAAGAACCTGATTGATTTCCATTGTCCTAAAGATCCAGGGGTTTGGGTCTGTGCTCACCTGTACCCATTGGTGAGGATATTATTCTCAAGCCTCCTCAGGAAAGGGGTGTAGGTCTTGGAGGGATATCTTGGGGGGAATAGGAACTCCAAGTGTTCCTTTCCCTGAATCTTTGTCTAAATCACTTGGTGGTGACAGCAGTACTATCTGTCTAAGGACAAGAAATTTGTGCCTTGGGGAAGTTTTAACCTAAGCTGGTAGAAATAAGCATAGGGGGTCTTTCATGCGGATCCCCACATCTGTACCCCAGAGTTCAGAGTGGGGAAGGAACCCTGACAGTGCTATTAGCCATGCCTTATCCAAGCCGCACTACACAGTGGTCAGCAGGCAGATGCTGAACTGAACTACTTGTCATCTGTCAACTGAAGGCAATGGGGAGGGAGAAGTTGTGAATGAATGAATGAAATTAAGACAACAGATGGCAAAATGTGCAAGGAATGAGTGCTGTGGAGATGCTGGTCACCGGGAGCCTAGGATGGAGTTAGCAATCTCTGCCATGCCACTGTCTGTGGCAACTGTGATCTCTAGCAAAGTAGGTTCTCAACAGGCAGGCTGGAGGGCGGTGCCCCTTCCCATCTGGGCCTGCTGCCGGCGGTGCTGTGCTGATACCCCTCTGGGTGAGCGGCTGGTGAGAGCTAAGGAGCTTGCTCATTCACTGCAACTGCCCCTGCACAGGGATGTCATCAACCAATGACCCCCACAGTACAGAATACAAAACACAAACAATCAGGGCAGGAGCATTAAGAAACAGCTGATGTGAAGGAGGGTGAGGAAGCCACAACCCCATGGCACAGAACCTTGAATAAGGCAGGAATGCAACAGCATCTTCCACAAATCCTGGTAGCTCATGCGCCAAATCTGCCTGCCATGATGCTATTTGCTTCCCCTTGACTCTGTGCTGCAGGAGCATCTCTGTGCTGGGCTGCTGCTCTGGCCACGTCAGTTGCCCTCTACTTTTCCAAAGGTCATACCCTGTTCCTTGGGAGGGCACCTTTTGGGTACAGTTGCACATGGACCTTGTTGGAGCTTATCAGTGGTCTTTCTCTTGGGGAGCTGCTAACTTCTTGGGATATAGTATCAGAGGGGTAGCCATGTTAGTCTGTATCCACAAAAACAACGCGGAGTCCGGTGACACCTTAAAGACTAACAGATTTATTTGGGCATAAGCTTTCGTAGGTAAAAAATCCACTTCTCCATGCATCTGAAGAAGTGGGTTTTTTACCCACGAAAATTTATGCCCAAATAAATCTGTTAGTTTTTAAGGTGCCACCGGACTCCCCGTTGTTTTTCTTGGGATATAGGAGCATACGTTACCCCTTTTCCTGCTGTTGTGTGCCACGGGACAATTCCTCCCTCTCTCTCTCAACACCCCCCCCACTTCACAACTTTTATTGCCCTGGTTTTTCCAGATCTCTTTTTCATTTCTCTCTCCCACAACCCCCTCCCCAATAGACACACCACATTTCACATGCACAGTATTGCCAACCTTGAGAGTTCAAAGATCATTAGTTGGTCACAAAATTAATGATTGGTGTAAAAATAATGAGATTTTCATTTTTAAAATAAATTTGAGGTTCTTTTTTGGTCTTCTGGTTTTTGAATCCTTAGGTCATCTCTTCACTTGAGTCACATTTTCAAGCTTTTCTCTACAAACGTGAGAGAGAGAAACTTATTTAGAAACAAACAAAAAATCTGAGATTCACACCAAACCACCTGACTCCAATAGCTGGAACTTCAAGAAGAACACAAGTACAGTATCGCAAGACTCATGATAAAATCGCAAGTGTTGGCAATGCTGCATACGTATCCTGGGTGACATCAGGCAGTTTCCCTTCTAGCTGAAAGTTTGCAGCATGTTAGTTCAGCGTAGCTGTGGGAAACCTAGTCCCGGTCAATTTGTAAGGGCAAAAGGTAAATCATTCCTCACATGTGCTCCATTCTTGAAGGACACGGCATAGCCAATCTCAGGCACAGTGATCTGGAAGATCATTATTGTGCTGCCAGACTGAAAGGACTAAACATATTTTTTTAAATGAATAGAGTATAAAAAGGTTAAATATCTTCAAATCATTTCCGAGAACTTCATTGTCCTTCCTTTGTTGACTCAGATTAATAAACTTTGGCAGCATTAGAACAGCTAGCAAAACCAGATGCCAATCACTGCTGTTGCTGGGCAACCGCCATTTATTTCACAAGACAGCTTGCAGAAATGCACTGAATTATCTAGTATTTAATCTGTGAAACTGGATGCTATAAAAAAAAAGTTACAGGCCTCCTCCTTCCCTAAAATACTTTACTTTCTATTTCTAATGCTTCTTTCCCTGGGGACAGAGCTAAAATTCCAGCATGAAGATGAAAGAGCTCAAAACTCCATTCCTATAGTTCCTTCCAATGGTACCAGGTGAACATTATCAGTTAATAAAGTCTCTATCAGTGCATCCCTTAGTCTGCTAATTCTCCTGGGCCTTCTCTACTGTATGGAAAACTGGATGTATAATTCCCTGTCAGTGTAGCCCCACTGCTGATAGGCACAGTGGGGGTCATATTGTAGGCACTACAGGGGGTTGTAGCATAGCTAGGTATTCCTACTGCCATTTGAACGTGGTGGAGAATTATGGGTTTGAATTTTACCAGTTTAAAAGTAGCCTGCTATTGAGGTACAGAACTGGCACCGGGAAACTGAGCCATCCTGGAATGGACAATAGTCCATGCCTCTCTCAGTTGTGCCTTTGATTTGATAGTTATTCCAGTGGCCTTATTATGGGACTCACCACATGCTGGTCTTGCAGTATGTGTTTTCCAGTTACTGTTCCAGGTGCAGAAGGTGGTGAACGGGCAGCAGAGTGAGATTAGCAAACGTTTTTCCTAAAAGAAAAAAAAAGCCGAAGAAAAGCAGCGTGTGCAGTTTTGCTAAAGTGACCTTGAGAAATGATTTTTGATTGAATGTATTTGAGGGCAAAATTAGTTTTCCTGTTTCTACTGAGTTGGCAGACCCAGCAGCATAATCTTCCCAAGCTCTCTGTGTGATGGGCAGCAGGCTCTGGATTCAAGTAATCTCCCTCTCTCTCCCCCCTGCAAATAGATCTGGGGAACGTTTCCTATTTACAACTTCAAAATCCCTCCAGGCATAAACAATAAAGAAAAGCCCCAAAAGTTATTTAATTTGTGCATTTCATAGATGTTTGTAAAATTAGTCTAACCTGCAAAATTGGTGACATGAGCATCAGTGATATCCGGGCTTCTCAGATATGCCAGGACTTATATTGATAAGGTGTTCTAAGACTCTGCTGTCCCAGAAATCTGGTTTGTCAGGGGTAGAGTTTGCTTTGTTTGCGAACCCCATAGATGGAATTTTCTTCTTAACAAGTCTGCCAAAGTCGCACTGTAGCCATTTTCAAAGCTAATTGCAATACTTTTCTATTCATGGCAATTCCTTCATGATCATCTTACTCTCAATTGCCCACTAGTTTGGATTTTCTTTTTCTGGGCCCATTTTCAAGGTCTTAAAGTGGCAGGTCATTGTCTTGAAATGTGAAAGGTGTCTCAGACTTGGTCTACACTACACTGGTCAACGTAGGGCAGTTTACGGTGACCTAATTAGGTCAGTGTCTACACTACAACCTTGTCCCTCAGATGTAAGTGCTCTCTCAGGCTGTGCTTTGTGCCCTAATATAATAAATCAATAAAAAGAGCAAATAATTTAGAGCCACTAGAGTTATGTTTGCAACACCATTTCCATTGAAACCCCCGGGTATCCAAATGCCCATATCTTTCTAAACCTTTCACTTTCCAGAGGTGACATTTTATTTTTCATGCTTTGTCTCTTCATGGAGGAGAATTGTGTGTGGAACCTGGGCAAGTTCTCTTAAGTCACCTTTTGGTTATGGGAGAGAGTGGAAAAAATGGTTCTCTTCAGTAAAAAAAAAATTCTAAATGCCCCTTAATTTAACAGGGATCCAGCAAAAGTGGCTGATGGTGTTTTTTTTGCCTTTGCCTGTTCTGAGTATTTTGCCTTTGCCTGTTCTGGAAGATTTTACTTGGGTTTCACAAAATTAGGAACATTTGAAAACTTCATACTGAGCATGTGCAGTACTGAGCTGCCCTGAAGTCTAAAGGTGTACACTCCAACTTGGCTTGAACTCAGTTTCTCATGTGTGGCATGAATTTGCTCCTGCATTTCTCTCTGGGCACAATGTGGGACATTTAGATGTCCAGTTGCCTGGGTTGTGGGTGCATTCACACAGATGTCCCCATGACTTCACTTGTGCCCATAATTAATTGCTCCAGGAAATTGTGTGTACACAATGGGAAGCCAGTGTTTAAAAATCTAATCCCTGAAGTAATAGTCACTGAATGTGTGTGTGCGGCTGGTTGAGTGCCCAATCTTGTAAGGTGCTTAGTGTGGTGCATACAAACCAAAAATGTACTCTGTTATATCAGGGGGCTTTCATAGTTCTGCTTGAAGAACTAGAGGCTCTGTAGGGAAGGGTGAGATCTGGGCCTAACAGACAGCCTTGAGTAAGGTGGAGTAAGTTGTGCCTCTCTGTTTTAGGGAGCAGCCGACTTTCTCTCTCTTTTTGGTTCCTGTGTGTTGTTATTTTGAATTGTAAGAAATAAAGTAGTGTTACATAGCAACCTTCCAACAAGAATATGTACATGTTTATCTAACTTCTCTATATGTATTCTGTGAATATAAAATGTAGCACCTTTAATTCTCATTGAAGCCAGCAGGAGTTGAGGTTCCTCAGAGCCTTTATTGTAGGAGACAGGCCATAAATGCTTTCCTGTTGATTCAAAGACATCCTGGTTCTTACAAATTATGGTATAGCTCTTTAACTGGTGCTCTATGGAAGCATTATCATTAAAAACGTAGACTGCAGTTGTCAAAATAAATGTATAGCACAGTGAGATGGAGTGTCCTAAAATGATGCAAAGCAAGGGGCTTACAAACTCTGCTGGTATAGCCAGCAGGAGGATTGTAAACTATGCAGCTCATCAGAAACAGAATTTTCTCCCTAGTCCCGCCCTCTTCCTTAAACATGCCTATTCCCCATCTACTAAATATCAAACATGCAACATTAAAGCCATGAGCCCAAGCGCTCAAAGGGCGGATGATTCCAAAGGCCAACGTTTCTCTGACATTAAATTGGCCATGTGGGAAATGTGCAGCATTTCTTTAGCGGCTCTTTCGTTGTTTAACGTAGGCCTTGGCACATGACATGTTTTTGATACTGTAGCTGATCAAATATGCAGGATTTGCAGCATGGCTGAGTCAGCATTGTTGGACTATTCTTATCTACTAGAATTCTCTACCCCAGAGTGCTTGATCTCACAACTTTAAAGCTGCACTCACACTAGTTATTTTTTGTCTCACACATTGTAAGGGCATCTTGCATTCAATAGATTTTTAGTCATATGAAGGTCTGTGTCTGTCACAGGGGAACAAAATGTTAGTTGGTAAAGGATGGAATTTACAAAAGTAACTAAAGAGAGTCAAGGTGCCCAAATACCCTGGTCTTTAATTGCCTTGGTCACCCAACTCCCCTAGGCTCCTTTGACATCTCCGCCGAAGACTTCATATTAATTTTACATCGTTTTTAACATTAATAAACCATTGTGGACCAGGCTGAGAGGCCCTTAATTCCCTAGTATCCAAAGGCAGATTTGAACCTATTTCTCTAGAGGTGAACGGCTGGTATAATTAACTCACCACATTACCAAAAGCAAGGGCCCTCCTCTCTTCATACATCTTGGATAAATGCAAACTATAGCCTCCAGGATACAAACCCAGATGCTCGGAAGCTCATGTTTATCTTACGCATTTCTGTGTATATGTTGCTGAAATATGGAAACAAGATTCAATAAGACCAGCACTGTTTGCAATTATATAGCAATAGCTCTCAGTTCCAAACGTTCCAATGGAAATAGCTCCTGGTAATCAACATAACCTAAAATAGGTTCACAGAGTATGCAGATGTAGTGCTAAGTTATATGTTTGGGATAGCAAATTTTCTGTGAAATAAACTAGAGCATCTTATAATGCATCTGTAAGTGGGTATATGGGACAAGAGATAGCTGATTGGCTGCTGTAGTTTCCAGGTGGCAAGCGTCTAATAGAACCATATACATCAGACCTCAGTGACTGACTGTCAGTTACCAAAACGTAACAAAACCCATTGAGCCTGGTTCTCCATTGCCCTGTGCCATGTATTGAAAGGTGAAGGTGTAAAATGCAGTCAGATCCCAGTGGTAGCATTTCATACACATTTTGCCCTTTCTTGGGGCAGGTGTAAATGACTACCCAATGTGCAAATCAATGGAAAAGCAGGCCCATTGTAAAAAAGACAGTGGCACACTTGGAGAAATTAATTCATGCCAGATAGTCATGCTTGGTTTTATCTTTGTCCCTTGCAATGCATGTGAGATTTGTTGCATGTGTGATAGCTGCCATCTTGGCCAACATACCGGGACTTGCACCTCCAGAGCTTAAAAGCATGCACTGCTACAGCTTGAACTACAGTGAGGGCTGAAACAAACTCTGATTCTCTGCAGATCAAGCATAGAAGGGGACCTGTAACACACACTCACCAGTGGGTTACATATGCATATTGTGGTCTATGGAAAACTGTGTTGGAATTGAAGGCTGTCACTTTAATTTATAAGGGTTTTCCTGGTCTTGCTTACAAGTTGGATAGCTCTGTAGGGAAGCTGATGATCGGAATGCAAAAAAACCACCCCGCCTAATGATTTAAGAGGGATTAACTCCCCATGTAGTGATAGAGTGTCCATACCTCCTACAGGTCTGTTACAGCTTTCTGTTACCAAGGAGCTGGCTAGGAAAGAAGAAGCCCCTCCTTCACTAAGATATCACAAGCTACGAGAGCTTCATTTTTGGAGAGTCTATGCTACCGACCAACAGGCCGCAACTCTTGTTGTTGGTATTGGTGTTGCCCATTTGTGCTGTGCACAAACAAAATCAGGCATGGCCTTGGCCCGAAAAAGCCCATGAAAATGGAGTACAGTATGTCAAATTCTGAGCACCTTACTTGGGTTCCACTCGGACAAACTCCCACTAAGGTCAGTGCAAAGAGAGGTGCAAGAAATTTGCAGAGCAAAGTATTTCCTCTCCAGCACTCCAGGACTCTGTAGGAAGGGAGGTCTGGGTAGCTGCTGTTAGCTCCAGGGTACTTTCTGCTCTGTACTCCTTTAGCTGACATTGTTAGACAATGAGAGTGTGTCGAACGGAGAGAGGCTGGGGTCTAGTTACTTCATCTCATGCCCAGCTAGTAAAACAGGGCCAGTTGTTACCTGGAGGAATAGCTGCATTGCTTAGGATGTGGGTTGGACAGCAGAGCTCCTTCTCCATTTTGGGAGGTGGGTCTCTGCAGAGCAAGGTAGAACAGACTGTGGTGGCATGAGGCTTACAGCTGGCATGGGTAGTTGTTCAATACTGACTGTCTATGCTGGAATAAGAGCAAGGCAGTGAGTGCGCTGGCTGCTGTGCATGGCAGTTTAGGTTTAACACACAGCGAATGAGGCAGGCTGCGTGGCTGTTTGCCAGTGGCCGTGGAATGCACCTGGAAGTTGCCGTGAACTCTTGGATATTTCCATGAGAAGCAGTGAAACCCTAGCACCATTTAAATCCAACGTACTTTTACAACCCTGCCATGTTCAGGGATGTTTAGTAGCAGTTTTTGGTGTAGGTTTCACTCTATGGCAGTGGTTCTCAAACTTTTTGTATTAGTGACCCCTTTCGGACACCAGGCCTCTAAGCGTGACCCCCCTTAGGGGTCGGGCCTGGGGGTGGGGTGGGAGCCGGGCTGGGGGGGGTGCCAGCAGCCCCCCGGGACAGAGGCTGGGCTTGAGGGGGTTGCCAGCAGCCCCCCAGGGCAGGGGCTGGGCTGGGGTGTGTGTGGGTGTAGAGGTGCCAGCCCCCCGGGGCAGGAGCCAGACTCAGGGAAGGGTGCCAGCAATCCCCCGGGACAGGGGACAGGGCCCGGGGTGCCGCCGGCAGCCCGCCATGGCAGGGCCTGGGCTCCGGGCGCTGCTAGCAGCCCGCCGTGCCATGGGGTGCCACCAGCAGGCCGCCACCGGCCTGCCGCAGCAGGGGCCAAGGCCCAGAGCAGCAGCGGGGGGCGGGTCCGGGGCTCGGGGCGCCACTGGCAGGGGTCGGGGCTGGCTGATGGGAGCAGGGGCTTGCGACCCCCACATAATCGGGTCGTGACCCCTCCAGGGGTCCCGACCCCCACTTTGAGAACCAATGCTCTATGGCATAAGAGTAAGGAATTAGAGACTCTTAACAGAAGTTTCCTCTCTTTATTCAGAGTTCCCGGCCCTGTCCCACCAGCTAAGCAGGAGCATGAAAAATCTGAAGGCAGATTTAGCGGCTTTTCTTACAACCTCAGGTCTTGTGGAGGCTAATGAGGCATGGAAAACTGTACAGTAGCAGTAAAGATTGCAATTCTGGCTGGAAAATTGGAGCTGGTCATGGCCCTGATTAGACATTTCAGGGACTGGACACAGAGCTGATCAGTGGGAATTGGCATTCAGAAAAACTCTTGGGACAGTCCGTAGGTTTCATTTCCGTCACTTCTCTAAAACGCAGGTGTCCCCCTACCTCCCTTGTCCCTCCCTTGTGGCAGGACTCAGAAGGGGAAGTTATAAGGGAACTTCTGCACTGCAAGTGAAGCTATGATTGTAGCACGGTTAAGCGTATCCCTGCGAGCTTTACTCCAGCGAGCACAGATAGCAATAGTAGTATAGATGTGGTGGCATGGTCTAGCCCAGTGATGGGCAACCTTTTGAGCTTGGTGTGTCAAACTTCGCCAAAAAACTGAGCATAACTTGGGTGGTGTGTCACTTTGAGGAAAAAACATTATTTCGCGATATTTATAGTTTAAATAACATAAATGTATAATTGTTATATATAATTGTATTTAATAAACCAAAAACTAATTATTTAACTGACCTGCTTAGTGACTTCTTTGTTCATCCGTCAGTCGGTTTCTTTTGTTGGTCTTGATATTATTTAGCTTGTGTGGGGTGCCGTGAACTAAGATAAGTGAGGGGGAGGGGGAATTCTTTAACAAACCTGCCTATTAATGACTTTTTTGTTGCTGAATTTCATTGGCTAAATCTTCAATTGAAGGTTGGTATTTTGTACACTTCAGGCCCAAGCAAGCGCTACTAACTTCATCTGTCAATCTGTTTCTTTTGTTGGTTTTGATATTATTTAACGCTGAGAATAAGGCCTCACAAAAGTATGTAGAGGGAAAAATTATGAGTAAAGCCATTGCTATATTTTTCAGGGTGCAAAAAAGTGTCTGGTAGTCGGTTCCAGGCACTCCAAATTTCCTGTTCGTAGTGGCACTCCTCTTGATTCTCCAAGCGGCACCTTTCCAGATTCTCAAGCTTTGACCTCAAGTCGATAAACACCTGAGCCCAGATACTGTCTTGAAATTCTGCAAGTTGCATCTCCAAATCATCAATTTGCATCCATTGGAAACCATTTAATTCCAAACTACTGTAGACTACTACATCAGGATACTTAATTATTTTCATGGTCTGTTCTAGACTTCTAAATTGACTAAATCTATCACTAAACTGGTCAACTAACGAGTCTAAAACATGCTGGTACTTCATATGCAAGAGTTCCATTTCATTTTGTACAGCTGCACTGGCCTTCTCAAAATACTTTGTTACTCGAGGAAAATACTTATAAGTTTTAGTTTCTACATCTCGCTTGAAAATTTTAACTTTACTTTCAAAAGCTTTTATGTATCCAAAGATAACGTCAATACTTTTGCCAAAACCTTGTAACTTTAAGTTCAGTTCATTAATATGAACAGAGAGATCTGTAAAAAACATCAGGGTGTTGACCCACTTATCATCATTAAGCTGAGGAAAGTTTCCCAGATCCTTATCGTCAAGAAATACCTTAATTTCTTCAAAGCACTCCACAAAGCGCTCAAGAACTTTGCCTCGGCTCAGCCATCTTACATTATTGTACATCAGCAGTCCACTGTAGGTGGAATCAACCTCCAGTAAAAGTGCCGAAAATTCTCGCTTGTGAAGGGGGCGAGCAGCTATTAAATTAACTATTTTTGTAACAACTGACATTAAGTCGTTTAAGTCGGTGAATCCTGCCTTGGCACATAAAGCCTCCTGATGGATAATACAATGAAAAGGCACAATCGGATGTCCAATAGCTTCTGTAAACAATTTGACAAATCCGACTTTTTCCCCCACCATATTTGGTGCCCCATCTGTCGTCACTGACACAACTTTAGAGATATCAATGCTTAGGTCACGAAATGTTTGTATAACAACCTTACATATTTTGCTTCCTGATGTACTCGTTGGCACTGATACTAACTTTATCAACTCTTCTCTCATTGTGAGACCATCAGAATATCGACCAATAATGGCCAACTGAGCATGTGATGTGACATCAGTAGTTTCATCAAGAGAGATCGAAAAATATTTACACTTCCTTATGTCTCTCTGCAATTGATGTTGCACGTTTGTGTTCAGTCTCATTATTCGGTCTTTTATGATATTTCTACTGAGTGGTAACTCAGATATTCTCTTAATAATTGCATCTTTATTCTGCATATCGTGAAATAGAACTGGTGCACATCTTAGGAGAGTTTCTTTAATAAATTCTCCCTCACTGAGCGCTTTTCCATGCTGAGCTATAGAGTGAGCAATGCTCAAACTTGCAGATGTTAAATTTGTAGAGCCTTTCATAAATTTAAGGATGGAATTAGATTGGCTCTTATAAAGGTGTAGCTGCCTGGAAATGTATTCCTTCCTTTCATCCTCACTTTTTTCCAAGAGCTGGGAATGCTTAGTTTCAAAATGTCTATTTATATTCCACGTTCTGCTTACTACCGTTTCAGTACATAGAACGCAAAATGATCTGCCATTTTTTTCTATAAAGCCATACATCTCAGTCCATGTCTCTTGAAAGGGTCAGCCACTGCTACTACCACTTCCTTTACTTAACCTTAGTTTTTTATTTTTTGGGTTCTCCATCAGGGGGGCAGTGACAGAAGATAGAATTATAGATAGCTTGTTAGGCCTGCAGGCAATTAGGGGTTAACTAGCCTAACTAACCACAAAATGGTGCATGTAACTGTCTTTTAGGAAAGGGCAGGATTAATAAGCAGAAATAGGGGTTAATAAGGATGCACAACAGTAATAGTGGTGAAATGGAGTCTGCACTATGGAGCAAGATGGTGTTCCTTATGTGAATTAAAATGGCTACCACTATTTTTAATGGCGGGAAACGGCACCCATAGCACGCCACAGGCCCTCGCCTCTCCCAGCCTCCCCCTCACTTATCTCAGTAATGATGGATTAGAAATCCATCACACCCCAGAACAGTAGATAATGGTTGCTGTGGTTAACTGCTATTTGGTTACTAGTAATGGCAGGGCCCCCAGAGATGCGTCCCCCGCTGCGTTCCACTGCTCCCTGCTCTGCCGGCGGAAGTGAGGGCAAAGATCCCGGCTTAACCGGAAGTCACAGAACTAGACGCTCTGTGCCACGTGCCCCGGTCCCCCTTTCCTGCCGCGGGCGGGCTGCTAATAATGTTGCCCCAGTCCCCCTTTCCTGCCGCGGGCGGGCTGCTAATAATGTTGCCCCGGTCCCCCTTTCCTGCCGCGGGCGGGCTGCTAATAATGTTGCCCCGGTCCCCCTTTCCTGCCGCGGGCGGGCTGCTAATAATGTTGCCCCGGTCCCCCTTTCCTGCCGCGGGCGGGCTGCTAATAATGTTGCCCCGGTCCCCCTTTCCTGCCGCGGGCGGGCTGCTAAGAATGTTGCCCCGGTCCCCTCTTTCCTGCCGCGGGCGGGCTGCTAATAATGTTGCCCCGGTCCCCCTTTCCTGCCGCGGGCGGGCTGCTAATAATGTTGCCCCGGTCCCCCTTTCCTGCCGCGGGCGGGCTGCTAATAATGTTGCCCCGGTCCCCCTTTCCTGCCGCGGGCGGACTGCTAATAATGTTGCCCCGGTCCCCCTTTCCTGCCGCGGGCGGGCTGCTAATAATGTTGCCCCGGTCCCCCTTTCCTGCCGCGGGCGGGCTGCTAATAATGTTGCCCCGGTCCCCCTTTCCTGCCGCGGGCGGACTGCTAATAATGTTGCCCCATTCCCCCTTTCCCGCCGCGGGCTGCTAATAATGTTGCCCCGGTCCCCCGTCTCCGCCGCCGACTTACAAAAAAAAAAAAAAAAAAAGCACATGCGCCCCGGTCCCCCGTCTCGGCCGCGTGTCATCAGCAATGGCTACGCGTGTCAGTGCTGACACGCGTGTCATAGGTTCGCCATCACTGGTCTAGCCACTCCAGGTCAAGCCCACTGGGAGCCTGGGAACATACTCAGGATGCTAGCCTCTGTTGAAGCTCCTGCCACCACATGTACACTAATTAAAGCCAGCATGGGTATGTGTACCCGTAGCAGGGCGGCGATTCACCCTTGCGGCGCCTCCTGCTGGTTCGTCCGGGAATTAGCTCTCCAGCCTCTGGAGCGCCCTCTGCAGGCAGATGTCCCGCTTGCTGCTCTGGCCCCGTGTCCCTCCTGGACCCCGGTGCCCTCTTACCAAGGGTCCTGCACCCCTGCAGTACCCCCTCAGATCTTAGGGTCTTCCCTCCCAGGGAACCCCCACACTCTATCCCCACCTTGCCTCAGTCTAGGCAACTGCCAGTCACCACTTGCCCCTGTTCACTGAGGCAGACTGCAGTATAATCGCCACTCATCACTGGCAAGGAGGCCTGCTGCTTCTACCTCTAGAGCCATGGGCTGCCCCCTGCAACCCCAGTACCCCTTTTGGGGCCTTCTCCTAGGCCCTGCAGCCTGGGGTTTTCCAGGCTAGAGCTTCCCCAACTCCTCCTGCCTTGCCCCAGCCCTGCTTCCCTCTAGCTACCTCCTCAAGCTCCCAGCAGCCAGGCCTGTCTGCCTCTGCAGACAGAGGAGAGACTCTCTCTCAGGCCCCTGTCCCTCAGCCCTTTTATAAGGGCCTGGTCTGTTTGGGGCATGGCCAGCCAGCTGAGCCTACTTCCCAATCAGCCCAGCTTTCCCTACTCAGTCTGGGAGCTGCTTGCCCCCAGCCATAGCCCTTCCCAGGGCTGTTTTAAACCTTTTTCCACTGGAGTGGGGCAGCCACCTCACTACAGTACTCATGTCAGTCACAGCTTCCCTCGCAGTGTGGGCATACCCCAAGAGTCTTAGGTGGCATATGCCATAATAGTTGCCCCTTCTAAGCATGTCTTTGGCAAGTGAGGCTCTCAAAGGCAAGCTCAGAAATATTTTGCAAGGGGACGGGCCTTGCTTAGGGATGTCAGAAACTGATAGCTGCCTGCTCACCAAAAAAATTAGTGCCTTGCCTCCTGGATCCAAGCCTGACTCGATTATTCAAAATGCTTGCATGTATCACAAACCTAGCAAGTGCTTCTGGTACAGTCACTGACCTTGTGTTTGTTTTTTCCCTCCATGCCTTATTGGTCAACTCAGGAATTCAAAACACAGTCCCATCTGTCCCTGTCAGGGTGGGGAAATAACTATCTATAGTGAAATGTTTCCAAATTAGTTTGCGGAGCCCTCACTTTGGGCTGTAACACCAGCCAAGACCTGACTGTTTGAGGCCCATTGTGTGGTGCTAGCATTGAGAGACTTGGGGGAGGAGAAAGCAGTTGGCCTGAAATTAAAGAGTGTAAGTTTAAAAAAGAGGGGAGTGGGGAGACAGAGGGAAGGTAAATTGTGAGGAATCAGGGAAGCGCTTCCCAGAGTTCCAATTAAATCTTAGCCAATCAGTGCCCACTCTCATTTCTACTGTTCTCTCCGAAAAATAATGAGAGAGATGAAAGAGGCCCAGCCAAAGGCAGCCCTCTGCTGCCCTTTGAAGATGGGGAAATCACAACCATTGCCTGGGAGAGTCTGTATTTATGTGACAGCTGTCGCAGGCTCTTTCACTTCCCTGGAGCTCTAGGGAGAGGTGTGAGCAATACAGCTGGCTGCAGGGACCCCTTCCCAGCCTTGGCCATGTCAGTGATTTGATTCCAGTGGGTTTTATTCTTACCATTGCAGGTGTGCAGACCGGGTACGGTGGCCCCGTTGAGAGACAACCAAGGGATTTGCTTGGGGTTTGCCACCATTTATATATGTATTCATAATGCACAACGATGGGGTGGCCCCAGAAGCTGTAATTTGCAGGACTGACATCACGGTGTAACACAAGCCTCGCAGTGCAAAAGTTCAGAATGGTTAAAGCCAGAAAACTAGATGCTATCCTTGCCCACCAGAGCATAGCCGGGATAAATAGGCAGCTTCCTGCTGGCCTCTGTAATATCTACGGTACATGCATCAATTTGCCACACATTTCTATGGACCCAGAATTATAGACTAGTGCAAAGAGAGTGCAAGTGGCCAAGTGCTAGGCTGCCATCACAGTGGGTTTTATGTGTTGCAGTGAATATGTTCTGATTTGCTCCAGGATGCGGGATGGGGAGCTGTATTACGCTGGATTGTCCCACTTAGGCACCACTTGTAGCAGGCCTCTGGGATGCAGAATGCCTCCTAGCACTCCCGGGGGTACAGCTGCCATGTACCCTGTTCCACATCCCTTTGTGGGGTGTAGTTTGCTCTCCCACTCCTTCCCTTACAATGTATGGTTGGCCAGCTCTGCTGATCCACAAGAGGCACAGCCCTACCCCCACCTTCTTCCTGCCCCCTCCATGCATGCCAGGGCTGTAGGCAGAGGAGGGGTAGTCTTTGTACAGGCCTGCAGTTCTGCCTGATCCTTGCAGCTGTGATACTGGAAAGAGCCTAAAGGGGTTAGGCACCCATTGAGAATGAATAGGATATGGGTACATTTCGGCTCCATTGAAAATCCCATCTTACACTGAAATGCTTAATGGGGTAACCGTAACGTCACCTGTGTGTCATTGCTGTATAGAATGCAATTTTGTGTGGGTGTTTATTTTCCTTCTAGTGTCTTTTATCCACAAGAAGTTCACACAGAGCTTATTAGATTTATTATAATCTGCATGCAACAGGCAACAGCAAAGTCAAGGTAAAAAGCGCATAGCAACTAAAATACACAATAGAAGGGCTGGTCAAACATTTTCTGTTTGAAACTTTTTTCAGCCAAAAATTGGGTTTTTGACTAAAGGAAATTTTGCAGAAAGTGTCATTGTCACTTCACAATTTTCTTTTTGTTGCTGTTGTTGGAAAATTGAAAATCTAAATTTTTACAGCTTTTATCCCAATATTTTCAGTTTTTGTTCAACAAGCTTCAAATTTTTGTCACCGAAAAAGGATTTTTTCCCTTATTTTTTAATGAAAAGTCTAAATTTTCTGCAGAAAAACTCCCATTTTTCAGTCATCTCAAATGTCAATAGCTCCAATAATTCACAGCAGGAATATTTGTAGGTAGAGTAAGGCAGGGGGAAAGAAGTCCACAGAAGGTCAACTCTACAATAGTACAGTATTTTGATAAACTGCGTTGGTGGAAAGACAAACATCTTGAACTCTGTAGATCAGGAGAGTTTGGAAGACGGTGAAAGTGGTCACATAGCAAGAGTGGCCAGGCGCAGAACTGTAAAGGATGAGATCGTATACAAGTCTTGGCCAATGTCGTTTTCATCATGAGTTCCAGTGTTAAGAAACAAGCTGTCTAGGTGCTGTCATAGGAGGCTCTTACAGCACAGCCATGCCTGTGATTAGAGTGAGATGGATGGTTTCCCCTTCACTGTCTTGCCTTCCTGCACTGTTTTGTTGCAGAAGGGTGGTCCCTCCCGTCCCTCCTCTGTGATTTGTCTGCCCCTGCTGCTGCACTAAGTGACATGGAGAACATTACCTCCGCCCTACAGCAGTTGATCCACAGCACAGCATGTCAGCCACTGTGGTGGGGGAAGAGGAGAGAAGGGCTGAGAGGGCAGAGGGTAATGAGTTCTCTCACCCAGAGGAGCCCACAATGAAAAGCCTTCCTGGGACATTATGCCATGTAACAATAGCTGCCTAATTGTTACCGAATGCACAGGCAGGACTGGCTGGTGTGCAGCATGACTCATTGCATTTAATTAGAGAGCAAGGGGAAACCTAAGAGGCTGCCAGCAGCGTCCAGAGGTGAACTAGCAGTTCAGACTCAGCAGACTAACCCCGAGAAGGAGACAAAGGCCTGGAGTCCACTTAACATTTATTCTAGCAGAGCTAGGTCACTCAGGGGTGTGCAAAAAGCTGACCTAGCTATGCCAACAAAAGCCCCACTGTAGCTGCCGCTGTGCTGATGGAAGAGGACTTCTGGTGATATAGCTAGCAAATGGGGGGTTGCGAGGGAATGTGACAGGCAGATACATCTAACAAACATACTCTAAATTGGCCAATAACATCCCTTTCTGCCTCCCAAAAAATAAATTCTGCAAAAGCAAAATTAATGCAGCCGGGCAGGGGCTATCCAAGTTATTGCACTGAATGCAGCCTGTAAGATTACCTGCCTTGTGGGCAGTGACATGTGCATGCATTCAGTGCAAGCAGCTCCTGGCCCTCACAGACACAGTATGGGTTCTGGAGGCCAGTGTGGCTGAGTGGAGCAGCAGCAGGAGACAGAGGTACATAGAGGAGACTTAGGCACATCATAGAGTGGGCCCCTTCCAGTCTGACAGCTCTTATATGTCAAGGAGCAGGAGCACATCAAGCTGGAGTAGTGGAAAATGATCCCAGAGTTGCACCTTCCTTCCGGATGATATCATGGTATCCATCCGACGAAGTGGGTACTAGCCCACGAAAGCTTATGCTTCAATACTTTAGTTACTTTAAGGTGCCACAGGACTCTTTGTAACTTCCCACATGAGGATATCCCTCCAGGCAGCCCCTCCCCCCCAGTTATTAGGAAGAGCTAGGCAATAGTAATGGGTGATTGAGTTACTATGAATATAAATAGCTGGGTTGTGATGACCAGAAGAACTGCAGGGTGAATTATTTGCTGTGTGCAAAAGTTGTGGATTTCATAAGAGATCTAGACAGTTGTATGTGCAGTGCTGGGGAGGAGCCAGTGGCAGTGGTACCCGTAGGTACCCAGGGGTGAAAGTAACTTAAGCGTCTTACTGGTATGGGGGCTGGGCTCAGCTCTGCCCCCGGAAGGGGTGTGGTTTTGGGAGGAAGGGGTGGGGCTAGAGGGGTCAGAGCCAGCCCCAGCCCAGCCCAGGCCCCTGTACTGGTAAGAGGCCCCCCACCCACTCCCCTCCTCAGATCCAACCCCACCGGGCGCCGGGGCCTCCGGCGGCAGTTTAAAGGACTTGGGCGACAGCGGCGGCCCAGCTCCAGGCTCTTTAAATAGCAGCCGGAGCCCCGCCGCAGCCTCCCTAGGGTTCTGGCAACAGGGCTTCTGGCCCCATAACAGAGGTTGAAACTAAATGCATACCTCCACATAAAAAAAAACCTGTTGAAAGACCCCCCCCCCCCAAACAAAAAATGCTACTGTGTATAAACAGAATAAAAGAGGCAGTTAGAGGCAAAGAAGCATACGTTAAAAATTGGAAGTCAAATTTTAAAAAGGAAAATAGAAAAGCATAAATTCTGGCAAGCCAAGTATAGAAGAACAATAAGGCAGGCCAAAAAAGACTTTGAAGAGCAACTAGCGAAAGATACAAAAGCAAACAGAATTTTTTATAAGTACATCAGAAACAGGAAGGCAGCCAATCAGTGGGGTCACTGGATGTTCGATGGGCTGAAGGGACCACTCAAAGGGCTGGTCCTCACTACCGGTGGGAGGGGGGAATCGACGGCAGATACGCAACTTCAGCTACGTGAATCACATAGCTGAAGTCTGCGTATCTGCCGCCGACTTACCTGCCGTCCTCACAGCGGCGCGCTCCCCCATCGACTCCAGCTTGCGCCTCCCAGCAAGCTGGAGTTCCAGAGTCGATGAGGGAGCTGCGGGTGATCGATTTCTTGCGTCTTCACAAGACGCGAGAAATCGATCGCCAAAAGATCGATCGCTACCCGCCGACAAGACAAGGCTGTTGCGCAAAAGCTAAATGAATTCTTCTCATCAGTCTTCACTTCAAGAAGATGTAGGGGAGAGACTCACCCTCAAGCCATTTTCTTTAGGTGACAAATCTGAGGAACTGTCCCAGATTGAGGTGTTAATCAAAGTTTGTGGAAAATTGATAAATTAAACAGTAATAAGTCACCAGGACCAGATGGTATTCACCCAAGAGTACTGAAGGAATGGGAAATATGACATTGCAAGTGTGAAAAATTGAGACAGGGGGTGGGGGATGATAGGAACCTACATAAGAAAAAGCCTCCAAAATTGGGACTGTCCCTATAAAATCAGAACATCTGGTCACTCTAGTTCCACCAGTCCTGTGGATTAAGAGCTCAGTTGTGCCTTTGCCACAAGCACTAAGAAAGGTGGCACTGCTCCAGGAGCAGATCCGGGGCCAGATTGTCACAAGTGGGTTCCTGGTTCCCCTTGTTTCATGAGAGAAGTAACCTGCATCAACCCTATAGCGGCTACAGATTTCATCACCCTCTGTTGGAACTTAGCTGCATTGGTCAGCACTTTGGGAGCAGGGATGTGGAATGGAGGCTCTGCCCCTTCCTTGCTGCTGTCCACCTGCCTGTACACAAGCTGCTGTCTCTCTGCACTGCTGCCTGCAATAGAGAAAGCCTGCGCAGGGCAGCGAGCGGTGCCTTGCACCCACCTGCATAGGGGGAGTTACAATTTCACCCTGACAATTACCAGTAGCAAACAGGCTTGTAAAAATCAGACTGTGTTTGTGAACAGTTCGCGAAGAGCAAAATGAGCAGAATAAACTAATCACTAGGAACAGTTCATGCATTTCTAATAATGACACGCAACCCGTACTTATCCGTACATGTCAGCTCTTACCTGCTGTGCAAACTTAAACCTACTGTGCAAAACCACACTTGTCCCCTGCATGCATGCCTACAGACACATACTGGCAGAATTTGACTTTCCCTATACAGATATGGCAAGTTTCCAAGCCCAGGCAGTAGAAACAGAAGGCAGCTATAGGAAGGTCAAAGGAAAGGAAAAGGATGAAGAAGATGACTGTTGATGGAACTGCAATAAAGCATGTATCAAGCATTAGTGCACTCATTTCATCTTGATGCTGTTTGTGGGCCCACGGAGGGGACAGGCTACGTCTGTGGGGCCAGCCAAAACAATAAGAATATTACAAAGATGACATCTCTGTAAGATCATCACATTTGAAGAGGGGAAATGTGTTTTGTGGAACCCCGTCAAATGTGATTATTCTCCCTGCTGCATTCGGGGAGACAAAGCAAACATGGTTAGCACTGGTGCTGTGGGGATATTAGATCCATGGAAATTATGAAATGCCAGAGACTTTATTTCTTTCAAATAAAGAAAATTATGGCAGGGGGCATGGGCTAGGGCCAGGAGAAGAAGATTGGGAATTACCAGCTGGAGTTTTGTAAGTTTTTTGCAGTAAGCTTCTATTTTCAATTTTGATAAGAAAGATGCCACCTCCATATCCCTGGAGAACTTCAGAGCAAGTTAATATAGACAGGGCGATGTCTCTTTTTCAGCAAAGCTTCCCTGGGGGAGTAATTAAAAAGTGCAACTCTTGAAGTTATCAGGAGGATTTATTTTGAAAAATCAAAAGTTTGGGTCCCTGGTACAATACCTTCTCCATGTAGTGCACTGTAAGGACGGTTCCTCTGGTGATGACCTTGGGGGATGTGACTTTTGGGGCTCTGTAGGCTAGGACAGAGCTCTAAATTGTGATATGTGTACAGTGAATAATAGAGGTGGGCGGGGATCTTGATAAATCGGAGAGCTGAGCTATAAATAACAAAATGAAATTCAACAAAGACAAATGTAGGGTGCTACTCTTTGGGAGAAAAAAACAAGTGCACAAATACAGAATGGGGAAAAATTGGCTTGGCAGCTGAGAAGGATCTGGGGTTTGTGGTGGATCACAACCTCAACGTGAGTCAGCCATGAGATGGTGTTGCAAAAAAATGTAAATGAAATTTTAGGTTGCATTAACAGAGCAAAGCATGCAAGTCACAGGAGGTGATAGTAACTGCTCTGCTCTACTCTACTCGGCCTCAACTGGAGTACTTGTATCCAATTTTAGTCACCAATGTATAGAAAGGATGTGGAGAAATTGGAAAGGATCCAGAGGCGAGATGATCAAAGGGATGGAATGCAAGCCATAAGAGCAAAGACTGAAGGAACTAGGTGTTTAGTTTGGAAAAGAGGAGATGGGGGGGGGGGGGGGGAATCGGGACGGACATAAGGATCTTCAGATACTCAAAAGGCTGTCATTAAAAAGATAGAGAAGAGTTCTCTCTTGCCACAGAGGGCAGGACAAGAGGCAATGGGGTCAAACTACACCATAGCAGCTTTAGATTGAATCTCAGGAAAAACTTCCTAACTGTAAGAACAATAGGGCAATGGAACAGACGCCTCAGGAGGTTGTGGAAGCTCATTCACTGGAGATTTTCCAAAGAAAGCTGGATAGCCACGTGTCTTGGATGAGTCAGACCCAACAAATCCTGCAGCTTGGCAGCGGGTTAGACTAGATGACCCTGCGGTCCCTTCTAACCCTATGATTCTATGATTCCCATCCCACGAAAAGTTTTCCAAAATTAATTTTTTTCCCCATTCTGCATAAGAATGAACCGAAGAACTTTTGCAAATATTCCTGAGCAACTGGAGGAAGAGGGGGAGAGAGAGTACATATGTCGCACCGCAGAATAACCACTAACCCACAGGACTCATTGGGGCTAAGGGAGACCTGGGTTCAAGTCCTTATTCTGCCTGACTGACCAGGACTTGACTCTCGGTCTCCCACATTTCAGGTGAGTGCCCTGACCACTGGGCTACAGACTCAGTGTCTCCAGATGGAGCTGTTCCCTTTTGTATAAACAATGACATATTCATTGGGCCAAAGGGGAGAGAGGTTGGATTCAAAGATGGTTATTAACGATTTCTGTTGTGGGGCATTTCAGCCCTCTTCCTTCCCCCTTCATTTCTATAAGAGTTCCAGGCTGAATTGTGTTCATACTGACGTTGATGGGTGTTTCCAAGGAGAGCAAGCTGCACACTGTATCTGTGCATGAGTACACTAAGGGAACTGATGCCTGTATTTTTGGAGTTTTAGCAGCAGGGTTGTAGGATCAGGTCTGCATAGGGGTGGTTTGGCATAGAAAGTGCAGGCTGACTTTCATCCCTCTGTAAAGGGAGGGAAAAATGCTCCTGCTTCCCAGTCTTCACGGTTATGGCTTCCTGGCAACTAGATCATGCTCCAAAAACACCATATAAATTACATACTTTTGATATCGAAAGACTTTTTAACATCTCCTTTTTGAAATGTCATCAAAGTGCCTGATGCTTCTTCATATCCCTCCAGCTCCCAAACGATATCACACTACTGCACAAAATCAGAAACCGATAGATTGGGAGATTGTTATTATGCCTGACCTTGCAAACTGCTGCTTGCATGAATTAATGTTCAGAAATTGCCATTAGCTGAAAGCCCGACATAATTCTGTGTCATCAAAGCTGACGGTGGGAAATAAGACATGGAGAGGTTGAGTATTTTCATTGGCACCATCCCAAGCATGCTGGGCTACTTTCAGAAAGTGAAAGGAAACTTCAGGATTACATACGTGGACTTTTCTGCTTGCATCACTCCCCAAAAGGCCCACTTGGCCTAGGGAAAATGTGCACAGATTTTAGGCTAGCCTTTCCCACCAAAGAGCATTGGTGAATCTCTGTGCTTCGTAACTCTTATTTAGTAAGATAACATATTGTAGTTATTAATGTACATAGCCGTAGCACCAAGAAGCCCTAGTCAGGACCCCAGGACCCCGTTATAAACATAACATAACATTGCATCTCCCATAAGCCTGATGTTCTCAATGGGACAGTTGAGGCTCAGACAACTTTAGGGTAGGATTCTCAAAAGTGCCTAAAGGCTAGATTCACAAAGGGAACTTAGACATGTGCAGAGCTTAACTCCTGGGCATCCAGTGGAATTTACAGCCCTGAGTTGGGCACCCAGGATCACCATGCGTTGTAGGGAGAATAAGTGCCTAAGAAAGGGATTCACAGAAGCCAGCAAGGAGTCACCTAAATTACCCAGGAGTGAAATGCAGAGGAAAGGGTGCGGGGCTTAGAGCCCAGTTCCGCTTTTGTGCCTGTCTCTGATTGGTGTTCACAGTCGTGAACCCTTTCCTGCAGTTTGGGTGCTCAGGCCAGGTCAAGCATTTCTCGTGAAGACAGATGCACAGACCAACAGATGCCTGCCTCAGGATAGCCAGTAGCCTAGTGGCTAAGGCATTCATCTGGGACAGGGGAGACCTGTTTTCAAATTCCCTGCTCTGCCAGATTTGGAGTAGGAACTTCTCCCACTGCCTAGGAGTGTGCTTGGTCAGGTGGGCAACCGAGGTCTTGGCCAGCTGCCCATGGTTTCACTCATGCTGCTTGCTTCCAGTCTCTGTGAATTAGGCCAGCTGTCAAACCAGGTTATGAGTGCTCTGTAAATCCCTTTACAGTTGAGAGGTGAGTAAGAAGTATGTAAATACAAATCATCATTAGCAGCCACTTTTTTAATCAGGTGGGTACCTAAGGCACAGAGAGGCTAAGGAAAGTGGTTTGGAGCCACTGGAGTAGGTTAGATGTTGAAAGTGAAGCTAGGTGAACTGCATTCTGGGCTTGAGTCTGACAATGTGCTATGATTTTTAGTGTGTCTTCACATAATTCCTGGTTGTCTGACTTAGACAGCAATCCCTGTGGGGAAAGAATCGTTGTTCTATTGGAGGTTTATCCAGTGCCTGGCCCAATGGGTCCTGGACTCTTAACACCCTTATTCAGAATTAATACCTGTCTGACGTACCTGTGTAACCCACGTCAGGTGCTGGGGGAATAAAGCCAGGATCTACAGCATCCCTCTTCTTAGAAACTTTGCACTTTCCAAGAAGCATTAAAAATGGTATTCTATCGGCATCTAGCTCAGGATGTCCAGCTGATGCTATTTCTTTTTTCTTTTAGGAAAAAACTATAGGGAATCTATATCTATCTATCTATATAAAAGTCAAGTGGTGTATGTATGTATGTATGTATGTATGTATGTATGTATGTATGTATGTACGTATGACTGCGAAGTCCTCCCGCACCGTTTGAGCCAGAGACTTGAAATTTGGTACAGTGAGGGGTATTAGGGTCTAGATGCTGGTAAGGGTCGAAAAATTTTCGGATCTCACCTCTGACGCCCCCCAGGGGTGAAAGTCTTTCAGGGCCAATCACATTGGCTGGGCGGTTAGGTGGTGATGATGTCATAATACCCCCCTCCAACAGACACCTCACTCGCTCAGCTCACCCCTCCCTCCTCCAACGGAACCCCGGAGATCCCTCAGTTCTCTGCCCCTCTCCCCTCCCAACGGAACCCCGTAGATCCCTCAGTTCTCTGCCCCTCCCTCCTCCAACGGAACCCCGGAGATCACTCAGCTCACTGCCCCTCCCCCCTCCCAACGGAACCCCGTAGATCCCTCAGTTCTCTGCCCCTCCCTCCTCCAACGGAACCCCGGAGATCACTCAGCTCACTGCCCCGCCCTCCTCCAACGAAACCCCGGAGATCACTCAGCTCACTGCCCCTCCCCCCTCCAAACGGAACCCCGGAGATCACTCAGCTCACTGCCCCTCCCTCCTCTAACGGAACCCCGGAGATCACTCAGCTCACTGCCCCTCCCCCCTCCCAACGGAACCCCGTAGATCCCTCAGTTCTCTGCCCCTCCCTCCTCCAACAGAACCCCGGAGATCACTCAGCTCACTGCCCCGCCCTCCTCCAACGAAACCCCGGAGATCACTCAGCTCACTGCCCCTCCCCCCTCCAAACGGAACCCCGGAGATCACTCAGCTCACTGCCCCTCCCTCCTCCAACGGAACCCCGGAGATCACTCAGCTCACTGCCCCTCCCTCCTCCAACGGAACCCCGGAGATCCCTCAGCTCACTGCCCCTCCCTCCTCCAACGGAACCCCGGAGATCACTCAGCTCACTGCCCCTCCCCCCTCCAAACGGAACCCCGGAGATCACTCAGCTCACTGCCCCTCCCTCCTCCAACGGAACCCCGGAGATCACTCAGCTCACTGCCCCTCCCTCCTCCAACGGAACCCCGGAGATCCCTCAGCTCACTGCCCCTCCCTCCTCCAACGGAACCCCAGAGATCCCTCAGTTCTCTGCCCCTCCCTCCTCCAACAGAACCCCGGAGATCCCTCAGCTCACTGCCCCTCCCTCCTCCAATGGAACCCCGGAGATCACTCAGCTCACTGCCCCTCCCTCCTCCAACGGAACCCCAGAGATCACTCAGCTCACTGCCCCTCCCTCCTCCAACGGAACCCCGGAGATCACTCAGCTCACTGCCCCTCCCTCCTCCAACGGAACCCCGGAGATCACTCAGCTCACTGTCCCTCCCTCCTCCAAACGGAACCCCAGAATCCATCAGCCCTGTGCCGCCCCCCACCTGTGAAGGTCCCCGGAATCCCTCGGCTCTGGGCCCCCTCCCCGCCTGCGACGGATCTGAGTTGGGTTTGGTGGGACGGTAAGTGAGGTGGGGGTGTCGGGTTTGGTTGGGGGGTGAGGTGGGGGTGTTGGGTTTCCTTGGGGGGGTGGGAAGGTGTCGGGGTGGGTGAGGGGTGAGGAGTGGGTGTTGGGGTTGGTCAGGGGGTGTCAGCTGTCTGCCACCTCCCCACCTCCGACTGACCTGAGCAGCGCCGGGCACTTATGCTAGTCTATATATATAAAAATCAAGTGGTGTATGTATGTATGTATGTATGTATGTATGACAGCGAACTCCTCCCGCACCGTTTGAGCCAGAGACTTGAAATTTGGTACAGTTAGGGGTCTTGGGGTCTAGATGCTCGTAAGGGTCGAAAAATTTTCGGATCTCACCTCTGACGCCCCCCAGGGGTGAAAGTCTTTCAGGGCCAATCACATCGGCTGGGCGGTTAGGTGGTGATGATGTCATAATACCCCCTCCAACAGACACCGCGCTCGCTCAGCTCTCCCCTCCCTCCTCCAACGGAACCCCGGAGATCTCTCAGTTCTTTGCTCCTCCCCCCTCCCAACGGAACCCCGGAGATCCCTCAGTTCTCTGCCCCTCCCACCTCCCAATGGAACCCCGGACTCCATCAGCTCTGTGCCCCCCCCGCCCACCTACGAAGGTCACCGGAATCCCTCGGCTCTGGGTCCCCCCCCTGCGACGGATCTGAGTTGGGTTTGGTGGGACGGTAAGTGAGGTGGGGGTGTCGGGTTCGGTCGGGGGGTGAGGTGGGGGTGTTGGGTTTGCTTGGGGGGGGTCAGGTGGGGGTGTCGGGTTTGGTCGGGGACTAAGTGAGCCGGGGGGTGTCGGGGTTGGTCTGGGGGGGTGGGAAGGTGTCGGGGGGGTGAGGGGTGGGGGTGGGTGTTGGGTTTGGTCTGGGGGGGGGAAGGTGTCGGGATAGGTGCCCAGACCAAACCCGACACCCCCCCGGCTCACTTACCCCCCGACCAAACCCGACACCCCCACCTCACCCCCCCAAGCAAACCCGACACCCCCTGACCAACCCCAACACCCACACCTCACCCCTCACCCACCCCGACAACTTCCCACCCCCCCAGACCAAACCCGACACCCCCTGGCTCATGTACCCCCCGACCGAACCCGACACCCCCACCTCACCCCCCCACCAATCGCAACACCCCCAAACCAAAACAGACACCCCCCGGCTCACTTACCCCCTGACCAAACCCGACACCCCCACCTCACCCCCCCAAGCAAACCCAACACTCCCTCACCCCCACCAACCGCAACACCCCCTGACCAACCCCAACACCCACACCTCACCCCTCACCCACCCCGACACCTTCCCACCCCCCCAGACCAAACCCGACACCCCCCGGCTCACTTACCCCCGACCGAACCCGACACCCCTACCTCATCCCCCCAAGCAAACCCGACACCCCCATCTCACCCCCTGACCAACCGCAACACCCACCCCTCACCCACTCCGACACCTTCCCACCCCCCCAGACCAAACCCAACACCCCCTGGCTCACTTACTCCCCGACCAAACCCGACACCCCCACCTCACCCCCCCACCAACCGCAAAACCCCCTGACCAACCACAACACCCACACCTCACCCCTCACCCACCCCGACAACTTCCCACCCCCCCAGACCAAACCCGACCCCCCTCCCTCCGGCTCACGGTGCACTGTGTAGCACACAGATTATTAAATACACTGTTCAGTCGGGGGGTGATGTGTGGGTGTCGGGTTTGCTCAGGGGGTGAGGTGGGGGTGTCGGGTTTGGTCGGGGGGTCAGGTGGGGGTGTCGGGTTCGGTCAGGGGGTGAGGTGGGGGTGTTGGGTTTGCTTGGGGGGGTCAGGTGGGGGTGTCGGGTTTGGTCGGGGGTAAGTGAGCCGGGGGGTGTTGGGGTTGATCAGGGGGGGTGGGAAGGTGTCGGGGTGGGTGAGGGGTGAGGGGTGGGTGTTGGGGTTGGTCAGGGGGTGTCAGCTGTCTGCCCCCTCCCCACCTCCGACTGACCCGAGCAACGCCGGGCACTTATGCTAGTATATATATAAAAGTCAAATGGTGTATGCGTGCGTGTGTGTATGTACGTTCCCTTACTCCTTCCACACCGTTTGAGCTAGAGACTCGAAATTTGGTACAGTTATAGGCTTTAGGGTCTTAATCAGGGTAAGAATTGAAATCTTTATCTATCTATGCAAAGGAAACCATGAATAGCTTTAAAAAGTGGCAGGTTCAAGAATAGCAGCCGTGTTAGTCTGTATCTGTAAAGAAAGTGAGGAATACTTGTAGCACCTTAGAGACTAACCAGTTTATTTCAGCATAAGCTTTCGTGGGCCATAGCCCACTTCATTGGATGCATAGAATGGAACAAACAGAAGTAAGAGGCATTTATACACACCAGAAAGCAAAAAAAAAAAGTTGTAAATTACCATACCAATTCTAAGAGGCTATTTAATTTGGATGGACCATTATCAGCAGGAGAAAAAAACCATTTGTAGTGAAAATTTAGTGGATCTATCTGTCTAAAAGGAGATAAGAATCTGTAAAAGAGACTTAACTAGAAAAATGCATTCAATTAGTATAATGACAAAGCCACTCAACATCTGTTTAACCTTTTTTTAAAACTCTGGTTAAAAAGTGGGAATCTCCAGATCAAAACAAAACAACCATATACCAAAACCAACTAACCAACAAAACAAACCCAACAGCTCCCAACAAAAATCAACCAAAGCTGCCAAAAAAGTTATGGCTGCTAAGTGACAGCCTCAGTTACGTCTCATCATTTATCGAACCCAGGCAGTTTAAAGCAAGGAAATGAATAGCTAAGCCCATCCTGGATGTTATGCGTCGCAAATTATAAATTTTCAGTTAATTCTTATAAAGAATAAAGACATGCATATTGCCTCACAGCACATAGGGCATTCTTGGGCTCATTGTTGACTTGATATATTATTAAAACCCTCAATGCATGGAGTTATCTTGCATTTTCCACACAGATAAACATTCTCACAGCAGCCTCTAAATGAAAAGAAACATTAGTGTATCATCATTAGTATTACTGTTCTCTTACTATTTCCACTTCTTTAGCACCTTTCATTCAAGTCTCACAATCCCTCTGTGCAGTACTATAGGGGTATGTCTTCACTACAGGACTAGGTCGATTTCCCTTAATTCGATTTTCTAAATTCGATTTTAGAAAATCAAATCAGTGTGTCCCCACCAGGACAGCAGGTCGACAGTGGTCGACACTGTCTGTCCTAGAACTTTTGCAGGAGTCGACATAGCCTGCATTGCACTTTGGGTAGGTAGCCCACAGTGCAATGCGTGCCAGACCCCCCCACCCCCTCCCAAGCAGTCCCGCGGACCCCCCCGCCCGCCTGAACAGCCCCCCCGCCGGACACCCCCCCCGCCCGAGGGAGGGGGGAGCCGGCGCGGGGCTGCTTGAGCAAGCGGGTCAGCTGCCTAGTCAATTTCACCTGAAATTGACCAAGCAGCTGACCCGCTCGCTCAAGCAGCCCCGCGCCGGACCCCTGTCCCCCGCCCGAGCAGCCCCGCGGCCCCCCCGCCCACCTGAACAGCCCCCCCGCCTGACACACCCCCGCCCGCCCGAGGGGGACGGGGGTCCGGCGCGGGGCTGCTTGAGCGAGCGGGTCAGCTGCTTGGTCAATTTCAGGTGAAATTGACTAGGCAGCTGACCCGCTTGCTCAAGCAGCCCCGCGCGGCTCCCCCCTCCCCTCGGGCGGGCGGGGGGTGTGTCAGGCGGGGGGGCTGTTCAGGTGGGTGGGGCTGCTCGGAGGTCAGAGGCTTAACTTCAGATGCCTCTTCACTTACTCACAGTAGACATAGAGAAGTCGATTTTAGCCTTACTTCTCTCGTCAGGCAGGAGTTACAAATTCGATTTTGAGGGCCCTTTAAATCGACTTTAAGGGCATGTATGTGAAGACAGGTACACGTTTAATTCGACCTAACGTCGTTAAGGTCGAATTAAAGTGGTAGTGAAGACATGCCCTAGGTCAGAGATCTATAAAGAGCCCCTCATCTGCCCCCTACCCTAAACTTGAGAATTTAACACAACTGCTGAAGTGAGAGAATAGGGACTTCTGTAGAAGTTGGGACTAAGGGCTCAAAATGCACCCAGCAATAATACAAAACAATTTAGGAAGGGAAGGGGAATTACAGGGGGATTTAGGCAATAGAAAAATGCTAATTTGTAATAGCAAGAACAGCTAAGAGCTACAGGGGGAGGGATAGCTCAGTGGTTTGAGCATTGGCCTGCTAAACCCAGGGTTGTGAGTTCAATCCTTGAGGGGGCCATTTAGGGATCTGGGGCAAAAAATCTGTCAGGGGACAGTACACGATCATGCTAGTGTAGGCAGGGGACTGGACTCGATGACCTTCAAGGTCTTTCCAGTTCTAGGAGATTGGTATATCTCCATTTATATTATACTTTGCAGATTACAGACATTTCTAAATGATCAATTTCAGTAATGAAAGAAACCTCTGATTACAAAGGCACTTTATTGATTTATTTTGGCAAGTGTTGTTTACTTTAATTATGGTTAAAAATAAACAAAACCTCTTAAATTGTTGCACAAATGGCTTCGTTTCTTTGGAGGCCTATCCCAATTTACCTTCAAAGAACAGGTAGACACAGGAGATCTTGAATACAAGTTTATTTGCTCAGCAAATTGAAGCCACAGAGTTAACACTCAAATTGTGGCTTGGCCCTATACACTGCCAAGACCTTTTTATACACTTCTTTAGATGAGGGAGGAGGCAAGAGGGGCCTCATGCAAATTGACAAGTATAAACATGACGTTGTTCCCTGTCTATTTACTTATTTGTCTGGAAAGAACAGGACATACAAACACAAAGTTCCTATTTTGTAAAGACACATGTGGAGCAAGAATATATGGAACAAGATAGAAGTTTGAAGCATATGAGACAAGAGACAAACGTATAAGACAAGACGTATGAGACAAACATATGAGACAAAAAGTATGAGACAAACGTATAAGGCAAGATAAGAATTTGAAACAACTTAGAGCTATGTTACACAGCAGTAACCTCATGTTGCGTAACTGTACTGCACAGTATCTGCAGCACAGCCAAACAGCATCTCAAATTTATACCAAGTTACACAGCATTTATAATACACTAGCGAAAATACCCGGCGTTGCTCGGGTCAGTCGGAGGTGGGGAGGGGGCAGACAGCTGAGCGAGTGCGGGGTCCGTTGGATGGGGGCAGAGAGCAAACCTGACACCCCCATCTCACCCCCCCGACCAAACCCGACACCCCCACCTCACTTACCCCTCGACCAACCCCGACTCACATTTTCACCCCCCCACCCAAACCCAACACCCCCACGTCTCCCCCCTACCAACCCCAACACCCCCTGACCAACACCCACACCTCACCCCCCGTAGACCAAACCTGACACACCCACCTCACTTCCCCCCCAACCAAACCCGACACCCCTACCTACCACCACAGACAAACCCGACACCCACACCTCACCCCTCGACCAACCCTGACCCCCCTCCTCACCCCCCCAACAAAACCCAACACCCCCTGACCAATCCCACCCCTCACCCGTCACCCCCCCAGACACCTTCCCACCCCCCCAGACCAAACCCAACACCCCCGGCTCACTTACCCCCCGACCAAACCCGACACCCCCACCTCACCCCCCCGACCAAACCCGACATCCCCACCTCACCCCCTGACCAAATCCGACACCCCTACCTCACTTACCCTCCGACCAAACCCAACTCGGGTCCATCGGAGCTGGGGAGGGGGCAGAGAGCTGAGCTAGTGCGGTGTCTGTTGGAGGGGGTATTATGACATCAGAACTATGTCACAGAGAACAGCAGCTGCCCAGCTGATGTGATTGGCCTTTAAAGAATTTCACCCCTGGGGGGCGTCAGAGGTGAGATTTGAAAATTTTTCAACCCTTACGGTCATTAGGACCCCAAGACCTCTAATGGTACCAAATTTCAAGTCTCTAGCTCAAACGGTGTGGAAGGAGTAAGCTTACATACATACATACATACACCATTTGACTTTTATATATATAGATTTACTTATAATTTACACTTTTCCTACAAAATGAGCCACCAAGATGTTCATAGGCCTAAAAAGATGCCCCTATCTCATTAATAGATCTCTGGTCCTTCTCCTTAGCTCCATTGTACCCATCTAAAATGAGGTTGCAAGCTTTCTGAGATGGGAACCTTCTCTTTCTATTTGTCCTCCAAAGAACCTGGCAGATCTTTGGGTGCTTGAACACTTCTGCATCTTCATAGCACTTTAACTTTTCATGCAAATACTTGTCAGCGTACTTGCAAACAGACTGGGGCATAGTTCTGATAGGTAAGTGAGCTTTAAGAATTGTTCGCTGCAGCACTCCGCCATCACAGCTTTGTAGAGAATTGGGCTTGTGATAGATACGGCAATTTCCTGCACTACCCTGGGAAAACCTTACTGAATTAAGTTCATGTCTCATTGTGGGCCAGGGATTGTATGTAAATCCATGGGAGAGGGGGAACTAAGGGTCTAAGAGCAGTGGGGGAGGTTTAGGCAAATTCACTCAAGTTGTAACACCTCCAGAGAGGTATCAATGCTCAAAGATGCTTGCCTATACTGCAAAAGTGACAAATTGTAGCACCTTATAGACTAACAGATTTTCGGGATCATGAACTTTCGTGGATTAAGACCCACTTCATTGGATGAATGTTGTGGAAATCTCCAGAGGCAGGTATACATATGCAGGCAAAATAGCAAGGTAAATTCAATCAGGGAGGGTGAGGCCCACTTCTAGCAGCTGATCTGAAGGTGTGAACACCCAGAGAGGATAAACTGCTTTTGTAATTGGCGACCCATTCACAGTCTTTGTTTAGTCCAGACCTGATTGTGTCAAATTTACAGATGAACTGGAGCTCAACAGTTTCCCTTTGAAGTCTGGTCTTGACGTTTTTTTGGTTTTTAAGGTCAGGCTTGACAAAGCCCTGGCTGGGATGATTTAGTTGGGGATTGGTCCTGCTTTGAGCCAGGGGTTGGACTAAATGACCTCCTGAGGTCCCTTCCAACCCTGATATTCTATGATTCTATGACACAATCAGGTCTGGACTAAACAAAGACTGTGAATGGCTCACCAATTACAAACGTAGTTTATCCTTTCTGGGTGTTCACACCTCTAGATCAGATGCTGGAAGTGGGCCTCACCCTCCCTGATTGAATTTACCTTGCCTATTTGCCTGCTTCTTCTTTAGGTCTGGGAAAGGTAGAAAAAGTGTCACAGCTAAATACAAGGTGGAATGGATTATTTAGCATAAGTAGTTAACACGTATATTTCAAGGAACCATTCAAGGTGAAGTGGCCTGTTAATACCTCCCCACTCATGTCAGAGAAAGGAGAGGGGAAAAAGCTGGCAGGGTGAGTGGGTTATAAATTGTTATAAGAAGCCATAAATCTAGTGTCTTTTTTTCAGTCTTTTTTCAGATTTTTAGTGTCTAGCATAATTATGAATTTAAGCTCCGAGGCTCCACTTTTGAAGGTGTTGTGCAGGTTTCCTTTGGAGATGAAGACTGAGAGGTCATTTAGAATGCTCACTTTGTGAGAAATGTTCACCCAGAGGTGATATGGTGTTTTTGTCTGTTATCATTTTTCTGTGTGAGTTCACTCCAGTGCATAGTGACTGTCCCATTTCACCCACAGAGTTGATATTGGGGCACTTAATGCACTGGATAAGGTACACCACTTGTTGTGATAGGCATGTCTAAGACCCAGGGATTGTGAAAGGTATGTTATGGGCAATGCTGATCTTCATTGTAGTGGAGATCTATCTACAGGTTTTGCATCTGTAGGTTTTGCACTGAAACAAGTTTGGTTTTCTGTCCTAACTGATCCCCTTGGAAGGCTGTTTCAGAACTTCACTCCTCTGATAGTTAGAAACCTTCATCTAATTTCAAACATAAACTTGTTGATGGACACTTTATACCTATTTGTTCTTGTACCAACATTGACCTTTAACTTAAATAACTCCTCTTCTTCCCTGGCATTGATATGTCTGATATATTTATAGAGAGCAATCATCTCTCCCCTCAGCCTTCATTTGGTTAGGTTAAACAAGCCAAACTCTTTAAGTTTTCCCTTATAAGGCTTGTTCTCCATCCCTCACATCATCCTAGTAGCCCTTCTCTGCACCTGTTCCAGTTTGAATTAATCTTTCTTAAACATGGGAGGCCAGAATTGGGCACAGTATTCCAGATGAGGTCTCACCTCTGCCTTTTGTACAACAGTAGTAACAATTCCCTATCTCTACTGGGAATACCTTGTCTAATGTATCATAGGGTTCCATTAGTCTTTTTCACAGCCATATCACATAGGTTCCTCATAGTCATCCTCTGAATGACTATAGTATCGAGTTAGTGTGTTTTTCAAATCTCTATATGTTTGGAAATTGTATCAGCAGAGACTGGGGAGGTGGGCCTTGGAACAATCTGACCAATAGAAAAATTGGCTGGAATATCCTCTTCAGCAGTTACAATGTTTCTTGTGGGATCCCAACCATTCATTACTGTATTAGTTACTGTGTCCTGCTTTAATCCTGTCTTTAGAAAGTCGGCAAAAATAACCCAATAAACCTAGCGGAGGTCAAGGGGAGAGGATAAAGGTTTTGGCTGCCATTTGATTCTTTATTGCCCACAAATGGCCATTTACAGTGAGCTAATAGCAATTTTATGCAAAGTAGTTGCTTTCATTACTCCTCTTGCATGTTCCTTCATTGAATTGCCGTCAAATGACTAGTGTCTGCAACACCTGGCAACTTCTGGTTGTCTAATCAGACTGGATCACACTCTATCTTTGTTTATATTGATTCTGCAGCACACTTTTGTCTTATAGACAGAAATCCAAGCTGAGTCCCCAGTGGGCATCATCCAAACCACCTGAAGCCAGACCAAGTTCACAAAGTGCTCTACACAGGGTATTTCAGGTTCATGCCATTGGGGAGGCAGAATTAGGAAGGAACTTCTTCCAGCTGCCTTCCTGAGTGTGAATGGGTGGAGTGTGCTATCAATGGAGCACACATATTATTGGCCAGACTCATCCTCTGAATGGAATTTGGCTTCAGTGCTCATTCAAAGCCATGTCTCAATATCAGCCTGAGGTTCCTTCTGGGTTCTGGATGCGTCTAGATGTTTCTCTTGGAGTTACGCTATCCCATCCCCTGGCAGAAACCACTCTCTCCTCCTTCATATTCAGAGTGGTGTTAACATAGGGGTGGGCAAATTTTTTGGCCTGAGGGGTTGCAAAATTGTATGGAGGGCTAGGTAGGGAAGGCTGTGCCTCTGCAAACATCCTGGCCCCACCCCCATCTGACCCCCTCCCACTTACTGCCCCCCTCAGAATCTCTGAACCATCCAATTTCCCCTGCTCCTTGTCCCCTGACTACCCCCTCCAGAAACCGCCCCAGGACCCTCCCCATCTAAGCCCCCCTTCTCCTTGTCCCCCGAGGACCCTCTCAGATTCCACAATCCATCCAATCTCCCCCACTCCTTGTCCCCTGACAACCCCCTCCAGAGAACCTCCACCCCCAACCACGCTCCCTGGGACTCCACCCCTTATCTAAGCCCCCCTGATTCCCTGACAGACCCCTCCCAAGAGCCCCCACCCTAGCTGCCCTCCCGGGACCCTACCCACCCAAGCCCGCTCCCTGACTGCCCCTGACCCCTATCCACACCCCGCCCCCTGACAGATCCCCCAGGACTCCCACACCCATCCAACCCCCCCATTCCCCATCCACTGACCACCATCCCCAGAACCTCCACCCCATCCAACTCCCCCTGCTCCCTGTCCCTTGACTGCTCCCTGGGACTCTCTGCCCCTTATCCAACCTCCCTGCATCCCGCCCCCCCCTTACGATGCCACTCAGAGCAGCCGCCTAGACGGAGTTAGACGCACTAACTCACAGTAGCACACAGCCCCACCTCTCAGAGCGCTGCCCTTTTTTCCCTTTGTACTGAATCAGGCTATTGAGGCATCTGTAATATGCCTATCTTCTGCTCAAACTGGATTGAGAGCAATGAAAGTACCATCCCAACCTACATAACTCATTAGGACAGCGGTTCTCAAACTTGTGAGAACCGTGACCCTTTTTCCCCTTCCTCGGTGGCACAGCGGGCCCTTGTATGTCCGCCAAAAAGCCACCGAATTGAATACTTCTGCTTTCAGCGGCTATTTTCGGTGGACATGGTGAATGCTTCCGAGAGCGCATGATATGCCCACCAAAAAGCTGCTGAATCTGGAACCAATCAATTTGGCGGCTTTTCAGCAGCGGCAGGAGCTTGCAACCTCCCTGGGAGCGCTTGGCGACCCCCCCTCAGGGTCACAAACCCCAGTTTGAGAAACCCCGCATTAGGACTAATAACTCTCCTTGCCTTGACAGGCTCACAGCTCTCTCAGCCCTATTTTTAATTGTTCTCCATTAGCATCTTCCTGCATTCATTCATGGAAGTAGCTTCTTGAGAGAATTCACTTAATGTTAGTAAAATCCCAATAGAATTGATCACTTATGCTTAGCGAGTATGCTGGCATGTCTACAGCAGTAATTGGTGGTGCTGGTTTTTGTGGGAATAGCGACTGGACTGAAACCACTGACTTATCATAGGCCACCAAAGAAACAAGACAAGAGACAAGCTCTTGAGCCACACAGAGCTCTTCTTCACTTCTGTGTAGGCCAAAGGCTTGTCTCTTTCCCCAGCAGAAGGTGATCCAATAACAGAGAGCACCTCATCCACCTGGTCTCTCCAATATCCTGGGACCAACATGCCTACAATACTGTAAATGCCAAAATATGGGTGTTCTGATGATATACTGATGGCTGTAGTTTGCCCACCCCTCTGTGTTAACAGATCATATGTGCCACAGGGTCAACAACACATCTGCAGCTTTATGCAGCATTTTAATCTCCATTCTTATCCAGGTAGTCTGCAGATGATTCACAAATGTGTTTTTACATCTCTGGACAGATCACCTGCAAGGTTTGAACCCCTGACCACTGGCTCTAAAAGCCTGGGCCTCTGTAGGTGTGTCTACATTGCACTGTAAATCCCAGTCTGCGGGATCCACACTTGTGGACTCAGTGTAACTAAGTCCATGCTTACCCACTGTACTGTAAACCCGAGTTTACAATTGCTGGACCCAGGTCTCATGACCATGTTACCGCATCCTTACTGGACAACACAGACCTTCTGACTCAGGTTGAACTGTGTCTGTACTGCAAAATGACAGGACTTGGTCCCGAGTCTCAGCAGGATTCGGGCTCTGACCCAGCCCTCCTGGAGAGTTTGCAGACCGGAGTCCAGAGGGACTCCTGACCTGAACCAAACTGATTTATGTGTTGGTGGAAGGGAGGCTTGTGCTCAAACCTGAGTCTGAATTTGGGTTTACAGTGCAGTGCAGACATATTCTCTGATTTGAGAGAAAGGACTAGACTAAGATGCCTTTATCTGTGATGCAATCACTATAGTAGCATGGATTACTTGGGATCATCGAAAGGAAGGGAAAAAACAGCAAATGGAGATTGCTGTTGAATTCCCTCTTGGAGCTTTGTGCTCCAAGGAGGAAGGATAGTTATATACCATTGCTCATTTTGCTCCTTTATGAAAATGTTAGTTATGTGCCTCGTTTCGGGAGAAAATCCCCCAAATAATAAAATCATAAAATGTTTGGATGTATTTGTTTCTATCTTCTTTTAATATCTGGAAATGCTGTGAGAGCAAGAGGCCTTTGTGAGTTTTGTCTGACAGGCTAAAGGGTTCAAATAAAGATAATATGGTCCGCTATCTCTGAAGGAAATTGCATGAAAGCGGTTACTCCTGTTTGCTCCTATTCATTTCCTCTTCTTGGCTTCTCAGAGATGCCTCATATCCTGATGCAGCGGGCAAGGGATAAGAGGCACTTTCCATTATCTAAATCACTGCACTGTTTATGAGACACTTAGTATGTTTCTTTGCAAAGTAATCCTACTAGAGGCAATGGATGTTGCGTGGGTGACAAGCTGTGTATGTGAGGGACACCTTTTAGCTCCTTTGTTTAAGTGTACAGCTAGGCAAGGGGTTGCCGGTTACTTCTAGCCAGGTCATGCAGAGGCCTCTCTCTCCCCTGAAGGGACTAATTTAGCACATTAGCTCTTTTTGTCACAGAAGATGGTGCTAGTTTAGAATGACCAGGCAGCAAGTGTGAAAAATCGGGACAGGAGGTAGGGCGTAATAGGAGCCTATATAAGAAAAAGACCCAAAAATCTGGACTGTCCTCAATCGGGACATCTGGTCACCCTGGTTTCTGCTGTGTGCTCTGCTGTCCAGTGTTTTTCCCTCCTATCCTTTGGATTGCAGAGAGGTTCCAAAGGCGTGTGCAGACTCATAAGCTTGGCCTCACTATTGGCTCACTTTGCATAACGGGCTTGATCCAGAGCCCAGTAAAGTTGGTGGAAAGACTCCCACTGACTTCAAAGGGCTTTGGATCAGGCCCTTGTGTTCAGTTTTACATCCGGGAGAAATGCTCCAAGGGTCAGAATAGTGTTTCTATGTGGCCAGAGCCTGGGAGCTGTCAGGTTTCCTAGTAACGTTTGTGGAGGCTTGGGGCAGAAGCAGCCACAGTTACTGACTATCCATCAAGCATGGAATATCAGAAGTGTAGTGAGCGCCTTCTGAGTCATGAATGAACCCGTGAGCAGGGTAGTAATGTTGGGGTGCTTCAGATTGTACCCAGCAGCAACCTCTCTCTTCAGTTCCTTCTTCCTCACTGGCTTTGCTCCTCCTGTCTCTGTGCAACTAGCAAACTTGGATTCCCATTCCCTTCCCCCCACTGCTAAATCCCTCCTCTTTATTTCTCCTCCTTTATTTTCAGGCCATCTGTTATGCATGGGTTTAGAAATGCAACACTGAAAGCTTTCCTACAACACCTATGTTCAGTCCCCCTCTGCTCCACATTGAGCATGTGTCCAGAGCAGGAATGGGGTGCCAATGTGGGACCCCTGCCCTCTTAGCTTGGAGCTTTCCCATATCAGGCAAAGTGGAAAATGTTCCACTGCTCATTGCTTTACTTCCTACTGTGCTTAAATGCTTCAGGCCAGTCAGGGATGCTTCAAGAAATCTCCCACTGACAGTGTTTCATACTTCCAGGAGGGCTGAATGTCCTGGACAATCCAAGGCACATGTGTTATATTCTCCAAGCAGATTTGATGAAGGTCGGTTGCCTCCAAAATATATGCAAACACAGTCATTCCCATCTCTGTCCTGAAGTTGTGTAGAAATCATTTGTGTTTAGTGAGTTTCAGGGATGTCAAGGCTGAATGAGCACCCATCCATCAGCCCAAAGTTACTTTAAAAAGGGAGGGGGGATTAACAGGAGGGGATACAGCAACTCAAGGACAGAAAATCAGGGATAGAACAGTGAGAGAGCCCACTGAGAACCCCAAGCATTCTCCCAAGGGACTCTTGGACTGTGACAGCCTTTGAACAAACAGGACACCTTTGAAAAGGTCTTGGCAGTCGGAACAGGTTTTGCAACCAGCTACTGTAGCTACTTGATGTCTCAGTATTAAAGATTTATTAACAGACCATATTATAAGGCACCAGGTTTAAAATAAATATTAGGAAAAGACAGTAAAATAAAATAGTTTTTAAAATGCATCCACAAAGCATTTGTCTGCTCTGGGCCCAATCACTGCCTGGAAATTTACTCTATAAAGCTATGCTACCAAGGTCACTTAAAATGAGAGTGTGTTTTTGCAAGAACTCAAGGAAATGCAAGGTGTTTCCACTTTTGCAGACCAGTATATTACAGAACAGTAATACCTGTAGATCACCTTGAGTGAAGGTCAACTCACAGTACAAAGTCCAATCATTGCACAGTACTAAGTCCAATTTCCACAGAGCAGAAATTAGCCTCTGTCTAAATAGCTCAGACAGATGAAGAACAGCAGAATTTCTGATCTGTGAATTTTGTATCCTCTTGCTGAGTTTCTTGCCATTGTAGTTTAAAGCCTCTGGTGACTATTGTTTGAGAGACACTGTAAATTTCCTCCACATGCTAATTTGGATCTCTTCATGCAGGAAGGGAGCTAATTCACTTATGGGGTATATTCCATCCTTAGTCAGATTATTTACTTGAAGTCCATGGAACTATGATATTTTACAACAGCTGAGGATATGGGCCCTGGTACTCATTTGATTGGACCCATCATTGTCATTTTGTTTATATTTTATATGTAATCACAGACCAGAAAGAGACTTGATTAATGAAACCTTACCCTTCCTGAGATTAAAGTCTTATTATAATGATATCTGGAGGGTGCTCTCTGTTTATGAATTAATTACTGGATCCTAACTTATTGAGGTCAAAGGACAAGAAGTTTATGAGCCCAGGTGATGATTAGTAGTGACATAATGAGAAGGAGCCCTATGTTGTTGTTGTTATACTGACATTTTAAATTAAATATTAAAGTTTGAAGTGGAAACTAACTACAAAAACCTAAATAAGCTGCTTGAGCTGTTAAAAGCTACAATTAAAAAACAATCAAAAGGGAAAATGTTCCTTTGGCCATATTAATTTCCCCTATCCTTTCCTTCCCATTTCTCCTCCCCTCCCCTCCCCTACCTTCATCCCTATAAATTAGGAATCTCAGACAGTCTTGGTTGCTGTCACTCAGCTTGAAAATTCAGAGGACAGGAGCCAACCAGACCAGAAGAATTATAGTAGTCACAGTTAAAAGACTTGTATATTCAAAGTACTATACAGGTGTTGAAATATACCCATGCAGTGATTCTGCCATTTTCTTCACTCTGCCTGGCTAACCACTGTGAGGTTATTGAGAAAACACTATCCAGATATTATGGAAATTGGACATCCACAGCTAGAGCTCAGGGAACAGTGCAACTGTGAAAACACATCAGTCATTGTCCAGTGCCCATGTGTAGGACCGGTCAATGCAATTCCCTTTCAGTCCAATGTTTGGTAAATTTTTTCTTTGTGTACTGAATCAGGCTATTGAGGTGTCTGTAATATGCCTATCTTATGCTCAAACTGGACTGAGAGCAAAGAAAGTACCATCCCAACCTACATAACTCATTAGGACTAATAACTCTCTTTGCCTTGACCCACTCAAAGCCCTCTCAGCCCTATTTTTAATTGTTCTCCATTAGCATCTTCCTGCATTTATTCGTGGAAGTAGCTTCTTGAGAGAATTCACTTAATGTTAGTAAAATCCCAATAGAATTGATCACTTATGCTTAGCGAGTATGCTGGCATGTCTACAGCACTAATTGGTGGTGCTGGTTTTTGTGGGAATAGTGACTGGACTGAAACCACTGACTTATCACAGGCCACCAAAGAAACAAGACAAGAGACAAGCTCTTGAGCCACACAGAGCTCTTCTTCACTTCTGTGTAGGCCAAAGGCTTGTCTCTTTCCCCAGCAGAAGGTGATCCAATAACAGAGAGCACCTCATCCACCTGGTCTCTCCAATATCCTGGGACCAACATGCCTACAATACTGCAAATGCCAAAATATGGGTGTTCTGATGATATACTGATGGGGGCAATTCAAAAATTCAAACAGAATGGAATAGAAGCCACTTCATGCCCAGAGAATGGCATTATACGCACACTGTTGTCTTCAAAGTCTTGGGAAAACCACCAGCAGAATAAGGGCACTGACCTAATTTTATTGTTTAGTTTCTCAACAGCCAGAAGAAGGCATAATAGCTTATATATCCCTTGAACTTGCTTTTCTGCTTTTAGTGTCTACTAGTAGGTTTTTGCTTTCCTGACTCTTCTTATATTCTGCATGGTTGGAAGTAGGATTTGAGACAAGTCAGAGAAAATGTGTTTCCAAATAGAAAGAAAGTTCTCCCCGTTTGTCTCTGCTGGGGTGGGTAGGAGTGAGAGATGGTTCCAGGAGGTGCCATCACATCTGCTTGGCATTTCTCTCTGGGATGGCACTGCCGTCAGTCAAAGGGCATGCTTCTGAGATGGTCACTCATCTGAAGAAGGGATGGAGGGGCTGTGGGCACACGAGTTACAGACCAGTTTTGTCTGCTGAACTGGCTGAGGATCACAGCTGTCAGTGGTCAGGGCCCCAGCGTAGTATATGGTGTAGCAGGGAGGCTACCCTGCTCCTAAAAAAAGGGGGGGGGGGTTAAAAACAGCCCTGGAGAGGGCTACAGCTGGGGAAAGTAGCTGAGTAGAACAACAGCCACAACTGTGGCTAGCCCAATCAGGCCACAGCTGGCCCTGATAAAAGGGCTGAGAGGCAGGAGCTAGACAATCTTCATACTGGGAGAGAGCAGGACCTGACTGCCTGCGGGACAGGATAGCTGAGGTGGAACAGCATTGGGGGAATGGACAAGGGAGCTGCGGAGCTCCAGCCTAGCAACTCCCCAGGCTGCAGGACTGATACGGTAGGAAGGCCTGAAAAGGTACTGGGCTGCAGGGAAAGGCAGCAGGTCCAAACCCCCTTGCCTATGATGACTGGCTGCTACATTGCAGTCTGCCCCAGGGAGTGGGGGCTTGATGATGACTGGCAGTAGCCCTAGACTGAGGCAACGTGGGGATTAGAGGGTTGGTGGTTCCCCAAGCAGGGGAGACCCAGAGGCAGAGTGTCGGGGTATTGCCAGGAGGCAGCACCCCAGTAAAGGGGCACTGGGGTCTGAGAGGGACACGGGGACCAGCAGACAGCGAGAAACCGACCATCAAAGGGTGCTCTGACGGCTGGTGAGCTAATTCCTGGACAACCAGCAGGAGGCGCCACAAGGGTGAGTCGTTGCGCCGCTACATATGGGCTTTCAGCGTGGGTGAGAGAGATCTCCAATGAGGGTATAATAAGCCAGTTGGACATCTCACCGGCCAGTGCATGAACGAACTCTCAGCAACCACAGGATTTCAGTCCCTTTCTTCAGCTAACCACACAACAGCTAACCTTAAGTTCCATGTGTAAACTGTGGCCTTTCACCTGGCTCAGGTTCTCCTGTAGGTCTCACTGCCCAGGTGCCCTCCTGGGTGTTGCGATGAGTCTCTCTGCTCCCTTTTACCTGTAGTTTTCCTCCAGCAGACTAACTTCCCATCTGCCCCCTATAGGATTGCACTTCTAAACCATCTACCCGGGGCCTAAGGAGAGCTGCTCTGCTCTCTACTTGTCTCTAGCTAATTCCCTGCATTCAGGCTGCCCTTTGTGGCTCTAATAACACAAAGTCTCTCTTGTTGTCATTGGTGTCTTTGCTTTATAATAAAATTAGGACTTGCCTCCTGTGGGTGAAGAAGTGGATTTGGAAGTCAAAATCTCTGGTGTGCCTTTTAGACTGCAGAGCTCAGCATTCACCAGCATTCCTTCTCTCCTTTCTGTTCCAGCTTGTCCAGCAGGGATGTTTAAGGCCAACCAGGGTGTGGGGACCTGTGCCCAGTGTCCCACCAACAGTCGCTCCACATCGGAGGCCTCTCCCATCTGCACCTGCCGCAATGGCTACTACCGTGCTGATTTTGACCCTCCAGAGGCAGCCTGCACCAGTAAGTAACAGTGTCCCAATTACACAGATTGAGAATAGAGAGCTGTGTGTATCATTAGATGGTGGCCAGAGGAAGAAAGATGGTTTAATTATGAAGGCTCAGGGCCAGGTACTCAGCAGATGCCGCTGCATTAAATCACAAAGCTATGTTAATTTACCTCAGCTAGGATCTGCCCTTCAGGCTGCACACTACAGGATGAGTCAGTGAGGGATGGACTGCACAGTTTTCTAATTGCAGCTCTGAGATACACTGTGTTCCCATAGAGGTAGGAGAACCAACACACAGAAGATTTTAGACATCCAAAGGCTACATGACTAGTGTTCAGTAGCCATCCGTTACCACATGATATGACACCATCTTCTTCGGCTGGAATGGAAACGTGCCTAGTGTCATAACATCAATACTAATCCTTTTATCACTAGACTGGCATGAGCAGGTCATCATGCATCAGCTTCTGCTTCTTTGTTAGCAACTGGTTCTTCTGATAGCGGTTTAGCATTCACCCCATTCTCAATAATGTCCTAGTTCCACAACCCAGATATCAGTCGGTGCAAGATGGAAGGTCTCCCAGAAATGTATATTTCTTAGCGGCAATGTCTGTGGTTGGAGGCAGATAATCCCCAGGATAAATTAGAATTGGAGGTTATCTACCACTGCTATCTCGTTCGTAGTCTTGTTGATGAAATGTTCTTTTACAGGGGCAAGGAGTATGTTAAGCATTGGTATTCTGCGTGGCTTTACTTGAAATGAATCATCTTCCTTGGCTGTGTACCGTAAAGCTATCTTAAGTCTGTCGCTCCATAAAAATCAGGTTGATATAGAAAGAGTCCATTGCTAGTCAACAGCTGCTGTGTTCTTCTGTTTATCTGAAAGTGTATCATACTTATTTATTTGTATTAGCATAGTGCCCAGGAGTCCCAGTCGTGGACTAGACCTCACTGTAGTAGGTACTGTACCTGCATAGCACAAAAAGGCAACCTAGTGTCAAACTTAATTTCTGGCCAAACTCCTGGCTAAAATGGTGTCATAGGCCTTAGCTAGAATCCTAAAAACAAGCAAATTAGCAGATGGGGTATGCAAAGGCCCCCTTCTACTTCCTCTCCCAAAAGTTTAAAAACCATGCTCTTGTGTGACGCACTACTCAGTTTTACGTATCCCTCTCCATGCCTGATCTGCAGAGACTGAGAGTCCATTTTAGATTTTAGCTAGAGAGCTGGGTTCTTTAGCCCAAGCTGCAGAGACCCATGGCTTCTGCTCTGGAGATCACTGGTGTGTCAAGCAGGATGGTGGCTGTGCCTTGGAGATTTACAAGCCCTGGCCTGGATTAGCTTTCCTTCCAAGTGGGGTGAAAGGTCACAGGGACTGTATTGCAAAACAGTTGTTTTTGGCATTAGAAATAATTGAGATTTGAAAATTGGGAATTTCTTGCTGCCACTGTTTTTCCTCCTCTCTGTCATCTTGTATTGTATTATTTAATAAATGCAGCGTGAGCATTGAATTATATTTCTAGGCTCGTGTTCTTTAATAAAAGTGGTCTTCAATTGGTCTGTGATTGTGCAATGCCGGGTTTATTGTCATAAAAATACATTTTTCAAGAGCGATTACACAGTTGCTTTGTGGTTTTATCCTGGACATTGGCATATCTTGAAAAAAGAGATTGGATGTAAATAAAGAAAGCAAGTAATACTTGTAACACCTTAGAGACTAACTTGTTTATTTCAGCATAAGCTTTCGTGGGCTATAGCTCACTTCAACGGATGCATAGAATGGAACAGAAGTAAGATGCATTTATACACACAGAAAGAAAGAAAAAAAATTGTACATTAGCATACCAATTCTAAGAGGCTGTTAAATGTAGATGGGCTGTTATCAGCAGGAGAAAAAAAACAGACCTTTTGAAATGGATTTCTGTGTCAGGTAAATTAACTCAGGAAATGCAATCAATTAGTATAATGAGAGAACCATTCGCAAGTCCTATTTAGCCCCTGGTTAATTGTATCCAATTACAAGGTTGGAAGGAACCTCAGGAGGTCATTGTCACGCAGTTTGGGGGAGTCAAGTCCCTGCACCCCTCTTTCTGGGATTCACCGTGACTCTTAGTCAGCCAGTAGAACAGAAGGTTTATTTGAGATGACAGGAACACAATTCAACTCACAGGTTGTTAGTGCAAACAGGACCCCTCTGTCAGATCCTTCTGGGGGGCAGGGAGATTAGACTCCACACTAGGGCTCCCTCCTCTTCCCCAGCCAGCTTCTAACTCCCCTCAAAACAAACTGCCGTGTTTTCTTTCTCCATCCGGCCACGCCCCTAGCCTTTGTCCAGGTTCCCGGGGAAGAAAAGCTCACCTTTCCCAACCCCCGTCCTGGACTTGGGTTACAGCCTTAGATATCTCCCCTCCAGAGAAACCTCCCATCTCCAGTGAAACTCCCAGGTCAAATCCTCCCCACTCCCTGCTTGTCACAGTCATCTAGTCCAACCCCCTGCTCAAAGCAGGACCAATTCCCAACTAAATCATCCTAGCCAGGGCTTTGTCAAGCCTGACCTTAAAAAAAGAAAGGAGGTTCTAACACCTCACTAGGTAACCCATTCCAGTGCTTCACCACCCTCCTAGTGAAAAAGTTTTTTCTTAATATCCAACCTAAACTTTCCCCACTGCAACTTGAGACCATTGCTCCTTGTTCTGTCATCTGGTACCATTGAGAACAGTCTAGATCCATCCTCTTTGGAACCCCCTTTCAGGTAATTGAAAGCAGTTATCAAAGTCAGTGGAGTCAATGGGTACTGCCATCTAACAGGGCATAATTTGTTTTAACTCTGACCCAGGTCAGATCACTGGGGCCGTTAGTCTGTTACCAGGTTCAAAGTGGTAGCCATGTTAGTCTGTATCACCAAAAACAATGTGGAGTCCTTGTGGCACCTTAGAAACTAACACGTTTATTTGGGCATTTATTTGTTAGTCTCTAAGGTGCTACAAGGACTCCTTTTTGTTTTTTCTGTCTCCAGTGCTACTGTGTGCCAACCCTTCAATTCAGCCTTGCAATACATTGGTAGAGCATGTGAGGAACCTGCCACTGTCTATGCCAGACCTGTTCTGACCGTAAATAAAAGACTTATGCACCAGAGCCACAGTCCCTTGAAGCCAGTGGAAGGCTGTGGATAAAGTCTAAGTCTGAGAAGCTGTCACTCCTGCAAAGTTCAGCAGCATGTGGACCCTGTCCAGCAAAGCACTGAAGCACATGTCATGCTTAAAGAGGCTTGCCTATACTGCAAAAGCGACAAAGAGTCTTGTAGCACCTTATAGACTAACAGAACTTAGGGATCATGAGCTTTCGTGGGCTAAGACCCACTTCATCAGATGAAGTGTCTACATAGTACACTGGGTTGCTCACATGCTTAAAGAGAAATGCTTTGCTGGATTGGAGCCTCTAAATTCAGTTAAAGTATAGTTTTTAAAGGTATTGTCCCTTTACTGTATGGACAGAGCTCTTTCATTAAGATTCCCAATAAAGATATTGGCTTTTGTGAGTAACTAACTGCTTATCATGGTGTCCAACAGATTCTTATCCTGATTATCAAGATAGCTCCACTGTCCAGTTTCATTGCTATGGCTCATTCCCTCTTCTCCCCGTTTTGCCCTGTTATGTCATCTCCAAAATCACATTAGCTAGCTCTAGCTAACTTGTAACACATTGCTGGATTGCATTAGCGTGGCCCCTCTGCTGCTGAACCTCGAAAGTTCATGCAATCCCTTTCCACTGAGCACACAGACAAGACTCATTGCCAGGCAATTCCTGGAAAATACATTTACTCCACTGAAGGAAAAATTAAACAAAATGGTTTTTTTTTAAGGACAGCATTTTTCTAGCCATTTCAGCAAAATGCTGTCATCTGCTGTAACCTTGGCAATGGGTCAGAGAGGCTCCCTAAGTGCCCGTCTCAATGTGATTAAGGTGGGAAGAGGGAGAGAGTGGAGAAATGGGGTGTCAGGAGTGGGGGAGAACAGCTGATACCTCTTCAAGGGTTTTAGGCGGTGGTGACAGCTTCCGTTAAATTGTTTGGATTTACTTTCTCAGCGCGAGTTTACGGGAAGCCCAGATCTAGTTAATACTCCCTGTTTCCACTGGGCAGGTCGGAGTGTTCCACAGAAGAGTTGTCCAAAAGGAGCTAACTGGCCGTGACAGCTCATTTTGTGATTGTACTTGTAGAAATGGCTTACTTGCACAGTCCAGCTGCTCAAGGTTCTGCTCTGGTCCCATCACCGCAGCGTCCGAGCCCTCACAGTCAACAGTGCGTTTATCCACACAACTCCCCTGTGAGAGAGAGAAGTACCTTACTACCTGGTACAGATGGGAATCAGGCACAGAGGGCCAGTGTTTTAAGGGTATTTAGGCGCCTGCAGATAGACGCCTAGTGGGATTTTGAAAAACAACTCAGCAGATTAGGCATCTATCACCCAGTGACATTGTTAGTAGTTAGGTGCTTAATCTACATAAATCTTACTAGGCACATGTCTGCATCCTTTAGTGCCATTTGATTTCCCTCACTGGGCAGCTTTCTCTGCTCAGAAAATGTGTGTAATAGTATTGGTGAGATTCTGCTCTGAATCTTGATAAGTAAATCTGTTCCAGGCTAACAGGGCCGGGGATTCATGAGTTATTCCTCCGGTTTCAGATAATAGCTAGGTCCATTCATGGGGTAGTGCAGGATTTTCAGGAGTGAAAAAATAGGGGAACATTTGGGTGGAAAAGTGTCTCTCCATCGTCATGGTAGTATTGGTTTGTTCGTGAACCATCCAATGATATTAAGCCCACAGCCGCCTTTGGCAGCTCATTTGATCACTGAACTGCCCTTGTACTTACATCATACCTCTAATATTTAACCTGCTGCAGCCTATGCCATCCCCGCTTGTTCTGTCCTTGATGACTAATGAGAGTAATTGGCCCATCTCCTGTTAATAACGTTCCTCCACATACGTGTTGACAGTGAGCATGCCTCCCCTCAGACTTCTTTCCACAAGACTGAGTGCGCTCAGCTCCCGCAACCTTACCACCTAGGTCAAACCTTTTATCATTGTAATTGTTCTCCTCTGAACTCCTTCCGTTGTGTCTCTGTCTTTTTTAAAGTGCAGTGCACACATCTGAATGCAGGGGGCCAGTTGGAGCTTCCCTAGCTCTGAGTGGAACAGAATAATTACCTCTCTTGTTTAATGTTACTCACTGTTCTGTTTGCTTTCTCTGCAGTGGCCTCACAGTGTTGACTCACTCCATTTATCCTCCCTGCTAACCGCCAGATCTTTCTCCATGGCACAGCTATCTGGTCAGCAGTCCCCAGTTATATATTTGTGCATTTGATTACTCTGTCCTACATGAATCCCTCTGTATTTGTGCGCATTGAATCTCACATTATTGATTCCTCCAATGTATGCCAACATTGCTGTATTTAATTCCTTTCCTCCAAAGCGTTTGCGGCACTCTCCGCTCGGTGTTGTCTGCAGATCTGATCAATATATTCTCCATTCCAACATCCACCTTGCTAATAAAACACTGAATAGTACTGGATGCAGAAAAGACCCTCGCAGGACCCCACAAAATACCCACCCTTTTAACTTGATGCATAAATAGCTACTTGCCATTTTTCATTGCCCATTATGTGTCCCTTTTACAGAAGTTCCAGCTACACCACATTTCTCCAATGATAATCTAGCTATTGTATTTATATGGCCCTCATTACTGTAGGGCCATTATATTATATGGCCTTAAGCTGAGTACTTAACATTTCTTAATGTATTTATTCACCCAACACTCCATGAGGTACAGCAGTACTTTATCCCTATTTTATGGGTGGAGAGCTAACACACAGTGGACTGCACAATCATAGGAGTAGATTGTAATAGAGCAGGGATTTGAACCCAGGTTACTGGTGCCCAAGACTAACAACCTCACCACTGATCTAATCTTCCTGTAGCATGAGTAGGGACTATTTTACAATATACTGTGTGTCTGATATTTCATTGTCTATCGGAAGGTGATAGCGGCTTAATTTCCGGAGAGAATTCAAGATGATATAAGCCTCTAGTCTGGATCCTCCCTCCCATTGTAAAGAGATTGGTACCAACACAGGCAGACGGGGTGCCACTCAAGCAGTGAAAGCATGGGACTGAATGAAACATGGTGATGGAATGTCTTTGTTCCCAGCAGCAGAGCTGGGTGGACCTGTTGGGGTTGAGCACTGAACAGCATTGGGGAAGCCCAGAAGTGAATGGATACAGTTACTGGATTACCTTATTAGATGCAGGAAGTTGGTACCAAGAAAGCAGTACCTTTGTCTAACTGCACATTTCTGGCCTGATGAAAGGGATTGTAACTCTCTGTTGCTTCACCTTTCAGTTTGAAGGCTGCGTTTTCCTTATTATGGGCCTAATCCAAAGCCTGTTGAAATCAGTGGAAAGGGTCCCATTGACTCCAGCAAACTTGGATTCAGCCCCTTATGATCTTATCATGTTCCCCAGTCACTACACAGTAAAGCTCAATATTGTATCATTTCCTGACAGGAACCTTATCAGTGTCCTGCTTTTCAACAGGTGTCCCATCAGGGCCCCGCAACGTTATCTCAATTGTCAATGAGACGTCCATTATCCTAGAGTGGCATCCGCCCCGGGAGACAGGCGGGCGTGATGACGTGACCTACGACATCATCTGTAAGAAGTGCCGGCCTGACCGCCGCAGCTGTTCCCGCTGCGATGACAACGTGGAGTTTGTACCCAGGCAGCTGGGCCTGACAGAGACCCGGGTCTTCATCAGCAGCCTCTGGGCCCACACGCCGTACACCTTCGAGATCCAGGCTGTTAATGGTGTCTCTAGCAAGAGCCCCTTCCCCCCACAGCATGTGTCAGTGAACATCACCACAAATCAAGCTGGTGAGTCCCACAGGGGTACTATGCACATACCATGTGCCATGTGAGGGGTCGTTAATGGGGAAAAGGGAAACTAGGTCTGGGTTCTTCTAATTGGAATATCCTAGGAGTGTGAAACCCCATATTACAGCATCACAGATATTAACTGAAAGGCAAGAGAATAAATATAAGATATGTACACCCCAACCAGCTGTATATACCCTCACACGCATATATGTGTACATACGCAGGCATATGGCCACACACCTAACCCCTACACACACACGTACACATAAATATACCACACAATATCCATCTACAAGGCATATTTTAAAATTCTTTAAATATCAGTGTAGGCCCACCTAGACATAAGGCAATGTCTGGACTTTGGTGTTTAGCACCCAACCTGCATACCTGCATGACACAGTCAGATTCTTACTACAACAGCAAAAGACAAGAAAATCTTCCTAAGTGTTCTAGGTGTCACCAATGCAGTTATGTCTGCTGGAGGGCTTGTCTACACTTGAAACGGTACAGCATCAACCTTGAACTGTCTAAACCAGCAGTTAGGTCAGCCTAGCTACATCTCTCAGGTATGCTGGTGTAAGTTCCTAGTGTAGGCAAGCCTTTGGTCCGCAGAGAGCTGAGAGCAGTACACTCCCCCACTTACCATTGGGATCTGAAGTCTAACGATGACCCTCTCAATGTTACCTTGCTGATCATTTTAGTGGGTGGAATGGGGTGGTTGAAAACTGGGACTTGCTTGAGGGCTGGAAATGCAGAGAGCAGAAAGGAGAGGCACAAAAGGAGAAGGCAGTCTGCGGAGGAAGGAGAATGGAGAAGGAAGAGAAACAAGGAGAATAAATAGTTTTGGCCCCTAAGGAGTATGTCTACACTTCAGCTGGCAATGTTCCTCCCAGCCTGGGTAGACAGACATGTGCTGGTTCTGTTCAGGCTAGCATGCTAAACGTAGCAGTGAGAACATTGTTTCATGGTCTAGTTACTCGACTGCAGGTCCACCTGGCTCCCTGGCCATGAGCTCGAGTGGCTTGCCTGAGTCACTGTCAGTGCCACAGTGGCCACACTCCTATTTTTATTGCACATGCTTTAGCAGAGCTAGTGTGTATCTGGGAGGCATGCTCCCAGCTGCAGCGAGACAGACACAAGAGGAGCAGATTTTCACATGGGCTAATGCTCAGTAGAAAATAACTCACTGAACAAATAATGAACAGTGCTGATTACTGAACGTTCAATCCTACGTAAAGGGCAGATCTCGGTGCAAACTTGCCACTGATGGTGGGAGCCCCACTGGGCACTGAGTGGAGTATGGAATCCTACAGTTCTATCTTGACCAGAAGGCCAGAATTACACCCAGAATTCGGCCCTCTCTAGAGAGGGAGTTTAACTTCCCTGCTGCAGGGTGTTGAGTAAATGAGGCCCCGTAAGATGGAATGCTTGAATTGCAATTGCAGTGTCACAACGAGGTACAGTGGATTTGGGATTGAAACAAGAGTTCAGCTTCAGAGCCAATGCCAGCAATGGAGCAAGAAGCACCCAGGGGTTGGTTCATGCTTGTTCGTGCAGGGAGATGTGATTTAAAATGCAGTGTGCCAGCCAGGGCCCTGCAGTCCAGGGGGCTTTCAAGCCCCCTATGGAAGGAAGGTAGGGGAACAACTATTCCCCAGCTCTCAGAGTTTCTGCTAGGGTAGAAGCAGCTGAAAGTTGCAGTCAGGGCTCCTGTGGGGTACTGCTGATAGAGGGACATACTCAGTCAGTGTATCCCATAGCTGCATTGACCATATCCATTTCCTATACAGATTCCTCCATGTTTTTGTATAGTGCTGAAACCTTGCAGGCCACTTAGTGGAAGGGACCTGGCATCTGCTTTGCACTGTCCCCTGGCGAGGCTTTCTGGGGCTGGTACAGACACTGGCGTGAAACCGGCATTAAAATTTCACTCTTCCAATGAGGTCAGGTCCAGAAGAGCCTGGCTCAAGCTGGTGAGGTCTGAGGTGTGAGCAAGGGGCGCCATGACCAATGTCACTAAAGTGGATGAAGTTGGAGCACTTCTGTGGAGTGGATTTCTACATGCAGCAGTGATCCCTGTGCTAAAACCAGGAGGGAAGCACAATGCACAATCCCTTTACTTGCTCCTCCTCTGTGTCTTTCTCTTTTCCCCTCTGCTCCTTTTTGGATGCATTCATCTTGTTTTTCCTTCTGCTTGCCCTCTCTTCCTCCCCTTTGGCTGTTTTCTTCTCTCCCGCCTCACGTTAGAACCAGGCATTGGTTTTTAACAGAGGACTTTTGACTGCAAACTGCCTGGCTGGTGAGGGAAAGAACTGATGCAGGAGAGCTGGGATGGCCAGATGGCCAGTCTGTGCAGTGTGTATGTGCTGTGTGGGGGGCTGAAAGAAAGGTGGGGGAGGGGAAGCCACCAGTTGGTGACCCTGGCTTTAAGTGCAAGGAAGGAAACGCTAGACAACGGTGATGGAAATCTGTTTGGTTGGGGAACATAAAGGCGATGGTAATTTCTGCTTTGTATTGAACGTGTAACATGGGCAGTCTTTGTTAGCTGCACTCCCCTGGGAGCGTGCAAGGCAGAAACCTGGCGTAAATATTTTAGTATCCCAGCTCCTGGGAATAGCAATTCTGTCAGACTGTCATGTTATGTTTGTGCCTGGCTGTCACTTCTAACTCTTTAACCATGTGCAGTCAAACCTGCCGTTTCTATCTTGGCCTTTTAGCTATTCTTCCTGCCCTCCTCTCCATCCATTCTGCAGTTCACCCACCTGACCATCTGCTGATCCATCCATGCTCAAAGTCAGGCTAATAGAGGGGCCAACGTTAGCCTTGATGTAAGCCAGCAGGACACCACTGAACTATTGTTCGAGACTTGCATAGTCAAAACTCCGATTTGTCCATCCATCCCCTCACACCTGGAACTTTTCCTCCATGCCTTTGTTATTATTCCAGTTATTCTTTCATATAGTTCTTTTGTCTCTGCCTGTCACTCTATTATTCATCCATCTCTTTCTCCCTCCCTCTCTATTTCTGTTCCAGAGCCTGTATATTATCATGGCAATATGTCTACCGTACTGGGAAGGCCTCCATACTAACCTAATTGAAATGCATTAGGTTTCGATGAATAAGGGTGGTATCAATATTTGAGGGACCACAAACATGAAATAAATATTCGGTTGCTACACAGGAGGTTTTAACATTCAGGAATTGTTTAAGCAGGCTGCGACTGGAGTGCTGAGTAGTGGGGATGGATAAAAAGAGGTTAATGGGAATGCACAAGCAGAATGATTGTGGAGCTTCTGTAGCAAATCAGTCAGTGATGGTTAACATTTGATTTTAGTGAGTCCTCTTTTTGTTACTGACCTAAGAGCACAGTATACTCCTAAACTGGATGTATTATCACCTAGACAGAAAGTAACAAAAGCTATGTTATTATAGTCAGTTATGTCTGCTAACTGTCAATGAAAATGCCTGTTTTCAAAAGCGGCATGTGGTTCTCTTAAAACCGTTCATAGGAGACTGAAGGAAATGGACTCCAAATGTGAGGAAATGACAGAAGAAATGTTATGCTGTGGATTTGTCTAGTGCATGTTATCAATTCACTTCAGCGAGACCAATTAAATCTTTCTAATAGAAAAAAATTGATTCCTTTTCCCCAGTCCATAAGAACATCCAGCTCTGTACATTTATCTTAACCATCTATCTGCCCATTCACCTATAAATCTTTCCATCAGTCTATCCCCTTTTTCCTATAATCTCTATCCACCCATCTGTCCTTTTGTCCATCCATCTCCCATCCAAATATCCAGCCACACATTGTCTATATCTTCTCCAATACTTATTCATGCGGAGCCTCAATTCTCAAGTCTCTTTATAGTTTCTGTGGGCCCACAGTACTTGTTGTCTACAGTCTTCCTTTGTGATTCTTCTAGTCTGCACAAGAGGGAGATGTCTGAGGACAGCCCCAAGCCATAGCACTAGCTGCAACAGAGGGAGAGATGAAGGCGCTAACCAGACAGACCTAGCAGAGGGAGAAAAAGAGAAAGGGGAAAAGGCAAGAGAATTAAAAGGCGAGAAGGAAAAAGAGAGCAGAGGGAAATGGGGGAAAAGAAGAGGTAGGAAAAAAAGAAAAAGAATAAGAAAGAGAGAATTTCCTAGACATTTCCGTTCTGAGCCGTAATCTGCCTTGAGTTACACCTGGCTAGCCAACCCCATTGAAACTAATAGGGCAGCCAGAGTGCAAGGGAGGGATTTGTTATTTAATTTGTTATTAAATTTTCTGCTGCCTTCTCTCAGCAAGGAGGCTGAAGCAGGTTTGGTGCTTTGCTCCTCCATTCCCTAGGATAAGTTCCACTTCTCAGAGAAATAATTGACTCCAGAGCCTGAGTTTAAAACAGGGAAGCTAGTGAGGGTAAATTTTTCAGAAGCACCACCATGATTTAGGGACCTCAAGTCTTCTGGGTTTTCAGTGGGACTTAGGTTCCTAAGTCATGCAGACACTTTTGCAAAGAGTACTCTTACTCTCTGTGACCTGACAGCTCTTCTGACTCTGGGAGCTGGACACCGGCTGTTGGAATTGCATGACCCGTGTGTCTCTTCCCTCTGCACTGGGCACCCATGTGAGGGAAGGAGTTTCCATATCACATACAGTGGCTTGTACAATAGTCACTCGGGTAGACATCATCCCATCTGCATACGTGCCTATGCAATTCAGGCTCAAAAATGACATTTATGCCGGAGCAGGGGCTCTACAGCACTCCCCTCCCCTCCCCCCAAGAGTACTGGATTCAGAGAGTGAAGAAGGGGCAGTACATGCCTGATGGACTATTACCTAATTGACCAAAGGGTGCTTGCTGACCTGGCCCTGGTGCTTGAAGGGAAGGCACCTTCTGCCTAGTCCCTGCCACTGCACCCTGGAGAGAAATTGCTTCCCGCCCCCAAATAAGGTGATCAGCATGTGAAAAAGAGTCACCCTCCTAAAACTGTGGATCACATCACCAACCTGTGATATGGCTGGGTGTTCAAGTAACTCTCCATTGCATCTTGAACCTAAATGATGAGGGTTCTACCAGTGCACCTGAGAGTGAAAGATCCTAACATGTGGATGTCCTACCTTGCGGGGGCGGCAGGGAAGGATCTCCTTGGCATTTAACCTATAATCTTTATGCTAGGATATTTTTCACTGTCCAGGAACCTGGTTTCCTGGTGCTGCTTAGTTCAAACAGTGCCTTTTCCAAGACCCAGTTCTGGTATGCCCTGAAAGAAGATTTCCCTCTCCCCCAAACTCTCTGCTTTCCAAACTGGATCGAGTCAGGGTAGAACATTCAAAAGGGCTCAGCGCTGGCCTACCTCTGCTGCTCTTGAAGTTGGTGGGTGTTTTGCCATTCACCTGAGTGAGAGCAGAGCAAGGCTCACGCTGAGCTCCTGTGAAAACTCTGCCCTCTGCCTATTACTGGAGCATAGACCTGCCAGCCCTCTGTTTGTCTAACCCCACTTCCATGAATGTTTCCAACGTGTGCACATTCTTATGGAATGCTGTGCTCAGAAGGGGCGTGGATAATGGCATCCCCATTTCCTTTGTCTCGCTAGTAATCTCTCGTCTTACAGCCTGAAATCCTGCTGGCCTAGCCTCAAATTCATTGCAGGTAAAAAGAGAACTAAATGTTGTGAGGTCATCCTAACCTGAATAGCCATTTCTGAACATTCGAAACTCACCAAGGAGTCTGGCACATTTTGCAGCCACTGCCCACGAGAGAACTGAGCCTAGAATAGCAAGGAGCGCTCAAGTGTATGGAGTATTGGCAAGCTTCAGGGAAGCTTCCATCACACCTTCTTGGCTTCTCGCTTACACTCTCAGTCCCCCACTTCCAAATGCATCCCCAAACTAGTAACCCTGCCCCTGTCCTGACCATTCAAAGATTTGCCCTTCTCTAGTGTGGTCCAGTGCTGTGGCTTGGCCGGATGAAGGCTGGTCACTGCATCGGAACAAGCAGGCATAGTGCGGCTTAGGAGCTGCCATCCATCCACCTGAGCACCAGTTTGGTGCCGATCATTTTCACAGCATTCTCCATGTTAAACAGGCAGGAGCACCAAGGGGGGTTGCGAATGCAGCAATTAACAAAACAGCAATCAAGCTAAGTGTTTAATTTCAGAAAATTAACATCTTCTCCAAGCGGATGTGGAAAGATAAAAAATGAAGGATTAAATGTGCTGGGTAAACAAAGGCAGTGCTGGACCATAAACATCTCCTGCTGGAAGGGAAAGATGCTGACAGCTTCCCAGAGCCGGGAGTCTGCAGTTCAGTGAATTCCCTAAGAGGCACCAGCTTCAGAGCCCGAGAGCAGGAAGAAGTGCATAAAATAAGGGGCTAAACTCACTCATCCATGCAGCAAGAATATATATTTTCCAGCTGTAGGATACGTGTTTCATAGCTGGTGTTACAGTCTGTGGACAGGGGATGCAATGTGGCTTGTTTTTATGGTCTCTTAAAAATGCAGAAGGGCACATGGATGGAGCCAGTGTTTCCAGTGGGTGTTTAAGCCATGAATGCAAACTTGGGTACCCAAACTGTGTCCCAGCCTATGTTGGTTCACAGGAAAGGGAGGGCATGTGCAAAGAGTCACACTGCCATTGCCTGACATGGGTGTATTAAGCATGCAGCATTCACATTCCCTTCATGTATATTTTTTTGTAGGAATGGATATATATAGCTATTTAGGGCCAGATTTCCCTACATTTCTGGACCTTTGAAATCACACTGGTAGTGCACGGGGGCCATTGTTCTGTGCGGGGGAATTCTCAGCTAGCATAAAGCTGAGCTCACTGGCCCCTAAGGTGCCACTCCAGCCTTGGTGTTCGGGGGCTTGATGAGGATGGAAGGGGTGTGCGGGTTCCAGCTGTTGTCAGCTGTCAGACAGCCCCAGGCCGTTTTAACCTGCATTGGGATTTAGGCTGAGCCAAGCAAAGAATCAGAGAGTTGTGATTCCCTGATGCCCCTCACCCCATGCTGCACACAGTGGGACTCAGCTGGAATAAAGAACCTGGCCTATGTGGTATGATAGATATGAGCATGTATTTTGCAGAAAGCAGTTTTTGGAAGGTCTGATGTTTATAGCAAACAGAGATTGCACAGTATGTATAGACACAACCCTCAGAAGGAAGGGAAACAAGACATAAAGCTCTCATCATGGACCCTGCTAAGAAATTGTTATGCTGCTCCATAGCTCTCTTGTAGGGGGTTACAAATATGTGTAGGATACTTCTCTTAAAAAGGGCATTTGTTTGTAAGCAAATCGGTGCACTGTGTTATTTGCGAGAGTCATATGGCTGATATTATGTAGCAATGTGCTTTAGGGAGGGGAAATGGGTTAGGGAACCGATGTCAGTGGCTGGAGCCAGACCACAGTTATCATACTGGGCCATCTGTGGAACGGCCTGTGTTCATGGAAGTGGAAAAAGCAGCGACACCCCCTGCTTTCCCCAGGTGATTAACACAGAAGCCCATTAGGTCTGTTCCACAGATGGCAGTATCTGTCCAGGGCAGAGGTAGAACAGAAGGCTTGGCAGGGTAGGGTGCATTTTGCGAGAGCTTTCGAACCCCAGTCTGTCCACGGGGGCGGCGCATAGACTACATTCAGCTGCTGTGTAAAGGAGGGTATGGTGCATCTACCTCCACAAGTGAGTGCCCAGGCATTTCATGTTAGCTACTCAAGGGCCTTTGGTTTCCAGAGTCCCAGGATTAATGTGGGGTGTTACTCCTTGCGTAAACAAGGAGAGAGGGGTGTAATATTGAAGATCCTATCTGCAGCATCTCTGAATCTATGTGATACCTGACTGACAAGCATTGCCTCTCATCTGAGGGACGGGCAGAACCAATATGCAGCTATTTATTTGCTGATGATCCCCCCCAGGTATATGCTCATCTGTTTTGAACAGAGACATTCCTACCAGAGTGGAACATTCCACCAGAGAAAAAAATTATCTCTTCCCCGACTAAGCTGGATTCACCGACATTTGGGGGGGGGGGGGGCAGCTGGGGCAGGAGGTTGGCATACCAGGCCGTACACCTCTAGATGACAATTCAAGAGTTGGGGAGCTTATGAGTAGCTGAAAGTTGTTAGTCTCTGAGAGCTGTTTGGTAAATTACTCCATGTGCTGCTGCTTGGTTAGTGGTGAGGTCACTGATGATTTATAGCAGGGGTGGCCAGCCTGAGCCTGAGAAGGAGCCAGAAGTTACCATTGTACATTGCCAAAGAGCCACAGTAACATGTCAGCAGCTCCCCATCAGCTCCCACCCATGACAGCCCCGCCAATCAGTGCCTCCCCCCCCTTCCTCCCTCCCTCCCCGCACCTCCCAATCAGCTGTTTCATGGCATGCAGGAGGCTGGGGGTGGGGGGTGGACCGAGGGCATGGCAGGCTCAGGGAAGGGGGTGGGAAGGGGTGGAGTGGGGGCATGGCCTGTGGCAGAGTCAGGGGTTGAGCAGCGAGCACCCCCAGCACATTGGAAAGTTGGTGCCTGTAGCTCCAGACCCAGAGTTGGTGCCTATACAAGGAGCCGCACTATTAACTTCTGAAGAGCTGCATGTTGGCTACCCCTGATTTATAGTAATGGAAATATTTCTCCTTGTCAATGAAGTTGCTGGCATCCTGGCTCCCAAGGACGAGGGGGTGGGGAGCTCTGCATTGGCACTCTGAGAATTAGCCTCTCCCGAGCCCTCCCCACATGTTTCAATGGGCTTTGTCACATGAGTCCTCCATGTCCCCAGAGGACCGGACAAGAAATTAACTTGTTTAATGAAATGCACGTCGCGTTGCCTGAGCGATGTGCAGATTCACCATCAGGGAATTGAGAGTGTGTCGGAGAATGAATATGGGGAGCCGAATGCAGAGGTGATGGTGGGTGATGAAGAGAGTTAGTGTAATTTTCACTTTCTCCCCATCCTCTCGATGTGCATGGTTCGCTAGCTTAGCCTCCCTTCAGATGCACTGCTTGGCTAGGGTCAGACTTCGAAGTCCCAAGCAGTTACTCAAACAGATCCATTGACTTCACTGGAACCGCTTACCAGGGCGAGTAATCTGGCCTTGAGCTTCCCTTGGATTCACAGGGCCAGATTCAGAGGTGATTTGTAACCCTTCTACCAAGTACACTCCCATAGAGAAACCCGATGGTATGCTCCCTCCAACAACGTCTACACTAGCCTACTCTGGAGTCATTTGCAAGGCAAGGAGCCCGAAGAGAGTTTAGGAAGATGTACAGTAAAGTCACTCTACTTCCACATGGACCATTCTCCACCTTCTGCTAGTTCTTTGGCATGCAAGTTACACCAGGTTAGACAGCCTTAGAGCTCTGTCGAGGGGATGTAAGGAGTGCTAAGGGAGTTGGAGCACTAAGGGAGTCGGAGCACAAGTGCAAAAGAGTAACTTCAGAACATGGCAAGGAGTTGAACTGAAAGATGAGGGTGTCCTGTTGTGGGGCAGGCAGGAGCAAGGAGTACAAAGAGGCCTAACTGGCTACAGACAGAAGTATTGTTGTAATTATGAAGACATGAGACATGCAGTCAGCACTGCTTCAGGGGATGCTGAGGCCTAGTATTAACTCTTCAAGTGCCTTCCAGCACATCTCCCGCCATTTTAGCTGCAGAAATGCTATTCCTGGATCATGCCCATCTTGTTTTGCATGGCCCAGCGAAGGCTAACTTGGAAATTGAAGTGGAGAGCAGGGTAGAGGCCCTGAAACTCTGAGAGGATTCTTCTGCCTCCTGCTTGGCTGACTCGGGATTAATGAGATCTGCTTCTTCCTTCTATTTGACATTAGGCTTGGCCTTTCCTCTTTTTTTCTTTTGTACCTTCAGCCAAGCTAAAGGGGCAAGTCCTGAGCCAGGCACCAAGGGGCAGAGGTGATTGTTAACATGTCCTGAATCCACAAACCAACTCGGATTGGTTCAGTTTGACGGCTTCTCCATAGACTAGCGGAGTTGTAAAAATTTTCCCCTAGGATCATTGTGGTTCCTTTTACCTTCTTAAGTGCTAACACTTCTGGGGATTTTCTTCTGGGCCATAGGCTCAGGGTGACTTCTGTATTGGCGGGGGCAGCGCCAGCCCAGCCAGGGGGTCGTGGGGGTGGAATTCCGCACATACCTGAGGTGTGCAGAGCTGGGCCCGCAGTGGGGTTACCACTGGCCCATGGGGCCAGGCGCCTGCCCTGATGTTTGTTCAGGTCTCAAACAGGGACCATGAGAGCTCAGTCTCCGGTTCCCTTTGGTTATGTGGGTGTAGCTTGTCATGCCAAAACAAGCTGAGTGAGTGGACCTATGCATGTTCTAAACACATATGCCCGTGTTTGTGTGTCTCTGTCCCTGTCTATGAGGGCACATGAAATGCCAGGAGTGTGAGAGGGGCTGACCCAATGACACCTGTGTCTGAGACCCAGCAAAATGTGTTTCTGAGTATACACACACACAAACAACATGGCACATCTCGCACACGCTGAAGCGAGTTCCCCTGCTGGCAGGGGCCTGTCCTGGTGCATTAAATTAAATGCACTAGGCCTCGCCTCCTGACCATGACACCATGGATGGTTGCCCATGATGCCCAGCCTGTTTGGCCCTGTTTGGGGGACAAAGCCCCCTTACCTCCTCCCCCAAAGTACACCCATGCTCTGGGTGCTCAGTGAGACCCTGTCCTGGGACCTTACTGGGGGACTTAGCAGCCTGGATACATCGTTAAATGGAAATATTGTCCTGCTAAAGTTTATTGTTGTAATAATTTATTTGTATTGCAATAGTACCTGGGAGCCTTAGTCGTGGCCCAGAAGACCACTGTGCCAGGTGCTGTACAGACTCTGAGCAAAAGACAGCCCGGTGCAAAGAGCTTACAATCCAAGTATCAGACAAGTGACAACCTGACAGACAGAGGTTTAGACTGGGTAGCTCGAACCTCTGTCATAGTTAATGTAATGGAGGAGATGTGTTGTGTTCACCCCCTGGGAAATGTCCTCTGAATTCACTGCTTTGCTTGCTGATGAGTTATTGACTGTTCCTGGTGAGACTGAGCATTCAGAATTCGAAATCTCTAATTAAAAATAATTATCAGTTTAAATATTCAACCAGTTTTATTGACACACTGCTCTCATTTCATGCATAGTGTTGCAATAATAGCAAATATGCATGGAAGCCTCTTACTAGCATGGCAAAAGGAGGGGTGGGGTGAGTCCTCTGTCTTCAGTGGAATTCAGCACCCCCACCCACCCCCGTGACACTGCTCACTCACCCCTCTCAGAGAGGACTGGTGTTTGGGACTTTTTA